>CM060684.1:76942113-78251778 GCA_030686995.1 Artemisia argyi | reverse complement strand
GTTGAGTTGTTGGTTGACTTGAAACAACATCACAAGAGTTATGACAAGAATCAAGTTTCCTCCTCCAAACGGGTTTGACGGAGATCCTTGCGGTTCTTGAAATCTTTGGTTTTTGGTTGTTGGGAGATGACATGTTTGGGTGTGATGGCATTAATGATGGAAAGAGGATATTTATAGTGTATGAGAAATGTGGTTTAGGAAGGTAAATTTTGAGGGATAGCATGGGACAAAATATGTTTGTGAATTTTGGGAAGTATAGGCTGAAATGGGTCAAAAAGTGATAAAGAAAACAGTATCCCTGACCATCAGATGGCCGGTCCCCTTAAATGGAGGCCGGTCCCCTTAAATTTAAGGGGGCCGCCCTTATGATTTAAGGGGGCCGCCCATCTGGTGATTCCCAGAATGCCAGAAATGGGTTTTTGGCAGAGAATTTTCAAAAAGGTTGTGTTTTTGGGTTTGGATTCAAGTAAGTTCAACTATTGAGGCAATATAGAGCATACTATTCATGAATGTAGAGAATATCATAGAAATAATTAAAGTAAACAATTAATTCCTAATAATCATGTCATCTACTAATATTTCAATTAAGTTGGGTAACTAAGGAAGCAATAAAGCAAACTAGTTAAGTATGCAACTATGTAAAGATAATGGTAAGCAGGATAAGTGCAGACAAATTGAAGATTGCTTATGATAAACACGTGGGAAGACATGATTATATGAACTTCAAGACTTGTTATAAACAAGATCCATATGGGCAAACCATGATTCTCATGAAATGATTTGATTAAATTGTAGATGTCATTTTCACATAAGTGTATGACATATATGAGAAGATAAAAACAATGTTTTAAATAAAATGTTTTTAGTTTTATTCAACAATGTTTGAAAGTAAGTTTTCACTTAATCCCATAAATCTGAGAATGAAAGAGTTTAATGAGAAGCAAAGTTCATACAGATAAACTAGCGTTAGGTATATATAGGAAGTGCAATTTAATCAAGTTGGAGAATGAGTATGAGACTATTACTAGTGGTGCTCAATTCAGGCTAAACACGACCGTTTTTACGGGTTACACACACCCAACTTCTCACATAGAAGCAATTCAACCGTTAGGTTAAATTGAATTTCTAGTCAATAGATTCTCCAGTAGTCATTCTCCTTTTTAGACGAAATCGAGTTCCTAAATTTACCTATCGAAGATTACCAAATATGTAGTTTACTTGATTCACTAATACTTAGCTTAATGTTTTGAGATACATTCAAGTTAGTATCCCAATAAAACAAAATTTGTTTTGTTTCAAAAAGAAAAAATGTTTCTATCTTGATAAAGATCAAAATAATGTTATGATAGCTTATGATTAAGCATGTTGTTTGAAAAAGCATAAAATAGATATTCGAAAGGTTTTAACTCAAAGAAAGAAGTGTTTAAATATGATGTTTTGATTTTGACAATCAAGAAATTTTAAGTGAAAGATACACTTCAAGAGAATCGATTAAACCCATTGTCACATATAATAGTTTCTAATGGCAACTAAAGATATGAAGAGATATGGTAGACATTAAACATCTAAATGCAATGAGATAGGAAGGGACAAAGAAAATCATCAATGAATACAATATAGACATATGAATATATGCATGTATACAAGACACATTGTAATATTGAGTTACTAGCAAGTCTTAATTATAACACATCTATTAATGCAACTAGTAAGATCATATAGCATAAATGGCAAGTATTCTACTTTAAATCATAGAAGATTATCAATATAGATGAAACCTAAGATAAATAATAATAGACATAGCAACAAGAGGGTTAATTATCCTAATGTTATGTATGCATATATTGGTATTCATGATCTAAGAGCATAGCAACATATAGATTAAATCATATTAATATACTAATTGAAGCATATTCTAATATAATGTAATGTAGGCAAGTTTTTGAAAAGAAAACTTACCTCAGGTCCAGCTTTTCTTTAAGATTGGTTATGAGAGCAATAGAAGACTTCAAAAAGATTTACCCCAAAGCAAGTTGAAGAAGCGAAGTAAAGTTCCAATGCATTAAGGATCAAGGAGTCTTGATCATAGAAATACTATCGGTCGCAACAATCATCACAAGACGTGCAGATTAAGAATGGTAGAACAAGAATCCTTCGTTATGAGGTAGTAACGAACACACCATAAAGTCAATGCACCCAAAAGTGAAACACAGACCGCCGAAGATCAAGGATAACCGCCATAATGTCAAAAGTAACACATGTGTAGAGTGTGAAACATAATAGAGGGAACCAATGGTCATCAAATAGAAGAAATCGAATAAAGTGATCCAAAAAGTAGTAGTTCCTTTGATCGTTAATTACCTACACATGATAGAGAGCTTGGTACCCAGATTCTCATGGGTCCGAGTTAATTAGTAGCGAACATCCAATGCACTTAAATGCAT
Source organism: Artemisia argyi (assembly GCA_030686995.1). Classification (NCBI taxonomy): domain Eukaryota; kingdom Viridiplantae; phylum Streptophyta; class Magnoliopsida; order Asterales; family Asteraceae; genus Artemisia; species Artemisia argyi. The sequence continues at coordinate 78,249,334 of CM060684.1, read as the reverse complement.
ATGAAGAGGATGTCATCAAGAAGTACAAGAATTCATTATTTGTTTGTTTTAACAAACAAACAATAACTTTCTTGACTAGAGAAATAATCAATGGATGTAAATAATAATAGTTCTAAATTTTTCCACTAGGTTTAACAAATTTTATTTGTTTTGATGTATTTATCAAGTACTCATCTGCCGTAAATCCTAATCCGGTTTTATCATAAAATGACTTTTAAATGTCAAGTAGATATTTTAAAGATTTAGAACTATTTTCGAATTTTGCCAATATTTTTGCTTTTTCCTTTTCCATTTTAATTTCATGTTTATATTCTTGACAATTTTTACATTCAAGATCAATTTCAATATTACTTTCAAGTTTAGACATTTTGTCTTCTAAAATTATTTCTTTTTCAAAATTATTTTCAGCGGATGTTGAAGATTCATTTTTAAAAATAATTTTTGAGTCAATGTTGCAAAAATGTTTGAAGTTATTTTCCATTTTTGAAAATTCTAATATAAATTGATCATAGCAAAAATGTTTAGTTTTGGATTGTACCTTCTTTGTAGTTGTACATTCCTCACATGCATCAATACTAGTGTTCTCATTTGATTGAATATTCTCATGAGCCGTGTTATCATCGTCTTCTTTGCACTTGTTGCACCATGATTCATTCACGCTCTTTCTTTGGATTTGATTCATGTATTCTTCGTTGTAGATACCTTCAATGATCACATTTGAACTAGTAGTACATGTGTTTATTTCAACTAAATGTTTATTTACTAAATTTTCTAGATTAACTATTTCTTGTGCAATATCAAGTATACCATCTTTGGTTTTACATTCTTCTTGGTGAATCTTTAAAAGACATTTCCAAATATCATTTGCCGTTTTACAATGAAATAATCTTTCATATTTGACTTTTGGTAGAGTTTTGAAAATAAGTAATTTGGCATTAGTGTTTTTATCAATTTTAGTTTGAAAATTATTATTTTGATTTTCAAAATCTATTTTGGTTGATTTAAGATCACCAATTGAAATGATATGCCAAAGATCAAGATCTATTGATTTCACATAATTTTCAAATTTGTTTATCCATTCAAGAAAATGATCATTTTCAAATAATGGTGGTTGTTGCATAAATTCCCCTTCTAAATATTTTTCAAATTCCATAAATCGTTACAAGTTTTAAAATACAGTCTATTTTAAAAATCTTGCTAGACGTGGCTCTGGTACCAATTGTGGAAAACTAGAAGGGGGGGGGGGTTGAATAGTTTTACGCCTTTTTCGTTTTGCTTATTTTATAAAAGATAGTTTCTAAGATGAAACTTTCAAATCACTTTAATACATAAATATATATACTAGTTAATTTATGATTTAGTATAAATACTACTTATGTATAATGTACAATTTCAAAACACTTAATTACAAAAGTATAAATACAAGATTTATTAAAGGTTTTATATATACAATGCTTATGTATAATGTTTGGAAAGAATATACAATTTCATATATTTTATGTAAGCATATATATGTGTAGTAGTGTATAGATATAATTATATGTACTAGGTTGGTTTTTGTAAGATTAGTTTTATGATTGGATTTTAGTTTGATCTTTATGTGAAATCAACATATGCACAATACTATCAATTATGACTATGTGTGAAATGCAAGTAAGTAATAAATCAAAGAGTGAGAGATGGAAAGATCAAACCGAGACACAAAGGATTTATAGTGGTTCGGCTACAAGGACACCTTCCTTGCCCTACTCCACTCCCCGAGTCACCTACTCGAGAGTTTTCTTCACTAGATCAAATATCTCCTTTATGGCGGAGAAAACCGTACACACCAATATACACACCAATTTACACACCAATCTTCACACCAATCTACACACCAATCTTCACACCAATCTACACACCAATCTACACACCAATCTTCACACCTATCTACTATTTTCTTCACACCAATCTTCTACACACCAATCTTCTATACACCAATCTTCTATTCTCTTCACACCTTCAAAGTATTAATGTCTTGACACCTTCAAGTCACTAATATCTTCGCAACTTCAATGCACTAGTGTCTTGACACCTTCAAGCCACTAATGTCTTCACACCTTCAATGCACTAATGTCTTGACACCTTCAAGCCACTAATGTCTTCACAACTTCAATCTACAAATGTCTTCTAGTCTTCTCCACTAGAGATCCTTAATTTCTTCACTACAAGCTCCTATTGCTACAATCTCCTATCACCACTACTATCTTACCCTTCTTCTTCACTTCAAGTTACACTTCACACTTACAACAATTCTAGATTCTTCAACTAAATCTAGTTAACCAATACATACACCTTATTCACCAAAGTATGAAAGATATACAAGAAAATATAAACAAACAACTTAGATAGCAAGATGATACTAAGTTGTAATACTTCTAATAGAAGTATTCTTCTCTTTGCACTTGAAAGAATGAGGCTTTGGATCACTTGGAAACAAAGGCTTATGAAATGATCAAAGGATTTTTAGGATTGAAATGGAGATCTAGAACAGAAAGTTTTTGTGCAAAAAGGTGGGGAAAAAATCCAGGTTTAAGGTGGTATTTATAGGCAACAAGTTCTGACAGAGGAGCGTGGCCGGCCCCCTTAAAGCATGGCCGGCCCCCTTAAAATTAAGGGGACCGCCCCTTATAATTAAGGGGGCCGCCCAACTGTAACGGCTAGAAAACTTGTCTTTTAGTGGGGAAAGTTTATTTGGTGAAAAACTAACTGATTTTGGTTAAATATTTGAAATCATATATTTAGTATGATTAAAACATTTTTCCTTATTACCAAAAGTGTTTTTCAAAGATATATAATAAGATTATATAATTAAATAAACTTTGTATTAGTTAATTAAATACCCCTTTGATCATACATTGCACTAAGCACTTTGTTTATTCATACCTTAAGTGATTTGTTGGTGAAAGTGATTATTTATTACTAAATACGTGTTTACGTCATGATCTTTGGTTTGATTAGTTTAAGTTTTGTGATTATCAAAACATAGAGATATCGGAAGATATGAATAATGTTTTTAGTCAATTATTTATATCAACATATCTAAATCTTCTCTATCACAAGACTTCACTAATGTTTCAATGTTCTTGTAATATTCAGACTTTCCATAAGCTCTAATTATCTTCCAAGCTTTACCAAACTTATCTCTGCTAATTTTCCAATCAACAATTCTTGCTGGAAATAGATTAATATACATAGCTTCTTCTTGTGGTTCAGCATTCCTATTAACTTTATTCTTCTCCATCTTGATTCTGTCTTTTTCATTAACCTTTTCTTTGTAAAAGTCAGCAGTGCTTTCTTGATCATCAAAGAAACATGCTTCATCTTCTTCAAAATCTTTAATAATACATTGCATTTTCCTCCTCTCAATCTTTGACTCCATATTCCTCTGTAACTCTATTTTCCTCCCCTGTTTGGAAGAATTTCTCAAAGCCACATGAAAATAATCTGAATCTAAGGAAGAAGAAGAATCAATTGGATCTTCCTTCTTGACTTGCAACTGCTTAACTTGAACTTGCAACTTTGTACAAAGCAGCTTTGTTTTCATGAGATCAACTTCCAAATCTGAAACCTTGGAAGCTAAAGTAACACAAAGATCCATCACTTTAGAAAGTTGCATACTGTCTTTAACACTTCCAGCTGTGTAACCTGCTGTGAGAGGTGCATCATTAGATATTAGCTGAGTTTCATCCCTAGAGAGACTAGGTTTTACTCCTGAGCCTTCAGAAACCAAGTTAACCATGATAATGAAGAACAATTTGGTTGTGAAGAAAAGAGAGATCGAATATGATTAAGAAGATAATTGGGATGATATACTTATACTGTTAGGGTTTATGAATTATTGTTCAAGAAAGAATTGTCTCTGAGAATATAAATTTAGAAACAATATATTCTTTCACGAAAAACTCTAAAAGTATAGAAACAAAAGATTTTTCCAATTATAGTTGTCCAAAAATCATTTACAGAGTCAACAGTTGTAAGTTGAACATTAACATGACAAACTTTAACTCAGCAGGACAAATTGTTTCTAAAAAATTTCGAAGAGCAATATAAAAATTTTCCATAAAAACATGATTGCTCATATATAGTTTTGAGCAAACTATCAGCTATAAACGGATTTGACTTGTCTTTACCAAGAGCCATTTGCTTTGGACTAGCCAACTCTTCATCATAAGAATATGATGAGTTGATAACCATATAGTTTTTGGTAAACTATCAACCATGAACGGATTTGAGTAGTCTTTAGCAGGAGCCGTTTGCTCTGGACTAGTCAGTTCTTATGTGGTTTAGACATGGTGAACTGATTACCATTTGTTATGTATGAAAAATCACACATTGCAAATTTTAGCAAACTCCAACTCAATGCCATTCATAATGCTTATATTCCCTGTGAATGTTAGTCCAAAACTAAGAAAATACAAAGCAAAGTATTGAAAAAACATGTTATTGATAATACAACATAAGCAGTACCAAAAATACTTTCATCAGTACAAACTTGAAAAAGCATGTTATTGATAATACAACCAGTACAAATCCACATTTGTTTTGAAAATACCACTTAGACATCAGATTTTCATGGATTGAGCACTCCAATACCTGCAACTAAGTATTGAAACCTCCCCACATCAAAACCTTTTGTTAATAAGTCAGCATAGTTTTCATCAGTATGACTTTTGACAACCTGAACTAAATTTTTCTCATTACACTCCCTGATAAAATGATGTCTAATTTCAATATGTTTTGTTTTAGAATGTTGAACTGGATTTTTAATTATGCACATTGTACTATTATAATCAATATAAATAATGGTGTTCATAAAATTGTACCCATAATCAAGCAATTGGTTTTGGAGCCACAATACTTAAGCACAGGAACTAGCAGCAGCCACATACTCTGCTTCAATTGTTGAAGTAGCCACCATTGTTTGCTTTTTGCACTTCCATGGATCAACATGCATCCAAGAAACTGACATCCACCAGTTGATGATTTTCTATCAAGACTTGCTCCAGCATAATCACTGTCTGAATATGATACTAATTCCATCGGGGATTCTCTTGGATACCATAATACTAACTTAGGATAACCCTTAAGATATCTAAATATTCTTTTCACAGCAATCAAGTGAGATATCTTAAGAGTAACTTGAAACCTTGCACAAGCACATACTGCAAACATGATGTCTGTTCTTGATGAAGTAAGGTACATAAAAAACCCTATCATAGATCTATAAGTGTGAACATCAACAGCTTCACCACTATGACCCTTCAACGTCAATGTTGTATCTTTATCTGCAAGAGTGCTAGCTTTTTTTGCATCAGCAAATTGAAACTTTCTCAATATATCAACCACATATTTGTCTTGACTAATAAAGATTTCATCTGGTCTTTGTTGTACTTGAAGTCCCAAAAACAAAGTAAGTTCTCCCATAGAACTCATCTGAAACTCTTCTTTCATCAGTTTCTCAAATTCTTTGCACATCTCTTGCTTTGTAGAGCCAAAGATGATATCATCAACATATACTTGAACTAATAAGATATCACCCTTTCCTTTCTCGATGAACAAAGTCTAATCAATCTTACCTCTATTGAATCCATTATTCAAAAGATAAGCAGCTAGAGTTTCATACCACTTCCTTGGAGCTTCATGTAAGCCATAAAGAGCTTTTACTACCTTGTATACCTTGTTTGGATGATTTGGATCTTCAAAACCTGGAGGTTGTGCAACATATACTTCTTCTTCGATTTGACCATAAAGAAATGCACTTTTCACATCCATTTGATATACAGTAAAGCCTATATAAGAAGCATAAGCTAGAAATAGCCTTATTGCCTCTATTCTTGCCACTGGTGCAAAAACTTCTTCATAATCTATGCCTTCCTCCTATTTGTATCCATGTGCCACAAGCCTAGCCTTGTTCTTGATTACTATTCCTCTTTCATCTCTTTTATTTCTGAAAACCCATTTGGTTCCAATAACCTTCATGCCATTTGGTAAATCACAAAGCACCCAAACTTTCTGAATTTTAAATTGAAGCAGTTATTCTTGCATTGCTTCTACCCAGCTTGAGTCTTCTAATGCTTTGAGTACATTCTCAGGTTCAATTTGTGATAGAAAGCACATAAAGAGACATTCATTCTTGTCTTCATGGTTTTTGGAGTTGTAAATTTCACTGACAAAGCCATGATGATCTGGTTCTTGTAGCTGCTTTCTTGTTCTCACAGGTGTATTGATATTACCAATGAAATTATCAAGAGGATGATCCTTATTGATTCTTCCGTGAGGATTGAGAGGAACCTCATATGTGATAGGCATATTGTGAAGTCCTCCTCCAAACACATCAAATGGATCATGTGGAGTTGTTGGAGTAGCTGTTGGATTCTGAGAATTCAAACTTTATCCACCAGTACTAACATTTACCTCACCAGTACTAACTCCATTTGTACTACTTTCAGGAACATCCTTATTCTGAGAATCCTGAGCATCTGAATTCTTTTCAGTAGCATCACCTTTTTTTCTTCCTTCAGTGGAAGATTGTGAGCCATTATCCTATGAAGAATGATCAGCACCCCAATTGGCATCAAAACATGATCTTGATCAGCTTCATTCTCAATGTTTGATTCATCTGTATCAACATATTCTTCTGACCCTGCAATATCATTAGTGTTTGTACCTGTAGTAACGGGTACATAGTTCATATATTGGGTCAAAGAATCCATATCAAACATCCAACTTGGACCTGTACCTGCAAGATTAGCTTTATTTTCCAAAAAGTTTACATGCAAGTTTTCCTCAATATGTTTGGCCCTTAAATTGTATACTCTAAATGCTTTACTAACCATAGAGTATCCAACAAAATAACCCTCATCAACTTTTCCATCAAACTTTCCTAAATGGTCTATGGTATTCAAAATGGTAACATGACACCCAAATAGTCTTATAAACTCTAAGGTAGGAAATCTACCCGTAAAAAGCTCATAAGGTGTCTTGTTCTTTGACTGTACCACTAAAACCCTATTCTGTACATAACAAGCAGTGCTAACTGCTTCAGCCCAAAAATTCATAGGAAGTTTTGAGTTAGCCAACATGGTTCTAGTAGCTTCTATCAAAGTTCTATCAAAGTCCCAAAAATTCATAGGAAGTTTTGAGTTAGCCAACATGGTTCTAGTAGCTTCATCAGGCAACTTATAATCCTTAGAAAGGACAAAGCATTCATTATCAGTAAAAAGAACTTTTTTCTTCTTGTCACACATCTGTGAGACACTGAAGAGATTATACTTAAGCTCTTTCACATAGTACACATCTTCAAAATCCAAATTTCCAATTTTGATAGTTCCTTTACCAGAAATTTTATCACCAATACCTCCTCCAAAGCTGACATATTGTCCTTCAAATGGTATGAAGTTTAGGAGATAAGACTTATTGCCAGTCATATGCCTTGAACATCCACTGTCAGAGTATCCTTGATCAATCTTTATAGAGTATGGATGTCCCTGCATATAAGATAAGAGAAAAGTTTAGTTTCTCTTGGAGACCCAAGCCATGATTGACTTCAATCTGCCATGTGTATCAATATAATTATATCTATCAAAGGTCATTGATACACCATTGGGACTGTTAGAGGTATTAGTTCCTTTTGGTCTCCATTCCCAACATGCTGAGGCCTTCACAACATTTCCCATTTTTACCCTATTGTTATTCACAACACTACCAGTATTAACTTTTGGCCTAACAATACAAACTGCTGGCTCATTTGTTTTAGCTTTGGGAACTCGTTTCATGTTATGAACAACCCTTTTCTCATAAAATGACCTTTATCCTGTTTGTGCTGATTTAACAAAAGTTGTAATTGATTTTGCACTTGTAACATGTTGTCTTGGGTAAAAGATCTTGGTTGGTCTATTAGTACAAGTTGATTGTGTTTGTACTATTCTGGGAAACAAATTACTTTTGACATTAGGGTGATTGTTTATTTGAAACATATTTTCATTCCCCTTTTGATTTGTATTCCCAGAGACCCTAGTTTTCCCAAATACCACTCTTCTTCCCTGGTGGTAACCACAGTAAGCATGCAAATGATCAAAGCTACCACAAATATAACATGCTTTATTATTCATAACAAAATTACTACCAAGTTGATGAGATTTAAGATTATTCCAGTTCCTATAGTTTCCCTTAGGACTTTTTTTATCTAGATTTGGACCTATACGTCTTAGCATACTTGATTGGTGACCTAGGTTGTTTAACTTTAGGTGACTTAGTTTCATTCCTAACAACCTTAGGTTCAATAGTTTCCTCTTTAACCTTAACATTTAATACTACTTCATCAACTAAAGATGAATCACTAGCACTTTCAAAAACTTCACTCTTTGGCTCAACCTATTCTTCACTACCACTTTTAACAAATTTAGGACCATAGTTAAAGGTTGGTTCTTGAAACTCTTCTAATCCTGTATGAGCCAAGTCTATACCTGGAGGTGCTGGGACACCTCTTAGTGGTGGAGGAACTGACTTGTACCCTACACCCGACTTTGCCTTATTAACAACATGTGCTTCCCAAATTCTATCAATACTTTGAGACTGATAAGCAAGTGTATCACAGGTTAACTTAACATTTTCATTAGCCTTCTTGAGCTTTTCTAACTCTTCTCTAAGGGCCTCATTAACAGTTATCTTATAGTCTAAATCTCTTTTTAAAACAACTATTTCATCATTATATTTAGACTCATTAGCCCTATAATGTTCTAACTGTGCTTCTAAAACATACAAGCCTCTTTTATGATTAGACAAATTATAGTTAGAATCCATTAACTCTATTCCTTGTTTCTCTAATTGTTCCCTAAGTCTTTCACACTCTTTTAAAGCTTTACAAGATTTAGAACAACTATCATTAGAATGTACCTCAGAGTCAGAGAAGGCCATAAGAGCAAACTCTATTGCTACTAATCCTGCTTCAGAAGATGCTTCTTCTTCATCTGCCATAAAACTCCAATCATAACTAACTCCATCAATAGCTAGCATGGCTTTTGGTTCTTCCACAGATGGCTATTTCTTCTTTTCTTGCTTGTACCAAGTAGATCTGTTATCTTGCTTCCTTGGTTTTCTGCATTCTCTAGCAAAGTGTCCCAACTTATGACAGTTGAAACATTCTACTTTCTTCTTGTCAAAGCTTGTAGTTTCATTACCATTGATGGTAATTTGCCTTCCAGTCCTTTGCCAGAAGTTCTTAGCCCTCATGCTAAGAAGTGCAACCTGCCACTTGATGTCCGTTTCTTCCATATCATCATCATCCCCTAGCTCCATGTCTTCATGTGTTAGAAGTGAACCATTGACTTGGCTTGAGATGAAAGCATAGAAGGTAGGATCTCCAAGTCCAACAACCTTCTTTTTAGAATTTGCTTTGGTGATACCAGTGGAAACAGCAAGATCAGTAGTGGAATTTTCTTCATCACTATCTTCATCAAAAATGTCATTAATAGAAGATGAAAGAAGTGCCAAGTTCCCAGAGCTGGTACTTAACTTTCCAGCCTTCTTTAATCTTTGTTCAATAATTTTGAAATTATTGTAAAGATCATTAAGTTTCATAGTTTCAACTTCTGGTTTGTTCTCCCAGACAATTACATTGGTGTGAAACTCTGAAGGCAAGCTCCTTAAGAACTTCAAATTGAGGTCTTCCTTGTCTTCCTCAATGCCAAACACAGTCAGTTGTGTTACAATCTTCTGAAATCTTGTAAAGATGCTATAAATAAACTCATTGTTGGTTGAAGAGAAATTTTCATAACTTTGCTTCAACAATGTTTTCTGAGTCTTTTTGGTAGCATCATTTCCACTAAACACTGAGCAGATCTCTTTAAACAGGGTCTTTGCTATTTCGTGCTTGCTGAATGCAATTATTTGATCCTTAGGAAGAGTCATAAGTAGTAAGCTTCTTGCCTTCGAGTCATTCTTCTTTTGAAGCCTTTCTCATTGGTGACTGGGCCAATATTCAGCTTTTGAACCTCTTCGCCATCAATTGTTTCAGAAGAAATACCAGGCTTGAATGAGTCACCAAACATGATGATTTCCCATAGAGCATAATCTTGTACAAGAAAGTACTGCTCTATCATGATTCTCCACATCTCAAACTCATTGAGTTTGAGCTTTGGAAGCCTTGCTGCAACATTGGACTGGTTGTTTTCCATCTCCATTAGATTTTTTAAAGTGGGTTGTTTCTTTGGATCTTCTAATTCAAAGTATCAGAACCTGTCTCTGATACCACTTGTGAAGGATCTAAACACACGCCTTGTGTTAGATAGATACTTTGAGTATATGCTAACTAGCAAGCGGAATTTACTAGTTAACACTTGGAAGATATTGTATGTGGAATGAGTGTATATAAGAAACAATGAGACAAAAACACTATATATTCACCACCAAAACAAGCTTCAATATTAATAAAATAATACGAGTGATCTTTTCTATCACTAGGGTTAAAACCTTGAAGCTATTCTATGTATTCGTATATTTCTGTATGTTTTTTTATATCTTTCTCTTAACCTAGAAACTCCTTTCATAACACACAAGGAGTCTTGTACAAGATAACTATACTAGAACAATATACGTATCATTCTAAACATATAAAATATTTATGCAATCCATTCTATAATTATTTTGAACGCGTCTTCACATTTGATCATAATCTCATAATCAGTACCAAGTTTCTGTGCTAAGCAGTACAAACTAAGTTTGTACTTGATAAGGCGAAAAATGAACCACTTTTAGGGGGTCATTTAAGCCCGAATCCGAATTTATTTGATCAATTATTGCCCTAAATCGTTCCTTTTGTGATTTAAGGTACTTTGGGAGAGAAATCTGGAAAAGGAAGCAATTCGGACGTTTTTGGAGCATAAAAGTGAAGAAAACGCCAAAGTCTTAATTTTCCATGCTGGGAACAGTAGGTGACGGCGTCAAGAGCAACACCTTGACGGCGTCAAGAGCAAATCTTATGAATTTCCATGACGACCCAGAGCGGATTTGACGGCGTCACGTAGGAAGGGCGTCAAGAGTAAAAGAGTCGTGACGGCCTGGAAGTATTTAAGTCTTGACGGCGTCAGAAGTGGATCTAGGCAGTCCGAGGAGAGTTTTGGTGGCGAGGTGACGGCGTCACATTGTTTTTCTTGACGCCGTCAGACCTATTTTTCTATATATAGTTTTCTATTTTTCACACATTAAAGAGAGAAGTTTTGGGGAGAAACCCTAAGTACGATTTTGGTGTAACTTTACAGGTTTTTCAAGGGTTCCAACCCCTTGATACCTTGCATGATTAATCAAGATAAGTGTTCTTCTAATTCAATCAATATGTCTATGTGTTGGTTGTCTATATCATGTTCTTGTCTTAATTCTATCATGTTAGGCTAGATCTCTTTTGTGTTTGCTTAGATCTAATGAAACCTAGATATTGATTATGTGTTGATTACTTGTTTATTCTTGTCTTGGATGAATGATTTATATGTTAGGCTTAAGAAAACTGGCAGATCTCCAAATGGTAATATGCTTTAATGTCTTAAGAAACATGAACCGAGGCGCACTAGGTCTTTATTGGTTGTATTTAATGCATGAGCCACTGTTTACAATCCCTATAGTTGTGCTGGGCATGGTGTAGGAGGAGATAAGAGCTCATAGAATTGGGGAGTTATGTATGCCACCCCATGAATGGTATTAAGGAATACGATCCGTCATCCATGCAATTATAACAAGTAATTAACGTGTAAAAGATGTCTAGGGAGTAGTGAAATCTAAGTAAACACATTTTCTCCAATTACTGCTCACAACTTTAGTTTAAATTAGTTTATTTTTATTTTTAGTATTTTATTTTGATTACATCTTAGTATTGGGTTAGTTGAATAGCAACTAATTCCGCCCACTCTTCCAAAACCCGAGATTTTACTTGCTTTCATAAAAATATAAAAACACAAAAATAATCATCCCTCACCTTTAGAACTAGTATTTAGGCTTTCTAATCCTAGCGACACTATTCCTAAGCTGAACGATCAATCCCCCGGTACTTGTCACTATACTATACTACAACGATCAGGTACAATGCCTGGTGGGGGTTGTAAGCTTCTCGAGATCCCTCAAGAGGTAAAGCCTGTTGCGATTCCCACGCATCAAGTTTTTGGCGCCGTTGCCGGGGAATAGTTATTGTCTAGGTTAGAATTTCTTTGTATTAGGTCTACTTGCTAGATTCCTTTCTAGTAAGATTTTATTTTTATTTTTAAGTTTTCTTTAGTCTATCTACTTCTTTGTGCCTTTGTTCGTAACCACCCGACACCATGGACAACGGGAACATCTTTGAACCCGTCATCCCACCACAACAAAACCCACCACTAGAACCCCTTAGGCCCCGAATCTTAGGAGAGTATTCCCGACCTAGCCACCAAGGCTACCGAAACACCATTGAGCTCACCGGAGCCAATGTGACCCCCTTGCGATCCGACACCATCCGGTAGGTGCAAAGCGGATGTGCATTCCATGGACTTCGTTCCGAAGATCCAAACCAACATCTTAAGGACTTTCTCAAAATCGTAGATTCCATAGACCTAGGTGTTGAAACTAGAGAGACTACCTGTTTACACCTATTCCAATTCTCTCTACGGGATCAAGCTAGTCAATGGCTTGAGCGTTTACCCGCGGGATCCATCACCACATGGGATGATCTCACCACTCGTTTCCTTGCTCAATTTTTCCCACCGGGGAGAACTACTAAGCTTAGAAATGACATCTTGATGTTCCAACAACGTCAAAATGAATCTCTTTATGAAGCATGGACTCGTTTCAAGGACTTACTCCAAAAAGTCCCTCATCATGGCATAGATCTTTGGCTCCAAGTCCAAATTTTTTATGACCATATCGACATCGCCACGAGGCGAGCCATTGACCAATCGGCCGGTGGTAAGCTACGTGATCTTAGTGCGGAACAATCATGGGAACTCATAGAAGATCTTGCTCTCTATGACAACGAAAGTTGGAACGATCCCCGTGACTTGAACAAAACGGTCAAGGCAATATCTTTGCCTTCGAACAATTCTAGCACTCCCGACCGTAGGATCATGGAACTTGAGGACCAAGTCAAGTTTCTCATGAAATCTTACGATGCTCCTAAGCCTTCAAGCCAAGTGAACAAAATCACTTCTTTGTGCAAATTATGTAGTGGTCCCCACGACACTCGTGATTGTGTGGAACTCCCCAGAACAGCTTTTGCGGACTACGCATCCACGCGTACCGACGAAGCGGGAGATAAGTGGTACACTTTCAAGCCCGAGCCAAACACATACGGTGATTCATACAACCCCTCATGGAAAAATCACCCAAACCTTAGGTGGAAACAAAATCAACCCAATTCCTCCAATCCGCCTAACCGTTACCAACCAACCGGTCCACCATCCAACCGTACTTTCAACAACAATCCTTCTAACAACTATGGTAGTACCAACAATCTTGAAGGATTGATGTCAAAGTTTATGGCATCTCAAGAGGCTCGCATAACTAGGTTTGAAACCGAATTCAGCCAACAACAAACGGAGATGACCAACAAGATTGACAACTTGTTGAAAGCCCTCAACAACCAAGCATTAGTCACACCTAGGAAGGACACTAGGGACACCAATAACGGAAACCAAATTAAGGATCCCTCATTATCTAAACAGGTCCACTTTGTTAATGTTGTCACTATTAAGCCAATAGATAAGGAGATAGAAGAGAGTGACAAGAATGAAGATAGGGTAGAAGCCGAGACTAAGGATGAGAATAGGGAAGTTGAGGTTGATAGTAGAGAGGAATTAGAGGAGGTAGAACCTATAGAAGAATACTTTGATAAGTTGCCAACCAAGGAAGAACGGGAATACCATAAGGATTTATTCGATAGTCCCGAGAGAACATATATCTTTGGCGACCCCCTTATCAAAATGGGAGACCCCTTTAACATTAACATCCCATGCAATATCGGGCACATGCATATATGGAAAGCTTACATCGACCCTAGATCCCCCGTGAACATCATGACTAGGACTTATTACAATTGGGTGATGAAGAAGCAACTTAATTTTAGGATGATGCCTAATAAGAACCTGATAAGTAATTTTGCGGGAAGAGTGAAAGGATTGCATGTGATTATAGGGAATCTCACCTATGAGATCGATTTTATGATAGTTGAGGACACTCGTCCGGTGATAGATGCTTGCCTAAGTCAAATAATATTTGGGAAACCATTTGTTGAGGCCACTAGCATGAGTTATGATCCGACTTTAGGGATAATTAGATTCAAGAAAGAGAATGATGAGGTTGCTTATCAAATGCCCTACAAGATTGAGCAATACCGCCTTCTCTCTAATTTCGAAAAGGAACACAAGCAAGCGGCTTATTATAGGAATGAGGAGGATAGACGTAGAGGAGTAGAGTATGTTAGAAATAGGATGCTTTGTTTCTACAAAGAATGCTTGCAACTAGGTCCGGAATACAAAACTGGTTTAGAAGACGACCTAGAGAGTGGAACCAATGATGAAATCACGTAGTAACCCATGACCTTGAGTCTAGCTACAAGACTCGTAAATAAAGAAAAGCGCTTCTTGGGAGGCAACCCATGTTTTGTGTGATTTTATTTGTTTGTTTGTTATTTGCTTCCGTATGAATGTTTTATTTTTATTGTTGGTTGATCATGTTTCTAAACTAAATAGTAGAAATACTTTACTTTGTTGTTTTGGCCTAGTCTTAACTCCACCTAAAAGTATTTTTGCAAAAGATAAGTGTAAGGGGAAACCCCAAATATGTTTTTAAGAAACAACCGATCATGATTCTCCACAATATTAAATGAACATGTATATTCGTATTTGTTAGAGTCAAATGCTTGTATTGAGTCATAATGAAGTTTTGCAGGATTTTCCAGGAAGTAGGACCAAATTTTTCCAGAAATTTTCCGGAAACTTAACATAAGGATTTCTGCAGGTCAATTCTGACGGCGTCAGGGGTTTACTCTTGATGGCGTCAGGAGTTAAAAATCTGGAAATTTTACCGGTTTTGTTTTTCTAACGGAGTCTTATGGTTTTTGTGAATTATTAAGTTTTATAATCTCCAGGAGATCTGCAAACTTCATTCCACAAGCATTATATCTTATCTTGTTTTCTAGGTTTAGTAACTTATATAGAATGCCGCCGATTTTACGCGAGGTTGTCTTGTCTACTTTGTCAGGTTTTACAGGTTATGTATGACAAGAAGATGATTTATATTCTGGAAGGGAAGCTTTGATTGTTCATTTTCTTGGAGGAAAATTTAACTTACCCACCCTATTATCCATACTGAGCGAATCAGGGGAGTATTTGATTTCATTCTCTTTACTTTTTCACTTTTACATTCTTTACTTGAACATTGGGGACAATGTTCATCTTAAGTGTAAGGGGAGGGTAAAAAGATGATACCTTACATATGCACTTTCGCTTGAGTTTGTTTTGTTTGATGGTAGATGTGTAATAAAACTATGAGAAATACTTGTTAGTGCAATTTTAGCGCCAAATTTAAAATTTTTTACAACATTTAGGAGTGAAACTTTAGCCATAGCAAGCGTCTCATGGATAGGAGATTGTATGACTAGCACATAACCGTATATTCAGAAAAATTTTCCACCCAAATATGTGAGGTTCGCCTTTAGATTTGATAGGAAAAGCATTCATTATTAGTGCTTATGAGTGTACCGGTAGCATTTAGATTCTAGAACTTGCATTAGTGATGCATCCCGAGACCGCTAGTGAGACTACATTCGTGTGGTAGGATTTACTACATGATAAGAGGCATTAGGATCACCCTTGTGTTAAACCCGTATCATAATTACTTGACCATTTAAGTCATATTACTTGGCTAGTTAAGTCAACTAATTTTTCCCACACCCTTAGCGTTGTACTCATTTTTAGTACACGAAACCCCTAGTACACCCCTCCGAGCCTATCTTTTCATTTCTAACTTTAAGCATTTTACTTAAAGGAAGAATTTGTTACACCCCACTTAAATGTACAACCAAATCGCCTTAGCCTTCCGTGTATGCGCTCATTTTTAGTGCATTATTGTTATTTGTTAAACCCTAAGTTAACTTTCTAATTGATTACATGGTTGCTAAGTCGAGTCATATCCTTGTACATATTGTTTTGGGACGATTGAGACTCATGGGTAAGTACTTATTTTATGGAGTAATGGGGAAGAACAACATTTATTACCCCCATATGTACGTTAATCTTAAAAGTGCTCCAAGTGTTTTGATTTTCTTAATTCGAGTCATTAGATTAGTTAATTGTAAAGTATGTAAAGATTCAAGTGTAAGGGAAATGTTCATTCCCTATGATGTATTATTTTGGATGGTAGGGTAAGAGTGTATGCAAAAAAAAAAAAAAAAAAAAAAAAAAAAAAGAAAAAAAAAAAAAATCGAAAAAAAAGAAAAAGAAAAAAAAAATAGAAAAAGGAAAAAGAGAAAAAACATACGGACTACCATCCCTTTTTATTCTATGTTCATTTTATGTTTTTATTATTTTCCATTTATTAGCTTAAGTCGAGTCTAGTCTTGGCTTAGCAACGCCACATTGTACATGTAATTAACCAAGATTGTTAACTCGCCACCAGTAAAACTTCCTTTATCCAACAAAACCGTGTATTTCATATCCCTACACCTAACGTTACAACCCTTTAAAAGACCTCTTTGATAGTTTATCCTAGGTGCTTACGCCATGTGGTGGAGGTTTGATCCTTTCCCAAGCCTATGGTAATCTATTTTGCTATGACAGGTAGTGAGAGATATCTTCCGTTTCCATATTGTAATCTATACTTTATTACACCCGAGAGATGTGAGTATCTAAACACTATTTGTGAGGTGCTAGTGTATGACCTCCGTGCTTGTCTATTGGTCTTTAGTGGAACGATTATTTGTTGTAATTACTTTTATATTAGTGTTAAATGACCCCTAACTTGTCTTTTGAGTAGAATAAAAGCGCATTTGTTTGAGGACAAGCAAATCTCAAGTGTAAGGGTATATGATAAGGCGAAAAATGAACCACTTTTAGGGGGTCATTTAAGCCCGAATCTGAATTTATTTGATCAAATATTGCCCTAAATTGTTCCTTTTGTGATTTTAGGTACTTTGGGAGAGAAATCTGGAAAAGGAAGCAATTCAGACGTTTTTGGAGCATAAAAGTGAAGAAAACGCCAAAGTCTTAATTTTCCATGCTGGGAACAGTAGGTGACGGCGTCAAGAGCAACACCTTGACGGCGTCAAGAGAAAATCTCATGAATTTCCATGACGACCCAGAACGGATTTGACGGCGTCACGTAGGAAGGGCGTCAAGAGTAAAAGAGTCGTGACGGCCTGGAAGTATTTAAGTCTTGACGGCGTCAGAAGTGGATCTAGGCAGTCCGAGGAGAGTTTTGGCGGCGAGGTGACGGCATCACATTGTTTGTCTTGACGCCGTCAGACCTATTTTTCTATATATAGGTTTCTATTTTTCACACATTAAAGAGAGAAGTTTTGGGGAGAAACCCTAAGTACGATTTTGGTGTAACTTTACAGGTTTTTCAAGGGTTCCAACCCCTTGATACCTTGCATGATTAATCAAGATAAGTGTTCTTCTAATTCAATCAATATGTCTATATGTTGGTTGTCTATATCATGTTCTTGTCTTAATTCTATCATGCTAGGCTAGATCTCTTTTGTGTTTGCTTAGATCTAATGAAACCTAGATATTGATTATGTGTTGATTACTTGTTTATTCTTGTCTTGGATGAATGATTTATATGTTAGGCTTAAGAAAACTGGCAGATCTCCAAATGGTAATATGCTTTAATGTCTTAAGAAACATGAACCGAGGCGCACTAGGTCTTTATTGGTTGTATTTAATGCATGAGCCACTGTTTACAATCCCTATAGTTGTGCTGGGCATGGTGTAGGAGGAGATAAGAGCTCATAGAATTGGGGAGTTATGTATGCCACCCCATGAATGGTATTAAGGAATACGATCCGTCATCCATGCAATTATAACAAGTAATTAACGTGTAAAAGATGTCTAGGGAGTAGTGAAATCTAAGTAAACACATTTTCTCCAATTACTGCTCACAACTTTAGTTTAAATTAGTTTATTTTTATTTTTAGTATTTTATTTTGATTACATCTTAGTATTGGGTTAGTTGAATAGCAACTAATTCCGCCCACTCTTCCAAAACCCGAGATTTTACTTGCTTTCATAAAAATATAAAAACACAAAAATAATCATCCCTCACCTTTAGAACTAGTATTTAGGCTTTCTAATCCTAGCGACACTATTCCTAAGCTGAACGATCAATCCCCCGGTACTTGTCACTATACTATACTACAACGATCAGGTACACTGCCTGGTGGGGGTTGTAAGCTTCTCGAGATCCCTCGAGAGGTAAAGCCTGTTGCGATTCCCACGCATCAGTACTGCAAGTGTAAACTTCCAACAGTTTCTTCTTTAAGCTTGATAGTTCTAACTGTTAAGTATAATTCCCAACAAGATGTCTAGAGCTTGTTCACATGGATCTCTTCGGTCCTTCCGCCATACGGAGTTATGCAGGAAATCTCTACACCCTAGTGATCGTAGACGATTACTCAAGGTACACTTGGACTAGGTTTCTTAAAAACAAGACTGAAACTTTCGAAAAATTCAAAAACTTTAGCAAGAGAATTCAAAATCAACTAGGATGCAACATAGTTTCCATTAGAACTGACCATGGTAGAGAATTTGATAATGAACTTCAATTCGGAGTTTATTGTGATGCTAATGGTAATACTCATAATTTCTCGGCTCCACAAACTCCACAATCAAATGGGGTAGCTGAAAGGAAAAATAGAACCCTACAAGAAATGAGTAGAACAATGCTCAACAAGCAATCTATTCCTCAGAAGTTTTGGTGTAACGCCGTAGATACATCCACATATATCCTTAATAGAATTCTCATTAGACCAATCATAGGAAAACGCCCATATGAAATCTTGAGAGGTAGGAAACCTACTCTAGATTACTTTAGAGTGTTTGGTAGTAAATGCTATATTTTAAACACCAAAGATTATCTCACCAAGTTTGACCCAAAGTCCTACGAAGGTGTATTTCTAGGATATTCTGAAACTAGTAAAGCCGACGTTGTTCTTAACAAGGAAACAATGGTCATCGAACAATCACTTAACGTGACTTTCGATGAGAATCCCCCTCCACCTAAAACATCACCTTTGGTAGGTGATGATTTAGATGAAGAAAACGCCATAGTTGAAAATATGAAAAACCTAGACAAATCTCAAGAAAAAGGAACCATCAAAATAGATCAAACCACCAACGTTAAGGAATCTAAGAATCATCCCTTAGAGAACGTCATAGGAAGCCTAAACCAAAGAACCCTTAGATCACAAGCTCAAGACAAAAGCAATCTCTTTTGTTTTGTCTCAATCATAGACCCTAAAAACGTTAATGAAGCATTGAAGGATGAAAGTTGGATCATCGCAATGCAAGAAGAATTAAACTAATTGAAGTCTAATGATGTTTGGACGTTAGTACCAAGACCTAAGAATGTCACCATAATATGAACCAAGTGGGTGTTTAGGAACAAACTTGATGAACATGGTATTGTATCTAGGAACAAAGCTAGGTTAGTCGCCCAAGGCTATAATCAACAAGAGGGTATCGATTATGATGAAACTTATGCACCCGTAGGTATACTAGAGTCCATTAGGATATTACTTGCCTACGCTTGTGCATTAGACTTTAAGTTGTTCCAAATGGATGTGAAAAGTGCATTCCTAAACGGTCTCATCAATGAGGAGGTATATGTAGCGCAACCTCCAGGATTCATTGACTTTGAGTACCCCGAGCATGTTTATAAACTTAAGAAAGCTTTATATGGTCTCAAACAAGCCCCTAAGGCTTGGTATGATAGGTTAAAAGCTTTTCTTCTTAAGCATGAATACTCAATGGGAATGGTAGATAACACTCTTTTCACTAAGAAGAAAGACTCAAACATCATAATCGTCCAAATATATGTCGATGACATTATATTCGGTTCAACTTGCCAAGACATGTGTGATGAATTTTTAAAAAAACATGCATGAAGAGTTTGAAATGAGCATGATGGGCGAGCTTAACTTCTTCCTTGGACTCCAAATAAAACAATTAGACGATGGAATATTCTTTAATCAATATAAGTATATTAAGGAAATGCTTAAGAAATTTAGATTAGAAGACGCTAAGTCTATGAAAACCCCAATGGCTATGGACACAAAGCTCACCAAGGATGAAGAGGGTGAATCCGTAGATAGTACTAAGTATAGAGGTATGATAGAAAGTTTATTGTACCTAACAGAAAGTAGGCCCGATATCATGTTTAGTGTCTACCTTTGTGCTCGCTTCCAAGAAGATCCTAGAACTTCTCATTTAGAAGCGGTTAAGTGTATCTTTCGATACATCAAAGGCACTATGCATTTAGGATTATGGTATCCTAAGGGGACCGGCATAGAAACTTTAGTTTATGCTAACTCTGATCATGCGGGAGATTATGCGGATCGACAAAGTACTATTAACATTTGTACCTTCATGGGTTGTTGCTTAACTTCTTGGTTCTCCAAGAAACAAACGTCACTAGCTATATCCATAACCGAAGCCGAATATGTAAGCACCGGAAAGGCATGTCAACAAGCACTATCGATGAAACAAGCTCTCGTAGACTATGGCATTACACTTGATAATATTCCAATCATGTGTGATAATAAAGGAGCAATTGATTTAAGTAAAAACCCCATGCAACACTCTCGTACCAAACACATAGAAATTCATCGCCATTTTCTTTGGGATAACGTACAAAAGGGTAACATATCAATTGAGAAGGTTCCAACGGAGGAAAACATAGCTGACATTCTTACTAAACCCCTTAAGCATGAACGATTCTTTTATCTTCGCTTAGGATTAGGATTGATGGAACACATATCTTTTTAGATTTTATAATAAGTTCATTTCTTCTCATCTGGGTCTAGGATTCTTTTGCGCAAAAATAATTAAAATTGGGGAAACAACTCTTTCTTTTTCTTAACAACCATTATTGCATGATAATAATCAAACTTAATTTTGTGCATGAAAACCCCAATTCATATGTTTAAAATCTTCTCCCGAATAGGAAAATCACACTTTCTTGCATTGTTAATTCAATTCAAAAACATTTTTCTCATGCATGCACGATGCTCTCAAATCTTTTATCGGATCATGTAACTAATATGTTATCCGACATGGAGAGATGAGAAAGATTGAATTTAAGAGACTTTGGATTATCTCTTAGGTTTTTCTTTCTTTAGAGTCGAGATAATCGCATCTCTACATATGTTTCATGTAGGCGCACACTAGGAACATTTTTTTGAAAACTGGAATACATAATGGTGGCGGTCCTTCATCGACTGACGGTCCCCCAAACGACAAAGGACCATCCACCATATTACGGTACCATCCTTTTATTATTGTTTCGTGACTTCTTTTCTTACTTTCCTGTTCCTACATGCTTAACCTGCCTATCTCTAGGTCTTATACACCTTCTTTATTTGCTTAAACATTATTTGAATTAGTAAAACTAAGCATGCATGCTTTGCTACTCTTGCTCTCTTCCTCCTCTACTTAAACCTTCACCTCCTCCATCCATTGTCACGGCATAACCTTCCTCCTTCTCCATGTCATCCAACAAAATGTCATCCCCTAGAAAACCTAGAATGTCGGTCACACCCATATGGAGGAAGAAACAAAGCCTTGGTAATTTCATAAACAATTCAAACAACTCAAACAATCACCATGCTAACTCAAATCCCACATCACACCATGAGGCATCATCCTCATCTTTCTCCTACTTTAACTCTCAACCACAAAATGAGCCTCCATCCACTCACATTGAGTACTCAAACCCGAATCATCAAGATCATTCATTACCACCTTTATGTCCACCTCAAATGCCAAATATCAACTCCCTATACTCCATCAAGGCTCAAGAATTCTCTAATCTTGTTGACTTGAGGCTCCTCAACATCATCCTATCCCAAAAACTTCACCCTCCAACAATGTCTCATCCCACTCTTGCCCAAGTGGATACCCATGGGGGTTATTGTGCTTGTTGCATTTACAATCACAACCACTTTCAAAAGATGAAGAATGATCTTGACTACATCATTTCCATTCTCTTGTCACCCGGGTTCCTACAATCTTTGCCCAAAAATTCATCTCCACCATATCCTCGCAAGTCTTAGAGAAGCATGCGTGCTCACAAACAAAACCGGACTTAACATGGGATATCCTAGAACACTAGACTAGGATTATGAATGTAAACTCATGTTGTAATAGTCATATGAATGACATTGTTATTTCTTAATGAATGATCTAGTTTATGCATGAATTATTTTATTCTGTTCCAGGTTTTTTTTCTGTCGATAGTCCCCTATCAAAGTGGCGGTCCCGAATGTTTAAAGGACCGTCCACCTATTTAAGGGACCATCCCCAGTACATGCATCCCTGTATCTTTTTCTCTTATATGCAGGTTTCCTATATTTGTTTGCATGTTTCTTCTAACTTATTGCAGAGAAATTCCATCGATCGATTCCCGGGTGTCCTCATTTAGGGGGAGCACTAAGCAAGGGGGAGTCATCATGATGTCGTCGACTTCTCCTCTACTATCAACGAAGTCTTTTGATTCTACAAAAATGGGGAGAAGAAACGAAACTCGTTTTAAAACTTATTAATGCCTAGTTTTATCTAAAATGAGTTTATATTTTGTAATCATCAAAAAGGGGGAGATTGTTAATACAAATAATGTCAAAAAGGTCATTTGCATTATTCGGTCTCTACTAGTTTTGATAATCACAAAATATAAATACACATTACGTAAAACTATAACTAATAAGTTTTTGATTGAGAAAACTCATTTTCGATTTCAACATCACTTAAGGTATGTATAAACACCTACCAACTTGTGTATGTGATTAAAGGATTTAGTTTTCATCAAAACATCACATTTTCATGTCACATAACATTTTTACAAAAGTATTTTTTGTATAATTTAAAGAAATGTTTCATTAAGAAAATGTTTTCAAATTTCAAATGCATAACAACCACTTTTCCCGCTCAAAACCAACAAGAATTTTCACCAGATAAGTCTTTCACCACGTCAGGACAAAAAGAGGAGCGTCTGTCGGGACATTCCCTTAAAGTGGTCGGCGGTCCCATAGTGATAAAGGATCGTCGTATATTTAAGGGACCGTCCATCTCTTTCCTAGTGTCTTTAAATAGAGAACTATTCTCTTTCAGGAATCTCACCTCTTATGCACTGAAACTTTCTGTATTCCCAAATTCATTCCAAATTATCTTCTTTGATCACATTATTGGGTTCTTAGTTGTTTACAAGTGATCATACTCATCATTCCTCTAAAGTGCAAGAGAAGAACACTCGTGGTAGTCAAGAAACGAAGTGTTGAAGAAAAGTCTTTCTCATCTCATCCCATTGCTGTGGATATCTTCTGAATCACCATCCTTATTTATTGATTCTCGTATGTTATTGGACTTGAGTGCAAGTCTTGAATTGTGTGTTGTATTTTATCGTGCCATCGTGTTGGTACGAGGTTTGAAGCCACGTGGGCTTTGATAGATTGGTTCTAGCTAGGATTAGGACTCGACATTCCGCTTAGTGTCATTAAACTTGGTGTAAGCTTGTGTAAGGTTTGTTCTGCAATAAGGGAGCGTGTTGATATAGTGTTTGTGAAACTCTCGAGTGTGAGACTCGAGGAGTGGAGTAGGGGCGAAGAGAGAGCTTCGTGGCCGAACCACTATAAATCTCCGTGTCTCGGTTTGATCGTTTCTTTCCTCACTTTTACTTACTTACTTTTTATTGCTTATACTAATTGTTGTGTTGATTTCACATAAAGATCGAATCGAATCATTTTCATAAACATAACTTGTAAAGAAAATTTTCTAAAACGTAAATAAAAACGGTGAAACTATTCAAAATCCCCCCCCCCTTCTAGTTTCTACATTAACAACAATATTTGTACTCACAAGGCATAGTGCTTAATGGTCCTTGATATAGAAACTCTAAGTATGGCAATAATGTTATCTAGCATAAATAAACATTTAGTTCAGATAAACATGTAGTTGCAAATAATAGTGATTGTCAAAAATAGTTAAGCATGTATCTCCCCCAAAGAATTTAATAAACAGGTATAAAAACGGGGCTATGACTCACGGTAATATGTAAACGTTTAGAGTACTTGTGAAATTAAAAGCAAGTAGTTGAGCATGTATCTCCCCCAAAATAGTCAAAAATAAGTAAAAGAGGGGCTATGACTCACCGTGAGTTGGATGATGTTTAAGGATATAACGTAATTGCTGGATAAGCCAGGAAAACCTCTACGTGCAACCTAGAATAATTGTTGCAACTTAGGTTTGGAATAATGTTTAAGAGAACATAAAAGAGCCTATATATGTCTTTATATTGATCATGATGTAGCACTTAGTAGGTTGGGTATGTCGTTTACAGAAACGGTTTATGAAACATGTTTAATTTATATACTTTGTACTACCGTTCGCGCATCACAATCCAGAGATCATGTAGTAAACATTCGAGGAGCTAGGACACTTTAATTCGTAAATCCAGCAACTCATCGATTCGTTTTACTCTAATGAACCCCTCACATGAAGATCCCTAATATTGTAGTACTCGATTGAAAATATATGTTTTTGGCCATTGAAAGTTACATGTGCTAAGGTCGAATAAACTTTGGAAAGTTTATTTTGAATGAAGATTGTTATCTTTATAAGTTTATTAAGTCTAGTACGGATGTGATATTACTTGAAAAATCTCATGATCTATCAATGGAGTAGATCCAAATTGTTTTGTTTTGTTAAGACTAAAACTTTAGTTAATGATATCTGTTTAGAAAGTCTTGAGGTCTTAGCCGTGGCCTTGTCGTGGCTTTTGGTCATGGCTACCATGTCTTTGAGATCTCAACCTTGGCCTTAGCTCAGTTTGTGATCCCAATTCTAGGCCTTTAGGCCATTTGGTTTTACTTAGCCGTGACAAATACATAGTCATTTAGGTACAATAAAGGGGATGTTAAGAGTTAGAAGAAAAATATCATTTGTTATGCGTTTTCAGGGGCCGTGCACATGAGTTTTTGAAGAAAACGTCGTTCCGGACAAGTTTTTTGTATTAACTTTTTGATGAATCAGACCAGAAGGGGCTCGTTCAAAACGGACAGCTGCTTAACAGCAAGCTTTTGGCAATTTCGTCGTTTTGGTTTTGCTAACTTCTTTTAGCCGTATCTTTTGACTCGTGTACTCGTGTTTTGCGATTCAAATTGCTATATTTTCCTTGTAAAGTCCTCTTTAACATTAGGTAAGTGTCTAATATTATGGTTATATTATGTTGGTCGTATTTCATAATATATGTCACTTGTTTTCATGTTTACTTGTATAAAGTTAACATATAGTTCTCTTAACTTGTTTTAAAGGTTATTGTACATCATGAACACAATATAAAGACCATATATAGTATAAATAAAGAGTAGGAAACATGTAAATGATGTTGAGCAAGAGTGGGTGTTAGCTTTCTTACAACCTTTGGCTTTCACTAAAGAAAGGAAATGAAAGGTTAGGAACTAGGACAAGAACTAGGATCTCTAGCTTCCAACTTCTTTAAGCTCTTGACACCAACTTGTGACTACTTGAGAAGGCACTTGAAGTCTTCTACTAGAACACTTCTTGTGTGGATGGAAGATCACTGATGAGTCTCGTATTATACATATTCGTACCCCCGATATTATGTGAAATATATGATAAATAACCATGTTATTAGGACTTTTGAAACTTAATATGAATATATGTGCAGGAAAATAGTTTGGAGGAAAGTACGAGAAATGCACGAAAAAGATGACTTTATGGACATATAAGGAAAAAGACATAGTTTGGACTAAAGCACGCCGCTTATAAGGAGAAAGAGCGCCGCTTACGAGTGTCCTTGGTCAACTATATATACACGAGTCAAACATGAAGAGCGCCGATTATATATTATAAAAGCACCGGTTACGCGAAACAAAGCTCGCCGGTTTTACACCAAATGCTCGGCGTACTTCACATGACAGTTATATCTTCTACATTAATAAGCTACTTCAATGATGAGACCGATCATTTGCTTGTATTAACTGATCAGGGCTGTGTTAAGGCATTTACACTATAAATAGAGGCACAATTCGTGACTCTAACACACACCTCAACAAAGAAACACACTTGATCATTAGAAGAAGTTTAGTAGTGGTTTGCACCAAAACTACTAGCTAAAGCCGGAGAAACACTTGGAGAACGCAGTTAGAACGTGAACACATTTGGAAAACTCGGTATAATGACAACATCACTTGTTTACTAAGTTTACTTTTACATGAATATGGAGTAGTACTCTTATGTTTGTTAGAGGCATCTTTGCCATGATTTGAACCGTATATGTATTATGACTAATGAATCTATCTTTTATGTATTTGATATATTATGGTTCAGACTCCTATCATATGTCTTGATTGGTCATTATAATTGTTTACAGGTCGAAAGATGCAATTATATTGATGATATTATGAATCGTCTGTCTATAACGAGTCATTGCTATACTTGTGAGAATTGGATAGTAAAGCATATGATAACCTCAACCATAACATGTTTAAGGCCCAGCCTCACGTCTAGCGACTTGGTTAGGAGAAATACATACTTGATACTTCATGCTTGGACCATACTTTATGCACTTTATGTATCTAGGATCATAGGCCGAAAGGAGATTCTTTTACATCAAGGAGATATATTAGTTTACATGATCACCAGTCATGTTTTTCTTTTATGCTTTGTCCAAGTATTGTCTATGATACACATGCTCATTCATCTTTTGTGCTCTGCCTTTAACAAACATACTTATTGGGAAAACATTTCAAAAATCTTAAATCCAACAAAAACGGTTTTAGTGATAAGTGACAATCATTGGAATCTAATTTTGTTATCTTTAGCTAACTATAAGAACAATCACCTCTCTTGGGACGACCTGGTTTTACCTCAAACCTTTACTATAAACGGGGGTTATACTTTACCCATGTGTTTTATGAATTGGAAATGGTAAAATTAGTCTTATAAATTTAAAGCTTTCTAAACACATCAATCACCAAAGGAAGGAAGATCTAGGACTTTGGATCAATCAAAACTTAACAAGAGGTTTGGAATTGATATGGAAGTTATGGAACTTGTTCTTTTGAATAACTCTTGAAAGGATTTAGCAAAATGAATGTGTGTTTGTATGTGTATGATGGAATGACAACAACAAGGAGAGGAGTGGGTTTTATCGGGCCTTGAGGAGGTTAAAACTTATGAGTCATGTTTCTTTCTTGCTAAGTCTTTGCATGTGTCATTTATCTTAAGGGCTAAGAGCATGTATGTGTCAAAAATTTAGTCCTAAGTTAACATATGTGTAACCAATCCATCTAAGATCAATCCTAAGCATGCCATATGCCCTTGTGAGTCATGAAAAATTCCACATATGGCTGAATTTGAGGAGGTGCAAGTATTAGATATTTAGGAAGCTTAGTGAAGAAGTTTGGTAAGTTTAGCTAGCTAAGTAAACGCATGTAACCATCCTAAGTGAACAAGGCTTATCACAAGCCAAAAAGGCTTGTGACACACCATAATACACGTTCAAATGGGATAAGGGGTAACTAGATGCATAAACTTGGTATTTATCTAGTTTACGGAGTGAGTTTTGGTTCCGTTAATCGCTAACTGTACGCAGTTAAGTCATGAAACGTAAAGCTGGGTATCCTAAAATATTAAAGTTATTAATATGTTAAAACTTATCAATATTCTCTATATTAGCATATTAAATGAGTGATAAGTTTTATCGGGGTGCTTAATTGTCGTAAAAACCTAAACCGGACTTGTTAAATATCTAGTTAAGATATTTAAGAAGAGAATTTCAACTTGACTTTTCTTAGTGGGATATTTTTTAAGATATTATCTAAATAATATCTACTTGATAACTAGGTATATGATTAGGCAGGTAATTTTTAAATGTATTAGTCAAGAGGTGGTGCGGGGTAACGAGAGTGAATAGTAAAAGTGAATAGTGAAAATGAATAGTAACCAAAAAAGGTGAAAATGTGAATATATTTTCGATTATTAACTGAATTTATGAAAGATTATATATCTTATGAAGAATTGTTAAAACCCATAAATACGCCGGTTTTATACCTAAACCCGCCGAACTTCTGGAGAATTTCAAATAAAACGGCTACAAAGTCACGTAACCGCCATACTTTTAGTAAAACTCGCCGAGCTTTTCTGCAAATATCTTTACAGAAGACTTATTTCTTTTCCATGATGACTAAACAGATGCATATATTGGCATATATCAGTTATATGAGGTTACTGGAGTATGATTATGTGATTATAACTTATTTGACTAACCTGCTAATGTTTTGTTTGATGTTATGCTATAATACATTAGAAATGGAGAGAAAATCAAACTTAGGGCCAGTGAATGATGAGAAAAACCAAGTTAAAAACAAGAACACTTGGCAAGGAGAAATTAATTTTGAGGTTACAGCTGATAACAAGGAAGATGAACAAAGGGTTCATATCTTCAATAGGATGGAGACTGAAGGATGCTACATGAAGTTCATTACTCCATGCTTTGTTGAGAACAATTATGCTCATGATGCTGTGGCCGATTTGGATTACAACAAGAACTTACTTTCAAAGGAATTGATGAAGAGACTAAAAGTTAGTGTTGAGGAAAAGGAAGATGGTAGAAAGGAGGTCACTAAAAGATTACTGGTGCAAATGAATAGGGATATTTTCTTTGTTGAATTCGATGTTAACCCTAGGGATAATGAATGGGGGCATAGTGTGATCCTAGGAAGAGATTTTCTGGAACAAACCAAGGAATCATTGACTTTTCCAAGGGTTTACTTACCCTTCACCCTGACACTAACGTACTTGGAAAGAGTTTTTGGAGAATGAATCCTTATGCCCCTGAAATGAATGAAAAAACTAAGGTATTTTTACTTTACGGGAATGGAAATGGAAGTGAAGTCGGGGAAAAATATGTAACACCATGCTATATTGAGGGATTGTTTGCCTCAGATGGAATTCTAGACCTTGACCAAGATAAGAATTTCATTTCTCAAGAATATGAGGTCAAGCTTAATCTGAAATATGAGGTTTTAGAGAATGGGGATAAGAAAATTGATAAGATGTTGTCTATGAAACTGGTATGAGAAACTATGGGGGATTACATTGAAAAAACCAAAAGCTATGAGCTGGAGTTCTATGTTAACCCAAAAGAAGATGATGTGGAACCTGATGTGATATTAGGAAGAGCCTTCATGAAACATACTAGACGCATAGTCAACTATCAGTATGGAGAAATCACTCTTTGGGCAGAAGTTAATGAGGAAGGAGAAGTTGGTCCTAATAAGGAAGAAATTCCAACAACATCTGATACTTCTCTTGACACCAAAAGGAAGCCATCTGGTTCCTACAAGCTGGGTGACATCATGTCACCAGAGCATTTTACTGCCTGAAACACCAAAGTAACACTCAAAAATGGAGTTGAAACAATGCTCCTTTCTTAAACCTTTATTTCTATCTTATTTTTCAAATTTTGAATAAGTTGTATCTCAAGCTTATGCTTGATGAGTATACCTCTAAAAAAGAGATGAATGAACAACATTTGTGTATATTTAATACTTTTGTTTGTTAGTTTATTACTTATCTATCTCTGGAAGATCAAAGCATGCTGTAAATTTTTTTTGCAAAAATTAGTCGCCGCTCTTTTAATTAAGATCGCCGAATTTTTAACGAGGGAAGTCTTTATAAGTCAAAAAATAAACATTTTGACCTTACGCGCTAAAAGAGAAAAACACCAAAACTCACACACACAAAATAAAACCGACGATCTTCCTGAACAAACTGAGAAAATTTTCAAAGTCAAAAATTAATATCAAGACAATGAGAGTAAGTTTACACTTGTCTTGATCTTTCGAGAAATTTTATTAGGGTTTTCATAAACTTAGGGTTTGATGTTTTTGAATTTTAGATGTTTTATGCTTAGTTTTAGGTTGCTTTACATGATTTTTAAGTTTTCCCTTTGGTTAGTTATAGAATTATGATCATTTTCATATTTAGGAATTTTATGTGCCCTAATGTGAAAAATTGCCATGTTAGAGGATAATTTGATTGATTTAAGCCTTTGCTTATGAGCTTATGGAGAGAATACATGATTAAGGAAGCGATATAAACATTTAGGAAGATATTTTGATCATGAATGCATAAATTTTTGTGTCTAAGATGCTTAACTGTTATTCTTACATGAATAATTTGATACTTGAGACTACTTTTGAGATGATAGAGACCATATGAGAATAGAATTTTTGATGCCTTAATAAGATGAAATGGTTCTTGAATATAGAACAAAGGATTTAAGTGTAAAACATAAAAATCGCCGGTCTTGTAGGCCAAGACCGCGGATCTTTTATTAAAAACCGCAGAACATTTACATAAGTTTGATAATTTTGTCACGTAATCGTCGGTTTTATTCTTAAAACCTCTGTTTTTCTAGAAATAATTAAACACAATTTAGTTTAAACTTGCTTAATTGATTGCACATTGGATGTATGTGTTTTCTAACAACTAATGTTGCTTGTCTGTGAATGTTTGAGTAGAATAAACCAGGGGAGAGCTCTATGGTAGCATCCAGAACTAGGGGAGCACTCAATAACCCCAAGAGAGAACCTGAAGACCACCCTAATTTGTTATGGAGAGGTGCTACTAGATAGCAAAAGAAAATCCTCAACTCTATCCTGAACCGGTTATACTTCAAAAGTATAGATGTACCTAGGGCATTAAACTGGAAAACTATGAAGATTCTTAGTTGTGATAATATTATGAATGATGTGTTAATGGTAAGGAAGATGATAGGGGATGAGTTTGTGACATCCCAGATGTGGAGAAGAGCAGTTGAAATCAGGGAGCCGATTTACATTGAATGGTGTTTGGAATTCTTTAGCTCCTTGAGAGTTAAGCAGGATATTTCTGATGAGGAAGCTCTAACTGGGACCTTTATGAAATTCATACTTGGAGGAGTTGAAAGGAGAATAACTTTGTTTGAGTTTGTGAAGCTGTTAGGAGTGTACACTGAAGAGGAGCTGAAGAGTGAAAAGTTGGAAAAAATAGTGGTTGAAGGTGGAAGATTAGGAGAGTTTGATGGAAATAAGTTTTGGACTGAAATAAGTGGAGAGGATGTGAGAGTTTATGGAAAGAAAAGGGTATGGAAAATTAAGGACCCTGTGTTTCAGATTCTACACAAAATTCTAGTAAAATCTATCTTCCACAGAGAGTATTTTGAGCAATATGTGTATGTGTGGAAAATTAGGAAATACACCAAAAAATAAGCCATCCATTTTCAGATTCTTTACGTAATGTATATGTATGTGAGGGACAAGGACCTGAGTGGGTTGAATTTCACATGGTTGATAGCCCTGCATTTGTGCTATGAAGTTGTGACTTCTGGAAGTACAAGGATTTTCTGTGGACACTTGGTCTCCAGGAATGCATGAAATTTAGGTTTGTTCAACAATGAAGAAATGGAGCTATTTGGAAAACCAATTCTGTGCAAGTCTGTGGAAATGAAGAATTTTAGCTATTTGAGGGATGAAGAGACTGGGTTGATCAAGGGACTTCCTGAAGCTATGGAAGTGGAACCCTTATGCATGTTGGATGATGAGGAGCAGGAATAAAAACCCGCCGGGGTTGTAGGATAACACTGCGTGGTTCTGTGTGTTGATGACCAGTCTGTTGGTCTTAATTTGAAAACAATTATGAACATGTTTCAAAACAATTTATGGTTTGTATTATGGGTACCTCTGTTGGTACCCAATCACTAAACAATTGAAACACTTGTACCACCACCACCACGATGGGCACAATGGTTGCCAAACTTTAAACTATTTGATCAAACTTATTATTATCTATAATTATTAAAGCTAACGTAATGTGTTGTGACACATTACAAATTTTGTGGAAATTTGTTTGTTGAATGATGTATGAATACATGATATGAAAGAATGATCCAAAAGGTGGACAAAACTTGGAGATTCCTCAGGCAAATACAAAAACGTACCCGGGAAGTACGGTTTTCCTTTATTCATTTTTCCCGTTATACTTTATTTTTAATTCTAAAGCATTAGGGACAATGCTTAACTTAAGTATGGGGGGAAGATAACTTGAAAAATAAATTAAAACTTATGCTAAAACATGAAAAATTTTAAACTGTTACAACAAAGTTGCATTAAAAGCGCCGCTTTTGGCAAAAAGAACGCTGTAGTTATAACGAAAGACTAACGCACATTCTAGTAATGTATGCCGATTACGAGGGTATAATAAAATTGAAAATAACTTAAAGATTTTAAAGAAAATGTATCCAAGACAATCATAAGAAATCTGAATCGGGATTAATGACATTATTTGCGCATTTCATGACCATTACCACTATAAATGTGAGGAATTCGAGCCTATATCGGCATATACCTTTTATGCTTGCTTTCTTTGTTTATGAGTGTGCCGATAATTTATGTGATTCTAGAACTTGTATTAGAAATCATTATGAGACCGCAGTGAGATCACATTCGTGTGATATAAGTATTTTTAAATGATAAGAGGCAAATAAATTAGGAAATACACCAAAAAATAAGCCATCCATTTTCTAAACGAAATTTAACCGTTTAGAACTCACTTTTAGTGCTATTATCCAGTAGATACACCTTCTGAGCCTTAAACTTTTCGTTTCTATTATACACCAAGAAAAATAACAAAAAATATGTTGCTTAGTCGGGAATATGAGAATTGGAATATATATGAGAAGTAAGATACCAACTTCGATGAGTATGAAGAGTGCACGCTTTATGTTTGTTATAATGTGGTTTGAAAAAAAAAAAGAAAAGTTATGAAAAAGAGAAAGAAATAAAGAGAATTATGATTTCCTGACTTAAGTTTTACACCAAATATTTCCCATGTCTAATCCATACCTTGTTAACCGTTAAACCTAACATTATAACCCGAATAAAAGTCCTCTTTGATATTGATACTTGGTGTTTACGCCATGTCGGTGCAGTTTTGTTTCTTTTTACAAGCATATGGTAAATCTATAAGTTATGACTGAGCTATAAGAGTGAATCACACACCAAAAACTATTTCTTTGAGTGCTTAAGTGAATTAAAAATATATATACACTTTCGTAAGGAGCATATAATGTTATTCTTGGTTGTCTTGGATATACATAAATATATTTGAAACTTATACGAGACTTGATTTTTAAAAGACAATTTTTATATGCTTGAGGGCAAGAATTGGTTTAAGTATGGGGGAGTTTCATGAGTCTCGTATTATACATATTTTTACCCCCAATATTATGTGAAATATATGATAAATAACCAAGTTATTAGGACTTTTGGTACTTAATATGAAAATATATGTGCAGGACAATAGTTTGGAGGAAAGTACGAGAAACGCAAAAAAAAGATGACTTTATGGACATATAAGGAAAAAGACATATTTTGGACTAAAGCACGCCACTTATAAGGAGAAAGAGCGCCGCTTACGGGTGTCCTTGGTCAACTATATATACATGAGTCAAACATGAAGAGCGCCGATTATATATTATAAAAGCGCCGGTTACGCGAAACAAAGCTCGCCGGTTTTACACCAAATGCTCGGCGTACTTCATATGACAGTTATATCTTCTACATTAATAAGCTACTTCAATGATGAGACCGATCATTTGCTTGTATTAACTGATCAGGGCTGTGTTAAGGTTCAATTTACACTATAAATAGAGGCACAATTCGTGACTCTAACACACACCTCAACAAAGAAACACACTTAATCATTAGAAGAAGTTTAGTAGTGGTTTGCACCAAAACCACTAGCTAAAGCCGGAGAAACACTTGGAGAACGCAGTTGGAACGTGAACACATTTGGAAAACACAGTATAATGACAACATCACTTGTTTACTTAGTTTACTTTTACATGAATATGGAGTAGTACTCTTATGTTTGTTAGAGGCATCTTTTCCATGATTTGAACCGTATATGTATTATGACTAATGAATCTATCTTTTATGTATTTGATATATTATGGTTCAGACTCCTATCATATGTATTGATTGGTCATTATAATTGTTTGCAGGTCGAAAGATGCAATTATATTGATTATATTATGAATCGTCTATCTATAACGAGTCAATGCTATACTTGTGAGAATTGGATAGTAAAGCATATGATAACCTCAACCATAACATGTTTAAGGCCCAGCCTCACGTCTAGCGACTTGGTTAGGAGAAATGCATACTTGATACTTCACGCTTGGACCATACTTTATGCACTTTATGTATCTATGATCATAGGCCAAAAGGAGATTCTTTTACATCAAGGAGATATATTAGTTTATACGATCACCAGTCATGTTTTGCTTTTATGCTTTGTCCAAGTATTGTCTATGATACACATGCTCATTCATCTTATGTGCTCTGCCTTTAACAAACATACTTTTAATATCAATTGGGAAAACATTTCAAAAATCTTAAATCCAACAAAAACAGTTTTAGTGATAAGTGACAATCATTGGAATCTAATTTTGTTATCTTTAGCTAACTATAAGAACAATCACCTCTCTTGGGACGACCTGGTCTTACCTCAAACCTTTACTATAAACGGGGGTTATACTTTACCCATGTGTTTTATGAATTAAGGAAATGGTAAAATTAGTCTTATAAAGTTAAAGCTTTCTAAACACATCAATCACCAAAGGAAGGAAGATCTAGGACTTTGGATCAATCAAAATTTAACAAGAGCTTTGGAATTTATATGGAAGTTATGGAACTTGTTCTCTTGAATAAATCTTGAAAGTA
Organism: Artemisia argyi; assembly: GCA_030686995.1. Classification (NCBI taxonomy): domain Eukaryota; kingdom Viridiplantae; phylum Streptophyta; class Magnoliopsida; order Asterales; family Asteraceae; genus Artemisia; species Artemisia argyi. The sequence continues at coordinate 78,214,275 of CM060684.1, read as the reverse complement.
TTTAGCAAAATGAATGTGTGTTTGTATGTGTATGATGGAATGACAACAACAAGGAGAGGAGTGGGTTTTATCGGGCCTTAAGGAGGTTAAAACTTATGAGTCATGTTTCTTTCTTGCTAAGTCTTTGCATGTGTCATTTATCTTAAGGGCTAAGAGTATGTATGTGTCAAAAACTTAGTCCTAAGTAAACATATGTGTAACCAATCCATCCAAGATCAACCCTATGCATGCCATATGCCCTTGTGAGTCATGAAAAATGCCACATAGAGCTGAATTTGAGGAGGTGCAAGTATTAGATATTTAGGAAGCTTAGTGAAGAAGTTTGGTAAGTTTAGCTAGCTAAGTAAACACATGTAACCATCCTAAGTGAACAAGGCTTATCACAAGCCAAAAAGGCTTGTGACACACCATAATACACGTTCAAATGGGATAAGGGGTGACTAGATGCATATACTTGTTATTTATCTAGTTTACGGAGTGAGTTTTGGTTCCGTTAATCGCTAACTGTAAGCAGTTAAGTCATGAAATGTAAAGTTGGGTATCCTAAAATATAAAACTTATTAATATGTTAAAACTTATCAATATACTCTATATTAGCGTATTAAATGAGTGATAAGTTTTATCGGGGTGCTTAATTGTCGTAAAAACCTAAACCGGACTTGTTAAATATCTAGTTAAATATTTAAGAAGAGAATTTCAACTTGACTTCTCTTAGTGAGATATTTTTTAAGATATTATCTAAATAATATCTACTTGATAACTAGGTACTTGATTAGGCAGGTAATTTTTAAATGTATTAGTCAAGAGGTGGTGCGGGTAACGAGAGTAAATAGTAAAAGTGAATAGTGAAAATGAATAATAACCCGAAAATGTGAATTGTTACAGATGAGGTACTTAGGGACAGCCTAACTATTGAAATACCCCTACTTGATGGGTCGTGTTCGACTATTGAGAAGATCCGGGTTGAATACGAGTGGAAACCACCTCGATGTGATACATCCAAAATTTTTGGTCTTACGCAGGTTGATTGTCCTAAATCTGTACCAACTCCTGTTCAACCTACTCAGAATGTTAATGATGGTTTCCAAACGGTCAGTAACAAGAAGAAGGGTAAGAATGGTGGTCAAGTTGTTATGGGTCATGGAAGGTTTACTAAACCTGTTGTGGGTAAGAAATTTTATTATTAACCCAAAAGCGCCCTCCTGAACCTAAGAAAGTGGATGTCACTAAGAAGAAGGCTGCTGACGTGGCTAGTACAAGTGGAACGAAGATTGCTACATCCAATCAGTTTGATGCCCTTAATATGGATGATACTAATGACTTTGGTATGCCTACTCAAGAAGTGAATATGGATATGGATTCTGGTAGTACATAGGAAGCTAAGGAGGATGGGTCTCTAAAGACTGGTAATGCTTGACAAGAACCGCTTGTGAGTGATTCAATGGGAACTAAGGAGGCTGGTCCTACTCCTATGGTTGATAAAATTGGGGAGCTTGAAAAGCTACTCATTGATGGGAAAGCTACTCTTGTGGATGATGATGGTCATCCTATTAAAAAGGTTGATTATTCGGGTAATAAAAAGGATTCTCCGTCTACTTCTTCTACTAAGAGGGTTAACCCATTCTCTAAGGTGGAAGAGATTGTTGATTCTGACATTGATGAGAAGGAGGTTGTGAACACTTTTTATGAGTCCATGAACCTATTTGGTGGTGGTCATGATCGTGAGGATGATTATGATGACTATGCGGACCAGGTCTACGATCTTCTAGGGAATTTGGATGCTTTTTATTACACGTATGGTATCAAGCTCAAAGGCCTTGGTAGAAAGTAATTTTATTTTCATAGGAGTCTAATGTTATCTTTTGAGTAGTGGGTTATTTTCTTGTTTAAAGAATAGGAAGTGTCTTGTTATATATGTAAGCTTTTCCGCCTATGTAATGGGCTGAGATGTGGGATTCACCCATATCCTTTGTACTTAAACGTTTTTTGTTTACCGAGTCATTTGAACTTTTAACCTAAAAAAGATTAACCTAAGGTAGCATAAGTACATTGTGGCATGAGTAGCGTACGTGATGAGGAATTTGCAAGTAACAGAACTCGCAGGTAAAAAAATTTGGATGTGGTTCCATATGTTCCCATATACTTAACAACATTTAAACAATTAAAGGGGAAGAAAACCCCCCCCCCCCTTATTGGCGATTTTGGAGACTTTTGAAGCCTAAAAATCCCTAAGTCGGTTTTCACCTTACCGTGCCTCATTTTAGTTTAAACAACCCTATCTTAGTTGATTATCCCATGTGGTTTGTCATCTATTATTGTGTACTATTTCTGTTTGGGTGTGTCGTGCTTTAGTCTTCTCTATTGCTAGGGCTTATTGCTTTTCGTCAATATAGGGTTATTGCTTTTAATCTTATCATTGTTTAGAAATTATTACAAGGTTTAGTGCTCACAATTGGTTGGTGATTACTACGCTATACTGTTATCGAAGCCCTAAGTTCTTTAGGGTTTCCTTTGGTAGGATTTTGAATAAAGGGCTAGTTGTGCTTTGTGTTTCTTTGGTTTTGATTGGTATTTGGATTATGTAAACAATGCAGAAGGGTTTTGTTGATTTGGGAGGGATGGGTGGTAATCATAAGAAAAAAAGTGGAAAGAGAGTTGTAACTGTCTCGAGTTCATGCATCGGAAATATTGCTGATGATGTTGATTTTCCTCCTCTTAAACCTAGTCGCAATGATAGTGTCGATCCTAGTCAAGCTAAGGGTATTGCCCCTTGTCAACAACCTGGTAAGTTTGATGCATATGGTCCAAATATTGCTTCGTTGGCTGTTAAATTGATAGCATTGAAGAACAAATTTTAGAGGGAAAACTTGTGTTATTGGGTGATGATGGTCTACCATTAAAACCTAGTAATGTTAACTCGGTTAGTGGAGCAAATGTTGAGATGAACGTGCCTATACAGCCTAGTCCCTTGATGACTAGGCAACTCATAATTGTGATAGTGTTAATGAAGCTATGAATGAAGATACTATGCAAGTTAGTAATGTATTGGATAATACAAATTCAAACAGTATTGACATCCTTAGCTCGTATGAAACCAAGCTCTTAAATTAGTCTTTAGTAGCTACTAATGTGACGTCTACGAAAAAAGTTAACTTTCATTTTATTGAACCCACCGATACCATCAATGATGTTGATTTTATCATTCCCAAATCATCGGTTGAGGAGGTTAACAATATATTTGTGAACACATTGTATGGCTATTTTACTAGCAAAAGGGTGGTTTCCCCGTGGTACAACATTTTGCTTGCACTAAATGGTCAAAATATGGTCTTCAAAAGGTAATGATGAACTCGCAGGTGTTCTTTTTCTTTAAATTCTCATGCAGAGAAAATTTGAAAGTTGTTCTTATTAATGGTCCTCGGATGATTCAAACAGTACCTATTATTCTCAAAACGTGGTAGACTTGTGTTTGTTTATCTAAAGAATATTTGAGGAAGATTCCGGTGTCGGTCAAGCTTTATGACATCCCTATGGTTGCTTTTACCGGTGATGGTTTAAGTATAATTAATTCAAAATTAGGAACTCCTATGCTTCTTGACTCTTATACTACTACAATGTGTGAAGAATCATGGGGTAGGAATAGCTATGCTAGGGCACTTATTGAACTAAAGTGGATAATGTATTAAAAGATCAGTTAGTTGTTGCCGTCTGGTTGCTAGACAAACCAGGGTACACTCAGTTTTCTATTTGAGTGGAATACGAGTGGCCCCTAGATGTGATTCATGTAAGATTTTTTGTCACACGGATGTTAGTGTCAAAGAATACTAGTGTTCCAACGCTTAATGTTACAGTGAATCGTGACCAAAATGAAGGGTTTACGGAAGTTAAACAAAGAGGTTCTAATTCTAAAAAGTTTGACCGGGTACATGTAACCAAGAAGATGGCTAATCGGCCTGTAGATAAGCAAGGTATGAAAAATGAGGCCTCTACGTCAAAGGCTAACTCTAACGACGCATCTACTTCTAGACAACAAAACAAGGATGTAAATGTGATAAATACATCTAAAACTTTTGATGTTCTTAATAGTGTGGACGAATGAAAGAATGTGCCTATTATTCAGTCGAGTACTACTACCAATGTGGTTACAATAGTGGACGTGGGACAAAATGTGAATGAGGTGCAACAGATAAATGAGAATACTCCCCTTATTAGTGCAAAAATAGTGGTAACAAGTACACAGCCAAATTCTTCAAGTTGGTGTGCTGAAGAGGATAGTGAGGGTGATGTGGAAAATGTATATGACGAAACTGGCACTTTCATGGAAAGTGGGAGTGGATACGGGACCAAGAGTTTGTACGAATGTCGGAAGGAAACAAAAGATGATCCATATGATGATGATACTGAGTACAATGCTCATGATTAATCCGAATACGAATTGGCTTTCTGTGACGCTTTGGATATCAAGGTTTGCGGTCGGAAGAAGTCGTAGGTTATATTTGAAGTCGCTTGAGTCAAATGTAATCTAGTTATAGTCGTTACTTCATTTTTAGAATTAGTTTTGCTTGTTATGTTATGCAACGATCTGATGTGTGAGATCTCACTTATATCTGTTGTACTTAAACATTTTTTAGAGTAATATGTTACCGGGGAACCATTTAAAAAAACAATTAAAAGTTACGTTAGCAACACACATCGACAACATAATTTAGATAGTCACGTAAGTCATTTGCAAACATAAACATTACCCGCACACAAAAAATGGCACGTTATTGGCTTGTTTAACTTATAAAGGGACTCTCTTTAAGTAATCATTGATGTCAACGTACTATTGTTTACAAATAAATATTCGAGATTATCTTATTATGGTTAATAGTGCTTAACTATTTATGACGTAGAAGTTAGGCAAATCCTATATCTCCAAAGTTTAAGCGGTCCTAACTCCTTAGTAGGCTGTTATTGGATATTATGTTAAATACTCTGGGCTCTTTTAAGTAATTGATGGGCTAGTTAATTCGGGTGGTCATTTGACCAAATGACTACTAAGTGGTTTCTTTGTATTTGTTTATTCTTTTCACTTGATGTTACTTTTTATCTTCTTATCAAACAAAGTAGCTACTACGTAGTTCATAAACCGAGTAATTTAGATAATGGAGTTTAAGATCGTTGCTATTTAGTCTGCTGCAGTTACTATGATTTTTGTATAGAATTGCAAACAATTCATGAAGTTGGCAGCAAGATTTAATTTATTTTTAAAAAATTAAAATCCGCAAAATAGTGACATACAATGCTGATTTCAAGTAAAGATGTCCCAATATGTGAGGGTATAAATGTCCAAACACATTAAATTGGAGTGTCCCAATCAATTGAAAGAGTATGCAAATCATCTCCCTTTACCTAAGGCATCTGCTTCTGCGACACTTTCTGCATCTGAGTGCCTTGTGCCTTTTAAAACCATAGTTGTGCAATAGGCATCATAGGATTCGAATTTAAGCATGATAATCAAGTTGGCGAAAAGATGTTGGCTATAGGAAAATCTAAGCGTTCCACTCTATTCATTTTCGAACAAGATATTGTTGAAAAAATCCTTGTTAAAATGAGGTTTTTCCAAAGATAATAAAAAGTTAAAACAGATCACAAGGTCATTGGCCTAGTGGTATTGGATGGATCCTAATAAACCAAATGTTGTAGTTCCAAGTCTCAACTGATATAGAGTTGTGTGAAATTACGCGTGAGTTCGTGAATATTTGCCTTTGTCAAAAGAATGTTAATTTTTTTTAATGGTCTCTTGGATAAAAGAGGTTGTGAACTCGATTATCTTTGTATATCCCTTGGCCCTATTCATTAGAGACTAGTGTTTTTTTTTCGGGATATTATTTGGGTTGTTTCCAATAGCTTTTTACTGGGAAATTTTTGTTATCAATATTCAATAAAATGTTTGCTGCTTAATGAAAAAAAAAAGTTATTTATTTAGCCTCTAAATTGATATGCTATGTCAACCTCAAAAAAACTCCTAAATTTAGGCATCCGTATATACCTTACGTTTATCAGCATTGTTAACCAACCATTCTCTCCTATATCGGAATGCTTTTATATATATGGATAGAACTTTCCACATAGCGTTCCTATTAGAACATTGTCCTTGAAGAACAAAGTTTAGATGCAGACCATTAAGGATAAAGTAACCGATTTTAAAGCGACTAGCAAGGTTAGGTCTGAAGCCAAACAGGAGGAGAAGGTATATATCAACGACAACTATAGTGTCACGAAAGTTACATATATTATCAAATGGAGCTTTTCTTGCAAAAGATATGATGATATTTTTAGACTTTTTTATTTGGATTATTCTACTGCTTATGGTGAATTAATTGTTGGATGAAGAATTTGCATATATGTTAAGCTCATTGTAGAAATGTTAATCAATTGCATACCGGTAGGATGGTTAGGCAAGGATACTCTGTTATGACATGTATTGTATGTATCATCTTCTTTTCAGGCTGAGAAAGAGTTAGCTAAGTCAAGGGCTGAGGTAGCCCATGAAATAAGGTTAGCACGAGAAGCCGAAGCTTCAATGGATGCACACGTTAATAAAGCAATGGAAAAGGCTGCCCAACACGATGCAAAGCTTGCAACCAACAAACAACAAGACCATGGTAAGGCAGATGGCTTAACAAGCCATCATGGTAATAGCTCGTCAAATATAACCGAACATCTATCTAAGTTTATGTAACTTAACTCAAAAATAGCTCCACATAATTATAGTATATGAAGAATTTTCTTTGTAATTTATGACTATTAAACCTTATTAATTATTTGATCTACATTTGGCTCCAGTATGCCCCATTGCATTTCCTTCATGCGTCTCTAATTTTTTATAATTATTTCATTGCTTTGTGTTTAATGTAATGTCTAAACCTATAAATAAGTATTGTACCCTTCTATATTTATCTTCGCAAATAAGTATGCAATATTTATCTTTGTTGAATGATTCTATTTACTTTATGGTATTTCATCTGATGGTCACTGAAAAAATTACATATATTTATCAAAAGAACTATCCAAAGAAATCAACTAAAATTATGTGTCCATCAAACTTCTTCAACCCTAACCTCGTCCAATCAGCAATCGTTTCTGCTGAAAACATAAGTTTAGAAAGCCATTCCAAACTAATAAACGTAAACAATACTGTAACTTAACTTACATTATAGAAATGGCTCCGTTGGTGATAACCCACATTATATAGAAAATATTGCATAACTTACTAAGTTATGATATGCCTAAAGATGACAGTAATACATATTTGAGACGTGCAAATTGACTAATTTTATTTATCAAGTATTATTTTAAGCACCTTCTTTAAAACACTTCCACTAATACGTACGATCAACACATCCCGTTGATCTATTTTTTAGGTTACAAAGAGCTATTAGAGAAACTAAATAGCTCAATAAAAATTTGTATATAAATTATTGCTTCTCATCTCCACCCCAACTGGATTTCATCTTAGTACCCTCAGGCTCTTTTTTACCAAATAACTCATCAGGAAGCTTACTCAAAACTTTTAAGCAAGGGCGGAGGCAATAGGGGACTAGTGGGTGCTAGGCCTCCCCCAACTAGCCCAATAAGTCTACTATAATATAACACAAAAGCTCAATATTTTAAGAATAGGAACAATCGGCCCCTACCAATATTACCGATTCAATATTGCGTTTCTTGGATAAAAAATTTGTAATTGCTTTTTCTGATAAGGATTAAATGCTTTTATTGATTAATTCCTTCATTAATGATCACAATTATTTATTCACTACTTTGAATCTTGGTGCCTTCAATTCTTTGAAATATTGAATTGTGATTTAATTGATAGGTTTTGTTCTTTCATTAATGATCACTTCATTCACTTGATAACTATTAAAGTATTAATTGATTGTAGCCTTGTATGATTATCAATTTACCGCTTGTTACATGCTTGATTACATATTTGTCTTTAAGAATTATTGATGATCATATTAAGTATTAACTCATAAGATAAATAAAATAGAGCAAACTATTTGCAGGTTAGTTCATGAGGAAAACTTGTTAGCTACAGACTTTATTTGGTCAAATGATCCCCTTGATGTTTTAGGTATTGTTACTTTATTTTTTTTATTAGTAGTAAGGAGGTCAAATGCTAATTCGCTAAGTTGCAAACGGTCATTGAAATTCTTACCAAGATTGAAGGCTTTGTATTAGTGTAAAACACGTGTTCTTTTAATTTATTAGACATTTAGCTCTTCGTTTAGTTTTCAGATTTTCATGCTTTGACATATTAGTTAGAATTATATCATTATCAATCTAAAATTTTATACTTGCCCCCTTAACTTGAAATCGTGGCTCCGCCCCTGCTTTTGAGGTGATTTTTCTAACCAAGCATGGCAAAGTACGACGTTCATGACCTCTGTAGTAGTATCATCACTAACTTTTGGACCCAATATCCCTGTATAATCCAACCAGTATGACGGCATAGAATATCCACTAGTGTTGTAAGTAGCAGAAACCTGTTAGCTCTTTGCTGCAATATCCAAAAAGTTACCGCCTGTGTTAGTGTCATCTCGAAGATTAAACCCCCAATGGAATAATGATTTTCTTGGATAAGTCTTAGTGAATGCATCCATTAGCATTTGTTTGTTACTTAAGTCAAGTTCTCCTGCCCAATGCATGTACTTATTTTGAGCATTGTAATGTGAATGTCTATGTAAGGATGCATATACCACTGGCCTTGTTCCGTTAATAAACTCAAATTCACTAGCATCAACCCATACTCCTTTTGCTGAGGATTAGGTTGAGCAGAAGTATCACTCTTGACCATCTTTAAACACGCTAACTTGTGCCTATTCAAACCACTTAGTGCCAAAAATGTACTTGTTGGGACACTTAGTCCACTAGTACTTCTTGTCTTTGTTGTATACAGATTTATGTTACTTGAACCCCATGTCCTTTCGTCCACTTGAGTTAAGTCTGTTAAGTCAAATAAAACACACATGACCTTGTGTACCGAGGGTTTTTTTGCTAAGGTTGTGACAATGTGTCTGATGGCTTTATAACCAACCAGGGCTATTGGGAGCCAAAGATAACCATCTTCATTTTGTTGGATATCTAAACCTTTACTAGACCAAATAAGAGTGTAGTCTATGGGACTCTTTAGGGCACTATCGAATAGGTCACTTGTAGTGTCTTTAGCCGTATGGACAACTGAAAAAATGACCTTATAATTGTGAAGTTTGCACAAGTGGCCAAGCAAATTGAACCCTCTTGGAATGTTAGTTGGCTCATAAAATGATGCACCAAGACCATTTGGTCAGCCACTCCTTGTTTCCCAACCATTACAACAATGAAATTAATTGTCTTAAAAACTTGCACATTAGAACAAAAAGGTTATATCTTGGCTATAACTTTTGTAGCCAATTGGTTACAATCCTTCACAAAAAATACACTAGCAATGAATCAGGTACCCACAAAAAGAATCAGAGACCCATATTTATAGCATAAAATTGTAGCCAATTAGCTACAAAAAATTGTAGCTAATATATTCTCGAACAAAAATTTTAAGAAGTATAAATCAAGAAGTAAGGTGTTCAAATCTTTTAACAAATGATTATATATTACTGGACGAACACTTGCGTATAGCTGCAAATAATTATAGTTGCAAACATGTGTTTTGATAATGTTCAATTTGTATTCATTGCGTAAAAAAATCTATGAGTAAAAACAAAAATTGATAAAAGTTTGAGTATTATGAAAATATACAAGCTATTAATTAATGATATTGTCACCATTTATAATTTATGTTTAGCTATTTTAGCATGACTATCATTTTTATGTTTAGTTATTTTAGCATGACTATCGTTTTTATCAAAGTACCAAGATAGGTGGTTTGTCACCAAGCTTATTTATCTTTACTACTTATAATGCACGTATATGCATCTTTAAACTTAAAATTTCTTAAAGTTTGAGAATGAAAGTACCAAGATAGTGGTTTGTCACCAATCTCAATTCTCTTTATTACGTATAGTGCAAATATATGCATCTTTAAATTTTGAATATTGTATAATGCCTAATATACCCCTTACAAAATATTTACATGACACCACTTTTTAAATGCGACAAGTTTTACTATTTGGTCTGTCAATAAAAAAACATAGCTGCATTACTATTAATTAAAAAGAAATAAACACACTAACAAGGGAGAATCTCTTTATAATGGCCAACAATCAAACGTTTTTTTATAAATTTCTAAAAAAAATGATATTGTCACCATTTATAATTCATGTTTAGTTATTTTACCATGACTATAAGTTCGTTAGTATAATTATTTGTAGTTATCAACCGTCGCTGACAAGTTTTACTATTTGGTCTATCAATAAAAAACACGGTTGCATTACTATTAATTAAAAAGAAATAAAAACACTAACAAAGGAGAATCTCTTTATAAATCGCAAAAATCACAAGATTGTGGTTACACCAAAACCATAAGTTCACAAGTATAATTATTTGTTATTATCAACCGTCACGTTTAACTCTCAATCCTTGAGGAAATGTGACATTTTTTTTGGGCAATCATGGGTTTCTGACTCGACATTGCGAGCCGACTAATCCCACGGCGACTACCCTTTTTGGATAGCCTGGAGTCGGTGCAGGTGAACCTCCGTGCCCACAAGGGGATTAATTTTCTCCCCATTGGATTCGAACCATTGACCTCCTCTTTGGAAGCCTTTGATAATATTCGTTTATTTTCTTTCTCTGGCTTAAAAATAAAGGGTATAAGATTAGTAATTGGACTGATTGGTTAAAATCCCCTATGTAATTGCTAGCTCCTTGCTAGTTTTTTTTTAATGATAATGTTGTTCCAAAAAAACTAATATTGTTACCAACACACTTGCATAATTGATAACACTTTACTTGTTTTGTCAATTCCTTTTCTGGTTTGAATCGATATTTCTTGGGTCGTCCTTTCGGTATCCATTTAGGTGGACACTGAACCAAATCAACCGAAATTGGAGCAACATTGTCCAAAGAAGTTGCTACTACACTACTTTCTAGTTGATGTGAAATAGAGATTTCATGAAGTTCAACCTCTTGCTGACACCGCCGGGAGACCAATAGACGGAATTACAAAGCAATCCTTATGGACGAGCACACTTAAAATATGACAACAACGTATCCCAACAAATTCAAAATTTTTGCAACTACACTTAGCCACTTTTTCATCCCAATTTACCTTGTGCAATTGACTCCCTTTGTGATGCTAAACCCCAAAGAAGGCTTGTTTTTCTTCCTTAACCGAATATTGAATTGTATTTAAATACAAATTGTATTTAACAAATTACGACCTTGTTATTCTAATGGCAAAAGTGACTTCAAACACGAGCCCTTCACCAACATAGTATCATGCATTTGTTTTTGCTCAACATCTTCTATTGCAAGATCAACCTAAAATATTATTACATGAAGATCAGTTAGCTATCAAGAAACATAGAATATAAGACTATAGTTAAGTACAAGTGATCACTTACTTGCTTAATGAATTGACTTAAACAGGTACGAGAAGATATAAATCTTTTTATAAACGCAGTAATATTTTCTGATCTTCCCGTTGTTGTCATACCACAAAAAACTAGCGAAGATATACGGGCACTCGAATTTCCTTAATCTTATACAATCCAAAAACATGCTTATTCTCATCTAAGTTGTACTTTCCAATAACTAATGGCTATTGGTGTACGAATTCTTCAACCGTGTCTAACTTATATAAGTCGTAGAATTTGGAGCACTAACTTGAATAATTGCCTCTTAATATTGAAGTAAACCAACCACTAAATTTGCTAATGATATGTTATATACAAAATAAATTTTTTCTGAAAGGCATCTCTTTGGCAATTTCTTGTGCCATCCATGGATCTTGGTCGGTTAATATAGTTTTTGGTGATTTCTTAATAAGAAAAGTAAAAATCTACAAAATATAAACTACATAATCAAAGATCAGTTGTAATTTTATTCACTAAATAGAAAAGAAGTGTGATTACCTTGCATAGCCATCAAATTTTTTTGGTTGCGCACAAGTGCACAACCAAGTACGATGGTTCTTCTGTGATTGTCGATGCCAAATGGAATGTCATATGAATTCACCTTGTAAGTTATATCAAATACCAAATCATCTCCATATTTTTTGTACCAATCATAACATTTGAGCATGAGACCAAAAGATATGTTCTAGCTTGTTTTCGGTATCAGTTGTATAATCATATTGAAAATTATGATTTTCAATCCTAGCATTTTTGCAATACTCTAAAATATCTCTTGCATCATTTTGGGAGTGAACTTTATGATATTTTGCCAAAAATTTATAAACATCTTTCGTGAGAAAATTAAGTTCTCCATGTCTCACATTTTTTTCAGGGTCCATGACACGCATAATTTGTCTAACAGACAAGTCTTTTTAACAATAATTTACGTTCCTCATCATCATTTGTAATACTATGATAAAACAGAAGGATTTCCTTTTGTAGATTAATGGAGGATTTCCTTCTGATTTAAATAAAGTGTCCATAGATGAAGATTTTTTTTGACGAAGAGGGCCAAACCGAAAAAGAAAATGTTAATGAACCTTTTGTTGATCAATGTTTTCCTAGTGAAGAAGAGACTTTGGTCTTCTGTCAAAAATATGCGAAAATAAGTGGATTTTTGGTTGGAAAATGAAGGTTCGAGAACAAGAAAGGAGAAAATAAAGGTGAAAGGAAAAGACGCGATTTCTTTTATCATCATGAAGGAAAGGCTGTTGAAGTAAAATCTTGCTTATGCTTTAGACAAGCGAAATAAATCCTCCGGACTCTGACTTGTCCTTCGGATTCAGGGTGGTCTTTGCTAGTAGTGTGTTCCTTCGGATACCTACAAGACAGATACGTCTGTTAGTTTCGCCCTGGGAGTGTATCCCAGGACCAACCTACGGCGTGAGAGTAAGTATATGTTCTTATAGAGATAAAGTATAAATAATGTTTAGAGAGTGGGAGAATTAGTTAACCTTAAATGAAGATTTCTCCTCTATTTATAGGCTGCTCATATGGAGTGCCAGGCTGGTTTGTACTTAATCTCTTAGTGGTTGCTAGTTTATGCTCTACTACCATGTACTTGCTTGTACTTATCTATACTTTGGTTTATGGACGGAGGGTTTGGTTCATCCGGATATAAGGATCCGGAAGGCATTGCCTTGTACCTTTCGGATGTTGGTCTGTTCTGTTTGTATATGTTTGAATACGTTCTTTCTGATGGGGATCCGGAAGGTATATACACCGTATGGCATGTGTCCGGAGGGTACATACGCCAACATGTCCTCCCCAGTATCACAGTATTGGTCATGCCGATGGTGTGATACTTAAAATCTTTATTTTTGTGACTTTCCGAAGGGTAAACCATGGTTTTGTCGTTTTGAAGTCGTGTGCAAAGTGCCAAACGTAATTAATGTGTCGTTTAAGGAGCGCCGTCGTTTTTTACCGTGCCTTTTCGATTGGAACACGTGTGCGTGTTTTGAGATATGCGGTTTGGTCCGTTTGGATGGTGACACATTAGCCCTGCGTGTGACGTGTCGTTTAGCACCCAATTTTTACTGCCTATAAATAGTTTCTTTTTTCTCATTTTCACCACTGTAATTTCTCTTTACACACACAGATTTCTGACACTTTTTTGTCCATATTCTGAACGGTTTTTTCGCGTCGTTTTTGAGGTACGCCTTTGTCCGTGGTGTATATCTTTAGTATTTTTGTAGTTTGGCTATACCCTTCTTCCTTCCGGATTTACTATGTCGGAATCCACTGCTTCGTTCGAGTATGATGATGTTTCGATGCCGAAGGATTCTCACGTTAAGAAAGATATTCTCAAGAGGCAATCTGCTATGGATGAAGCCGATGTGCATGCTTTAGTGGTGACCGTCGGAATACCAACGGATTTACACCCGCGAGTACCTCCGGAGGGTATGACGATGAATCAACTTCCTGCCGATGCTATTGGTTTATACGCGGAGTATTTCTTTGAGGGCGGTCTCACCGTCCCTTTCTCCACCTTCCTTTTAGAAGTTATTAGGTATTTCAAAGTTCATATTTCTCAGTTGGTTCCTCTTGGTATGCACCGTGTTACTCTTTTTGAGGTGTATTGCCGAAGCATGCATATTTCCCCCACCACTCCATTGTTTCGCGTTTTTTATAAACTTAGTAAGCAGGGTTATTGGTTTTCCTTTGAGAAACGTGTTCATGCAGATAGGAAAGTTTGTTTCGAGGATTTTCCCTCTTGTCTGAAGGGTTGGAAGCACCAATTTTTCTTGATCGACAGGCGAGCTATTCCGTTTGCTATGCCCTGGAGGCATCCAGATTCGGACGTCTCGGATCCCTTTCCAAAGAAGGATGAATACAATGCTATTCATGCCGATAAGTTAGCTGAGACGATCGTTGAGCCGCTGCAGGTCCCACAAGCATTTTTATATGCCTTAGGTTTGTCTGACCTTTGGGAGTTTCTCGGTTATCGTCCGACTTTGAGGGATGAGCAGGGGAGGGGTATAGCCTTTGTTATAAGCATAAATCTTTAAGTTATATATCTTATCTGTTGTTTGATAATGGGTTTTGCTTATCCGCAGGTGTCACTATGTCGAGTTATTTGAAGAAGCCATCCCTTCGCAAGAATGTCAACGTGGTGAAAGGGGACAAATTGCCGAAGGGCCAGGCTCGTGAGATGCACGTGAACAGGCCGTTGGCTTCTAATGCCGAAGTTCCAGAGAAGAGCGAAGAGTTGAAGAAAGTTGAGGTTCCAAGCGATAAGGTGTTGCTCGCTAAGGAGAAGAAGAAATAGCAGGCTGCTAAACTGGGGCTGAAGAAACCTCCGAGCAAGAGATCCGGAGGGAATGTTTCTTCCCGTGTTCACAAGAGGAGCAAGTTATCTGCGGATGACAACGTTATTGACTTGGAGGCTGCTGAGGGTGTTGCAAATCCGGAGTCTATTAGATCTGTTTTTCCCAAGGATATTTCGTCTTCTGGGGTTGGGAAGCAAAGTGATCAAGCTGGAGGTTCTAAAGCTTGTATGTGCACTTCGGCTTATAGATCAGTTGTTTTTATTATAACCTACACCCTGTTTGTTTATTTGCTGACGAAGGTTTGTCTTTACTTTTAGGAGGTTCGAAAGGTAGCTCTTCTGGTTCGGGAAAAGGGGCGGTTGAGGAAGATGATATAGAGGTTGATATCGAGGGAGATGATGAGGATGATGCAATGTTTGTGCCCGGATGGTCTGTGAAGAGGGGCACTCGAATGAATAATTCCAATGTATGCAGAGACATGATGATCAACTTGGCCACTCCGGGGGAGGAGAGGTACTTGGACACTCATAGTGATAGTGATGCTATTCAGAGGGCTTGGTTGCTATTGGGGAAGAATGTTACGGCTCAAGCGGACCTCATTTTCTGTTATGAGTCTCTTGTTGGTGATTACCAGAAGCTGTCTGCCACACATGAGGTTTGTGATAAAACCTTTGATGACAACTGGAAAAGGTTTGGGGAGATGGCCGAAGAGTTGAAGAAGGTTAAGGATGAGCATGCGGAGTGTGCTATGGTGGCTCCGGAGGGTGTGAAGAAGTCGCGTTCAGAGAATGCCAGTTTGGAAGATAGGGTTTCTCAGTTGGAGATGGAAAAGGAGGAGTGGAGGAAAGTCTCTCGTGACCAAGCGGAGAAAATTAAAATTTTGGAGGCTCAGTTGAAAGAGACGAAGTCGAAGTTGAGTGATGAGGAGAAGGCTTATCAGGAGCTCTGCCAGGAAAAACAAGACTTAACTATAGCCGCTGGGAATGCTGAAGTTGATCGGAACCGAATAGTAAATGAGTTTATTCCGGAGGCTATCCGTCGCTTCTTGGGTAGTCATGAATTCAGGACGGCTCTTGCGGAGCCTTTTAACTTGTATTACCAATAAGGTTTGATAGATGGGTCCGGTGGGTTTGATGAGCCGGAGAAGCCGGCCAAATTATTGGGAGAGGTGGAGGGCATAGATATGGGAGCTGATGAGAAGTGTCAAGTGTTATATGACCAAGCACTCTCCCAAGACTACCCCTTCATCCAGAAAATCCGCAAGACCATTTACCGCAAGTTTGATGAGCTCATGTCTTTGCTTCCGGATCCTGCTCCAGCTTCGGAGCTTGAAGGGACAACTTCCTCGGGTCCGACTTGTGAGCTTGTGATTGGTCCGCAGATTGAAAAGCCTTCCGTCCAAGATTCCTCGAATCAAGATATGTCGGCCTTTGTGTGAAGTGTTTGTTTAAGGATCCGTATGCCTCCATTTTGACTATGGGTATTGACTGTACAATAATTTGCACTACCAGGCCTTCGATGGTGATCAAAGGAAATGAGGGGTGTTGTGATTACGCCAAGCTTTGATATAACCTGAAATAAGAAATACTAAATGATTGGCTCCAAACAGTCAACTAAATTGACCAGGTGAATGGTCAACAAATTCAAACTGCTCAAAGTCAATCTCCGTGGAATACAGTGGTTTCCCCGGGTCGTTATGTCCCGACGAGGTGTGATGGTATAGAAAACGGATTTGTGATCGGGTGATTCTGAACAAGAAAGGGGTAATAAGGGTTTTGAATGATTACGCTAAGGAAATATAAGCGAAAACAACTTAATTAAACTAAATTAACTAAAACGTAAAGTTACGTTACCCTAGAACGTATGTAAAATTATAAACGCGCGTTTACGTTAAAAATAACGTCTACGCGCAAAATAAAAAGTGAAACGGGAGCAAATAAAATCCTACGGTTATGAAAATTATATTTTTACAATCCTAATGATAAAAGAAAATTTTAAGAAAAAGAAAAATAATTTTTACACTTTTTAATAATTTATTATTAATTAATTACTAATTTTAACTATTTAATAATACACTAAATTACAAGAAAATAGGAAATTAAACTAGAAAAATGAAATTTTAAATTTTAAAAATCTAAAATATTATAAAATTAATTTTCAAACTGAAATTAATTTTTTTTTTGGGTTTTTATATAATTTTTATGAATTTAAAATGATTTAAAAATATTTAAAAACTAATATTAATTAAGAAAAGTACTAAATAAGCTTAGAAAAATATGAAAATTTTATAGAAATTCTAAAATAATATACTAAGGCTAGGAAAAATATAAAAAGTTGGATAAGCCCACTAATAAGCTGAATTGGGCAAATAAGCACATATGCACCAAATCACACCAAAAGCTTAGGGAAGGTTCAACTAACTTAAATATGCACAACTAAACAATAAAAACAAAAATAAGCCCACAGAATAAGCTAGAAAGGCAATAAGCTGCTTAAATAAGCACTTAGAATAAGCAGTTGGGTACCAAATTACACCAAAACCTTAGGTAAGGTGTAATATACTAAAACAAACTCAATTCAACAAAAAAAACTCAGATAAGCCCTGGCCGCAAGCCAAAATGGGTGCTCAGGCAGATTGTAGTGTTGAGACCGAAACAAGGCTAAATGGCATACTTCTGGCTGAATTTTTAAGACACTAAATAAGCAGATTTTTGGAAAGACACGGGGGCGAAATCAAGCTTATACTACTGGCTATCCAAATCATCAAGAATCAAGCAAAAGGCTCAAAAATTGGGCAAGTTATGGTCTAAGGAAAAACGGGTAAAAATGAACAAAGCTTGTGCAAGGCAGGTTAATGAGCGATCAATCCTACTTAAAAGCTAATATAGTACTAAAGGAAATGAGCAAAAGGGCAACTCAGGGGGGACCTAAAAAGCACTAGGGGGACAGAATAATAAGCAATGCTCGTAAACTAATAAGTACATAAATAAGTTAAGGAACTAATAATTAACTAAAAAGGCTTATAAAGGAGTATTATAAAGTCTAAAAGCTTATCTAAAAAGCTAACTTAAGCTAAACCTAGGTAGATTTAAGCTACAGGAACTAAGGGAACAATAATAAGCAGTAAGGAATAGATAAAAGCACTTAACGAAGCCTAAAAAGCACAAATAAGCAACTTCCTTTTCTAGGCTGCAGTTGGGGAAAATGGACAGAAAAGCTGCTGAAAAAAAATTTAAAAAATTCAAAAAAAATATGAGCAACTATATTACCATCCAGTTAACTTGCGTACCAAATTTCGGGTAAAAAGGACTTATAACGAACGAATGAAAAATGAAAAACCACTTCTGGTCTTCACGTTTTCTTGACAGATTCGGCTCTAAACGGGCTAGTTTGGGCTAATTTTTAAGCTAGTAATGGTAATACTAAGGTGTAAAAGCTATGGCATAGTAAAGACAAGCAACTAGAGAGATGATAAAGTCAAGAATGAAGCAATTTGGACTAGTGGATAAGCCAATCAGTGATCTAGAAAAAGCCACGTTGGGACAGAAGGGCTGCTGAACCAGTGGGTTAAAATGGGTCACAAATGGGATTTTTTGACTAACAAACCTAGACTCCTGGATGGTAAATAACTTCTAAAACCTATAGTGAACAAGTTCCAAGTAAAACTAACAACTAGACATTGCCTATTCTGAATCTACACTATCTATTTTAACATAACAGTAAAAAAATATATTTTCTAAAAACAAGTAACAAAGCTTGAAAATTAATTGAAACAAGTAAATCTTACTTAAAACCATTTCTTAGACTATTGTAATGTTGATCTAAATTTAACAGTTGGAACAAAAGAGGTTTTGGCCAAAAAAAGGGTCTTGTGCCAAACACTCCTTTAATTTTCAGATTTTAGGAAACTATGAGTTCTAGGAGAATTCAAGCCATGAACTCCAAGTACACATAAGCACTTATGGTATTGAAACTGAAATGAGCACAAAACATAAAACAATAAGTACTAGTGTCTAGGAATTAAGCACAACAGTTTATAACTAATATTTTTTATTTTTCTAGTTTTTTTTTTTTTTTTAGCTAAGTGTAAACAAGTTGCTATTAAAGACTGAGAAAAGTAAGAAAACAATAAGCTTAAACTAAATAAGCATAAACAAGAACAAATAAGCACAAAAATACACTAAATAAGCAGAACTAAGCTAGAATCAAAAATTGAGAATGGAACTTGACATGGATTAATCTGAAAAGCTGAGTATATTGAAACTACAATAATCTTTTTAAAACTGAAACTAAAGAGATAAACACTTAATCCTAAACTAAAAATACTACCTACTAAAACCTACTTAATCTACAGTTAACTACTGCCAAAAAAATGGCTTACAACTTCTCTATTTATACTAGTCTTCAATTAGGGTTTCTCTTCTCCCCTCCTGTGCTTCTTGGATAAATCCCAACCATCAATTTGGATACGGAGTGATCTCCACCATTGAACTCAGTTTTGGTGCCATTTTATCATGTAGATTGCCAGTGTGGAGGACAAGAGTGAGTGGGGTATGTTGGGGTTGACTTATGGGAGTTGTAGGGTGGCTGGTGTAGGCGTGTTGGAGAATGGAGGAGGGGACAAGTATGTTGGGTGATGGCAGAGGTTGTGTTTGTTTTTTTTTTGCGGGCAAAAGGGAAGTCAGGGATGGCCTGGGTGTTTTATTATTAACACAGGTGGGCTTTGGTTTTGGGTAAAATTGGATTGGGCTTAGGGGTGAGCTGGATATGTTTTGATTTGGATTGGGTTTGGAAATAACAAAGGCTCCATTTGGTTTGTAGTATATAATCAAGCCCAAGGACCATTTTTGTAATATGCTGAAAATCAAGGATGTGTTATGCCAACTTCCAAACTTTAAACCAAGGGCCATAATTGCCAAGTTTCATGTATCTAAGGACCCGTGTTGATTTTTCTTCAAAATAAATTACCCGAGGACCAAAGTTGCAATTTTCCCAAAGTTGAAGGACCAACTTGCAATTTTCTCAAACTTTTTCATCCAAGGACTAATATTGAACCTTTTTAAATTCCCAAGGACTTAAGTTGACTTTTCTTTGAATTAATTTGACCAGGGACTAATTTTGACAATCTTTGAAAGTTCAGGGACTGAAAATGTCAATTATGTAAACTTTGTTTGTTTTTTATTTGTTTTTAATCCTTTTGTCCCTGAAACATATAAAAACACAGTCCAATGATATTTTTAGTATTTTGAAGCATTTTAAAGTGTTTTTGATTATTTTTGTAGTGTAGAAGGGACAAAAATGATGAGTATTTGAGCACTCATCAATCCCCCACACTAAACTATTGCTAGTCCCTAGCAATCCTTTGAAAAAACTTAATGGATTTAAATCTCTTTACCAAAAGCCATTACTTCTGGAGTAGCCAAATGTTTCAGTTCAAGTAAGAACTATGGTCCACCTGATAACCATGTGATTTTGAGCAAACCACCAGCTGTCAACGGATTTGATTTGTCTTTACCAAAAGCCGTTTGCTTCTGGACTAGCCAACTCTTGATGGAATTATCATCATCTTGGTGAGTTGATTACCAATTATGGTTTTCCACTGCCTTTACCACAAGCCATAATCTTGCGGGCTAGCCAACTCTTTCACTTTTTAGGATATGGCGAGTTGAGATACCATACAATTTTGGGCAAATTGTAAGCCATAAACGGATTTGATATATCTTTACCAAGAGCCGTTTGCTCTTAGATTAGCCAATCCTTTTGTCATTTAGACATGGCGGACTGATAACCACAAAAAATTTTGAAGCACAAGTGAAAAAATTTTTACATTTTTGCCAAAAACGGGGGTACTAGAAGGTAAAATGTGATAAAATTCGCTAGAATACCCCCCCCCCCACACTTAGAATTGAATATTTTCCTCAATATTCAAAGTCCCGGCTATTATGCCGACTCTTTGAACGTAAAAGGGCAACATTACAAGCTAAATGTGGAAACACCATTTTGTTTCACATTATTGGTAACCACAGCAGGGGTACTCCCCCACACTTAGGGTGAAAACCCTATAAGCATGCTACTGTTTTTGTTTACCGAGTCGCTAGCTTGACTCAACCCCGAATTCATTTGTTCTTGGGGAAGCATGATGTGGAAGAAGCAATCTCCATCGGACTTTCATTCAAGATGTTTGGACAAACATTTGAAGCACGTGAAAGTTCCACACCGATGAGATAATTACCCAGCTCAAAAGAATGATACATGGAAATGCCGGGGTCAAAGATAGTGTCTTCATTCCCGAAGGAGTGAAGAACAAGAGAAGTCACCCTGTAGGTGAAGAAAAGGAAGAAAACCATGATGAAAATCATGATAAGATCTTCTTCCTCGAGACCAGGCTCATTTGCCTGAATTTGGATTTCAAGGGTTAAGCTCATTGGGTGTGAAAACATCCCGGGCGGGAGGGTGGGAATTTGCAAATCCTCATGATTGAGTGTATCTGCCCCCGGGCTATCATACTCCGGATGAGTCATGATATGAGTGAGTTCACCGGCGAAATCCTCATGAAGAGAATTATTCACAAGATGTGAATTTGAGAACTCATGTTCCATTACAGACTCATCACTCTCCTCATTCTGAATACCAAAGATTGGATTATCAGAAATCAAAGTGAATTCTGATTCGAATTCAAACAGAGGATTGGTGAAAGTTGTTTTGAATGCTTCGGGAACAAAGTGATTAACATTCTCTTGTGGACTGTTGGGATAAGAAGTGAGTGACGGATCATGATATAGGAAACTTTCAATTTCTCCAAGATCGGCTTCAAAGTCAACGAGATCATCGTCACTTCCCGTTGGAAGTGGATTGATGTGAGTGAGTTCATCGGCGAACTCCTCAAGAAGATGATCAGCATCAGAATGTGGAACTGATGCCTCAACATACTCGATGTCTCCATAAGATGTACAATCTTCGCTACAATCGGAGAAAGTCTCAAATTGATATTTTGGATACTCAAGAAGGGAAGGTAAATCACACACATGATCAAAAGTTCCCTGTGACAGGAGAGTGCTAAGATGCTCATCCCCCATGTTCGGAGAGTGAGTGTGAACTTCGGGTGTGATAGCAGTTGTTTGAGATGGAAACTTAACTGCTGGGATATCAACTGATGAACTTGATGAATCTTTATAGAATTGAAGGATATCAAGTGTATCTTCATCATCACTGTCATCAGGAATAAAACGGAACTGAGAGCTAGATTTGGCTGCTTTTTCTTTTGCAATGGATTCCCTAATAGATTTTTCAAAGGCATCTTGGGAATTTATTTTAGCAGCGTGCTCTTCAGCCAGCAATTCTTCCATGGATTTTTCATGTGTATATTTTTGGGCAAGATCTTTAACTAAATCCTTAAGTTCATCAACAATTTTCATCATATTTTGCATTTCTGGAAGAAGTGCCTGACTCAATTGGGACTGTGGAGGTTGGTCGTAATATGATGTGTCAAGATTGTTACAGGGAATTGGATTCCCTGTTTGACAATCTGAGCTGAAGTGTGGACCTCCACAGTAATCACAACAGTAAAACTGATGTGGCTGTGAGTCGTATGTGCTAGATTCATAATTGTTATCAGGAAACTGCTCATAGACAAGTGTGTTTCCTGATTGACAATCAGAACTGTAGTGTGAACCACCACAGTACTCACAACAGTTAAACTGTTGAGTCTGGTTTGGTGAATCGTATGGATATTGATCATTTTCAAAATTCTGAGTGTTACCAGAAAACTGTTCGTAGACAAACGTGTTTTTGGTTTGACACTCAAATCCTTGATGAGGACCTCCACAATATTCACACGAATATGTCAGTATCTCATGGTTTGGTGGCTGGTAGAATGAATCAGATATGTCATGGTAAGGGTAGGGAGCTTGGTTATAGACAGACCCATCTCCTGACTCTACCATGCTACAGCTGGGACAATTCCCACCATTATGAGGACCACCACACCATTGGCAACCCAAATGGTGCGGATACGACATAGGCAAGAATCAAAGGTTCATAGAGGGGTAGGGACGAAGAATCAAATATGTAAGAGGGTAAAGGTGATTATTTTTGGATTTTTGAATAAACATTTTGTACAAATAAGAAAGAAAATGTTTTTGTGTTCGTTGAAAACTGATTTTAAAATGTTTTCGGGAACCGTTTTTATGAAAATATACAGAAGGATGGTAAATTTACAAAGAAGTGAATTCCAGATCCACTAATCTGCAAAACCGGTTAGAATAACGCGCACAACCTCCCTGGCAGCGGCGCCAATATTTGATTGGCTCCAAACGGTAAACTAAATTGACTAGGTGAATAGTCAACAAAGTCAAACTGCTCAAAGTCAATCACCGTGGAATACAGTGGTTTCCCCGGGTCGTTATGTCCCGACGAGGTGTGATGGTATAGAAAACGAATTTGTGATCGGGCGATTCTGAACAGGAAAGGGGTAATAAGGGTTTTGAATGATTACGCTAAGGAAATATCAGTGAAAACAACTTAATTAAACTAAATTAACTAAAACGTAAAGTTACGTTACCCTAGAACGTATTTAAAATTATAAACGCCCGTTTACGTTAAAAATAACGTCTACGCGCAAAATAAAAAGTGAAACGGGAGCAAATAAAATCCTACGGTTATGAAAATTATATTTTTACAATCCTAATGATAAAAGAAAATTTTAAGAAAAAGAAAAATAACTTTTACACTTATTAATAATTTATTATTAATTAATTACTAATTTTAACTATTTAATAATACACTAAATTACAAGAAAATAGGAATTTAAACTAGAAAAATGAAATTTTAAATTTTAAAAATCTAAAATATTATAAAACTAATTTTCAAACTGAAATTATTTTTTTTTTGGGTTTTTATTTAATTTTTATGAATTTAAAATGATTTAAAAATATTTAAAAACTAATATTAATTAAGAAAAGTACTAAATAAGCTTAGAAAAATATGAAAATTTTATGGAAATTCTAAAATAATATACAAAGGCTAGGAAAAATATAAAAAGTTAGATAAGCCCACTAATAAGCTGAATTGGGCAAATAAGCACTTTAAATAATCACTTCAAATAAGCACATATGCACCAAATCACACCAAAAGCTTAGGGAAGGTTCAACTAACTTAAATATGCACAACTAAACAATAAAAACAAAAATAAACCCACAGAATAAGCTAGAAAGGCAATAAGCTGCTTAAATAAGCACTTAGAATAAGCAGTTGGGTACCAAATTACACCAAAAGCTTAGGTAAGGTGTAATATACTAAAACAAACTCAATTCAACAAAAAAACTCAGATAAGC
The DNA here is from genome assembly GCA_030686995.1 of Artemisia argyi. Taxonomy (NCBI): domain Eukaryota; kingdom Viridiplantae; phylum Streptophyta; class Magnoliopsida; order Asterales; family Asteraceae; genus Artemisia; species Artemisia argyi. The sequence goes on along the minus strand of CM060684.1, from coordinate 78,190,077 downwards.
CCTAGCGGCAAGCCAAAATGAGTGCTCAGGCAGATTGTACTGTTGAGACCGAAACAAGGCTAAATGGCATACTTCTGGCTGAATTTTTAAGACACTAAATAAGCAGATTTTTGGAAAGTGACAGGGGCGAAATCAAGCTTATACTACTGGCTATCCAAATCATCAAGAATCAAGCAAAAGGCTCAAAAATTGGGCAAGTTATGGTCTAAGGAAAAACGGGTAAAAATGAACAAAGCTTGTGCAAGGCAGGTTAATGAGCGATCAATCCTACTTAAAAGCTAATATAGTACTAAAGGAAATGAGCAAAAGGGCAACTCAGGGGGGACCTAAAAAGCACTAGGGGGGACAGGATAATAAGCAATGCTCGTAAACTAATAAGCACATAAATAAGTTAAGGAACTAATAGTTAACTAAAAAGGCTTATAAAGGAGTATTATAAAGTCTAAAAGCTTATCTAAAAAGCTAACTTAAGCTAAACCTAGGTAGATTTAAGCTACAGGAAACTAAGGGAACAATAATAAGCGGTAAGGAATAGATAAAAGCACTTAACGAAGCCTAAAAAGCACAAATAAGCAACTTCCTATTCTAGGCTGCAGTTGGGGAAAATGGACAGAAAAGCTACTGAAAAAAAATTTAAAAAATTCAAAAAAAATATGAGCAACTATATTACCATCCAGTTAACTTGCGTACCAAATTTCGGGTACAAAGGACTTATAACGAACGAATGAAAAATGAAAAACCACTTCTGGTCTGCACGTTTTCTTGACAGATTCGGCTCTAAACGGGCTAGTTTGGGCTAATTTTTAAGCTAGTAATGGTAATACTAAGGTGTAAAAGCTATGGAATAGTAAAGACAAGCAACTAGAGAGATGATAAAGTCAAAAATGAAGCAATTTGGACTAGTGGATAAGCCAATAAGTGATCTAGAAAAAGCCACGCTGGGACAGCAGGGCTGCTGAACCAGTGGGTTAAAATGGGTCACAAATGGGATTTTTTGACTAACAAACCTAGACTCCCGGATGGTAAATAACTTCTAAAACCTATAGTGAACAAGTTCCAAGTAAAACTAACAACTAGACATTGCCTATTCTGAATCTACACTATCTATTTTAACATAACAGTAAAAAATATATTTTCTAAAAACAAGTAACAAAGCTTGAAAATTAATTGAAACAAGTAAATCTTACTTAAAAACCATTTCTTAGACTATTGAAATGTTGATCTAAATTTAACAGTTGGAACAAAAGAGGTTTTGGCCAAAAAAAGGGTCTTGTGCCAAAGACTCCTTTAATTTTCAGATTTTAGGAAACTATGAGTTCTAGGAGAATTCAAGCCATGAACTCCAAGTACACATAAGCACTTATGGTATTGAAAATGAAATGAGCACAAAACATAAAACAATAAGTACTAGTGTCTAGGAATTAAGCACAACAGTTTATAACTAATATTTTTGAGTTTTTTAGTTTTTTTTTTTTTTTTTAGCTAAGTGTAAACAAGTTGCTATTAAAGCCTGAGAAAAGTAAGAAAACAATAAGCTTAAACTAAATAAGCATAAACAAGAACAAATAAGCACAAAAATACACTAAATAAGCAGAACTAAGCTAGAATCAAAAATTGAGAATGGAACTTGACATGGATTAATCTGAAAAGCTGAGTATATTGAAACTACAATAATCTTTTTAAAACTGAAACTAAAGAGATAAACACTTAATCTTAAACTAAAAATACTACCTACTAAAACCTACTTAATCTACAGTTAACTACTGCCAAAAAAATGGCTTACAACTTCTCTATTTATACTAGTCTTCAATTAGGGTTTCTCTTCTCCCCTCCTGTGCTTCTTGGATAAATCCCAACCATCAATTTGGATATGGAGTGATCTCCACCATTGAACTCAGTTTTGGTGCCATTTTATCATGTAGATTTCCAGTGTGGAGGACAAGAGTGAGTGGGGTATGTTGGGGTTGACTTATGGGAGTTGTAGGGTGGCTGGTGTAGGCGTGTTGGAGAATGGAGGAGGGGACAAGTATGTTGGGTGATGGCAGAGGTTGTGTTTGTTTTTTTTTTGGCGGGCAAAAGGGAGGTCAGGGATGGCCTGGATGTTTTATTATTAACACAGGTGGGCTTTGGTTTTGGGTAAAATTGGATTGGGCTTAGGGGTGAGTTGGATATGTTTTGATTTGGATTGGGTTTGGAAATAACAAAGGCTCCATTTGGTTTGTAGTATATAATCAAGCCCAAGGACCATTTTTGTAATATGCTGAAAATCAAGGATGTGTTATGCCAACTTCCAAACTTTAAACCAAGGGCCATAATTGCCAAGTTTCATGTATCTAAGGACCCGTGTTGATTTTTCTTCAAAATAAATTACCCGAGGACCAAAGTTGCCATTTTCCCAAAGTTGAAGGACCAACTTGTAATTTTCTCAAACTTTTTCATCCAAGGACTAATATTGAACCTTTTTAAATTCCCAAGGACTTAAGTTGACTTTTCTTTGAATTAATTTGACCAAGGACTAATTTTGACAATCTTTGAAAGTTTAGGGACTGAAAATGTCAATTATGTAAACTTTGTTCGTTTTTTATATGTTTTTAATCCTTTTGTCCCTGAAACTTATAAAAACACAGTCCAATGATATTTTTAGTATTTTGAAGCATTTTAAAGTGTTTTTGATTATTTTTGCAGTGCAGAAGGGACAAAAATGATGAGTATTTGAGCACTCATCACTAAAACACTACGTTAAGTGATTGCGCAGGGGTTGAGCCCTGCGAACCACCTCCGGCGTGTGAATAAGTGATCGGTATGAGAGTTTAAGTGTAAGCGTAGTAAAGTAAGGTGAGAGAGATTGCATACCAGATTTGTCATCGTCCAGGACTATTTATAGGTGAAGAAAACGGTCCTGGAGAGTGGTCACACGTTTGAGAGAGATCATGGGGGCGTCCCATGATTTGTGGTAACCGCTAGGGGTTGGTATCCCACTCCTCCTGGTTTAGCGGGGGAGCTAAAGAGAAAGAGGAGACGTGGGTAAGACTTGGTCTCACCAATGTTTGGACTTGGCATTGTTCCGTCCTTAAAACTTATCGAGAGATACCCCGAAGGGCTTAATCCTTCGATTGGCGAACTCCCACTTGGTAACTATATCATTGCTGATTAGTTTTACGCCAAAGAAAGTTTTAGCAGGCTAGCCAGAGCCTTCGATTATATAGGTTACGATCAGACGCGAAGGGGGATCCTTCGAGCTAATCGGAGGGTACATCATCAACCCCCCCCCCCAGTTGAAAGTTAGATATGCGCACAAGAATATGTGGCTTTCAACTCTATCATAGTTCAATGCTTTCACCATATTTTCGAAAATTGAATAAGATGAATTTTTTAAATACAAAGGTGCATTAAATGCGCATGCTTAGGACTTATCCGTTGAACAAAAGAATATAACGGCATAATTATCGGTAAGCTCAACCATCTTTCAAAATTTAAAGTGTTGAGTAGATATAATTATGTGTAATATAAATACCGGTGCGCCTGAAATTCTAAATCACAACTCTTTCCTCTGCAACTTTCACAAAGCTGTGACCTGTTTATCTGCAACGATCAAAAGGTAAACTCTTCCCCCATCTTGTAATTAGGCCCTTTAGGTATTACCAGGTAGCCATGAGCATGGATGTCAAACGTATTATAGGACAACAAAAATGTACTCTCTCCAGAGAAGCCCTAGCCCTCTTTCTAGATGATTACCCAATACCCAAACAACACAAAGTTATTCTCCCAAAAATAATCAGAGCATTTATGACGCCCCAAAAGGGTATGTGGGTCTGTATACTCATGCCTTTACCCGGTCAAATCTAAGAATAACCCTGCACCCATTGTTTCTAGAGTTGCTACAATATTATGAGGTGCATATTTCAAGGTTTAATCCATTTGGACTAGCCAAACTTACCACCTACATAGTAATGTGTAAGGCATATGGGTATGAGCCCACACTAAATGTGCTTCGAGGCTTCCTTAACCTGTGTCCCGGGGGAGATTGGTTGACACTGTCAAAGAGGAATGATGAAAATGTGCCCGTGCTAATCACCAAACCTTTCACAAATATAACAAACTGGAAAGGGAAATTCTTTTATGTACAAGATACCATCATACCTTCGGGCTATCCAGCACTCTTGAATGAAGCATTCCGTTTCGACCGCAAGAAATTCAATGATCAACTTTCCCCCAATGTTCAAGACGAACCACTTTATCAACGTCTTGCCAGACATCCCATTAATGTGCAGACCTTTCCAGAACCCATCCTCATTATGGCTGGTCTTGTGGACCATTGGGAAGGATCTCCTTTGTCTCCATAAATCCATTGTGATGGCCAGAGTATGTATATGCAACTTATCATAAATAAATAACATATTAGATTATATTTATGTATCTGTTTATATTGTAGTAATGGCGTTCAGGAACTTCATCGTATCTGATGGTGCAAAGGAAGCTAGCTTCATTCCCAGGGAATCTAGAGAATTCAGCTACGGGGTGGGTTCTCCTTCAACAATAATGACGTGGATGCTATGGCGTTGGAGCCGACAGCAATGATTGAAGAGGTGATTCCCCTTAATGCTGAGGAGGTGCCTTTGACAATCAAAGCCCTTCCTGACGTGGAGATCCTTTCCTCCGATGATGTCCCCAAGGCGTATGCCGGTACCTCCGGTATAGCTGACAGGGTACGTGAAAGGAAATGGACTGAAATGAAGGCTTTGAAGCCCCCAATCAAGAGGAAACTTGACATACCCACTCTCGTTTCTAGAGCTTCAAAGAAGAAGAGCTCCCAAGATAAGGCTGTTGCTGCCATAACCTCCGAAGGTTCGGATGATGAAGACATTCATGGTAAGAGCTCACTACGACCTATATACTTCCACAAAATTATTTGAAAGCTTCAAACTATTCTTTATTCGATAATGTGCAGGTTTATCAAATACTAAGGAACTCCCCAACTCTCAAACTTGCCACCGATTGGTTGAAGGTGTTATTCCAGGTCGCTGGAAAGGAGCCCTTGACAATATGTCAATAGAGCAGCTGTGTGATCTTCATGATAAAAGCTACACAAGGCAAGCCGTGCTAGATAACCATCTTAACAGTAGAACAAGAGAGTTGATACAGACTGTTAAAAATGCTAAAGAAGAGTTGAATGTAGTTCTGGCTCGAGAAGAACATAGAGAGCAGTTGATCACTGACTTGAAGTCAAAGTGTGACAGGGTTACGGAGGATATTGAGAAGAATCCCATTGTGCAAGATCTTCGATCCAACGTCATGAAGCTTGCCACTCGACTAAAGGAAGCCCAAGCTGAGTGTGGTAGGCTCAAAATGGAGGAGGCCAAAGCAATTGGGCTAAAAGAGAGAGTATCTGTACTTGAGTCGAAGTATGCAAGTCTTAAATCTGAAAAGAACAGACTTACGGAGCAAAAAACCAAGTTGCAACAGGAGACAGATGCCCTATACCTTCGATGTGAAAGTCTTCAAAAAGATAGGGCAGATATGGTGGCCAAGGTTATTCCTTACATTGCTATGGACTTGTATCATAGTGATGAGGTCGGACAAGTGGTGGCCAACTTGGTGAATGCTGCCATATTCCATGGGAAATGTACTAACCTGGAAGAGATTTCTGAAACTGGGAAGCCTGTGATCTTATCGAAGGTCCCTTACTATCGTACTTCACATGGAAAGGAATATGATGATGCCAGCAATGCATTTGCTTCGTCAGACTTTTCCTTTCTTTCAAAGGTTACCAAAGATCCGAAAGCTTCCATTGAAAAACTGTTATCGAAGAAGCCTAGTAGGATTCGGCCATCTTCGCCAAGTAGGAGGGCCTTCGGTGTGAAGTTTCACTCTCGTCAAGAAGATCCCTCCTCATCAAAGAACGCATAAATACTGCCTTGTTGGCAATGTTTTATCCGGAGGGTGGTTTGTACCCTCCGATATGTTATTTCTTTGCTACTTTGATTTTTAGGATGTTTGCTTATCTGTTATCTACTTGCCATAGGATGTTCTTTTCATTTATCCTTTGATTACATGATTCTCTTCTCTCAACGTTAGTTATTAATGTCAATATACAACCTAAGGTTACTGTAGACGAGTATCCTTATTGTGCGTATTTTGAACCAAGATTTTTAAGCAATCGTATAATTTAATTGCTGACAGAGGGTTGCGACCCACTCCATCTTTATCCTTATTGTCATAGGGCTTCTAGTGCCCATAGACGTTTTAGGAAAGTCAATGTGAATTATAATGGATGTCATGTGCAGGACATAAATATCATCCTTCGAACATTGAGACTTGTAGTTCTTGGCTGAATAAATCTTTGTTGTAAAAAACGAAACAAGAGATTTAAAGGAAATACGTTGTATCATTAATTGGGTAGGGAGGATTACATCATTTTATGAAATGAATACTAAGACGCCTACCATTAATGATTCTTTCCCCGAATGAGAAGAGTTCAACACATAAATTTGAAATAAACAAATTTGCTGAAAGGTTGTAAGTTTTATATGTAAAACTTACGAAGGTTGGTGCCATTCCATGTCCTATCAACTTCTTCTCCAAAGATTGTTGCTAACTTATAGGCTCCATTACCGTAGGCTTCAGCTACTACGTAAGGCCCTTCCCATGTTGGTCCCAACTTCCCTTGGTATTCGGGTTTGCTTGCGCTGTTAAGTCGAAGGACATATTCGCCTGGTTTGAAACTCGAGGGTCGAACCCTGCTGTTGTAATATTTTCTAACTTTTGTTTGTACGTAGCTTCTCTGATAGAGGCTATTTCTCTTCGTTCTTCGAGTAAATCCAGATTCTCTCGAAGCTTTTCCTCGTTTTCCGAGGCTTTGAAGTCCATAATGCGCTCCGTTTCCACGCTTATCTCTGATGGGATGACAGCTTCTGTGCCATAAGTGAGGCTGAAAGGTGTTTCCCCGTGACTCGACTTGGGATGTGTCTTATGAGCCCAGAGAACTTGGGGTAATTCGTCCACCCACCCTTGGTGACTTCGTCCTAGCCTTCTTTTGATTCCATTGATAATGTCTCTATTGGTAACTTCTACTTGACCGTTACCTTGAGGATGGTATACGGATGTGAACGATTTCTTGATTTTTAAACCATTGCAAAAAGTAGGAAATACCCCTTCGGAAAATCGCTTCCCATTGTCAAAGATGATGATGTGAGGGACTCCGAAGCGACAAACGATGTGTTCCCATACGAATTTCTCCATGTGTCTGCCTGTCACAGATGCCAAAGGCTTGGCTTCAACCTATTTAGTGAAGTAGTCGATAGCTAGGACCAAAAACTTCACTCCTCCTGGTGCTATTGGCAGAGGTCCTACTATGTCAATTCCCCACTGCGAAAAAGGCCACGCAGATGTGACAGATGTCATATCTTGTTTAGGTAGTCTTGGGACCTTCGAGTGGATCTGACACGCTTCGCATTTATGTATTATTTCCATTGCATCCCTGTGCATTGATGGCTAGTAGTACCCCAACTTCATAATTTTAGAGACAACGGAGCGGGGTCCTGCGTGTAGGCTGCACGATCCTTCATGAACTTCATTGAATATGTTGGTAGCCTGTTTAGGTCCGACACAACGAAGCCATGGGGATAGGAAGGATCGTCTGTAGAGGTGGTCTCCTATTATCCTGTATTGAGGAGCTTTAATTATGACTTTTCTTGCTAGCTTTGGATCTTCCAGCAGAATGCCGCTTATTAAGTACTCCCTTATCGGAGTCATCCAATTAGTTTCTTTCTCGGCTATTATATCGGATACTTCCTTCCTTTGGATAGATCTTTCAGCTAGCACCTCAACAAAGACTTCTTTTGTTAAGTGAGCGAAGGCCATTGAGGCTAACTTGATTAACGCATCTGCCTTCTTGTTTTGGTTCCTTCGGACGTGCTCAATGGTGTAGGATTCAAATCCCTGTAGGATTTCTTTTGCTTTATCCAGGTATTGTTTATTTCTGGACTGCCTTGCCTCATAGGAACCTTTGATTTGGTTGGCGACCAGCTGTGAGTCAACAAAAATCGAAAGGTTGCGTACCTCCATGTTTTTAGCTAGGCGTAGGCCTGCTAACAAAGCTTCGTATTCTGCTTCGTTGTTGGTCGCCTCAAATTCGAATCGCAGTGCATAAGTGTATTCTTTTCCTTCTGGATTGACTAACATCAACCATGCCCCTAAACCGTCGGAGCTTGAGGCTCCATCTGTGAATAACTTCCAGTTGTCCTTTTCTTTCAAAGGCCTCTTTTTGGGAGTTTCCTTATCATTTTCTGGCTCGGAAGGAGTTTCAGCGAGGAAGTCTGCGAGTATTTGACCTTTTATGGAGTTTCGCCCCTTGTATTCTATTTCATGCTCCCCCAATTCGATGGCCCATTTAGATACCATCCCCGAATTCTCGGGCTTCGATAGTATTTGTTTGATGGGCTTATCGGTTAATACCGTGATTGGGTGAGCTTGAAAGTACCTTCGGAGGCGTCTTGCGGCGTGAACCAGAGAAAGAATTAACTTTTCCAATTCTGGGTAATTTAATTCAGCTCCTTGTAAAACCCGACGCACAAAGTAGATCGGAACTTGCCTATTCTCTCTTTCTGCCAAGAGTACTGCGCTAATGCTTTCATGTGATGCTGCGATATACATATACAGAACTTCTCCATTAATTGGGGCTGTGAGTGTTGGTAGGATTTCCATGAACTCCTTCAACTTTTGAAAAGTAGCTTCAGCTTCGACACTCCATTGGAATGTCTTTTTATCCATACATCCTTTAAGAGTCTTAAAGAACGGTAGTGATCGATCTGCACCTTTTGACAAAAACCTACTCAACGCTGCTAGCTTTCCATTAAGGCTTTGTACCTCCTTTAGTGTCTTTGGGGCTTGCAGATCAGTGATGGCTTTCACTTTTGAAGGGTTTGCTTTGATTCCTTGCTTTGTGATCAAGTGTCCCAGGAATTGCCCCTCTTCGACACCGAATGAACATTTCTTCGGATTGAGCTTCATATTTATGGCTCTTAGCTGGTTGAAGGTTTCTTGAATGTCGGAGAGTAGGTCTTCCTCTGTCCTACTCTTTATGACCATGTCGTCGACATATGCCTCCAAATTCCTTCTTATCTGCTTATTGAAGGCCTTGTCCACCAAACGCTGGTAGGTTGCCCCTGCATTTTTCAAACCGAAGGGCATCTTCTTATAGCAATAGACGCCCTTTCCCGTGTAGAAAGCCGTTTTCTCCTCATCTTCGACTGCCATTTGTATCTGATGGTATCCTTTGTAAGCGTCTAAAAAGCATTTTAGACGAAACCCCGATAAGGATTCTACCTTCCAATCTATTTCTGGGAGGGGGTAACAATCCTTTGGACACGCTTTATTGATGTCAGTAAAATCAACGCACATACGCCATCCTCCGTCACTTTTCTTTACCATAACTGGATTGGCCACCCACGTTTGGTATTTGACCTCTCTGAGTATACCTGCCTGCACTAATTCGTCTACCTTTTTGCAGGCTGCAGTGTTTCTCTCCGGCGCAAGGCTTCGACGCTTTTGTTTGATAGGCTCAATGTGCTTGTACTCATTGAGTTTGTGTTCCATTCCGAAAGGTTTACCATCGATCATGAGATTTCTCGGAACCCCCGTCATATCGGAATATGTCCATGCGAAGATATCTTTGTTGTCCATCAAGAGTTGTTTCAGGCTTGCTTTGAAGGTGGCAGGGAGTTGTCTTCCAATTACTACCGTTTGCTCTTGATGGAGCTCGTTTATCACAATACGCTCTTCGGCGTCCCCGCAACTTAAGATAGCCTTCGGAGGCTCCTGGGGATTTTCTTTAATCTTCTTTCCCGCTTCTGGTGTCCCTTTTTTGTTGTAATTGGATAGTACGGTCCCTATCCCATTGGGTGTTTGGAACTTAATTGCTGCGTGTATTGTGGATACCACGATGCCCATCTTCTACATGGCGGTTCTCCCTATCAATAGATTATAAGGAGAATGATTGGGGCTAAACCGTCAGATATTATTGACCAAGGTCAATAAGTAAAAAACAGCTCAGTTCCAATTCTTCGTGGATAGTATAGTGTTTCCCCGGGTCGTTATGTCCCAGCGAGATTGCAATAGTGCTTTGGAAAACGTTTTTGAGAATGAGTGGCACTGAGGACAGTAGCCAAGATGATTTGAGAAACGATTATGCTACTGATATTTGGTATTTGGACAATGATATTAACAATAACAGATATACAGATATAATTATAAATACACAACTTGGGAATCAAATTACAGACAGAGAAAAGTGGGATTTAACAATTTAAAACTACAGGGGGTGCAAATGAAACTTTTTCAAACTTAAAATAAAAAGAAAATTTAAAATGAAAATGAAATTATTAACTTGATTATTTTAATATTTAAATACTAATTAATTAATAAAAACTATTTAAAAAGTAATTTAAATCTAATTTAAATTAAACTAAATTGTTAAAGACTACAAATTAAACTAAAAACTTGCAAAAATATTTTCTAAACCTCTAATAGAACTTGAAGAAAGTATAAGAATTAAAAAAATATATTTTTGTCTTTTTATGGGTTTTCTATTAATTAAAAACTAATTATAATAATTAAACTATTAAAACTATTTTAAATTACTAATAATACCTAAATGACTTAGAAAATTAAAGAAAAATTTATAAAACTAATTAACCATCACAGGAATCCTAAAAAATTATAAAAAGTTTCTAAAAATTATATTTAGACTATTTTACTAATTATTTACTTATTAATTAATTTAAATCTAATTTAACTAATTTAAATAAGAAAATTAGAAAATGAATAGTAGAATTTAAGAAACTATTTTCTAAAAGTCTTAAATGATTTATGAAACCTAGGAAAAATATAAAAACCTACTGTTGTTAATTAAAATTTAAGAAAACTATTTAATTATTAATATTACCTAATTAATTAATTAAACTATTTTTAATTCTAATAATTATCAAACTGAAAGAGAAAAATCTAAGAAAATTACTGAAAATAGTTTATGGTGACAGGAAATTAAGAAAATTATGAAAATGATGAAATTGCTTATTAATAAGCTAAAAGGAAAATTAAAAAGATAGAATCTATTAAATAGAAGCTATCACTAATTTTAAATTTGGTTTTTTGGTGGATTTTCTTTTTGACAGATGAAAATAAGATAAAAACAATAACTTTTTACAAAGACACTTTTTTAATAGCTTAAAAATAAGCTATGTGCACCCCCTTTATCCAAACAGTTGATATATAAGCTTATTAGGACTTATGCAAATGTTGAAAAAGCTAGGAAGTGACAAATTAAGCACACACAGATGATTACACACTTGAAATAAGCCAAATGGTACAAATAAGCACTTAGAATAAGTTGTTTATCACAAATAAGCACTTATGCCTATACAAGGCCTTAACAGGCCAATTCCCAAGGATTTTGGACCTCTGTGGGGTGCTCAGGGGTCCAAATAAAAACTTGAAACTTGAAAGGTATAGGAAGGCTACAAAATAAGCCAATAAGCTAGACTTATGGCTTATTAATGAACACAAGGTGATGCTTGGAAGTTGGGGACACACACTGAGTGATCAGTGTACCCTAAGGGAATGGCCAAACTTAATGGGGCATGCAGCCCTAGCAAATAAGCTAGGAGATACAAAATAAGGCCTGATCCTGGTTGAGTAGCTTATTGGCTTTCCAAAAAGCTATAAAACAAAAGGTGGGGCCTACTATTGAACACTGTGCAAGGTTGAGGAGTTGGGTATGCACACTGGGTACAGGGGAGCCAAAGGCTCAACTAGGCAACTTTAACACTGCTTATTTTTAAGCAAATGGATTTCAAACTTGGATTTTATTTTTGAAACAGGTAAACCACCAACAAAACAACACAAATCCACAAAAACCTTGGATTTCCAATCTGTTTTAAAGCTTGTGCAAGATCTGGACTAATTGAGTATTTTGACAAACTTGGAAATTTGACTTTTGAGAAAAATACTCCTAAGCTGACTTTTACCAATTTCCAATGATCATTATTGACTGATTAAGCTATGCTATGATATATTGAGGTGAAATTAGGTTAAAACAACAACTAGTGAACTAATATGAAGAATTTAGATACTTAAATTTTAACAGTCAACAAGTGAATGGAGATTAAAGGTGTATTTGGCTTTTTCTTGAACAAGACCTAGGTTTTATGACTTAAGTGTTCTACTTATACCTACTGCAACATGTTTCAACAATCAAGAACAGCAAAAGCAGGTCTCAACCTAGTGACATTCACTAATCCAAACACTAGTTAACAAACTGTGATGATGAAATTTTCAAAACAAAACAATGATTTAGGACTAGAAACAGATTTATACTATTCTAATAAGATCTAAAACACATGAACAAACATAAATACGCAGACAATACTAGGTAAGATTCAAACAGAATAAAAATAGGAAATTTTGCTTACTTCATGCCATCCAAGCAATACTTCACATGAACCAAGGACCACAGAACATTCCTAATGGCTTTCCACAAAGCCTCTAACCCATTGCCATCCAGGATTCACAGTGCTCCAGCTTTCTTGATCATCTTCAACAATTTTTTTATTTTTTTCATTATTCTTCTGATTTTTTTTATTTTTCTTGTTTTATGATTCTATTGCCTTTTAATAGTTTCTAAAAGCTTCACTGAGCTTATGGGAGCTTAAGTGATCCTAAAAGTCCATTACATTACCATAAACAACAACAGATGCTTAATCTAAGATTTTGAAATAAAAATGAAAATTGCATACACTAAAAGAGATACTAAAACTTGAATATATTACTTAAAAAAGTTAAGATTACAACTGAATTAACTAACACAATGCTTAAAAGCTTTTGATTTAACTAAGATAGCATACTACAACTTCTACGATTACAATTACACTAAAACATGGACTAACTATTTTCTTCTTGCTTCTCTTCTATTTATAGTAGAGGATTAGGGTTCCTGGAAGCTTTCTGATCACATCCCATCTAATCCTGACCCTTGAATCGCTCTAAATCAATCTTGACCCTCCACGTTATTTTTGGCGGGAAAATTGGGGTGAGAGAAATATAAAAATACTGCAACAGGGGGGTGGCATTAATTGTGGGTTTCTTGTTAGGTGATAGTGGTTTTGGGCGGTGGATTGTGATGGTGGGTTGAGGTGATGGATTTGCAGGGCAAGTGGAGAGGTGGGGGAGGGAAAGAGAGGAAGGGGGTGGTTTGTTTGACCGGTTTGACCACAGGGTCAAACATTTGACCCTGGTGTTATATCAAAGGGGGTTTTGGGCTTGTGGGGAGGTGGGCTTGGCAAGGGAGATAGGCTGGGAGATATAAGGTGGATTGGATTTGGTGTTGGATTGGGGTGGTGTTTGGGATTTATGATATTAAGGGTCCGGTTTGGTGTTGTATTATCACAAGGACCAAGTTTGTCATTTTATGAAAATACAAGGACTAAAAATGTATCTGTTCCAAAGTATCTTCAAGGTTATTTTCTGCCAAGTTTCCATAATACAAGGACCATCATGATAAATTTCACTTTTGACATTTCCAAGGACTAAAACTGCCAAACTTTGAAACTTCAGGGACCTGTTATGTAATTTCACCAAACTTTGCAACCAAGGACCATTCCTACCATAGATGAGAAGTACAAGGACAAAATTTGTTTTTCTCAAAGTTTTAATATCCCAGGGACCATTTTTGTCAATCTTCAAAGTTCAGGGACTAAACTTGCAATTTTGTGAAACTTTGTACCAAAGGACTAAATATGTAACTTTGTGAAATAAAAGGACCTTTGGTGACATTTTCAAGTTTTTAGAATAACCAGGGACTAGATTTGACAACTTTTGAAAGATGAGGGACTGAAACTGCCAATTATGCAAACTTTGTTCATTTTTCATCTGTTTTTGATTATTTTGCATCCGAAACATATAAAACACATTCTTGGGATATTTTCATTATTTTGAAGCAATTTTGAGTGTTTTTAGATGTTTTGGCAGCTCAGAATACGTAAAAATGATGAGTATTTACACACTCATCAGAGAATCTGGCCTTACAATTGCGAAAGTAAGGGTTTTCGTCCTTGCCAGCCGGCCCTCACCGATGGTTACGTCTAAAGGGATTTCACCTAGAGGCCATGAGTGTTCTCCCGAGAAGCCTACTAAAGGTATCTTTGAATCTACGCTTTGTGACCTTATGGAAGGTTTGAGCTTCAGGAAACAGTGCTCGTATATGATCTCACAAGAACTTCCACAGTCCATGTAGGCCCTATTCACTTCTCGATTGAAAATGAGGACCTTTATGACTATAGGATCATCTGAGGGAGGTTGACCCATTAAGGGCGGAAACGTTACCTCCCCTATATTGGGTGCTCCTTCCTCAATTTCTTTTCTTTTCTGACTTGGGCCTCCCCTGCAAACCATAAGGATTAGAGCCTCATGGACATGGTCTTTAGTGTCGGTGACCTTTTCTTTTCCCTTTCTTATACCTTTTATTAGATGTGTCAACTGCCCTGATTTAACAGCTTCCTCTATTTGCTTCTTCAATTCTCTGCAGCTGTTTGTTTCATGACCAAAATCCTCATGAAAGTGGCAGTAATTGGTCATATCTCGGTTCCTCCCGTTGCTTGTCATGCGAGGAGGGAGTTCAAAGGTCTTGGTTGCCTTCTCCGTAGCCAGAATTTCCTTTGGGGATTTCGTCAGGCTTTCCCATAAACCAGAGTTAGGACTCTTGTTGTATGGGGTAAACCTGTTTTGGCCTTTGTGTTTGTTCTTCGTTCCTTCCCACGAAGACGGCTTTACTCCCTTATTGTTCTCCATCGGAGCCCCATTGGTGGATACTTCTTTTGCTTCTATCCATGTGTATGTTTTTTCCATCAGGCCTTTGTATGTTGCCGGAAGGTCTATGGATAAGAATTCCACAAGAATCCGGTTGCGTAGGCCATGGACGAAGCCGGAAATGCGTTGCTCTTCGTGTAATCCTAGAATCTGCAGAGTTTCGTCAGTGTACCTAGTAACGAAATTTCTTGTGCTTTCGTTCTCCTTCTGCTTAATTTTGTGCACTGTGAGGTGTGTCCTTGTAAACTTCTTCTGTTGGCTAAACTGAGATCGAAACTTAACCTTCAAATCATCAAGGTTGATAATGATTCCCAGTTTCTGCCCATTCCACCAAATACGTGCTGAATCTCGAAGGGTGTATGTGAACATATGACATGCCACGTACATGACCCATTTCTTCATTCTTATGGCTCCTTCGAACAAATGCAGGAAATTATCTGGATCCCCCTTTCCATCATAGGTGCCTATATGTGAAGGCATCTTTAGGCCATCCGGCAAGGGATAGTCTTTGATCCATCTTACAAAGGGTGTTGTAGGACCTGCGGGCTCTGCGTATGAGTGGGTGTAAGGTGGTATGTTCATGGGAATGCTATGGTGTGGATTATAAGGAGGGGGCACCTCTGAAGAGGGTTGATTAGTATAGAAAGGATGAGGTGTACTTGCGTTTGGAGGGTAGCCATTATACATTGTACACGTAGGGTATATCATGGGATGGTTATAGGGTGCAGCAGTTTGTGAGTAATACTGATTGCCAGGTTGCCCATTCGCGGGGGGATGAAGGTTTGGAGGATAACCTTGAACCGGAAACTGGGGATACGGGCCAACGGGAGGAAGACTTCCTCTTGTGTTGATTGAACCTGGGTTACCATTCACCCCCGATGCGTGGGAGGACTGCAACAGAACTCCTCCTTCGGTCCTCCCCAAATGTACAGCTAGTAATGGAGGTAGGTTCATCTCCATGTTTTCCCTTCGTTGGCTCCTCCCGTTAGAGCCTTCGGCAACGGTTCTTTCTCTCCTCATGGGAGTTCTTTCGGGAAATCCCTCAAAGCCTACATTCCTTCCTCCCACCCTTCTATTCGCAGGAGACCCAATACGCAGGTTGGGATGACGAGCCCTAAGGACTGAAGGCATTGGCTCCATTTCGACCTCCTCGTCATATTCATCGCTGGAATATTCTAACTCCCTCCGCATCTCCGTGTTTCTGATTTGCCTCCTTCGAGCCCTTAGTAAGGACTCTAGCTCTTCATAATTAGCATCGACAAAGGCGGGGCTAATGATGAGCTCTGGATTAGCTGATGTGGATGCGTGGTGGTTGGGCGTTATTTCAGGATGAGATCGTGTAGTAAAGGTGGAGGCCGTGATTGGCGGAAGGTTGTTGGTGTCAGTTATAGGTAAAGGGGTTAAAGACGAGAAACCCGGTAGGGGTGTAACCTCTCGTTCTGAATTCATGCCGGAATAATAGCGAGTGTATTTGACTTGGTTATTTTACTTGGAAATAACGGGACTAATTGTAGCGGGTCCCACGAATGGCGCCACTGATTGTACAATAATTTTCACTACCAGGCCTTCGATGGTGATCAAAGGAAATGAGGGGTGTTGTGATTACGCCAAGCTTGGATATAACCTGAAATAAGAAATACTAAAACACTACGTTAAGTGATTGCGTAGGGGTTGAGCCCTGTGAACCACCTCCGGCGTGTGAATAAGTGATCGGTATGAGTGTTTAAGTGTAAGCGTAGTAAATTAAGGTGAGAGAGATTGCATACCAGATTTGTCATCGTCCAGGACTATTTATAGGTGAAGAAAACGGTCCTGGAGAGTGGTCGCACGTTTGAGAGAGATCATGGGGGCGTCCCATGATTTGTGGTAACCGCTAGGGGTTAGTGTCCCACTCCTCCTGGTTTAGCGGGGGAGCTAAAGAGAAAGAGGAGACGTGGGTAAGAATTGGTCTCACCAATGTTTGGACTTGGCATTGTTCCATCCTTAAAACTTATCGAGAGATACCCCGAAGGGCTTAATCCTTCGATTGGCGAATTCCCACTTGGTAACTATATCATTGATGATTAGTTTTACGCCAAAGAAAGTTTTAGGAGGCTAGCCAGAGCCTTCGATTATGTAGGTTACGATCAGACGCGAAGGGGGATCCTTCGAGCTAATCGGAGGGTACATCATCAGGTATAGGCATTGCGGATCCTTTGTGAAGCTTGTGTTAAAACTCCTTTCTGTTGATGGATGTGCGTTGGGGCTTGGGTATCTCCATTTTGACTATGGGCTAAGGTACTATGGGTTCCATGTGAAGCTTGTTATCTATGGTTCTTGTTAGTTTCAGTTAGGTCCTCCATTGGTTGATGTTGAACCTCGGAGGTAGTATAAACAATTGGTAAATTAGTGTTCCGTACTTTTGTAGTGTAGGTTTTTCGGAACAACTGATGTAATGGCTCTTCGGATTTGGAATATATATATATATATATATATATATATATATATATATATATATATATATATATATATATGACTTTACTTTTTCCTTTGCAATTACTTACTTTGTGTTACCTTTAAGCTGTATATGTGTGTATGCCGAAGGATATGGATCAATGTTTGTTCTTAGTAAATTAACTTGTGACCGTTATGTTTTTGGTCTTAGCGATCCGGCTTTTGGCAGCTGAGCACTTAAATTATTGACTCTTGGCCGCTAGGGCAATTGATTTTGTTATGTATTTTGCTCTAGGTGTTTCCCACCCGGGGTTTTGTTGTTCGGACAACTTGTATCGTTCAGCTCTTGGCCTTATATATCACCCATTTGGGGTTTTGTCGTTTGGGCAACTTGTGCCCTTCGGCTCTTGGCCTTATATATTAACCACTTGGGGTTTTGTCATTCGGGCAACTTGTGCTCTTCGGCTCTTGGCCTTATATATTACCCACTTGGGGTTTTGTCTTTCGGGCAACTTGTGCCCTTCGGCTTTTGGCCTTATATATTACCCACTTGGGGTTTTCTCTTTCGGGCAACTTGTGCCCTTTGGCTCTTGGCCTTATATATTATCCACTTGGGGTTTTGTCGTTCGGGCAACATGTGCCCTTCGGCTCTTGGCCTTATATATTACCCACTTGGGGTTTTGTCGTTGAGATAATTATATCATTAGATAAAAAACAATTCTTTCTTCGAGGCATACTGCATGAAATGTCTTATTAGTGATAAGAAAATGGCTTACGAGCCTTACAACAATTCTTTCGGATGTCTTCGATTACATAAAACACTTTTTCAAATTAATAGCATGCCAGGTCCGAGGTACTTCTATGTCGTCTATGGTTTGGAGTTTGTATGTGCCGTGTTGATAAGCCTCTGTTATCCGATAGGGACCTTCCCAGTTCGGCCCTAGTTTTCCTTGGTCTTCCACTCTGCTAGCTTCGTTCTTCCGGTATACGAAGTCTCCTACTTTGAACGCTTCGGGTCTAACTCTTTGGTTGTAATACTGCTCCACCTTCTTTTTGTACTTAGCCTCTCTTATTGCCGCCATTTCTGGTCATTCTTCTAGCAAATTCAGGTTCAGGTTGATTTCGTCATCGTTGTTTTCAACGCTAGCCATCATGGTCCGAAAAGTAGGCATGCCAATTTCAACTGGGATGGCTGCTTCACTTCCGTAGGTCAGACTAAAAGGTGTTTCTCCATTGCTAGTTTTCAAGGTAGTGCGGAATGGCCATAGTACATTTGGTAATTCATCGACCCATCCAACTCTTTCTCTTCCGAGCCGTGATTTGAACCCTTTCATTAAGCTTTTATTGGCCCTTTCCACCAATCCATTGGCTTGAGGGTGAGCCACGGCTGTGTTGATTTGTGTGATATTCAATCTTTCGCACCAACTTTTGAATGGGTCTCCAACAAAGTTACTTCCGTTATCCGTGACGATTATCTTAGGTAGTCCGAACCTACAAACGATGTTGTCCCATACAAACCTCTTCACTTCTTTGCCGGTTGTTTTGTCCAGCGGTTTTGCTTCCATCCATTTTGTAAAGTAGTCTATTGCCACGATTACGTATTTAACTTTCCTTGGAGCTTCGGGTAAAGGTCCCAACACGTCTATTGCCCATTGGAAGAAAGGCCATGGTGCCATGACGGAGGTCAACACTGTTTTAGATAATTTAGGGACCGGAGCATGTATTAGGCATGAGTCACATTTCTGGATTACTTCTCTAGTATCTCGGTGCATGGTTGGCCAGTAGTAACCTTCTCTCATGAGTTTAGCTACTACGGATCGTGGTCCGGAGTGCATTCTGCACGCTCCTTCATGCACCTCTCGGATTATATAATTGGCTTGGAGAGGTCCTACGCACCGCAACATTGGTCCTAGATATGATTTTTTAAATAGCACATCATCGATCAACGTATAGTGGCTACGTTCTGGTCCTTCGGCCATATCCCTTCCTTTAGGCACCGTAGTATGGGTGACAACCAATTTTCTTCTTCTTCTTCTACTATTGCGTTAATTGTTTCTTCTTTAGTGGATGGTTTTTCCAATACTTCTACTAGGATTTCCTTTGTCAAATGGTCGAATGCTACGGATGCCAGTTTGCTCAGCACGTCTGCTTTTTGGTTTTGGGCTCTTGGGATATTCTTTATCTTGAAGTGTTCGAAGCAAGCAATATATTCTTTGGCTTTGGTGAGGTACTTTGTCATACTCTCCATATATGCTGTAAACTCTCCGTTGATCTGGCTTGCCACTAGGTTTGAGTCTACTCGTACGTCTAGTGCTTTTATGTGCATTTTTCTTGCGATTCTTAGTCCTGCTAACAGCGCTTCGTATTTTGCTCCATTGTTGGTGGCATCGAAGTTTAGTCGGAGAGCATAAGTGTATTCTTCCTTCTCCGGACTGATTAGTACCAATCTTGCTCCGACGCCTTTTTTGTTGGATTCTCCGTCGGTGTACACGATCCATTCTTTAGATTGAGAGATATTGCATATCTCCTTTCCCCTCCCTTTTGGATCCCGATTGGCCATGCCGATGGGTATCTCGTTGATGAAATCAGCCAGTACTTGTCCTTTGATTGCATTTCTTGGTATGTAAGTAATGTTGTAAGCCCCAAGCTCTACTGTGTATTTGGCTAATCGTCCGGAGGCTTCTGCTTTGTTCAGTATTTGCTTGATGGGTGGATCCGTTATGACCTTAATAGGGTGGGCTTCAAAGTATCGTCTCAATCTCCTGGACAGGTGTAGGAGGGCTAAAGCCAATTTCTCTACCGGAGCATACTTCTTTTTGGCCTCGTGTAACGTCCGGCTTACATAGTGTACTGGAATCTGTTGTCCTTCTCTTTCAACTAGCATGACCCCACTTATTGCTTCGTTTGTGGCCGATAGGTACAGGTATATGTCTTCCTTGGATTTTGGTGTAGCTAGGCAAGGGAGCTCCGAGATCATTTTCTTCATTTCTTGAAAAGCCTTTTCGGCTGCCTCTGTCCATTGATATTTATCTTTGTTATCCTTGGTGATGCTCTTCAGGGTTTCAAAGAAAGGTAAAGACCTTTCGGCAGACTTGGACAGAAAACGGTTCATTGCCGCAAGTTTGCCACTTAGGCTTTGCATTTCTTTAAGTGACTTTGGTGACTGCATGTCGGCAATTGCTCTGGTCTTCTTGGGGTTTGCCCTGATTCCTTCGGAAGTCACCATATAGCCGAGAAACTTTCCTTCTTCTACTCCGAAGGAGCATTTCTTGGGATTCAGCTTCATATTGATTCTCCGGAAGTTGTCGAACGTCTCAGCTATGTCAGCTAGCAGATCCTTTTCTGTTTGGCTTTTGATTACCATGTCATCCACATACGCTTCCAAGTTTCGACCGATCTGTGCCCGAAAGGCGGTGTCTACTAACTTCTGATACGTTGCTCTGGCATTTTTTAGACCGAATGGCATCTTAACATAGAAATACGTTCCGTGATCAGTATAGAAGGCCGTTTTCTCTTCGTCTTCTTTTGCCATCTGCACTTGATGGTATCCTTTGTAAGCGTCGAGGAAACACTTGTATCGGAACCCCATTACTGATTCAATCTTCCAATCTATTTCAGGCAACGGATATTAGTCCTTGAGACATGATGAGTTGAGGTTTCTGAAGTCGATACACATTCTCCAACTATCGTCCAGTTTGTTCACTAGCACCGGATTAGAGATCCATGGTTGATACCGGACTGGTCTTATTATTCCGGCTTTTAACCATTCTACTACATCCCTGTTTATGGCTTGGTTCTTTTCTTCCAAAAAGAATCTCTTCTTTTGTGCAACAGGTTTGTCATGTATATTTACGTTGAGCTTGTGCTCAGCCACCCATCGAGGCACACCGGTCATGTCTGATGGTTCCCAGGCAAAGACATCCTGGCTGTTCTTAAGTAAGGTTATTAACTGTCTTCGTCCTTCTTTTGAGAAATTTTTTACTATCGTCACCAATTGTTCCGGATATGCCGGATGGACCAATACCTCTTCAGTTCCTGTAACTTCTTCAATTGTGGTTATTGGGGGAGCCTCTACTTTGGTTCCCTTCTCTAGTAAGAACTTTTCTTCCAGCTTCCTACATTCTGAAATGATGATCGACCGAGTGACCAGGGTGGCTACGCCTCTTGGTGTTGGGAATTTCATCATAGAATGTTTTGTTGAGGGGATGGCTCTTAGTTTCTTAATTCCAGAACGCCTAGTATTATGTTGTATGGGGAGGGAGATCTGACTACTGCAAATTTCATGGTTGTTCGGCGGTATAGCCCTTCACTTCCGAAGCATACCTCTAATTCAATTTTTCCCAATGGATTTATAGCTTCTCCTACGAATCCAACTAATGGTGTATTTGTTTTTGTCAGTCTAGACCGGATGGAAGAATCGAGGTTTAAGAAGCAATGCTCGTACATTACTTCTACCGAAGCGCCCTGATCAACATATACCCTTCGTACAGTGTATCCCTCGATTTCTGCTTCGACTATGAGCGGTTCATCAGAAGCGTCTCCGGGTAGAATTGGAGGAAAACTTATAAGGGCATTCATCCATTCCTCCTCCTGGTCCATGATTTTACGTTTCTGCCCCTTCTCCTGATATCGGACCATGTTGATGATTCTCCTCTGGTTGGTTTGATTATTATGTCTTGGAGGTGCTCTGTCTCTTTGTCGGACATCCCTAATCAGGTGGTCTTGTTTACCTGTTTCCATAGCTTTCTTGAGCTGCTCTTTCAGGTTGTGGCAATTGTTGGTGAGGTGGCCTTTCTCTCCATGATAGTCACAATACTTGTCCATATTTTCCCTTGTCGGTCTTCCTCTCAATGGGGGTGGTGCCGGAAGTCTGAGTTGATGTTCAGTTGCCAAGATTTCTTTGGGAGCTTTGGTGAGTGCGTTTAAGTCTATTGGACTGGTATAATGTTCCCTCCGATTTCCGTCGTTATGGCGATAGTCCATCCTATGGTCCATCCTATTGATGTTATCGTTTCTGACTGGACCGTAAGGCGCAAAGTGGTCGTTTCGGCGAGGCCTGAATTCATCTCGGTAGGTATCCCTTCTACAATTTCCTCGGAAGGAAGATCGTTGCGTGCTTTGGTCATTCCGGTTATGTGAATTATAGTGGTAGTCTTTTCTGTAATTATCCGTTCTTTCTCCTCTTGGTACTTCGGTTAACCGATATGCTCTTTCGGAGCAGATGAAATCATCAACCCTTATCATCATTTCGGTTACTGTTCGGGGAATTTTCTCGGAGAATATCTTTGCTAGTTCCGGACATTTGCAACCATCTATAAAAGAGGATATCTGCATCACCTTCGGCACGCCTGATATGCGACTAGCTTCGTTCGTCCATCGTTCCTTGAACTCTGATAGGGCTTCATTAGCTTCCTGGATGATCTTTGTGATCTCCATAGGATCCCTGACGCATTTTCTTCGAAGGGCAAACCTTTGTACAAAATGTTCACTTAAAGCATCCCAACTGTCAATACTACCTCGCGGGAGACGATCAAACCATCCCCTAGCGGCATCATCTAGGGTCTGCTGGAACATCATACACCATATTGTCATGGGCCATGCACCTTGATTAGCTGCTGATTGGTGCTAAACAGTCAGATAATATCAACCAAGTAATGGTCAACAAGTCAGACAGCCTAAACCAATACTCCGGTGAGTTTAGTGTTTCCCCGGATCGTTAGATCCCAACGAGATGTGAAATCTGAAATAAAACGACTTTGAGATCAGGTGAATTGAACAGGAAAAGGAATTTAAGTGATTTGTACTACTGAAATATAAGAGTAAATAGCTTTAATAAACTATATCAACTAATACGTGAAATCAGATAAGTACACGTGAAAAAGGGACTGAAAACGTAAACGTTTACTAATTAAACGTAAACAAAAACAAATTTAACTTATAGTAGGGTTTTACAAGCCTTAGGGGCTTAAATGCAAATTAAATAAATTTAAAATATTTATTTATTAATTAAAAACTATTTAATTAATTATTTATATTTAATAACTATTATTAATTATTTAACAATTAACTATTAATTATAAAAATGTAAAATAAGTCTAGAAAATTAAAATTAAAATTTCTAAAAATCTAAAATATTATAAAACTTATTTTAAAATTAAAATTATATTTTTCACACTATTTATCTATCTATTATTAATTATTTATTATTTATTTATTATTTAATTAATTATATTAATTAACTTATTTATAATTACTAAAAAGACTTAGATAATTATGAAAAATTTTATATATCTAATTAACCATCATAGGAATCCTAAAAAATTATAAAAAGTTTATATTATGTATTTTTAATTTAATTTACTAATTATTATTATATTTATTGATTAATATCTAATTAAACTAATTAAATTATGAAAACTAGTAAATGAACAGTATAAATCACAATAAAATTTATAAAATTATTTTATGACTTATAGAAGCTAGGAAAAATATAAAATATAGGTGTTACCTTATAAAAATATATTATGCTATTTAATTCTTATTTATTATTTAATTATTAAATAAACTAATATTAATTATAAATAACACTAGATGACAAAAGAAAATTCTGGAAAAATTTATAAAATTACTTTAATATATAAGAGATTTAATAAAAATATAAAATAGCAGAAGTGCTTATAAATAAGCTAAAAAGAAAATTAAATAGATAATTTCTATTAAATAGAAGCTATCACTATAATTAAGTTTGTCTTTTTCTGGTTTTTCTTTTATAAATCTAATAAAATACTTAAAATATGAAACTTTAATAAAGGAAAATAATTTATAATCACAGAATAAGCACTAAGAATGCTTATTAGACTACACAGTTGACTTTTGTTGACTGTGTATGGATTAAGCTCACAAGAGCTTATGTGGGGTCCACTAGGGTAGATTCTGGTTCCAATAAGTTACTTATACAGGATTTAACAAGATTCAACCAATTAAGTAGCTTGAATAAGCCACAGAACACAAATAAGCACTTTGCTTATTGGATTCTGAGACAGAAAATGGGACAACTTTGTGAGGTAAAACCAAGTGGGGTCCACTATGATCTAGGCCAAACAAAGGGTCAGTAGTTCAAGCCTGGTAGGAGGGGGGTTGGAAGAACCAAGATTTAGGGTGTGGGACCCACTGATAAGCTCAGAAAGAGCTTGGGAAGTGAGGGGTCCAAGTCTGATTCACTCAGTTGACTGAGTGAGTGAAAATGAGCTAGTAAGCTTGGTAAAAGCTTTAAAACAAGCTTAATAAAGAAAATAAAAAGATTAGTACTATGTATATATGGTATATTAATAATTATGAACAAGTGTGTTCACTGGATTAAGCTAATAAGCTTGTGAAAAGCTTATAAGCACTTCCAATAAACTGAGATCCAAACACCCAAACAGACAACCAAAATGGTCAAATTTAGCTTATATAATAAGCTCAAGAGGACTTATTGAATGTTGAAGTGTGAAGATGGGCTGGTAAGGATTCTAAAATGCAAAAGCTTGAACAATGGGAACCACTGATTAGCTTTTGCAAGGCTTATGAAGTTGGGTGGGTTGACTGAGTCACTCAGTGAACTGAGTGAATGAACAAGTTAAAGCTGAGATGCAGCCCTAGTAAAAGGACTTGTAATGGTAAATTAAAGCTTGAACTTGATTAATGGACTGCTTAGCTTCTTAAAGAGCCAAGGTTCACAAGGCAAAGCTCAGTGATGAGCTTGTGATGGACTTGTGAAAATGCTTGATTACACTGGGTGACCAGTGTTTTGTTTGAATTTGGTGAACAAGATTAAGCACAATAAGCAGTTTAATTAAGCAAATAAAGGCAAATAAGCACTAAAATCAAATGACTAGCCACAAGGGCATCACAAACAACCAAAATACACAGGCTTTCACTCACTAATCAAGCTTGTGAAAGTGGGTGTTAACACTATGTACAGGGGAGATTTTTGAAGAATCACTTAAAGATAAGCACTAAATAAGCAATCAAACCACTTTAATAAAATTCAACAAAAATAGTAACAAGTAGATCAGCAACAAGATTATTTAAACCTACAAGCTCAGATCCTATGATCAATTAACAAGCACACACCAAAATTCCAAAGTTTATTTAAAAATTAGTTAGGCTGCAATTTGACTTTTTAAGTTAAACTACTAAGTTGACTTAAGTGAGCTTTGATCTAAATTTTCTAACTGAGTATGTTGTATTAAGCTATACTAAGATGAAAATAAGCTAGGTTATCAGATTATAAGCTAGTATGGTGATTATTAAACTTATTACTCTAACAGTTAAACATATGGATTAGATTTAAGACCTATTTTGACTTTTTAACTACTGAGACCTAAATATTATGACAGATATGAACTATATTGATCTAGATAAACATGCACAAACAAGAATTAAGCACAATAACATACACTTACTCAGTGAAACAGCTTGATCCAAACACCCCTAGACAGGACTGTTTTCTAGATTAGTGTTACTCAATACAGATTTAGAGCATGAAACTGAATTTTAACACTTGACACAGATGAACTAAGATCAAATGGACACAATTACACAGATAATAACAACTATAACCTATTAATCACTACTTACACTAATTTGACTGTCTAACTAAAATTGTTATCAACTAAGGTTTTCAATTAACAAACTACCAATTTTACTCTAGATTACCACTAACAAACATCAACTAAGTATGAATCAAGAGGTTTTATACTAAATTAAGAACAAATACAGAAGATGCTAAAAATAATGAAAATGCTTACAATCTTGGGAATGAGATGAACACACAGAACCAAGGACTAAGTAACACTCCTAAATGCTCTCCACAGAGCTCTAATACCAAAGCAATCCAGAATATACTTTGCTCCAAGCTTTGATCATCATTGCACACTATTTTTTTATTTTCACTCTATTTATTTTTATTTTTTTAGTATTTTTATTTATTAACTATAAACTGATCTTTAAGGTCTCTAATAGCTTACACAAGCTATGTGAGGAGCTTATGTGAGTTTACTTGTCCATAACAACAACAACTAACAATTTTTAAATACACATGGAAATTTAGTACAAATTTCTCATATCATAAAATTGATACTTGGAACTGAAATTGGAAATTGAAAAAGGTTTATTTATCACTGAGAATACAAAATACAGAACTTGAAAGCTTAAAACAACATTGGAAATTAAAAACTTAATTAGTCGACATACATAATTGAAATTAAAAACTAGATACTCTCCACATTGCTTCCTTTCTTTCTTTATAATGACTCAAAAGTATCTCCCCACGTTCTTCACACTTTCCCACTTCAAATTGACAATTGGATTGGTCAAATTCATCTCCCCCGTTTAAATCTGATTTTGGCGCCAAAGTCCAAAGGGTTGCTTGCAGCCTGATATAAACCAATTAAGGGTTTTTGTTGGCTTGTATGAGGTGTATGATAACTTTTGGGAGATTTTTATGCAAGTTGGGGTGATAAGGAAGAAAACAGAGGTAGTGAACTAGTTTTGGAGGAAAAAGCTATGAAAACAGCATTAATTGGAGATGGGATAGGTGTAGGGTGGTGGAAGGGAGTTGGTGGTGAGTTGTATTGGTGAGGTGGATGTGCAAGGTGGTTGAAACCACCCTGGTTTCAGGTTTGGAGGTGTTTGTGAGGACGATGAACAGTGAAGGCGGGTGGGGTGGTTTTTTACTTTGTTTGACCCGGTTTTATTTAAGTGTGGACTGGGCTAGGTAGTGGTGGGCTTGGGTAATAAAAGGTGGGCTGGGGTAATGGTTGTTGGGTTTGTTTGTTTGGTTTATTTATTATAAGGGTCCGGTTGGTTTTTAGCTTAGAAAATCACAAAGACCAAATGTGTAATATAGGTAAAGTTGAGGGGCTTTGTTTGTGATTTTTCTAAACTTTAAATAAGGACTGAACCTGCAATTAACCATTAGTACAAGGACCACAAGTATAAATTTTATTATTTTAAACCTCAGGGACCAAATCTGCCAATTCCACAAACTCTAGGGACCAAACCTGTAATTTTCTGATTTTTGAAAGGTTTATTTTGTAACTTCTCAAAAGTTATCATAAGGACCAATTTTGTCATTCTAGAATAGTATAAGGTTTATTTTTCACATTTTTCATTTTTCAAAACCTTAGGGACTAATTCTGACACTTTTCAAACTTGAGGGACCAAAGTTGTCATTTTGCCATTTTTAAACTTTAAAGGACTTTTCTTGACAACTTATGAATCCCAAGGACCTTTTATGACATTTGTACAAGTTTTGATTTACCAGGGACTAGATTTGCCAATTTTCCAAAGTTCAGGGACTGAAACTGTAAATTATGTGAAATGTTTTGTTTTTCATCAGTTTTCAATCCTTATGCATAAAAACACAATCCAGGGATAATTTTATATATTTCAAGGCATTCCTATATTTTTTCATATGTTTCTGCAGCTTAAATGTAACAGAAATGATGAGTATTTACACACTCATCAATCCCCCACACTAAACTATTGCTAGTCCCTAGCAATCTATTTGAGAAAAAATTAATGGATTTTTACTCTTTAGCAAAAGCCATCACTTCTGGAGTAGCCAGGTGTAAGAACTGTGGCACACCTGATAACCGTGTGATTTTTAGCAAACCACCAGCTGTCAACGGATTTGATTTGTCTTTACCAGAAGCCGTTTGCTTCTGGACTAGCCAACTCTTGATGGAATAGTCAACATCTTGGTGAGCTGATTACCAATTATGGATTTTCTACGGCCTTTACCACAAGCCATAATCTTGCGGGCTAGCCAACTCATTAGCTTTTTAGGATAATGGGGAGTTGAGGAACCATACAATTTTTGGCAAATTGCAAGCCATCAACGGTTTTGAGATGTCTTTACCAAGAGCCGTTTGCTCCTGGACTAGCCAATCCTGTTGTGGGTTAGACATGGAGGATTGATACCATTTATTGCATTTCTAAGTGTGAAAAAACTTTAAATTTTGATCAAATGAGGGTGCTTGATGGAACATGTGTTTGAATTCGTGAGAATCCCCCCCCCCCCCCACACACTTAGAAATGAATATTGCCCTCAATATTCAAAACACCGGGTGTTAAACCGATACTTAGAACGTAAGAAGGAAATATTAATAACCTTTATTTTAGGCTATTTACATACAAACTCACTTTTTTCTTTTGTTTTGAACTTTTTTTTTTTTTTTTTTTTTTTTTTTTTTTTTGAAGATATATACATATATACAACATGTGGGGGCATCCCCCCCCCCCCCCCCCCACACTAGGGTGGTAGAAAAGAGAAAGAAATCAGAAATATGAGTGAAAACCCATATTGCTACGCTTTTGATTACCGAGTCACTAGCTTGACTCGACCTCGAATTGATTTGTCCATGAGGTAGCTTGTTTTTGATTCCCGAGTCACTAGCTTGACTCGACCCCGAATTTAATTGTCCTTGGGGAAAGTTTGGAGATCCGGAACAACCATGTTTGGGATGTCCTCTCCAAAGTAGTGTTTCACACGATGGCCATTTACTTTAAAACATGGACCGTCATTTTGAGATAACTCAACGGTACCATATGGATAAACCTTAGTGATAGTAAATGGACCAGTCCAACGGGTTTTTAATTTACCCGAGAAGATCTTTAATCTAGAGTTAAAGAGAAGTACTCGATCACCAACGTTAAACACGCGGTTCTTTATTTTTGAGTCATGTATTCTCTTTGTTTTTTCTTTATAGATTAAAGAGTTCTCGTAAGCCTGATCACGTAGTTCATTTAATTCATTCATTTGAACTTTTCTGTGATCACCCGCAGTTTTGAGGTCAAAGTTGGCATGTTTCAAAGCCCAGTAGGCTTTGTGCTCAAGTTCCATCGGTAAATGACATGTCTTTCCGTACACAAGCTTGTAAGGTGTACACCCAATGGGTGTTTTATAAGTTGTACGAAAGGCCCATAGTGCGTCATCAAATTTATCCGACTAGGCAGCACGGTTTTCACCAACAGTCCTCTCAAGTATCCTTTTGATACCACGATTTGAAACCTCCACTTGCCCACTTGTTTGTGGGTGATACGCGGTAGAAAGACGGTGGGTTACACCATACTTTTGCATGACTTTATCAAATTTGTCATTGCAGAAATGCGTACCACGATCACTTATAATAGCACGTGGGGTTCCAAAACGGGCAAAAAGAGATTTCAGGAATTTCACTACAACTCGGGCATCATTCGTGTGTAAAGCTTTTGCTTCAACCCACTTTGATAAATAATCAACCGCCACAAGTATGTACTTGTTTCCTCTGGATGATGGAAATGGCCCCATAAAGTCAATGCCCCAGATATCAAATATTTCACATACTTGAATAGCATTTTGTGGCATCTCATTTCTTTGTGAAATGTTTCCATGACGCTGACAAGCGTCACAGGTTTTAATGAGATCCTGGGCATCTTTATAAATTGTAGGCCAGAAGAATCCGGAATCAAACACCTTTTTGGCGGTGTAATTAGGACTATGATGTCCCCCAGTGGGTCCAGCATGGCAAGCCTTAAGAATTTCAGTGGCTTCCTGTCCATATACACACCGTCGGATGACTTGATCCGCACAGATTTTGAATAAGTAGGGGTCATCCCAGAAGTAATGTTTAACATCCTTAAAGAATTTATTCTTCTGTTGGGTTGACATCCCTTTCACAACAAAGTTACCCGCATGATAGTTTGCGAAGTCGGCAAACCATGGGGTAGTAGAATCTCCACGAAAAGCAACCGCATTGAATGTTTCGAGAGGAAATGTTTCATTTATTTCCTTTTTCTCATAAACATTTTGATGAGGGTTCTCTAATCGGGACAAATGATCAGCAGCCAGGTTCTCAGCTCCTTTTTTATCACGAATAATGATATCAAATTCCTGGAGGAGGAGAACCCAACGGAGCAATCTCGGCTTTGCATCTTGTTTTGCAAATAGATATTTAAGAGCCGAATGATCCGTATACACTACGCTTTTAGTCAAGATTAAGTATGTCCGAAATTTCTCAAAAGCATACACCACAGCTAATAATTCTTTTTCTGTAGTGGTGTAATGTGTTTGAGCTTCGTTCATAGTTTTGCTTGCGTAGTGGATAGGCTGAAAGTGTTTCGTTTTGCGTTGCCCCAAGACTGCACCGATAGCAAAATCACTTGCATCGCACATAAGCTCGAAGGGTAAATCCCAGTCGGGGGCAATAAGAATGGGTGCCTCAGTAAGCTTTTTCTTTAATGTTTCAAAAGATTCGATGCACTCTGGTGAGAAGATAAAAGGAGTATCCTTTTCAAGGAGATGGGTCATAGGCCGTGAGATTTTAGAAAAATCTTGTATAAATCGACGATAGAAACCGGCATGACCCAAGAAACTCCTAATACCTTTGACGGTAGTAGGGTGAGGCAGTTTTGCAATGACATCAACCTTAGCTCTGTCAACCTCAATACCATTCTTGGAAATCTTATGGCCGAGGACAATGCCCTCTTTGACCATAAAGTGACTCTTTTCCCAATTTAGACATAGATTGGTGTCTTTACACCTTTTCAACATTTTTTCTAAATTGGTGAGACATGTTTGGAATGAATCTCCAATGACCGAAAAGTCATCCATAAAGACCTCCATAGTTTTACCGATCATGTCGGTAAATATAGCCATCATGCACCTCTGGAACGTACCTGGAGCATTACATAAGCCAAAAGGCATACGTTCATAAGCAAAGGTTCCATAAGGGCATGTAAAGGTAGTCTTTTCTTGATCCGATGGATCAATAGGGATTTGGAAGTATCCTGAGAAACCATCAAGGAAACAATAGTACTCGTTCCCTGCTAATCTCTCAAGCATCTGGTCTATAAAGGGCAGCGGAAAGTGGTCTTTGCAGGTGGCGTCATTTAACTTACGATAGTCAATGCAAACACGTCATCCGGTAACCAGCCGAGTTGGAATCAACTCATTTTCCTCATTAGTGACAACAGTAATGCCACCCTTTTTTGGGACGCAATGAATGGGACTAACCCATGGACTGTCAGAGATAGGGTAAATCAATCCTGCATCAAGAAGTTTAAGAACCTCTTGTTTAATCACATCATGGATTTTTGGATTCACCCTTCTTTGATGTTGCACTGCAGGCTTGAAGTCATCCTCCATCAAGATTTTGTGTGTACAAAAATCTGGGTTGATACCCTTAATATCGGAGAGTTTCCAAGCAATTGCTTGCTTGTTTGACTTCAAGACCTTTATGAGAGCACTCTTCTCCTTAACACTTAAACCTTTAGCAATAATGACGGGTAATTTATCATCACCCTCCAAGAATGCGTATTCAAGATGAGGAGGTAAGTCCTTGAGTTCGACCACAGGAAAATCATCAGTTTCCTCAACATATTTGATTTCCTGATTATGAAGTTGTACGGGAGGGAGTGGAGGAGAATTGTCTTGGTTTAGCAATCTCTCAAGGAGAAGAATATCTCCCTCCAGATCAATCTCAGTGTTATCAATTCCTGATGGAACTGAATCACTTTTGAGAAAAGCCTCGACCTCTTCCAAAAGGAAATCACTTCCCTCAAACGGAGTGAGAGAAGGGGAAGAGTCGGAAATGATAGGTTCAGATGATGGAGTGGCATCCCCACTCACAGAATTATGAGAATAACCAAGAAACTCTTGAGAGTACTCCTCAGAAGCAATGTCTATGATATCTATTTGATTAACTGCTTCAGAATCATAATTGGAGGAGTACCTCGAGGTTTGATCGAGGTTAAATGTAACAGCTTCATTACCCACACGAAGAGTGATTTCTTGCTCAAATACATCGATAAGAGCACGGCCCGTTCTAAGGAAACCCCTCCCAACAATGAGAGGGACCCTTTGATCGGCATCGAAATCAACCACTACAAAGTCAGCGGGGAGATGAAATTCTCCTACCTTTACAAACACGTCCTCGACAATTCCGAGAGGACTAGATATCGATCGGTCAGCAAGCTCTAAAGTCATGCAGGTAGGAGTAAGATCAGGAAGAGAAAGTTTCTTCCAAACTGAGTATGGCATTAGGTTGATACTTGCACCAAGATCGGCCAAGGCATAGCAATCAACCATTCCCGGAAATACACATGGTATTAGAAATTTTCCAGGATCTCCCAGCTTCTCGGGAAGCTTCTTTAAAAGAACTGCTGAGCAGTTCTCATTCAAGGGAGTTTTTGCCATTTCGAACAGTTTCTCCTTGTTGCTTAACAAGTGTTTGATTGTCGATGCAAATTTGGGCATCAGAATAATAGCATCCGCAAAGCTAATGTCAAAATGCAAATCTTGGAAGATTTGAAAGAATTTATCCATCTGGTGACTAGCTTTTTCACGGAGCTTTTGTTCACTCAAACGTGAGGGTTAAGGAATAGAGGAGGTAGAAGGTTTGGACTGAGGTGTTTCAACTGGAATATCATTTGGTTCAAAAACAACTCTAGGTTTTGGTTTGGGTTTCGGGACAACATGAGGTGGGACGTCTTGGGTACCTCCCTTATGAGTAGGAAGTACTTCATCCTTATTTACCTCGACGTTATTTTCCACTACCTTGGGAGAAGAAGTAGAAGGGGTAGTGGGAACAGTGGGTCCATCATATGAAACTCCGCTCCTGGTCGTGATCGCCTTTGCATCGCCCCTCGGGTTTGCGATCGTGTTGCTCGGAAGTTTTCCAGAGCCCGAGGGTTGTTCATTTAAAGATTTCTTAATTTCAGAAATCTGGCTGACCAACAACCTGTTTGTCTCTTCTTGAGTTTTCATGAACTGCTTTAACAACTCATCTGATGATAGTTGTGGAGCTGGGAGAATGGCTTGTGTTTGGTTAGGGAAATTTTGGACACGGTTATTTTGATTATAACCTTGTTGTGGCTGAAAATTCCCTTGATTCGGATTACCATTTCCCTGAAAATGATTTCCGGGGTTGAAATTGTTTCTGTTAAAGTTTCCTTGATTGTGGAAACCTTGATTCTGTCCAGGATGGAAATTCCCTTGGTTTTGATAACCTTGGTTCATTCGTGGTTGGTTTTGGTTTCTGTTTTGCAAATTTGGGTTTTGATTAAACCCGGGTGGTCCCATATGTGTGTTAGCACGGTAACTTGGTTCCATTTGAGGGCTGTATTGATTACCCCCCTGATTTGTAGTACCGGCTAGGGCATTGGCTTCAAAAGGACTACCATCGGTGGCAGTACAATTGTAGTAAGCATGTGGGCCACCACAAGTGACACAAACTTCCACTTTTTTAACTTCAGCATGTGAAGGGTTTTGTGTGAAAGTGACTTTTTTCTGGTTTGAGATAACCAAAGCTTGAATGGCGTCCGTGAGTTTGTCTATCTTAGCATCGGTGCTAGAAGTACTCACGGGCGATGAAGTAGAAGGACCAGCACTCACTTGGGAGTTATATAGCTTTGTGCGTGTAGTGCGGACTTTGGACTTATTTTCAATGATTTCTAAAGCTTCTTTTGTGGTTTTGCTCAAAAAATTACCTCCCGTGGAGGCATTGAGAGAATCTTGGTCAGATTGACTCACACCATTATAAAACGTGTCAATTTGCATTAATTCAGTGAAACCATGATGAGGACATCGACGAAGCAATTCTTTGAAACGATCCCATGCGTCACCAAACGATTCATCAAACCTTTGAGTAAATTTGATGATTTCATTTTTAAGACTTGTCGTTCTGGACGGGGGAAAAA
Organism: Artemisia argyi; assembly: GCA_030686995.1. Taxonomy (NCBI): domain Eukaryota; kingdom Viridiplantae; phylum Streptophyta; class Magnoliopsida; order Asterales; family Asteraceae; genus Artemisia; species Artemisia argyi. The sequence goes on along the minus strand of CM060684.1, from coordinate 78,156,060 downwards.
TTCGTTTACAAATTTGGTAACTAAATCTTCCCATGAGTGTATTGAACGAGGAGGTTGTTTTTCCAGCCAAATCCGGGCTGCTCCCTCAAGAGAAAATGGGAAAAGAAGAAGTTTGACTGCTTCGGAAGGGACGTTCTTGTATTTGATGGTTGAAGTAATTTTATTAAACCATCGAATATGAGCATGGGGATCATCCCTCTCAAAACCATAAAATTGGCTTGAGGTTACTAGATTTAGTAACCCGGTTTTGAGCTCAAAGTATTCAGCCACAATGGCTGGGACAACAATAGCGTCTCCGTAACCCTCAATGGGTGCTTGGAGAAGCTCATTCATCGGACGGTCATCTGCCATGATAACTTTCTTAGGTGAAACAGCACATTCCTCAGATACGGCTGTTGGGGCAGAACGTCTACGGCGTCTTCGAGGAATTCTGACAAGCTCACGTAAAGGGCTTGTTGACCTAGAAGAACGAGTGCGCATGCACTAGAGACGACTCTAAGAATACTTAGAGTGACGGGAAATTACAAATAGAAAATAAAATATGAACAAAAAGATGATATATAACAAAGTGTGAAAATTCAAACTCACAGATATTTCAAAAAGTCGTAATACGCAGCACACCTCCCCGGCAGCGGCGCCAAATTTTGATTGGTGCTAAACAGTCAGATAATATCAACCAAGTAATGGTCAACAAGTCAGACAGCCTAAACCAATACTCCGGTGAGTTTAGTGTTTCCCCGGATCGTTAGATCCCAACGAGATGTGAAATCTGAAATAAAACGACTTTGAGATCAGGTAAATTGAACAGGAAAAGGAATTTAAGTGATTTGTACTACTGAAATATAAGAGTAAATAGCTTTAATAAACTATATCAACTAATACGTGAAATCAGATAAGTACACGTGAAAAAGGGACTGAAAACGTAAACGTTTACTAATTAAACGTAAACAAAAACAAATTTAACTTATAGTAGGGTTTTACAAGCCTTAGGGGCTTAAATGCAAATTAAATAAATTTAAAATATTTATTTATTAATTAAAAACTATTTAATTAATTATTTATATTTAATAACTATTATTAATTATTTAACAATTAACTATTAATTATAAAAATGTAAAATAAGTCTAGAAAATTAAAATTAAAATTTCTAAAAATCTAAAATATTATAAAACTTATTTTAAAATTAAAATTATATTTTTCACACTATTTATCTATCTATTATTAATTATTTATTATTTATTTATTATTTAATTAATTATATTAATTAACTTATTTATAATTACTAAAAAGACTTAGATAATTATGAAAATTTTTATATATCTAATTAACCATCATAGGAATCCTAAAAAATTATAAAAAGTTTATATTATGTATTTTTAATTTAATTTACTAATTATTATTATATTTATTGATTAATATCTAATTAAACTAATTAAATTATGAAAACTAGTAAATGAACAGTATAAATCACAATAAAATTTATAAAATTATTTTATGACTTATAGAAGCTAGGAAAAATATAAAATATAGGTGTTACCTTATAAAAATATATTATGCTATTTAATTCTTATTTATTATTTAATTATTAAATAAACTAATATTAATTATAAATAACACTAGATGACAAAAGAAAATTCTGGAAAAATTTATAAAATTACTTTAATATATAAGAGATTTAATAAAAATATAAAATAGCAGAAGTGCTTATAAATAAGCTAAAAAGAAAATTAAATAGATAATTTCTATTAAATAGAAGCTATCACTATAATTAAGTTTGTCTTTTTCTGGTTTTTCTTTTATAAATCTAATAAAATACTTAAAATATGAAACTTTAATAAAGGAAAATAATTTATAATCACAGAATAAGCACTAAGAATGCTTATTAGACTACACAGTTGACTTTTGTTGACTGTGTATGGATTAAGCTCACAAGAGCTTATGTGGGGTCCACTAGGGTAGATTCTGGTTCCAATAAGTTACTTATACAGGATTTAACAAGATTCAACCAATTAAGTAGCTTGAATAAGCCACAGAACACAAATAAGCACTTTGCTTATTGGATTCTGAGACAGAAAATGGGACAACTTTGTGAGGTAAAACCAAGTGGGGTCCACTATGATCTAGGCCAAACAAAGGGTCAGTAGTTCAAGCCTGGTAGGAGGGGGTTGGAAGAACCAAGATTTAGGGTGTGGGACCCACTGATAAGCTCAGAAAGAGCTTGGGAAGTGAGGGGTCCAAGTCTGATTCACTCAGTTGACTGAGTGAGTGAAAATGAGCTAGTAAGCTTGGTAAAAGCTTTAAAACAAGCTTAATAAAGAAAATAAAAAGATTAGTACTATGTATATATGGTATATTAATAATTATGAACAAGTGTGTTCACTGGATTAAGCTAATAAGCTTGTGAAAAGCTTATAAGCACTTCCAATAAACTGAGATCCAAACACCCAAACAGACAACCAAAATGGTCAAATTTAGCTTATATAATAAGCTCAAGAGGACTTATTAAATGTTGAAGTGTGAAGATGGGCTGGTAAGGATTCTAAAATGCAAAAGCTTGAACAATGGGAACCACTGATTAGCTTTTGCAAGGCTTATGAAGTTGGGTGGGTTGACTGAGTCACTCAGTGAACTGAGTGAATGAACAAGTTAAAGCTGAGATCCAGCCCTAGTAAAAGGACTTGTAATGGTAAATTAAAGCTTGAACTTGATTAATGGACTGCTTAGCTTCTTAAAGAGCCAAGGTTCACAAGGCAAAGCTCAGTGATGAGCTTGTGATGGACTTGTGAAAATGCTTGATTACACTGGGTGACCAGTGTTTTGTTTGAATTTGGTGAACAAGATTAAGCACAATAAGCAGTTTAATTAAGCAAATAAAGGCAAATAAGCACTAAAATCAAATGACTAGCCACAAGGGCATCACAAACAACCAAAATACACAGGCTTTCACTCACTAATCAAGCTTGTGAAAGTGGGTGTTAACACTATGTACAGGGGAGATTTTTGAAGAATCACTTAAAGATAAGCACTAAATAAGCAATCAAACCACTTTAATAAAATTCAACAAAAATAGTAACAAGTAGATCAGCAACAAGATTATTTAAACCTACAAGCTCAGATCCTATGATCAATTAACAAGCACACACCAAAATTCCAAAGTTTATTTAAAAATTAGTTAGGCTGCAATTTGACTTTTTAAGTTAAACTACTAAGTTGACTTAAGTGAGCTTTGATCTAAATTTTCTAACTGAGTATGTTGTATTAAGCTATACTAAGATGAAAATAAGCTAGGTTATCAGATTATAAGCTAGTATGGTGATTATTAAACTTATTACTCTAACAGTTAAACATATGGATTAGATTAAGACCTATTTTGACTTTTTAACTACTGAGACCTAAATATTATGACAGATATGAACTATATTGATCTAGATAAACATGCACAAACAAGAATTAAGCACAATAACATACACTTACTCAGTGAAACAGCTTGATCCAAACACCCCTAGACAGGACTGTTTTCTAGATTAGTGTTACTCAATACAGATTTAGAGCATGAAACTGAATTTTAACACTTGACACAGATGAACTAAGATCAAATGGACACAATTACACAGATAATAACAACTATAACCTATTAATCACTACTTACACTAATTTGACTGTCTAACTAAAATTGTTATCAACTAAGGTTTTCAATTAACAAACTACCAATTTTACTCTAGATTACCACTAACAAACATCAACTAAGTATGAATCAAGAGGTTTTATACTAAATTAAGAACAAATACAGAAGATGCTAAAAATAATGAAAATGCTTACAATCTTGGGAATGAGATGAACACACAGAACCAAGGACTAAGTAACACTCCTAAATGCTCTCCACAGAGCTCTAATACCAAAGCAATCCAGAATATACTTTGCTCCAAGCTTTGATCATCATTGCACACTATTTTTTTATTTTCACTCTATTTATTTTTATTTTTTTAGTATTTTTATTTATTAACTATAAACTGATCTTTAAGGTCTCTAATAGCTTACACAAGCTATGTGAGGAGCTTATGTGAGTTTACTTGTCCATAACAACAACAACTAACAATTTTTAAATACACATGGAAATTTAGTACAAATTTCTCATATCATAAAATTGATACTTGGAACTGAAATTGGAAATTGAAAAAGGTTTATTTATCACTGAGAATACAAAATACAGAACTTGAAAGCTTAAAACAACATTGGAAATTAAAAACTTAATTAGTCGACATACATAATTGAAATTAAAAACTAGATACTCTCCACATTGCTTCCTTTCTTTCTTTATAATGACTCAAAAATATCTCCCCACGTTCTTCACACTTTCCCACTTCAAATTGACCATTGGATTGGTCAAATTCATCTCCCCCGTTTAAATCTGATTTTGGCGCCAAAGTCCAAAGGGTTGCTTGCAGCCTGATATAAACCAATTAAGGGTTTTTGTTGGCTTGTATGAGGTGTATGATAACTTTTGGGAGATTTTTATGCAAGTTGGGGTGATAAGGAAGAAAACAGAGGTAGTGAACTAGTTTTAGAGGAAAAAGCTGTGAAAACAGCATTAATTGGAGATGGGATAGGTGTAGGGTGGTGGAAGGGAGTTGGTGGTGAGTTGTATTGGTGAGGTGGATGTGCAAGGTGGCTGAAACCACCCTGGTTTCAGGTTTGGGGGTGTTTGTGAGGACGATGAACAGTGAAGGCGGGTGGGGTGGTTTTTGACTTTGTTTGACCCGGTTTTATTTAAGTGTGGACTGGGCTAGGTAGTGGTGGGCTTGGGTAATAAAAGGTGGGTTGGGGTAATGGTTGTTGGGTTTGTTTGTTTGGTTTATTTATTATAAGGGTCCGGTTGGTTTTTAGCTTAGAAAATCACAAGGACCAAATGTGTAATATAGGTAAAGTTGAGGAGCTTTGTTTGTGATTTTTCTAAACTTTAAATAAGGACTGAACCTGCAATTAACCATTAGTACAAGGACCACAAGTATAAATTTAATTATTTTAAACCTTAGGGACCAAATCTGCCAATTCCACAAACTCTAGGGACCAAACCTGTAATTTTCTGATTTTTGAAAGGTTTATTTTGTAACTTCTCAAAAGTTATCATAAGGACCAATTTTGTCATTCTAGAATAGTATAAGGTTTATTTTTCACATTTTTCATTTTTCAAAACCTTAGGGACTAATTCTGACACTTTTCAAACTTGAGGGACCAAAGTTGTCATTTTGCCATTTTTAAACTTTAAAGGACTTTTCTTGACAACTTATGAATCCCAAGGACCTTTTATGACATTTGTACAAGTTTTGATTTACCAGGGACTAGATTTGCCAATTTTCCAAAGTTTAGGGACTGAAACTGTAAATTATGTGAAATGTTTTGTTTTTCATCAGTTTTCAATCCTTATGCATAAAAACACAATCCAGGGATAATTTTATATATTTCAAGGCATTCCTGTGTTTTTTCATATGTTTCTGCAGCTTAAATGTAACAGAAATGATGAGTATTTACACACTCATCAGCTGCTCCTTCAAATCTTGTAATATGGTCATCCAGATCAGTGGATCCATCGTAAAATTTAAAATGGGAGGGCATTGTGTATTTCGTGTTCTTGGGTCCGGAAAAGTCAATGATTCTTCTTGTAAATGGGCTTTTAGATGCCGCCTTGAAAGGTTTAGATAGATCGTCTACCTGTTCTTCTTCGGCTTTCTTGGCTCCGTTATCTTGGGACACTCCATCATGAAAGTCAAGCTGGATTGGTTTGATTGGGGTATTTCCTCCGGTATTATATTCTTGGATCAGAGCTTTCAGTGCGGTTACATGATTCTGGATTAGTTCTATCTTATTATGGGAGTTGTTATCGTTGTTTCTTTCGCTGCCTTAAGGTGTTATTGGGGTAGGGCCTGCCATCTCTTAGCTTTAGTAGAATGAATGATGGGTCCCACGGATGGCGCCAATTTGTTGAAGTAAAATCTTGCTTCTACTTCAGACAAGCGAAATGAATCCTCCGGACTCTGACTTGTCCTTCGGATTCAGGGTGGTCTTTGGTTGTAGTGTGTTCCTTCGGATACCTACAAGACAGATACGTCCGTTAGTCTCGCCCCGGGAGTGTATCCCAGGATCAACCTCCGGCGTGAGAGTAAGTATATGTTCTTAGAGAGATAAAGTATAAATAATGTTTAGAGAGTGGGAGAATTAGTTAACCTTAAATGAAGATTTCTCCTCTATTTATAGGCTGCTCATATGGAGTGCCAGGCTGGTTTGTACTTAATCTCTTAGTGGTTGCTAGTTTATGCTCCACTACCATGTACTTGCTTGTACTTATCTGTACTTTGGTTTATGGACAGAGGGTTTGGTTCATCCGGATATAAGGATCCGAAAGGCATTGCCTTGTACCTTTCGGATGTTGGTCTGTTCTGTTTGTATATGTTTGAATACGTTCTATCTGATGTGGATCCAGAAGGTATATACACCGTATGGCATGTGTCCGGAGGGTACATACGCCAACAAAGGCCGAGGCTAAAGTGGTAGACTATTTGAAAAAACAAAGAAATCGAGTTGCTAAAAGATGTGAATGCATGGCTATTATGTGTATAAAATTAAGAATGAATGATATTTTTCCGGAGGAGTGGAGTTACTCATTCATTTGAAAGCATAATCATGACTTATTGTCTACACATGAGATTCATTTTCTTCCATTTTATCCTAGTATCACAACTAATGATGAGAAACATATATTATTGTTAAAAGAAGGTGGCTTGTCTGTTAGACAAATTATGCGTGTCATGGAGCTTGGAAAAAATGTGAGACATGGAGGACTTAATTTTCTCATGAAAGATGTTTATAAATTCTTTGGCAAAATATCATAAAGTTCACTCCCAAAATGATGCAAGAGATATCTTAGAGTATTGCAAAAAATGCTAAGATTGAAAAACATAATTTTCAATATGATTATACAACTAATATCGTAAGCAAGTTAAATCATATTATTGATGCCCATAATATGGAGATGTTGTGGTATTTGATACAACTTACAAGGTGAATTCATATGACATGCCTTTTGACATCTTTGTCGGTATTGACACTCACGGAAGAACCATCTTACTTGGTTGTGCACTTTTGCGTAATAAGACAACAAAAACATTTCAATGGCTATTCAAGGTAATCACACTTCTTTTCTAATTAGTGAATAAAATTACAACTGATCTTTGATTATGTAATTTATAGTTTGTAGATTTTAACAGACCAAGATCCATATTAACCGACCAAAATCCATGGATGACACAAGCAATTGCCAAAGAGATGCCTTTCACAAAACATTCATTTTGTATATGGCATATCATTAGTAAATTTAGTGGTTGGTTTACATCAATATCAAGAGGAGAGTATTCAAGTTGGTGCTCCAAATTCTACGACTTATATAAGTTAGACACGATTGAAGAATTTGAACATGCTTATTCTCATCTAAGTTGTACTTTTCAATAACTAATGGTTGCCTGCATATCTTTGTGAGGTGACTTCTTTTTGGTGCTATGATAACAGCAAGAAGATCAGAAAGTATTAATGCGTTTATCAGAAGATTTATGTCTTCTCGTATATGTTTAAGTCAATTCATTAAGCAATTAAGTGATCACATGTAGTTAACTATAGTCTTATATTCTATGATTCTTGCATCTAACTTATCTTTATGTAATAATAGTTTAGGTTGGTCTTGCAATAGAAGATGTTGTGCAAAAATAAATGCATGATACTATGTTGGTGAAATATAGGGGCTCGTGTTTGAGGTCATTTCGCCATCAGAAGAACAAGGTCGTCGATTGTTTACTCCATTTGCATTCAAAAAATTTCAAGAAGAGTTTGGTAAAGTAATTCAATATTTGGTTAAGGAAGAAAAACAAGCCTTCTTTGAGGTTAATCATCACAAAGGGAGTCGGTTGCACAAGGTAAATTGGGATGAAAAAGTGGCTAAGTGTAGTTGCAAAAATTTTGAATTTGTTGGGATGCTTTATCGTTATATTTTAAGTGTGCTCGTCCATATGGATTGCTTTGAAATTCCGTTTACTTATTGGTCTCCCCGGTGGTGTCGCCAAGAGGTTGAACTTGATGAAATTTCTATTTCACATACAAGAAAGTAGTGCAGTAGCAACTTCTTTGGAGAAAAATATCTATTTCACATACAAGAAAGTAGTGCAGTAGGAACTTCTTTGGAGAATATTGTTAGGTTCCCATAATGATTAACACAAGTAACAAATAGAGATAGAGATGAGAGAAAGATATAAGAATGGATGATTAAGTCATATAAGAAATAGTAGTAAAGGCTTGATAGCATATATAATTAACCAACAAGATTAAATGTTTACATAGCATGGTATTTATAGGAATGAATTAGAGCAACAAGCCTTCCTTCCTTTCTTAACAAAACGTGGGATTTATGGCCCATGGGCTTCTATTACATAAGCCTTACATTAAATAACTAAGTAATAAATATCATAAACAACCTGTAATTAATTATATATGCCACACTTGATATATATTAAAATGTGTTCCCAACAAATATTGCTCCACATTCGGTTGATTTGGTTAAGTGTCCACCTAAATGGATACCGAAAGGACGACCCAAGAAATATTGATTCAAACTAGAAAAATAATTGACAAAACAAATAAAGCGTTGTCATTTGTGCAAGCATGTTGGTCACTACATGCCCGGATAAGGAAAACTTAGATGGTCACGTTATTGTTCGAAAGCGTGCTACGAAGAGAAAGAAATCTATCGAAAGTGAAAATTTGAATCTTAGTTTTTGTTAGAAGTGCTAGAACTATATTTTCAATGTCGTTTTTTTTTTTTTTTTTTTTTTTTTTTTCCTACTGATGCGAACAACATATGGTTACATTGTTGAATGTGAATTTTTAACAAGATGTTAAAGTAATAAGAAATGTTGTGCTATATATTTTTTAGCAAGTTAGAAAATATATTTTGCTATTTAGATGGGTGATGTTGGTCAACCACCGGAAAGTTCTAAAAAATATATATATAAAATCCTTTATTAATATACTGCTTTGTTCGTAATTCTTAAATCAGTTATGTGATAAGTTATTTTGTTTGTGTTATATGATAGGAAGAACTATTTATGAAAAAAGGTAGGGTAAAATTGGGAGAGAAGAAAAAATCAAATACAATTAATGAGTAGTAATACTTTGAAGAAGAATCTTGTTAACCAATGTCACTATGACATAAGTTAGAAAATCCTTATATTCTCTGCGTGCCAAATTGTGATTTGTGAAGTTACACGAGTTTTTCGAACAATCAATGAAATAACTTATAATTGTAACCAAAAAATTTCCAATGCATCATAGCCTCAGAAATTATCAAAGATTGAGCCATTCTATTATCATTACTTTTTTTTTCGATTATCCTTCTTACAACAAGAAATTGCAAACAAATTCCAATAACCCATTTTTAACTAATAAACCATGTAACTTAAAAAAAAAAAAAAAAAAAAAAAAAAAAAAAAAAAAAAAAAAAAAAAAAGCAAATTAAAAACAAACTATATGGCATCAATATTAGAAGAAGATCAGCAGAGATATTAGGTACCTTGAGGATATACGGGATGTGGAACATGAAGATCAAATGATATAACCTCAGTATCGTATCCCACAGTGTCGTTATGATTCAGTATGGTTGAGAACTCAGTATACGGACGATAAGCATTACAAACAATCTGAAATATTAAAATTGTTTGAAGTATATGGAAAAAAGAACCTTACTGGAACAATAGACGACATATTTTGATTAACTATAAATGACTACAACTTCTTTGAAGGAGTTGTGATGAATGAGCATAGTGCCAAGACTCAGTTTATATATAACCTCTAAAGAGTAAAAGATTTTTTGGGCCAAATGTAAGACAATGAAAAGATTTGCTTGTTGTGTAACAAAACTTACAATCCGTTCATTTACAAAATAATGCACAAAAATAACGATGGTATAGCAAAATATTATTTAAATGATTATTAATTAACAATATAAATGATTTAACACTTTTATAAACCTTTTTAAAAAGTTTATTATATTGGATACTAAAAGAGTTAAGAAAAATATGCTCTCGAGCAATAACTGAATTAACGTACCCGACAATTTTATTGAGGAGTTTTGTGTTACAAATCTTTCACTTATGTCAACCATCTCATCTTTAATTCTGTCATGGATTGGGCACCGTGATTAAATATATTCGTAATTTAGACAAATGTTTGTTACTTATTATGTTTTAAATGATCATTGAAGATTATATAACCAATTTTAAATTATTTGAAAATCGTGCTATTAATGTTGGATGATCCTACTCGCATTTTGTATCGGAGCAGATGTCCAATCGTATCATTAAAAAATTTGCAAACTATGAAATAGCTAATAAATTAGTCTACTACATTGAAAAAAAAAAAAAAAAAAAAAAAAAAAAAAAAAAAAAAAATCCCATTACCATATCTATAAATATGTATAAAGCACAGATATTTTTTTTTAAACCTAAAAGATTTAAAAATTTGTAATGTATACCCAAAGTAATTTTACTTAAAAATGGTAATAATATACACAACTAAATTAATACTCCCTCCATCTCAAATTTATTATCCACTATTGACTTTTTTAGTATTTCTTCTTCAACTTTAACCTTAAATATTTTTATGAGTGTTATATAATATTTGATGCAAAATATATAAATGGATTGGGTTTTAAGTGTACTTTTCAATGGTATAATTTTTCATCAAGTATTATATACTAAAAAAAATATTTATGGTCAAAGTTGAACCAGTTTGACTTTGAAAATTTAAACTGAACAATAATTTTGAGAGGGGGAGTAATTAAATATTGTTTAATCTTCAAATTTTTATCATTTTTCATTTCTAATCCAAATAACATTTTTTTTTCTTTTTTTTTCACAATGATTACAAATCGACATGTAAGTATTGCATCATGGGCCACACCAAAACCACAAATTCGCAAATATAAATATTTTGCCGGTATACACAATCACTTTGTTCGGGTATTCGTCTACTATATCTATAAAACATGTAAAATATGAACCTCATGTTAATTGTTGAAAATTCAGCACATTGTATTTTACTAAACTACCTTTTATGTTGAAATTAAACGTAAGAATAGAATTAAAAAAAAAATGTAGTATTTTCATATTGATAAGAAATAATTGTAAATTCCAAAAAGAAAATAAATATTTAGAATTCACATGTTCTTGGCAAGCTATCTAAAGTATAATGGCCAAGTCTTCCGGTACGATAAAGATTAATAAGCTTGGTAGAAACTACATTATTAGCATCACCACATGAACCTGAAGTCATATTTAAAACTTTTCTCAGTGTTTTAAACTGTGTTTCAATCAGCTGCAGCATATCGTTCTCATCTTCCAGGTTACCTTTGAAAGCTGATATCTCCTCAAAGAGAGATCGACGAACAGCCTGCACCACAAAATCCTACAACAAAAGTATAGAGGGTCTCGGTTTTAGCCATATGTCTAATGAAATGTTTTACTCAATGCAATGGCTACTATAATGACAAAATAGGGGAACAGAGTGGACTAATATTATTAGCATAAATCAAAGCTTCACGATGGAAACTCATATTATAACTTAAATTGCATCTGTCATCTAGTAGCATGCACGAAAGGTATTATATCCCTGTTTTATGAAATACTGCAGAACATATAACTTAAATTGTTTTTACCTAGAAAACATAGAAATTCTAAGTTAATGCTGATAAATTTAAAAAACGCGAATGGTATATGATGATATTTACAATATTCTTATGTACCTGAGTATGATCATTCACAATTTGATTTTCTTTTGTTTCCAACTCAGACCCACAACCACAAGTGCCAGCTATGTTATCGTAAGTTGTGGAAAACTTTGCCCATTTCTTGTATTCATCACTCAAATTAAGAATAGAGAGAAAGTACTGTGCAAGGTCTGATTGGTCAATCAAAGAGTCGCTAATCGCTCCTGCATTGAAGAGTAAGCGAAAGGTCCACAACAAGAAACGATATAAATATAATATAAACTGATATTTGACAAGCATAGTAACAAATTAAGGAGGAAAAAAATTGCATAGTAAAACGATACCGGTTAAAGCCAATTTTGAAGACAATTCAGCATCAAGAATCTCGGGAGGCAAAATTCCAGGGGTGTCCAAGATATATATGTTAGGATGGCTTGCAATCTGAAATGAAATCTTATTAGACGGGTCACAATATAAATGATTTTTTCACCAAAAAAACAAAGTAACATGTAAACAAAGATTGTACCTTTAAACTGGTGATATTTTTTGTCTCCCCTGGCTGTGGACTAACAGTCGCATGTTTTAACTTCCCTTTCTCTTGAAGACAATATATCAGTTAGCAGAAAAAACCACAAAAACATATCATCAGTATAAAGATAGAAAAACACTTTCGTAAGTGCGTATTTCTTTGTCATAATTAATAAGGTTACCTGCAGCACTGATTCTGCCAATTTGATGCAAGGAGTTTGCTAAGGCAGATTTGCCAACATTTGGAATTCCGACAAGCATTACTGTAGTGGTATGAGTCTCACTTGAATGTGTGCTCCTTCTAATGTCTCTAAGTCTTGCTTGGACAAAGTTCAGGAACTACAAATAGATACTCTTAATGAAGGATCCTAGTCCAAGTATGTGATAGAAAACATAAAAGCAAAAATCAAATTGACAACAACAGAAATAATGTGTTCTCATTTACCTCCTTGATACTGTCTTTGTTATGAGAATTGATAGCATAAGGTATGTAATTTTGCGCCTTAAAGTAATCCATCCACTCCTATAATTGACAGAAAAAGAATAAATTCATCAACGACACCGACGGAGGGAGAGCCAAAAAATAAAATTGCTAAACATTAAAATTCTTAAACCAAAAAGGTATACTTTAATATTAGATAAAACCCACAAGAGTCGAAATCAGGCTCAATTCAAACAGGTGATACCATTCTTTTACAAAACATTTTATGACAAAGTTGTGTACCAATTTTATGACAAAGTTTCACTTGCACACAACTTATAAAAGCTATTTTTAAACTCCAGAATCTTCTAACTACATTAGAAAAATAGCAGACGGAAATGACTGATTAGATGAAACACATAAGAATATGAATTTTAAGTGCTCTCGTTTATATCCTAATATTGCAGGTTTTGTTAAGATCATCATTTGTAACAATCATAACAAAATATCCAAACAGAGTGTTAAATAAAACAACGAATAATTTCAAAAAAATAAAAATAAAAGTCTATTACCTTAGTTTTTGAGCGACTAGCAAGATCCAATTTATTAAGGACGATAATGTTCCTAGAGGAAGATGGGAAGTATCTTAACTGCCCATATTCTGATGACAACGGAATCTGCAAATAAAAGACAAGACACACAAAGTGAGTCTTCGTTAAACATTCTTCAAAGGGCAAACAAATAAAAAAAGAGTTGTAAGAGATGTTTTATCGAACACTTGGCATGCATAAAGAAAGGGGACAGGACTCACCCTAGCGTCTCGGACTTCAAGAACAAGATCGACCAGTGGGATTCGGCCGAAAATGGCACGAGATGCGGCACGCATGTGATGATTGTACCACCAGCTTGAGGTTTTGCTATATGAGATTTTCTTAACTGAATTACCTAACTTTTGAACTAAACTTGACGTTCCCACCATTTTATATTTACTAGTTAGGAAACCCGCGGCAGGAGTAAAAGTTTTCGGCGATCAACTTTTTTAAATGGTAAGAATTAAGGTGAGCATCGGTCCGGGACCGGACCGCAAAACATACTTGTAAAATAATGTGATTAGTGACGTTCAAAAAGAAGTATGCGTGATTATTAGATGACTTTTGAAGAACGTAAGTTAGTGTTGTGATAGTGTGATTGACGGTTTTAAATTACTGATGCGGTGCTGGTGAAGGTAGTGGGAAAATGGTGGCATGTTACGATGGTGACTGTGGAAGATGGCGGTGATGCCAGAAACGGATATCGGTAGTAATTAGAGTGGTGGTAGTGGCGGCAGTTTCTGGTGGCGCAATGGTTGTAAATAAAAGAGTGGAGTATTTTTTTTTTTTCACCCTTGTTAGTTGTTAGTGGTTCAGGTAGCAATGACATCCAATTGGGTAGTATGCTACCCTGAACTCTGCTTGTACTTCCTCCTATTCCACCTGAAGAGGTAAAAGTCACGGGTGGAATTCGAACTTGAAACCTCACAAACAATTGCATTAAGGATTATACAAGAATCACAAATTCGCAAGTATAATTATTTTCACTTTACATCATCACTTTGTGCAAGTATTTTTCCAGCATTAGTGAAAGAAAACTTGATATATAGTGGGTTTTAAAATGTTTGATAACTTCACATTAATTGAGATAGAGTGGGTTTTTGTATTTGAAAAAGAGTTGGAGCACATCTTGTATATAAACTCCTATCCAGCTTCTTGTAAACTTTTATAATAATAATAATAATAAAAAAATAGTAATAATAAAAGTAAAAATTTAAATATAAGAAATTTAAGAATTAATATATATATATATATATATATATATATATATATATATATATATATATATATATATAATAAAGTAAAGTAGTAATATTTATAATAAAATTCATAATAATAAAAGTTTAAAAAAATAATAACTACTAGTAGTAAAGTGCAAAATACATACTTGTTACAAGCAAAAGAATGAAAATAATTCTTATGTTAGAACCATGTTAGCGGAAGACGGGAAAAATTTGCATCGTTCGTCCCTAGAGATGCATATTGTTTAATAATTATTGGCCGAAAGATGTAGATGTCCTAACATTTTTGAAAGAAATATAAACTGTGAAATTTGACCCTATAAAGAAATGTATTGTTATGGTAGGGGCGTCCATTGTTTGGTTAATAACCGAATAAACCGAAAACCAAAACCGAACCAAACCGAACTTATAATGGAACCAGATTTGCCAAAATCAACTGAACCGAACCGAACTAAAAATTTAAAATGATTTTGGCAATCTAAACCGAAAACCGAATTTATATAAATATATATATTTTTTATATATTTATATATATTTTTTATATATTTATATATAAAAAAGACCATTAAAATTTTGTCCTAATATAAAAAATCACCTTTTATGCTTGAAATAATTTTTGTTTGGCAAAAGTCTATATAATTAAATCTAAAAAAGTATATAATGTTGTAATTTATATTATTCGGGTCAACACAAAAACAGAACTGCATTTAAATTCTGTTTTTGGTTCAGTTCGATTTTTAGTTTGACTCAGATTATTAATCGTTAGGCCCATTTATGTCATGATGTATATGTTGGTATGGGCTTTTGTCCAAATTATTAATCGTTAGGCCCATATAAAATTAGATTGTTTCGATGACAGTTTCTGTGCTATTATTCTATATTCTAAAACCCATTAGGAAATGGGCCCCAATGTATTTCTATTAATGATTATTTACTATTCTAATTGCTTTTGTCATTGGATGGTCAGCTGCAAATTACATGTTATGGTGCAGCAGGCAGAATCTTATTGGTCCTCTTTGTTGTTACTAACTTAATTGCAGCATTATGTACAGTTGCCATGAATAGTAGCAGCTGTATACATACGCACAAATGCACTGTTTTGCATTGTTTTTCCCTGTTTCGCACTGTTTGATACGGTATTTTCAACTGTTTTGCACTGTATTATACACTTGCACACTGACAATGTAAACCAGGCAACCAACTATTAGGAGTACTACTTTTTTTTCACATGGTTCATTAATTGTGGAATGTACTATGATGCACAGCATCAGATTTTTATATACATTGTATAGGTAAAAACCTAATCTTTTTCCAACACACCCTTATACTAGAAGTTTCTATATTCCAACTTTGTCTTCACTACCACATCATACTTGAGCTTTGTATCATCTACAAAAACAACAAAAAAAAAAACAGAATCTGTGTGAATAAGGTATGACATATAGATACTCAGTATACTTTCCTGCTTCTTTTTTTACTGGAAATTCAGTTTTCATTGCTTTTTTTTCCCATTGTTTATTTTACTCCTTTTGTTTGGAAACTGAATATAGAGAAAGTTTAAATATGCAATTGTGAGATTTGTTTATTTACTTTATCTATTTGGTTTTTCCTCTTACAGCCATGACAACACCTCCAACAACATACACAGGGATGCAGACAAGATCTAAGGCAGACTCAGGCTCAACTGCTACCCAAAAAATAGCCAAACGACCACTCTTCACAGAGGAGACAACAGACATAAAAAAAAAAGAAGGTGTAATATCCAAGACGCAACAAAACTCTTTTGCTACTTAACTGCTTAAGTGCACACTTCTAAAGTGTAGCCTAAAGACAGTAACGTATGAAAGTAACCACCACTACTAGAACCAGTCATGGACAATGACCTATGTGAATATCTACCACTACTAGCACCAGTAATGTTTATGTAGGTTTGTGCATTGACCAAATGGTTAACTCAGTATTTTGTATAACTACCACTGACATCCATGTGGTTATAACAGTCCTGTTCAATGATAGTCAAACCTATATTTGGTGCATAAATTATTTTTCTATTCATGAATAACTATCAAGTTACCCATCAAACTCATACGCTACGTCAGTTAATCTTTTCTTATTACAACTTTAATCACTTATTATAATGGTAAACATTTAAAGGAACATGACTACAACAACAAAACTTGGTGATTGATTCCAATGGCTTTAACAAACTAAACATACAACAAGTGAACATATGAAACCACAATAACAGATTACAAGACATGACCAAATAAAGCAGAGATACTTCTAACTGTTAAATCACCTTCTTTTTTCCACCAATGAGTGAATCGCTTTCTTTTTCCTATCAATGTATCACCAAATTTTTTTTAAGATGTTTGTGCGCAATCAATATTTGTTGAAACAGAATTGCTACTTTGAAGTTGTGGGATGGTAAAGTTCTGAAAGAGAGAAAATAGAGCACTTTCAGTCAACATGCTCTATTGTAAATGAAATATTATTTTTAGCATTTATTTCTATGTCTTTGTTTTTCATTGAAACGTGTGAAAGCATAGTACCACGTTGCACTTTTGATGTTTAACAAAAAATTTTACGGTGTCTGTTATTATGTTTACCTAATAAACAATGTTTTGAAAACCAGGTTCGAAATCGATCCGGTCGAGTCATCGGCATCAGGTCAACCAGTTCGACCGATTGGACCACAGGGTCAACCCGGTGTTCAGTTTATTATTATTTTTATTTTTTCGACCGGGTCAACCCGGGTTTTTATTAAAAAATTTTGAAAAAACAAAACCTGGCCGGGTTTCGAGAACCGGGTTGACCCTCACTTTTTAACCGGAATAAGTAACATGGAAATAACAAACAGCTAACATAAACATAAACCAAGAAAGACCACTTATAACGCAAAAAAAATAATTAGGCCCAATTCACACGAAAAATAATAATATGCAGAAATCCAAAAAAAAAAAAAAAAAAAAAAAAATACCCCTCCTTACGTTTTACTAATAAGTTACACATTAGTTTTAAAAATGATTACCACCTATTCTTTAAAATGCTAAAAACCAAAACAAACCACTGTCAAACCAAAATACGTACACTTACATTTTTAAATCAAAGTTACATGTAGAAAAATAATAATAACAAATATAAACAAAAATATAAAACCAACGACATCATTAAATAAAGGAAACGACTCATCAAATAAAAAAAAATAAAAAAAATAATTAAAAAAAAAATAATAATAATAATAAAAAACCTAATATGCTTCAAACACTCATATAACAAAATTACTAACAACCAAAATATTCTCGCGGCAACGCGCGGGTTTACATGCTCGTTTGGTCCAATAAACAACTGTTACAATAGTGAATAGTGTATCGCCTACTCCTGCCGTTCTAGTCTTCTAGAATTATGGTTATCCTTCTGTATCGTCTCAAAATAAAATAGAAAAAAAATACCCTATATTTAAAAGTACATGGGTATAATGTATGAAATTTTTCAAATTGTCATTGCTAAAAGAAGTTGAGATCAATATATATCTCATATTTGTCATTCATTCGAAGAACCAATATTAGTAATTTATTTTTCATCCAAATTAATAGAAAACTATTTTTCACTTTTTTTTTTTTCCTTTTACGACATATTATACAAACGATAAATCTCCAAGCTAAAAAAAATACACTATCGAGATGAGAATTAAATCATCTATTTATAGATATGCAATTTTCTATATTTTAGACATTTTTTTTTTTCCCAAAATTTTCGCCCAGAAAAATCACATGTGATTTGTAAAATTCAAATCACCTGTGATTTTTACAAATCACGTGTGATTTTCTGTGCGAAAAATTTGAAAAAAAAAAAGTTCGTCAAAAGTATATAGAAATGCATATCTATAGAGAGATAATTTAATTTTCATCACGATGGAATATAATTTTTCGTGTAACGATTAACGGTTTGCGAGATATTTAATTTTTAAAAAATGGTGAAAGTTTTTTTTTTTTTTTTTTTTTTTTTTTTTTTTTTTTTTTAAATACAAATGAATAAACAAGATTGGTTCATCAGATATATGACAAATAAAAAATATATATTGAACTTTTGCCTTGTTAAAAGTTACATTACAAAAGTCAATACTAAGCGATATATATTATGGGAGGTGATTTGCACACTCCTAAAATTTATTGGCACACTCTGTTTAATGTATTAGACAGTTGTAATTTACATATATTATGCTTTAACAACTTATACAGTTAAGTGTGTCAATAACTTTTGGAAGTGTGTCAATCACTTCCCATATATTATGGATGGTAAAAGTGTTATTCTATAAAGAGAAAAAGCAATAGTCATTACATTTTTTAAAACTTAGGGCATCCACTATGGTGGTGTATGAAAAGGTTTATAAAATTATAAAGAGATCTAAAAACTTGTAAACCATAGTGAACATCTATTTCATGCTTATGTGTCATGAAGAGGTCTAAGATATTAGACCTTTTCATAATTTAATGCATTTGAATTATGTGAGATGTTTATAAAACTTGAAAAAGTTTATACATAGTGGGAATAGATTTATAAAACAAAAAGGTCTATAAATTAATGCCATAACACAATTATAAACTTTTACAAAGATTTACTATAATAGATGCCCTTAGTGTAATTTTTGCTAAGGGACAATTATTTTGAGACAGAAAAAGTATATAACTTTAAATAGTTTATAACAATTTACCAGTTAGATTATTAGAATATTACGTTAGTACTCTTATGTGTTTTATGTATTTTGTTTTATTTTGTTATAATCAATTTGATTCAAGTTTGATCAAATAGAGCTTCAGATTTTACTATTATTGTTGAATAAAAATTCTCTATCTTATCGCATAGTAAATGAAACTTCTCTATTGATGCAATATATAAAGAAGACGTGCTAATAAATGTTCGCAACTTATCTTTGCAACGAAACGCAAACATATGTTTCTCATTACCAAGTTTTTTAATCATAGTTGGATGTTTGGAACAGTTTTAAACCTACTATTTTCACATTTCTAGTAGCAAATTAGATTATTTTAAACCTAAAAATATGATTGGTACACTTGAATGTGAATTTAAAAACTGAATTAACCTTTTGTAGTATTTCTAATATACCCTCGTTAATAATTAAATCATTATATTTTTCATTTATCCCTCGCCATCTCGGCATCTCATCCCCAATATAAAACCCTCGGTCACACATTTTTGGTACAAAAATTTTACGCCACTAAGAAAAACCTCATTTAATTTACTTGAGTCAAATTACTTTTAATTGTATTTGGTGTTAATGGTAGCAACTGGAAACAATCCCACAAATTTAATTATACAAACCCATTTTACGAAATGTAATCTCAAACTTGAAGTCAAACAGGGAAGGGCGCTTTAATGTTTAAGATACATAGTTTACAGATTTTTCATCTTGAATAACTTGTTGAATTTGATAAAAGATGTTTTAATAATTTCTAAAGGGGGCATTAGATAATGGAAGATGATTTACACACTCTCAAATTTGATTGATATACATCAAAACATGCATTAAATAGTTATATTGTAAATATAAACTGCTTCAATTAAATTTATGAGTGTGCCAATTAGTTCGTTTAGATAATAGGAAGTGGAAGACCCTTAAAAAGAAGCTAAAGTATATGACAAGGGTAAAAAAAAAAAAAAAAAGACTTTGTTGCGCTAATAAAATGAGGACAAGTGTTATATTAATGTGGTTAGGCATATCATTAGACTTTTTTAGTAAGCAAGAATATCAAAACTCAAAATCTAATATTTGATAAAAATGCAAAAATAAAAATAAAATAAAAAAAGAAAAAAAGAAAAGAAAAGAGAGATATCAATAGAAATCATCAAACAATCTTATCCACTCATTTTTTTTATCCAAATAAAAAAATAAACTTTCATCATTTTTTTTAAATTTAAATATTTCGCAAACCGTAAATCGTCAAGCTACAAAAAAAATATCATTGCGACGAGAATTAAATTATCTTTCTATAGACATGCATTATTATATACTTTCGACGAACTTTTTTTTCGATTAACTTTTTTTTTCGCCCAGAAAAATCATATATTATTCGTAAGAATCATATATGATTCGATTTTAACAAATCATATATGATTCTTACGAATGATTTTTACGAATCATATATGATTCTTTCTGGGCGGAAATTAAAAAAAAAATCGTCGAAAGTATATAACAATGCATATCTATAGAAAGATCATTTAATTCTCGTCGTAATGGTATTTTTTTGTAGCTTGAAAATTTACCGTTTGCAAGATATGTTGTTTTGAAAAAAAGTGTAAAATATAAATGTGTGACTATGATTGGTTGATAGGTTTTATGGCATGTATAGGTTCTTCATATATCTCAACTCGATATCAATATAACACCCAAAATAAAAAATAAAAATACACCACAAAAACTCTTCCTTAGATGCACCCTCCCAACGTCTTGACTCTTGAGTACTTACCTTCCCTAGATACGAACAAAACACCGTTAGAATAGTGTTTAAGAATGTAAACTTGATTATCTCGTTTGTAAAATGTGTTTGGCACTACTAATTGATTATCACGTTTGTAAATGGTGTTTAAGAATGAACAACCCTCTCTTGTTTCAACTAATTAGCTCCGCCCATGGAAGTATAGTCTAGATTTTTTTTTATTATATATATATATATATATATATATATATATATATATATATACATACTACTATATAATGTATTTGGGACTATTCTATAATTAGAAAGGCTTAAAAATTCAGACTTTTATTTACTAATTATGGAAACAACAACTCCTAACAATCACCCAACAATTTATAACCACCTCAACAACCACCCCAACAATCCGCCCCGCATCGCGCGGGCACATTTCTAGTATATATATATATATATATATATATATATATATATATATATATATATATATATATATATATATATATATATATATATATATATGGGGCTTTATTTTCAGAACTTTGTTAAGTGAAGGAACTGCGAGAACTTCAATTTTGCATTAGAAAACATGCATGTTCATATTAAACATGTATTTTTTCTTACATACATCTTAATACATATACGTGCGTATTAAGGTGTATGTAAGAAAACATACATGTTTTATATGAACATGCATGTTTTCTAATGCAAAATTGGAGTTCTCGCAGTTCCCGCACTTAACAGTGTTCTGAAAATAAAACCATTTTGCATTGATCTGTTGCACTTAATAGGTTTTTATATGAACATGTGTGTTATGCATGTATGTGTATTAAGGTGTATGTAAGAAAACATACATGTTTTATATGAATATGCATGTTTTCTAATGCAAAATTGGATTTCTCGCAGTTCCCGCACTTAATAGGGTTCTGAAAATAAAGATACTATATATATATATATATATATATATATATATATATATATATATATATATATATATATATATATATATATATATATATATATATATATATATATATATATATTATTAAGTTTCTGTTTACAAAGCAAGTTTATAAGTCAAGTTTCTTTTATCTAAAATTCTTAAACAGATAATTACAAAAATATTCATACTTAAAGATGTAAATAAACCTAATATACACATATTATAGTAGCATGTCAGATTAGTTATGAATTATAATAATATGGAATTAGTATGATCAAATCATAGTTGGTTAACTAAATGATCAATAATTTAGATACTCCTTCCGTCCTAAAATAATCTCATGTTTTAACTTTTTGGTCAAATCATAGTTGGTTAACTAAACGTATCATTTCCCACTTGGGTTATGTTTTACATCAAGGTAAAGTACTTAACTTGTTTGAACCAAGGTATTAGTTGAGAACGTCGAGTCGTGGAAAGTCACGAGATATGAAACTATGGATTCTCGACGTCGTGTTACTTGAACTTATAAGTAACCTATGATTTTCTCAACTTATAATCTTAATTGTCTAAAGCTTTTCTTCTTAATGACAATTAAATTACTTCCTAATCTTCTCTTAATTCCATTTATACAAAAGACAAAACCAATCATATCCAATCATATCCAAATCAAATATTCTCTTACACAATCTCTTACATAATCTCTTACACTCTTACATATTCTCTTACACACTATATCTCAACCATCCATTCCCTTATAACACATCTCAACCTTCCAATTTCAACACACGCAAATTGTTTGAATTTCAAAGGAAGCTCCCTTTGATCTCCACCATTGAATTCAAACTAAACACATCTCAACCATCCATCTTATTTCTTCCCCCCATGATTTAGAATATTCTATTAGCATATTCTTTCTTCCTCTTCATTCCATCACATGTGTTTGATCCTCACCATTCATTTCAAAACAAAACCATCTCAACCATTGATCTCTCCTTTCCCCCCAAGAAAAGCATATACCTTTGGAATATCCTTTCTTAATCCAAACACAAGGCATCTTTGATCCTAACCATCCATTTCAAATAAACACATCTCAACCCTTCATTTCCCCCACATGCCAAATTATTTGAAAACCATAGGAGGCTCCCTTAGATCCTAGTCATCCAATTCAAACCATCTCATCTCAACCCTCCATCTCATTCTTCCCCCTCCCCCCAAGCATTGGAATATACCTTGGCATATTATTTCTCTCTTTTCTATGCCATGTGAGGAATAACACTTCAATCCCTTCCAAATTACCTTATCTACACTTTCTACCCTTGGTATTTGGTTTTCTTATAAACACTTCACAAAACATTTTCCAAATTGGCTATTTGAGTTGGTAAACCTTAGAATGATTAATGTTAAGGTTTAGTGTGAAGTACAATTGTAATACCACAAATTCTAAAACAATGCAAAATGACCAAAATGCCCTTAAGTTTTAAAAATTTGTTATAATACTTAAATGTTATAAGAAAACCCTAGAAATTTAGAAATTTTACAACATATAATCACAATAAATTATGTATAAATAAAATTTATACATTTTTGTAAAAGAAAAATATTTTTTATCATATAAATAAATAAATTCGATTTATTATATGTTATATATATTAAATATATGTATTTAAATTAAGAAATAAATCCCAAATAAATAGGAAACATGTATAATATTTTAATTAGGACTTATCACAATATATTTCAGCCCAAGATAAGTATCCTACTCCTTATAAGTATATTATACACGTTTTTCTTTTTATAAAAAAATCCCTAACCGACTTTAAATTAAAGTCGACAAGCCTAAAAATACCCACAGTCGAATATAAGTTTTCTGGAACTCTCACATATTTAGATGCTAATGAATTAGAAAAAGATAATCTTGAATTAATAAGAATTAATAATGATTGGATTAAAGAAATAAAAGCTCTACTTCGAGAGAAACGCATTTTACAACAAGAGACAAATAAATTATCTAGTAGAGCAAATGAGCTTGAACTTGAAATTAAGAAGATCAAAGCCAAAGAGGTGGTTGAACCATGATTAAGTTGTGAAAAACTTACACATGTGGTTAACTCTTTAAACAATGATGTGTCTAAACTTCAAGATGAAGCTATGAGTTTTTCAAAGTTTACGAAAAGTAGCATAAACATAGAAAATAATGTTTCATGTCAAGATAAAGAAGATATTGAAGAATTTGAAAGCTTAGAGAAACCAAAAATAGACACTAAAGTAAATAAAAATTTGTCTTGTCCTAATTCTATACCTAGAATACCTCAAACACATGTTTCTAGTCCATTTGGTATTCAAGTACCAATCTTAAGTGTTAATGGAACCACGAAACAATTTTACAAACCGGTTTCAAGTAATGGACTTCGGAACACTAAAAAGTCGACCAAAGACCACTTCTACCAACACCCAATTTGAGACCTTCAATTTCATACAACCAAAGATGTCCATTTCAAATCAAACCCAAACGGCCTTCATTTCAAAATAGAAAAAGTTCATTCAACAACCGGAGGTCTTCACATCATCAACCATATAACTCATCTCAAAGGAGAGACAACTCCTACCCAAACCAAAGATATTTTAGACCAAACAGTTATAAAAATATTAGACCAAGTTTTCAACACTAAAGTAATCTTCAAAATAATCATTGGTCTATGTTCTCAAAGTATGGTCTAGAAACACTTAGTATCTTACTTCAAGACCCAAGGATGTTCAACTTGGAAATGCTTTATACTAACCACAATAGACCCAAAAAACATTGGGGACCAAGTTTTTGAGTTATATGTTTGTTAGGTATAGGCTTGGACCGATCTATTAGATCGTTGAAAGTAGTTATTCCAAGCACATGACGTCGTAGAAGATTGTTTACTTCATAAGGAGCATGATGGTGTACATAAGTAAACTTTGAGGAAGGTCGTCGGTAGTCTAAACATCAATGGTGCATCTTTATCTCGTGGTCATGAAACAAAAATCATCCATTAAAGTCGAGCTAAGTTTTCCCTTATGCTTATGAATCTTTATGTGCCTTAAATGTTAGTTGTTAAAAATGCTATGTGTTTAGGAAATATAGATATGTGCTTAAAACTTGCATAACTTGAATACATCATAATCTAAGTCTTAGATCTTTAAGAACATCTAAAAGCAATCAACAACTAAACCCAAAAGAAGAAATTAAGTTTTAAAAGTTGCTTTAGTATTTTGATCATAATTTCTTCATCCGAACTCCGATTTAGTTGATTTAAAAGCCCACGGAAAGAGAAAAAGGAGATCTACATGATGAGAGTATGTTGGGGTCTGTTTCTAGCACGTTGATGGCGCGTTGACGCGCCAGCCGCGGTAAAGTTTTACAAAATTTTTGAAAAACTTTCATTTTGAGTTCATGAGTCTTAAAACTTGTTTTACACACTCCATTGGAACCCTATCAAGTCTTTCTAAGCATAAAACAAGTCAAAAATAATTAGAAATAGGAAAACAATCTTTCAAACTGAAGTGAGATGTATAGTTGGTCATTTGTAAGGTCCTTTTGTGTGCTCTTAGAGTGTTTGTGCTTATGTGACTAGGACTTATGTGAAGGCATGGAAGAAAATATAAATAAATGTTTTCCGAGAGGAAAGATATCTATCAATGCATTATTCAAACGATGGATGATAATATCTTTGAGTTTACATGTCCATACCATGTGCTATGAACAAGAAGTTTGACACAAAACATTCTACTACACTTGTTAGGTTTTGAAGTCATTTGTGTCAAATTATCAAGACTAGATAAAATTTCGGATCACAATTCATGCTTGTGTTGAAGATTTTAAATCTACTTCTACTTGTTCAATTTATGTGAAAATTGCATACTTTGTGTTTTTAGGGTAGAAAAGAAAAGATAAACATCTATGCAAACATACAAACTATTTACATAGTTGAAGAGAATTCCCGTGGATTGAATTCGGTGTGGTATTGCATTACAAACTAAAAATACCCAATGAATAGACTTGATAAACTAAGTATTTCATCCGAAGTCTTAGAAACTTATTTTGTTAATGCAAGTGACAAATAAGGATTATCAAAGTCAACATACTACAAACAAACTATAAATCAGAGATATCATGCATTGTATATTGATTTCTATACATGTTTTGATGGTTTATAGGATCTAGTTTGTGTATCTAATTATAAAATATACACTTGATTTATATGCACAAACAACTACATTCTTGGGATGACTTGCATGAAAATACTTGCATTTGGTTCATGCATGATAAGATATAGGATCTATATTGTGTGTAAATAGAATCATTTAAATTTCAAAATGATGATCAAGGTTCTATAAACAATCAACTATGATGGAAATTATCATGCATGCATAATTATATGAACGAACTTGTTTTACTTGATCATCCAATTTCAACCAAAACCACCAACAAAGAACTTAGATTTTTTGGAACTTAAAACAAAAGCAAGTCGTTTCAAATCAAGAGAAATATCAAACCAATAATAACACCATCAAACATCTAAAAGGAAATGTCACAAGCTTTATCTCACCAACTATTAAGAACATCATCCTAGCCTTCATATTGATAGTTGCATGACTTACTTGAGTGCTTTTTGTGATAGATGATTATATGACTACTAGTGATTGTTTGTATGTGATTATGTAACATTTGCTACTTATGATGGTATGCTTAGTAATATGTTATACTCACTTGTCGTAATGATTAATTGATGATAGGGTTAATATTATGCGGTTGCATGCTTACTTGTTAGTGTTATTAAGCAATGATATGAAAAGTATAAATGCATGAAAAACATGTTTTAAATACTTCTTGCTTATGTGCTTACCTACAAAGATATTTTCTACATGCTATATGCTTAGTAGTTTTATGATAAATGTGCTTATATGAGAAATATGTTTTGGTGCTATTTGCTTACATGTCTACTTGCCATGATTAATTGCTCTTTGAGTTTGATGTTATGTGATTATGTTCTTACATGCTGTAATGATTAAATAGTAATATAAAACATATGTTTCCATGTGGAACATGTTTTAATGTTATTCGCTTATATGCCTACTTGTCATAATGATAAATTGGAAATACATGGACATTATGTTTACTTGTCTTAATGATCAATTGATTATAAGATGGATGCTATGTGGTTATATGATTACTTGACGGTGTGATTAATTGTATTTGCATGAGTAATATGTTTTAATATTAGTTGTTTATGTGCCCACTTGCCATGATGCTAGTTGATTTAGTGCATATTGCTAACATGCTTATTTCTTGCATATTTGTTAAAGATAGTAGATCATGTGGTCACAACTTCAAAGTATTATATTTGACATTAGGTGATGAGGAAGATGCCCTAGATAAGTTTTGGATCTTAGGAAGAAGACTTGGTAAACCTACTTAAGCTTTGATTCAAGTTAATCATGGTAATAAATTTAAATGTAGGGTGCAATTTGGAATTTTGCAAACAACATGGAATCTCACATAACTTCTCGGACATTAGTCCTCCTCAAACCAATGAGGTCGTCCAAAGGAAGGACAAAAAGTTACAAGAGATGTGTAGTGTATTTAGCCGAGCAATCCATTTCGCAAAAGTATTGGTGTCATGCCTTAGAAACCATATGTTACACTTTATTCTAGAAAAATACTTCACCTCAATGTCCTATGAAACCCTTAGAAGTAGGAAATGTTGTAGTATTTGAGGTCACTTTTTCATCATATGGGTATTTTCTTTGCATGATTGAATTAATCTAGGGAGAGGGTGATACACGGTGTTATTCATTCACTTAGGAATCTCCTTATGCCATGGCTTGTTACTAGGTAGCAACTTGTTTAGATGCCACAAAATAAGTCTAATCACACACGCACTTAAAGGTAATTGGATATCTATCACATCTCACCTTGATGATTTTGGTCTTGTTTTACACTCTTAAAGTGTTTATATGTGATGCTATGTGTCCTAATTTGAATATGTGTTATGCTCACTTGTGTATGTGATATGTTTATGCTTGATTGATAGATCCATTCTATGAACATCTTTGTGATAGTGTTATGTATGTGTTTATCAACATTTGGGATATATTGCTTCGAATATGTATAGGTTATGATGTAATGTGCGCAAATGCATGTGATGTTATGCACTGTCATGAATAATACATTCTTGTTGTGAACTAACCCATGTTGTAAGTATCCAAATGGTAACCTAAGCCATTTTGGACTTTCACATGTGAGGATTTCTTGTTTGTTGCATGTTGTGATTTCTATGTGTAGCTAGGGCACCGCAAAGGTGAGGCTCTTGACCCATGGATCCCCACCTTGAAACAAGGGGGAGCAACGATCTAGGGGGAGCTATGTTCAAGGGGGAGCACATTAGGGTGCACATACAAACTAGCTCATTTATCCTACAGGCCCAAGTTCGAAACCTGGCTTGATTGGAAGTCCCGCCTTTTTGATTCGACAAAAGGGGGAGAAAGAAAGCAAGAGCGTGAAGACCATTCAAGAAATGTTAAAAGGCTTCACCAAATTACAAAAGCAAGAGCATGAAGACCATTCAAGAAATGTTAAAAGGCTTCACCAAATTACAAGGCAAAGGTCAAGACGCAAGCTACACCAAAGGCACGCTTTGTCTTCGCTAAGTTTTGTAATTTTATTTGTTTTCGGTTTTTATTTGTCATCATCAAAAAGGGGGAGATTGTTGAGGCAACATGATCAAGATCTCTTCTTGTTTTAATGATGAGAAATAAACCATCGAAACACATAAAATAACAAACTTTAGCTCAAAATTTCCAGAGCCAATGTCTGCTCCTGGCGCGCTGCCCGCGAGTCAACGCGCGGGTGATGCGCCAGGACACTGTATGGTTCTGGGCGAATTTTGAAAGTCGGATTTTCCCTTACCCGACAAATGTGGATCTTTCAATTCAGGTATGAATATGTTATGTGCTTAATTGAGAACACTCGAAACGAGTTTTGAGACTTGAGAGATCCTACTTTTATAGTGCCTATTTACGGGAAAATGCAAACTCATGTTTTCTAACTATCGCCTCTAGCCAAGGCTTTTCTAAACTTAAGGAGCTTATATATTTCACGTGACATCGTGTTGAAGCATCCATATGCTCATATCCCGTGCTTACGTCTTCTCTAATTACGTAACGGGTTTACTCCCTTATTGGTCAAACTAAGTCAAAGGTCACTTTGTGTAAACGTATCCTTTTCCACTTGGCTTATGCTTTACATCAAGGCAAAACACTTAACTTGTTTGAACCAAGGTATTAGTTGAGAACGTCGAGTCGTGGAAAGTCACGAGATATGAAACTATGGATTCTCGACGTCGTGTTACTTGAACTTATAAGTAACCTATGATTTTCTCAACTTATAATCTTAATTGTCTAAACCTTTTCTTCTTAATGACAATTAGATTACTTCCTAATCTTCTCTTAATCCCATTTATACAAAAAACAAAACTAATCATATCCAATCATATCCAAATAAAATATTCTCTTACACAATCGCTTACACTCTTACATATTCCCTTACACACTACATCTCAACCATCCATTCCCTTACAACACATCTCAACCTTCCAATTTCAACACATGCAAATTGTTTGAATTTCAAAGGAAGCTCCCTTTGATCTCCACCATTGAATTCAAACTAAACACATCTCAACCATCCATCTTATTTCTTCCCCCCATGATTTGGAATATTCCAGTAGCATATTCTTTCTTCCTCTCCATTCCATCACATGTGTTTGATCCTCACCATTCATTTCAAACCAAAACCATCTCAACCATTGATCTCTCCTTTCCCCCCAAGCAAAGCATATTCCTTTGGAATATCCTTTCTTAATCCAAACACAAGGCATCTTTGATCCTAGCCATCCATTTCAAATGAACACATCTCAAACCTTCATTTCCCCCACATACCAAATTATTTAAAAACCATAGGAGCCTCCCTTAGATCCTAGCCTTCCAATTCAAACCATCTCATCTCAACCCTCCATCTCATTCTTCCCCCTCCCCCAAGCATTGGAATATACCTTGGCATATTCTTTCTCTCTTTTCTATGCCATGTGAGGAATAACACTTCAACCCCTTCCAAATTACCTTATCTACACTTACTACCCTTGGTATTTGGTTTTCTTATAAACACTTCACATAACATTTTCCAAATTGGCTATTTGAGTTGGTAAACCTTAGAATGATTAATGTTAAGGTTTAGTGTGAAGTACAATTGGGGGTTTAGCAAGGATAGGTATTTATAAGATCCAAACACCCAACACTTGGGAAACATTTACAGAAGCCTGGCGCGCTGCCCGCGCGTTGACGCGTGGGTGACGCGCCGGCCTCGGTAATTTTTCCTAAGTTTTGGTTCTTGGCCTATAAATACCACTCTTGCCTCTTGTATTCCTCACCCCTTGCCATTATTCTTTCTCTCTAGATTCTTTCTTCCTAAACACTCTCAAATTTCTCTATCTCTCTTTCTCTAATCTTGTGTTCTTGATTTTCATACTAGCATCTTTGAAAGAACACATCTCTTTGCAAGGGAAGAATCACAAGAACCTAATCCACTCTTGTGATTGTGTTGAGGGTCTTCTTATCTATACCCTTTCTACTAGAATCGAGTCACTAGGTTAGGTTAGGGCTTGATTAAAAAAACACATTCATTCATTCAATTATTTGTAAGGGAAGTCTTGTGTCTTGGTGACCAAGCCTAGATCATTGGGGATCTAGTTGGGGTTTGATACTTCCGGTGGGAAGTCTTGGTAGTGGTCTTGGTGACCCTTAGGTGAAGTCGAATCGTGAGATTTTTTTGGGTGGTTTCCGAGGGCGGAATACCGTTGGGGAGTAACTCCTTCTTTGAGAGCATCGATATTGGTGAATATCGGTGGAGTGAATTGTAACGGTTTGTAGTCCACCGAAAGGATTATACTAGTGAATAGTATCAGAGTCGCGGATTCGCAACTGGACGTACGGATGGTATAAACCCCCCATCCCGAACCAGTATACATCGTGATGTCTTTCTTTACTCGCTTTATATACTTTGGTTGTGTTTGTGGTTGTTTGGATTGTTTATACAACCACTTGGTTTTCTTTGAGGCTTAAAGGTTTTAAACGTCTTAAAAGCCTAAGAAACCGTATTCACCCTCCCTCTACAGTTCTACAAGCACCACTTTTATTTCTAACAAGGCCCATGAGTTATTATATTTTTTCCTGCCCATTGAGGCTCATCGGGTTGCACCATCTGTACGAAAAAAATAAAAACATTACTGAAGGAAAAAAAATTTTGTATTACATCATCCGTCATCAACCGATAATACAATAGTGGAGGGACATGTTTGTTTATGTGTTCTGATGACACGTGTCAGACGATAAGTGTCTCCATGTGTCCAAAAGACAGGATCCGAAGGAGCACATGCCAAAGGACCACAATAGAAGAAAAATACTCTTTTACCCATAAGATCATTTTACCCAGTAGTCCTTACTAAGGGTCATACTCGAGCCGCCTATCCAGATATTGTCCCCCAGTGGACTGACACCTAAGACCTAGGCTAGGTGTTTCCTGACTTACTCTATCCTTATGTTGTGAGGTATAGTGGGTTGGGGTACTATAAATATTCAACCTCATTCAATGCTAAACCAACTAATTCACACACATTTATTCTCACATTTATTACTTAGCCGTTCGGCTTATATCCATAACTTAATCTCATGCAAGAGCTTGGTCTTGGGATCAAACACAAGACGAGGCTAACACGTGTTTATCTGTATAGGTACTCGAAGGACGTCTTTTACTTAATCTGAAAGAACCTAGATGTCTTTTACTTGCTTGTGACCTATTTGTAACAAAATAAAACCTCAAATTAATAGCGCACGCACATCCACCTTCACCTGCTTAGCTTAATTGTAGTTTTTTTTCTAGTTATTTACTATAATACATATATTTTGAGTCTAAGGGCTTGTTTATTTTTTTTTTTTTAAATGTCTGACTGCCTCTGACGTCTTACCAGTCAAATGCGGTCAGACATTTTTGTTGTTTGTTTTTTCATGTTGAGTCAGACGCGGTTAGATGTTATAAATCTGACTCAGTAAGAGGTTGTCTGCAAGTCTAATTGTCTCTAACCCTATTAACACCCATTCTCTTCTCCACCTTCACCCATTCCTCTTCTCCACCTTCACCCGCCTCCGGCCACCTCCAGCCTCGGCCTGCCACCACCACTTCTTCTCCACCTCTACGCCGCCTTCTTTTCCACCTATAGCCACCTTCTTCTCCACCACTACGTCGCCATCTTCACCACCCTAAGGTATGCTTTTTTTTTTCTTTTTTTTTAATTTATTTTTTCTCTTTACCTGCTTTACTTGTTGGGTTTTGATAATTTTGATATGGGTTTCTTTGTTTTTGATACATCTGATGTGGGTTAATTTTTAATTCTGATATGGGTTGTTTAAGGTGCTTTTTTCATGTTTCAATCTTATAATAGTGCTTTAAGGTGTTTGAGCCTTTTGATATTATATAGTTATGTTATCTTCTTTGGTTAAGCATGAGTTGAGATCTAGTTGAGTTTGACCGTATTAGGTGAATGTTTTTGAGTTGCAGCTTTTATCGAGTTTGAGCTTAGATAGGCTATTATGTGGTCCTAAACTTGTGCATAGTTTTTAACCTATTTGGTGCGTAGTTGTGCTTAGATAGGCTATTATGCAGTCCTAAACTTGTGATAAGCTCATAAGCTCCAAAAAATGGGCTTATAAGTTTGTCAAAAGTTAAATAAGCTAGAAAAATAAACGACCCCTATATCCAAAAAAAGTGGGCTTAAATACTTTGGGTATTCATTTGTTTTGGGTGAAAATGTGAACTTGTATATAGACCCATGCTGTAAAAGGCCGTTTCAAGAACTCATCTTGCCACTTTTACTTTAAATAGCAGATTTAAAACTTGGCGTGCTCTTGAGCTTGACACTTGTTAGTGAATTATATGTATCTACCACTGACCGATAGCATAAAATACCTTGACTAATGAGCAACTCGCTGTGATATAGTAATAGTGAGAGTGATTACCTAGAAAAAAAACCAAGTGCACTTCTTATACGAAAATAGTTATCAGGTCTGTATCTGTAGTTTAGCAAGTTCAGTACGATATACAGAAGGTAGAATATCTGGTCTTATCAACACTAAAAGCAAGAAAACTATAGAGCAATTTTCAGCATTCAACACAAATTATTGCATTGTGTTTTTACCATCTGGGTAGCAGTAATATTATTTGAGGATTTGCGTGCACCTTTTTTAATCCAAAATAGCCAATTAATATGAATTTTACATAAACTGAAATATGTGAATTGTGTCAAATTATATGCCAAAATGTAACTGCATTAAGAATTTGATCAGTGATTGAAAAATTTCCATCTTTAAATGCATTTCGCTTAATTATTTTACTGTTGTAAATTTCTTGGTGGCTCTCTCTTATCAACATCTTCTTTTATATGTAGGGGCTGCTACTAATTGGAAACAAGGCACCAGACTTTGAAGCCGAAGCTGTATTTCATCAAGAGTTCATTAACATAAGTAAATGAATATAAAACGTGTTTTAGTAGTATATGCTACTTTCATATTTCCTTTTTGCTTAATTTGCTAATATGAGAGTACTGCATGCATTATGGTCGTATTAGGTGAATGGTTCATTAGTATACTTGATATGGTTTTAGCGCCCGTAAAGCTTGTCTCGCCTTCAATATGTTTACCAGTGATATAAGATTATAATGCTGGAAAAACAGTTTTTCAATATGTATACTTTTGCTCATAATAGACCCTTGGTTAAAAACGCTTACAAACACCTTGTCCTGGACGGCCTCCCATATTGAATTTGACAAGTTTATGCTAAACGGGTCGATATATTTCTTAAAAAAAACAAGCTCCTTGTTTTGTTAAAAGAAGAAAACACCTTGGTTACAAACACCTTGCCCTGGACGGTCTAGTCTTTTGCTTTCATTTTCAATATGGAAACTCTTGTCTGCCATTATCTCCTAAGTCATTGATGAGGCGAAAAATGAACCGTTTTTAGGGGGTCATTTAAGCCGGAATTGGAATTTATTTGATCAAATATTGCCCTAAATCGTTCCTTTTGTGATTTTAGGTACTTTGGGAGTGAATTCTGGAAAAGGAAGCATTTTGGACGTTTTTGGAGCATGAAAGTGAAGAAAACAGCAAAGCTTTAATTTTCCTTGCTGGGAACAGTACCTGACGGCGTCAAGAAGAATTTTATGACAGCGTCAAGAGCAAAATGGATGACAACCCAGAGAAAACGTGATGGCGTCAGAACAAGGGCGTCAAGAGTATTTTTGGTGACGGCCCAGAGTAGAAACATACATGACGGCGTCAGCTTTGGATCTAGGCAGTCCGAGAACTTTATTGGCGGTGAGATGACGGCGTCAGATTTTTCCTCTTGACGCTGTCACCTCACAAAATCTATATATACTTTTCTAATTTTCATTCATTGAGGAGGAACTTGTGTGGAGAATTCTAGGGCCGAACCTAATAAACCCTAGGTCGTTTGTAACAGTATTTTCAAGGGTTTTCACCCCTTGAAACCCTTCATGTTCAATTGAGATAAGTTTTCCTTCAATTCATTCAATATGTCTATGTGTTGTTTGAATATATCTGATGAGGCGAAAAATGATCCGTTTTTAGGGGGTCATTTAAGCCCGAATCCGACTTTATTTGATCAAATATTGCCTTAAATCGTTCCTTTTGTGATTTTAGGTACTTGGAGAGTGAATTCTGGAAAAGAAGCCATTTTGGACGTTTTTGTAGCATAAAAGTGAAGAAAACGGCAAAGTATCAATTTTCCATGCTGGAAACACTAGGTGACGGCGTCAAGAGTAATGCTTTGACGGCGTCAGACATCAAGAATAAAATACCGTAGTTGATGACGACGTCAAAAGTCATCCTGACGGCGTCAAAGTCCCAAGAATAAAATACCGTGGTTGGTGACGGCGTCACACAGGCCGTCATAAGTAGATCAAGGCCGTCTGAGGAAGTATTTGGCGGCGAGGTGACGGCGTCACATGGTTGTCTTGACGCCGTCAGCCCAGTTTTCCTATATATAGTTTTCTAGTTTTTACATTAAAAAGAGAGAAGTTTTGGTGAAACCCTAAAGACGAATTTGGTGCAACTTTTACAGGTTTTTCAAGGGTTCCAAACCCTTGATACCTTGCATTGTAATTGAGATAAGTGTTCTTCTAATTCAATCAATATGTCTATGTGTTGGTTGTCTATATCTTGTTCTTGTCTCAATTCAATTATGCTAGGCTAGATCTCCTTTGTGTTTGCTTAGATCTAATGAAACCTAGATGTTGATTATGTGTTGATTACTTGTTTATTCTTGTTCTTGGATGAATGATTTTATATGTTAGGCTTAAGAAAACTGGCAGATCTCCAAATGGTAACATGCTTGAACGTCTTAAGAAACATGAACCGAGGCGTACTAGGTCTTTATTGGTTGTATTTAATGCATGAGCCACTGTTTACAATCCCTATAGTTGTGCTGGGTCATGGTGTAGGAGGAGATAAGAGCTCATAGAATTGGGGAGTTATGTATGCCACCCCATGAACGGTATTAAGGAATACGATCCGTCATCCATGCAATTATAACAAGTAATTAACGTGTAAAAGATATCTAGGGAGTAGTGAAGTCTAAGTAAACACAATTTCTCCAATTACTGCTCACAACCTTTGTAATAATTAGTTTAATTTCATTTTCAGTATTTTATTTTGATTATATCTTAGTTTTGGGTTAGTTGAATAGCAACTAATTCCGCCCACTCTTCCAAAACCCGAGATTTTACTTGCTTTCTAAAAAAACATAAAAAGACAAAAATAATCATCCCTCACCTTTAGAACTAGTAAATTAGGCTTTCTTATCCTAGCGACACTATTCCCAAGCTGAACGATCAATCCCCCGGTACTTGTCACTATACTATACTACAACGATCAGGTACACTGCCTGGTGGGGGTTGTAAGCTCCTCGAGATCCCTCGAGAGGTAAAGCCTGTTGCGATTCCCACGCATCAAGTTTTTGGCGCCGCAGCCCGGGGAATAGTTATTGTCGAGGTTAGAATTTCTTTTTATTAGGTCTACTTGCTAGATTCCTTTCTAGCAAGATTTTATTTTTATTTTTAGGTTCTTCTTTAGTCTATCTTATTTCTTCGTGTCTTTGTTCGTAACTCTTTACCATCCGACATCATGGAAGGTGGTAACATCTTTGAACCCGTAATCCCACCACATCAAAATCCACCACTAGAACCCCTTAGGCCCCGAACCTTAGGAGAGTATTCCCGACCTAACCACCAAGGCTACCGAAACACCATTGAGCTCACCGGAGCCAATGTGACCCCCTTGCGATCCGACACCATCCGGTTGGTGCAAAGCGGATGTGCATTCCATGGACTTCGTTCCGAAGATCCAAACCAACATCTTAAGGACTTTCTCAAAATCGTAGATTCCATAGACCTAGGTGTTGAAACTAGAGAGACTACCCGTTTACGCCTATTCCAATTCTCTCTACGGGATCAAGCTAGTCAATGGCTTGAGCGTTTACCCACGGGATCCATCACCACATGGGATGATCTCACCACTCGTTTCCTTGCTCAATTTTTCCCACCGGGGAGAACTACTAAGCTTAGGAATGACATCTTGATGTTTCAACAATGTCAAAATGAATCTCTTTATGAAGCATGGACTCGTTTCAAGGACTTACTCCAAAAAGTCCCTCATCATGGCATAGATCTTTGGCTCCAAGTCCAAATCTTCTATGACCATATCGACATCTCCACGAGGCGAACCATTGACCAATCGGCCGGTGGTAAGCTACGTGATCTTAGTGTGGAACAATCATGGGAACTCATAGAAGATATTGCTCTCTATGACAACGAAAGTTGGAACGATCCCCGTGATTTGAACAAAACGGTCAAGGCAATATCTTTGCCTTCGAACAATTCTAGCACTCCCGACCGTAGGATCATGGAACTTGAGGACCAAGTCAAGTTTCTCATGAAATCTTACGAAGCTCCGAAGCATTCAAGCCAAGTGAACAAAATCACTTCTTCATGCGAATTATGTAGTGGTCCCCATGACACTCGTGATTGTGTGGAACTCCCCGGAACAGCTTTTGCGGATTACGCATCCACGCGTACCGACGAAGCGGGAGATAAGTGGTACACTTTCAAGCCCGAGCCAAACACATACGGTGATTCATACAACCCCTCATGGAAAAATCACCCAAACCTTAGGTGGAAACAAAATCAACCCAATTCATCCAACCCACCTAATCGTTACCAACCAAACGGTCCACCATCCAACCGTACTTTCAACAACAATCCTTCTAACAACTATGGTAGTACCAACAATCTTGAAGGATTAATGTCAAAGTTCATGGCATCTCAAGAAGCTCGCATATCTAAGTTTGAAGCCGATTTCAAACAAAAGCAAAGCGAGATGACCACTAGAATTGATGCATTGTTGAAAGTTCTCAATGACCGAGAAATGGGAGCACTCCCAAGCGACACAATCAAGAATCTGAAACTAAACGTTAATGCCATATCTTCAGTTTCGTCACCCACTTCGTGTCCACAATACTACTCGGTTAAATCAACGAGCACGTGTTTCAAACAAAACCAAGTTCCCCAAAAGGACCAATCAAATAAAACACCCACTATAGAGCCGGTCAAAAGCATAGTTGAAACACCTCTTATGCAAGACCTTGACGATGAATTCAAAGAACTTCACCTTGAACGCCCCGTCATTGATGTCTTAGCGCGTGATCCTTACTATAGTGCCCTCCTAGAAAAATATGAGAAGTATAAGCTAGGTAAAAATGGGACCGCCTTCGTTCAAAACAAGTTGCCTAAAAAGCTTGATGATCCGGGTATATTTGTTTTGCCTTGTAAGATAGGAAGATCCGAAGCTTTCGACACACTAGCCGATTTAGGGTCAAGCCTCAACTTGATTCCCTTATCCTTATTCACCGCTCTTAAGCTAGGAAAGTTAGAGGAAACGGAAGTATTGATAGGGCTAGCGGATGGGAGTATTGCCCACCCGGTTGGAATGATTAAGGATGTAGTTGTTCACGTAGGAAGGTTAACTATATTAGCGGATTTTCACGTCCTAGACATGGTTAGTGACACTACATGCCCATTATTGGTAGGAAGAGGATTTTTAGCAACCGCTAGTGCCATGATAGATTGCAAGGAATCCAAGATAGCGGTAGGAGAAGGCGATACTTGGTCGGTGTATGATCTTAAGAAGCATAGTTATGATTGTGATGATGAACCAACACCGCATTGGGTAGAGATGAATAGGAGACCATCTAGATATGGACCTTGGATAGAAAGGAACTTTATAGGACCTCAATGCCCATTCTATCTAGAAAAAGACTTTGTTGAAAAGACACATTCGGTAGAACAACTCATAGCTAGAGATGAAGAGCTAGATCCCTTTGAGGACCCCTTAGTCTTTAGGAAGATGATTGAGTTATTAAGCGTGATGCCCATTAACATAGAAAGGAATAAATGGAAAAGAGAGGGGGATAAGTGTAAATGGAGGTGGGACAAGCCACCTAAAGAAGGTGACGGGTCATGGCATATTAGAATGACCTTGTATGATCCGGATGGAGAGAAGTTTGAAAGGTCATACCATACTAAGGAAACCGATAGGAAGTTGAAACCTAAGTTCGATCCCAAAGATGTCCTTAATGAGGAACTCACCCGAATCACGTAGTAACCCATGACTTTGAGTCTAGCTACAAGACTCGTAAATAAAGAAAAGCGCTTCTTGGGAGGCAACCCACGTTTTGTGTGATTTTATTTGTTTGATTGTTATTTGCTTCCGTATGCATGCTTTGTTTTTATTGTTGGTTGATCATGTTTCTAAACTAAAATGTGGAAATACTTTACTATGTTGTTTGGCCTAGTCTTAACTCCAACCTAAAAGTATTTTTGCAAAAGATAAGTGTAAGGGGAAACCCCAAATATGTTTTTAAGAAACAAACCGATCATGATTCTCCACAATATTAAATGAACATGTATATTCGTATTTGTTAGAGTCAAATGCTTGTATTGAGTCATAATGAAGTTTTGCAGGATTTTCCAGGAAGTAGGACGAAGTTTTTCCAGAAATTTTCCGGAAACTTAACATAAGAATTTCTGCAGGTCCATTCTGACGGCGTCAGAGTTTTACTCTTGACGGCGTCAGGAGTTAAAATCTGGAAATTTTACCGATTTTATTTTTCTAACGGAGTCTTATGGTTTTTGTGAATTATTAAGTTTTATAATCTCCAGGAAATCTGCAAACTTCATTCCACAAGCATTATATCTTACTTTGTTTTCTAGGATTTAGTAACTTATATAGGATGCCGCCGACTTTACGCGAGGTTGTCTTGTCTATTTTCTCAGGATTTACAGGTTATGTTTGACAAGGAGATGATTTATATTCTGGAAGGGAAGCTTTAATTGTTCGTTTTCTTGGAAGAAGATTTAACCTGGCCAACCTATAATCCATACCGAGCGAACCAGGGGAGTATTTGATTTCATTCTCTTTACTTTTTCACTTTTACATTCTTTACTTGAACATTGGGGACAATGTTCATCTTAAGTGTAAGGGGAGGGTAAAAAGATGATACCTTACATATGCACTTTCGCTTGAGTTTGTTTTGTTTAATGGTAGATGTGTAATAAAACTACGAGAAATATTTGTTAGTGCAATTTTAGCGCCAAATTTAAATTTTTTTACAACATTTAGGAGTGAAACTTTAGCCATAGCAAGCGTCTCATGGATAGGAGATTGTATGACTAGCACATAACCGTATATTCAGAAAAATTTTCCACCCAAAAATGTGAGGTTCGCCTTTAGATTTGATAGGAAAAGCATTTACTATTAGTGCTTATGAGTGTACCGATAGCATTTAGATTCTAGAACTTGCGTTAGTGATGCATCCCGAGACCGCTAGTGAGACTACATTCGTGTGGTAGGATTTACTACATGATAAGAGGCATTAGGATCACCCTTGTGTTAAACCCATATCATGATTACTTGACCATTTAAGTCATATTACTTGGCTAGTTAAGTCAACTAATTTTTCCCACACCCTTAGCGTTGTACTCATTTTTAGTACACGATACCCCTAGTACACCCCTCCGAGCCTATCTTTTCGTTTCTAACTTTAAGCATTTTACTTAAAGGAAGAATTTGTTACACCCCACTTAAATGTACAACCAAATTGCCTTAGCCTTCCGTGTATGCGCTCATTTTTAGTGCATTATTGTTATTTGTTAAACCCTAAGTTAACTTTCTAATTGATTACATGGTTGCTAAGTCGAGTCATATCCTTGTACATATTGTTTTGGGACGATTGGGACTCATGGGTAAGTACTTATTTTATGGAGTAATGGGGAAGAACATCACTTATTACCCCCATATGTACGTTAATCTTAAAAGTGCTCCAAGTGTTTTGATTTTCTTAATTCGAGTCATTAGATTAGTTAATTGTAAAGTATGTAAAGATTCAAGTGTAAGGGGAATTCTCAACCCCTATGATGTATTATTTTGGATGGTAGGGTAAGAGTGTATGCAAAAAAAAAAAAAAAAAAAAAAAAAAAAAAAAAAAAAAAAAAATAGTAAAAAAAAGAAAAAGAGAAAAAAACATACGGACTACCATCCCGTTTCATTCTATGTTTATTTTATGTTTTTGTTATTTTTCATTTATTAGCTTAAGTCGAGTCTAGTCTTGGCTTAGCAACGCCATATTGTACATGTAATTAACCAAGATTGTTAACTCGCCACCAGTAAACTTCCTTTATCCAACAAAACCGTGTAATTCATATCCCTATACCTAACGTTACAACCCTTTAAAAGACCTCTTTGATAGTTTATCCTAGGTGCTTACGCCATGTGGTGGAGGTTTGATCCTTTCCCAAGCCTATGGTAATCTATTTTGCTATGACAGGTAGTGAGAGATATCTTCCATTTCCATAATGTTATATTACTTTATTACACCCGAGAGATGTGAGTATCTAAACACTATTTGTGAGGTGCTTGTGTATGATCTCCGTGCTTGTCTATTGGTCTTTAGTGGAATGATTATTTGTTGTAATTACTTTTATATTAGTGTTAAATGACCCCTAACTTGTCTTTTGAGTAGAATAAAAGCTCATTTGCTTGAGGACAAGCAAATCTCAAGTGTAAGGGTATATGATGAGGCGAAAAATGATCCGTTTTTAGGGGGTCATTTAAGCCCGAATCCGACTTTATTTGATCAAATATTGCCCTAAATCGTTTCTTTTGTGATTTTAGGTACTTGGAGAGTGAATTCTGGAAAAGAAGCCATTTTGGACGTTTTTGGAGCATAAAAGTGAAGAAAACGGCAAAGTATCAATTTTCCATGCTGGAAACACTAGGTGACGGCGTCAAGAGTAATGCTTTGACGGCGTCAGACATCAAGAATAAAATACCGTAGTTGATGACGACGTCAAAAGTCATCCTGACGGCGTCAAAGTCCCAAGAATAAAATACCGTGGTTGGTGACGGCGTCACACAGGCCGTCATAAGTAGATCAAGGCCGTCCGAGGAAGTATTTGGCGGCGAGGTGACGGCGTCACATGGTTGTCTTGACGCCATTAGCCCAGTTTTCCTATATATAGTTTTCTAGTTTTTACATTAAAAAGAGAGAAGTTTTGGTGAAACCCTAAAGACGAATTTGGTGCAACTTTTACAGGTTTTTCAAGGGTTCCAAACCCTTGATACCTTGCATTGTAATTGAGATAAGTGTTCTTCTAATTCAATCAATATGTCTATGTGTTGGTTGTCTATATCTTGTTCTTGTCTCAATTCAATTATGCTAGGCTAGATCTCCTTTGTGTTTGCTTAGATCTAATGAAACCTAGATGTTGATTATGTGTTGATTACTTGTTTATTCTTGTTCTTGGATGAATGATTTTATATGTTAGGCTTAAGAAAACTGGCAGATCTCCAAATGGTAACATGCTTGAACGTCTTAAGAAACATGAACCGAGGCGTACTAGGTCTTTATTGGTTGTATTTAATGCATGAGCCACTGTTTACAATCCCTATAGTTGTGCTGGGTCATGGTGTAGGAGGAGATAAGAGCTCATAGAATTGGGGAGTTATGTATGCCACCCCATGAACGGTATTAAGGAATACGATCCGTCATCCATGCAATTATAACAAGTAATTAACGTGTAAAAGATATCTAGGGAGTAGTGAAGTCTAAGTAAACACAATTTCTCCAATTACTGCTCACAACCTTTGTAATAATTAGTTTAATTTCATTTTCAGTATTTTATTTTGATTATATCTTAGTTTTGGGTTAGTTGAATAGCAACTAATTCCGCCCACTCTTCCAAAACCCGAGATTTTACTTGCTTTCTAAAAAAACATAAAAAGACAAAAATAATCATCCCTCACCTTTAGAACTAGTAAATTAGGCTTTCTAATCCAGCGACACTATTCCCAAGCTGAACGATCAATCCCCCGGTACTTGTCACTATACTATACTACAACGATCAGGTACACTGCCTGGTGGGGGTTGTAAGCTCCTCGAGATCCCTCGAGAGGTAAAGCCTGTTGCGATTCCCACGCATCAATATCTTACACTTGTCTTGATTTTAACATGCTAGGCTAGATCTATTGTGTGTTTGCTTAGATGTAATGAAACCTAGATGTTGATTATAGGTTGATTGTTTGTTTATAGTTGTAATGGATGAATGATTTCAATGTTAGGCTTAAGAAAACTGGCAGATCTCCATTGTGTAACTTGCTTGAACGTCTTAAGAAACATGAACCGATGTGTACTAGGTTTTTATGGTTGTATTTAATGCTTGAGCGAATTCTAGTGATCCCATGTTAGGAGCTTCTTAGCCGGCTCGACATAGGAGTGAAGTAGGAGCTTATAGGATTGGGGAAGTAAGTACGCCACCCCATGAATGGTATTAAGGAATACAATCCGTCATCCACGCAACTGTAACAAGTAATTAACCTGTAAAAGATATCTAGGGAGTAGTGAAATCTAAGTAAACACAATTCTCCCATATATTGTTCTCACCACTAGATAAATTACTTTATTTTTATTTTTGTTATTTTATTTTGATTGCATCTTAGTTATTGGGTTAGTTGACTAGCAACTAATTCCGCCCACTCTTCCAATACCCGAGATTTTTATTTGCTTTTATAAAATATAAAAATACAAAAAGAATCATCCCTCACCTCTTGACCTAGTTCTTAGGTTTTCTAACCCTAGTGACACTATTCCTGAGTTGAACGATCAATCCCCCGGTACTTGTCACTATACTATACTACAACGATCAGGTACACTGCCTGGTGGGGGTTGTAAGCTTCTTGAGATCCCTCGAGAGGTAAAGCCTGGTGCAATTCCCACGCATCAGTCATAATCCATCAATTCATACAACCATAGTGAAATTTTGGTCATATATTTCTTAAAAAAAAACAAGCTTTTTGTTTTGTTTCTTTCCTGGCATTTTAGTCACCAAATGTATAACCTCAAGACTCGTTTGATGTATCATTGTACCTGATTTCTTGTTTTTGTTCCGAGCTGTTTCTTTGTTTTCTTTCATCCTGCTTTGTTATGTATGTCGCACCTTGTTCTCAAAAGATATGCATGAAATTTGAATGTTGCATTTCAAACATGGTCTTTCCTGTTTTATATGCCACTGCCTTATAAAATATGTTCTTTTGCAGTGTCCTTTTCACATTACTGATCCGCGTATTGCTGCTCAACTGTTTCATCTCTACTTGGCGCTTCATCAGGTTAGATTTTCCTATTTCGTTTATCGATAGTGCATTGTTTTTTCTGTTTTACTATATG
This sequence comes from Artemisia argyi, assembly GCA_030686995.1. Classification (NCBI taxonomy): domain Eukaryota; kingdom Viridiplantae; phylum Streptophyta; class Magnoliopsida; order Asterales; family Asteraceae; genus Artemisia; species Artemisia argyi. The sequence continues at coordinate 78,112,154 of CM060684.1, read as the reverse complement.
GGTATGTGTAATTGTTATGCAAGATGCAATCTTTGGTGTTTTTATGATATGCGTATGATATGCAATCTTTGGTGTTTGGTTATTTGTTAAAAACTGGCTTGTGATATTGTGATTTAGCGAATTTGCGGTTTTGAGTACTTGAATACACTTTTTTGTACTTAATAGTTCATATTTGGTAAAGGTCATATTTGGTCAAGGTTTAGGAACGAGAAAAGGTTTAGGAACGGGTCAGAACAGGTTAGATAAATTAGTTGTAAGCCCATCTTGATCTTGATACACCGGTGTTGGACTCAATACAGAACCATAAAATGTATTTAAGAACTTAAATTAGATTAGTTCACCATATATGGGATGTTTGGATGCTACTCTTGCAAACATAGATTAGACACATATTGGGCTGTGAAGAAGGTATGTTTTGGTGACAGGGCATCATTTGCCAATGTATAGGCGTTAAGTGTGGAGCCTGATTTGTTGCCTACACGGTCAAGCCATTAGGATGTAACCAATCTCTAGTACCCCTACTTATATGGTTGTGCAGTTTTGTCCATTCAGTGTGCATCTCTTTTCCTGTTGATACTAGTCGCACGTGCATCATCCCATTTTCAGTCCTTTGAGCATTTAAACAGAATCTCGCCTTGTTTTTATCTTCGTTATAATTGTTTTAAAGGTACATGATTATGACTTTGGTTGTGCTTTATTTGTCTACTGGTTTATGATCGACTTATTTGTAAAATTAAGCACTTTTTGTATTGAAATCAGTTATTATTGATGTTAAATTAAACTCATGTTCATTATTGGTTTTGATTTCATTTGATTTGATGAGATTTGTACTGATCTCGCTAACTGTTCTTAACTACGTATATGATATTATGATGATGAGTTTAATTGTGTTGCGAAGTGTTTATCGTTCTTATTGGTGTTAGTAACTGTTGTAGATCATGGATGTTATATTGTGATGATGAGTTGGATTATTGGAATTTTATTTGATGATATTTGTTTTGTTATTAGTTATAATGATATGGTTATGTTGCAAGTGTTCAAAATGTATCTAACCTTGTTGCGAAAAAAGACGAATATCGATTATATCTTGATCTGCTATGTAAACCATAGTTAGAGAATATTTTAAGTTTAGAAAGTCTTGACATATATAGAAGTATCCTACTACTATACTATTGATTAGTAGATCTATTGATGTATCCTACTGCTATACTATTGTTTAAAGTGAATCTAATCAAATAGTTGTAAAGTTGTATTGTTTGCTAACTTAATCAAGCTGATTGTTTGCGCCTCTTTATGTGTATTTATATGTATGCTTATTTTATTTTATTTTATTTTTTATTTTTATTTTTTTAGGAATGGGTGACACACTTACACTAAATTTTACTCCCGATCAATACAAGTTTTTTTTGGACTCATGTATCGAGTAAGTGAATAGGGTAGATGCTAAGGGTAATAGCCTACACATTGAGTCGTGGGCGATAGTTGGAAAGAAAATGAAGGAAAAATTTGGCCTAACGACCACCCAAAAACAACTAAAAAATAAGTTTGATTACTACCGAGGAAAACATCAGGTTCATGCTTATTTAAGAGGAAAAACAGGAAATCTTTTCAATGCCGATACAAATACATTCAACCTAATGGATGAAGAGTGGAAAGATTTAAACAAGGTGGGTTCATGAATACTTTGAACGTAATTTTTACATACATATAATATAGTAATGACAATGTTAATAATCTATACTTTCTTTGCGAATTTTGTTTAGAAATTTTCGAAATCGGGTAGTTTGAAAACTAGTCCATTGCAACATTATGATCTATGTGATTAGTTATTTGCAAAGTGTGCCGCATCCGGTTCTATTCGTCAACCCGTTGCTGAACGAAGACCTTCTCAAAATTCTCGTGTCAAATTAGTTGAAGTTGAGGATGGTTCTATTCGTCGACCCGTTGTTGAAGGAAGGTCTTCTTCTTAAAATTCTGGTGTCAAATTTGTTGAAGTTGAGGATGACGTGAACAGTTTGAATGAAGATGTTGGTTCTTGGGCAGCTAGCGAGCATAGAAATGTTGATGCGGGTTATGACTCTGGTTTTGAAGGTGGTTCTTATAAAGAACCAAATGTTGCACGAGGCAGGAAAAAGAAAAGGAGTAAAAAGGATTCGGAGTTGTGTGAGCTGGAAGAAAATATGAAGAATGCAATTGCTAAAATTGCTGTTCAAGAAAACCAAGGTCCAACTATGGATGAGTGTCATGAGAAGTTGAAGATGTTGAGTTTGGAATCTGAAGATCCAATTTATTTGGCGGCACTTGGGGTTTTTGTCAGTCTAAGAGCCACAGGGAGGCATGGATACTATTACCGTCAGAACCAAATATCTTAAAGAAATGGATTCAAATGATGGCACGTCAAATTGGTATATTGAAGTAGTATTGTTGAACTATTAGGAGTTAGTGGTATTTGGTACTTTGTTATGTTGAACTATAAGGAGTTTGTCGTATTTGGTACTTTGTTATGTTGAACTATTAGGAGTTTGTCGTATTTGGTACTTTGTCATGTTGAATTATTAGGAGTTTATCGTATTTGGTACTATTTTGAACTATTTTGTGTTAGTTTTGTTTGGTGCTTTACGATGTTAAACTGTTTGATCTATTGTTATTTGGTTTTGATGTTAAATTATTTGGTGTTTGTCTTTATTTGGTAATAATCCTAAACCCATTTGGTATGTATTGTTTGTATAGGTTAAATGGATGTTGCCCAAAAACTTGCGTTCATCTACATGTTTATTTTTATTTTAAGTTTTTTCGGCGAAGTTTAAGGAAACGTAAGCGAGATAATACTTCTGCAATGTCTGGGCATCAATATACTCAAGAACTTTTGCAAGGAAATAATTTACAATGTACGGAGTTAATACGGATGTCTCGTGACTCGTTTGTTCGACTATGCAACCATTTTAAAGAAAGAAATTGGTTAAGAAATAGAAAACATATATCGGTTGAGGAGAAGATGTTTATCTTCCTTATGATAGTCGGGCATAATGAACGATTTTCTGTTATGAAGCGTAGGTTTCAACACTCAAAGGAAACGATTCATAAGTGCTTTCACGAAGTATTAACTCAAATGTTGGTATTTTCCGAAGAAGTTATAAGACCGACAACATTTAATCCAAATCCAAACATTCCAGGAAACAATAGAAGGGAGCTTTGAATATTTAAGGTAACTATCAAATTTATAACTAGTGTGTCTCTTTGTTTGATTGTATTTTAACAATTTGTTGTTCTAAATTAGGGAGCCGTTGGTGCACTTGATGGAACCCTTATACATGTTGTTGTTCCATCTCATAAACAGAATGTATATAGAGCAAGAGGAAGAGGTGATTGTTATCAAAATGTTTTGGCAATTTGTGATTTCAACATGATCTTTACCTACATTGTCGCTGGATGGGAAGGTACCGCACACGATACGAGAATACTAAATGAAGCTTTAGTAGATCCGGTATTTGAGTTTCCGATTCCCCCGGCAGGTATTAAGTTTGGAATTGTAATATATATGACAACTTAGATATCAAAATATCCAAAAATTTATATGTTTTTTTTTTTTTTTTTTTTTTTTTTTTTTTTTTTTTTTTTTTTTTTCCAGATAAATATTATCTATGTGATGCTGCCTATAAGCACACGCATGGGTTTAGGGCTCCATATCGCAATGTCAGGTATTGGTTAGGAGACTTTCGTCGGAAACATGCAATGAGTAGTAAAGAAAAATTCAATCACGCTCATGCAAAACTTTGAAACGTAATTGAGAGGGTATTTGGAGTCCTAAAAGCGCGTTTTCCAATCTTGAAGAGTATGCCTGATGAGTGTCTAAATACTCATCATTTTATACCAATCTGAACTGCCAAAACATATAAAAACACTCAAATATGCATCATAATACTTAAAATATCTTAGAAGTGTATTTTATATGTTTCAAATGCAAAATATGCAAAACCAGATGAAAAACGTACAAAGTTTGCATAATTGGCAGTTTCAGTCCCTCAAATTTCAAAAGTTGTCAAATCTAGTCCCTGGTAAATCAAAACATGAAAAATATCATCAAAGGTCCTTAGGGATTCATAAGTTGTCAAGTATAATCCTTTAAAGTTAAAAATTGCAAAATGACAACTTTAGTCCCTCAAGTTTCAAAAATGTCAAAATTAGTCCTTAAGGTTTTAAAAATGGAAAATTAATAAAATAAACCTTGAACTATTCTTAAATGACAAAATTGGTCCTTATGATAACAATTTGAGAAATTACATCTTCAGTCCCTTAAAAATCCAAATTTACATAAATGGTCCCTGGAGTTTGAGAAATTGGCAAAAAAAGTCCCTGGGTTTTAAAAATAAAAATATTACATCTTTGGTCCTTGGAATATTCATAAAAGGCATAAATGGTCCTTATAAGTAGTTTGGGAAAATTGCAAAATCAGTCCTTTAACTTTGCTCAAATTACAAAAATGGTCCTTGTTTAATACCTTATACCAACCGGACCCTTTATTATAAAACCCAAAAACAAAACCAATCCAATACCTTTACCCAGCCCACCCTTTCTTTTTACCAAGCCCAAAACAAGCCCAGTCCAACCCCTTAATATACAAATGGGGTCAAACGGTCAAACCATACCCCAAACCGCCTCCATTGTTCATCACCCTCACCCTCACCTGAAACCTGAAACCAGGGTGGTTTTTCCACCACCTCACCACCCTACAGCTCACCCCCTACTCCCCCTAACCACCCTTCCACCTCACAACTAAACCACATCAGCATTTAATGCATACCACACCCCTTTTCACTCCAAACCATGCCCTGCTCCTCTGTTTTCTTCCATATAGCCCCAACTTGTCCTAAAAACATCCCTTTTGTCCCCTGACACCTCCACATCCTTCCAATAATCCTTAATTGCTCACCTTTGGCCCCAAGTTAACGTGGGGACTTTTGGCGCCATTTTTCATTTAAACGGATAGGATTGATTCAGAGAAATGGAGGGTCAAGATTCAAGTGGGATATGATCAGAGTCACATAAGGAACCCTAATATGGGCTTATAAAAGGAAGAGAAGCAGAAGAGATTAGTATCTAGTTTTTTTTTATAAATATATGTCGTATAATGCAATTTTAAAATTCTAGTGTAAACCTAAGCTTTTAAGCAGTAAGTTAAGCATCTTTCATGTATTGTAACTCTGTTTGATTAATCAAAGGCAAGTTTCTTTAACTATTTCATCATATGCAATTTCATTTAAATTTCCAAAAGGCTATTTAGTGTAATTGTTGTTACTGTGAAGTGTGTTGGACTTCTTAGATCACTTAAGCTCCTAGATAGCTTATCTAAGCTATTAGTAATAACTAAAAACAGTTTAGTAATAAAAAAGATCAAAAATACAAAAAGTCAATGAAAGTCAAACTGTCAAGTTCTTGGTAATAAGCAATGGAGCAAGGTTGATTCTGGAAGGCCTTGGGTTAGTGGTTCTGTGGAGAGCCTATAGGTTTGGTCTTGGTTCTTGATTCATTGTTTTAAGCAGGAAAGCAATTTGTAAGGTTTCTATTCCATTTCTTTTTCTCTAATGTAGTGAGCTTGTATTATTGCTTATTTGTCTTGATTGTGCTTATTCAGTGTTGTTTAAGTATTTTATTGCTTAAGATAGTTAATTTGTTCATTAGAATTATTAGTTACCAAAAATCATCGTTGTAACAGTCAAATAGTCTAAGTAGTAATCTTGTGTACTTGTCATTGCTTTCTGTTTCTAAGTGCTTAATTGAGCATTTTACATCAGTATAAGATATTGTGGTTAGGTCTCATAAGCTATAAAAGCATTTTACTACTTAAATCATAAAACTGTCAACCTTAGGTAGTGTTTGGATCAGTGTGATCCTGGGAGTTCTAGTACACAATTGATGTTGTTCTGTGTTTACACAAGTAACTTGGGATCATATTAGTCTAAGTAAACAATAAAAACCTAGGTTTATTAAAGAAAAAGTCAAAATCCTAGTCTAATCATCTCCATAATTCACTGTGTGAGATTTGGGACCTCAAACCCACCTCATTAGCTTAAATCTTATAGCTCTAGCTTAATATAGATATCTTATAGCTTATTATAACTTAATCAATCAGTATCAGTCATTAGAAATCCAAATAAGTCAAAGTTGGTGTTTTCATCACAAAGTCAAAAGTTGCATCTCAGATTTTTCCAAATATTCAAAGAATTTTTATGATTTATGAGATAAGAGTTAGGACTTGAAACTTGTTGTGTGCTTAATATATCAGCTGAACTTGTGATATCTAGGTTGGGTACATTTTTGTGAATTTTTCTTTGTGACCAAAACACCCTTGGAACATACCTGCAGGGCAAGCTGAGTGCCCTGCATCAGCAGACTCAACTCACCCCACCATCTTTAGTGGTCATTTGTGGTTAACCCAGTGGGTCCCACACCTCATACTTGAGTTCTTCCAACCCCCTCCTACCAGGGAACAAGGTTTGACCTTTTTTTTGACCTAGTGATTAGTGGACCCCACCTAAATCACCCTCATAAGTCTGTCCCATTTCTGACCCAGAAACCAAATAAGAAGTTGCTTATTATAGCTTTTTAGCTTATCCCATGAGCTTATCTCATCAAATCTAGTTTAAATAAGTCCAAATAACTTAGGTGTATCTGATTTAACCAGTGTGGACCCGACATAACTCCATTTGAGCTTATTTCTTTGTGTGGTCAACCTTAGTCAACTATATAAGAAAATAAGCACTCACAGTGCTTATTTTGAGTTTCCAAATTTGTTGTCTTTGTAAAAGTTTCTTATTTTAAGTATTTTAATAGTTTTATAAAAGAAAAACCAGAAAAAGCAAAACTTATTTATAGTGATAACTTCTATTTAATAGAAATTATCTAATTAATTTTCCTTTCAGCTTATTAATAAGCACTTTTCCAATTTTATAATTTTATTAATTTCCTAGTACCTTTAAGTAGTTAAAATAATTTTCTTAGATTTTTCCTAAACTGTTTACTATTTATTAGAATTAAAAGTAATTTAAATAATTAATTAAGTAATATTAATGATTAAATAGTTTTCTTTAATTTTAAGTAACAACAGTAGAATTTTATATTTTTCCTAAGTTTTATAAAGTAGTTAAGACTTTTAGAAAATAGTTTCATAATTTCCACTATCCATTTTCTAATTTTCCTATTTAATTTAATTAAATTAGATTTAAATTAATTAATAAGTCATTAATTAGTCAGTTAGATTAAATATAATTTTTAGCAACTTTTTATAATTTTTTAGGATTCCTGTAATGGTTAATTAGTTTTGTAAATTTTTACATAATTTTATAAGTCATTTAAGTATTAATAGTAATTTAAAATAGTTTAATTAAGTTAAATAGTTTTTAATTAATAGAAAACTCATAAAAAGACAAAAATATTTATTTTCATTTTTTATACTTTCTTCAAGTTCTAATTAAGGTTTAGAAATTATTTTTGCAAGTTTTTAGGTTAATTTGTAATATTTGTCATTTTTAGTTAATTTAAATTAGATTTTTAAATAGTTTTATTAATTAAATAATATTTAAATATTATAATAATCACTTTTATAATTTCATTTTCATTTTCAAATTTCTTTTTAATTTTAAGTTTTCAAAAGTTTCAAAAGCACCCCCTGTAGTTTGTAATTTGTTTAAAACCCACTTGTCTCTGTCTGTTATCTGATTTTCTTATTTGTGCTTTTGGGTGTATCTCTGTTATTGTTTATATCTTTTCATATTATCTAAATACCAAGCAATCAGTAGTGTAAATCACCCATCAATCATTTTGGTTACTGTCCTCAGTACCACTCATTCTCCTAATCGTTCCAAAATACAATTTCAATCTCGTTGGGATTTAATGACCCGGGGATTTCCCTATATTTCCACGGTCAAATAATAACTTGCACTTTCTCTCAGGTGGGCCTATCAGCTGCACACGGTTGACTGGTTGGTTTGGGAGGAGTCAAAATTTGGCGCCGCTGCCAGGGAGGTTGTTGCGTATTTCAAAACGGTTTAAGTTTAGTGGTTTTCAAAACTCTTCCTGTACAAATATCACCACTTTGTAAATTTTTAAGAAAATCAAAATCATATCTGAAAAAGTTCATTAACATTTCTCCTGAAGTGTTAAAAACACCAAACAAATCATAAACAACAAAACAAACTGTGAAGTTAAATTACTTCGTTATCTTTAAGATTACAACCTATACAGTTGGTTTAAGGTAAGTTCTGACATTAAATTGCGAACTGAAGAGGGATCCATTTATTTCCTCCCGCCAATCTGCGAGTAATCTTAAAGGAACGATTTCGGTTAACGAATCAGTTCCAAAAATATTGTCCAAAGTTTTTCACCCATACACGAAAAGCCAAAAACATTTTACTGTGAATATAATTACATAAAAGTTTACCACCGAAAACCAAGGCAGAACACCTACCAACTGGGGGTGTGAACATAATAAGTTCCCAAACTTAAGATTTAAAACTTACCATTGTATCCTTGTGAATAGTGTACCTTTTTTAAAGGAGCTGCTCATTCGTGATTATTGGATTCAAGTTCACTGTCGTTTTGCCTCTGTCTTGTTTTGATTAATACCGTTTTTAGTGCATGCGCACTCGTTCGCAAACAAAGCGTAATAAAGAAAAAAAACGTAACTAAGTTACGTACTGTTGAAGAAGAACACCCATAAAAAATGAACGACGAGCCCCCATTCCCTCCCAAGGAGGAACCAGTTCCTGACACCTGAACAATGGAGGAACTGTATCAACCTACCATGCAAGGGAGGGGTGGACCAATTGCACCACTCACTATTGGAGCCACGGATTTTGGATTAAAACACCACATGATACAACAGATCCAGAATACGTGCCAGTTCCACGGATTGCCGGGTGACGATGCTAACAAGCATCTCGACAAATTTTTAACTGTCACCCAAAGCATGAAACAAAATAGCGTCACCGATGACGGCCTATGTTTGAACCTTTTTCCCTATTCCCTCACTCATCATGCAACTTCATGGTTCGATCGACTTCCTAAGAATTCGATCCACACTTTTGATGAGATGATCACTAAATTTCTGGCCAAATACTTTCCACCATCTATGGTCACAAAGCTGAGGAATGATATCAGCAACTTCAGACAGCTTCCCGAAGAGTCCTTATTTGAGGCATGGGAACGCTACAAACTTGCTATTGATCGGTGTCCTAATCACAACATGCTTCTTGTCACCATTATTGATACCTTTTATAATGGTTTGACACTCCGTCATCGTAACACCATCAATGCTGCTGCTGGGGGTACCTTTATGAAAAGGACTCCTGAAGAGTGCTATGACTTAATCGAAAACATGACTGCCCCTCATAATTTTTGGGACTCCTCTGCTGAGAGGAATGACTCATTTAAGTCAGCCACTCCGGCAAGCAATGAAATATCCATCCTAGCTAAAAAGCTGGATGATTTGTCTACAGCAGTTTTGCGTATCCATTAGACAAATTATAATCAGGTCAAAGCTGTTAACCCAAGTTGTGAAACTTGCGGTGGTCCACATCCTTACACAGAGTGCCCAGCCTCCGGTGGCCCGGCTCGTGAAAATGTGTATGCAGCTCAAGGTTCCTATAATACGGGAGGTAATTCTTACCAACCGCAAGGAGATCGAAACCTTTTGAGCTACCGATCTAATAACTACATCGGACCACCAGGGTTTAATCAGTCCCAGAACCAAAATGGTCAAAACAGAAACCAGAACTTTAACCAGAATCAGAACCAGAACCGAATGAACCAAGGTTATAACAACCAAGGGAATTTCAACCCTGGTCAAAACCAGGTTCAACAAAATCAGAACCAAGGGAATTATAATCGAAATCAAGGTCAGAACAATTACCCACAGGGTAATTTTCAACAACAAAACCACTTCCAGAGTAATAATAATCAGCAACATGGGAATTTCCAGAACAATCGGGCTCAAAATTTTCCAAACAAAAATCAAGCCATTGTTCCAACTGGACCATCACATAATGAGTTATTAAAACAGTTTATGAAATCCCAAGAAGAACTGAACAAAATGCTGGTTAGTCAAATATCTAATTTGCAGAAGTCTTTAAATGATCGACCCTCGGACTCAGGTACTACTTTACGTAGCAACACGATCGCTAATCCGAGGGGCGATGTAAAGGCGATCACCACAAGAAGTGGAGTTTCTTACCAAGGATCTACAGCTCCTTCTACCTTTTCTCCTATCCCTGTAGAGGAATGTGAAACTGAGGATACTACGGATACGGTACTTCCTAATAATAACGGAGGTACCAAAGACATCCCTCCTCCAGTTATCCCAGTCCCGACTCCCCCTAAAAGAGTCGTGTTTGAAACTACCGAAGGTCTTGTTGAAAATCCAAAAGCCAACCCAAAACCAACAATTCCATATCCCTCACGATTGCAAGATCAGAAGCTCCGTGACAAAGCTAATCATCAGATGGAAAAATTCTTTCAGATTTTTCAAGAACTACACTTCGATATTAGTTTCGCGGATGCTCTTCTTTTAATGCCCAAATTCGCATCGACAATCAAAAACCTGTTGAGCAATAAAGAAAAATTGTTTGAGATGGCACGAACTCCACTCAATGAGAACTGCTCTGCAGTTCTGTTGAAACAGCTTCCCGAGAAGCTAGGAGACCCCGGGAGATTTCTGATACCATGTATTTTCCCGGGGATGGTTGATTGTTTTGCCTTGGCCGATCTTGGTGCAAGCATCAACTTAATGCCCCACTCAGTTTGGAAAAAGCTCTCTCTTCAGGCACTTTCTCCCACATGCATGACTCTCGAGCTTGAAGACCGTTCAATTTCACGTCCCCTTGGTATTGCCGAGGACGTATTTGTAAGAGTGGAAAAGTTCCATTTTCCGGCAGACTTTGTCGTTGTTGATTTTGATGCAGATCCAAGAGTTCCTCTCATTCTTGGAAGGGGATTCTTAAGAACGGGACGTGCATTAATCGATGTTTTCGATGAGGAAATCACGTTAAGAGTTGGCAATGAAGCGATAACGTTCAACCTTGATCAAACCTCGAGATACTCCTCGAATTATGATGCTGAATCGGTCAACCGAATTGATGTCATTGACATTGCATCCGAGGAGTATGCTCAGGAATTCCTTGGATTCGCTGATAATTCTACGAGTGGAAATCCCACTACTTCTTCTGATCCCATAATAGCTAATTCTTCTCCTTCCCTCACTCCGTTTGAGGGAAGTGATTTCGTCCTTGAGGAATTAGAGGCCTTTCCCAAAAGTGATTCAGTTCCGGAAGGAATTGATTACCAAGAGATTGACCCGGAGAGGGATATACTTCTCCTTGAGAAGTTATTGAACAAAGATCCTTCTCCCATTCCTGTTCTACCTCCACAACTTCATAAGGCGGAAGTCAAGTATGTTGAGAAAAATGATGATTTCCCCGAGGTTGAACTTAAGGACCTGCCTCCTCATCTAGAATATGCATTCTTAGAAGGTAACGATAAGTTACCAATCATTATTGCAAAAGACTTAAAGGATGAGGAGAAAACCGCGCTGCTTAAGGTTTTAAAGTCCCACAAGCAAGCAATTGCTTGGAAGCTTTCAGATATAAAGGGTATTAACCCGGATTTTTGTACGCACAAAATCCTAATGGAAGAGGACTTTAAACCTGCCGTGCAGCATCAAAGAAGGATAAATCCAAAAATCCACGAAGTTATTAAAGCAGAAGTTATCAAACTTCTTGATGCGGGATTGATTTACCCTATATCAGATAGTCCTTGGGTTAGCCCAATACATTGTGTTCCAAAAAAGGGTGGTATTACGGTTATCACAAATGAGGACAACGAGTTAATACCAACTCGTTTGGTTACAGGGTGGCGAGTATGTATCGATTACAGAAAGCTTAACTAAGCCACCCGCAAAGACCATTTTCCTCTGCCCTTTATGGATCAAATGCTCGAAAGACTAGCGGGGAATGAGTATTATTGCTTCCTCGACGGCTTCTCGGGTTACTTCCAAATTCCCATTGATCCACAGGATCAAGACAAGACTACCTTCACATGCCCTTACGGAACATTTGCCTATCGTCGCATGCCTTTTGGGTTATGTAATGCTCCGGGCACTTTCCAGAGGTGCATGATGGCTATTTTCCACGACATGATCGGGAAAACCATGGAGGTATTCATGGATGACTTCTCAGTCATCGGGAATTCTTTCGACTCATGCCTCTCCCATTTAGAAAAAATGCTTCAACGTTGTGAAAACACTAATCTTTGTCTAAACTGGGAGAAGAGCCATTTTATGGTTAAGGAGGGCATTGTCCTCGGCCATAAAATTTCAAAAAGTGGGATTGAGGTCGATAAGGCCAAAATTGATGTTATTGCTAAACTGCCTCATCCCACCACTGTTAAAGGAATAAGGAGTTTCCTCGGCCATGCCGGGTTCTATCGGAGATTCATACAGGATTTTTCCAAAATAGCCCGGCCCATGACTCATCTTCTTGAAAAGGATGCTCCTTTCATCTTTTCCCCCGAGTGCATCGAAGCTTTTTCTACTTTAAAGAAAAGACTTACCGAAGCACCAATCCTTGTTGCCCCCGACTGGGACTTACCCTTCGAACTTATGTGCGATGCTAGCGACTTCGCTATTGGTGCAGTTCTGGGGCAACGCAAAACCAAACATTTCCCGCCAATACACTACGCAGCTAAGACCATGAATGAAGCTCAAACACACTATACCACCACAGAAAAAGAATTATTAGCTGTGGTATACGCCTTTGAAAAATTTCGGTCTTACTTAATCTTAACCAAAAGCGTGGTGTATACGGACCATTCGGCTCTGAAATACTTGTTCACTAAACAGGATGCAAAGCCAAGACTGCTCCATTGGGTCCTACTCCTTCAAGAATTCGATATTCTCATAAGAGATAAAAAAAGAGCAGAGAACCTTGCAGCTGATCACTTGTCCCGGTTAGAAAATCCTCATCAGGATATTCTCGAGAGAAAAGAAATTAATGAAACTTTTCCTCTGGAGACTCTAAATCTAATCTCTACCCGGGATGATTCCAATACCCCATGGTTTGCCGACTTTGCAAATTACCGTGCGGGAAATTTCGTTGTGAAAGGGATGTCGTCCCAACAGAAAAGAAAATTCTTTAAAGATGTAAAACATTACTTCTGGGACGACCCCTACTTGTTCAAAATATGTGCGGATCAAGTCATCCGACGGTGTGTCCATGGCCAAGAAGCCATGGAAATTCTTAAAGCTTGTCATGATGGACCCACGGGGGGACATCATAACCCAAACTACACCGCCAAAAAGGTGTTTGATTCAGGATTCTTTTGGCCCACGATCTATAAAGACGCCCATGAACTTATCAAAACTTGTGAGGCTTGCCAGCGTCACGGGAATATTTCCAAAAAGAATGAGATACCGCAAAACGCCATCCAAGTCTGTGAAATATTTGATATGTGGGGCATTGATTTTATGGGGCCATTCCCGTCTTCACGAGGGAATAAATACATACTCGTGGCTGCCGACTATCTGTCAAAATGGGTTGAAGCAAAAGCTTTACCCACCAATGATGCCTGAGTGGTCGTTAAATTTTTAAAGTCTCTCTTTGCCAGATTCGGGACTCCTCGTGCCATTATCAGTGATCGTGGCACTCACTTCTGCAATGAACAATTTGCAAGAGTGATGCTGAAATATGGTGTAACTCACCGTCTTTCTACAACATACCACCCCCAAACAAGTGGGCAGGTGGAGGTCTCAAATCGGGGTATTAAGAGAATTCTGGAGAGGACGGTTGGTGAAAACCGTGCCTCTTGGTCGGATAAGCTGGACAATGCATTATGGGCTTTCCGCACTGCTTACAAAACACCCATCGGGTGTACTCCATATAAGCTAGTGTACGGGAAAGCATGTCATCTTCCGATCGAATTAGAACATAAGGCCTATTGGGCCTTAAAACATGCAAATTTCGACCTTCAGACAGTGGGTGATCACCGTAAAGTTCAACTAAACGAACTAAATGAATTACGTGATCAAGCTTACAAAAATTCTTTAAACTATAAAGAAAAGACTAAAAATATACATGACACTAAAATTAAGAACCGCGTTTTCAACGTTGGTGACAGAGTTCTTCTTTTCAATTCAAGATTAAAAATTTTCTCGGGTAAACTAAAAACCCGTTGGTCTGGACCATTTACTATAACAAAAGTATATCCATATGGAACTGTTGAGTTATTGCAACCCGACGGTCCCAATTTTAAAGTAAATGGTCATCGGTTAAAACACTATTTTGGAGGGGACATACAACCAATGGTTGTCCCGGATCTCCAAACTTACCCCATGGACCAATAAATTCGGGGTCGAGTCAAGCTAGCGACTCGGTTAACAAAAATAGTAGCTTCCCCAAGGACAATTTAATTCGGGGTCGAGTCACGCTAGCGACTCGATAATCAAAAACAGTAGCAATATGGGTTTTCACCCATATTTCTGTCTTCTCATCCCTTTCTACCACCCTAGTGTGGGGGAGACGAGCCACATGTTGTACATATGTATAAATTTTTTCAAAAAAAAAAAAAAAATAAATAAATAAATAAATTAGTTAAACTTTGTATGTAAATAGACTAAAATAAAAGGTTAATAGTATTACCTTCTTACGTTCTAAGTCTTGGTGGGACACCAAGTACTTTGAATATTGAGGGCAATATTCAGTTCTAAGTGTGGGGGAGAGTTCTCACGAATTCAAAACACATGTTCCATCAAGAACCACCATTTGATCAAAATTACCAGTTTTTTCACACTTAGAAATGCAAATAATGGTTATCAATCCACCATGTCTAACCCACAAAAGGATTGGCTAGTCCAGGAGCAAACGGCTCTTGGTAAAGACATCTCAAATCCGTTGATGGCTTGCAATTTGCCCAAAATTGTATGGTTCCTCAACTCCCCATATCCTATAAAGCGATTGAGTTGGCTAGCCCGCAAGATTATGGCTTGTGGTAAAGGCCGTGGAAAAACCATAATTGGTAATCAGCTCACCAAGATGTTGACTATTCAGTCAAGAGTTGGCTAGTCCAGAAGCAAACGGCTTTTGGTAAAGACAAATCAAATCCGTTGACAGCTGGTGGTTTGCTAAAAATCACACGGTTATCAGATGTGCCACAGTTCTTACATCTGGCTACTCCAGAAGTGATGGCTTTCGGTAAAGAGTAAAAATCCATTAAAATTTTCTCAAAAGATTGCTAGGGACTAGCAATAGTTTAGTGTGGGGGGTTGATGAGTGTCTAAATACTCATCATTTTATACCAATCTGAACTGCCAAAACATACAAAAACACTCAAATATGCATCATAATACTTAAAATATCTTAGAAGTGTGTTTTATATGTTTCATATGCAAAATATGCAAAAACAGATGAAAAACGTACAAAGTTTGCATAATTGGCAGTTTCAGTCCCTCAAATTTCAAAAGTTGTCAAATCTAGTCCCTGGTAAATCAAAACATGAAAAATATCATCAAAGGTCCTTAGGGATTCATAAGTTGTCATGTATAATCCTTTAAAGTTAAAAATTGCAAAATGACAACTTTAGTCCCTCAAGTTTCAAAAATGTCAAAATTAGTCCTTAAGGTTTTAAAAATGGAAAATTAATAAAATAAACCTTGAACTATTCTTAAATGACAAAATTGGTCCTTATGATAACAATTTGAGAAATTACATCTTCAGTCCCTTAAAAATCCAAATTTACATAAATGGTCCCTGGAGTTTGAGAAATTGGCAAAAAAGGTCCCTGGGTTTTAAAAATAAAAATATTACATCTTTGGTCCTTGGAATATTCATAAAAGGCATAAATGGTCCTTATAAGTAGTTTGAGAAAATAGCAAAATCAGTCCTTTAACTTTGCTCAAATTACAAAAATGGTCCTTGTTTAATACCTTATACCAACCGGACCCTTTATTATAAAACCCAAAAACAAAACCAATCCAATACCTTTACCCAGCCCACCCTTTCTTTTTACCAAGCCCAAAACAAGCCCAGTCCACCCCTTAATATACAAACGGGGTCAAACGGTCAAACCATACCCCAAACCGCCTCCACTGTTCATCACCCTCACCCTCACCTGAAACCTGAAACCAGGGTGGTTTTTCCACCACCTCACCACCCTACAACTCACCCCCTACTCCCCCTAACCACCCTTCCACCTCACAACCAAACCACATCAGCATTTAATGCATACCACACCCCTTTTCACTCCAAACCATGCCCTGCTCCTCTGTTTTCTTCCATATAGCCCCAACTTGTCCTAAAAACATCCCTTTTGTCCCCTGACACCTCCACATCCTTCCAATAATCCTTAATTGCTCACCTTTGGCCCCAAGTTAACGTGGGGACTTTTGGCGCCATTTTTCATTTAAACGGATAGGATTGATTCAGAGAAATGGAGGGTCAAGATTCAAGTGGGATATGATCAGAGTCACACAAGGAACCCTAATATGGGCTTATAAAAGGAAGAAAAGTAGAAGAGATTAGTATCTAGTTTTTTTTTTTATAAATATATGTCGTATAATGCAATTTTAAAATTCTAGTGTAAACCTAAGCTTTTAAGCAGTAAGTTAAGCATCTTTCATGTATTGTAACTCTGTTTGATTAATCAAAGGCAAGTTTCTTTAACTATTTCATCTTATGCAATTTCATTTAAATTTCCAAAAGGCTATTTAGTGTAATTGTTGTTACTGTGAAATGTGTTGGACTTCTTAGATCACTTAAGCTTTTAGATAGCTTATCTAAGCTATTAGTAATAACTAAAAGCAGTTTAGTAATAAAAAAGATCAAAAACATAAAAAGTCACTGAAAGTCAAACTGTCAAGTTCTTGGTGATAAGCAATGGAGCAAGGTTGATTCTGGAAGGCCTTGGGTTAGTGGTTCTGTGGAGAGCCTATAGGTTTGGTCTTGGTTCTTGATTCATTGTTTTAAGCAGGAAAGCAATTTGTAAGGTTTCTATTCCATTTCTTTTTCTCTACTGTAGTGAGCTTGTATTATTGCTTATTTGTCTTGATTGTGCTTATTCAGTGTTGTTTAAGTATTTTATTGCTTAAGATAGTTAATTTGTTCATTAGAATTATTAGTTACTAAAAATCATAGTTGTAACAGTCAAATAGTCTAAGTAGTAATCTTGTGTACTTGTCATTGCTTTCTGTTTCTAAGTGCTTAATTGAGCATTTTACATCAGTATAAGATATTGTGGTTAGGTCTCATAAGCTATAAAAGCATTTTACTACTTAAATCATAAAACAGTCAACCTTAGGTAGTGTTTGGATCAGTGTGATCCTGGGAGTTCTAGTACACAATTGATGTTTTTCTGTGTTTACACAAGTAACTTGGGATCATATTAGTCTAAGTAAACCATAAAAACCTAGGTTTATTAAAGAAAAAGTTAAAATCCTAGTCTAATCATCTCCACAGTTCACTGTGTGAGATTTGGGACCTCAAACCCACCTCATTAGCTTAAATCTTAGAGCTCTAGCTTAATATTGGTATCTTATAGCTTATTATAACTTAATCAATCAGTATCAGTCATTAGAAATCCAAATAAGTCAAAGTTGGTGTTTTCATCACAAAGTCAAAAGTTGCATCTCAGATTTTTCCAAATATTCAAAGAATTTTTATGATTTATGAGATAAGAGTTAGGACTTGAAACTTGTTGTGTACTTAATATATCAGCTGAACTTGTGATATCTAGGTTGGGTACATTTTTGTGATTTTTTCTTTGTGACCAAAACACCCTTGGAACACACCTGCAGGGCAAGCTGAGTGCCCTGCATCAGCAGACTCAACTCACCCCACCATCTTTGGTGGTCATTTGTGGTTAACCCAGTGGGTCCCACACCTCATACTTGAGTTTTTCCAACCCCCTCCTACCAGGGAACAAGGTTTGACCTTTGTTTTGACCTAGTGATCAGTGGACCCCACCTAAATCACCCTCATAAGTCTGTCCCATTTCTGACCCAGAAACCAAATAAGCAGTTGCTTATTATAGCTTTTTAGCTTATCCCATGAGCTTATCTCATCAAATATAGTTTAAATAAGTCCAAATAACTTAGGTGTATCTGATTTAACCAGTGTGGACGCCACATAACTCCATTTGAGCTTATTTCTTTGTGTGGTCAACCTTAGTCAACTATATAAGAAAATAAGCACTCACAGTGCTTATTTTGAGTTTCCAAATTTGTTGTCTTTGTAAAAGTTTCTTATTTTAAGTATTTTAATAGTTTTATAAAAGAAAAACCAGAAAAAGCAAAACTTATTTATAGTGATAACTTCTATTTAATAGAAATTATCTAATTAATTTTCCTTTCAGCTTATTAATAAGCACTTTTCCAATTTTATAATTTTATTAATTTCCTAGTACCTTTAAGTAGTTAAAATAATTTTCTTAGATTTTTCCTAAACTGTTTACTATTTATTAGAATTAAAAGTAATTTAAATAATTAATTAAGTAATATTAATAATTAAATAGTTTTCTTTAATTTTAAGTAACAACAGTAGAATTTTATATTTTTCCTAAGTTTTATAAAGTAGTTAAGACTTTTAGAAAATAGTTTCATAATTTCCACTGTCCATTTTCTAATTTTCCTATTTAATTTAATTAAATTAGATTTAAATTAATTAATAAGTCATTAATTAGTCAGTTAGCCTAAATATAATTTTTAGCAACTTTTTATAATTTTTTAGGATTCCTGTAATGGTTAATTAGTTTTGTAAATTTTTACATAATTTTATAAGTCATTTAAGTATTAATAGTAATTTAAAATAGTTTAATTAAGTTAAATAGTTTTTAATTAATAGAAAACTCATAAAAAGACAAAAATATTTATTTTCATTTTTTATACTTTCTTCAAGTTCTAATTAAGGTTTAGAAATTATTTTTGCAAGTTTTTAGGTTAATTTGTAATATTTGTCATTTTTAGTTAATTTAAATTAGATTTTTAAATAGTTTTATTAATTAAATAATATTTAAATATTATAATAATCACTTTTATAATTTCATTTTCATTTTCAAATTTCTTTTTAATTTTAAGTTTTCAAAAGTTTCAAAAGCATCCCCTGTAGTTTGTAATTTGTTTAAAACCCACTTGTCTCTGTCTGTTATCTGATTTTCTTATTTGTGCTTTTGGGTGTATCTCTGTTATTGTTTATATCTTTTCATGTTATCTAAATACGAAGCAATCAGTAGTATAAATCACCATCAATCATTTTGGTTACTGTCCTCAGTACCACTCATTCTCCTAATCGTTCCAAAATACAATTTCAATCTCGTTGGGATTTAACGACCCGGGGATTTCCCTATATTTCCACGGTCAAATAATAACTTGCACTTTCTCCCAGGTGGGCCTATCAGCTGCACACGGTTGACTGGTTGGTTTGGGATGAGTCAATGCCCAAATTTCCTTTGGTAACACAAAGAGATATTACTATTTCATGTTTTGCTATTCGTAATTTTATTCGAAAAGAAGGTTTAGACGATGATTTGTTCTCTCAATACGATCAAGGTGACGTGCATGATAATGAAAATGTATATGATGATAATAACGGTGATGTTGAAGTTGTTCAACAAATTGGGAGTGACGCGGATCAACGATACATGATTAACTTACGAGATCAAATCGCGGGACAAATTATGCAAAGCTAGGTTTTAAATTATTTGGTATTGTTTAAGTAACTTAATTGTTGTTTCATTTGCGTTAAGCTTATGTTTTATTTTAAGACGATTTATGTAATAGTTTTTATTATGTTAAAATTTTTATATGTATTAAGATAAATTGTTTAATGATTTATAATTGTGTTAAATTTATGATAAAAATATTTTGTTTCAAGTTTACACTATCTATTTGTTAATCGTATTTGCAATAGTTTAATATAGACTTAAAAAGGGAAAATTAAAACCATTCATACAATTTTAGAAAAAACAAACAACAAATTTTCATTCAGATTCACACATTATATCCACTTCTTACTAGTAAGATGTGATAGTTAGATTCAGATGTGAAACATCTAACTGAAACAAACACACCCTAAATCTTACATTTGTATATTAATTCAATTTGTCAAGTGGTCAAGTAATATCCAAATTGTTACTTGATGATAATGTAGTGCATGCACATCCAGCTACACCTGCTTTAGTTTATAAATTGTAGTTTTCTTTAGTTATTTACTAAATACAGATATGTTGACACTAAATCATACATTTGTATATTAATTCAATGTGTCAACTGGTCAAGTAATATCCAAATTGTTACTTGATGATAATGTTTTAAATCTAAGTAATAAGACAATGTCGATTTCAAATATTTTGGAATATGCCTATCTTTGTGGGAGACCTTCCATTAAAAAAATCATCGACATACTATAAAACCTTATCAGCGATCAAATCCAACTAATAGCATTTGGCGAGGTTAAGATTGTATCACAATTTGGATTAAGAATGCCCCAAATGATAAGTGATTTTTGTCCCACAATTTCGTGATTAAATATAACTTGGATTTAGAATTGTAACAAATGAAAGTTAGAAGCTAGTAAAACCTTCTAGCAATACCACATGAAGCGAAATTGTAAGTACTTCTACTACAAATATCTTTTCAAAATGCACGTATAACAATAATTTCTTCTATCTGTATTTTAACATATATTCAGCTGTTAAAATATTATACAACCGGTGATAAGTACACTTTCTCGTTTATCTATAGATGAACAATACTTACTTTGAAAATCATAAATGCATCTCAAGAAAATGCCAAAAAAAAAATATTTTTTACATCTATGCATCGCCTTACAACATTGCAGGATTGTGATGGATTGAAAATTTAATTAGTAGTCGTTATCATTTGAAAGAAAATTAGTCAAAAATAGCAAATTGACTGATGGTCCCAAATTTTAACCTTTATTTAAAGGGAAAGAAAGCAAAACTGAAAAGGAAGTTCTCTTATATTTATCTTAAGCGTTTAAGTTTCAAATGTTGGGCATTACTAATTAAGTATTTAATTACATTATGTGGTTAGGTAAAACAAACGAGATATAAAGAAACAATATCGATATATACAGTGGATAAGCACCATTTATATCAAGGATGTATATGCTAGTATATAATATCTCCAATGAAGAGGGTGAAGCGTAAGAGGATAAATGTTAGAGAAACACTGATCTCTTTTTTGAACAATAAGTTATTATTATTATTATTGCAATGTAATTTTTTTTTTTTTTTTTACATAAACTTGGATGGAAGTCTAGACACAAGCTGTGCTCCCACTCCTTTCTGAATACAAAATCTAACTCTATAAAAGATAAAAACACCACTTTTAGCATTATTTGAGTGGCTGCTGGCAATAAACTTAATTCATGAAAGTATGTCCAAAGCCTCTGTATCGAATTTCTCGAATGTAGAAAAAGCAAATGGTAAGAACTTGTATCCATTGTCCTCACCTTTGGATGCATAATTTCTCCTTTTCTTCTTCACAGCATTGTGCAAGGCTACCACAGGAGCCCATGAAGTCGCCCCAATACCAGCAAATGAAGAGATACCGGCCACATCCACGCATGCATCTTTACCTTGAAGCCGATTAAATAATAGCAAGTCTGCAGGACGCAAATCATTCCCATCCTCCGAAAGGAACCCCATAGGAGCCTCCTTACTCAGCATGATCCCAACCTTAGAACATATATCAACAACTCAACAAGAATATCACGCACCAGATTATGTCTGAACTTCACACCCACTTCATTAGACCAGTGGACTGCATGATCACCCCATATGTCCATACGATGCACATTACATCTCGGGTAAAGGCTACCTTCAGAGAACATAGGTACAGTAAGTCTATAACACAACACGGATCAGGATTGGCGATGGTTCATCCTCTGTCCTAATCCATCAATAGGGATGGTGAAAAGAAAATCATGTGCATGTGGGGCGCGTATACAACTGAGAATAGCCACATGTCTTGGACTTAGCAAGTACTTAGAAACAAGGTCTTTCTCAATGACACCAAAGTAACACTTTGCAAAGGTTTTCATCATTTGGGGGGCAGAAGCACCATTAGTGACAGAGAGAGCTTCCATGTTACAAGTAATGTTGAAAGTATCAAGAGCATACTGAAAAGAAGGACCATAGGAGACATTATCAGTTTTAGACAGTATCTTGTCCTGTAGATTACTCGTTTGGAAAAAGAGGCGAGAAAAGCATACTGGATAATGTCACCCGCTGAAAGGATACCCAGACCACCCAACTTGATTGGAAGAGTGGCGAGCCGCCACTGCCAATCACCAAACCCCGGCCCTGAGGCGGTAACAATCTTCTCCAAGGAAGTACGTAACGACTGATTAAACTGACCCTCGGCCTCCTGTAAATACAAAGGGGAGCATGTCCTCAAAGCATAAGATAATTTTGCAACCCCGACACAACTACGAAGAAGAAGGAGCTCACATTGGGGATCATGAAGTTTGTGGATTGCCTCCATTAAGGTGATAGTTTTAGAAACCCTTTTCAAAGTCAAATCCCGACAAAAACTATAATCCAAACTGACTGAACCTCCAAGAAGTTTGACGCCATTGAATATTATTATTATTATTATTATTATTATTGTTATTATTATAAAAGAATAATATTATGCTGATACAATACTTCAAATATTGACGAACTAGCAAATCTCAATTTTTTTTAACGTGCTTGCCTTACTACCGGTGTCTGCGTCGGTCACTAGCTCGATTATTACACATCCAAATATATTTCCTCTAAACAATCTACCCTAAATTATGTATGAACAAAATATCGCAAATCTAGGAAACTGTTAGTGAGAATCATTTGTTCTCTTCGTGGTCCAACAAAAAAACTATGGTGGTTGTAAACCTCATAAGACATGCAACAATTGTCAAACTTCAAGCTACCTCAAACTTAAACCACAAAATCCTTCAAGCATCTGTTTGTCGAGAACATCCTCTTCACGAAGCTTAGTGATCTATAACACGGACCACAAAGTACCCGTTTATCGACAAAAGAGGAACTCAGATCGATAAGGTTGTTATTATTGAAAACTTGGTATGTGATAGTTAAAAATAGGTTGAGTTGAAAATCTTAAGCAATTGTTGCATCAGGATGCTCTTTGAGTGACAATAGAAAAAACTCAATTTAGTAGCAACTATATTGTACCAATATTAATATTCAGAAAGGGACCAATAACATATGATTTCATGACCAATACTTTAATCTTCAAAAAGATATATTATATAGTCATCCACCACCATGAGACAAAAATCTTGGGGATATTTGCAACTTGATAATGGTGCATTTAGTGTTTCTAGTGATGACAAGTTGATGATAAGCAGCCAGCCCGGCCACTCAAAGACTCTTTGATATCTATTTGTGCTTATTAACTACTTTTTTTTTTTTTTTTTTTTTTTTTTTTTTTTTTTTTTTTTTTTTTTTATCTGTCTGCTTTCTCTAATATTTACGACGGATATTCTTTCTAAAGTATTCAGAAAATGTTCCACATATATATGAACATGTATGCTTTTGTTTGTCTTTAATTGACGATAAATATTCTTATATGCTTAGAATAAATGTAATAGTGATCATCAAAAGTTCGATGACATCATTATGATATTAGATTTCTTTTTTTTTAAAACAACTTCATAATTAACTTTTAATGTAATAAAAAGACTGAAGATCACAAAAAATACGTTAAATAAACACCTAAACATACAAACATCCTCACACCAAGTTGTTCATATAATCGACCGACCTTTTTTTTTTGGATAAAATATTCTCAACCTTTTGATCAATATTTATGTTACACAATATGCATAAACGTTAGCCAGCAAGCTAAGCTTTTGGTAGAAACTATTGTTGGCCGGTAGATCTGAAGACCCTAAAAACTACAAAAGTGTTTCATTAAATTCAAAAAATCTAGCTATAAAGACTATACTAACACGAGTACATAAAATCTATAACATTAACCACTTGTATGACCTCAAGTTACATTATCAAAGATACTTGAGAGTTGAGACTAATATAAAGCGAAGACGAAAGTCAAATGAAGTGGGGTTACTGGTTAGAGTGTTGGGAAGGTGATAAGCAACACACCGGAACTGAAGAGATTGAGACATGCATACGTGTTGATAACTATAATTGGATATGCATTTCATTTTTGCTTTTTCTTTTTCTTTTTTTTCCATGTCGCCCACAAAATGATGACCTAAAAGTCAATCCTACATTCCTACTTATGTTGACCAATTTTTAGTCCCATAAAACAAATTATCATGGTGGCCGCCGAAATTTTTTGTGTTCTTTTCTTACGTAAAGTTTTTATAAAAAAACATGATGAGATATATACGTTGAAGATTTTATATATAGAGAAAAATGCCGAAATAGTCGGATCGAGCCCAATAGGTTCACAACTTGGTAAAAAAAATAACTCCTTATCCCAAAATGATCATGCTCGACCGTTCGACCTATCTGTAGGATAAT
The DNA here is from genome assembly GCA_030686995.1 of Artemisia argyi. Lineage (NCBI taxonomy): Eukaryota > Viridiplantae > Streptophyta > Magnoliopsida > Asterales > Asteraceae > Artemisia > Artemisia argyi. The sequence continues at coordinate 78,087,605 of CM060684.1, read as the reverse complement.
AGTGTTTCATTCATTGATTATCATCGGTGTTTACAATATACAGGCACATAACCCTAACACATAATACTATCAGGCCGTAGCCCATACAAGCGACTATTGGGCTATAGAAACTATACGACTAACACTATCAACTTCCATTTTTTGACAAGTATCTTTTGCAAGTACAAGCCTCTATTGGGTTTAATGATTAGGGTGGCCCATAAAATCTTACAAAATCTCCACCACAAAAAAAAAAAAAAAAAAAAAAAAAAAAAAAAAAAAAAACTTTGTTGCCAACAATTGCATGAACGACGGCTGTGCAACTTGTGGCTACTCAATCGACGACTTGATACTCGATTGCTTACCCTTATTTAGCTTACCAAATACCCACTTAAACATTAACCTAAACACCCTCATCTTCTTTATCCCTCATCCTCTTTTTCTTTTTCACCTATTCTAACACACACCACTTACACCAACACTATTCAACCACCAGAAATACTACACTGCCACCACCATCTACCCTCGTAATGTCCAACACTCGTTACCTACTTCTATCTACAATGAACGTGAACCACCACACCCACCACAATCTCTGATCAAATCACAACTACCACCAGGAACATAATCCCATATTTGAAATTCAATATGTGTGCATGATTTTTTATTTTTTTTCCAACAATGAACTGACATCACTAAGTGTGTTTCTACATAAATATACAAAGTGATTATTTGTGAGGAAAAAATGTCTTATATTATTTAGAAGGGATGTGTAGATGGGATGATAGGCACCAAAATCATATTTTTTTTCCTTTTTTGATGTAAATTTGCAAACTTATAGTAAATGATGTAAATTACTATATTTATCAAAAACACAAACTATTATTTTGGTATAACTTTGTAAACAGATTCTGATATTTAATGATGTGGCCAGAGGTAAGGACGATGATTGTGCACTTTGAAGGTGGCTGGAAGTACTGAGGGTCGTGCTAAATGGGGGTAGCGGTGGGTTCTAGGGGTGGAAGAAGATTTATTGGTGGTATGTGAGACTCACATGAATAAAAAAAATTATAAAACCGCAGAGGAGGTGAATACGGTATTCTCGACTTATTGAAATTTAACAACTCCAAGTGTTCAAGTGTGTAAGTATACAACACAACCATAATAATCAAATACCACAATATAGAAGTAGTAGATATGGAGAGAAAGAGATAGACATCACAATATATATTGGTTCTGGATGAGGGGTTTATGTCATCCGTATGTCCAGTTGTGTATCCACGACACCGATACTATTTCTAAGTATAATCCTTATGGTGGATTACAAACCGTTAAAACTTCACTTCACCGATATGCATAAAGATCGGTGCTTACAAAGAAGAGCTACTCTGTTGGATCATTTACTAGATAGATCTTTGAGTCAGTTAAAACAAAGTAGAATACTTATGTAATCACAAGTAAACTAATAGAGAATCTAACACTTAACAAGTGTTTATGCGGAAGGTAAACAAATGAGTTGAATAAGAATAACTAAATATATAATGATCCTCTATGGATCTATATTACTAACTATTAAAAGTGTTTTTCAATGTGTACATTGTCCTTAGCCATGATTTTCTTTTATACTATAAGAAACCCTAATTCGGCATTCATTACAAAACATGTAAAGAAGATATGCATGATCACTTCCTAATATAACTTATGCATATCCCTTTCTCTAAGAAATATGTTTTACTATTACTACTACCCGCAGCAATAAAACTAACAGCAGAAACTATATTCTGCTACCAGCAGAAACTATACCAGCATGAACTACATACCTGCCAGCAGGAGCCAATACTATATTACCAGCAGTAATGACTTATTACATTTTGAATAATTCCTAACAATCCTCCCCTAAACTTGAATTTGACTAGGTTAATTTCTAGATTCTAGATAGATCTTTGCTTCCAAGGCTTTAAGGATTGTAACTTGAGCTTGAGCAGCAACACTTGAACTTGAGCACAAAAATGCTTGAAAATCTTTAGCATCAATCAGCAACATAAGTAGATTTGATGAGCCTTTACCAAGTACTTACTCACTCTTGGGCTAGCTAGTCCTTTGGTGGAATCATGGCATCACCCTGGTGAACTAGTAACCAGTCCATCACTTGGAACATGAATCAATGGTGTGTTGGAAAACCCTAATGATTTTCGGCAAATCATCACAGCCATAAACGGATTTGGTATGTCTTTACCTGTAGCCGTTTGCTCAGGACTAGTCAATTCTTTGGTTCCCAGAAAGGGCTTTATCCATGGTGAATTGAAAACCATTTCCACTCTCAGCAGATGAAGCATAGGTGAGTGGAATACCCTATAGTTTTGAGCAAACTATTACAGCTATCAATGGAATTGATGTGTTTTTACCAAAAAAACGTTTGCTTTTGGACGAGCCAACTCTTTGATGGAATACATTCATTATCTTGGTGAGTTGAATACCAAATTATGGTTTTTCCACAACCTTTACCACAAGCCATAACCTTGTAGGCTAGTCAACTCTTCACTCATAGAGATATGGTGAGTTGAAGACCATACAATTTTTGGTAAATTGGCAACCAAAAACGGATTTGAGATACACACCAGAGCCGTACTGATACGTGGGAATCGCACCAGGCTTTACCTCTCGAGGGATCTCGAGAAGCTTACAACCTCCACCAGGCAGTGTACCTGATCGTTGTAGTATAGTATAGTGACAAGTACCGGGGGATTGATCGTTCAACTCAGGAATAATGTCGCTAGGATTAGAAAGTCTAGAGGTGAGGGATGATTCTTTTTGTATTTTTATATTTTATAAAAGCAAGTAAAATCTCGGGTTTTGAAAGAGTGGGCGGAATTAGTTGCTAGCCAACTAACCCAATTAACTAAGATGCAATCAAAATAAAATAACAGAAATGAAAATAAAGCTAATTATACTAATTTGGTGTAAACAATGATGGGGAAAGTTGTGTTTACTTAGATTTCATTACTCCCTATATATCTTTTACAGGTTGATAGATTGTTACAATTGCATGGATGACGGGTCATATTCCTTAATACTAGTCGTAGGGCCGTGTACAATATTCCCTAACTCTATAGGATCCTACTTCACTCCTATGTCGAGCCGTTAGAAGCTCCTAACATGGGATCATTAGAATTCTCCTACGCATTAAATACAACCAAATATCGTAGTATACCTCCGATCATGTTTCTTAAGATGTTCAAGCAAGTTACCAATGGAAGTCTGCCTGTTTTCTTAAGTCTAACATCGAATACAATCATCCGTAACAACTATAATCAAACAATCAACCCATAGTTAACATCTTGGTTTCACTACATCTAAGCAAACACAAAGGAAATCTAGCCTAGCATGTTAAATAAAAGACAAGCGTAAGATATAATCAAACAACACATAGACATATTGTGGGAAGGGATTCGTTCAAACACTTGGGATGTTAATCTTAGTAATGTGTTTGGGATATTTATGAATGGATGTGATTTAGCATGCGGAATCTACTAAAACACACTAAAGGAACAAAGGTGGTGAGTAAGTAAAAGAGAATGAGCACAACAAGAATAACACAAAACGATTCAATATTATTGATGAAATAATATGGGTGATCTAAACTATCACCAGGATTACAAGTGTAACCTTGAATCTTTGATACGTGAAAAGGTTAAAGATGGAAGTTATGCATAGGAAAGATGTCTTAGAGGTGTAAGAGATGTGTCTGAGATGTATCTAAGAAGGTGTCTTAAGGGTTCCTTTTATAGCATAAGGAGCCCTTATTACAAGTGGTCAAGTTGCTTAATATAATATAATAGAGGCTTATCTTATCCTAATATTACACCTTTCAAGGTAAAACACTCCATTATATCTACTGAGTCTTCTGTACTACTTCTACTAAACGTATAACTTTGTACAAAGACTAATAATACAACTAAATATCTCTAAAATAAAATATAACAACTTGTTGTGAATACTGGCAGGACCTTCTTTAACTAGCAGTACCTTCTTACCCAGAAGGTACTGTTAGTATATCTTCATCATCAGCAGAATGAGGAGACTGGCTTAACTATCAACTAGCAGGCTCTTCTGGCAGACTCTTTACTTTGTGCATTTTATTCCCAACAATCCTCCCCTAAACTTGTTATTCCCATTTAAAATAACCAAGTTTCTTTGTGAATAAAATTCATACCTTGAGGATTTGAGGGAACTCTTCCAAAAACCTTATTTCTTTCTCCTTAGGTTTTCATACTGATCAAGTATGCTCTCCTTCAATCTTTTGACTGCATCAGTTTCTTCTTCACATAAAAGCTTATTGGAGATCAAAACTGATAATACTTCATAGCTTAAAGGATACTCCTTCTCACCTAGCATAAAGATCTCTATTCCACTCTGAGTGGAAAGATGATGAACATGACTCATGCTGAAGTATTCCCATGTAATAGATAAATCATAATAAGGAAATTTCCAATGAGTATCAGTAGGATTTGGATCATACAATCTGCTGAACTCAACCCATAGCTCTTGCTCCTTTGCATCTGGCTTGTACTTGGTTTTCAGCTTCTCTTGAACTAATACCCATAATTCATCTAAATCCATTCTGCTACATGCTCTAAGTAGATTTTCAAAGTTCTTGAAAATCTCAACCTTGTTTCCAACTCTTGTTATCTTTCATGCTTTGCCAAACTTGTCATTGTAGATTTCCCAATCTATGCCTGGATGCCTTGCATGTAAGGGTTCAGCAAAAACAATTTGTGGACCATGGACAACCATTTCTCTTGACTGAACAAGAGGCAATTCTGCTTTCTCTTTTTGTTCCTTCTGATCATCTTTTCTTCCTTTGAAAGACTTTTGAGTATCCATGAGAAAACTGGTTTTGTTTCTTCTGTAAGCCTCTAAGTATAGAAGCTTCAATTCATCAAAAGATTTACTTTTGAGTTGATGTTCTTTCACGTTCACTTCTCTTTTCAGATAAATCTTGAAGAACTTCTTCTGATCTGCTTCAGAATGTGGCATTTTAAATCCTTTCTTCTGATTCTTCTGAATCTGCTGATAGACATCATCCAATGCCTCTTGATTGTATTTCTTGGTGATGAAATCATTGAGCTTGATTGTCATTTCATCTGAGCTAAGGGATTCATCACATACCAGAGTGTAAGCTTCACCTCTTACAATTGGATTAATGGAAATGATGTACTGCAATTGAGCATCAAACTTTTCCTGCAGCATTCTTGATTCTTCCTCAGCCCTTATGACTTCTTCTTCATGAAGTTATTTGGACAATTCTTCATCTACAGCCAACTGTGCTTGCTCTTTCTGCTTCATCTTTTTAGGCTTTGGTTCATCTTCAGCTAAGATTTTCTTGCCCTTGTCTTTTGGTGATGATACTGGACTTGGAGCAGCTGATTGTTCATCAGAAACAAGAAACCTCCCCTGAGGCTGTGCTCCTCTCTTTCTTTTGTAGGACACTTGATCAAAACCTTTTAAATTCATAGCTAATAACCTCTGAATCCCAGCAGGCTCTAGCTCTGCTTCAGCAGTATCTTGCTCTGCTTCAGCAGTATCTTGCTTTGCTTCAGCAACATCTTTTTCAGCAGTATCTTTCAAGCTAACAGGTTCTTTTTCTTGAGTAGCAGGCTCTGTTACTTGAATAGCAGGCTCTTCATCAATCACTGGAGCTCCTTCATGAAACTGAAATTGAATCTCATCTTCATTTTTAGAACTACCCATCCTCCCCTTTTTGGAAGAGAGACCCAAACCCTCTGCATCTGAACTTGAGGAACTAGAAACAACCAACTGAGATGTTCCTTTACCCTTCAACAATTTCACCTTCAACTCTAATTTCTCAACCCTCTTAATTAACTTGGTGTTGATCTCTGTAAAATGTTTGTTTTGACTTTCAAGAGAAGTTTGCAAGTGCTGCACTTGCTCCTTTAATTCCTTGATAGTCTGAGCATCTACACTTTGTTGTGGAGGAGATTGTGGTGGTGAGTTATGATGTGATAATGATGGTGATGTTGCAGATGGTGTTTGTGTTTGTTGATGAGATGGTAATGGTACTGATGATGGTGGTGTGACTGATGGTACTGTTGCTGAGTGGGATGGTACTGGCGATGGATGTGGTGATGAATGATCAGATGATGTTGATGGTTCTTCAGAATGTTGTGGTAACATTTCCTCAAAAAGTGGTACTTCTTCTCCTTAAAAACCAATTTTCATGTTTGAAAACACCTTGTGTGTAAGTTTGGGAGTCTTAAAAGGTTTGTTTGGGGGAAGTAACAAATGTTTGGATTTGTTGATGAGGCACTGAATGAACCTTGGGTACATCAAAAACTTTGTTTCACTGTCCACATTTTTAACCATTCCTTAAAAAATATATTTTGAAAAGTTGAATTTCTTGTTTGTTGCCAGACAAATGAGAGCTACAGCCAAGTTACCACTAAATTGCTCCCATGAGGTTTTCTTTTGGCTTAAACAATGAAGGATGGTGTGAATCAAAAATCTCCATTTGAGGGGTAAAATGCTTTTTAAGAAATGTAAGCTTTGTAGAAGTTACATTATACCCCATTTTTGTCAAATTTTCAAATATTTTAGTATCAGGTAGTTGACTAATGCCATCTGAATCATCCAAACGAAGGTGTCTTCTAATGGATGATTCGGTAAACGTCAATGTTCTACCATCCACTTTGACCATTAACTCTTGAATCCCATCCTCAAGATTGTTAACTTTAGCAGTTTGCCAAAATTGTGAAATTTGAGATTCAAAAATAGTGGGATTCACGAGTAAAGCAAACCTGACATAAGAATTGTTTAGAAAATCAACTGCTTGATGGAAAGTTTCATTGTCATCAGACTTTTCCAGAAATGCTAATTGGTTGTGGCGTTTGACAAAACTTAGGCGAGCCATGATGAAAGGTTTGATGAAAATTTTGATTGGGATTTTATTGTTGTACTGGTAGAAGATGAAAGGTAAGTGTGAATTGTAATAAGGATTGATTATGAGAAAAATGACTTTTGACCGACTATAAAAGATATGGATAAGTAATTGAAGAGGCGGTCAAAAAGATCTTTTATTATAATAACTATATCCTTAAATCGAGGAAAACTTGATTAATTCACAAAAATACCCTTTAAAAACAACGGCTATATTTTAACCTGACAGACTCAACGGCTATGTAGCAGTACCATTTTACTCTACCAGTACTAAAATTTGAACTACCAGTACCTTGTTTTGAAATAAAACTTGGCAGTCCCTTTGAATTTTTAGAAAATATCCCTTATAGTTTTTAGCAAACTATCAGCTATCAACGGATTTGATAAGTCTTTACCAAGAGCTGTTTGCTTTGGACTAGTCAGTTCGTTTAAGATTTTGAAACTGGGTGAACTGATTACCTTATAGTTTTTAGCAAACTATCAGCTATCAACGGATTTGATAAGTCTTTACCAAGAGCCGTTTGCTTTGGACTAGCCAGTTCTTAAAGTTTTTGAAAAACTTGGTGAACTGATTACCATTTTCATATCCTGATTGTGTTAGAAAGCTTGAGTAACCTGAAATGGTTAGTTTGTAAACCAAAAGAAACAGAGTGCAAAGCACTTGTTTTATAGCATTGTTAACATTTAAACATCAAGATGAGCAAAATCAGAGCAAACTTTGAACTAACAGTACCAATTATGTACTGACAGTACCTTATGACTAACTAGCAGTACCAAGTTTAGAAGCCAGTACTTGTTTATTTATATACAAAACACATGTTTTTCAAAGATTTATCATACCAATACCTGTTACCAGGTATTTAAACCTACCTAAATCAAAAGCTTTGGTGAGAAGGTCTGCAAAATTATTTTCAGAATCAATTTTGACAACTTGTATTAACCTTTTCTCATTGCAATCTCTTATGAAATGGTGTCTGATTTCAATGTGTTTTGTTTTTGAATGTTGAACTGGATTTTTAATGATACAAATAGTACTGCTGTTGTCAATGTAAATAATGGTGTTAAGAAAATTGTACCCATAGTCAAGCAATTGATTCTGGATCCAAAGAACTTGTCCACAACAACTTGCACTTGCAACATATTCTGCTTCAGTTGTAGAATTTGCCACCATTGTTTGCTTCTTGCATTGCCATGATATGAGTCTGCAGCCAAGAAATTGACATCCACCAGTTGTGGATTTTCTGTCTAGGGTTGCACCAGCATAGTCACTATCTGAATAAGCTACCAAATCAAAAGATGATTCCCTTGGATACCATAGACCCAACTTTGGCTGGCCCTTGAGGTATCTGAAGATTCTTTTGACTGCTGTGACATGAGAAACTTTTGGATTGACTTGAAACCTTGCACATACACATACTGAGAACATGATATCTGGTCTTGATGATGTAAGGTACATTAGGGACCCAATCATTGATCTGTAGTTGTGCACATCAACATCTTCACCTTCAGCATCTTTGTGTAACCCCTTTTCTGGATCCATTGGAGTACTTGCAATCTTTGAATCTGCAAACCCAAATTTCCTTAGGATCTCTGCTACATACTTATCTTGGCTGATAAATATGCCTTCTTTTGATTGTTTCACTTGGAGACCCAGAAAGAAAGTAAGTTCCCCCATGGAACTCATTTCAAACTTACTATGCATAAGTTTTTCAAACTCTACACACAATTCCTGATTTGTGGATCCAAAGATAATGTCATCAACATAAATCTGCACCAGCAAGATATCTTTCTTGGTTCTTTTGATGAACAAAGTTGGATCAATCTTGCCTCTTTGAAATCCATTTTCCAATAAATAGAAAACCAATGTTTCATACCATGCCCTGGGAGCTTGGTGTAGACCATAAAGAGCTTTGGTAACCTTGTACACCTTGTCTGGATATTCTGCATCAATGAAGCCTGGAGGTTGAGAAACATACACCTCTTCTTCAATAGTACCATATAAAAAGGCACTTTTGACATCCATTTGGTAGACAGTGAAGCCTATGAAAGAAGCATAGGCCAAGAATAGCCTAATTGCTTCAATTCTTGCAACTGGAGCAAAAACTTCTTCATAGTCCACTCCTTCTTCTTGAGTATACCCTTGGGCCACCAATCTGGCTTTGTTTTTGATTACTATTCCCCTTTCTTCTTTTTTATTTCTGAAAACCCATTTGGTTCCAATTGCCCTGTAACCTTTGGGCAAATCAACCAGTACCCAAACCTTCTGCAGTTTGAATTGAAGTAGCTCTTCTTGCATTGCTTCAACCCAGCTTGAGTCATCTAAGGCTTTTGTAATGTTTTTGGGTTCTATTTGAGAGAGAAAGCATGAAAACAGGCATATGTGGGCAACTTCATGGTTCTTTTCTTCATACACAGCTAGGACAAACCCATCTTTGTCTGAAGATAAGACTTGAGTTCTTGTTTTAACACCAGAATCAATGCTGCCAATCACATTATCAATGGAGTGATCTTTGAGAATTCTTGGGTTGTGTGTTGTAGGAACATCATAGGAAATTGGAAGGTTTCCAATCCCTACATCTTCTGGTAAGGAATCATCTGATAGAACATTTAATGGTTCAGCAGGACCAATTTGTGAACTGGCAGTACCATCTGTTGAACTGGCAGTACCATCTTGTGAATTGGCAGTACCATTTTCATTTTCAGAATTTTCTTGATTCCCTTGATCTTGAGTTCCATGATCATCTTCAACACCTTCATTTGTAGTATTTGAAGGCTTTTCATGACTTGAAGATGAATCCAATCCTGTCCAAATTGGCATCAAGATGTAATCTTGATCCTCAGATGTTTCAACATTGTCTTCATGACCTGCATTATCATTAGTATTTGTACCTGTGACAGGCACATAATTCATAGATTCTGAAAGCTTATCAATGTCAAAACACCAATCTGGTCCAATGCCTGCAACATTTGGTAGTTTCTCTTGAAACTCTATGTGCAGGTTTTCTTCCACTAGCCTAGTGCATTTATTGTACACCCTATAGGCCTTACTTTGCAAAGAATACCCTATCATGTAGCCTTCATCAGCTTTTCCTTCAAACTTTCCTAGATGATCTTTGGTATTGAGAATAGTGACATGACATCCAAAAGGTCTCATAAAACTTAGAGATGGTGTTCTACCAAACAAAAGTTCATAAGGAGTCTTTCTATGAGGTTTAATCACAAGAACCCTATTCTGTACATAACAAGCAGTACCTACTGCTTCAGCCCAAAATGAAACAGGCAACTTAGAATCTACTAGCATTGTTCTAGCAGCCTCTATAAGTGTTCTATTTTTCCTTTCTGCTACTCCATTTTGCTGTGGGGTTCTAGCTACACTATATTCTCTTTTTATTCCTTTTTCTTTGCAAAAGTCATCCATAACTCTATTCTTGAATTATGTCCCATTGTCACATCTAATTACTTTTACTTTCTTATCAATTTGGTTTTCTATCCCTGTAATGTAGGACTTAAGGATCTCACTTGTTTCATCCTTAGTTTTTAAAAAGAAAACCCAAGAGAATCTGTTGTAATCATCAGTAACAACAAGACAATATCTTTTACCATTCAAGCTATTCACAGAAGTTGGACCAAAAAGGTCCATATGAAGCATGTATAAAGCTTGAGAAATTGAGTTATAGGTCTTGGGCTTACAAGAAGCTCTATGTTGTTTGCCTTTTAGACAATCAACACAGGTTTGGTCATTTTGAAAAATCTTTTTGGGTAAACCTCTAACCAAATCATATTTTGCAATTGTATTGATTGTTTTAAAGTTTACATGACCAAGTCTTCTATGCCAAAGCATAGATTCATCCAATGAGGCTTTTGCTACTAGACAGGTTAAACTCTCTTTAGGAACAATGTTCTTTAAATCAACAATGTACATATTGTTCTTTCTAGGGATTTTAAGAAGGATCTGACTTTCATCAGGAATTTTAAAATCAGGAGAAAGTACAATGCATTCAGTGTCAGTAAAAAGAACTTTGTTCTTTGTGTCACACATTTGTGAGACACTTAAGAGATTAAACTGTAGTTCTTTCACAAAGTACACATTTTCAAAATCTAATATACTGGTTTTAATTGTACCTTTACCAGTAATCTTTCCTTTGATTCCTCCCCCAAAGGTAACATATCCTCCATCAAATGATTTGAAGTCTTTAAGGTAAGACATGTTGCCTGTCATGTGCCTTGAACATCCACTATCTACATATCCTTGATCTGCAATATCATTTGAATGTTCCTGCACATGTATACACATATTAGTTTCCTTGGGGTACCCAAGCCATGACTGACTTGGGTTTGCCTCGTGCATCAATGTAATCAAACCTTTTTAGGACTGTTGATGCATCATTTGGTTGGAGTGGTCTCCAAATCCAACATGCTGAGGACTTAACAGCATTTTCATTTTTGACACATTTTGTGGTTTTTGGTCTAACAGTACCAAATTTGGCAGTACCATTTGGTCTAGCAGGACCATGTGGTCTAGCAGGACCTTTTCGTTTTGGTCTCCAATCTTGTGTTTTATCCACAAAATTTCTTTCAATATGACTTTTCACAACTTTTGGTGCATGTTTGAAAGTATTTCTTGCACCCTTAGTAGTGAATTTTGGGAAAACAGGCTCATTTGGTCTAACAATATGATTGACTTTTGGTGTGTTAGACTTCACAAAGCCTTTTCTGGGGTTTGTTTTATTTGATTTAGACCTTGATGTACTCCCAGAAACCCAATTGTTACAATAAACATGAGTATGATTAAAACTACCACAGTAATAGCATGCCTTATTGTACAAAACAAAGTTATCACCAAGTTGATGTGACTTATGATTGTTCCAATTTCTCTGACTACCTCTAGGTTTGCTATTACATTTAGCATAACATTCAACTGTTTTTAGAACAACTTTTGTCTTTGTGATACTTTCTACACTTTTAGGACTGCTTGGCCCTGCTTTGTTTCCTTTCTTAGAAACAGTCTCTTTTCCATTAGTATCACTTGTACTCTCAAAAGGTTCACTATTTTCTACAGGTTTTACTTTTTCTAGTGGTTTATTTGTGAGTTCATGTAAACATGATTCAGCAAGATCTAAACCTGGGGGACAAGGAATTCCTCTGTAAGGAGGTGGACATGTGTTGTATCCAATCCCAGATTTGATTTTCTTGTTCATTTGATTTTCAACTATACTTTTAGTACATGCAGAAGCATTTTCTAATGTTGTAATAGTTAGTTGAATATTATCTTTTGCTTGTTTCACTTTAGCAAACTCAGTTCTTAACAGGTTTATTTCAGCATCTTTAAGAAATATGTCTCTATTAAGAATAGCTTTTATGTCAGAAAAGGTGAGTTCATTTTCTCTAAAGTGAATTATCTGTTTTTCAAGTTTGGACATACCACACTTATGATTAACTAGGTCTTGATAAGTTTTTCTTTGTTCTTCTTTCAGTTCATCATAAAGTTTTCTTAAGATTTCTAGTTCTTTAAAAACATCACAAGTAGCAGAACATTTAGTAATTTGTACCTCAGGATTGGAGAGAGCCATTAAAGCCATTTCATTTGAGGATGACTCTTCTTCACCCATAAAGCTCCAATCAAAACCCAGCCCATCAATAGCTACCATAGCTTTTGTTTCAGTGATGTCCACTTCTTTGCTCTTGTTCTCAAAACCTCTTCCCTTATCACCCTGCTTCTTTGGTCTTCTACATTCTCTTGAGTAGTGACCCTTCATGTGGCAGTTGTAGCACTCCACTTTAGACTTGTCATACCCAGCAGGTTCATTGCCATTGATGACAATCTTCTTTCCAGTCCTCATCAAATATTTCTTAGCCCTCATGCTAAGAAGTGAAAGCTGCCATTTTATGTCCATTTCTTCAAGATCATCATCACTGATCTATTGAAGATCTTCAAAGGTCAATGTGGAACCATTGTGTTGTGATGCTAGAAAAGCACAACCAACTGTTTCATCTAAAATGGTTTTGGTACTGCTGGAAGTATTGGCAGTACCAAAATTTGTGTTGGCAGTACCTTCTTCTCCACCATCTTTTTCTTCATCAACTTTCTTGGAAGTACCATGAGATGACATAAATGCCATATTTCCTGAGCTTGAACTAGTAGATTTCTTTAGTTTATGATCTACTATTTTAAAGTTGTTGTCAAGATCATTGAGACTCATGGAATCAATATCTGGTTTGTTTTTCCAGACAATGACATGCATGGCCCATTCAGAGGGTAGATTTCTAAGAAATTTGGAGTTTAAGTCTTCTTGAGATATTATCACTTCATGAATGGCTAACTGACTAGAAAGCTTTTGTAGTCTATTGAACATGCTGTCCAAAGACTCATTTGGTGTGGCTGAAAAGTTTTCAAACTGTTGTTTTAAAAGTGTTTTCTGGGTTTTCTTGGTGGCATCATTACCACCAAATCTAGCCACAATAGCTTGAAAAAGGGTTTTAGCACACTTGTATTTGTTAAAGACTAGAAGCTGGTCATTTGGAATAGACATGAGAAGCATACTCCTGGCTTTAAGGTCATTTCTCTTTTGAATTCTTTCTTCAGCGGTTATTGGGTTTACTTGCACAGTTGTGACAAGTGCATCATTTACTGTGGAGGTGGTGGTTGCTGGCTTAAATGAGTTTCCTTCTTCAATAATCTCCCAAAGTGCATAGTCTTGCACTTGGAAGTATTGTTCAACTCTCAGTCTCCACATTTCAAACTCATTCTGTTTGAGTAATGGAAGTTTTGCAGCCACATTGGTTTGAATGTGCTCAACATCCATTTTTGCTTTGTTCTTTTATGTCGTAAATATCAGCCTCGCTCTGATACCACTTGTGGGAAGGGATTCGTTCAAACACTTGGGATGTTAATCTTAGTAATGTGTTTGGGATATTTATGAATGGATGTGATTTAGCATGCGGAATCTACTAAAACACACTAAAGGAACAAAGGTGGTGAGTAAGTAAAAGAGAATGAGCACAACAAGAATAACACAAAACGATTCAATATTATTGATGAAATAATACGGGTGATCTAAACTATCACCAGGATTACAAGTGTAACCTTGAATCTTTGATACGTGAAAAGGTTAAAGATGGAAGTTATGCATGGGAAAGATGTCTTAGAGGTGTAAGAGATGTGTCTGAGATGTATCTAAGAAGGTGTCTTAAGGGTTCCTTTTATAGCATAAGGAACCCTTATTACAAGTGGTCAAGTTGCTTAATATAATATAATAGAGGCTTATCTTATCCTAATATTACACCTTTCAAGGTAAAACACTCCATTATATCTACTGAGTCTTCTGTACTACTTCTACTAAACGTATAACTTTGTATAAAGACTAATAATACAACTAAATATCTCTAAAATAAAATATAACAACTTGTTGTGAATACTGGCAGGACCTTCTTTAACTAGCAGTACCTTCTTACCCAGAAGGTACTGTTAGTATATCTTCATCATCAGCAGAATGAGGAGACTGGCTTAACTATCAACTAGCAGGCTCTTCTGGCAGACTCTTTACTTTGTGCATTTTATTCCCAACACATATGGATTGATTTGAAATGATACTTATCTCTTATTGAACATCAAAGATTCAAAGGGTTGAAACCCTTGAAAAAGCTGGAAAATTCGACCTATGGTTTTCCTCAAAGTTGCACCCTCCAATGTTACACCCTAATGAATGAAATTTGGAAAACTATATATAGATTACTGTTGATACAAAAGTTGGGCGTTCCTAGTTTGGGCTCTTGCTCTTGTACCAATTCGCTTCTTAATGCTTGAAACCTGCGCACTAAGAAAGTAAACAACACCGTTAGGCTTATCGTGGGATTGTCTCCCACGATTAGACTCCGGCGTGAGAGTAAGTAATCGGTTTAGGGTTCTCATAAAGAGTTTAGGGTTTGTGAATCGTACCTTTAATGAGAATTATGCCATTCCTTATATAGGCGCAAAATCCTTGTAGGTTTCGTGCTCCTTACGTTTCGCACACGTGGTGCTTATCCGGGTTAAGGATAGCTATTCCATAGATAGGAGATCCTTATCTAAACCGTATATATTTTAGTTGGGTTTGGGCTTACGTGAGCCTATTCCCGTTATTGATGCGGCCCAAGTTATAATAGCCCACGCATGGTGGCTTTGGGCCTTAGTAATGTTTATCATTTGGGCTCGTGGCCCAAATATAGACTATACGTCATCATGTCCCCCCAGTCTAGTGTGCGCGGCTCGTTGCCGCGGATGCTAGACTAGTTAGAACAGCGGTAAGCGTGGCGGGAGGAATTTTGAATATTGCCGCTCAATATTGAGAATTATGTATCTAGTCCAAGATATTCCAAAGAAATGCCTCGAAATTCGAGGGTTGTGCCCGTGTGTCCCTTGGAAAACGGGAAAAAGTGCTTGTACGTTTCGTATTCTAGCCACACATTTTGTTAGTGGGATCCATGTGGCCTTCATCTAGGGTTTTTTGATTACCTATATAAGAGTCACCGCCTCCATTTACTGAAAACACACAATAAAAACACACATTCACCATTGCACATTTCTTTAAAGCGTATTTTCAAAAAATTAGCTGTTTTATTAGGTAATTGAGTGTGCGCCTCTTAATATATCTTTAAAAAATGGTTGCTCAGTTGGATGAGTTTCATTCTGCGATGAATGAGGATGATGTTCGTCAGTTTTCATCTGATTATTTCATTCCTCTGGATGTGCATCCAGAGGCTCCAGACGTCGATGCGTGTATTGCCGATTTCCCCAAAGGGAAGATAGGGCTATACACGCGTTTTTTTGAGTACGCTAATTATCGCGTACCAATATCCATATTCTTGAGCAATGTGCTCAATTTCTATCGCCTTCATATCTCACAGCTGCACTGTATAGGTGCGGCAAAGATATCGAATTTTGAAGTAAACTGTCGTTTACTTGCGATAGAACCAACCGTTGACCTATTCCGCGCATTTTACCACACAACGTGGTCGCATGGATGGGTATCCTTTGCGAAGCGCGCGGGAAGCCTTCAGTGCTATACCAAGAAGGTAGATTCCCTAAGGCATTGGAGGGAGTATTTTTTCTAGGTGGATGATGTGGTGTTTCCATCACCATTTGAGTTTTATACTCAAGATACGTTACCGAGGGATGGGCGCCCCGCACCCGGTTCATATAGCTTGGCAGATGCGCAGACTATTGATGCCAACCGCATCCCCATTAACCCTTATCCTGAGGAGTTTTTGGTGCACGTGGGGTTGAGTCGCAACTATTTCCTTGGTGCTGAGGAGGTGCCAACCTTCATTGATGAGGAAGGCCGGGGTGGGTGTTCATCCCTTTTTATTGTTCGCTTCCAGTAATGTAAGTTTTTCTGTATGCGCACTTTTAATAACTAATCTATGTTTTGTTGTTTGTTCCTGTTGCGCAGAGATGGATTTGTTTGCGGTGGTAAAGCTGGAGAAGCCGAAGCAGGTGACCGCCCTCTGAGGGAGAATGAGCAACCGATTTTGGAAGCGACTGCGGGTCATCTGACTGTATTGGGGCCAGTTGGCCATGAAGATTCGCCTCCTCTCCTTGTGACGCCCGTACAGAGCATGGCGCCGACTGTGGAGACTGCGCATGTGGAGGAGGTGCAAGCTGAATTTTCTGACAGTGTAGAGATACTGAAGCCTGAGGTGGTAGCGCAGAATCTAAAGCGCAAAGGAGAGGCTGGTGGCAGTGGTACTTCCAAGAGGAGGCGCCATCTGATCGCGGATGTAGAGTCATCTGCAGAGGAGGATACATCCGCTTCTGGTGTAGATAAGGAGGCTGCAAAGGCCTCTCCGTTTCTGTAAGAGATCTTCCTCATGCTTTATATTTTGTTATTTACTTGTCGTAAATGCGCTAACTGTCGTCGTTATTAATTTTTCAGTGACTATGCTGCGAAGGATGATGCGACCTTTGTGGAGACTGTGGTCCCTCCTCAGAATGAAAACAAGGAGGAGGGAGTGAAGGTGGGTGAGGACGTATCTGTGCAGCAGTTGTTGGTGGAGTTAGATGCTACTGCTGAGCGTCAAACTGAGCTATTTGCTCAGTTGAAGACGAGATACGTTAGGGAGAGTAGCACTCTTGCCTAAAAAGATGAGGAGATAGCTCTTCTCCGTGCGCAGCTGGCTGAAGCGCAAGCGGAGATGGGGTCCTTCAAGGCGCACGCAGACAAGGTCACTAACGAGAAGTTGATCGCGATGGCTGAGCTGCAGCGAGTGCGCGGGGATCTTCATCAGTTTAGGGCCAACCTTACCTGGGCAGTAAGGTATCTTGAGGAGAAGAAGGAGGAGCATTTTGCCAACATCAATGAGTTCAAGGTGCGCATGGAGAAGATTATCCAGGTGCAGGAGGAGAAGCTGCGTGGCCTGAGCATAGACTATGATGAGGAATTATACCCTCATCTGATGTCTACCATAGCTGAGCGCAGGTACGTCCTTAAATATTTTCCTGCAATGTTGCCTTTTATATTTGTTGGATTATTTCTTCTAATGCAAGTTGTTCTTGTTGATGTAGGTGGTTGATCAGACATGGATTGCGCTTGGCTGCTATGGGCACCTTGGAGTCTCCAGAAGTGGTGGGGACCTTTGGAAAGGTGGTGCAGTGCGCCGTGGAGCGTGGGAGGGCGCAAACTATGGAGGAGCTCCATGAGGCCAAGGCGTTGAACGTGGCACTGACTGAGGTGCCCGGCTACAATGCAAGTGCTTATGACGAGCTGATGCAGGCCATGGAGGCGATGAAGCTTCTTGAGCATCCGCATATTGCACAGCTGGAGCGCGACCAGGATAACCCCATAAAGGTAATTATGGAGGGGTTGACCCTGGGGCGCCATATCTTGGAGGATGCAGAAGCACAGCCAGACTACTTCCTCAAGCCTGACGAGTCGCAGTTGCAGGTTCCTGTTTTTGTGCATCCACGCCATATGCTGAATCCTTTTGCTCTAGAGAAGGAGATTCCTCGAAAGGAGGTATTGGAGCGACACGCAGAGAGAGCTGCCCAGAAAAAGGGTATTAAGGGCAAGGCTGTCTTATGCGGTGTAGGCGCTGCATATATTCCCAGGTCTGATGGGATTCTTGTTAGTGTGGCGACTGTGTCACCTAAGGATGCGTTGCTCTTGCGACAGCTTCAAGAGGCAGGAAGCTCTGCTGTTCCAGAAGATAGTCCTGAGCATCGTCATAGCGTATAGGCTTTTTGTGGGTTGTATATTTATTGTATAAATAACAAAGTATATCTTTTGCATGTTATGGTAGTTGTCTTTTTATGTAAAAATGATTAAATAAGATACTCTTTTATGTTTAAATTAATTGTGTGACTTAAGATAAATTATAAGAATGAAAATAAACTTGCATTAATTTTTGCAAATTTTTATTTTGTGACCCAGAGTCTTGGCTCGTTATTTGCTAAGCTTTGTACAGTGTACTTGATATTTGCGCATCCTTCGTGGGACGCGCAAGGGAAACTTACCTCAACGTCTCAAAAGTAAGGCGCTTAGCAAGGATGCGTGATCCAATGTTGATGTGTTTGCAACCCTCTTACTCAACGAGTGAATTAGTAGGTTTACTCATCCTTTATGCCTTCGTGGGTCTTAATAAGTGCATGCATGCCATGTAGGCAAAAATAGAATACAACAATATTGACATATATAAGAATTTACGCAATAAAGTGAAATGCGTTATGGAGTTAGCTAGAAACCATAACATTTTATTGATACTTGCAAGTTTTTGAAAAAATAAAAGACAATTCCTAAAAAAGAAAAAACAAACAATTATTGGGCACGTACTAAAGTGCCGAGTTGTCTGTTTATCGGCCGTAGCCTTTCCTAAAGATAGCATCTTTTGAGATTGTAGATATTCCAGGTGCGCGCTAGGTCGTGACCTTCCATATCGCGCAACCTGTATGCACCATTGCCTAGCGCATCAGTGACCTCATAGGTTCCTTCCCATTTGGGTCCGAGCTTGCCTGTGTCTTCTGCGTGGCTTGCGTCATTGGCGTGGTATACAAAGTCTCATGGCCTGAAGGAAGTGTGTTTGACCTTTGCATCATAATACTTCTTCATTTTTGCCTTAGCCTTTGCTTCACGTATAGCTGCGCGTTCACGTCTTTCTTCTAGTAAGTCCAAGTCTATGCGCCGCTCCTCGTCATTTGTTGTGACGTTGACCTCTGCTGTTTGTATAGTTGGCATTCCTATCTCAGCTGGTATGACGGCTTCTATTCCGTAGACAAGGGAGAATGGTGTGTCTCCAGTACTGGTTTTGATTGTGGTGCGATGCGCCCATAAGACATGTGATAGCTCGTCCACCCACTTTCCTTTGTGTCTGTCAAGGCGTTCTTTTATTCCTTCACCTAGACTGTGATTCGCGCGCTCAACTAAACCATTGGTTTGTGGGTGTTTCACTGAAGCGAAGTGTTGTGTGATGTTCAATTGCGCGCACCAATCTTTGAATGGGTTGTCGCAGAATTGCTTCCCATTGTCTGATAAGATCTCTCCAGGTAGTCCGAAGCGACAGACAATGTTATCCCATACAAAGCATTTGACCTGGTTGCCCGTGATACTCACCACTGCCTTTGCCTCAATCCACTTAGTAAAGTAGTCTATGGCTACGATGAGGAATTTTAGCCCTCCTGCTACAACTGGAAAAGGTCCTGCGATGTCAATGCCCCATTTGTAGAATGGCCATGGTGAGGTAATGGGTGTTAGCTCTTGTTGTGGTTGGCGCGGAATTGGCCTGTGTACTTGGCAATTGCTGCATTTCTTTATCATATCTCGCTCGTCGCGGTGCATAGTTGGCCAATAATACCCCGACCGCAGAGCGCGCGCTACAACGGATCGTGGCCCTAAGTGCATGCTACATGATCCAGCGTGGATTTCTCGAAGTACATAGTCTGCTTGAAGAGGTCCAACATATCGGAGCCAAGGTTGCAAGAAAGAACGTCGATAGAGGATGTTGTCCCGTAGTTCGAATCGCTACGCTGTGCGCCGCACTCTTCGAGCTTCCTTATGATCTTGTGGTAAGACTCCTTTGCTAATGAATTCGATGATAGGTGTCATCCATGTAGGATCTTGTTCTTCTATCACTCTGGATACTTCCATCTACAAGATTGACTTGTTTTGTAAGGTTTCTACCAATACCTGTTTTGATAAGTGCGCAAAGCTTGTGGATGCAATCTTGCTAAACGCATCAGCCTTCCTGTTGTCCCCTCTAGGTACTTGTTTTATTGTGAACCTATCAAAGTTCTGAATTAAGGACTTGGTCTTATCCAGGTATTGGATCATGTGCTCATCCTTGGCTTCATATTCACCTAGCACATGGTTAGCGACTAGCCTAGAATCTACGTTTGCCTCCAGGTTGCGTACACCCATTTGGATTGCAATACGCAGTCCAGCGTGTAGGGCTTCGTATTCTGCCTCATTGTTTGTGGCTGTGAATTCGAAGCGCAGCGCATAGGTGAATTCCATACCTTCTGGATTAGTAAGAATAAGGTCTGCGCCTGATCCATCCACGCATGAGGATCCATCTGTGAACAGGATCCAGGGTTCCTGTAGATCTGTTTTGGTTATTGAGGTTGGACTATCGGTATCTGGCTTCTCAACAATAAAATCAGCTAATATCTGTCCCTTGATTGCAGTGCGCGGTCTATACGAGATGTTATATTCGCTTAACAAGACACTCCATTTTTGTAGCCGCCCTGATGCGTCAGGTTTAGAGATAACTTGTTTGATTGGCTGGTCTGTGATTACGGCTATTGGGTGTGCCTAAAAGTATCTGCGCAGTCTTTTAGCTGCAAATACTAGAGCCAAGACCAGCTTTTCCATGGCGCTGTAGTTTGTCTCTGTTTTCTTCAATGCTTTGCTTACGAAGTATATGGGTGTCTGGACGGAGTTTCTATTTGTTAATAGTACTGCGCTAACTGCTCCGTGGGTGGCAGATAAGTACATGATAAACTCTTCCCCTGGTCTTGGTGCGACAAGTTTGGGGAGTGATGCCAGATGTTGTTTTAGCTACTGGAAAGCTTCTTCTGCTTCTTCAGTCCAACGAAAGTCTCCCTTTTTGGTGCACTTCGTGAGTGTTTTAAAGAGAGGGAGCGATTTGTCTGCTGATTTAGATAAAAAAAACGGTTTAACCCAGCTAGCTTTCTGTTTAATGACTGGACTTCCTTGAGTGTGCGTGCTAAGGGAAGATCGATAACAGCTTTTGTTTTTTCTGGGCAAGGTTTAATTCCATCGGGTTCTATTAAGTATCCGAGGAACATGCCTTCTGTTGCGCCAAAGGTGCACTTCTTGGGATTTAACTTCATGTTTATTTTTCCCAACGTTTTGAACGTTTCCTCAATGTCGCGCACTAATTCATCCTCGGTGTGGCTCTTGATGACAAGGTCGTTGACGTAGACTTCCAGGTTTCGACCTACTTGTTTTTCGAAAGCTGTGTCCACCAGTCGCTGGTATATTGCGCATGCGTTTTTTAGACCAAAGGGCATTTTTGTATAGCAATAGACCCCTTGACTTGTGTGGAAAGCTGTTTTCTCTTCATCCTCTACTGCCATCTGGATTTGATGATATCCTTTGTATGCGTCTAGGAAGCACTTGAAAGGATATCCGCATAGGGATTCTACTTTCCAGTCTATCTCCGGTAGTGGATAGCAGTCCTGTGGGCATGCTTTGTTGAGGTCTGTGAAGTCCACGCACATCCTCCAGCTGCCATCACTCTTCTTTACCATCACTGGATTAGAAAGCCAATCATGATAGTAAACTTCGCGCATGATGCCTGCGTCTACAAGTTTGTGTACTTCTTCCAGAATAGCTTTTGCACGATCTGGGGCCTGGCCGCGCTTCTTCTGTCGTATTGGGGGATATCCTTGTCGGATTTGTAGCTTGTGTTCTGTGATAGAGCGTGGCACTCCGGTCATGTGTTTTGGTTCCCATGCGAAGATATCTAAGTTCTTTTGCAAGAGTGCGCACACAGCTGCTTTACCTTTGTCAGATAAAGATCCTTCAATCAAAACTTGTTGATCCGGGTAATCGGGGTGAATAACGACCTTTAAGTTTGGTGTTTTTTCTGTGCGCTGTTCTGGAATACTTTCCACCTCAGTGGTTACTGAGTTGCATTCTTTTGGTTGTACCGTGGTGTTATAGAGGGTGACAACTCCTCCTTCCACTGGATATTTAAGCATCCCATGTGCTGTGGATGGTACAGTGCGCATGGATGATATTCCAGGTCTCGCAATGATGCCATTGTACGGTGAGGGAGACTTGATTACCATGAAATTTATCCATGTTGCTGTTGAGTGTTGTTCATCGCCCACAACTACTAGCAAGCACAATTGTCCCATAGGCCAAATCTTTTCTCCTATGAATCCAGTCAACGAAGTTGTGGCTGGTATCAATTGACTTTGTATCTCAGGTCGTAGCCTTTTGAAACAATGATCATATAAGATATCTGTGGATGCCCCCCCATCGATATACATGCGGTGGATATCATGTCCCCCCGTATGTATTTCAATAGTTAGTGGCTCTACTACTGTGTTGTCCGCAGCTAGAGTAGGGAATGATATTTCTTTTTCTGGAGAGAATTTTTGACTGACTTTTTGTTTTATCTTGCGTTGCCATGACTGTATCATGTAGATGATGTCAGCTTTGTCTTTGGGAGGTTCTTTCTTGCCCCCATTCTTTTGCTTGTCATTTCCTTCTTTGATGTTTTTTACGAGGTGGTCCATTCTGCCTACTCTTACTAATTTTTCAATCAGTTGTCGTAGTTGGACACACTGGTATTCGCAGTATCCATTCCATATGCGCTTGTCCTCTGCGGTGCGTATTGGTGGAGGTTTTGGGAAGTTTGCACCTTCTGTTACAAATATTTCCCTCGGAGTCTTTGTGAGAGGGGTATATTTGTCATTGTCTCTTCCACTGTGATAATTCCTGCTGCGGTTGCTATTCTGGTCGTTGGATTGTCTCCTAAGCTGTTCTTGTTTCCTATAATTTGAGTAGCCTTTTTTGCTATCCGCAGTGGCTGCTTCTCCTTGTATGAAGGATCTTGTGCGCTTCATTAGCTCATCGAAGGTTTGGGGAACCTTGTCGTTTAGCTTCCGAATGAGTTCAGGGTTATTAATCCCATTCATGAACCCTGAAATTTTTAGGATTTCGGGACACGCTTTGACATGTATGCACTCATCTTTAAAGCGTTCCACATAAGCACTGGTTGATTCCCCTTGGCGCTGTTTTACTATGGCTAGTTCAACAGGGTTTTTAGCGCACTTCTTTCTTTGGGTGAAGTTTAAACAGAATGCTTTCCGTAATTCTTCAAACCTGCCAATGCTCCATCGTGGGAGCTTGCTAAACCACGTGTGCGCATTCCCTACTAAGGTGGAATTAAACATATGGCACCACACAGGTTGTGGCCAATTTTCGATGGTGGCGGCCGACTCGAAAATTTTTAGGTGGTCATCCGGATCACCTGTTCCATCATATGTTTTGACATTAGTGGGCATGCGCCTCCTTTTGTGAGCGGAGTAATCGCTGATGCGTCGTGTAAATGCATCAACTTTCTAGCGACGCCACGAAAGAGACATGTCTTCGTCTTCTTCTTCACGACGTCTTCCTCTAGACTTCCAGTGTCCTGTTTCCTTATCCTCGTTGTCCGAGGAGTCATTGGATTAGGAGTAATCTCTTTTGCGGCGCTTGCGCCGGCTTCCTTCAGAGGAAGAACTTGAGGGGCTTTCACTGGGGGATATTCTTCTCTCTAGTCTGTCATGAATTCTTTTGCTCCCAGACCTGGAGGAACCTTCGCTTGGTGAGTTCTGGGGTCCTAATCTTTCTTGTATCCCTCGACTACCAAGTCTGGAATGAACATTAGTGCGCCTCTCGCCGTTTTCATATTCCTCTGAATATTGTGAGTCAGATATCGTACCCAGCCTATCATGGATAGTGGTACGTTTTTCTTTGTTTTTGTGTCTTCCTCGTAGGTGGCGCGGTGGTGATGCTTCGCGTTCAGGACCAAAGTTGAGTCAGGCTTGCAGGCTCGTATTCTACCTTCTCCTCGCTTCTTCTTGCATAAGGGCGGTTTAGAGTTTCGTAATTTTGGGATACAAAATTACTCAACGTTAAGTCAGGTGTGTCCTAATTCGCTGCAAGAATATCTGCCTCAGTATTGGGTGCCCTATCCCTGTTAGGTGCGCCCGGCGGCACGGTATAGTCCACTGTAGGTGCCGTTTGGTGAGGAGTGTTGAAGAGGGTGCGCTGGAGTTCTTCAACGTTTGGGACTACGGTGGTGACGTGGGTAGTCCTTACAGGCAATTACACCGCTGAGAGAGGTTGGGTAGGTCCCGTTTCTTGGTGACCAGGCGCACTGGTTGTCCTAGAAGCCTGCCTAGGGGTTGAATCTTGTTGATTCTTCCTCTGGGGGTCACGTGTTTTTTCCGCATGCGGAGTCCGCTGGCTTGAATTTTTACTCTTTGTCATTCTAGTTCCTTGCTTCTTGGTGTGGGTCCCACGGATGGCGCCACTTGTTGATACAAAAGTTGGGCGTTCCTAGTTTGGGCTCTTGCTCTCGTACCAATTCGCTTCTTAATGCTTGAAACCTGCTCACTAAGAAAGTAAACAACACCGTTAGGCTTATCGTGAGATTGTCTCCCACGATTAGACTCCGGCGTGAGAGTAAGTAATCGGTTTAGGGTTCTCAAAAAGAGTTTAGGGTTTGTGAATCGTACCTTTAATGAGAATTATGCCATTCCTTATATAGGCGCAAAATCCTTGTAGGTTTCGTGCTCCTTACATTTCACACACGTGGTGCTTATCCGGGTTCAGGATATCTATTCCATAGATAGGAGATCCTTATCTAAACCGTATATATTTTAGTTAGGTTTGGGCTTACGTGAGCCTATTCCCATTATTGATGCGGCCCAAGTTATAATAGCCCACGCATGATGGCTTTGGGCCTTAGTAATGTTTATCATTTGGGCTCGTGGCCCAAATATAGACTATACGTCATCAATTACAATGGGTGACGGCGTCATGTATTGGGTTGTGACGCCGTCAACTCGCCGCCATAATAAAAATCCTATTGCCTAGATCTGATTTTGACGCCGTCATGTATGAAATAGTTCTGGGCCGTCACTAATACTTGGACCATGATGGCCTTGGGTGACGCCGTCATGTCCAATGCACAAAACTCTCTGGATCGTCACGTGTATTTCCCTCATCTACCTCTTTTGTTACTCTTGATTCCGTCATTAAGGAAGTTGTGACGCCGTCAGGTACTGTTCCCAGCAAAGAAAATTAAGACTTTGCCGTTTTCTTCACTTTTATGCTCCAAAAACATCGAAAATGCTTCATTTTCCAGATTTCTCTCCAAAAGTACCTAAAATGACAAAAGGAATGATTTAGGGCAATATTTGATCAAATAATCTCAAATTCGGGCTTAAATGACCCCCTAAAAACGGTTCATTTTTCACCTCATCACATACCCTCATGGTGAGTCAACTCTTTCTTGTTTGTAAGACATGGTGAGTTGAATACCATTTGTTGTGTGGTAATTAGCCAACACTCAAAACCTGAAAACTTTATAATACAACATGTAAATATATAGGTTATTTTTTTTATTATTTTTTAAATAAACAAAGAAAAGATAAAAATAACAAAAGAAAGAAACAAAAAAAAAATAATGTTAAAAGATACCATGGATCAAGCAACAAGAACCTTAGCAGCAGCAAGTTGAGACTTGAATCTAACCAACTGCT
This sequence comes from Artemisia argyi, assembly GCA_030686995.1. Taxonomy (NCBI): domain Eukaryota; kingdom Viridiplantae; phylum Streptophyta; class Magnoliopsida; order Asterales; family Asteraceae; genus Artemisia; species Artemisia argyi. Next base: position 78,061,918 of record CM060684.1, on the reverse strand, counting down.
CAACAGTGGTTAAATCATTACCCACCACTGTCTTGCCAATCTCCAACTTATTCTTGAGCATTCTCTCCATTAACTTGACATAAAGAGGATAGGTAGCATCCAAAAACATATACAACACCCTCCCATCCATAGTTTCCAAGAGATGAACATTAGCAGGAGTATACATCCTCCAACTTCTCACTTGCCAATTTTGTTGATCAGCTCTAACAGAAACACTAGTACCTCCTACCATAGAATCCATCAACACTTTCAAATCACCCGAAAGCATTAGTCCAACCCCAGTAGCAAGATTAATTGCATAACACTTTACCACAAAGCCCCACAGAACTATCAAGTCTTGCCTATCCACCAGATGTAATATCTCCCTAAGATAAGTAAAATATTTGATAGTACCGTCAATTCTGTAAAAAGCATTGAGTTCACCCAGATGTGTAGGAATGACCCTCCAACCAGTAACAGCAGCCCAACCAATAGGTGGATCTTCTTTAGGTTCACTTTCAGAGTCAAACTTGATTAAATCTTGGTCATCCATATCCATAACAGGGGTAGGTGCACGCTTCTGAGCCACAGTTTTCTTTCTCTTCCTTGTAGAGGGAGGTAAAGATACACCTGTTGTAGAACCAGAATGAATGGAACCTTCAGGCATCTCCTCAAAAGGAAGTGGAACTTCAGGCATAGATGGTTCAGCATTAGAAGTAGTTGCAGCAGCATAAATTTATGTAGCTGTAGGAATGGAAGTAGCAGCAGGAATGGGAGTAGCAGCAGTAGAAGTTGATGGTTCATTGGGTGTTGGTTCTGTAACAGAACCATCCTTAGCAAAAAGAGTAGTACCAGCAGCAACATTAGTAGAAGGCTGAGTAGAACCACTTGGAGTAGAAGAATCATCAACCTGAGTAAGAATGGATATGAACACCACTAGCAGAAAAGGGATCATCAGAAGAATTGGGTGTGAGATCATCTTGAGCAGATGAATCAACAATATGTGAACCAGCAGGATCAACAGACTTAAACCTCTTAGGAGTAGGTTCATCTAGAACAGGTTTAGATCTTGTCATAGTCTTTTTAAAGTTCAAGATCCCAACTTTTTCAAGTGAACCCCTAATCCTGTCAAATTTCTCTATGAGCTGTGCATCTGTGAACCTTTTTACTTGGGCCATAGTCCACCCTGTATTGTAAACAGCAGCACTTTGATTCTTCACAAACTGTTGCATATATTCCCTTTGCTGAGCTTGAGACATAGGCTTATCCCTCTTCTCTTTTGCAAGCCTCTCAGCAATAGCTTGTTGTTTCTTCTTCATCAAAGCAGCCATCCTTGCAGGAAAATTTTCTTCAGTCACATCATCTCCTAACAATTCCTTGGAGAGAGAGGTATTGGTAGCAACCTGAGCCATGATGTTAATCCAATTAGTCTCAGAATATAACAAAGCAGCATCATCCAATTTCCTCAACTTGAACTTTCCTTGTCAATTCTTCTTTTGTGTCTCAGTTCTTCTTGTTACCTGGCCACATTAGCTACCTCCTCAGCATGTAATTGTTGAGCATACTCTGCACCAAGTCTATCTTCTTCCATTTACCTTTTGGTCCTTACGTTGACAGGAGGTTCCTCTTCAACCATTGGAGATTTATCTTTTTTAATATGAGCAGAGGAAACACCACTTTGAGGAGCAGGAACAGAAACAATAGGAGTTGATGGACCACCAGAGGGAACATCAGCAGAAACATGACTAGAAGGAACATCAACAGAAGAAACATCATGACCAGCAGTAACCTCTTCATGAATAGAACTACCAGAAGGAATGTCACCACTAGTAGGAATGGTAGTGGTAATGTCAGCAGTAGAAACATTTGCATTACTAGCATCAACAGGAGTACTACCAGCAGGAACCCCTGGACTACCAGCAGAAATATTTGATTTGTACTTTTCCAAAGCTGACACATCTGAGAGCCTTCTTAGCCTCTTCATGGGCCTTCTTCTGCTATATGACATCAGGGAGACATATGTTTCTTGGCCCACGGTTGTTGGAACAGTAGAATTCATGTCAAAATCAGCAGCCTCTGTATTGGAACTAGCTATGGTGGCACTAGCCAATACATGAAGTCCATCAAGGTCAAAATCCTCCTTGGGTGCAGGCTTGTCATCTTTAGAGTCAGAGAGGAGAACCTTTCTCTGCTTGTGCTTGAGTTGAACCTCCAATAGCTTGACTCTTTTAATCAGAGTGAGGACAGTAGTACCAAGAGTCTGTTTGGTATCTTTTAGCTTTGTCTCCAATTCTTCAATCTTATGCAGACACCTATTAACCAAAGTAGACATGCTAGTGAGAGCATCAGGATCCTTAGCCCCACCAACAGGTTGACCTGTGTTGTAAGGAGCCTCATTGTTCCTGGAAGGAGAAACATAAATATCACCACCTATATTAGTGTCACCCTCAAAAGGCTCTCTAGTAGGACTAGGAGTTGGTTGCCTTGTGAAGGTGGCAGGCTCACTAGTTGGACTAAGAGGTGGGTCCTTTTGGGGTGTTGGAGGATGAACATCAGCTACAACAGGTGTGGGTGAAGGTATAGGACCACCAGCAACATTAGGTGTGGGAGATGGTGGTATGTCAATACCAGCAGCATCAAGTGTGGGAGATGGTATATTACCACCAGCAGCATCTGTTGCACCAGCACCTTCATTGCCCTCAAGCAACATAGCTGCCATCAGAGGCCTATGTTTCCCCACAAATTTTGTCTTCATTGAGGCAAATAATTTAATTATTTAATGTGGTAATGTTTAACGTGCTATTGTTGTTGTTGTTAATTAAATAAAATACATTAGACGTCAATTATATAAACATAATAAATAAACATTATACAAAATACATTATATAAAATATATCACACAAAATAAAATATATTATACAAAATATATTAAAAAAAATTACAAAAGTACAATATATATATATATATATATATATATATATATATATATATATATATATATATATATATATATATATATATATATATATATATATACACACACACACAAATGTACCTCCCTACTAAGTAGGGAGGGTTAGTATATCATAGTTGAGAGGGTCAATATGGGTTGTGTTAAGGAAACGAGGTCTACCCTCCAAATTTGCAAACCCTCCCTAGTGGGAGGGGTACTTTTGTCAGCTTTTTGCAGATTTTGTCCTTTTTTTTTTGGTCCAATGTTGTCCATTTTTTCCCAAAGATTGCACACAAGGATTTGTTTTTTTTTGTCCAGTTTTTTTGTCCAAAGATTGCACACAAGGCAAGTGCAGATTGCACTTTTTTGTCCAAATATTTTCTCCAAGTGCAGTTAGCACACAAGCACAGCAGCTCAGATTAACGCCTAATCATCATCCCCGATTTAGAAAACCATTTGCACAAGTGATAAAAAAGTGTTAGGCTCGGACATGAAGGTTGCAAAGTGATAAAAATATCACTTTGTCATCCTTTCGGTTTTTAGAAAACCATTCGTCATCGCCTTTTTTGAATTTTTTTGTGCAGATTGCACACAAGTGAAACAGATTGCACCCAAGTGCATAGATTTGCCCCCAAGTGCACAGATTGCACACAAGCATATTGCACCCAAGTTACACAAGTGGAACAGATTGCACCCAAACGTGCACAGATTACACCCAAACCAAGTGTACCACAAGTGAAACACAAGTCTCACATTCCACTCATGTTACACAAGGTTCACACTGCAAGTACTCACAATAGTAAATATTCACTGCAAGTACTCACAAAAGTAAAGATTCCTGCAATTACTCACAAGAAAGTTAAGATTCATTGCAATTAATCACGAGAAAGGCTCTATTACTCACAAGAAAGGCTCCATTATTAACAAGGCTCACAAAGAAGTAGATTGCACAAGTGAAAGCAACTCTCACCACAATAAATATCACAAACAATTATTTGCTCTCAATCAATATCACAACAATGACAAACACCACAAAGAAGCAGATTGCACAAGTGAAAGCAACTCTCAATCAGTATCACAAGTGAAAGCCGCAAGTGAAAGCAACTCTCAATCAGTATCACAAAAATATATAAACCCTATATATTGTAAAGGGGTGGGTTATAATGACGGGGGTATTTGGTTAGATTAGCCCTCACTATTTAAATATTCTAAGAAACCATTTCTTTGCAGATTGCACACAAGTGAAACACAAGCAGCAAGTGAAAGCCGCAAGTGAAACACAACAAAGATCTTAGGCTGCCGAAATGTCTAATTCTCCATTTAACACACCAGAGATAACATTAGGCTCAAATTATATATTGGTGCAACATAAGCAAGTTTTATCATATTTGGCTGCAACTTCAAAGGTTGCAAAAAAAAAAAAAAAAAAAAAAAAAAAAAAAAATGCCTTCCATTCGGTAATGCCACGCCAAAATCAAAACTTTTTTTTTTTTTTAAATCATCATCGCCGTATCTCAGTTTTTTTTTTTTAAAACAAACTGCTTAAAATTAATCAGTAAATCTTTCAATTAACATAGGTTAATTGAAAGATTACTAGTTAATTTTAAAAACCCCCAATGTTTTACGAAACCCTAATTAGATCTAAATAATAATATCTAAAAAAGTATTCTGTTAACGTTTAACCACCATCACCACAGATAGCCATCATCAAAAAACCACCAATTTTTTACGAAACCCTAATTAGATATTTTTTTTAATCGTTGTTAAAAAAACACCCCCAATCACCACAGAAGACAAGTTAATTTCAAAAAACCCCCAAAAATACCAAAGCCGAATTTTTTAGATCTAATTAGGGTTTCGTAAAAATTGGGGGGTTTTTTTAAATTAATCAGTAAATGTTTCAATTAACGTAGGTTAATTGAAAGATTACTAGTTAATTTTAATAACCCCCAATTTTTTTTGAACCCTAATTAGATCTAAAAAATAATATCTAAAAAAGTATTATGTTAACGTTTAACCACCATCACCACAGATAACAATCATTAAAAAACCCCCAATTTTTTACGAAGCCCTAATTAGATCGTTTTTTTAATCGTTGTTAAAAAACACCCCCAATCACCACAGAAGACAAGCTAATTTCAAAAACCCCCCAAAAATATCAAACCTTAATATTTTAGATCTAATTAGGGTTTCGTAAAAATGAGGGATTTTTAAAATGGGAGATGATTGGCACACTTTATTTTTTGACTGGGACACTCATATGTACAACCGGTTAAAGCAGTGTACATCCGTAGTACAATAGTTTAATGGGAGTGTGCAAATCATTTTGTTGACATAAATAATGTCTAAAAACATTGTTAGCATATTAACAATATCTCTATGTTTTGATAATTACAAAGCATAAACTCATTAATCTAAAACTTATGACGTAAACAAGTTTTTAGTGCTTAATATTTGTCTTTGCATCCATATCACTTAAGGTATGAATAAACAAAGTGTTTATTGCATTTCATGATCAAAGGAAATTTTTCTAATCACTAGAATTTTTATAAAATGTATTAAACATTTTATATCTTTTACAAAATTACTTTTGGAATTAAAAGAATATGTTTAATTCATTATAAATATATGATTTCAAATTTCCAATCAAAAATGGCAAATTTTATCCAGAAAAATTTCCCTCACAAAAGGACAAGAAAATCCAACGTTCAGGAAGGCGGCCCCCTTAATTATACTAGGCGGCCCCGTTAATCATTAAGGGGAATGCCTCCTAATTAAGGGGACCAGCCACGCTCCAGAACAGTAAATTGTCTCCCTATAAATAATGGTTCATCCCACGGAATTTTCTCACCTTTTGCACTCCTAAACTTTCTGTTCTAGATCTCCATTTCTATTCACTTAATCCTTTGATCATAAATACATAATTCTTTGTTTCAAAGTGATTCAAACATCATCCTCTCAAGTGCAAGAGAAGAATACTTCTATCCTCCAAGACAAGAAGTATTACAACTTGTTGTGATCTCCACATCCAAGTTGTTGGTACATCATCAAGATTATTTACATAATTCTTTGTGAAGATTGTTGTGAATATTTGATTGTAGATATTTGTGCTAGGTATATTGATTGTGTGATTAGTTAGTTGTTTGGTGTGAAGAAGAAAAGTTAGGAATTAGATTATAGTGAAGAAGCTAGGTGTGAAGTTGTTAGTTGTGAAGAAAATTGGTGTGAAGAAGATAGGCGTGAAGTAGTTAGTTGTGAAGTAGATTGGTGTGAAGAAGTTGTGTAGAAGTTGTGGTTTAGTTGTGAAGAAGTTGTGGTGTGTTAATTGGTGTGTAAGGTTTTCTCCGCCATAAGGGAGCTTGTTGATATAGTGAAGAAAACTCTCGAGTTAGGTGCTCGGGGAGTGGAGTAGGGCAAGGAAGGTTTCCTTGTAGCCGAACCACTATAAATCTTTTGTCTCGCGGTTCGATATTTCCATCTCTCATTTATTTCTTTACTTATCATTGCTATATCTTACTTATTGATAGTTGTTTATATTGTGCAAGACTTGAGATCATATATTATCGAATCTAAATTTCAAAAACTAAGAAAACACTAAAACTATCTTTTATAACGAATTAAAAAGACGTAAAACTATTCAACCCCCCTTCTAGTTTTCCACAATTTGTATCAAGAGCCACGTCGAGCAAGATTTTTAAAATATATTGTATTTTAAAACTTATAACGATCTATGGAATCTGAAAAATATTTAGAAGGGCAATCTATGCAAAGACCACCACTATTTGAAAGTGATGGATTTTTATATTGGAAAAATAGATTCGAAATGTACGTGAAATCAAAAGATCTTGATCTTTGACATATTTTTAAAATATATTGTATTTCAATACAATGTTGAAACTAAAATGGATGAAATTGTATCTTTTGAAAAACAAAATGATGATTTGAAAAAGAAACTAGCAAAAAATAATGAGGCTAAAATGGTCATTTATAATGCGTTACCACACAAAGAATATGAAAGAATTCTTATGTGTAAAACCGCAAAAGAAATTTGGGATTCTTTACTAATTACTCACCAAGGCAATAGCCAAGTCAAAGATAATAAAATAGATCTTCTTGTACAACAATATGAACAATTTACGATTCCGGAAGAGGAATCAATTGATAATGCTTTTGCTAAATTTAACACTATTATCACAAGTTTAAAAGCACTTGATGAGACATTTTCTAGTAAAAATTGTGTTAGGAAATTTCTTAGGGCATTGCATCCGAAATGGCGAGCTAAGGTCACGGCAATTGAAGAATCAAAGAACTTGATGACGTTATCACTAGATGAACTAATTGGCAACTTGAAGGTTCGTGAAGAAATTATAAGAAGAGATTCGGAAACGGTCAAAGTCAAGAAAGAACAAACCAAATCCATTGCTCTAAAAGCCAAAAAGGAACCTAGTGATGATGATGATTCAAGTGACGAAAGTGAATATGAAGAATATGCAATGGCCGTAAGAGAATTCAAGAAATTCTTCAAGAGACGAGGAAGATTCCCTAGATCATCACGAGACGAAAGAAAACCATTCCAAAGAAATAGAAGTGACAACTATGGGAAAAGAAAGTACTTTAGATGTGGAAGTCCAAATCATCTCATTGTCGAATGTCTAAAGCCGCCGGGTTATGAAAATCATGGCGCATTTGTTAGTGAAACATGGAGTGATAGTGACAAAGAAGAAGTTGAAAAGCCAAGAGACGAAAAGTGTTTTATGGCAAAAGAAACCGACGAAATATGTTTAGGAATTGACTTGGAGCCTGACGAATGGATCAAAGATAGCGGATGTTCGAGGCACATGACGGGGAACCGCAAGCTATTCTCTACATACAAGGCATACAATGGAGGTAACGTTATTTTCGGTAGTTTCTAACATGGAAAAATCATTGGCAAAGGTACGATTTCTCAAGACTCACTTACTAATGAAAATGTAGAGCGTGTAGAAAATTCAACATATAACTTGCTTAGTATAGGACAAATATGTGATAATAAATGTAGAGTCACTTTTACCGAAGAGGATAGCGAAATAGTTAAGAATGGAAAAATTATAGGTAGATGAATTAGGAAAGGTGGCATATATGTTATGAAACTAGGAAACAAGCCTGGGGATAGGATATGCCTAACGACCCTAGATGAAAACTCTACATTGTGGCATAGGAGATTAGGACATGCTAACATGCAACAAATACAATCTTTGGCCTCTAAGGAATTAGTTAGAAATTTGTCTGATCTAAAATATGACAAGCATTTTTGTGATGCATGTAAAATTGGAAAACAAGTTCATGCTAGTCACAAAGCTAAGATTATAATATCCACTACTAGGTGCCTAGAATTATTGCATATGGATCTTTTTGGTCCATCCGCTGTGCGGAGCTATGGAGGAAACAAATATACCTTAGTAATAGTAGATGACTACTCACGATACACGTGGACTAGGTTTTTAAGTGTCAAGACCTAAGCCGTTGAAAAATTCGAAATATTTAGTAAAATGATTCAAAATAAATTAGGATGCACAATAGTAGCCATTAGGACAGACCATGGTAGGGAATTTGACAATGAAGTACAATTCGGAAAATATTGTGATTTAAATGGAATATCTCACAATTTCTCCGCTCCTCGTACTCCTCAATCAAATTGCGTAGTAGAAAGAAAAAATAGGTCACTACAAGAAATGAGTAGAACAATGTTAAATGAACAATCCATCGCACAAAAATTTTGGTGTCACGCCGTAGATACTTCAACATATATTATTAATAGGGTATCAATTAGGAGAATTCTAGGAAAAACTCCTTATGAGTTACTAAGAGGTAGAAAACCAAACTTAAGCTACTTTAGGGTATTTGGAAGTAAATGCTATATTCTAAACACTAAGGATTACCTCACTAAGTTTGATCCAAAATCATATGAAGGAATATTTTTAGGATACTCACAAAATAGTAAAGCATATATAATACTTAACAAACACACCATAAAAGTAGAAGAATCACTAAATGTAACATTTGATGAAACACCACCACCTCCTAAAACTTTACCTTTAGAAGATGATGACTTAGTTGAAGAAGAAGCTATTGAGGTTAGTAAAACAAAACCCATAGGAAATGACAATGAAGACATTAACTTAGGAAATAACGAAATTGTAAATATTAAAGAATCTAGGTCACATCCACTAGATAATATAATAGGACATCTTAACCAAAGAACCCTTAGGTCACAAGCTCAAGATAAAAATAATTTCTTTTGTTTCCTCTCAGCAATAGAACCTAAGAATATTAATGAGGCTTTAAAAGATGAAAGTTGGGTTATAGCTATGCAAGAAGAATTAAATCAATTTAAGGCAAATGATGTTTGGGAATTAGTCCCAAATCCAATGAATATGACCATCATAGGAACTAAATGGGTATATAGGAATAAATTAGATGAAAATGGAGTAGTTACTAGGAATAAAGCTAGATTAGTTGCCCAAGGTTATAATCAACAAGAAGGAATTGATTATGACGAAACTTATGCCCCCGTAGCTAGATTAGAATCAATTAGGATACTACTTGCCTATGCATGCGCCCTAGATTTTAAGTTATTCCAAATGGACGTGAAAAGTGCATTCCTTAACGGTTTTATCAATGAGGAGGTATATGTGGCACAACCTCCAGGATTCATTGACTTCGCAAAACCTGATTATGTTTATAAGTTAAAGAAAGCTTTGTATGGACTCAAACAAGCTCCCAAAGCTTGGTATGATCGATTAAAAGCTTTTCTTATTAAACATGATTATTCCATGGGAATGGTAGATAACACTCTTTTCACTAAATGGAAAGACCCAAATCTCATCATTGTCTAAATATATGTTGATGACATTATATTTGGATCAACTTGTCAAGACATGTGTGATGAATTTGCCAAAATCATGCATGATGAGTTTGAGATGAGTATGATGGGTGAACTTAACTTCTTCCTAGGATTACAAATAAAACAATTAGAAGATGGAATATTTTTTAACCAATCTAAGTACATTAAGGAAATGCTTAAGAAATTTGGCCTAGAAGACTCAAAACCCATGAAGACTCCCATGTCTACAGAAGTAAAGCTCACAAAGGTTGATGAAGGTGAGTCCGTAGATAACACCAAGTATAGAGGAATGATAGGTAGTTTACTATATTTGACGACAAGTAGACCCGATATCATGTTTAGTGTCTGCCTTTGTGCCCGTTTTCAAGAGGATCCCAAAACCTCTCACCTAGAAGCGGTTAAGCGTATCTTCCGATACATTAAAGGCACTATACACTTAGGATTATGGTATCCTAAGGGATCCGGCATAGAAACCATCGTCTATGCGGATTCGGATCATGCGGGAGACTACGTAGATAGAAAAAGCACTAGCGGTATTTGCACGTTTATGGGATGTTGTCTAACATCTTGGTTTTCGAAGAAGCAAACCGCTCTTGCTATTTCTACCACCGAAGCCGAATATGTAAGCGCTGGAAAGGCATGTCAACAAGCACTATGGATGAAACAAGCTCTTATAGACTATGGCATTAGGTTAGAAAACGTTCCCATTATGTGCGATAACAAAGGTGCGATAGATTTAAGTAAAAATCCGGTGCAACACTCTTGGACTAAACATATAGAAATACGTCACCACTTTCTTAGGGATAATGTACAAAAAGGGAATATATCTATAGAAAAAGTTGCATCGGAAGATAACATTGCGGATATATTCACTAAACCCCTTAAGCGTGAATTATTCAATCACTTGCGTTTAGGATTAGGAATGATGGAACAAGTTGACTAAATTTTATTGCATTTAGACAAATTTTCTTTATCTTCTTTTCTTCCACTCCTCCATTTCTGAGTCTAGGAATCTATTTTGCACAAAATTAAAGATTGGGAAAGTTTATTTTCTTTGCATAAACTCTTTTGTAAAACCCTATCAATTTTCTTTAAAATATTATTCTCACATCTAGGAATCACATGAACATCATTTTCCTTGCATTGTTGACTAATGCTAAAAACATTGTCTACCAAAATCATGTATAAACTCTCACATAAATTGTCAAGGTATATAATCTAATATATATCTTTGACATTCGTGATCGAGCAAAAATTGAATCAAGGAGATCTTTTGGATTGTTTCTTAGGATCGTTATCTCTCTTTGCATTTAGGAGTCGAAACAATCACAACTCCACATTTGTTGCATATAGACACACACTAGGACAAATTCACTAATAATGTTATCATCTTGCTCCATCACTAGTTTTCCACTCACTAGTTACCTTTGCCTTTGATCTAAAGATAGTTGCTCTAGGAAGATTAAGTGCCCTTGCCTTTGTTTGCCTTCTCTTGCTTATTAATTGCTTGATTGCTCTTTTACTTAAGTGTTGTTGCATGCATGCTATATTATAGTTAGATTAGATGCTATATTGTCTCAAGGAGTTGAACTTGCTTGAATTCTAATCCAAACACACAACCTTTCTGCAAATTTTCTACCAAAAACCCAATTCTGGCAATCTGGAAATCACCAGATGGGCGGCCCCCTTAATTATGTAAGGTGGCCCCATTAATCATTAAGGGGACCGCCCCTAATTAAGGGGACCGGCCATCTGATGGTCGGGTTTACAGAATCTTTTCTGCTTTTTAGCCCATTTCAACCTACATTTCCCATTTTTCACCAACACATTTTGTCCTAATCTCCCAAACAAACTTTATCCATCCATAAACACACAAATCTTACACTATAAATATCCCAAATCTAACACACTCTCCATTCATCCCTTCATGACTTCTCCAAACAAACCAAAACCAAAAGCCTCAAGGCTTGCAAGAATGACGGAAAAACCCGTTTGGCGAAGAAAAAGCCCTCGAAACAAATCCATCATAACTAATGAAGTTGGAAATCACTCAACACCTCCAACCACTTACTTCCCAAACTTTACACCAAATTCACAAGGACATTCATTTGATCCTCTTTACAAACCATACTACATTGGCCAAACATCTTCCTTCATGCCAAACCACTCATCTCATCCTCCAACCATTTGTAATGATCCATACAAGTTTGATCAACCATCCAACAACAATTCCAACTACACAAACCTAATTCATCCATATCAACACAATGACTTTCTCCGCATTGCCACGGAAAAGCAAAAGTTCCGTGATGAAATATCCCAAATCCATGATCTTAGTGATCTCAATGCCATGCATCTTGCACAACGCAACAAAGGGTAACCTCTATCATCACCCTACAACAATTGCCTACCTCACTCTCTCAACTTGGATCAAGTTACAAACCACACTCACTATTGCCCTTGTTGCATCTTCCTTCAAAAACAAATCCTATACTTGAGTGAAGATATTTCTTGGATTGAATATCTCCTCACTCGTCCTCATCCCATACCACCCTTAACACGATACAACATCGTAAGATCCACCTCTTCCGCTCCATACCCCACTCCATATCCCTCTCCATCTAACAACTAAGCTTTATGCTTATTTTCTCCTTCAAGCAAATAAAACAACCAACCATGAGTTGCAAGCAAGTCCAAGTGCTCTTTTAGGCAATATAGGACTATGTCTTTTCTATTGTTTCATTGTAATCAATATGCTTTAAGTATATTGAATGTTGTAATGATAATCATTTCTATGATGCTTGAATGAATCTATTTTTATTCGCATAATTATTGCTTTGCATATATATGTGTCTTGTTCTCTTCAAATATTTTGTGTAGCCAAGATCTCCATAGCTCATTCCCTTTGTGCTCTCAAATGAGGGGGAGCATTCTACCCGTTTAATCTTCTTTCACGAAGCTTACTCGGCCTAACCTTTTTGATTTTACAAAAAGGGGGAGAAGAGAATGTTAAACTCTAATAATACTTGTCTAAAAATTATTTTTTAGACCTAATGAGTTTGAGGTTTTGTAATCATCAAAAAGGGGGAGATTGTTGACATAAATAATGTCTAAAAACATTGTTAGCATATTAACAATATCTCTATGTTATGATAATTACAAAGCATAAACTCATTAATCTAAAACTTATGACGTAAACAAGTTTTTAGTGCTTAATATTTGTCTTTGCATCCATATCACTTAAGGTATGAATAAACAAAGTGTTTATTGCATTTCATGATCAAAGGAAAATTTTCTAATCACTAGAATTTTTAAAAATGTATTAAACATTTTATATCTTTTACAAAATTACTTTTGGAATTAAAAGAATATGTTTAATTCATTATAAATATATGATTTCAAATTTCCAACCAAAAATGACAAATTTTATCCAGAAAAATTTCCCTCACAAAAGGACAAGAAAATCCAACGTTCAGGAGGGCGGCCCCCTTAATTATACTAGGCGGCCCCCTTAATCATTAAGGGGAACGCCACGCTCCAGAATAGTAAATTGTCTCCCTATAAATATTGGTTCATCCCACAGAATTTTCTCACCTTTTGCACTCCTAAACTTTCTGTTCTAGATCCCCATTTCTATTCTCTTAATCCTTTGATCATAAATACATAATTCTTTGTTTCAAAGTGATTCAAACATCATCCTCTCAAGTGCAAGAGAAGAATACTTATATCCTCTAAGACAAAAAGTATTACAACTTGTTGTGATCTCCACATCCAAGTTGTTGGTACATCATCAAGATTATTTACATAATTCTTTGTGAAGATTGATGTGAATATTTGATTGTAGATAGTTGTGCTAGGTATATTGATTGTGTGATTAGTTAGTTGTTTGGTGTAAAGAAGAAAAGTTAGGAATTAGATTGTAGTGAAGAAGCTAGGTGTGAAGTTGTTAGTTGTGAAGAAAATTGGTGTGAAGAAGATAGGCGTGAAGTAGTTAGTTGTGAAGTAGATTGGTGTGAAGAAGTTGTGTTGAAGTTGTGGTTAGTTGTGAAGAAGTTGTGGTGTGTTAATTGGTGTGTAAGGTTTTTTCCGCCATAAGGGAGCTTGTTGATATAGTGAAGAAAACTCTCGAGTTAGGTGCTCGGGGAGTGGAGTAGGGCAAGGAAGGTGTCATTGTAGCCGAACCACTATAAATCTTTTGTCTCGCGGTTCGATCTTTCCATCTCTCATTTATTTCTTTACTTCTCATTGCTATATCTTACTTATTGATAGTTGTTTATATTGTGCAAGACTTGAGATCATATATTATCGAATCTAAATTTCAAAAACTTAGAAAACACTAAAACTATCTTTTATAACGAATTAAAAAGACGTAAAACTATTCAACCCCCTTCTAGTTTTCCACACATTTCCCTTTTAAAATGGATCAGTAAATCGTTCAATTAAGGTAGGTTAATTGAAAGATTACTAGTTAATTTTAAAAAACCCCAAATTTTTTACGAAACCCTAATTAGATCAAAAAAATTATTTAAAAACCCTAATTTTTCAAACCCCCCTTTTTTTGGTGGGTTATATCAAAAAATCATGCACTAACCTTTGTTGGTGGTTATATCAAAAAATCATCACCACAGAACCCCCAATTTTTTTTAGGAAACCCTAATTTTTTAAACCCAGAATCAGATAATCACTTAGCACTCACCATAAAATCACATACCACATCACCACTCACAAATAAGAGTGATTTTAGATCTAAAAACGTTTTTAGATCTAAAATAGAGAGAGAAAAAAAGAGAGCAGATGTGAGATAGAGAGAGAGAGATTAGCGTGTGTGTGTGTGTGTGTGTGTGATGTGTGATAAAAAGAGAGAGAGAGAGAGAGAGAGAGAGAGAGAGAGAGAGAGAGAGAGAGAGAGAGAGAGAGAGAGAGAGAAAGGGGCGTGTTTATTAACACGTTTTTATTTTTTTATTTTATTTTTTTTATTTGTTGTAAAAGTTAAGTATTTTGTAAAAAAAAGTATTTTGTAAAAAAAAAGGTATAAGTTATATTTGTAAAAAAGTATTTTGTAAAAAAAAGTTATATAGCATTAGTAAAAAAAGGTATAAGTTATATTTGTAAAAAAAAGTTATATATCATTAGTTAAAAAAAAAGTTTAAATAAAAGTTATAAAAATGTAAAAATTTAAAAGTTGCAAAAATGTAGTTTTAAGAATGTAAAAATGTAAAAGTTGTAAAAATGTGGTTGTAATAAAAGTTGTAAAAAAGTTAGTTATAAAAGTATTAGTTAAAAAAAGTATGTTATAAAAAATGTTATGTATTTTCAGGTTTTCGGTTCTCACGAGCAAGTAACTGAGTGGGTGCAAAATATAGCTCGGGAGCTCGGTTTTGTAATTGTTAAAAATAGAACCAAATCAGAAGATGGTCAGATGAACGAAATCAATTATAGGTGTACAAAGGGTGGAAGTATGAACCTCAAGGTAGTGGAAAATGAAAAACCAAAACATGTAAAACCAATTGTCCATTCAGATTAGTTGCGAAATATCATCAAACAAAAAATTATTGGATTTTGAGGGTGAAGGATGATACGCATAATCATGATATGCTAGAGTCGTTGCATGGTGTGGCATATGCAATGCGATTAAAGGATGATGAGTTGGGTTTGGTCAAAGAATTGATAGATTATAGCATACGACCACTTAATATACTTTCGACAATACAGGGTCGTAATCCGGATAACGTGTATAGCGTTAGAACTATATATAACGCACAAAATAAGTTCCGGAGAGCCAGAGTAGGTGATAGAACTCCAATTCAAGTCCTTTACTCGCATTTGAGGGATTCAGGATATACATGGTACCCGAGGGTAAATGAGCATACCAACGAGCTTGAGGAGCTATTTTTTGTGCACCCCACGTCGTATGCTCTATGGTGTACATTCCCTGAAATCATGCTGATGGACTCCACGTACAATACCACGATGTTTAAATTGCCGTTGTTGGAATTGTTGGAGTAACTTCAACAAATAAAACATTTTCAATGGCGTATAGCTTTTTAAACAGTGAACAATGGTATAATTTTTTATGGGTATTGCAACGTGTGAAGCAAGTGATAGACGAAAGATATTACGCACGTGTTATCGTCACTGACAGAGATTTAGCGTTGTTTGGGGGCAATAAGAGAAGAATTTCCTAATGCTCACAAATTACTCTGTCGATGGCATATAGAGCAAAATCTGCTTAAGTATTGCAGAAATAAATTCACTGAGTTAAATGAGTATGAGTCCGTTAAACACCGATGGGATTCGATGGTTAAAGCTCCGACATTCGAATCGTTCAAGCAACATTATCAACGCCTACAATAGCGATTGGTCAACCATCCGGGTACTTAATTATTAATTCATTGTTTTTAATTATTTAATAAATAAGCACCCGAATGACCTTTTATTAATTCATTGTTTTTTTCTTCAGATATCGCTGCGTATTTGGATAACTAGCTGCGAGATTACTCACGCATGTTTGTCTCGTATATTACCGACCGATATCGCTCCTACGGCCAGACAACAACGTGCAAAGTTGAGGCTCACCACTGTTGAAATTATATTTGGACGTCACACAGTCCAAATTAGACAGGTTGTTGAGGTCGATCGATAAGATTCTCATTTCGCAAGAAAATACGATAAAAGAGAGTTTCAATAGAAGCATCAACGCGAAACTAAATAAGTGTAATATACCACTATTTCAAGAATTGTGGTATAAAGTTTCCAAACATGCTTTCAACCTCATGCACAAAGAACTCCACCTGTCGATCACCGCAGAAGACAGTAGCCATAAGTTGCGGTCAAATTTCGGACTACCATGCTTTCACGAGATGCAATACTATGTATATCATGGTAAGTATATTAAATTTATAACTATCAAGTTGTTTTCCACATTAATATCAGTAATTTATACAATTCACTTTAATTGAATTCAGGATGCCCCATTCCACTGGATCAAATTGATATTTTTTGGAGAACCCTATCTGTTCCGTGGCCTGTTATCAATAGGCCCCCGCCTGAGGATGGCTCTTCCAGCGAACCTGGTGATGATGATGATGATACTTCATTTAACGATGGCGTACGACAATTCAAGAATATTTTAAGCAAATCAACGTTGTTTGTCAAGAAAAATATGTTAACGAATTTGAGAGAGACATTCCAGCCTGAATCTGTTGACACACGTGAACCTGCTATTCAAAAAAATACCCATGGATGTCCGAGCGCAAAGGACAAAAAGGGCAAGGCTACACAAGTCCCGAACTTGAATGAAGTCCCTGACTTGGATGAAGTACCAATCGTAGATCACCGAAGAAGTACAAATTCAAGATCTACAAAATTCCCGAACTTGCGGAAAGAACCTCCAAGACATAGTTCTTACACGGGTGATAGTCTACGCCACATATTATATGTTGGATATAATGTGAGCAACGATTTTATTGAGCATATTCCACATATTTTCCGTCCATACGTAATAAGCATAGATAATGTGCTGGGTGATGGAAATTGTGGGTTTCGATGCGTTGCGCACAGTCTTGCTCGAAACAAAAATAGGTGGGCCGAAGTCAGACATAAGTTATTGCAAGTGTTAGACAGACATAGGCAAACTTACATAAGTATGTGGCAGCAACATGACTTTGACCGACTTTGGTATACAATAGACTGGTTCAATGGAGGTGCACCTATCGGTCGCTGGATGATGATGCCAATCATGGGGCTGGTTATCGCTTCAATGATTCACCGACCTGTTGTATTTATATCCCAGCAAGGTTGGAACACATGTTTTCTGCTTTTTACCGGGCCAAACTTATCACAAGGATCCGACCCCCTTGTGATTGCCCGTGTGGGGGAGAGAGAATACGCTCACTATATTGTACCGACGCTAGACAGAGATTCTCCACTTCTGCATAACCACCCACAATGGAGGTATTTCAGAGAGCTAGTTGCATCCTAATGGGAAACTTTATATCAACATCGACTAATGGATTATTGATTTATGTTGTAAATAATTATACCGGCAAACCATTGTAAATGATTACTGATTTATATTGTAAATAATAGAGATACCGACAAAACATAGTGAATGATTACTGATTTATACTGTAAGTAATTATACCGACAAAACATTGTAAATGATTATTGATTTATGTTATAGAGTATGTTGTTTGAGAAACCTTTGAACTCAAATGTTCATTTATGTATTATGCATGTCCTTTCTTTGGCCAGGTGGAACGAATAAATCCTTTCTTGTGTCGATGTGAGAGAGGATTCATTATAGAACGGCAATCCTGGAAACCAGCTACTCATGGGCAACTATATTATGCATGTCCTGATTCAGTGGTAAATAATCATACGTTTGCTTAGTTATGTAAATAATTTGTTTGTTAAAAATAAATTTCTTATAATTTTCTTAACATGTAACAGTCTTGTACAGATAACTATGGGTGTCGATACTTCATGTGGAAAGATGAATTTGAAATGAGGTACTTTAATCAAGCCTCTTCTTCAGCGCAGTGCTTAAACAGCGTTGCGAATGATAATAAGATTGACGAGCTTGAAGCAAGAAACAAGCTGATGTTGACAAGAATAAGACGCTGGAGATGGAGTTAGAATTGGCAAGGAATCCTGAGGATCACGCTTGTCAGTGTTGGACTAATCTTGAGTCATGGATTAATATTTGGAGTTCCTTATGTAAAATAGTTTAAGTAAAGATTGTAACATAGATGTTAGTATGAGGGATGTATATGTAAACGCAGAAGGGCCAAATAGGTTTATCTAAAACCTAATAACTACCATAACGTTTCCAACAGATGCAACAATTCAGAACGAAGCGACATGTATGTTCAAGACAGGCTATAGACATATTGAAGTGTCATGATGGTCGGAGGATAACTGCTTCTCAACACAAGTATAAATAGGGCATAGATTTTCATTTATTTGTAACTAGATTTGTACAATTACTCTAGAAAACCGAATACTTTGATTCAATAATATAGTCGTTTGAATCACATTGTTTTGCATTCGTTATTACTTGTTTATGTTCGATTGACAAACCCCACTGGGCAACAAATTGGCATCAGAGCCTAACTTCGTTTTAACGATTGAAGAACGAAGAGGAAGAGAGGCGTTAAAGGGGCAGTTTCTGTATTAAAAAAATTGGAACCAAAACACAACTTGGGTTGATTGTGGTTCAGACAGAAACAAAGAAGAACAGCGGGTTCTTCGGGCAAATAGTACAGGGGCGAAAGGGAATAACACCAAGGTTGTTCTTGTTGGTTCGAGAAAGAAAAGGAAAAAGGAACCAAGAGTGTATTTCGTTGGTTGTACAAGGAAGAAGAACATATTTCGGTGTTCTTACTGGTTCGAAGAGTAACAGGGAAGAAATCATATCAAGATGGAATTATCAAAATTAGGATTTCCTAAAATTCCTATATCAAGTCGAAGTTTGAGATAGGAATAGTTAGAGTACAATGGGTGAGAAAAACCAAAAGGAAATTATAATTCAAAGGGAGGTTAACACCAATTCCCATTTTCAATGTCCCGTTTTGAAGGCAGCAAGTTATACAGTATGGGCTATTCGGATAAAAACCATACTAAAGGCAAACGTACTTTGGGAAATGATAGAACCAAATGAAAATACGCAACTGGATGAATATGGCAGCAACTGCATATCTATTTCAGGCATTACCAGAGGATATGATTTTACAAGTGGCTAGTTGCAAGAGTGCAACAGAAATTTGGGAAGCACTACAAACTAGACACATAGGTGTAGATAGCGTGCAAAAGGCACGACTACAAACTCTCAAAACAGAATTTGAGATGTTAAAAATGAAAGAAGATGACAGTATTGATGATTTTTTTTTGGCAAAACTCAATAGTATTGTTACAAGGGAAAGTGGCTTAGGATCAACTTTTGAACAACAACCCCTAGTACGAAAACTTCTAAGTTCCGTACTGAAGAGATTTATACAGATTATAGCAACCATAGAACAATTTACTGATCTAGAGAAAACAACACTAGATGAGACAATTGGGAGGCTGAAAGCCTTCGAAGAAAGGATGAATCTGATGAATGAAAGCCCTTCAGAAGAACAAGATAAGTTATTTTTCACAAAACATGACAACAGGTCTAGTCATGGGAAAGGTTTTAAGAACCATGAACAAGGAAGAGCTAATTCGTCTCAAGGCAATTGGTGTGACGAAAAGGCAACAAAGTTTAGAAACAAGGATGGAGATGATCATGATTAGAGGAAGAAAGACTCTAGAGATCAAATCCGTTTCAAGAAAGACAAACGAGGTGTAGAATGTTATAATTGCCATAAGTTTGGAGATATTGCTAGAAACTGTCCAGAGAAGGATAAAAAAGAAGAGACGAACATTGTAGAAGAATACAATGAACCTACATTGTTGATGGCAACTATGGAAGATAAGGATGAACAAGAAAAGGAAACCTTAGAAGAAGAACCAAGGTGGAAGGGAATTATCATTGAGGAGAATGAAATCCCAAATGAAAAATTAGTAGACATAAGGTCAGAAATTGAGACTGACTTGAAAAGTAAACTGGAGTTATGGAAGTTTGAAATGCTTCATGACTTTGAAGAAAAGAAACAAGAATTTGAGGAGGAGTTCAGAAATAGAGAACTAGAGTTCAAGAAGAAGATGCATGAACGAGAGAGTTCATTTGAAAACAAGATGAAGAATGAGATGGCAAGTGTAGAATGCGTAAAAGAGATTCGAAATGAGGCTGTCAATAGTTTAAGATTTCCAAGTAAGATTGACATAAAGATTGGAGAACTTTATGTAAGGCTTCTAGAGGTGCTGGATAGTTATTGTAAGACTGCAAGGGAGATTCCAAGTTTAGTACATAAACCTAAGCAAGAGATGCTAGTGAAAGCCAATGCAATGAAAGAAAATAGCAAGGAGGCTTTGAAGACTAGGATCCCACCAGGATTTGAAGGGATAGAAGTTACTGCAGGGCTAAGAAGAGGTTATGTAAAAGGCATAGAGGCCAGTGATGGAAAAGTACAGTTAGAGACAGACCAGCAAAGCAGTGGAAATCAACGAAAGAGAGGCGGTCTAAAATGATCGAAGAATACAAGAGATGTGAAGACATTCAAGATAAAGAGGTCAAGCAAAGAATGGGCAGAAAGCCAAAGTATAAAGACAAGGACCTTCTACAGCATGAAAAGACGAATCATGAAGTATGAAGAAGCTACTGGAGCATGATCAAGATTAGGGGGTGATTGTTGGACTAATCTTGAGTCATGGCTCAATATTTGGAGTTCCTTATGTAAAATAGTTTAAGTAAAAATTGTAACATAGATGTTAGTATGAGAGATGTATATGTAAACGCAGAAGGGCCAAATGGGTTTATCTAAAACCTAATAACTGCCATAACGTTTCCAACAGATGCAACAATTCAGAACAAAGCGATATGTCTGTTCAACACAAGTATAAATAGGGCATAGATTTTCGTTTATTTGTAACCGCTCCTCAACACAAGTATAAATAGGGCATAGATTTTCGTTTATTTGTAACCAGATTTGTACAATTACTCTAGAAAACCGAATACTTTGATTCAATAATATAAGTCGTTTGAATCACATTGTTTTGCATTCGTTATTACCTGTTTATATTCGATTGACAAACCCCACTGGGCAACAGTCAGTCGGGTGCAAGGCTCCATGATCTTTTAAATGAAATGAATAATTTTCATGTGTCGTAGATGATGTTGTTTTTAAATAATTTGTTAACGTTGTTGTTCGTAGATGTTGTTGTTTTTAAATAATATGTTGACGTTGTTGTTTAATTTAATAATAACAGTTGTTGTTGTAGTTATTTAATGTGGTAATATTTAACGTGCTATCATACAAACAAAATAATTTTTTTTAGAAAGGCAACAATACAAACAAAATAATTATACAAAATATCATACATATACAAAACATTATTAAACACAAATATACAAAACATTATACGTATACAATACATTTAATTTAAATACAACAAAAAAAAAAAGAAAAACAAAAAAAAAAAAAGCTAAACGACAAAATAGGGAAAAAGTAATATATATATATATATATACACACACACACACACACACACACACACACATATATATATATATATATATATATATATATATATATATATATATATATATATATATATATATATATATATATATATATATATATATATAAGTACACCCTCTATTTTAGAGAGGGTTAATCTAACCAAATAGCCCCCGTCATTATAACCCACCCCGTCAATGTATCTTGTCCCAAAAGTTTATATAAAAGTTGTGTACTAAATTGTACTACGAAATTGCATTCCCTGCTTATTTTTAGGTGCATTTTGGTTTCATGGCATAGAATGAAAGACTAGGATTTGAGCTCTAAACTAATGTTTGGTTCATTTTAATTCCTTTGCTGTACAGTAGTTAATTCCCAAAATTCGACTTTTTTGAATCCAGGGGAAGTGCTTTGGTTTGAGAAATAATTAGAGCATCCGGTGTGGTTCATGGTTCGCTGTCGCCGTATGAGGTGGCAGCCTCGCTGAGCTCGCCGCCACACCATTGGTAGCTCGCCGTTGGTCGTCATCTAGCTTCTACTCGTGGCCACAACGAGAATATAATCTGACAAAAGGCACAAAAATGGAACGTTGGGTGGGAAAAAAAAAAGATCGGCTATTTTCTATCCGTTTTTTTTAATGTTCGACCTTTTTTTTCTCTTTTTCTACATGCTAAAACTCTATAAATACTAAACATAAGTTTACTTCTACTCACTACATCTCAACCTAAAATAAAACCTTCTATATCTCTTCTCCAAATAAACACAAAACTGTCTCAACACCCAAACGACGGAGGCTATTTCACGAATCTCCTAACGTCAAACCAATGTCCATACAGGGGAGTGATGAGGCGAAAAATGAATCATTTTCGGGAGTCATTTAAGCCCGAATTCGAATTTATTTGATCAAATATTGCCCTAAATCCTTCTTTTTGTCATTTTAGGTACTTTTGGAGTGAAATCTGAAAAAGGAAGCATTTTGGACGTTTTTGGAGCATAAAAGTAAAGAAAACGACAAAGTATTAATTTTCCTTGCTGGGAACAGTACCTGACGGCGTCAGAAGTTTCTTAATGACGGCATCAAGAGCAATACAAGAGGTGGAAGTGGACGATATACGTGACGATCCAGAAAGTTTTGTACTAAGGAGATGACGGCGTCACCATAGGCCGTCATGGTCCAAATGTTAGTGACGGCCCAGAACAGAATTACACATGACGGCGTCAAAACTGGATCTAGGCAATCCGATTTCATTATGGTCGGCGAGTTGACGGCGTCAGAATTTTCTTCTTGACGCCGTCACCCTGTAAAATCTATTTATAGTTTTCCAAATTTCATTCATGAGTGTACAATTTTGAGGGAAAACCCCTAATACGATTTTCACAGCTTTTTCAAGGGTTTTTTCCCTTTGAAACCTCTTATGTTCAATTGAGATAAGTACTCTTTCAATTCAATCAATATGTCTATGTGTTGCTTGAATATATCTTACACTTGTCTTCAATTTAACATGCTTGGCTAGATCTTTTGTGTGTTTACTTAGATGTAGTGAAACCTAGATGTTAATTATGGGTTGATTGTTTGTTTATAGTTGTTACGGAAGATTGTATTCGATGTTAGGCTTAAGAAAACTGGCAGACTTCCATTGGTAACATGCTTGAACGTCTTAAGAAACATGATCAGAGGTGTACTATGATTTTTGGTTGTATTTAATGCGTAGGAGAATTCTAATGATCCCATGTTAGGAGCTTCTAACGGCTCGACATAGGAGTGAAGTAGGATCCTATAGAGTTAGGGAATATTGTACACGACCCTACGACTAGTATTAAGGAATACTACCCGTCATCCACGTAATTGTAACAAACTATCAACCTGTAAAAGATATCTAGGGAGTAATGAAACCTAAGTAAACACAATTTTCCCATAATTGTTTACACCACACTAGTTTAATTAGATTTCAATTCATTTTTATTATTTTATTTTGATTGCATCTTTAGTTATTGGGTTAGTTGACTAGCAACTAATTCCGCCCACTCTTCCAAAAACAGAGATTTTTAATTGCTTTTATAAAAATATAAAAATACAAAAAGAATCGTCCCTCACCTCTAGACCTAGTTTTTAGGCTTTCGAATCCTAGCGACACTATTCCTGAGTTGAACGATCAATCCCCCGGTACTTGTAACTATACTATACTACAACGATCAGGTACACTGCCTGGTGGGGGTTGTAAGCTTCTCGAGATACCTCGAGAGGTAAAACCTGGTGCGATTCCCACGTATCAAGTTTTTGGTGCCGCTGCCGGGGAAATAGTTATTGTCTAGGTTAGGATTTCTCTTTATTAGGTCTACTTGCTAGATTCCTTTCTTGCAAGATTTTATTTTTATTTTTTAGGTTTTCTTTAGTCTATCTTATTTCTTCGTGTCTTTGTTCGTAACCTTTACCATCCGACATTATGAAAGGTGGTAACATCTTTGAACCCATCAACCCACCACAACAAAACCACCCACAAAACCCACCACTAGCAAACCAACCTCTTAGGCCCCGAACCTTAGGAGAGTATTCCCGTCCTAGCCACAAAGGCTATCGAAACACTATTGAGCTCACTCAAGGAGCCAATGTGTCCCCCTTGCGATCTGACACCATCCGGTTGGTGCAAAGCGGATGTGCATTCCATGGACTTCGTTCCGAAGATCCTAATCAACATCTCAAGGATTTCCTTAAAATCATAGATTCTATAGACCTTGATGTTACAACTAGAGAGTCGACCCGATTACGCCTATTCCAATTCTCTCTACGTGATCAAGCTAGTCAATGGTTTGAACGTTTACCCGCTGGATCCATCACCACATGGGATGATCTCACCACTCGTTTCCTTGCTCAATTTTTCCCACCGGGGAGAACTACCAAGCTTAGAAATGATATCTTGATGTTCCAACAACGTCAAGGTGAAACTCTATATGAAGCATGGACTCGTTTCAAGGACTTACTCCAAAAAGTCCCTCATTATGGCATAGATCTTTGGCTCCAAGTCCAAATCTTCTATGACCATATCGATCTCTCCACAAGGCGAACCATTGACCAATCGGCCGGTGGCAAGCTACGTGATCTAAGTACGGAAGAATCATGGGAACTCATAGAAGATCTTGCTCTCTATAACAACGAAAGTTGGAATGATCCCCGTGATTTGAACAAAACGGTCAAGGCAATATCTTTGCCTTCGAACAATTCTTGCACTCCCGACCGTAGGATCATGGAACTTGAAGACCAAGTCAAGTTTCTCATGAAATCTTACGAAGCTCCTAAGCCTTCAAGCCAAGTGAACAAAATCACTTCTTCATGCGAATTATGTAGTGGTCCCCATGACACTCGTGATTGCGTGGAACTTCCCGGACAAGCTTTTGCGGACTACGCATCCTCGCATACCTACGAAGCGGGAGACAAGTGGTACACTTTCAAACCCAAGCCAAACTTATACGATGATTCCTACAACCCTTCTGGGAAAAATCACCCGAACCTTAGGTGGAAACAAAACCAAAGCAATTCTTCCAATCCGCCTAGTCGTTACCAACCAAACGGTCCACCCTCTAGCCGTACTTTTAACAACAATCCTTCCAACAACTATGGTAGTACCAACAATCTTGAAGGATTGATGTCCAAATTCATGGCATCTCAAGAAGCTTGCATAGCTAAGTTTGAAACTGAATTTAATCAACAACAAACGGAGATGACCAATAAGATTGACAACTTATTGAAAGCCCTCAACAACCAAGCGCTAACTACACCTAGAAAGGACACTAGGGACACCAATAGCGAAATCAAAATTAAGGACCCCTCGTCATCTTAACACGTCCACTTTGTCAATGTTGTCACCATTAAGCCAAAAGATAAGGATATAGAAGAAAGTGACAAGGATGAGGTTGGAATAGAAACCGAGACTAGGGATGAGGTTAAGGAAGTTGAGGTTAATAATGGAGAAAAGTTAGAGGAAGTAGAAAACATAGAGGAGTACTTTGATAAGTTGCCCACCAAGGAAAAATGGGAATATCACAAGGATTTATTCGATGATCCCGAGACACCATATATCCTTGGTTCACCCCTTTATTAAAGTAGGTGATCCCTCTTACATCAACATACCATGCAACATTGGGCATATGCATGTATGGAAAGCTTATATCGATCATTGGTCTCCTATAAACATCATGACTAGGACCTATTATAATTGGGTAATGGAGAAGCAACTTGGTTATAGGATGATGCCCAGCAAGAATTTGATAAGTAATTTTGTAGGAAGATTGAAAGGATTGCATGTATTTGTAGGAAAGTTCACTTATATTACCGACTTTGTGATAGTGGAGGATACTCGTCCGGTAATAGATGATTGCCTAAGTCAAGTAGTGTTCGGAAAACCGTTTTTTGAGGCCTCTAAGATGAGTTATGACCCGACCCTAGGGATAGTTAGATTCAAGGAAGAGAACGATGAGATTGCTTACCAAATGCCCTATAAGATTGAACAATGCCGCCTCTTATCAAACATAGAAAAGGAACACAAACAAGCGGTTTACTATAGGAATGATGAGGATAGACGTAGAGGAGTAGAATATGTTATGAATAGAATACTTGGTTTCTACAAGGAATGCTTGCAACTAGGTACGGAGTACAAAACTAATATTGGAGATGACCTAGAGAATGAGACCAACGAAGAGGTCACATAATTGCCCATGACCTTGAGTCTAGCTACAAGACTCGTAAATAAAGAAAAGCGCTTCTTGGGAGGCAACCCATGTTTGTGTGATTTTTAATTGTTTGATTGTTATTTGCTTCCGTATGCATGCTTTATTTTTATTGTTGGTAGATCATGTTTCAAACTAAATTGTCAAAATGCTTTATTTTGTTGTTTAACTTCGTCTTAACTTCATATAAAGGTATTTTGTAAAAGATAAGTGTAAGGGGAAACCCCAAATTTGTTTTTAAGAATGAAATTGATCATGATTCTCCACAATATTAAATGAACATGTGTATTAGTATTTGTTAGAGTCAAATGCTTGTATCGAGTCATAATGATGTTTTGCAGGATTTTCCAGGAAGTAGGACATAAGTTTTTCCAGAAATTTTCTAGAAACTTAACATAAAGATTTCTGCAGGTCACTTCTGACGGCGTCAGGAATTAATTCCTGACGGCGTCATGTGTAAAATTCTGAAAATTTTGCGAGTTTTGTTTTTCTAACGGAGTCTTAAAGTTTTTGTTAATTCTTAGTTTTTATAAACTCCAGGAAATCTGCAAACATTCATTCCACAAGCATTATATCTTACATTGCTTTCTAGGACTTGTTAGTATATATAGATTGCCGCCAATTTTACGCGAGGTTGCCTTGTTTGTTTTTCTCAGGTTTAACAGGTTATGTATGACAAGAAGATGATTTGCCACAAGTCCGATCCTCTCCGTAATCTCAAATAGCCCAACATATCTAGGTGCTAACTTG
Source organism: Artemisia argyi (assembly GCA_030686995.1). Lineage (NCBI taxonomy): Eukaryota > Viridiplantae > Streptophyta > Magnoliopsida > Asterales > Asteraceae > Artemisia > Artemisia argyi. The sequence continues at coordinate 78,034,530 of CM060684.1, read as the reverse complement.
CCTTTCTTTCCGAAACGCACAACACCCTATCCATGGCGACACTTTCAGCATCATGAGATCCCCAACACTAAACTCCAAAGGTTTGCAGCGATTATCCGCATAACTCTTTTGACGATCTCTCACAGCCTTAAGTTTTTCTTTAATCCGAAAGACCATATCCGTAGTCTCTTGTACCAATTCAGGTCTTTTTAATTGACTTGTCCCAACCTCTGCCCATAACACCGGTGATCTACACTTCCTTCCGTACAACATCTCAAACGGTGCACATCTAATGCTTGAATGATAGCTATTATTATAGGAAAACTCAACAAAAGGCAAATGAGTATCCCAGCTTCCTCCAAAATCAATAGCACATGCACGAAGTAAATCCTCCAAAGTCTAAATCGTCTGCTCACTTTGCCCATCGGTATGTGGATGATAAGCAGTACTCATATCCAATCGTGTATTCAAAGCCTTATGCAACGACTGCCTGAACCGCGAAGTGAACCTATTATCCCGATCTGAAATGATAGACACAGGCACACCATTCCTTGCCACAATCTCATTAATATAGATCCTTGCCAACTTCTCCATCTTGTAATCCTCACGAATGGCCAGAAAATGTGCAGACTTCATCAATCTATCCACAATGACCCATATCGTGTCATGTCCATTACTTGTGCGAGGCAATTTAGTAATGAAATCCATTGTTATATTATCCCACTTCCATTCAGGAATCGGCAGCTGTTGCAACAATCCAGAGGGTTTCTGATGTTCAGCCTTAACTTTCAAACAAGTTAAACATTGACTAACATACTCAACTATCTCCCTCTTCATTCCCGGCCACCAGTAAGCATCTATAAGATCATAGTACATTTTATCATACCCTGGATGAATCGAGTATCTCGTCTTATGAGCCTCATCCATGATCAACTTTCTCACATCTCCCAATAGTGGAACCCATATTCGATCCAAGAAATATAGTCCACCATCTTCCTTTCTTTCCATCTGCTGATATAAACCACACAACATTTCAGCCACAAAGTTCTCATCCTTGAGAGCCTCCTCTTGTGCTGCCAATATCTTACTCTTGATTCCCGACTGCAATGTTATGCTCATAGCTCGCACACGTCTTGGCTTAATTCTTTCTTTTCTACTCAACGCATCAGCCACCACATTCGCTTTTCCAAGATGATAGCGAATATCACAATCATAATCACTTAACAGCTCCATCCATCTTCTTTGGCGCATATTCAACTCCTTCTGATCAAAAATATGCTGAAGACTCTTATGGTCAGTGTAAACTGTACTCTTCGTACCATACAAATAATGTCTCCAATTCTTAAGAGCAAATACCACCGCACCAAGCTCTAGATCATGAGTGGTATAATTCTTCTCATGAATCTTGAGTTGTCGGGATGCATAAGCTATCACCTTCCCTCTTTGCATTAACACACACCCAAAACTTTGATTCGACGCATCAAAATATACCACAAAATCATCTGGCCCGTTAGGTAATGTCAGAATAGGTTCATTACACAAAATATCCTTTAGTGTCTGAAAAGCCACCTCTTGCTCATCTCCCCACTCATACTTCTTATTCTTCTGGGTCAATATAGTGAGAGGCTTAGCAATCTTAGAAAAATTTGCTATAAATCTCCTGTAGTATCTTGCCAGTCCTAAGAAAGAGCGTATCTCAGAAGGTGTCGTAGGAGCCTTCCAATTCTTGACCGCCTCTATCTTGCTGTGATCTACATGTATGCCTTCACTATTCACTACATGACCAAGAAAATGTACTTCTTGCAGCCAAAATTCACATTTAGAAAACTTAGCGTACAACCTCTCGCTCTCCAACAAACCAAGTATTATCCTCAGATGCTTCCCATGTTCTTCCTTCATTTTGGAATAATCAATATGTCGTTAATGAACACAATTACGAATTTGTCCAAGTAGGGCCTACACACACAATTCATCAAATCCATGAATACCGCAGGTGCATTAGTCAACCCAAATGGCATAACCGTAAACTCAAAGTGTCCATAACGAGTTCTAAAAGCTGTCTTGGAAATATCCTCCTCAGGCACCCTCAGCTGATGATAACCAGAACGCAGATCTATCTTTGAGAAAAATCTAGCACCCTGCAACTGGTCGAAAAGATCATCAATTCTAGGTAGAGGATACCGATTCTTCACCGTTAACTTGTTCAACTCTCGGTAATCAATACACATTCTAAACAAATCATCCTTCTTCTTAACGAACAAAACAGGTGCTCCCCACGGAGAATGACTAGGTCGAATAAACCCCTTATCTTGGAGCTCTTTCAACTGCGCAACCAACTCCTGCATCTCCGTAGGTGCCAATTGATAAGGAGCTTTAGCTACCGGCTTCGCTCCAGGAATTAGCTCAATATGAAACTCCACCTGTCGTATCGGCGGTAATCCGGACAAATCCTCAGGTAAAACACCCGAAAACTCACACACTATTGGAATATCCCCCACTTTGAGTTCTCTAGACTTCGCACTCATAAGGGATTTCGATTTCCTCACCACATTTTCTCCTTGTACTCGTAACACACCACCACCCTCTAATGGAATTCGAACCACCTTCTCATGGCATATTACTTCAGCCTTATGCCTAGCCAACTAATCCATCCCTATCACCACATCAAAACTACCATGTCCTAAGGGTATTAAGTCAATCTTAAACGTAACACCCTCTAACACGATAACACACTAACGAATAACCTTATCAACTTCTATTTCTCTACCACTAGCTATTTCAATCAAAATACTATGTCTAAGTTCACTAAACTCAACACCCAATATTCTAGCAAATTCAGTAGTGGCAAAACAATAATACGCACCCGTATCAAATAAAGTAGTAGCATAATGACCATTGAGAGAGAATGTACTAGTAACGACCTTCGGGTCTTGGTACGCCTCTCTTGCATTCATTGTAAACGCCTTTCCCTTAGCTGCATTCCTGTTAAACCCTTGTCCTTGTCCTCCTTTAATATCCAGTTGATTCCCGGGCTGTCCAAACATTCCAGTAAATTTGGGACACCAGTTGCGCAGATGATCGGTACTAACACACTCATAGCACGCCCTACGTTGAGGCCCCGCACCCACCGAGTTAATTTGAGTTGCCTAAGTAATCATCATTCGACAATACCTAGCAATGTGTCCAGGTTTGCCACACCTGAAGCATATACGACATGCATCATTCTCAGGATGATTGCTATTACACTTAGCACATCTAGGGGCATTACCAGCATATCCCATCTTCTCATTATTACCAGTCATAGCCATAGAAACTGTTCCCACATAACCTGCTGCCATTATAGGCTCCGTTGCTACGAACCCCTTCCCTTTTCTTGTTCTCTTATTGTCACCACTAAAACTAGCTGTCTTAGTAGTATCAACCTCCTATCGCTTCTTCTCTCCCGACATTGCAAGTGTTCCACTCCTAACCGCTTCATCTGTTAGTGCCCCAGCCTTTTGAATGGCACTTAAAAGCGTCGTCGGCTTAGTAGCCCTAACCATCGAGCGAACCTGTGGAACCAACCCACAGATATACCTCTAGATACGCTTCGATTCAGGAGTTACTAGATGAGGAACCATCCTGGCTAACTCATGAAACTTGTCAGTGTACCCCATATGATTGGCTCCAACCATAGTATAATTCCACAACTCTTCTTCCAATTTCTGCATTTCATTGGTTGGACAAAACTCCTCCACCATTATGGCCTTGAAGTCCTCCCAAGTCATAACCAAAGCCGCTACCCGTCCTCTAGCTTGAAGTTACGTGTTCCACCAGGTCAACGCCTTGTTAACCAAAGAACTAACCGCATACTTAGCTTTCTGGCCCTCACTACATCCACTTATATCCATCACAGACTCCATTTTCTCTATCCATCGAGTGAGTGCAATCGCACCACCCTTTCCATCAAATTCCTTGGGCTTACAAGCCATAAACTTCTTATAAGTACACCCATTATTTCCATTTCTTCCACTTCCAGCACCATCAGGATGAGCTCCACCCCCTATCTGCGCACTCAATTTAGTCACAAGTTCAGGCATTAAAGCTTCTAGCTACTGATTGATCATTTGCTAAAAGATAGGGTTGCTATCCCCAATAATGGGTATCGACTTCTTGGACTTCTTCGGTGTCCGGTAAGCTCCACTCATAGGTGACTTAGTGATAGGTCGTCTTGGTTTCCTTGGCGCCATTTCCTAAACACGCAGGACAATAGAACCATTAAAGACCATTTACAAGATTCCACAATTTCTGTAATCAAACCCAATCATCTACCTCCCATCACATGGAACACTCTCAATCACATATCAAAATAAACTCAACTCTACCACACATAAGCATATCACCATTGATTCAATGTAACATTGGCTATAAGTCCACATATGTCATGATACATTTATAATTATGTTGGCCATCCACAATTTTAGATGTATCCTTCCACATGAGTACTTACTTCCAACGCCACAGCTAACAATAGTAACATCTTTTAACAAATAACACACAATCAATACTAACCAAATTATACTCCCATAATACACATAATATACACACCAAAATATTCAAACTCGCCCAAGGCTTCTCATTAAAACACGGGATAAATCCCAAAATCCGAAGGAATTCACATTCCAACATACAATCAAAGTCAAAATAACTCAAAAAAACAAAACATTAAAAACAAGTCGTACGCAGTTCGAGTTCTATCTATGACCTAAAACGGTGTACGCACAGTGGATTCCAAATCCGAATCCACTTCCTCCTCCTCGCTCACCCATCCATTCCTATTTCCATGAATCTGTGGTAGAGGATGTCTTGGAAAATCATCTCTACGATTTCTTAACTCTTCATCTACTCTATCCACAAAATCATACAACCCTCAGGGTCTAGCCCAAACTACCCCGTTATCTTCTAGAAACTGAGGACACCTGCACGGGTACTTGGTGGTGAAGCCTTCTTTATCAGCTACCTTCGTCTCATACCTCTCCACCATTTCCCCATTCACATTCTCTAGTGTCAGCTTCTCTTCAATCACACATGGTACCATGCCAGTGGGGACCAATATCATCTTGTTGGTTCTCTTCGTCTTCCCAACTCTCTTACGTCCTGTAGCGACTACTGTGGTCCAACGAAGTGTCTTTCGCGCAGGAGGTACCATTCTATAAATGACACACACACGATACTAAGTACAGGGTTCGATAGACGTCCAAAAAACTCGATAAAATACCTCATAAATTAGGAAAATAGACATGTAAAAGTATTATACTTACACATAGGTCCTAAATGCAACTATATGAGGGACTCCTAAGCTATAGTCTAGGTTAAACCACCTAATTCTCTATAACCAAGGCTTTGATACCAATCTGTCACACCCCGCCACAGCGGAAACGCGCGGGTGTAACTTTACGGATATCATCACAACACCTGGTGTCTACATAGAGAACAACTACATGCACATAAATAGAGCAATGTACCAACACACAGTGTTGTAACAATACCCCAAGATAAATAAATAACCAAAAAAAATCCAAAAGGTATCTTTAATAGATATGAAAGGACTAAACAGAAAACATAAATGTATCAAAACCAAATCCAAATAAAGTCAAATCCCAAACATAAATAAAGTCTCTATATGCAACTAAGTCTCGCCTAATTGCTGCCCTCAACTTTGGCCTTAGAATACTCACCTGAATATGATGCTTAAAATGTCAACATAATGTTGGTAAGATTCATAGGTTTAGACACACATACACTCACAAGGCAACCAGTTTACTGTGATCATAAAATATATAGCTGGACAAATAATTTAATGTTGTCATATAAGCTACAATCATTCGCAAACGAATATCCACACACAAAGGTAACAACAGGATGACTCGTGTCCTCCGATCCCAATAAACATCAATTAGATCGTATGCGCGAGCAACAGGATAAGCATCCTCCTAATTGAAGCACACATAAAATCAAATGGGTCCCTAAATGAAGCACACATAATCTCACAATCAAATCATCACACGTAGCATACATACGATAACATTATAAGTCCAAAATTTTTGACACACACATAATCACAGTAACTCAGACATTTAAGACAAGCATCATTCCCATCCCAAGTTTAAAAAAAAGTAAAAATATGAGACTATGAACTCACCTTAAACCCTGCAGCTTCCACAAAACAAATCACAATCTATAACACACAAAAATAATCCACATTACATAAAGTCAAGCTAAAAGCTACAACCCATGTAATACATATATGATGAATGTCTAAGACTCATATGACCCACCATGGATCTCTCAGACACCATACTAACCACTACCATAACCTAACACTCACTAAATCCCTTGCACTTTTAAAATCAGAAAACGCAGAATTTTTGGGTACATTCGCCCACATGAAATCATGACAAATAGGGCTCAACAACTCACACCAAAAATTTACCATGGTCTCTTATAATCATAAAAGCTAATCCCAGAAGGCCATGGACCAATAACATACACAAGTACTCAAAAGAAAATCAAACTTGTCAACTATCCAAATTCGGATATTAACGCACACCAAAAAGTTTTAAATAGAATAAAATAATTCTACAAGTTTTTATCGCGAATCATTTTCGTGGTAGTCTAAGATAACATAAGACTTAACTATTCCAGAAGGGATAGTCTAAATACCACTTTTACAAACACAATTCACTATCAAACTTTTACCCAAATTCTGTCCCGGTTTGACAGCTTTGACACCTTAACAAAGAAAAAATCAAAAGACCAACTTCCCGACCTTGAAATCAATCGTGGCTGTACTTTTTGGAAAGCTATTTCATTATACTACAATTTAGACCAATAATTCGTGATCTAACTCTTCACCATCTGTTAATTACACTCACATCTTTACAGCCATAGTTTTCTGTCCAAACCATATCACATAATCTAACGTGTTTTACACTCAATTCCCTTAACCAATTACCATACTACATTAACTAATGATCCTAACATGTTTTACTTCATTAATTTACAGAAGTATATAAACCCTAGATTCCATCATAATCAATATTACATGAATCATAACAATAATTAATTAATTATATGAAAACTAGTATTAAAAATATACCTTGATCTTGATTTTAGCTTCAAAAACAAAACCCTAACTTTTTTTCTCTCTTGCTCCTCTCTTGGTCGACGTACAAACAAAAGAAAAGCAGTAGGGAGGTTTTAATTTTGTATTTATAATTATTTTGGATAACCCTTAAGGCTTAGAGTTGTATTTGGTATCAAATTTGGTTTCCTTTTTCCCTCAAAACCATATATTTGGCCGGCCATATATCTATATATATATATATATATTTTTTTTATTAAATTTATTTATTACAATCAAAACCTCATACTTTTCATATTTTATGTATTCCCATATTGAAACCTAACGTCTTTCGCAATAAACCTTAATTTTACGACAAACCGGAAAATATCCATTTTCAAAATAAATTTTCCAAAAATAGAATTTCACGCACTCCTTAAACATTTCTCATGAAAACAACCTTCCCGTAACTTACTAACACTCAAATACTTGAACAAAGACTCGTTACGCAAAACCACAAAACACCAAATATACATAAGTCCTTTCTACACCACAAAGGCTATCAAAATGAACTTTCCTAAAGTCAATATTTCCAAAAATCACAATGACAACCACAACGCAAAGGGATTTAGTGCTAACTCAAATACTAATCACATAATAACACACAATAACACACATATACCCATATATCTACCCAAACCATACCAAAAAAAGTTAGATAACTCAAGGCTATAAGTCTAACTAACCTACTAAAATCACGGTTGTTACAGATAGAAATTTCCCAAGACCAAGATATGGGAAATGACAAAGGTACCGACTACTTTTGGAAAGCAATTTATGAATCGTTCAACGAGAGGACTACCGGTGACCCTCGCACCAAGAATATGCTAACCGGTAAATGGACGAGGCTTAATAGAGACTGTCAAAAATTTCGTGCTATTTATATGCATATTGGCCATCGCAGTGGTGAAAATGAGCATGATCAAATCAAGAATGCGGAGGTGAGCTTCGAAGAACGCTTTGGTACGAGGGGTGTAGGATAAACATAATCATAAACACGTGTGGTATAGTATGTATGGATCGAACATATGTAAGATAGAACTAGAGAGATGTTTGAGAGAGAAAGGAGATGGGAGCCTTTGAGAGAGAAAAGTTGAAAGATTAGATTGATACTAATGAAAGGTCCAACCCTCTCCCTTGGTGGAAGAGGGGTATTTATACAAAGAAAAGAAAACGCCCACACCCGGGCTGTGGATCAGGCATACAGTGGGTAAAGACCCGTCCTTCTTCCACGATGTTACTTAAACTAATTCTAACTAAATAATAAACTAACTACGAGCTATCTTAATGCTATTACAACATTTAGGTGACCGAGTCTTTTATAGGAATAATTGAATTCCTAACAATCTCCCCCTAAGCAAGGTCACGTTTGGAACTTATGCTCTTTGATCTTCAAGCATTCTTTAGACATTGTAGCTCGTAGGTTCTGATTCTTCACTTTAGGCTCACTTTGTACATCAAGCAATGAACTTGTGATTTGAGTTCCTTTGAGTTGTGTGATCTTTGAGCTTTCTTTGAGATAATCAGCCATAGTAAATCTCCAAGCTCATCCTTAGTTGTATAGCCATCATGTGATGTAGTGACATTAGGACCGTCATGCTCACACCCTTCTATATTAGGAGACTTTTTATCAGAGTTACAGAAACGTTGTTGGTAGTCTCTCAACATTCAGTGTAGGGAGTCTCTCATCCTTCATGATCATCATTGATAGTGAGGAGGATGTGTGAGCATGAGGTATGGATTGACCCGATTCAGCTGGAATTAGGAACCATCAACACCATCTTTATATGTGTCCCTGAAGTAAAACAGTTAGCAATAAAGATAGAGAAAGAATATGGCTGTTAGCTTCGCTTTTTTATAAAGATAACATCACACAAGTGAATTGGACTAGATTAGAAACTACAAGGACTACTATTGTCAAGTAGGCAAATATGTAGTGTTAGGAGCCTATAAATACCCCTCATGACTCTCCATGAGGGGTGTGGGAAAGTGTGTGTAAGCTCAATTTCATTTATCATTCTAATAAAACACATAGTTCTCCACCTTTCTCTCTCTACTTTCTCTCTCTAGAATAATCATGTATTTCCATCAACCGCGACCTCCGAAACGTGTTTCTTGGTCATAACAAATAGCATCAGAGCTAACCGGGGGCAAATCGTGGTGTTTTTGGGTGAAATATCATGTTTTTTGGTGTTTTTTCTCGGAAAAATTACGATCTTATCGAGTTAGGATCGTGTTTTATCGAGTTAGAAATTTTTTTTAGCGAGTTAGAAATTTTTTTGGCGAGTTAGAAAATATTTTTTAGCGAGTTAGAAATTTTTTTGGCGAGTTAGAAAATATTTTTAGCGAGTTAGAAGCATGTGTTAGCGAGTTAGGAAATTTTTTTTTGCGAGTTAGATACAAGTTTTGGCGAGTTAGAAAATATTTTTTAGCGAGTTAGAAGCATGTGTTAGTGAGTTAGAATAAAAAATCTTAGCGAGTTAGACACATGTTTTAGCGAGTTAAATTTTTTTTATCAAGTTAGAAATTTTTTAGCGAGTTAGAGAAAGTTTGTGAGTTAGGGATTATTGGTAATCAAGATCATATTTGGCGAGTTAGCCATTATACCTTTTCGTATATCGAGTAAGGACTTCGCTTGGGACTTACCTAAACGAAACTCTGCCGAAATTGACTTAGGATATCGAGTAAGGATATGGGATTTTGAGTAAGGAAATAACCAAGGTGTATCACATAAACAAAACCCTAAACCTCATCGTGTAACTTAAGCATTGATCTATTGCCCTAAACCCTAATTACCACTTCACCTAAAACACTTGATATTATTGGTCTACACTTAATAGAAGATGATTCATTTCATTGTTCCATAAACCTAATACCAATATATCTCACCTCAAACACACCACATATTGCTTAAAAGATCCTGATCAAGAATCACAATCAAATGACAACTGCTAGTATCGGATTTTTGTGACTACGGAGTTTTTGTACGATATTGCTTATTTGGGTTTAAAGTTCATTTCACTGGCATGTGTACTTATTTATCTCAAGGTCTAGGGGTGGATGGATGCATGACTTTTTGAGATACTTGTTTGGGCAAACACTGGTAGAGATAGTGATTAAGACTTGGATTATCTAGTTATAGCCGATTTAAGGAGTTACATTGTAGTACTCACGGGTTATAGCTATCACTTTAAGGAGTTACGTTGTAGTACTCAGTGTCACATGAAGTTGTGGAGATTCCAAGAGGTGGATATTTCATATACTGTTTGTTGGTTTGGGTATATGGCACTACCTATGCTTTAAGGAGTTACGTTGTAGTGCTCAGTATAGGTTTTTAGTCACACTTTCGTACAAGATTAAGTCACATATCTATGATATGTTTACTTCATTCTCAGATTGGTTATATTGCGTTCTCTTCATACAGTGGTCATTTACTAGCTAGTTGGAATTTGAAGAGGTCGCTTATAGGTTGAAGAGAAGAGAGGAGATTGTAGATAAAGAGAGTCATATCTTAGCGACATATACTCACAGAATGTATTCCAAAAAGCTGTTATGTCTTCTAAATTGCATTAGAAGTGTAAAGTACAGGTAATTGTACGGCATATACACAAGATTATGATGCTTCTGATAACTCGCAACCATCAGGAGGGAGAAGAACATGCCAAAAGAAGTATTTTTTCGTCTTCAATACGTTAGTTGATCGAGGGAACTGTGCTTAATACCAGAGAAGTACCATGAGGTACCAAGTATGTGTTCATCAGAGCTTATTACCAACCTTCTATGCAATGTTATGTGAGTTATGTTGTTATGCTGCTACCCGAACGACAACCATGTTCCTACACTTTTGAATCTACTTTATCCGCTGCGAAATAAAAAGTGAGTTGTCGGTTCAGGAGGGAGCAGGAAAAAGAATAAAGGCTCACTAGTTAGGAGGGAGTAATAACCTAACTAGACCGTTACAGTTGAAGTTCAGAGCTACATGGATCTGTGCCGTCAGTGCCAAAGATCAAATGCCGAGATCGTCGGAAGAGAAGAACTTCAAGTCTGCCTCAGTATCTAAACTACAGAGACTCTGCGCTTCAACAACGTCAACATAGTTTATTGTCATTGTAATCTATTTTGTTTATAGGTCTCATTGTAACCATTCACGTGTGACGATGTCTTGGAGGGAGATTGTTAGCTTCGCTTTTTTATAAAGATAACATCATACAAGTGAATTGGACTAGATTAGAAACTACAAGGACTACTATTGTGAAGTAGGCAAACATGTAGTGTTAGGAGCCTATAAATACCCCTCATGACTCTCCATGAGGGGTGTGGGAAAGTGTGTGTAAGCTCCATTTCATTTATCATTCTAATAAAACACATAGTTCTCCACCTTTCTCTCTCTACATTCTCTCTCTAGAATAATCATGATTTCCATCAACCGCGACCTCCGGAACGTGTTTCTTGGTCATAAAAATGGCTTTGTCATTCGTTCTACGAGGACGGACTACCCTCCAGTTTTGTGAAAACCGACCTGTGATCAGGTCGAGTATCTTTTAAAGAAGACTCTCCTTGACAAGAATTTCCAGCTTGTAGTAATGAATTTTCCAAAGAATCCACTTCAGAATCTTCATACTAAGCATGTTCTCATACCGGAACGTCTCAAAGCAGATAACATGATAGAGTGAATCGGTGAATTGATATTCACGGATTGATGAGAAATAGATTTATAAGAACCACTCGATTGTCACTTGATAAACATTTTTGAGACATGACGAGAGTTTTATAAATTGAATCACATTTCCATCAAAAATACTTTTGTTTGAAAGATTGTACACAGTCAATGTGCTCGAAAATGAGTTGGTGAGCACACTGAAAGGCTTTTGCAAAAGTATCCATCAATCCATATCCAGGAACAAGTTTGATTCAATTTTGACTCGCACCATCATTGCTTTCTAGTTGTCACATGATCATTGATCCAAGATGGATCTCACATGTCACCTACCTGGTGCTTGAGTGATGTTCGCTCTAGAAGGATTTTCATCTTCATTGTGAATTTTTTTCATATCACTCGGATGTTCTGGCAATACCACGAGGATGATGCGTAGGACTCTAAGTATTTTATCTTACTTTCCACATAGTGTGAAACAATAAGCATATTGGAAGTGTGTCCTATTGAGATTTACGGATGATCTCATGGCTCTAGACTCAATAGTGCATTTGATCCGCTCCTGGAGACTTGGGAGGTGTCTCATGTTTAGGTATCAACATAGCTCGCAATGAGCGGTCGATACATTGCACAGGGTTCCCCGTGAGAATGAAACAAGCTCTTTTAAGAGAACTTGAGTGGTTGGGAAGTTTAGTACAGTGCGTCACTGGGTCCATGACGTCTTGTCTTCAATACCGGTGTTACCTTAGTAACCGCCAGTAGCTTATGAATTGAACCTGGTTTCTGCCCTAAGGTTGAATATATGGAGGGATATTTCTTTTCACCCTTTTCACATTTCATTTCTTTTTCATTCTTCAATCCCTTCAGTGCTTACCGAGACTTCATCACTCGAACCTTGTTGGGTTTGTTCCAGTCCTAGCTCTATCTCAGTCCGCACTCTTCCCTTTCTCACTTTTCTCCTTTTTTTCAATCATTCCTAAGGACTTCTAATCTATCTATGGAATGTCCTTGGGAAGATCCTTCCGGTTTTGGTGGATCATGGGAACTTATATCAAACCTTAACCATCCTTATAACTCCATGCATAAAGATAAATGGTCGGTCTTTGGTATTACTTCCACAAACGCTTTTTGCTCCCCCTCAATATGTGCATCGATATTCAAAAGAGTTTAGCACTTATGTGGGAGCCTATTATTGAGTCCAAAAGATCACGTTTGATTATCAAATTTCATATTTAAATCACATTCTCTCCCCTGATCAAAAATTTCAAATCTTTCAAGATTTTGGATCTCAATTGATTTAAATAAGTTAGAAACTATTTGGGAGAGAAATGCGGTCAGTTTTAATATTTTCTGATAAAATGAACCTTTTTCTTGCTCAACCTCAATCTGTGAGGAGGTTGTTATGTGTCAGATTTGATGAGTTTACGAAAGATTTGAAGTTTTAACGAAAACTAGTTGAAAATTTCTCATTCTGACACATAACCATCACAAAGTGTATTATTGCAAGGTTTTAGTACAAAGTGTGGAGAGTTTTGATGATACATAAAATTTTGAGAAATCACTCTCCCCCTCAATCAATGACGGATGTTAAAACTTAAATAAGTGATGTCATCGATTGAGTGAAAAAATTTATTAAAATTTGAGTTCAAATTGATTTCCAAACAAAAATCTCATGATACCACCAAGTTTTGCACAAATACTTTCCGGAAAAATCATAGAAGGGAAAGTATTGGCGATAAAAAGAAGATTTCCCTTCTTTATCAAGAAATAATGCACTGAAGCATACATTAGATCGAGGAAACATGGATATAAAGTAATCCATGCCCAGGTGAACTTCACCCGGTAAAAGGAACAACCATCTTTTTGGCGACGTGTTTTCCCCATTTTGAAAAACGGGTTGCTATCTGAAGTAATAGCAAGCCATAGTTTTGAAGTCCGGGTTACAACCTGAAAAGACTGTAAGCCATAGTTTTGAAGAATATTTTGAGATACGACATGTTTTAGAAAAAACTTTATTTGAAACCGAAAAACTCTTGCTCAAGCATATGTATGATTCTGTGTCATTGTTGAATGACATTTCTAGAAACGTACATAATATTGATTACACAAGAGACATGTCGTGAGAAGAATATTTTTTGATTTTAATGATTTTTTAGATTTTTTAATGGTTTTTATATTTTTCTATTTTCCTTTTGTTTTATGTTTTATATATGACTATATACTTATAGGTATAATGTATAAGAAATATAAAAGGATATGTGAATGATGCAAGCATAAAGTTTATAATGTACTATGAAGTTACATTACATCACAGCACCCAAAATACAATACATGACGATACACCACACAATGCCAGAAATCATTCAGTTCGTTGTAGAAGACGGTAGTCACCTTCTCGAACTCTACCACCCATGTAGCATTATAGACTACGAAAGATTCTCCTCGACTTCAAGCGCTTGCGAATACCATGTAGAAATTTGTTGTTCAGCATCAAATCATGATCTGTCCAGTGATTGGTGTACCTTCGCGATCTGTGTGAGTAAACTTTATATTCTTTAACTGTAAAGTCCAAAGCATCATCAACCATTTGCAACGTACTGTCACTGAACTTGTGTAATTCCTTGAAGCGCAAGGCCATAGGAACGTTGTACCGATCTCGGAACATCACTACCATAGGAGATTCAATGACAGTAAAATCAGCAACTGGTTCCATGCTGGCAACATCCCATTAGGGTCGTGTGAGATTGAGCTGGGATTGATAACTTTTGATGCCAAGTTGGAAATCTTCGACACGTTTTCTAATGACAATACCCCGGATCCAATGAAGAACAGCAAACATAAGAGTCTTCTTTTCAATAGATGGTAGATGATGCAGTTTTCCCTAAAGATGTAACAGATACAGGTCTTCAAAGTCATTGGGGTGAAGATGTTTGAAGTCGCCTTCAGAGATGGTATATTCTTTGAAATCAGCTCGTCGGAGAACAATGCTCTTGAGATAGTCATATCCGTGGATGGGGTGTATTTGGATCTTGACGACACTGTTGATTTGGAGTGGTGATCGAACAGATTTTCGGTCACTTTGAGCTAGAAACTGATCCACATAAAATTGTTGCTTCTTGAGCCACCAGTGAGAGATTCCAAGAGAGGCAGCAACATCATAATCACATTCTTGTGAAATCCACTTACCATCAGGGATAAGATGTTCCAACCCAATATCTAGATAATAAGCAGCTTTCATCTTGGTGATAGATAAAGCTGATTTGCATTGCTTGCTGGCGAATTTGAGATACCCAAGATCCTTGTTAAAGAAGAACTCTGCTTGTACAGAGACATGACCTGGAGATCCGCCCAGAGGGAGTGGATTGTTGTAGTTGTACTTCAGGATCCCTTCATCTACGATATCATTGAACATCTTGTGGTATTCCTCCATTTGATATTGTAGATGAGTGATGTCCGGATGAAAGACCTTGACGATTTCGAAGGCTGGTCCTTCCAGATCCTTTTGTGTTAGCTTTGATAATCCTCGCTCTTTACAAAACCATGCAATAAATGTCCCCATGTCACCAGTTTGAGCTAGTAGGGAGTCTTTTGAGGGAGGGATGAAGCTGGTGGTGATGGCATCAGCCCAGTTGTTGTCACTAGTCAACAGATCAGAAGAGGAAATAGCCCAGTTTGGCTCAGGAGAGTGTGAACGCTCAGCATCGGGTTTCCACCAGGACTCTTTATCTTCCTTGGTCAAGTTGACTGGTGATGGATCTGTAGAGTCACTTCTTGTGAATGATGTCCACCAGTGCTCCTTAAGAGGGATGTGAGATGTGGAAGCATCATCGTTATCCTCATCAGACGAGACACTAGGATGAGGCACAAAAGACTCTTCATATATGGCAGCATCATCATTTGTTGGTGAGGCGATGGGGGTCGTGCTAGTGTCAATAGCAGTCCGTGCAGCATACGTGACCTGCTTGGCTTGTTTGGATGGCGTTGACTTAGAAGATTTGTCGGGTTGTTGCTGCTTTGATGATGTAGGATGGGATGGCATAGTTCGTGAGTGAGAACCTCCAGGTTGTGCAGTGGTTCCCGATGGTCCTGATGATCCAGAAGACGGAGGTGGTGGTGGAGGATGAGGTGGTGATCCCGATGGAGGCCTAGGGTGACTCTGACGCCTCCTTTTTCTCTTCAACACAATTTCCATGTCTTTTGCATTGATGGGTGCTCAAACACTCATCTTTTTTGGTCAAATCTGAACTGCAAAACATACAAAAACACTCAGAAATGCATCAAAATACTGAAAATATATCAAAATTGTGTTTTATATGTTTTAGATGCAAAATGAGCAAAAATAAATGAAAAATGTATAAAGTTTGCAGAATTGGCAGTTTTAGTCCCCCAACTTTCATAAAATCACAAAACTAGTCCCTGGTAATTCAAAATATGGAAAATTATCACCAAAGGTCCTTTTACAATCATAAGTTGTCATATTTAGTTCTTTAGTGAAAAAATCATAGAAGTTTTGGAAAATTACAAAATAAGTCCCTGAAGTTTCAGATTTTGGCAGAATTGGTCCCTGGTGGGGTATTTTTGAAAGGAAAATCATTTTTGGACCTTGGGAAATCAAAAGTTATCAAAATGGGTCCCTGGGTGAAAGTTTTGAAAAGTTTACATGTTTGGTCCCCGTAATTTGGAAATTTGCATAATTGATCCCCGGGAATTTTAAAAATTGGAAAATATAATTTATGGTCCTTGGGATATTTTAACATAGTAAAATTGGTCCTTATTCCATCTTTGTGAAAGTTTCATTCTCAGCCCCTAAACATTTGGTAAATTACACATATGGTCCTTGTGATTTTGAAAGTTACAACCAAACGGACCATTTTATTTTATTACTACCCAAAACAAACAAACCCTAAACAATATCCTGATCCAACACCCCAATCCAGTCCACCTATTCCCCTAGCCCACTCCAACATCCGGCCCACACACCACTAATATACTCCCCCGTCTAATAAACTAAACCCGGTCAAACCATGGTTTGACTCACCTTCTTCCCCCCAACACTTCCCCTAATTACCAGGGAAGACTTGTCCCCTCCACTTGCTTCCACAGCCTCTCCACCACCTCCATAGCCACCCCCTTGTCCCCCCCAGTACAACCCCAACATTTAATTGCTCACCAACCCCCACCCAAACTGCTATCTCCCAGTTTCCCGCCAAAAACATATTCAATGGCCAGGATCAAAATTACTAATCCTACGGTTCTAAAAGGATGTGGGAAAGTCAAGGAGTGCTCCAGGGATTATATAAAGTGAAGAAAAGAGAAAAGAAAGAGAGCAGTTTTTTAGTTTTAGTTTTTAGTCAAAAATAGTCAATGTAGTTCTAAATTTTAGTTAAGGTTCTTATTTTGTAATTTGAATTCAGTTGGATTCTACCTTGAAGGTGTTGTAAACCTTAATAAGCAAAAGTCAAAATCCAAGATATCACACCCCAACAGTTAACTGTTGGGTCAGTTGGTCCCAAATTAACCCATTTTGTTTAGGAAGTTGTTTTTCAAGCTTAGTCTACTCTTATTATAACTCAATACAGCAATCTAAATCAGTTAGATCAAATCAAAGTTGAACAAAGTCAAAGTTCCAAGTTTTCCATTAAAAGTCAAAGTGCATGCTTCCAGTTTTTTACCAAACTTCAAAGATTTAAATAGAATTTTGTGTGAGCTTTCATGGCTTGAAACTTGTTTATGTGTGTTGTCTACCAGCTCAGCTGTTATGTCCCATGGTCTTTGCATTTTTGCCATTTTTTCCCTAGTCCCCAGCTTGCCCTAAAGTAGGTTGCAGGGCAACCATACCCCCTGCATCAGCAGGTACCACTCCACACCACCACCTTGGTGGTGGTTTTCCAGCCACCACAGTGGTCCTTAGCCCCACCATTTAGCTTATTTCAACCCCCTCCTGGTGGGGTTCAACCTTTGACCAGTCATTTGACCTTGGAAGCCCTAGGTCCCACCTGGAATTACCACACAAGTTTGTCCCATCTTTAGTGTTCACACAAGTTACCAAAGTGCTTATTGGTGCTTTTCAGCTTATCTTGTGAGCTTATTTGGCTTATTATTGCTTTAACATGTCCAAATAACTTATTTAGATCAGATTTCACCATTGTGGGTCCCACTGGATCTCATTTGAGCTTATTTTACCCCTTGGTCAACAAAAGTCAACTGTTTGGCTTTTTCTTTCATAATTTTTAAGTTATAAAAATCTTGTTTTCACAAAAGTTTGTTGTTTTTAGTTATAAAATAGTTTTCTAAAATAAAAATCCAGAAAAAACAAAGTAATTTTAAGTGATAGTTTCTATTTAATTTTATTTAAATTTTAATTTTCATTTTTATATTTTTATTAAGTACTTAGCTTTTTTATATTTTTCTTAATTTCCTCTTAAGTTAAAGTATTTATAATAATTTTTTCAGATTTTTATTTTATCATTTAGTATTTATTAGAATTAATCTAGTTTTATTAATAATTAATTAATAAGTAAGTTTTAAATAGGATAATTAGTTTTTATGAAGTAAAACCTAATTTTTATATTTTTTTTTTACAGCTTTTACATGTTATAAAATAATTTTAGAAATTTCATTAGAATTTTTACTGTTCATTTAGTATTTTTCTTAATTTAAAGTAGTTTAATTAGGTAATTAGTAATTAATTAATAGAAAATCCACAAAAAGACAAAAATACTTATTTTTAATTTTAAAACTTATTTTTAGTTATTTTATAATTTTATAAATTTTATTTTCACCTTTTTAGTATTTAATCAATATTGTATTATATTTAAGTTGTTTTAAATATTAATAATTAGTAATAAATAGTATTTAATTAATAATAAATAATTAAATAGTGTAAAAATTTATTTTCTTTTTCTAAAAATTTTCTTTTACCTTTAAGTTTGTAAAAAAGTCATTTTCACCCCCTGGGTGTTTTCAGATTTCACATTTCACGTTTTATTTTGTGCGTTTACGTTTTATTTAAATGTAAACGTACGCGTTTTAGGTTTTAATCGTTTTTGGTTTTTCTAACTTTCCTGTCTTATTCATATAGCTTGTTTAAGCTATTTCTTCGTATATTCCTTAGTTCAAATCACTCACAAACCCTTTTTCATCCAAATTCACCCGATCACGAAACCGTTTTATAACCATCACACCTCGTCGGGACATAACGACCTGGGGAAACCACTATATTCCGCGGAGCATTGAGCCTTAGGAGTTTGACTTGTTTGACCATATCCGTGGTTGACTTTGGTTGACTGCTTTGCCTCAATCAAATTTTGGCGCCGCTGCCGGGGAGGTTGTGCGCGTTTTTCTAAAACGGTTTGCTGATTAGTGAGTTTGGAATTCACCTCGCTGTATATTTATCCATCTTTGTTCATATTTTTCCACAAAAACCCAAAAATATTTTTCCTTACCCTCTATCCGTTTGATTCTACCTTCTTATACTCCTCTCATGTATAATTCTAAATGACATCTCTCGATGACGATTTCTTTGAACAATGGGCCTTTGAGAGTAAAATTGAAAAACTTATGGCCTTGCCAAAAGTATCGAGATGTCGTGTTGATCATGATGGACCATCGATCCCTATTCCCTCTCCGGTGAGGGAAATGGAACGAGAAACCAAGGTGACAAAGGACCCGGTACTTTCCTCTGACAATGAAAGTGCTAAATACGTCCAACCTATGGTTTTCCAAACATCTAAGCTCACAATTGCTCCTAAACCGTCAAGAATTGATCCTAACCTTTCACGGTTTACGGTTAAAAGTTTGTTAAGCAAACGTGCTGAGCTTAGGGCAGTGACTGAAAAGAACGACTTGCCTAATCTTCACATTTATCAAAAACAAAAACCCGAGACCATAACGGAAGTGGTGGAAATTCCTAGCTCTCAGAGCACACCACTTGTCCCACCTCCAGATTTTGTTCCTTGCATCGGTTGTGGTGAGCCGCTTTTCGGTTTTCCATGTCGTTGGTGTACATGTGTACAATGTGGTAATGATATTCAAAACGGGAGTTGTTTGTTTTGTGGGTCGAGTAATTCATTTGCTTATGATCCTAATCAAAACTCATTCAACGACTCTTCAAAATTTTCCAATTACCCATCACATTCATACGAGCAAGAATCATATTATCCAAATTTCAATGATGCTTCGTATCAAAATACACCAAGCCAAACTCAACAGTTTTACTGTTGTGAGTACTGTGGAGGTCCTCACTTTAGCTCGGATTGTCAAACAGGGAATCCCTTTCCTTGTAATAATTACGACTATTCGTTTCAAGAACCACCTCCACAGTACCAAATGATTCAAGCAACTCCTCAGCAAACCCAACAAGACAATTATCTAGAGATCCTAGATTTATTAAAAGAAGCTAAGGAGTTGGGTACCACAGCACTTCATAATGCACCCAGTGTTTCTTGTGTAAATTGTGGGGGTCCTCATGATGATTATCAATGTCAACCTTCCGGTTTTGACAAATCCCCACCCCCGCAATTTTCATTTACTCTAAATTCACATGAGAAATACAT
Source organism: Artemisia argyi (assembly GCA_030686995.1). Lineage (NCBI taxonomy): Eukaryota > Viridiplantae > Streptophyta > Magnoliopsida > Asterales > Asteraceae > Artemisia > Artemisia argyi. Next base: position 78,014,180 of record CM060684.1, on the reverse strand, counting down.
GGCTGAATTTTTGACTGAAGAGCAGGTTGCTGAAATTGATTCCGAAGATGCCTTTGAAAAAGCTGTTAGGGAATCATTTGCAAAAGAAAAAGCAGCCAGATCCAGCTCTCAATTTTGTTTCATTCTTGATGACAGTGATGATGAAGATATCCTTGATGATGATTCATCCAGTTCATAAGATGAAATCCCGTCAGTTGAGATTCCATCTCAACCTGCTGTTATCTCACCCGAAGTTCACACTCACTCTCTGATCATGGGGGATGAGCATCTTAGCACTGTTCCTAATAAGGAATCGGACGAATTAATAAAGTCTAGTGTTGAGATCCTTGTCCCAATCCCGAGAGAGTCACAGGGAACTTTTGATCACATGTGTGATATTCCTCCTCCTCTATTCTTCCCATCTAATCATGATGAGATGTCCTCCGATTCTACTGATGACAATTCGTTATCTTGTGGAGACATCATTTATATGGAAGAATTACCTTCTAAGCTAGTTAGCTTAGAAGAAGAGAATGATGAGATTGACACCGAAATCAAGGATGAAGCACTTCGTGCTACATTATTGAATGTCGATCTCCTCATTTCTAAAATTGAGGCTTTCAATATGAAACCTATTTCATCTCCTATCCCCATAAAGGATAGTGACATTTTCTCCGATGATCCTATTCCGGAGTTTGAAGCCTTTACCTTTGATCATATGGGAGAGAAAATTAGTGGCAGTACCACTTCTCATTCTCAAATTTCTCTCCCCATATATGATTCATTTACATTTGAGGAGTTCTCCTGTGAACTCACTCATATCATATCTCCACCGGAGTATGATAACTTTCACTTTGATCTAGACAAAGTTGATCTTTGTTTTCCGGAGGGAAATATTCTCAACCACGAGAATTTGATTGATATCAAAATCCCAACCCTCCCACCCATAATATGTCTAGATCATACGAGCTTAAACGATGAGATTCATGATACACCAATCATGAATTCTCTTTCTGATGATGATGAATCAATCTTGATTGTCATCAAGATCTTTCTACCCTTCTTCACCTTTCGGGTGACTTCTCATGTTCTTCATTCCTTCGGGAATGAAGACACTATATTTGATCCCGGCATTTTCATGTATCATTATCTTGAGCCGGTTATTTATCTCATCGGTGTGGAACTTTCATGTGCTTCAAATGTTTGTCCAAACATCTTGAATGAAAGTCCGATTGAGATTGTTTCTTCCACATCATGCTTCCCCAAGGACAAATGAATTCGGGGTCGAGTCAAGCTAGCGACTCGGTAAACAAAAACAGTAGCATGCTTATAGGGTTTTCACCCTAAGTGTGGGGGAGTTACCCCACAATGGTTACAAATAGAGTGAAAATACAAAATGGTGTTTTTCCACGCTTAGCTTGTAATGTTGCCCGTTTACGTTCAAAGAGTCGGCATAATAGCCGGGACTTTGAATATTGAGGACAATATTCATGCTAAGTGTGTGGGGGGGGGGGGTATTTCGCTATTCTAGAGAATTTTATCACATTTTACTATCTTATACCCCCGTTTTTAGCCAAAATTCAAAAAAAATTCAAAAAATTTTCACTGGTGCTTCAAAATTTTTGTGGTAATCTGTCCGCCTTGTCTAACTGACAAAAGGGATTGGCTAGTCCAGGAGCAAACGGCTCTTGGTAAAGACATCTCAAATCCGTTTATGGCTTGCAATTTGCCCAAAATTGTATGGTTCCTCAACTCCCCATATCCCATAAAGCGAATGAGTTGGCTAGCCCGCAAGATTATGGCTTGTGGTAAAGGCAGTGGAAAATCCATAATTGGTAATCAGCTCACCAAGATGTTGACTATTCCATCAAGAGCTGGCTAGTCCAGAAGCAAACGGCTTTTGGTAAAGACTAAACAAATCCGTTGACAGCTGGTGGTTTGCTCAAAATCACACGGTTATCAGGTGTGCCACAGTTCTTACACCTGGCTACTCCAGAAGTGATGGCTTTTGGTAAAGAGTTTAAAATCCATCAAGTTATCAAAACAGTTATTGCTAGGGACTAGCAATAGTTTAGTGTGGGGGATTGATGAGTGCTCAAACACTCATCATTTTTGGTCAAATCTGAACTGCAAAACATACAAAAACACTCAGAAATGCATCAAAATACTGAAAATATTTCAAAATTGTGTTTTATATGTTTTAGATGCAAAATGAGCAAAAACAAATGAAAAACGTATAGTGTTTGCAGAATTGGCAGTTTCAGTCCCCCAACTTTCATAAAATCACAAAACTAGTCCATGGTAATTCAAAATATGGAAAATTATCACCAAAGGTCCTTTTACAATCATAAGTTGTCATATTTAGTCCTTTGGTGAAAAAAATCATAAAAGTTTTGGAAAATTACAAAATAAGTCCCTGAAGTTTCAGATTTTGGCAGAATTGGTCCCTGGTGGGGTATTTTTGAAAGGAAAATCATTTTTGGACCTTGGGAAATCAAAAGTTATCAAAATGGGTCCCTGGGTGAAAGTTTTGAAAAGTTTACATGTTTGGTCCCCGTAATTTGGAAATTTGCATAATTGATCCCCGGGAATTTTAAAAATTGGAAAATATAATTTATGGTCCTTGGGATATTTTAACATAGCAAAATTGGTCCTTATTACAACTTTGTGAAAGTTTCATTCTCAGCCCCTAAACTTTTGGTAAATTACAAATGTGGTCCTTGTGATTTTGAAAGTTACAACCAAACGGACCCTTTTATTTTATTACTACCCAAAACAAACAAACCCTAAACAATATCCTGATCCAACACCCCAATCTAGCCCACCTATTCCCCTAGACCACTCCAACATCCGGCCCACACACCACTAATATACTCCCCCGTCTAATAAACTAAACCCGGTCAAACCATGGTTTGACTCACCTTCTTCCCCCCAACACTTCCCCTAATTACCAGGGAAGACTTGTCCCCTCCACTTGCTTCCACAGCCTCTCCACCACCTCCATAGCCACCCCCTTTTCCCCCCAGTACAACCCCAACATTTAATTGCTCACCTACCCCCACCCAAACTGCTATCTCCCAGTTTCCCGCCAAAAACATATTCAATGGCCAGGATCAAAATTACTAATCCTACGGTTCTAAAAGGATGTGGGAAAGTCAAGGAGTGCTCCAGGGATTATAAAAAGTGAAGAAAAGAGAAAAGAAAGAGAGCAGTTTTTTAGTTTTAGTTTTTAGTCAAAAATAGTCAATGTAGTTCTAAATTTTAGTTAAGGTTCTTATTTTGTAATTTGAATTCAGTTGGATTCTACCTTGAAGGTGTTGTAAACTTTTGATGTTTAATGAAATTTCAGTTTAACTTAAGTTTGTTTTTGCTAAATTTCTTGTTAAGATTTGTCTTTGCTTAATTGTCAACTAATTAAAAAGGCTTTAGCTCTCTACTGTTTCAGTCATACTCTCACAGGCTTAGAAATAACTTGATGTGAGTTTACACCTCTTAATTTCTGTCTTTGATCCATAATCTCAAAAAATCAAGAAAAGTCAAAAATAATAGTTACTGTGGTACTTATGGGTGATGGGTCAGATTTGGAAGGACCATGGGTTTATTAGTTTGTTTTTAACAAACTAGATTTTGTAAAAGTCTGTGGAAAACTAGAAGGGGGGGGTTGAATAGTTTTACGTCCTTTTAAATTTATAAACACAAGTTTGTTTTAAAAACTTCGATTCTAGTTTATGTGAACTCAATACTTGCACTATATGAACAATTGTATGGTAACTAACTAACAAAGCTAATATAGTAAAGGTAAATAAATAAGTAATGAGAAGAGTTAGAAAGATCAAACCACAACACAAGGATTTATAGTGGTTCGGCTACAAGGACACCTTCCTTGTTCCTACTCCACTCCCCGAGTCACCTACTCGAGAGTTTTTTTCACTATGTCAACAAACTCCCTTTTGGCGGAGAAAACCTTACACACCAATTTACACACCACACAACTTCACAACTTGATCACAACTTCTACACAACTTCTTCACACCGATATACTACACACCAATCTTCTTCACAACTATCTTCTACACACCAATCTTCTACTTCACACCTATCTTCACAACTAACCTACTTCACTACTTATCAACTTCTATTATCTACACAACTTCTATATCTTCTACACAATTAATCACAAGCACAACACAATATTCACAAATGGATATATATACACTATGCACAACTACTCTTCAACACTTCTTAAACTTGGTTGTAGAAAGAGTGTTCTTCTTTTGCACTTTGGATGAGAATGGATGATGAGGGATTGAATCACTTGAAACAAGGATTAATATACAAATGATCAAAGGGTTTTATAGGATGTTTTAGAGAGTTATAGATCTGAAAATTTCGTGCAAAAGGTGGGGGAAAATTCCAGAATTAAGGTGGTATTTATAGGAGAAGAATTCTGACATTTTCTGACAGGGGAGCCTGGTCGGTCCCCTTAAATCGTGGCCGGCCCCCTTAAAATTAAGGGGACCGCCCGTTATAATTAAGGGGGCCTCCCAACTGTAATGGCTAGAAAACTTGTCTTTTAGTGGGGAAAGTTTATTTGGTGAAAAACTAACTGATTTTGGTTAAATATTTGAAATCATATATTTAGTATGATTAAAACATTTTTCTTTATTACCAAAAGTGTTTTTCAAAAATATATAATATGTTTATATATTTAAATAAACTTTGTATTAGTTAATTAAATATCCCTTTGATCATAAGATGTATTAAGCACTTGTTTATCCATACCTTAAGTGATTAAGTTGGATATAGTGATATAAACTAGCTTAATACTTGTTTACGTAGTAATTTTACGATTGACGAGTTTAAATTTTGTGATCGTCAAAATATAGAGATATCGAAAAATATAAATAACGTTTTCATACATTATTTATGTCAACAATCTCCCCCTTTTTGATGATTACAAAATTTAAACTCATTAATCAAAAATTAGTATATATTCAAGTTTTATTGTGAGTTTATATCACTTCTCCCCCTTTTTGTTAGCATCAAAAAGGTTATCCCGTGTTAATGGAAGCTCCCCCTTGAAGTATACTCCCCCTCGTTTTGAGGCCAAAAGGAATCGAGATATGGGTATCTTGCAAAAATATTTAGTGGCAAGCAACATATATATGTATATAGCATGCAAAAGTGTAAACTAAACATAACCATATCATTAATCAAGTGAAATTAATACATCAAGCATTACATCAACAAATGAAATAAGTAATGCAACTAACAAAAGCCTTTAAAGGCTTACAATCATCATGGAAATAATAAACCAAAGCTTAAATATGAATGTCCTCTCTAGAGCTTGGAATCCAAAATGGTTTAATGTAATTTTATTTGTGAGACACCAAGCATGTTTAATTGGGAGGAATGGATGGTGAACATGGAGATGGTGATGGGGGAGGAGTGTTTGTTGAAGGTGGTGGAGGAGTTGAGTTTGTTGTTGGTGGTGGATGCAACAAGTTTTCAATGTGAGAAAACATGTATTGCATTTCATCTCTTAGTCCGAACACAATTGTTCGGTTGTGGATGCAACAAAGGCAAGTGTCACCATGAGCTTCAAGTAAGCTCCATGGGACGGGGTTATAGGTTGGTGGATTGATAGGGGATGATGAGAAGTGTACATCAAGAGGTGTTAATGGTGATAGTGAGAGAGTTAATGCAAGGGTTGTGTTTTCATTGGTAGGTTTTGATGGTTGAACTATTGGTGGAGGAGATAAGTGGGTGTTAATGTGGTCATTAATGGATGAAGTGGATGGTATGGAGGAAGTAGAGTGTCCATTTGTTGAAGGTGTTTTGGAGGGTGCATTTGGTGCACTAGGAGATGAACATTGAGGTGGTGGAGATTGAGTGGTGTTGTCTTCATTTGTAAGATCAATGAAGAGTTGTTTGGGTGGAATGATGACAAGTTTTTGTTTATTGGCATTGTTTGAATAGGTGGTTCTTGGTGATGACATGATGAAGTTTGATGAATGTTTGAGGATGACGGAGTGTGAATTAAACATGCATGGGGATTATATAGTGGGAAAACATGTTTAGAAGTGGAATTAATTTGAAATTGTAATGTGATATTCCAAAATCAGTTTAGTTTTTAAGGGAAATGGTAGCTGGGACTAGCAAAAGGGATCACATGATGCAAAAGAAAACAGTGTAAAAACAGTTTCAGATGGCCGGTCCCCTTAAATGGAGGCCGGTCCCCTTAATTTTAAGGGGGCCGCCCTTATGATTTAAGGGGGCCGCCCATCTGACGACCCAGAAACCAAAAAATTTCAAAACTTTTCTGGAAAAATGTTGTGTTCTGTTTTGAATTTGCAGCAAGCATCATTTGGACATTTCACATTTGTTTTGGTCTATTATAAAGCATACATGAAATATATATATATATATATATATATATATATATATATATATATATATATATATATATATATATATATATATATATATATATATATATATAAGCTAAGCATGCAAGTATATAAATTAAGAGTTAAACCATGCATTCATAAACATAAATAAAACATAAATAAGCAAGTTAACAACCTAATCGAGTGCACCAAACAATTATCCAAGAAAATAACAAGTACTTCCGAATATACTTCGGACAAATAGCACACAAGACATAAAAATTAAATATTGTTCAACAAGCATAATCCAAGCATATCATTTCTTTTTCTTCCCGAAGATACCCTTCAAAGTCTTCCCGATAGATTTGAAGCCACCTCTAACGTCTTCGTGCAAGCTCTTTTGTCTTCTAAGCATCTCGGTAGTTCGTTTATGAAGCACTTCTTCATTTTGATGACTTGGAGATGGGGTAGAATAGTTGGGATAGTCAAGATCCTCTAAATTGTCAATGAACTCTGAAAACGAAGGGGTACTAGCATCATTGATGTTTTCCTCCTCATCGTCATCGTCTTGCCTTGAAGATGATCCATGAAAGCTATGACGACGAGGTTTACCCTTGTCACTTCGAGTTTGTCGAGCTTGTTTTAGAGTGAGAGAACGTAGAGTGGGGTAGATGGACTCATAGATACTATTGTCAAGATCGGGGTAGTACTCGATAAAATGACGATAGAGACGAGTAAGGAACATTCCATATGGAAAATTTGCTTTGGGAGTTTTTCTAGCACACTCAATCCGTTTGATAAAGAAGTAGGCCAAATTGTACGGCTTTTTGACAGCTATACAATACAACATGTGAGCAAGGCACGCCGGGAGATGGTCCCGGTGACCTCCGGTACCAAACGCATTCTCACGAATGAGTTCTTCCCAACGCTTCATGTGGGGGCTTAATTCCTTGAGGAGAAGTTGGTATGGAGAGATTTGAACGTTTTTGGATTTTATTTTTCGGCTAGTGGTGGCACGTTCCACACCAAGGATTTGACGAATTTCGTCGGGATGAGGAATTTCGTCGAAATAAGGACCAAAGGTTGGTCGATAGCGATTAAGAGATTCGAGGTCCCACTCGTTTGTGAAAACAACTTGACCTCTAAAAGGAATTTGGAGGATATGACCAAATTGTTCGAGAGTTAGGGTGATAAATTCATTTTGAATCATGAAGGAGATGGTGATGAAACCAAGATCATTGGCTTGGACGGTGACTTGGCTATAGAAATCCATTATGAAGCGAGGAATGATAGGTTCATTTATTTCATAAAGACAATTGAAGTTGATGCTTGTAAAAACGCGATTTATGTAGTCGGATTGAGCCAAAGCAAGATCTACTACACGTCCTTTATGAACATTTCTATCTTCAATTTGACGATATATAAGTCCTATGGAAGGAGATGTAGTAGGGAGTTGGGAAACTTTAGGAATGTAGTTTTTAGTGTGAGAAAGATCTTCGGTAGTTGCTTAAATATCCCTTTGATCATAAGATGTATTAAGCACTTGTTTATCCATACCTTAAGTGATTAAGTTGGATATAGTGATATAAACTAGCTTAATACTTGTTTACGTAGTAATTTTACGATTGACGAGTTTACATTTTGTGATCATCAAAATATAGAGATATCGAAAAATATAAATAACATTTTCATACATTATTTATGTCAACAAAGTTTATCCTATCTGTTTTGAGCAAAGTAAATCAGTGAGTTCCATTGTACCTTTGTTTAGTAGTTACTTGATATTCAGTTTTATTGTTCATTCACTAAGTCATAAGCTTACTTGTCCTATTAATTGAATCTCATACCTTCATTTTAGTAGTTATTAATCTGTCTATCATTTCTGTGTTCAAATTTTGCTTATTCTAGTTTTTATCTTTTAACTAGCTTGCATAAGGGGGTGTTTGGACCAGTGGTTAACACCACTGATGAGCTTGTTTTTGTTGATAGTAACTACTTAGAGATGTTGCATTAGGTTAGGATAGGTTGTTTAAGCTTCTAATTTAGTCCCTTAATAAGCAAAAGTCAAAATCCAAGATATCACACCCCAACAGTTAACTGTTGGGTCAGTTGGTCCCAAATTAACCCATTTTGTTTAGGAAGTTGTTTTTCAAGCTTAGTCTACTCTTATTATAACTTAATACAGCAATCTAAATTAGTTAGATCAAATCAAAGTTGAACAAAGTCAAAGTTCCAAGTTTTCCATTAAAAGTCAAAGTGCATGCTTCCAGTTTTTTACCAAACTTCAAAGATTTAAATAGAATTTTGTGTAAGCTTTCATGGCTTGAAACTTGTTTATGTGTGTTGTCTACCAGCTCAGCTATCATGTCCCATGGTCTTTGCATTTTTGCCATTTTTTGCCTAGTCCCCAGCTTGCCCTAAAGTAGGTTGCAGGGCAACCATACCCCCTGCATCAGCAGGTACCACTCCACACCACCACCTTGGTGGTGGTTTTCCAGCCACCACAGTGGTCCTTAGCCCCACCATTTAGCTTATTTCAACCCCCCTCCTGGTGGGGTTCAACCTTTGACCATCCATTTGACCTTGGAAGCCCTGGGTCCCACCTGGAATTACCACACAAGTTTGTCCCATCTTCAGTGTTCACGCAAGTTACCAAAGTGCTTATTGGTGCTTTTCCACTTATCTTGTGAGCTTATTTGGCTTATTATTGCTTTAACATGTCCAAATAACTTATTTAGATCAGATTTCACCATTGTGGGTCCCACTGGATCTCATTTTGAGCTTATTTTACCCCTTGGTCAACAAAAGTCAACTATTTGGCTTTTTCTTTCATAATCAGCTTATTTTTAAGTTATAAAAATCTTGTTTTCACAAAAGTTTGTTGTTTTTAGTTATAAAATAGTTTTCTAAAATTAAAAAAAAAAAAAAAAAAAAAAAAAAAAAAAAAAGTAATTTTAAGTGATAGTTTCTATTTAATTTTATTTAAATTTAAATTTTCATTTTTATATTTTTATTAAGTACTTAGCTTTTTTATATTTTTCTTAATTTCCTCTTAAGTTAAAGTATTTATAATAATTTTTTCAGATTTTTATTTTATCATTTAGTATTTATTAGAATTAATCTAGTTTTATTAATAATTAATTAATAAGTAAGTTTTAAATAGGATAATTAGTTTTTATGAAGTAAAACCTAGTTTTTATATTTTTTTTATAGCTTTTACATGTTATAAAATAATTTTAGAAATTTCATTAGAATTTTTACTGTTCATTTAATATTTTTCTTAATTTAAAGTAGTTTAATTAGTTAATTAGTAATTAATTAATAGAAAATCCACAAAAAGACAAAAATACTTATTTTTAATTTTAAAACTTATTTTTAGTTATTTTATAATTTTAGAAATTTTATTTTCACCTTTTTAGTATTTAATCAATATTGTATTATATTTAAGTTGTTTTAAATATTAATAATTAGTAATAAATAGTATTTAATTAATAATAAATAATTAAATAGTGTAAAAATTTGTTTTCTTTTTCTAAAAATTTTCTTTTACCTTTAAGTTTGTAAAAAAGTCATTTTCACCCCCTGGGTGTTTTCAGATTTCACATTTCACGTTTTATTTTGTGCGTTTACGTTTTATTTAAATGTAAACGTACACGTTTTAGGTTTTAATCGTTTCTGGTTTTTCTAACTTTCCAGTCTTATTCATATAGCTTGTTTAAGCTATTTCTTCGTATATTCCTTAGTTCAGATCACTCACAAACCCTTTTTCATCCAAATTCACCCGATCACGAAACCGTTTTATAACCATCACACCTCGTCGGGACATAACGACCCGGGGAAACCACTATATTCCGCGGAGCATTGACTCTAGGATGTTTGACCTTGTTGACCATCCCTGGTCAGTTTAGGTTGACCGTTTGGAGCTAATCATGCATGCTGCTCGGCATTATCTTGTTTTATAGAAGCTTCTAATGCTTCATATAATTTGATGTGTGCTTCATGCCCTTTGTGTTGGTCTTTCTCGTACATACTCTGATGCAAGATCACCTTAATGTCGTCAATGGGTAAGTCTCTGAATCGAGATCGGAGAGGTTCTTCCAGAGCAATGCTAACAGCTTCAGCGACTTGTTCGTTGATATCATGAAACACTTGTTGCTCGAGGTCTAGGTGTTCTAACTTGTATAGTCTCGTGCTTTGGTTCTTGATAGTTTGAGGCAAGTCGAGATTCACAATATTCCTTAACAACGATGCATGCTTATCCAACTCCTCATGAATGGTGAGATTGTCTTGTACAATTCCAGCAGTAATACCAACTACATCATCCAATCCGAGATCCGGTTTATTCTCAGAGGTGGGTGGAGTTTAGATCTTTGCGGTTTCGGAAGATTTCTCTAGTGTGGTGGTAGCCTGAGTGGTACCAGTAGTGGTTGTTGCTGCAGTAGGAGTTGGTGTAAACAGGGTAGGAATAGTAAAAGTGTCATGCTGGATAGTGACATCTACCATTGATACAACGTCTTCACGTTCATCACCTGATTTGTCACCTTCTGTTTCATCAGGCTTATCTACTAAGAATTGATCTCTAAATGTGTCAAGATTCTTGAAAGAAGCAAGAGTTCCTGTTGAGCTGTCAGGTTCCACTACAAGCTTAGGATCATCAGTCTTGAGCTCGAGATTTCCTTGTATGTTAGGATAAGCAGTGGACACAAACTCATCATGAAGTGGGTCTAATGGTGTTTCAGTCCCGACTATTTCATCCTGTACAGGCTTGCTACTGGAGACGTCTTGTGTTGATAAGATGGTGTCATCATTTTGTGTGTTGAACTGGTATCAGTCTCAGACTCACTTGAGCTAGCACATTGCACCAGACTAGGTGAGTGTGACATTGCTTTGTCAGGAGACACTTTGGCAGATGATGATATAGGAGAACGTCTTTTGAGGATGAACTTTGTGCTTGTAGATTTGGAAGTAGGAGATGAGATTTTTAACAGTGTTTGTGCAACCTGTTCTTCAGTAATGACTTCCTTACCTCTACCCTCTACATGCTGCAGTTATTGAATTTTTTCTGATTCAGGTTCTTTGATGCTGACTCCACTGACTAGAGGTACCGGCGGCATGTAAACATCTTTCAGACTTTCTTCAGTTGCCATTTGAATCATTTCTGGTTCTGATAGTGGTATTTGTATGGTGCTAGGTGTTTCTTCTGGATCACTTTCCTTTGACATGGGTTTCTTGGAGCTGGGCTTCTTGCTCCCAGTGGTGTGTTTAACCTTTTTGGTACCTTCAGAAGAAGCAGCTGAAGTAGACACTCCCTTGCGTTTCTTTGATGAGGTTTTCTAAGACTTGGTGGATTGAGATTGTTCAATAGCATATGCTTCCTGACTTGCTTTAAGAAGTTTAATATACTCCTTGTAGTATGGTGCAGTGAGTATATCACGAGTGAGTAGAGCATCGAGAATTGCCATACCAAATATTATTTGGGATGTACCTTTAGCAGAGTACTTAAGATATCCCACTGGATTTTCATCTGAGGGTTGATGGAGAGCCGATCCTTCTCTAGGGTGAAAGTGAAAGGATCGTTGTAGACTTAAAATAATTAGCTTGGTGAATCGAATGCTAGGAATAAGAAGTTTGGCAGATCTCTTCTTTCCATCTTTGTTTGATTCAACATTTGCTTTATCTTCTAGAAATGAATGAATAGAGTGAGTGAACTCCTCCCATATTCTTTCAACAAAATCGACATTCTTCCCATTGACTACACCCCAGAGAATCTGTAGTGAAGGAGCTCTAAGTCTTTCGTAGCCCGAAGTTTTTGCAGTTAAACACAAGTTAATGAAACTCACGATAGCTCTCCATGGTTGGTACATATCATGAGTCATGACCGAGGATAATGTGGAAACTTGAGTGGGATATCCCTGTTCATTGACAAAGCGTAGTAAGGTGGCTGGATTAGGTGGGGAGTGTACTCCACATTATCACCAGTCGGCAAGATTTGAAGTGCACTGCCAAGAGTTTCTTTAGTGATGTTCACCCAATGTTCATCAAGCTGACATTTGTATGTATCAGTAGCCCTGTCGTAGCTATTGGTGTTCCAGAACTGTTGGATGTAAATGGATGGGATAGTTGCAGAGGCAGTGAAAGCTCTGAAGAATGTGGTGTGTTCAAGTATATACAGAGCAATTCGAAATATGGGGTGGTTATGGGGTTTATCAGCCTTCACATAGCAGTTACTTTTCCCGATAGACACCTACTTATTGAGAGGAAGGATATCATTATCAGAACGAACAGGAGGAGCTGATGATCCTTCAACATTAGACTCTGCCATTGTATCTACAATTTCCATAAATCACACCAGAGAACAAACACATGGAAGTGAACATGTTAGTTATAAGTGAATCCCTGATATCACTACACATAGATGACATCAGAAGACACACATGAGAACCATGCCAAATGAATACACGAAAATAAACGCATATGTGCACCCATAATTGTCAGCCCCATCGAACGATCAAGACAATGCCAGGTCACGCACAACACATCGGACCACAGACATGAGGTAAACGGTTATCATAGAACAATTAAAGCAAGAGAGACAGGCAAAAGTAATTAAAACCAAATCATGATACTAGATACCATGTGAGGAAATCCTTAGTGGATCTAACAGGTGTACCACAGAAAATCATGGAGATAGAGGCAAATATGAGCAAACAAACTCCTATAATACAGAACAAGGCACAAATCATCACTTAACAAAGAAAAACGCAAAACCAGTATAGAGGATCAAGCAACCAAAATAGCCACTTAAAGAGATAAACACTAACAGGAATGTATGCTAACCAGAGTTAAACGCGAGACGAGTTAACCGCTAAAAGGATTAATTTCTAAAAGATTTAACCGCAAAACGAGTTAACCGCTAAACGAGTTAACCGTAAAACGAGTTAACCGCTAGACGATTTAACCGCTAGACGAGTTAACCGCTAAACGAGTTAACCGCTAAATGAGTTAACCGCTACACGAGTTAACCGCTAAACGAGTTAACCTCTAAACGAGTTAACCGCTAAACGAGTTAACCGCTAAACGAGTTAACCGCTAACCGAGTTAACCGCTAACTGAGTTAACCGCTAAACAAGTTAACCGCTAACAATCTTAATCGCTAATAATAAAAATAACAGAGGAAACCGCAATCAAGAATTTATACAAACCGCTATCAGGAAAAACTCAATATAAGCAGCCACTCAATCGACAAACCAACTAACTAAAATATGTATCCCACTAATCAGCAACCAGAAATGGTACAAAGCACACAACAAAGGATAGTTCCAACACATGATCCATAACCATTCTTAAACATATATAAAAACGCAAGTCTAACCACTCGAATACCCTCTAAAACATACACAAAATCACCTGAAGTCATGATACGTGGGAATCGCACCAGGTTTTACCTCTCAAGGGATCTCGAGAAGCTTACAACCCCCATCAGGCAGTGTACCTGATCGTTGTAGTATAGTATAGTGACAAGTACCGGGGGATTGATCGTTTAACTCAGGAATAGTGTCGCTAGGATTAGAAAGCCTAAAAACTAGGTCTAGAGGTGAGGGATGATTATTTTTGTGTTTTTATATTTTTATAAAAGGAATTAAAAATCTCAGTTTTTGGAGGAGTGGGCGGAATTAGTTGCTAGTCAACTAACCCAAATTAACTAAGATGCAATCAAAATAAAACAACAAAAATGAAAATAAATCTAATTAAACTAGTGTGGTGTAAACAATGATGGGAAAATTATGTTTACTTAGGTTTCATTACTCCCTAGATATCTTTTACAGGTTGATAGTTTGCTACAATTGCATGGATGACGGGTCGTATTCCTTAATACTAGTCGTAGGGTTGTGTACAATATTCCCTAACTCTATAGGATCCTACTTCACTCCTATGTCAAGCCATTAGAAGCTCCTAACATGGGATCATTAGAATTCTCCTACGCATTAAATACAACCAAAAATCATAGTACACCTCTGATCATGTTTCTTAAGACGTTCAAGCATGTTACCAATGGAAGTCTGCCAGTTTTCTTAAGCCTAACATCGAATACAATCATCCGTAACATCTATAAACAAACAATCAACCCATAATTAACATCTAGGTTTCACTACATCTAAGCAAACACACAAAAGATCTAGCCAAGCATGTTAAATTGAAGACAAGTGTAAGATATATTCAAGCAACACATAGTGATGCATGAGAATTGCACCAGGCTTTACCTCTCGAGGGATCTCGAGAAGCTTACAACCCCCACCAGGCAGTGTACCTGATCGTTGTAGTATAGTATAGTGACAAGTACCAGGGGATTGATCGTTCAACTCAGGAATAGTGTCGTTAGGATTGAAGTTAATCTAACTTGGTCTAAAGGTGAAGGATGATTCTTTTTGTATTTTTATATTTTATGAAAAGCAAGTAAAAATCTTGGGTATTGGAAGGAGGGGCGGAATTAGTTGCTAATCAACTAACCCAAAAGCTACTAATTAAACTAATGTGCAGGAAAACTAAACTAAGGTTCTACAAGGGATGTGAAGCATGTCTACCTATGATATGTTACTCCTTGCTAGCTATCTAATTCTACCTATTGAATTGTCACACCTTGTTTTAATTGACGGGTTGTATTCCTTAATACCATTCGTGGGGTGGCATACGTACTTCCCCAACTCTATAAGCTCCTACTTCACTCCTATGTCGAGCCTGCAAGAAGCTCCTAACATGGGATCATTAGAATTCGCTCATGCATTAAATACAACCATAATAACCTAGTACACATTGGTTCATGTTTCTTAAGACGTTCAAGCATGTTACCCTATGGAAGTGATGAGTGCTCAAACACTCATCAGTTTTATCATATTTAAACTGCCAAAACATCCGAAAATGCTCAGAAATGCATCCAAATACTAAAAAATATCCCAGGGATTGTATTTTATATGTTTCAGATGCAAAATGAGTAAAAACAATGAAAAACGAGCAAAGTTTACACAATTGGCAGTTTTAGTCCCCCAACTTTCAAAAAGTTACAAAACTAGTCCCTGAGCATGTGTTTTGAAAGAAAAGTCAACCTAAGGCATTTAGAAATAAAAAATAATCAAATTTAGTCCTTGGGTAAAAACTTTGGAAAAATTACACTTTTGGTCCCTGCAGTTTGGGAAATTGACGAAATCAGTCCCTGGGAATGTTAAAATGAAAAATAACTTTTGTGACCTTCATCTTATGGGAATGTAACATGTTTGGTCCTTGGATTAACTTTGGAGGATGTGCAAATTGGGTCCCTTAATTTTCAGCAAGTACAATTTTGGTCCTTGTGTTGTTATTACTAAAAAACCAAACGGGCCCTTTTGTATTTCATAAACCAAACCTGATCCAAACAATCCACCCCAGCCCATTGTTATCCTTTGGCCCAAATACCAACCAGCCCACCATCCCATATTATTTATAAAAAAGAAAGCCGGGTCAAAACAAGTCAATCCCCACCCCCTTTTTCCCTTGCCGCCATAACCAACCAAACACCAGCCCCCATAACCTCTGCTACTCCCAACAAACTTGTCCCCTTCCCTCTGCAACCAGCCACCCTAATCCACTACTCCACCACCTCCCTAAGTCAACCCTAATTTACACCCAATTGTCCCCCACTCCCATATAATTCCAAGACTAAGCAATGGTTAAGATGATAGAAGCAGCAAATCAATGGTTGGATGTTTCCAATGGTACACAGACAAGCAGGGAACACACCAAAAGCAGGAGACAATGAGCACAAAAGTGCAAAAGGAAGAAGATGAAGGCCTGGTCCAAGTTTCTTTTTATTATTTTTCTTAGTAAAAATAGGATTGAGTTGTAAGCCTTGAAGGCATGTCTTAACTTTATGTAGTTCTTAGTTTTTAGTTAATGTAATATTGTAATGTTTTCTCAAGTTTTAATATAAAAGTCAGTTTCATCTCACAAGCATGGTTCATTTTCTGTTTATCTTAATTCAAGTCTTATATTTAGTTTACTTGCTACAAATCTTTTCAAAAGCTAACATCACTTCTACAAACATAAAGAAACTATAAAATAGGTAAGACAGGATCAAAGGATCACATAAATCACCCTTGCTAGACAATGTGGAGAGCGTTTGGAAGTTCCCCGAAACGGATGGGGAAGATGGACATTACCAGCTTATTCTCTGAATAAGCTGGAGCTTTAAGCTGATTCAAGAAACCTTGGTGCAAGGTTTCTATCTTTTAGTTCTCAAAATTTCAGTTTCTTAGAATAAATTTGCATAACTTAGTGATTTATTGTGGTTGAAACTTTAAATTATCTGTTTATCTGTGTTTGTGGTAGTTTAGTTTAGGTTAATGATTCAGTTTTATAGCTTAAACTCTTGATTGCTTTGAAAAATACCACAAATCTGTTTTTAAGGGTGTGTTTGGATTAACTGTATCAAGGATGCATTGGGTGGTTTAGTTGGTTAATTCCTGTTTCCACACATCTCATTAGACTGTAAGAGTTCAAATAAAACATCAAAATCTTGTGGTGACAGTTAAAAAGTCAAATTTAGTTTCATTCTTATTTAACTGTCAACTGTTGTGGTTTTTGAGAAGTATAACCAAATTTCTAGCTTCAAAACTTGTTTAGCTTACTTGATTCAGGTCACTTTTATCTTAAAACACAAGCATAAATCAGTAGAGTAAGATCAAACCTTGTAAAAGTCAAAGTTCTTCATCAAAAGAAAAAGTCAAAATTGTATGTTTTGGAAAAAAGTCAAATCTTGCACGAATTTACCTGAATTTTGTGTTTGATATCAAGCTTTGAAATTTCTTGGGGCCAAAGTCTACTAGCTTAACTACAAGAATAAGCACTTTTCTTATTTTTGGAATTTTTTTTACAGCCTGTGCATAAGCCAAAAGTAGCCTGCAGGGAGAGTTACCTCCCCTGCACCCATGTTCTGACCAACTCTCTTGACCACCTCTGGCTTATCAGTGGACCCCACTGCTGATCCCTTGGGTCTTTGAGTACTTTAGCAGCAATGATGTTTAGTTTTTAGCTTGTTTGTGGGTTTAGCTTATTCTAATTAGCTTATTTGGTAATCTTTGTTCCCTGTCCTCAAGAATTTTCACTGAGTAAATCAGTGTTGAAAGCCCAAACTCTTAGGCTTGTAACTTGTTATATAGTATGACCTAGGACCTGATTCTTAGTTCTTTGGATAGCTCACCAGGCCACCTCCTTAGACCAACCACCATTGTGAACCCCTGAACCCCCAGTGGACCCCACAAGGGGCTGCAAGTGAGCCCTTGAGGCCTGATTGGCTCTGAGTAGCACTTAGGACTGCTTATTGGTTAAATTTAGCTTATTCAGTTGATACTTCTTGGTTTTCTTGCTCACTTCAAGTACATTTCAACTTTGTCTAGCTTACTTTGTATCTTAGGACAGTAGTTTAACTTGGTAGCAACTTGTAATTCATCAAAAGCTCATAACCATAAGCTGTTAAGAAAAGAAGCTAACATCTGGCTTATTTTTGAGATTCATAAAAATTTGCTTTGTAAAAAGTGTTTGTTTTCAGTAGTAAATCAGTTGTGAAAAAGAAAAATTTGAAAAAGACAAAAAAAATAAAAGTGATAGCTTCTATTTAAGCCACTTTGGCTTATTTTCTGCTTATTTATAAGCAAAATCCATTTTTAATTTTTTCTTAGACTCCTGTAATCATATTAGATTTTTAGCAATTTTTTCAGAATTTTCTTTAATCATTTAGTATTTTTTATAATTTAGTTTAATTTAAATTAATTAAATAAACAGTTTTTAATTAGTAATAATTAATTAAAAGTTAGGAAAAATAGTTTTTCTGTTTTAAAATTAGTTTTATATTATTTTAGATTTTTCTAAATTTTATTTTCATTTTTCTAGTTAATTTTCATAATTATTTGTAATTTAGGGTAATTTAGTTAATTAAAAAGTAATTAATATTTAGTAATTAATTAGTAGTAATTAATTAAATAGTTGTAAAAATAATTTTAATTTTCCAAAAATTTTCTTATATCATTAGGATTGTAAAAATATAATTTTCATATCCGTAGGACTTTATTTGCTCACGATTCACGTTTTTATGTGCGCGTTGACGTTTATCTTAAATAAACGTCACGTTTATTTGTTAACTTACGTTTTAGGTTTCCCCGTTTCCTATATTATGTTTCCCGTAGTATCTTAGGTAGTTTTTAAGGGTTAATTTTCATTTCCATTGTAAATTCACACTTTGGTTACGTATTCGTTCGTTAATTCGTGATTTTCGTTAATTTAACGTACCAAAATACCAAATAACCTTTCTCAACCAAACATTCAAGATTTTAATCTCGATCTTTTCACGAAACTTTCCATTCACACCTCGTTGGGGTACGACTCGGGAAATCACTTCCCGGTCTCACAATTTTTAAATATCACACACTTACACTCACAAGTTTACGAGGTAATCGTTTTCCTAAACGGTTTACTCGTATTCCTTTCACGTCTCGTTGTCTCACGATAACTTGACTCCACTTGTTGATATTTTGATAAATTGTTGTTTGCACACACCAAAACACAACGAATTAAATGGCGCCGCTGCCGGGGAGGCTGTGTGTCGAAAGTCTCGATAAGGTTTAGACGATTAGTCTTGTAGAACCTTCGCAAGAAGTTACGCTTTTATAAAACTTATAAAAAACCAAAAATATTTTTCTTTTGTTTCTATATATGTATTATATCTATATCAGATAAGAAAAACACAAAAAGATTTTCCCGTTTCTTTGTTTAATAATAACATTAAAATCTTACCACCGTAAATCAAGGCAGAACACCTACCAACTGGGGGTGTGACCATAATAAGTTCCCAAACCTAAGATCAAAACTTGCCTTTGTATCACTTGCGTTTTGGAAAACTTTTAAATGAGAAACAAACTTTAAGAGGAGTCGAAACGGTATGTGGCGATCCAACGAACTTCGCCCAGTGAGAGATCTATTCTTCTCTCCCGCTCCTTTGTGCGTTTTTCTTTAGAAGTCGACCTTGCGTTCTTGATTATTGGTTTAAGTTCCCTTGTCGTTTAAGTGGTATTGTTTTAATTGAGTTTGTTGTTGTGGTGCATGCGCACCCGTTCCTCTACGTCAACAAGTCCTTTGCAAACGCTTAACAACATTCCAAAAAGAAGGCGTAATCGACGACGTGCCAATCCAATAGTCGAACCCGAGATTCATACTATCCCTACCGTGGCGGCTGAGCCCACTATGAATGAGCTTCTCTAAGCACCCATTGAGGGTTACGGAGATGCTATCGTTATTCCAGCCATCGTAGCTGACAACTTTGAGCTCAAAACGGGGTTGATAAATCTTGTCACCTCGCGTCAATTCTACGGTTTCGAAAGGGACGATCCTCAAGATCACATTCGATGGTTCAATAAAATCACATCCACCATCAAATGCAAAAATGTCCCTGAGGAGGCAATCAAACTTCTCCTCTTCCCGTTTTCCCTCGATGGGGCAGCCAAAAATTGGCTTGACAAATAACCCCCTCGATCAATTGAAACATGGGAAGATTTGGTTAAGAAGTTTGTGAATGAATTCTTTCCTCCTTCGAAAACCACGGCCCTCAAGAATGAGATCATGAAATTCACTCAGAAATTCGATGAATCATTCGGTGAGACATGGGACCGTTATAAGGATATGCTTCGTAAATGTCCTCATCATGGTTTCTCCGAGTTAATGCAACTCGATACTTTCTATAATGGTGTGAGCCAAATTGATCAAGACTCTCTAAACGCCTCCGTGGGAGGTAATTTCTTGAATCGAACCACAAAGGATGCTTTAGTGATCATCGAGAATAAGTCTAAGGTCCGCATTCCACGAAGCAAGCCCGTTGTTTCCCAAGTGAATGTTAGTCCTACTACTTCATCACCCGTGGCTCAATCTTGCACCGATGCTAGACTTGACAAACTCACGGAAGCTATTCATGCTTTGGTTCTCACCAAAAATAAGAAAGTTTCTCCTCAACCTGCCGAAGTAAAAAAGGTTGAAGTTTGTGTTACTTGTGGTGGTCCACACGCATATTACAATTGCACTGCCACCGATGGCAATCCATTTGAAGTTAATGCGATAGCCGGTAATCTTAATCAAGGAGGTAATCAATACCGTCCTCAAATAGAACCAAATTACCGTGCTAGCAATCAAGGTGGTCCACCCGGTTTTTCTCAACCCAATAATCCAAATCGATTCAATCAAAATCAACAAAGAAATCAAAATGTTCAAAATCAATTTCATGCCCCCAATAATCAATTTTCAAATCAAGGGGGAAACTTCAATCAAGGTTTTGAAGCTCATAATCACCAAGCTCCTAATGTTGCTTCAAATGAACTTGCTAATTACATCAAAGCAAATGAAGCTAACATGAGGGGCATGCAAAACCAAATTAACACTTTGAAAAATGATTTTCAATCTTCAATGTCGAGACAAGGAAATGAGCTTAAGAATGAACTTCGAAACACTAATCACAAGATTGAACAATCTCAAAGCAAGATTGAGAACATGTTTGCTAGTCTTATGAATCAAATGAATCAAGCTTCTACTTCGGGTACTCTTCCGGGAAACACCATTCCCAACCCGAAAGGTGAATTGAAAGCTATTTCCACTCGTAGTGGTAAAGTAGTAAATGGACCCTCGACTCCTATTCCTCCACCTTTGTATGAGATGGAAAAAGAACCCGAGGTTACAAAGGACAAAGTGCAACCCTCAAGCTCACGAAGTACCGCACACGTCCAACCCTCGGTTGATCCAATTCCAATTCCCGAATTTGCTTTTCCAAAGAGAATTCCTAAGCCTTCGATCCCGTATCCTTCAAGGCTTAATGATCAAAAACTCCGTGAGCAAACTAATGATCAAATGAAGAAGTTTCTTGAGATCTTTCAAAAATTACACTTCGACATTAGTTTCGCGGATGCTCTTCTCTATATGCCCAAGTTCGCTTCCACTTTCAAGAGTCTTTTAAGTAATAAAGAGAAATTGTTTGAACTCACCAAAACTCGTTTGAATGAGAATTGTTCGGCGGTGCTTCTAAAGAAACTTCCTGAAAAATTAGGAGACCCCGGGAAATTTCTCATTCCTTGTGATTTCCAAAAGCTAGAAGAATACTTCGCCTTGGCCGATCTTGGCGCCAGTATAAATCTCATGCCTTTATCTATTTAGCAAAAGCTTTCACTTCCCGAACTTACACCAACACGAATAACTCTTGAATTAGCAACCCGAACGGTTACGGTTCCGAAAGGTATTGCTAAAGATGTCTTTGTAAAGGTTGGTAAGTTCCATTTCCCTGCCGACTTCGTAGTCGTTGATTTCGATGCCGATCCTCGTGTTCCCCTTATTTTGGGAAGACCATTCTTGAAAACGGCTCGTGCATTAATCGACGTCTTCGAAGGTGAAATGACTCTAAGAGTTGGCGATGAAAAGTTGGTCATTAACATTGAAAACACTTCAAAAGATCTTCTCGACCTTGAACGAGAAGCAATTAACCAAATTGATGTCATCGATATTACATGCGATGAATACTTTGAAGAAGTGTTAAATGTGCAAGGATCAGTTAATTCTACCATCGATGTCTCTTCCCCCTCTCTCACTCCTTTTGAGGGAGGTGACTTCATTTTGGAAGAGATTGAAGCTTGCTTATCATGTGATTCTTGTGTTGATCATGATTCTATCAATCCCGAGGAAGACATACTTCTCCTTGAGAAGTTTCTTAATGATGATCCATCATCTCTTCCTCCAAAAGAACTTCATAACGAGGAGGTCAAAAATGTTGAAAAAACTGATGACGTACCCGAGGTCGAACTCAAGGAACTTCCACCTCATCTCGAGTACGCATTTTTGGAGGGTGACGATAAGTTTCCCGTCATAATTTCCAAAGACTTGAATGAGGCAAATAAAACCGCTCTCCTCAAGGTTTTAAAGTCACACAAGCGAGCCATTTCTTGGAGACTTTCTGACATCATGGGTATTAACCCGGAATTTTGTATGCATAAAATTTTGATGGAGGATGACTTTAAACCGGCGGTTCAACAACAAAGAAGGGTAAATCCAAAAATCCATGAAGTAATCAAGCAAGAAGTCATAAAACTTCTTGATGCCGGATTGATTTACCCTATATCGGATAGTCCTTGGGTTAGTCCGATTCATTGTGTGCCCAAGAAGGGTGGTATTACGGTTGTTAAAAATGATGATAACGAGTTAATTCCTACTAGATTGGTAACGGGTTGGCGTGTTTGTATTGACTATCGAAAGTTAAATGACGCCACCCGTAAAGACCACTTTCCTCTACCTTTCATGGATCAAATGCTCGAAAGATTGGCGGGAAACGAATACTATTGTTTCCTTGACGGTTTTTCGGGTTATTTCCAAATTCCCATCGATCTTCAAGATCAAGAAAAAACGACTTTCACATGCCCATACGGAACATTTACTTATCGTCGCATGCCTTTTGGCTTGTGCAATGCTCCGGGCACGTTTCAAAGATGCATGATGGCCATTTTTCACGACATGATCGAGAAAACAATGGAGGTCTTCATGGATGATTTTTCGGTCGTTGGGAATTCATTCGAATCGTGTCTCACCAATTTAGACAAAATGCTTCAAAGGTGTGAAGACACCAATCTTAGTCTAAATTGGGAGAAAAGTCATTTCATGGTCAAGGAAGGAATTGTCCTTGGCCATAAAATCTCTAAAAGCAGGATTGAGGTTGACAAGGCTAAAATAGATGTCATTGCTAAACTTCTTCCTCCCACCACTGTTAAAGGTGTTCGGAGTTTTCTGGGTCATGTCGGCTTCTATCGTAGATTCATTCAAGATTTCTCAAAGATAGCTAGGCCTATGACCCGACTTCTTGAAAAAGAGACTCTGTTTGTCTTCTCTGTTGAGTGCATCGAAGCTTTCCAAACTCTCAAAAGAAAGCTTACCAAGGCACCAATTCTAGTTGCCCCCGATTGGGACCTACCTTTCGAACTTATGTGTGATGCGAGTGATTTCGCCATAGGTGCGGTCTTGGGGCAACGAAAAACCAAGCATTTTCAGCCGATTCATTATGCAAGCAAAACCTTGACCGAAGCTCAAGCTCACTACACCACAACGGAAAAAGAATTACTAGCCGTGGTGTATGCGTTTGAGAAGTTTCGGCCTTACTTAATCTTGACTAAAAGCATAGTGTACACGGATCACTCGGCTCTCAAATATCTCTTTGCCAAGCAAGATGCAAAGCCGAGATTGCTCCGATGGGTTCTCCTCCTACAAGAATTTTATATCATCATTCGTGATAAAAAAGGAGCCGAGAACCTCGCTGCTGACCATCTTTCCCGATTGGAAAACCCCCATCAAAATGTTCTCGAGAAAAATGAAATAAATGAAACATTTCCTCTCGAGACACTTAATGTGCTTTCTAGTCGTGGTGATTCTAGTATCCCATGGTTTGCCGATTTTGCAAACTACCATGCGGGGAATTTTGTTGTGAAAGGGATGTCGTCCCACCAAAAGGATAAGTTTTTCAAAGATGTGAATCATTACTTTTGGGACGATCCCTATTTGTTTAAAATTTGTGCAGATCAAGTTATTCGTAGGTGTGTTCATGGCCAAGAAGCCATGGAAATTCTTAAGGCTTGTCATAATGGACCTACCGGTGGTCATCATGGCCCGAACTACACCGCTCGAAAAGTATTTGATTCCGGGTTTTATTGGCCCACAATTTACAAAGACGCCCATGACTTAGTCAAATCTTGTGACTCATGTCAACGTCAAGGAAAGATAACACAACGGGATGAGATGCCACAAAATGTCATCCAAGTTTGTGAAATCTTCGATGTTTGGGGCATAGACTTTATGGGGCCGTTCCCATCTTCACGAGGGAATAAGTACATACTCGTGGCCGTTGACTATTTGTCAAAATGGGTCGAAGCAAAAGCTCTCCCAACCAACGATGCCCGAGTAGTTGTAAAGTTTTTAAAATCACTCTTTGCTAGGTTTGGAACTCCCCGCGCTATCATTAGTGATCGCGGTACTCACTTTTGCAATGACCAATTTGCAAAAGTCATGCTCAAGTATGGTGTCACTCACCGACTTGCTACCGCTTATCACCCACAAACAAGTGGGCAAGTGGAGGTTTCAAACCGTGGTTTAAAAAGAATTCTTGAAAGGATCGTAGGCAAAAACCGTGCCTCTTGGTCGGACAAATTAGATGACGCTTTATGGGCTTTTCGCACGGCTTATAAAACACCCATCGGGTGTACTCCCTACAAGCTCGTGTATGGAAAAGCGTGTCATCTACCGATTGAGCTCGAGCACAAAGCTTATTGGGCTTTAAAGAATGCAAATTTCGATCTCAAATCCGCGGGTGATCATAGGAAAGTTCAACTCAATGAACTAAATGAACTTCGTGATCAAGCTTACGAAAACTCTTTAATCTACAAAGAGAAAACAAAGAAGATCCACGACTCCAAAATCAAGAACCGCGTTTTCAACGTTGGTGACCGAGTCCTTCTTTTTAACTCTAGATTGAAGATATTTTCGGGTAAGCTTAAAACCAGCTGGACTGGGCCTTACACCGTTGCCAAAGTTTTTCCGTATGGTACCGTCGAGCTGTCTCAAAATGACGGTCCAAATTTTAAAGTAAATGGGCATCGGTTGAAGCATTATTTTGGAGGGGACATACCACCCATGGTTGTCCCGGACCTCCAAACTTTCCCCATGGACCAATGAATTCGGGGATCGAGTCAAGCTAGCGACTCGATAAACAAAAACAATAGCACAATACGGGTTTTCACCCGTATCTCTGATTTCTTTCTACTTTCTACCACCCTAGTGTGGGGGAATGGCCAACCCCCGCTGTTTGAAAATGTATATATGTATATAAGGTTTCATCAAAAAAAAAAATGTGTGTTTGTATGTACAGATAAATAAAGTGAAAAATTACAAAACGATTTCCCACAGTTAGTTTTTAATATTATCTTTTTACGTACAAGGATTTGGCATAATAGCCAGGACTTTGAATATTGAGGACAATATTCAATTCTAAGTGTGGGGGAGGGGAAAATTCTAGCGAATTTTATCACATTATATCCTCTAGAATCCCCATTTTTGGCCTAAAATTTTAAAAATTTTTCACTTTATTTCAAAATTTTTGTGGTAATCAGTCCGCTATGTCTAAACGACAAAAGGGATTGGCTAATCCAGGAGCAAACGGCTCTTGGTAAAGATATCTCAAATCCGTTTACGGCTGGCAATTTGCCCAAAATTGTATGGTTCCTCAACTCCCCATATCCTCAAAAGCTAATGAGTTGGCTAGCCCGCAAGATTATGACTTGTGGTAAAGGCCGCGGAAAAACCATAATTGGTAATCAGCTCACCAAGATGTTGACTATTCCATCAAGAGCTGGCTAGTCTAGGAGCAAACGGCTCTTGGTAAAGACAAATCAAATCCGTTGAAAGCTGGTGGTTTGCTCAAAATCACACGGTTATCAGGTGTCCCACAGGTCTTACACCTGGCTACTCCAGAAGTGATGGCTTTTGGTAAAGAGTTTAAAATCCATCAAGTTTTCCAAAAATATTGCTAGGGACTAGCAATAGTTTAGTGTGGGGGATAGATGAGTGCTCAAACACTCATCATTTTTATCATATTTAAACTACCAAAACATCCGAAAACGCTCAGAAATGCATCAAAATACTAAAAAATATCCCAGGGATTGTATTTTATACGTTTCAAATACAAAATGAGCAAAAACAATGAAAAACGAGCAAAGTTTACACAATTGGCAGTTTTAGTCCCCCAACTTTTAAAAAGTTACAAAACTAGTCCCTGAGCATGTGTTTTGAAAGAAAAGTCAACCTAAGGCATTTAGAAATAAAAAATAATCAAATTTAGTCCTTGGGTAAAAACTTTGGAAAAATTACACTTTTGGTCCCTGCAGTTTGGGAAATTGACGAAATCAGTCCCTGGGAATGTTAAAATGAAAAATAACTTTTGTGACCTTCATCTTATGGGAATGTAACATGTTTGGTCCTTGGATTAACTTTGGAGGATGTGCAAATTGGGTCCCTTAATTTTCAGCAAGTACAATTTTGGTCCTTGTGTTGTTATTACTAAAAAACCAAACGGGCCCTTTTGTATTTCATAAACCAAACCTGATCCAAACAATCCACCCCAGCCCATTGTTATCCTTTGGCCCAAATACCAACCAGCCCACCATCCCATATTATTTATAAAAAAGAAAGCCGGGTCAAAACAAGTCAATCCCCACCCCCTTTTTCCCTTGCCGCCATAACCAACCAAACACCAGCCCCCATAACCTCTGCTACTCCCAACAAACTTGTCCCCTTCCCTCTGCAACCAGCCACCCTAATCCACTACTCCACCACCTCCCTAAGTCAACCCTAATTTACACCCAATTGTCCCCCACTCCCATATAATTCCAAGACTAAGCAATGGTTAAGATGATAGAAGCAGCAAATCAATGGTTGGATGTTTCCAATGGTACACAGACAAGCAGGGAACACACCAAAAGCAGGAGACAATGAGCACAAAAGTGCAAAAGGAAGAAGATGAAGGCCTGGTCCAAGTTTCTTTTTATTATTTTTCTTAGTATAAATAGGATTGAGTTGTAAGCCTTGAAGGCATGTCTTAACTTTATGTAGTTCTTAGTTTTTAGTTAATGTAATATTGTAATGTTTTCTCAAGTTTTAATATAAAAGTCAGTTTCATCTCACAAGCATGGTTCATTTTCTGTTTATCTTAATTCAAGTCTTATATTTAGTTTACTTGCTACAAATCTTTTCAAAAGCTAACATCACTTCTACAAACATAAAGAAACTATAAAATAGGTAAGACAGGATCAAAGGATCACATAAATCACCCTTGCTAGACAATGTGGAGAGCGTTTGGAAGTTCCCCGAAACGGATGGGGAAGATGGACATTACCAGCTTATTCTCTGAATAAGCTGGAGCTTTAAGCTGATTCAAGAAACCTTGGTGCAAGGTTTCTATCTTTTAGTTCTCAAAATTTCAGTTTCTTAGAATAAATTTGCATAACTTAGTGATTTATAGTTATAGTGGTTGAAACTTTAAATTATCTGTTTATCTGTGTTTGTGGTAGTTTAGTTTAGGTTAATGATTCAGTTTTATAGCTTAAACTCTTGATTGCTTTGAAAAATACCACAAATCTGTTTTTAAGGGTGTGTTTGGATTAACTGTATCAAGGATGCATTGGGTGGTTTAGTTGGTTAATTCCTGTTTCCACACATCTCATTAGACTGTAAGAGTTCAAATAAAACATCAAAATCTTGTGGTGACAGTTAAAAAGTCAAATTTAGTTTCATTCTTATTTAACTGTCAACTGTTGTGGTTTTTGAGAAGTATAACCAAATTTCTAGCTTCAAAACTTGTTTAGCTTACTTGATTCAGGTCACTTTTATCTTAAAACACAAGCATAAATCAGTAGAGTAAGATCAAACCTTGTAAAAGTCAAAGTTCTTCATCAAAAGAAAAAGTCAAAATTGTATGTTTTGGAAAAAAGTCAAATCTTGCACGAATTTACCTGAATTTTGTGTTTGATATCAAGCTTTGAAATTTCTTGGGGCCAAAGTCTACTAGCTTAACTACAAGAATAAGCACTTTTCTTATTTTTGGAATTTTTTTTACAGCCTGTGCATAAGCCAAAAGTAGCCTGCAGGGAGAGTTACCTCCCCTGCACCCATGTTCTGACCAACTCTCTTGACCACCTCTGGCTTATCAGTGGACCCCACTGCTGATCCCTTGGGTCTTTGAGTACTTTAGCAGCAATGATGTTTAGTTTTTAGCTTGTTTGTGGGTTTAGCTTATTCTAATTAGCTTATTTGGTAATCTTTGTTCCCTGTCCTCAAGAATTTTCACTGAGTAAATCAGTGTTGAAAGCCCAAACTCTTAGGCTTGTAACTTGTTATATAGTATGACCTAGGACCTGATTCTTAGTTCTTTGGATAGCTCACCAGGCCACCTCCTTAGACCAACCACCATTGTGAACCCCTGAACCCCCTAGTGGACCCCACAGGGGGCTGCAAGTGAGCCCTTGAGGCCTGATTGGCTCTGAGTAGCACTTAGGACTGCTTATTGGTTAAATTTAGCTTATTCAGTTGATATTTATTGGTTTTCTTGCTCACTTCAAGTACATTTCAACTTTGTCTAGCTTACTTTGTATCTTAGGACAGTAGTTTAACTTGGTAGCAACTTGTGCTTCATCAAAAGCTCATAACCATAAGCTGTTAATAAAAGAAGCTAACACCTGGCTTATTTTTGAGATTCATAAAAAGTTGCTTTGTAAAAAGTGTTTGTTTTCAGTAGTAAATCAGTTGTGAAAAAGAAAATTTTGAAAAAGACAAAAAAATTAAAAGTGATAGTTTCTATTTAAGCCACTTTGGCTTATTTTCTGCTTATTTATAAGCAAAATCCATTTTTAAATTTTTCTTAGACTCCTGTAATCATATTAGATTTTTAGTGATTTTTTCAGAATTTTCTTTAATCATTTAGTATTTTTTATAATTTAGTTTAATTTAAATTAATTAAATAAATAGTTTTTAATTAGTAATAATTAATTAAAAGTTGGGAAAAATAGTTTTTCTGTTTTAAAATTAGTTTTATATTATTTTAGATTTTTCTAAATTTTATTTTCATTTTTCTAGTTAATTTTCATAATTATTTGTAATTTAGGGTAATTTAGTTAATTAAAAAGTAATTAATATTTAGTAATTAATTAGTAGTAATTAATTAAATAGTTGTAAAAATAATTTTAATTTTCCAAAAATTTTCTTATATCATTAGGATTGTAAAAATATAATTTTCATATCCGTAGGACTTTATTTGCTCACGATTCACGTTTTTATGTGCGCGTTGACGTTTATCTTAAATGAACGTCACGTTTATTTGTTAACTTACGTTTTAGGTTTCCCCGTTTCCTATATTATGTTTCCCGTAGTATGTTAGTTAGTTTTTAAGGGTTAATTTTCATTTCCATTGTAAATTCACACTTTGGTTACGTATTCGTTCGTTAATTCGTGATTTTCGTTAATTTAACGTACCAAAATATCAAATAACCTTTCTCAACCAAACATTCAAGATTTTAATCTCGATCTTTTCACGAAACTTTCCATTCACACCTCATTGGGGTACGACTCGGGAAATCACTTCCCGGTCTCACAATTTTGAAATATCACACACTTACACTCACAAGTTTACGAGGTACTCGTTTTCCTAAACGGTTTACTCGTATTCCTTTTCGTTGTCTCACGATAACTTGACTCCACTTGTTGATATTTTGATAAATAGTTGTTTGCACACACCAAAACACAACGAATCAGGAAGTCTGCCAGTTTTCTTAAGCCTAACATCGAATTCATTCAATTAAACAAGAGACAATAGGAAACAAGAATTATAAGCTAAACCAGTTAGATCTATCGAAGTGTCACACCCTAATTGATGAAGATAGATACAGACATCAACAAAGGATCAATAAGATCTAATCAATTATATACAAGTTTCACACAATCATAAGTAGACACAAGGGGAATTAGCCAAGCATAATTAATAAAGAACAAGCAACAATAATGATAATTGAAGACATGAATTAAGATAGAATCATCAAATCATTATAAGATGTTTATGGAGAGATTGAAACCCTCTAAGTTGCTGGAAAAACACCCACCTAAACCCAGGAATCGACGTTAGGGTTTAGGGCTTACAAAAAGTGAAGTTATGATGTTATATTTATAGGCTGATTTTCTGTTGGCCCGATCATGACGGTGTCAGACCAACCTTGACAGCGTCACGACCAACTTTTCTTCACCAAATTGTAGATCTCTTCGTCCTCTTCGCGTGGGCTTTTGAATCACCTAAATCCGAGTTCGTATGCAAAAGTTATGACCAAAACAATATCAGCTACTCAGCGCGCAAGTTGTGACAAGTTAACACGTGACGGCCTTGGGTGACGCCATCACGTTTCTTCGGGACCATCACCACTTTTGCTCTTGACGCCGTCATCAAAATGCTCTTGACACCGTCAGGAAAATGCTCTTGACACCGTCAGGTACTGTTCCCAGCAAGGAAAATTAAGACTTTGCCGTTTTCTTCACTTTTATGCTCCAAAAACGTCCAAAATGCTTCCATTTCCAGAATTCACTCCAAAAGTACCTAAAATCACAAAATGAACGATTTAGGGCAATATTTGATCAAATAAATTCAAATTCCGGCTTAAATGACCCCCTAAAAACGGCTCATTTTTCGCCTCATCATATACCCTTACACTTGAGATTTGCTTGCCCTCAAGCAAATGCGCTTTTATTCTAGTCAAAATACAAGTTAGGGGTCATTTAACACTAATATAAAAGTAATTACAACAAATAATCGTTCCACTAAAGACCAAAGACAAGCACGGAGGTCATACACTAGCACCTCACAAATAGTGTTTAGATACTCACATCTCTCGGGTGTAATAAAGTATATATCACATTATGGAAATGGAAAACATCTCTCACTACCTGTCATAGCAAAATAGATTACCATAGGCTTGGGAAAGGATCAAACCTCCTCCACATGGCGAAAGCACCTAGAATAAACTATCAAAGAGGTCTTTTTAAAGGGTTATAACGTTAGGTGTAGGGATATGGAATACACGGTTTTGTTGGATCAAGGCAATCTTTACTGGTGGCGAGTTAATAATCTTGGTTAATTACATGTACAATATGGCATTGCTAAGCCAAGACTAGACTCGACTTAAGCTAATAAATGAAAAATGACAAAAACATAGAATGAAACTGGATGGTAGTCCGTATGTTTTTCTCTTTTCTCTTTTTTTTCTTTTTCTTTATTTTTTCGATTTTTTTTTCTTGCATACATTCTTACCCTACCATCCAAAATAATACATCATAGGGAATGAACATTCCCCTCACACTTGAATTTTTACATACTTTACAATAGACTAATCTAATGACTCGAATTAAGATAATCAAAACACTTGGAGTACTTTTAAGATTAACATACATATGGGGGTAATAATATGATGTTCTTCCCCATTACTCCATAACATTAGTACTTTACCCATGAGTCCCAATTGTCCCAAAATAATATGTACAAGGATATGACTCGACTTAGCAACCATGTAATCAATTACATAATTAACTAAGGGTTTAAACAAATAACAATAATGCACCAAAGATGAGTGCATACACGGAAGGCTAAGGCGATTTGGTTGTACATTTAAGTGGGGTGTAACAAATTCTTCCTTTAAGTAAGATGCTTAAAGTTAGAAACGAAAAGATAGTCTCGGAGGGGTGTACTAGGGGTTTTGTGTACTAAAAATGAGTACAACGCTAAGGGTGTGGGAAAAATTAATTGACTTTACTAGCCAAGTAATATGACTTAAATGGTCAAGTAATTATGATACGGGTTTAACACAAGGGTGATCCTAATGCCTCTTATCATGTATTAAATCCTACTACAAGAATGTAGTCTCACTAGCGGTCTCAGGATGCATCACTAACGCAAGTTCTAGAATCTAAATGATGCCGGTACACTCATAATCACTAATAGTAAATGCTTTTCCTATCAAATCTAAAGGCGAACCTCACATATTTTGGTGGAAAATTTTTCTGAATGGTACGGTTTTGTGCTAGTCATACAATCTCCTATCCAAGAGACGCTTGCTAAGGCTAAAGTTTCACTCCTAAATGTTGTAAAAAATTTTAAATTTGGCGCTAAAATTACACTAACAAGTATTTCTCTTAGTTTTATTACACACCTACCATCAAACAAACAAACTCAAGTGCAATTGTATACTATAAGGTATCATCATTTACCCTCCCCTTACACTTAGGATGAATATTGTCCCCATTGTTCAATTAAAGAATGTAAAAGTGAAACAGGTAAAAGAATGAAATCAAATACTACCCTGATTCGTTCGGTGTGGATAGTGTGGTAACAAGGTTAGATCTTCCTCCAAGAAAATGAACAATCAAAGCTTCCCTTCCAGAAATATAAATCATCTTCTTGTCATATATAACCTGTTAAACCTGAGAAAACAATCACAAAAACCCAAAGCATCAATCCGAACAAAGAAAACTCACAACTAGATGTAATTCCAGACTTAGGAATAAAAACAAAACAATTAAAGATATAATGCTTGTGGAATGAATGTTTGAAGATTTCCTGGAGTTTATAAAACTAAAGAATCAAAAAAAACTTTAAGACTCCAGTATAAACAAAACTCGCAAAATTTCCAGAATGTTACACATGACGCCGTTAGGAATTAATTCCTGACTCCGTCAGAAGTGACCTGCAGAAATCTTTACGTTAAGTTTCCGAAAAATTTCTGGAAAAACTTATGGCCTACTTCCTGGGAAATCCTGCAAAACATCATTATGACTCAATACAAGCATTTGACTCAAAAAATTACTAATATATATGTTCATTTAATATTGTTGTGGATCATGCTCAATTTCGTTCTTATAAACAAATTTGGGTCTCCCCTTACACTTAGATTTTGCAAAATACCTTTATATGCAATTAAGACGAAGTTAAAAACAAAATAAAGCATTTTCACAATTTACTTTGAAACATGAGCCATAAACAATAAAAATAAAACATGCATACGGAAACAAATAAAATCAAACAAATAAACAAACAAACAAATAAATAAAGTTTGGGTTGCCTCCCAATAAGCGCTTGTTTTTGTTCGAGTCACGAGCCTGACTCTACCCTTGTTTAACGGAAATAGGGGAGGTTTTCCCTACACTTTGAATTAAGTGCGGGTGGAAGTAGCGATACACACCCTTAGGGTGGAAATATGCCACGTGAGGTGAAGGGGGTGAGTGAATGGCTTCCTTCATCCTAAAACTACCCGGATAATATTGGTTGATGGGTGGGTCGGTTCCTCTTTTGTCTCCTTGAAATATATCTAAGGATGGAAAGGTGTATAAAGATTGAGGTTCCGGTTCATCAACACTAGGAAATTCCCTAGAACTAGGAGTAAGGTTATCACTACAAGTATTCAAACCTATATCCTCAAGTGGTGCCTGGTTCAAGGGTTCTACCTCCATCGGAATTCCTTAAGTTTCTTCAACTTCTTCCGGGTAAGTCACGGGCGGTGTGTGTGCCTTAAATGATGGTTGAGTATTTTGTGGGCTTATGTTATTGATCTCATCATTCTACGTGTTAAGATCACCTATATCCTCAACATGTGTTTTATTATAATCTAACCCTAACATTTTCCCAAGTATCTCAAGTGCTTCTCTAGGCATCTCAACTTCTATATCTGAATCATAAGGATCATCCTCAATATTCTGACTGCTATATACAAATTGACCAAAAGATTCATCATCTCTTTCTTGAGATTCATCATCATCGATCATAAAACCTAGGTCTTTTTTATCAATGTGATCATGTTCGGCTAAATCCTCCTCAACTGTTTTCTTAGGTAGTGATAAAAGCAAACCTAGTGCTTCATCTAACTTATGATTTGTTGCAACGGCTCTCTCCATAATTGCTTGGCAAACTAGGTCGCATTTCCTATTGGCCTCACTAAAACTAGATCTTAAACATGGAGGTTGTTCATAAGAATCTATCCTAGGTAAAGGCTCATATGATTCATAGGTGTCTCTAAATGAGGTACTTTGAAATCTTTGGTGTTTTAGCCACTCAACCTTATCTTGCAATCTTAGAAGTCTAAATGTAAAGTCCATTTGAAGCAAATTACAAACAAAATCACAAAGAAAAGATAGACTACGAGAAAGCTACAAAATAAAAAGAAAAAATCTCACTTGATAGGAATCTAATGAGTAGACCTAATAAAAATCAAATTCAACCTAAACAATAACTATTCCCCGGGCTGCGGCCCCAAAAACTTGATGCGTGGGAATTGCACCAGGCTTTACCTCTCGAGGGATCTCGAGAAGCTTACAACCCCCACCAGGTAGTGTACCTGATCGTTGTAGTATAGTATTGTGACAAGTACCGGGGGATTGATCGTTCAACTGAGGAATAGTGTCGTTAGGATTGAAATTAATCTAACTAGGTCTAAAGGTGAAGGATGATTCTTTTTGTATTTTTATATTTTAAGAAAAGCAAGTAAAAATCTCGGGTATTGGAAGGAGCGGCGGAATTAGTTGCTAATCAACTAACCCAAAAGCTACTAATTAAACTAATGTGCAGGAAAACTAAACTAAGGTTCTACAAGGGATGTGAAGCATGTCTACCTATGATATGTTACTCTTTGCTAGCTATCTAATTCTACCTATTGAATTGTCACACCTTGTTTTAATTGACGGGTTGTATTCCTTACTACCATTCGTGGGTTCGCGTACGTACTTTCCCAACTCTATAAGCTCCTACTTCACTCCTATTTCGAGCCTGCAAGAAGCTCCTAACATGGGATCATTAGAATTCGCTCATGCATTAAATACAACCATAATAACCTAGTACGCATTGGTTCATGTTTCTTAAGACGTTCAAGCATGTTACCCTATGGAAGTCTGCCAGTTTTCTTAAGCCTAACATCGAATTAATTCAATTAAACAAGAGACAATAGGAAACCAGAATTATAAGCTAAACCAATTAGATCTATCGAAGTGTCACACCCTAATTGATGAAGATAGACACAGACATCAACAAGGAATCGATAAGATCTAATCAATTATATACAAGTTTCACACAATCATAAGTAGACACAAGGTGAATTAGCCAAGCATAATTAATAAAGAACAAGCAACAATAATGATAATTGAATTAAGATAGAATCATCAAATCATTACAAGATATTTATGGAGTGATTGAAACCCTCTAAGTTGCTAGAAAAACACCAACCTAAACCCAAGAATCGACCTTAGGGTTTAGGGCTTATAAAAAGTGAAGTTATGATGTTATATTTATAGGCTGATTTTCTGTCGGCCCGATCATGACGTTGTCAGACCAACCTTGACGGCGTCATGACCAACTTTTCTTTACAAAATTGTAGATCTCTTCGTCCTCTTCGCGTGGGCTTTTGAATCACCTAAATCCGAGTTCGTATGCAAAAGTTATGACCAAAACAATATCAGCTACTCCGCGCGCAAGTTGTGACAAGTTAACACGTGACGGCCTTGGGTGATGCCGTCACGTTTCTTCTGGACCGTCACCACTTTTGCTCTTGACACCGTCATCAAAATGCTCTTGACGCCGTCAAGAAAATGCTCTTGACGCCGTCAGGTACTGTTCCCAGCAAGGAAAATTAAGACTTTGCCGTTTTCTTTACTTTTATGCTCCAAAAACGTCCAAAATGCTTCCTTTTCCAGAATTCACTCCAAAAGTACCTAAAATCACAAAAGGAATGATTTAGGGCAATATTTGATCAAATAAATTCAAATTCCGGCTTAAATGACCCCCTAAAAACGGCTCATTTTTCGCCTCATCACATAGACATATTGATTGAATTGAAAGAGTACTTATCTCAAATTGATATGAAAAGTTCAAAGGGTTAAAACCCTTGAAAAAGCTGTAAAAATTCGGACCTAGGGTTTCTCCCTCAAAGTTGCACACTAATGAATGAAATTTAGAAAACTATATATAGATTTTACAGGGTGACGGCGTCAAGAAGAAAATTCTGACGCCGTCAACTCACCGCCCATAATGAAATCGGATTGCCTAGATCCAGTTTTGACGCCAAAATGTGTAATTCTGTTCTGAGCCGTCACTAACATTTGGACCACGACGGCCTATGGTGACGCCGTCATCTCCTTAGTACAAAACTTTCTGGATCGTCACGTGTATCATCCACTTCCACCTCTTGTATTGCTCTTGACGCCGTCATTAAGAAATAAGTGACGCCGTCAGGTATTGTTCCCAGCAAGGAAAATTAAGACTTTGTCGTTTTCTTCACTTTTATGCTCCAAAAACGTCTAAAATGCTTCCTTTTCCAGATTTCACTCCAAAAGTACCTAAAATGACAAAAGGAACGATTTAGGGCAATATTTGATCAAATAAATTCGAATTCGGGCTTAAATGACCCCCTAAAAACGGTTCATTTTTTGCCTCATCAAATACCCTTACACTTGAGATTTGCTTGTCCTAAGCAAATGCGCTTTTATTATAATCAAAATACAAGTTAGGGGTCATTTAACATTAATATAAAAGTAATTACAACAAATAATTATTCCACTAAAGACCAAAGACAAGCACAGAGGTCATACACTACCCCCTCACAAATAGTGTTTAGATACTCACATCTCTCGGGTGTAATAAAGTATATATCACAATATGGAAATGGAAAACATCTCTCACTACCTGTCATAACAAAATAGATTACCATAGGCTTGGGAAAGGATCAAACCTCCACCACATGGCGTAATCACCTAGGATAAACTATCAAAGAGGTCTTTTAAAGGGTTATAACGTTAGGTGTAGGGATATGGAATACACGGTTTTGTTGGATATAGGCAATATTTACTAGTGGCGAGTTAATCATCTTGATTAATTACATGTACAATATGGCGTTGCTAAGCCAAGACTCGACTCGACTTGACTTAAGCAAATAAATCAAAAATAACAAAAACATAAAACTTAAATTGAAATGGGATGGTAGTCCGTATGCTTTTTCTCTTTTTTCCTTTTGCTATTTTTTTTTAATTTTTTTTTCTTTCTTTTTCTTAATTTTTTTCATTTTTTTCATTTTTTTTTTGTTTTTTGCATACACTCTTACCCTACCATCCAAAATATTACATCATAGGGAATGTACATTCCCCTTACACTTGAATTTTTACATACTTTACAATAAACTACTCTAATGACTCGAATCAAGATAATCAAAACACTTGGAGTACTTTTTAAGATTAACGCACATATGGGGGTAATATATGATGCTCTTCCCCATTACTCCATAACATAAGTACTTTAACCATAAGTCCCAATTGTCCCAAAACAATATGTACAAGATACGACTCGACTTAGCAACCATGTAATCAATTAGATAATTAACTAAGGGTTTAAACAAATAACAATAATGCATTAAAGATGAGTGGATACACGGAAGGTTAAGGCGATTTGGGTGTACATTTAAGTGGGTTGTAACAAATTCTTCCTTTAAGTAAGATGCTTAAAGTTAGAAACGAAAAAGATAGGCTCGGAGGGGTGTACTAGGGGTTTCGTGTACTAAAAATGAGTATAACGCTAAGGGTGTGGGAAAAATTAGTTGACTTTACTAGCCAAGTAATATGACTTAAATGGTCAAGTAATTATGATATGGGTTTAACACAAGGGTGATCCTAATGCCTCTTATCATGTAGTAAATCCTACTACACGAATGTAGTCTCACTAGCGGTCTCGGGATGCATCACTAACGTAAGTTCTAGAATCTAAATGCTACTGGTACACTCATAAGCACTAATAATGAATGCTTTTCCTATCAAATCTAAAGGCGAACCTCACATATTTGGGTGAAAAATTTTCCTGAATGGTACGGTTT
This sequence comes from Artemisia argyi, assembly GCA_030686995.1. Classification (NCBI taxonomy): domain Eukaryota; kingdom Viridiplantae; phylum Streptophyta; class Magnoliopsida; order Asterales; family Asteraceae; genus Artemisia; species Artemisia argyi. The sequence continues at coordinate 77,976,295 of CM060684.1, read as the reverse complement.
TGTGCTACTCATACGACTCCTATCCATGAGACGCTTGCTAAGGCTAAAGTTTCACTCCTAAATGTTGTAAAAAATTTTAAATTTGGCGCTAAAATTACACTAACAAATATTTCTCTTAGTTTTATTACACACCTACCATCAAGCAAACAAACTCAAGTGCAATAGTATCCTATAAGGTATCATCATTTACCCTCCCCTTACACTTAGGATGAACATTGTCCCCAATGTTCAATTAAAGAATGTAAAAATGAAATAGGTAAAAGAATGAAAGCAAATACTCCCCTGATTCGTTCGGTGTGGATAGTGTGGTAACAAGGTTAGATCTTCCTCCAAGAAAATGAACATTTCAAGCTTCCTTTCCAGAAAAATAAATCATCTTCTTGTCATACATAACCTGTTAAACCTGAGAAAAACAAACAAGGCAACCTCGCGTAAAATCGGCGGCAATCTATATATACTAACAAATCCTAGAAAGCAAATTAAGATATAATGCTTGTGGAATGAATGTTTGCAGATTTCCTGAAGTTTATAAAACTAAAGAATTAACAAAAACTTTAAGATTCTGTTAGTAAGACAAAACTCGCAAAATTTTCAGAATTTTACAAATGACGCCGTCAGGAATTAATTCCTAACGCCGTCAGAAGTGACCTGCAGAAATCTTTATGTTAAGTTTCCAGAAAATTTATGGAAAAACTTATGTCCTACTTCCTGGAAAATCCTGCAAAACATCATTATGACTCGATACATGCATTTGACTCTAACAAATACTATTACACATGTCCATTTAAAATTGTGGAGAATCATTATCAATTTCGTTCTTTAAAATTTCCCCTTCCACTTATCTTTTGCAAAATACCTTTATATGAAGTTAAGACAAAGTTAAACAACAAAATAAAGCATTTTCACAATTTTGTTTGAAACATGATCTACCAACAATAAAAATAAAGCATGCATACGGAAGCAAATAACAATCAGACAATTAAAAATCACACAAAACATGGGTTGCCTCCCAAGAGGCGCTTTTCTTTATTTACGAGTCTTGTAGCTAGACTCAAGCTCATGGGCCATCCTATATGGGTGAGCTCCTCATTGATTACATCTTTGGGATCAAACTTGGGTTTCAACTTCCTATCGGTTTTCTTAGTACGGTATGACCTTTCAAACTTCTCTCCATCCGGGTCATATAGGATCATCTTCATAGGCCATGATCTGTCACCATACTTAGGTGGCTTGTCCCACCTCCATTTACACTTATCCCATTCTCTCCTTCACTTGTTCATCTCTATGTTAATAGGAATTACGCATAAGAACTCAATCATTTTCCTAAAGACTAAGGGATCCTCAAAAGGGTCTAATTCCTCATCTCTAGCTATGAGTTGTTCCACCGAATGTGTTTTATCGATGAAGTCTTTTTCTAGATAGAATGGGAGTTGAGGTCCTATAAAGTTTCTTTCTATCCAAGGTCCGTATCTAGATGGTCTCCTATTCATCTATACCCAATGAGGTGTCGGTTCATCCTCACAATCGTGGCTATGCTTCCTAACATCATAAACCGACCAAGTATCACCCTCTCCTACCGCTATCTTAGACTCCTTACAATTTATCATGGTGCTAGCGGTTGCTAAAAATCCTCTTCTAACTAACAATGGGCATGTAGTATCACTAACCATATCTAGGACGTGAAAATCCGCCAAAATAGTTAACTTTCCTACGTGAACTACTACATCCTTGATCATTCCAACCGGATAGGCAATACTCCCATCCGCTAGACCAATTAGTACTTCCGTCTCCTCTAACTTTCCTAGCTTAAGAGTGGTGAAAAGGGATAAGGGAATCAAGTTGAAGCTTGATCCTAAATCGGCTAGTGTGTCGAAAGCTTCGGATTTTCCTATCTTACAAGGCAAAACAAATATACTCGGATCATCGACCTTCTTAGGCAACTTGTTTTGAACGAAGGCGGTCCCGTTTTTACCCAATTTAAATTTCTCATATTTTTCTAGTAGGGCACTATAGTAGGGAGCACGGGCTAAGACATCAATGACGGGGCGTTCAAGGGTGATCTCCTTGAATTCATCGTCAAGGTCTTGTGTAGGAGGTGTTTCAACTATGCTTTTGACCGGTTTGATATCGGATGTTCTATTCAATTGGTCCTTTTGAAGAATTTGGGTTTGCTTGAAATACGTGCTCATTGCTTTGACCGAATAGTATTGCGGACAAGAAGTAGGTGACGAAACCGATGATATGGAATTGACGTTTAGTTTCAGGTTCTTGACTGTGTTGCTTGGGAGTGCTCCCATTTCTCGGTCATTGAGAACTTTCAACAATGTGTCAATTTTGGTGGTCATCTCGCTTTGCTTTTATTTGAAATCGGCTTCAAACTTAGATATGCGAGCTTCTTGAGATGCCATAAACTTGGACATCAATCCTTCAAGATTGTTGGTACTACCATAGTTGTTGGAAGGGTTGTTGTTGAAAGTACGGTTAGAAGGTGGACTGTTTGGTTGGTAACGATTAGGCGGATTGGAGGAATTGTTTTGGTTTTGTTTCCACCTAAGGTTCGGGTGATTTTTCCAAGAAGGGTTGTAGGAATCACCGTAAGGGTTTGGCTCGGGTTTGAAAGTGTACCACTTGTCTCCCGCTTCGTCGATACGCGAGGATGCATAGTCCGCAAAAGCTTGTCCAGGGAGTTCCACGCAATCACGAGTGTCATGGGGACCACTACATAATTCGCATGAAGAAGTGATTCTGTTCACTTGGCTTGAAGGCTTAGAAGCTTCGTAAGATTTCATGAGAAACTTGACTTGGTCTTCAAGTTCCATGATCCTACGGTCGGGAGTGCTAGAATTGTTCGAAGGCAAAGATATTACCTTGACCGTTTTGTTCAAATCACGGGGATCATTCCAACTTTCATTGTCGTAGAGAGCAAGGTCTTCTATGAGTTCCCATGATTCTTCCACACTTAGATCACGTAGCTTGCCACCGGCCGATTGGTCAATGGTTCGCCTTGTGGAGAGATCGATATGGTCATAGAAGATTTAGACTTGGAGCCAAAGATCTATGCGATGATGAGGGACTTTTTGGAGTAAGTCCTTGAAACGAGTCCATGCTTCATATAGAGTTTCACCTTGACGTTGTTGGAACATCAAGATATCGTTTCTAAGCTTGGTAGTTCTCCCCGGTGGGAAAAATTGAGCAAGGAAACGAGTGGTGAGATCATCCCATGAGGTGATGAACCCCGTGGGTAAACGTTCAAGCCATTGACTAGCTTGATCACGGAGTGAGAATTGGAATAGGCGTAATCGGGTTGACTCTCTAGTTGTAACATCAAGGTCTATAGAATATATGATTTTAAGGAAATCCTTGAGATGTTGATTAGGATCTTCGGAATGAAGTCCATGGAATGCACATCCGCTTTGCACCAACCGGATGGTGTCGGATCGCAAGGGGGACACATTGGCTCCTTGAGTGAGCTTAATAGTGTTTCGATAGCCTTGGTGGCTAGGACGGGAATACTCTCCTAAGGTTCGGGGCCTAAGAGGTTGGTTTGCTAGTGGTGGGTTTTGTGGGTGGTTTTGTTGTGGTGGGTTGATGGGTTCAAAGATGTTACCACCTTCCATAATGTCGGATAGTAAAGGTTACGCACAAAGACACGAAGAAATAAGATAGACTAACGAAAACCTAAAAAATAAAAATAAAATCTTGCTAGAAAGGAATCTAGCAAGTAGACCTAATAAAAAGAAATCCTAACCTAGACAATAACCATTCCGCGGGCTGCGGCGCCAAAAACTTGATACGTAGGAATCGCACCAGGTTTTACCTCTCGAGGGATCTCGAGAAGCTTACAACCCCCACCAGGCAGTGTACATGATCGTTGTAGTATAGTATAGTGACAAGTACCGGGGCATCGATCGTTCAACTCAGGAATAGTGTCGCTAGGATTAGAAAGCCTAAAAACTAGGTCTAGAGGTGAGGGATGATTCTTTTTGTGTTTTTATATTTTTATAAAAGCAATTAAAAATCTCGGTTTTTGGAGGAGTGGGCAGAATTAGTTGCTTGTCAACTAACCCAAATTAACCTAAGATGCAATCAAAATAAAATAACAAAAATGAAAATCTAATTAAACTAGTGTGGTGTAAACAACGATGGGAAATTTGTGTTTACTTAGGTTTCATTACTCCCTAGATATCTTTTACAGGTTGATAGTTTGTTACAATTGCATGGATGACGGGTCGTATTCCTTAATACTAGTCGTAGGGCCGTGTACAATATTTCCTAACTCTATAGGATCCTACTTCACTCCTATGTCGAGCCGTTAGAAGCTCCTAACATGGGATCATTAGAATTCTCCTACGCATTAAATACAACCAAAAATCATAGTACACCTCTGATCATGTTTCTTAAGACGTTCAAGCATGTTACCAATGGAAGTCTGCCAGTTTTCTTAAGCCTAACATCGAATACAATCATCCGTAACAACTATAAACAAACAATCAACCCATAATTAACATCTAAGTTTCACTACATCTAAGCAAACACACAAACGATCTAGCCAAGCATGTTAAATTGAAGTCAAGTGTAAGATATATTCAAGTAACACATAGATATATTGATTGAATTGAAAGAGTACTTATCTCAAATTGACATGAAAAGTTCAAAGGGTTAAAACCCTTGAAAAAGCTGTAAAAATTCGGACCTAGGGTTTCTCCTTCAAAGTTGCACACTAATGAATGAAATTTGGAAAAGTATATATGGATTTTACAGGGTGACGGCGTCAAGAAGAAAATTCTGACGCCGTCAACTCGCTGCCCATAATGAAATCGGATTCCTAGATCCAGTTTTGACGCCGTCATGTGTAATTCTGTTCTGGGCCGTCACTAACATTTGGACCATGACGGCCTATGGTGACGCCGTCATCTACTTAGTACAAAACTTTCTGGATCGTCACGTGTATCATCCACTTCTACCTCTTGTATTACTCTTGACGCCGTCATTAAGAAATAAGTGACGCCGTCAGGTACTGTTTCCAACAAGGAAAATTAAGACTTTGCCGTTTTCTTCACTTTTGTGCTCTAAAAACGTCCAAAATGCTTCATTTTCCAGATTTCACTCCAAAAGTACCTAAAATGACAAAAGAAACGATTTAGGGCAATATTTGATCAAATAAATTCGAATTCGGGCTTAAATGACCCCCTAAAAACGGTTCATTTTTCGCCTCATTAAGTCACCTCCTACGTTATATATATATATATATATATACATATAAACATGATAACAACATAGATAGCTCCAGACTAACCTAGATATCGATGCAATCGAAGACGTCCAACACCTAAATTAAATTCATTACAAATCATAACGTTAGGCAAGTAGCTAAGAAAAAAAGCGAGGAAATACAGTGATATCAACTTAGACTGACCTAGAGGACTTTAATGATTATGAGAATGATCGTAGTAAAGTGGGAGCGGTTTTGCGATTAGATGGCGAGTCATAGAGAGAAGAAAAAGAAATATTTTCAAAAAAAATTAAACTTAACCGCTAAGTCTAAATTATATATGATGATAAAAGGAAAACTATCTGTGAATGGCAAAACAAGTCCCTGTACTAAGTAACTTCCTAGACGACTATATACAAACCTCTAAAACAGCCCCTAGAGTTACAAACTAATATAAATCACTAAGCAACAACAAGGAACACTCACTCAGACAATCAACCAGGCAATAATTAGGATCTGATAGTCATCAGAAAGCATCATCACAACAGTAGCAACATATTTCCACAAGAAAGGCACACAAGAAAGATACCATGACTAGCAATAACTGCACATGAGTGGTGGAGCAAAGCAAAAATTATATACAAGAATACAGACAGAATAAACATCGGGGTTCATTCAATCAGTAACAAGTGAAGACAGAGTCCTGAGTAGAGATAAACAGGAGTCCAGATGACCATTCATCACTGGAGAGTGATCAGATCTCCTTCCATGGGAGATTTCAGTGCCTTTGGTCGCCACACTTGGGTTTTCTTAAACCTGTCATTCAAGCCATTTGGAAATTCTATGTCTTTCATGTTGATTGATGTATGCTTACACACACATGACCATTTGTTACCATTCATCGTGAACATCCTTCCCGTTGGTACCCACATGAATGGGGTTCTAACCTGTATGGTGTTTCATGCGTTGTGACATTCTTATGGTGATTTGTTCTAATATTTGTTCTGTTATTTGTTCTCCTATGTCTATATCTTAAGGGCTTTACAGGTTTGTACGCATTTTGGATGCTTGTAGACTGGGAATTCCCGGCACATGAAATGACATTTTTACCTTTTGAATTATGATTCAAAAACTTATCCTGAGTGTTGACCAATGGATCATGAGATTTAAGTTTTGAAACAATTGATTTGATCAAAGCACGTTTCTCATCAACTTGGGAGACAAACCGAGCTTTTGAGAGTTTTGGTCTTTCAGAGGCAAAAGCATTTGGTTGTCTAATGACATATTGATTTCCAACTGATTTTAAAACTGGTTTTCCCAAGATGGATGGTTTTGAAAGATTAGAGTTCACATAAATCCCTGTCACATTTCTTAGCACAATTTTTAATCCAGTAATATTGGGACTTTTATTCTGAAATTGAGGAATGAGATCATTGTTTTTAGCTAACTGAGAGGTTGTCTGATTGAGAGTCTTAGCTTTTATTTCTTTGATTGAATCACGCAGTTCTTTACATTTCACTTTCAAAGTCTCATTCTCCTTAAGTAATTTAGCCATTTTACATTCAGTTTCATTAATGTCATGTATCCGTTTGGCTTCATTACTTTGCTCATACATATAAATTCGATCTTTCACGTTGTAGATCGTTAAATCCTTGGCTTGTAGCTGAGTTTCAAATCGTTTTCCAGTGAAAGACAATATTTTTCGAGTTGTGAAAATCTTTTTAACAGTTGATTAAACACATCTTTTTCAACCATGTCCTTGTCCTTAGTTTTTGAAAACTCAGCCTTCAGCGGAGAACTTGAAACATCAATATGTTCAGCATTCTGATCATTTTCTCCCCCTTTATGACATACATTTGTTGAGAAAGAGACGGTAAGACTGTCAGTCCTTTTCATCAGATTTGTGTCACAAATAGGTTTGCTTTGATCAGTGTGCTGATGTACATCAGAGAATATGTTGTTCTGAATAATTAATGGTACCTCATTACTTTAGCCAGTTTCATAAGTCGGTCTGAGCTCTGCATCCCTATCACATGACACTAAGTAGTCCGTAGTGTCCATCTTATTAGCTTTAGATCCCTCGATCCGATGTATCACCCAAGTAAGCAATATTATCACTTGATTGTACCATATGTTCCTTCACTTGGTCTTCATACTCCAGTTTCTGCTTAGCCCTTTCCTCAATGTACCCCTTGATCGTATCCATGTGTTGGATTAATGTGTCAACATCAATTTTCGCGTGGTCAGCAAAGCACTTCATAGTCATCTGATTCTCATAATCATATATCATGGCGGATTTTGAATCGATGAACCTCTGTAGTTGTTTGTTGAGCACACAGAGGGCAACCATGGGTCCAATATTGGAAGATTCTTCTTGGTCCAGTTGTTGTCGTAATTGATCCAAATTAAGAATCATTATGTTTGTGAAAGTCTGGACATCTTGACCAAAGAGAGTAATAAATGCACGTTCAAACCCCATTTTGAATCCATTTCCCTCTAACAATACCGAGTGGTGTGAATGAAGTAGTCGGAAGCATTCTATGTGACATTTCTTTGCATCATCAAGCAATTTACTTGGCTGATGAGTCACATTCTCTTGAGTATCCGAGCATGAAGTAACCATTGAGGCATTATCAGGCACAGGTACATTGTTATGTAGTGAAAGGTTAGAAGTCAAATGTTCATCAACCATGTCATATAATTTGAGAATATCAGATATCACTGACTCTGAAGAGCGTGACATGATGTAGGTGGGTCACAATTTGCACAAAGTGTCAAGTTGCGTCAAGTCAAGTTACAATATATCCGATTGAAATTAGTCAAGTCGTAATAATTAACTCACAACGTCAGATCATAATCATATTAATTAATACGACTTAAGTTACAACAATTCACCAAATACAAATTGTTAACCAATCACATGAACCACACAATAAACATAAATGTTCAAAGTGTAGAGGTACATGCTAGTAAGAGCAAACCGCAAAGAGCAAACCACTAACATTAGGTAATCTCAATCAAAAATTAATCGCTGAGATGAGTAAAACGTAGGATTAGGCAAGGTAACTGATTCATTGTGTTTTGGTGTGTGCAAACAACAATTTATCAAAATATCAACAAACGTGAGGTTTAATTCGTCGTGAGACAAATAAACGTGAAGTAGCACGAGTAAACCGTTTAGGAAAACGATTACCTCGCAAAACTTGTGCAAGTGATATTCAAATTGTGAGATCGGGAAGTGATTTCCCGGGTCGTACCCCAACGAGGTGTGAATAGAAAGCTTCGAATGAGACTTGGATTAAAATCTTGTATGATTGGAAAGGTTATTTGGTTTTATGGTACGTTAAATTAACGAATTTTGAAAATTAACGAACGAAAGTGAAAATAAATTAATCTAGGCAAATAACTAACTAAGTAATTTCTAAAAACTACGGGAAAACATATTTAGGTATCGGGAAGCCTAAACGTAAATTAAACTATAAACGTGACGTTTTAAATAAAAATTACGCGAGTGCGCAAATTAAAATATAAATTTTAAGTTCTAAACGTCCTACGGGGTTCTAATTAATTTTCTTACGTGCTAAAAGACAAAAGGAAATTTTGAAAAAAAAGAAAATTAATTTTTTAAACAAAATTCTATTTATTATGAATTAAAAACTAATTATTACTAATTAAACTCTAATAATTAAATTACAAAGCATAAAAATCTGAAATTTTTTTGAGAAATACTACAAGTGATTTAGAACCTAAGAAAAATATAACAGAAGGTGGTGTAGTTACAAATTAAGCAAACAATAAGCAAAATTAAGCTGAAGTTAAATAAGCTACACAAATTTCACTAGTAAATAATAAACATAAGGAAGTAATAAACAAAACTAAGGATGGCTCAGTTGGTGTTGGCTGGCTGTGTTGTGCGTCTGTTTGTAACCTGGTGACGAGGGTTCGATTCCAACAAACCCCACATTTTTTTTGCAATATTTTCTTTTTCTCAAATCATTTGGACACAATCTCAAAATACTTATTACAACAGATTTTAATAAATCTCATTCCTATTCCAGGCTTTCAAACAGATCTCAAATCCAAGACAAAATAAATAAAGTCAACAACTTATTTCCTGCACTTTGGGAGGATGTTTAGTAACCAACAGAAAGCCACTCAATAAAGCTCTAAATATTGAATTAAGCTAAAATTCATGATCACTAGATTACCGTCTACTTACAAACCCAAATGGGGAGTCTAAAGCTTACTCAAACTATTCTAAAATGAGATTAAAAAAAAAGGCTGAATGAGCGCGTAAGCTGCTGATGCAGCAGCCCTATTATGAAGGTTAGCAGGCTAAAACAATCTCAATGGAACAAACTAATTAACAACCAGAGCTTATTTTTATTTTGACTGACTTAAGCAAGCTTACAAACCAAAAGTTTTAACATTTAAAGCTTTAAATAAAATCTTGAAACTGATGGCCACTCAACTTTCATCGAATTGAACTAATGAATAAAGAATTAGCAAACATGACTAAACAATATTAAAAATCAGACAGTACACCGCTTCTAACAAACTCAGTAGCAGCAGTAATCAACAGTTTCAAAATAAGCTAACAAAGAATCGCTAAGAGCTACTCTAGGGGAACATGCAAAAGGGATACTTATGGGGACCTAAAACGCGCTAAGGGGATAGAATATAAGCACTAGTAACTAGCTAAAAGTGCAAATTAAACTTAAGCTACACCTAAAGGAAACAACAGTTGGGCAAACCGAACAATTCAGCTACGGCTAGACTAAGCTAAGGCCATTAAGCTCAACTAAAAATCTAGCAGCTAACTCCTAGAAATTCCAAAACCTACAACCAATCTCAAACTTAGCTACGAGAGAGATAAGGAGAACTTTATCCCAAACACTCCCTTAAATTTGTAAACTTGTACATCTTTCTTGACTAGAAGAACTGATTCAAATACGCCTTTGGCAAATAAAGACTGAACAAAGTTAAAGATTAACCAAATAAGCATAAAACAAATCTTGACCAGCAATTGAAACAGTTAAATAAGCCACGATCTGAACAAGTAAAAACTTCAATTACATTGTTTGAAAAATAACGAATACATATGACTTGAAAGATTCAAAAGCCTAGAGTTTTTGAACTGAAAACTTGACTGACTAAAAATTAATTCAAATACTACTAAAACCTAATACATGACTACAACATATTTAAAAACTTGACTAAAAAAACCTAAAACAAGACTGCCTTTTCAGGCTTACAACATGTTCAATTTATACTAAACACAACTAGCTAGGGTTTCTTCTTGCCATGTCTTCTTGTGTGCTTTTTTTGGACAAACCACAATCGTTGGATTAACCTAGACTCATCACAGCCTTCAATCTTGTATTGGCGCCTAATCTTCAAGTTGTGGATTTCCAGCGTATCAAGGGGTTAGGTACGGGTTGTGAGTATTTTATGAGAGTAGTGGGATTGGAATATGGAGTGTAGGACAAGGGTCGATGTTGATGGGGAGATGGTGATGGGAGGTGTTGGAGGGAAGCAGTCACGGGGGTGGAGTTTGGGTGGTATTATTTTATCCAGTGTTTGACTGGGGAGGAAGAAAGGGGTGAACGTTATATTAAAGGTTTAGGGTTAGAGGGAGATGGGCTAGGTTAGGGTGTTGGGGCATATGGTGGATTTGAAAGGGTTGAAGTGGGCTAAGGTTTTTAGGCTAGTAATACTAAGGATCTGTTTGTTTTATTAGCTTTGAAACCACAAGGACCATTTTGCCGAAAACTGAAAATCCAAGGACTGAAAGTGTAATTCCCTCAAAATACTCATAAGGATGATTTTTGCCAAGTACCAATAACATAAGGACCTTGAATGAATATTTCCCAAATTTGAATTCCCGGGGGTATTTTCTGCCAAGCTTCAAACTAGAGGGACCAAACTTGTAATATTTCTAAAATTTTCACCCAAAGATCATTTGTGATTTATTTTTGACTTTTAAAAGCAAGGGTTGACTTTTCTTTGAAAATGATTGACCAGGGACTAGTTTTGTAAAATTTTGAAAGTCGGGGGACTGAAACTGCAAATTATGTAACTTTTGTTCGTTTTTCGTTTGTTTTCACTTGTTTTGCATAAGAAACATATAAAATACGATCTATGGGATTTTCTTCGCATTTTGGTGCGTTCTTGAGTATTTTTGATCGTTTTGCAGCTCAGATTTGACTAAAAATGATGAGTATTTACACACTCATCAGTAACCGCAAGTGAGAGAAACGCTATTCACGGCAAACCGCAAGGTGAGTTAAACGCTAAACGAAGTAAAGGCAGAAAAACTTAAACCGCAGGAGCAAACTACAAAAACTTAAACCGCAGGAGCAAACCGCTAGTCACAACAGTCCAAAACAGACACCATCTTGCGTTTTGTCCTTATACCCAATATAGTACTCGCTACCAAGCAAATTACAAGATTCAGTAGCAAACCGCTACAAAGAAACTCAACAGAATAGCAAACCGCAAAGAAGCATACGTCCCAAAATCAACCCCAACATCAAATAGACGTTTGATATAGCACAACCAACTGAAAAACAATGTAGTATTAATACTAATGATCACAAAAGTACACCCATAACATAACAAATAACACTAAAAATATCAAACCATGAAGTTTTCAAAGAAAAACTATTCTAACTTACAAAAACCATACAAAACTACACCAAATCCGATTCTACAAGGCCCTAAGATGAAACCTTGGCTCTTGATACCATTTGTAGGATAAACATAATCATAAACACGTGTGGTATAGTATGTATGGAGCGAACATATGTAAGATAGAACTAGAGAGATGTTAGAGAGAGAAAGGAGATGAGAGCCTTTAAGAGAGAAAACTTGAAAGATTATATTGATACTAATGAAAGGTCCAACTCTCTCCCTTGGTGGGAGAGGGGTATTTATACAAAGAAAAGAAAACGCCCACACCCGGGCTGTGGATCAGGCATACAGTAGGTAAAGACCCGTCCTTCTTCCACGATGTTACTTAAACTAATTCTAACTAAATAATAAACTAACTACGAGCTATCTTAATGCTATTACAACATTTAGGTAATCGAGTCTTTTATAGGAATAATTGAATTCCTAACTAGGGGTTTCACTTTGGTTCACGTTTGGGAGTTCCTGAAACGCTACCCGAAATGGAATGCTGAAGAACCACTAGATATTACATGTCTTGAGGATATATTCGGGCCGGACAAACGACCTCGTCTCGAAAGAACCACTAAACGAGTTGGAAAGAAGCAAAAGTTGACTGAAACGTCCAGTGCGACGAGCTCTGGTGGGAGTCAAACGAGTACTTTTTCGGGACATTTATCCGAAAAGTATTTGCAAGCAAAAGACGTTCAGATGTCTATGTATGAGGTGAAGAAGGCGAGGGAACAAAAGGCGTTGGAGGCACAAGAGAGGTTGTTGGAGATGCAGGAAATGCAGATGCTCATATTAGATCCCGACTTGGTTACTGACCCGGTAAGAGCCGAGATTATTCGCCAAAGACAAGCATTGATAACCAAAAAATACCAACAACTTAACCCTCCCCCTGGTGACGACAACGAATAAAATGTTTATTTTTCATATTAGTTTGTGTTTTATTTTTCTTTCCGTATCGTTTTTTTTTTTTCTTTTCGTATCGTATGTTTTTTCTTTCTTTTTTTTTTTTTGTATTGTAACTTTTTTATTTTAATGAAATAAAATTAGTATGTTGGATTATTTTTTATAATTAGTGAAATGAATTTAATTTATTTAATGAAATGAATAAAAAAAATAAAGGTGTAAGTGGTGGGGCCCAAATAAAGAGGTTGAGGTTAGTTGCTTAGTGAGGGGTGTTAGTTGTGAAGAGGTGTTAGGTGATTTGGCACACGTGAGGCTCGAATGAAGAGCAAAATCTTGCCAACCACACCTGATGCTCGTAGTAGGTTTCAATTTGTCTTATCCAAATACAACCACACATCAATTTTTATTTAATTGACATATTATTATTTTATAACTTTTTAACTTTATTTAAATTTTAAAATGATATATAAAACATTTTATTTTATTTCTAACCCTAATATAATAACATATTTTCTCTTTCTCAATTTTTTCTCAAACCTTTTCTAAAATTTTCAAACAATTTCCGAATCCAAATCTAATTCTAAACCCAGTTACAAACCAAACAGGCACTTAGTAACCAAACATGTGACAGCATTCTAAATTTCAGAATTTGAAATTCTTGATAAATTGAAATGTCTCAAAATTTGAAATTATATGATTTCAAATTAACGGATCAAACGCCTCCTTAGTATATTATGGAATGGGAAATTTTCTGATGGAACATTTGTGCATGTAAGTACTTCGTATATTTTCTTATATTTTGCATTACAAGATAATTAACGTTTGCGATATCGATTATGTTTTGACTAAAGAAAGGAGACTATAATATATTAATATCTTTACCAGCTAATTTTTATGCTTATATTGTCAGTTAGTTTAAGCCTAACAAAGAAACATATTATGTAGTGTGTGTTACACAGTTATATATACTAGTATTTACTTTTCTTATACCTTGTGTAATAAAGATACCCCAACACTACATTCATTATTGTTGATCTCAACTTTTTCTTCTTACAATCAACTTCATCACTAATGTAATGTAATAAGATACTCAACTACACCACCAAAATATACCACACATAACCATTTAAAAACATACACACACAAAACAAACCTCCCATGACTCGATCATCCGAAAGAACGAGTCTTTGATTTTTACCTTCAAATTGATTACATTTATATTAGATCTAGTACTCAAATTAACACAAGTAAAATCCGTCACCATCCATGGCCTAAATCTATGTCAACTTATGAGTGAAAGCCATCACAATCAAATGCAAGAAGACAGCTACCTAAGTGCTGGACCCAAATGACAAGACCCAGCATGGAATTCTTTTTTCTCAACTTTTCAAACTATTTTAATCCTTCTATTGTAAAATTAAATGTAAAGAAAAACATGTAACTTATTGTCCTTTTTTGTTAAGGGTATTTGAATAAATAATGAGATTTAAAAAAATTAATGTAATGTTTCATTTATAATTTCAATAAATGTTATTATGCATTAGGCATTCAGACCCGTACGATGCACACGGGCTCGATCTAAATATTCATAGTGTATTGTTCAGCACTAATTTTCGTCATTTTGATCATGGATGGATTTTGTTGGTCAATAAGTTTCTAAGTTGTGTTTGTTAGCATGAAATGAAAAATGTTGATGCCGTTATTTCGTTACTTTTAATTGAAGTCAAGTCAAACACTCAAAATACAATATATAACTCGGGCTGTCTCATGACCCGTGCGATGCACACAGCTGTTTTATTTGTTATTATAATTTATAAATGACTGCGAGCCGAAATTATGTAATTTTTTCATTCTATTCATTATTCAAGGTGATATTTTTAATATGTCGTATTTTGTTATTTTAGCAAACTCTGAAAGCCCGTGCGATGCAGATGGGCTGTATAAAAGTTTTCAAAATTTAATATCCGTCTATAATTTTTGTCATTTTATATTCGAGACGTATTTTTGTCCTTATATATATAAGTTGTCATAGTAGCACACATTTTGTAAGCATGATACGTATTTAAAATTATTTATTGACATGTAATCTTTTAAGATGTATTTTTTACGTAATATTTTTTGTCTATTTATTTTGGTATTGAATCTATCATTTTTTATTGGAACTAACTAATATTAATACATCCGGCTAAGTTATAACTAATTTTTATGATAATCAACAATGTCCGTGCGATGCACATGGGCTGTATAGAAGTTTTCATAGATTTAAAACACGTGCGATGCACATGGGCTGTATAGAAGTTTTCTTAGCATAATATTTGGCATTTATTTTTGTCTTTTTATATTTAAGTTGTCATGGTGTCACACATTTACTAAGCTTTATACGTATTTAAAATACTTTATTGAGTTGCACATGGGCTGTATATAAGTATTTATAGCGTAATCTTCGGCACTTATTTTCGTCATTATATATCTAAGTTGCGATGGTATCACATTTTCAAGCATGTCACACATTTAAAATAGTTTATTGACATTAAAAGAGTATATGTGAAGTGATTTTGTTTCAAGACGTTACATTGAAAACAGTCTCTTCACATGTAATATTTTAATATGTATAAGTTACATAAATTAATTTAAATATGAAGCGATGACATTAATGTTGGAGACCTTTTATATCCATCCTCATGCAATGCACACAGGTTTGGACTGCTTCAGGACCCATGCGATGCACACAGGTTGGATCTAATTGTTTTTTTTGTAATGTTCTGGACTAATTTTCGGTTCATGTTTGAAACTCTATTTTTTATGAAAGACGGACTTCGTTATTCAAATAAATTACACTATTAAAAGCGAACTATAAAACAAATTTTCTTTTTAACAAAACTATAAAAACATAAAATATTAAAGTAATTAGTATATTCAAGAGTATGAATACTAAGTATTCATCTATATTGACGTCGGTAGCCATGGCATTGTTCTTGTTGTTGTTGTTCATTGGCATTTTGCATGTTTTGTTCTTGATAAAATTTTCGTGACTTCTCGGTCTCTTTCCTTAATGTGAAGAGGTTTTTTATAAAATATTATATTTAAATGAGGCTTTTCATATTTAATATTTTAATATGAGTAAGTTACATAAATTATTTTTTAATTAATGCATTATTACAACATTTTTTCATAACTATAATATCGAATTTGGAGCATTAATTAGTAACTCACTCTAAGTATTTACAGTATGACGACATGAATCACATGATCTCAAACTCAAATGAATAATGCTTACCTCGTGATAGATGTAGGATAACATTTGAAATACAATTTTTTTTCTCCTTTATATACTTATTCGATTTAGAAAATTCTTATTCTTAAGATGATAGTGTGAAGATATTTTTATTATATACTAGCACTTTTAATATGTAACATCGACATAATTTACACAGTCATATCAAATATCAAACCCACGCAATATTACAAGATGTTTAATTAAGAAAGTGACATTAACACACTGCAAGACAAAAAACTACATTAAGAGCAAAAATATTGAAATGCACTAACAAAGTGTAGTAATAATTATTGACTAAAAATTGAATGCTCGTCTTATTATTTTCAATAAACTTACTTGCTAACGAATAAATAGTATTAGCCCGTTTAGCGGTATTACATGAAGTAAAATATCACATGTTTAATTTGTAACGTACTATTAATATGAATGCTAAGTATTCATCCCACCGGTGGTCGTGGCGTTGTTGTTGTTGTTGTTGTTGTTGTTGTTGTTGCTGTTGCTGTTGCTGTTGCTGCTGCTGCTGTTGTCGTCGTCTTTGTCTTTGTCGTTGTTGTTCATTGGCCTTTTTGATCTCTTTCTTTAATGCTTCTTGACGCGCTACAAAAAAATAATTAGATATAGTTGATCATTAGTAACTTAAATACAGTTAATCAATATATTGCATTTTCGATCAAAGTAAAAATGTTCGTGCATATTCCACTTAATTGATAAGACAATGATGTGTAGGATCTCTTAAACCATGAGAGAAGATGATGTTACTACCAAACTTCCTAAGCACCATCTTTATATCCTACATTCTTACACACAGAAAACACACATGAAATTTACATAAAATAATATAAATCAATATGCTAAATGAGTAAGACAATATGATGCTTACTTTACCACCATAATAAGTTGTAGCCCAATGTGCACGCGGTGTGGAAGAAGTTGTGGTTTGTTGTGTGTGATTTTTGACACATTATATAGTTGATAAAATATTTGCAACTCATGGATTGGAAGGTAAAAAGACTTACCACTAATTGGTGTGTTTAATTTATGCAGTCATGGCATTTTTAGTTTGTATTCTTTGAGGTTTAGAGATGGCTTGAAACATGTTGTACCGTACACACTTTTGTGCACGATTCCTCATGCAAAACATATTGTATCGTACAACTTTTGTGCACAATGCCTCTTGCGCATTAAATTAAGCACTCTAATCTTTAGATAGTATAGAAGATATACTTTTTATGTTGCTTAAACCACCATGTACTATACTACAATTTGTGTACAAATGCTCTTGCACATTAAATTAAGTCACTAATATTGTGTAATTGATATACTTTTGATTTTTCTTAAACTACCTTGTATCGTACAAATTTTTTCAATTACTTGAATCACTAATCTTATATACTTACCCTTATACATGACTATTACATCAATGTACTAACACATGAAGCCTCCAGATTTCACTTTTAATTCATGAAACATTTATTGTGAGTACTTTGCATTTATAAGACAACTTAAGTTTTTAGTATACGAGTAATTCAGACCCATGCGTTGCACACGGGCTCTATCTAATTGGTCATAGTATAATGTGAAGTAATTTTTTTCGTTATTAGACTTTTGTAAGTATGTCCTTAGTTGATCGGTAAATTTTATATTTAAGCTTTTAATGACATATTAGTAGTTATTTATAAAGTTTATATTTTGTATTTATTCTCAAGATTGTAACATTATATTTAAACTTTTTATGACATATTAGTAGTTATTTATAAAGTTTAGATTTTGTATTTATTCTCAAAATTGTAATATCCCTATATTTTGATATAAAACTAATATGTAATTTTCGGTACATATTTTCATCATTATATATTTAAGTTGTGATTGTATCACACCTTTTCTAAGCATGGCACACATTTAAAACAGTTTATTGACATGTAAGCTTCGACACTCATTTTTATCATTATATATCTAAATTGTGATGGTATCACACCTTTTCTAAGCATTGCACACATTTAAAATAGTTTATTGATAATAAGTTCTTAAGTTGTGATGTTACCACAACTTTTGTTGGTCAATAAGTTCCTAAGTTGTGATATTACCACAAATTTTGTTAGCATAGCATAAAAAATGTTGGTGCCTTTATTTCTGTCAGTTTTAGTTGAGGTCGAGTCAAAAACTATGTTTGCCACTAATTTTTGTTATAAATAACTTGGTTTGCCTCAGGACCCGTGTGAAAATGATTATGTAAATTGTCGGGTTGTTAGTATGATTGTGAGGCACAATAGTTTATTGACATTAAAAGAGCATATGTGAAGAGACTTTTTTCAAGATGTTACATTGAAAAGAGTTTCTTCACATGTAATTTTTTAATATGTATAAGTTACATAAATTATTTTAAATATGAAGCGATGACATTAATGTTGGAGACCTTTTATATTCATTCCCGTGTGATGCACATAGGTTTGGAATGCCTTAGGACATATGCAATGCACACATGTTGGATCTAATTGTTTTTTTCGTAATGTTCGGGACTAATTTTCGGTTCATGTTTGAAACTCTCATTTTTTGTAAAAGACGGACTTCGTTGTTCAAATAAATGACATTATTAAAAGCGAACTATAAAAAAATTCCTTTTTAACAAAACTATAAAAACATAAAACATTAAAGTAATTAGTATATTCAAGATATAAATTATAACTCGTATAATAAAAAATCAGATACAATGACCCAAGTCCGAATTATAAACCCGCTCTAATCAATCAATAGACCCGACATTTAACTAAACACAATTTTCTTCTCCTTTATGTACTTCTTCGATTTAGAAGATTCTCATTGTTAAGATGATAGTATGAAGATATTTTTATTATATACTACCCCATTTTCAATATGTAACATCGACATAATTTACACAGTCATATCAAATATCAAATTCACGCAATATTTTAAGACGTTTAATTAAGAAAGTGACATTAACGCACCGCAAGACAAAAAAACTACATTAAGAGTAAAAATATTAAAATGCACCAACAAAGTCTAGTAATAATTATTTGTTGGTCCCTTTTACTTGGTTAACTATAACTACAAAGCTAAAGTAACCAAGTTATATGACTTTAAACAAAGATGTATAAAACGATTAACAATTAAGAAACGTAAACATAAGAGACCATATTTTTCAACGTTTAATTCTTTATTAGAAGTTAATCAAAAAGAATCGTACCCAAGTGTTTGCGGAATAACACTTAGGATTGAAAGCGACAAGTATAGTATTGACTCCTCACTAAACTCAATCTATGTTGAGTGACAACTTTCAGGACCCACTGAGCTATCTCAGGGGTTATGTTGTTCTTTGGAGGAGTAAAAGTGGTTTGTGAATGCTTAGCATTAATTGCACAAACTTGTCAACTTTTACTTCTCTCTTATGCTACCTATTTATACACAAATGTGAACAACCCTATTATACAATGGACCTAAGTGTTCCTCAATAAAATCTTGATAGATTTTATTCTCTGGCAAGGGAAACTTCTTTGGGTTAAGTCCAAAAGGCACTTTCTGATGACAGCCTGGTTTTAGCCATTTGAGGAAAGTTTGACCTTAAAGTGATAAAGCACTTTAGTGAAACAGATCAAACTTTCCGGCCCAGTCCCGCCAAAACTTTAGTCTTCTAGTCATCAGTCTTCAGTACCATGAAGTTGTTGAGGAGTCATGGGGTTCAGTGAGTTATTGTCATCCTCACTGAACCCATCACCTTCTTCTTGGCTTAGATCACACTTCACTGAGTTCCGCCTCACTGAATGGAGAACCTTTCTTCTTAGGCTCGGTCTAAGCATCCTGAAGATGACTCACTGAGTTACTGTTCACTCAGTGACTTGTTACTACTTAGGTTATTTTACGTTCAAATCCTTGTTAGAAGAGGATTGGGGAATTCAGTGACCCAACAATCTCCCCCTATTTGAACATACAAATAGCCTAAGTGTTTCTCGATTCAGTGTGAGTTGGCAGGGGTCTTCATCTCTTACTGAATGTTGTTGTAATTATAAGTAGGACACATAATTTTAAACAAAACATCAAAGTTTATTCATAGTTATTACAAGTCCTACAAATTACAAAAAAAAATAAAAGATAGTTATTGCAGATCAGATATTTAGGTGGTATCTAAGGTTTTCAAGCTTTGCTTTCTTTGATCTGAGTAGGTGTCTTTCAGGATGTTCATTGATCATTGCTTCCAAGTCCTGGTAGAATCTTTTGTTCTCATCACTCTGAATGGGGGACGCCAACATGAGGTACATGAGCATTGCTTTGATTCCTGCCTTATCCATATCAGACCACCTTTGGAAAGCCAGACTTCCATATTCATCAGTGAAGCACAAGCCTCTTTCAGGAGCTTCAAGGACCGCATTGTTCACGAACGTGATCCCTTCAGGAAGCGACCTGTCACACTCTAACCCTGGTACCTTGATCTCAGGCTCCAATTCTATTTGCTTCCTTTTCCTCTTGGAAGCCTTAGATGGAGCAGTCTCTTCAGCTGAGTCAGGAAAAAGTCAGGGAATGTTAAGAGCCTCAGGCATTGCTCTCAGTCTGTCATACCTATCCTTCAGTGATTCGAGAAGTTTAGGTACCACAACATTGTTCTTTTTGGCAATGATAGAACGAAGCTCATCCAGCTCAGTGATCCCAAAGTCTACAAACTTGAAAGGCTTATGGATGTCAAGTATTCTTTTTATCACGTCCCCTGAAGACGGTGACCACTACAGGATCAGTGTTCCTGTGGATTTGAATGTCAGTGATCGTTTCAGGTCTTAATCTCTCTTTCATCACCCAAGTATACTTTTTGATCCTGTGTTTTCTGATTTGAGCATCCTTCCTGAGCTTGTTTTCCCTTTCCCTTTTGAGAGCTTTTAGCTCTTCTTCCTGAGCCTTTTTAAAGGCTGCACCAGCTTGTTCAGTTGCTAGTGCCTCAGTATTCAACCCAATCTTTTCAGCTTTCTCATGAACAGCCTTAATGAGAACAGGCTTGCTCATTCTCTCTTCTTCAACCACCTTGAGTAGTGTCTCAGTCCTTTCCATGTAAGCTTGAATTTCATCATGAGTGAGAAGTTGTACTACTCCATTGATTTCAAACGGGACCTTGATAGGTACATCAGGGTCAAATCTGACCATGGTTGAGGCTGGCTTGAGCACATTTTCAGGACTAGAGGTGGTAGCAATACTTTTGCCTCTTTCCTGTCTGAGAGAAGAGGAGACTGGTTCCTCCTGAGGTGGAACTTCGGTGATTGGTGTTGCTTCAGTGACATGCTCCCCTTCAGTGTGAGAGGGTTGTCCAGCTTCTTGTTCAACAGTATCAGGGGCTTCAGTAGCATTCTCCCCCTCAACATTTGCCTGAGCGTCAGTGATGGCAAGTGTTGGTTGTACTGAAGAAGAAGTAGATGCACCCTTGAAGGCTTGAAAATTTTCAGTCATCATAGAATTGATCTCCTGAGTATCCTGCTGAATGATGGACACCCTGGAGTCAAGTGTAGCCTGTGCATGTTCAAGAGCTGTCATCCTGGATCCCAAGGTCCATGCCAGAGAAGTAGACCTTTGGGACTGAGCTGTCACTGATTCCTCCATTTTGATGAAGGAAGATTTGAGAGACTCCACCGTAGTGGTGAGACCCTGAAGATTAGAACCCTTCAACAAGTCAAGTAACTCAGTGAGAGCCACCGAGTTTACCTGATATGTCTTGGATGCCTGAAGTAGCTTCCTGGTGAGTTCAGGATCATCCTTGACTGATTCTTGAATCGACTGAACCCCTACATTCAGCTGGTTGAGGGTTATCAAAAACTGATTCAGGCGAGTGATCATCTGTGTCAGGGAATGGTTGACTGAGGAATTTTGTTCCCTGACATCTTCATCGAAGTCTTTGACAGCATCTTTGAGATTATGAAAGTGAACCGCCTGTTCAGTGTGCATGTCAAAGACCTCATCAGTGATCCCCCTGTACAAAATGTTAGTAATCTATTTGATGAATTTGGTGAAGGTCTTCACAGTGAGAGGAGCCTGATCATCTCCTGAGGACTCTGGCTCGGACTGTGTGTCAGCATCGTTATGGTTAGAAGATTGAGGAGACTGAGGAATTGGTTCAGGGACTGTCTCCTCAAGCTCTATATCCTCTCCGGCCTTGAAGACTTCCTCATCACTGTTGAATTCATCATCAGAGTACAGAGCTGCCTGAGGTTCAGCTAGGGACTGAATCTGCAAAGAAAGGTTAGCCGGCTCCTCTTCATAAGAAGACTCGCCTTTGTTTTGGCCAGGTCCTGACCCCTCAAATCCGGTAGATTGGGTTTTATCTACCTGGTCCTCAGGGTCAGTTCCCGAGTTATGCACACCTTCGGGGTTGGTTGTGAGTTCCATATCAGCGGGTGGTATGTGTTCCTATGAATCTTTGTCCCTCGTGACCCCTTCAGGCATTGATGGGTGTTTCTCAGTACCATCACTAGGAGCCGTGACTGTTGTGTCCCTATCAGCGGGTTGTATGTTTCCCTCTGAGTCTTTGGGATGAGTTGTTGTGCCATCAGACAAAAGCTTTGATTTGCGAATGTCCTCATCAGGCACCTGAGTGGTTATGCCCCCTTTCCAACAGGCTTGTGCTGGCCTGTCGAAGATTTAGGGGCGAGAACTCCCTGTTGCTTGGGTTGTGATTTACTCGAGCCTTTGGCAGGATGTGAATGTTTGTGGGTCCCCTTCTCAGTGGAGTAGTGCTGCCCCACCGAGGGTATAGGACCCCTTACTCCCTGATACTCTGGTTGTGATTTGCCAGAGTCTTTAGCAGGATGTGAAGGTTTAGTTGGTTCCGACCCCACTAACTTGTTTATGCCAGCAGGGCCTTTGCGAACGGGTTCGCCCGAGGACATTGAGTGTGATGTCTTAGTGCCCTCCGTTGGCCTTAGTTTTGGGGCCAAAGATTGGCTGATGATCCTGATGGTGTCGGCAGTCAGGGTCTGTTGTTGTTGCCCCCTATTGTCAGGCTTAGGGGCAGAGGTCTCAGTGGCGAGTGGCTTGGGTTGAGCCACCTTCCTGGACCCCTGTCCCGTCTTCCTCTTCACCTTTTTGGTGGGAGAGGGAATTGGTGAAACTATGTAGTCACCCTGGATAGCAGTCAGCATGTATGTGGTCAGGGCGACAGGTGTTACCTCATTAGGGTCACGTGAGTAGTTTGCCTTATGCAAGACATCAGGTTCAAAGCCGACACTGTCAGGCTTGATATACTCAGACCCTAGTAGGTCATTCAGGGCACAGGAAATGAATCTAGGGTAAGACATGTGTTTTTGCCTAGACTTCCCACCCAGTTTGCCTATGAGGTCCCTGAAAATAATTTCTCCAAGGTCAATCTTTTTATAATCAATGAGACAGTACACTATCATTGATTGAGTAGTGTTTAGTTGCTCAGTTGAGGACTTATTCCCCCCAAGGACCTGAATAACGAATGTCATCAGGATCCTCCAAGGAGCAGGGAACCATGTTTTGATGATGGGGGCTTTGTTCAGTAGGGCTCCTGGAGCAACATCAGGATGATTCTTATCATAGGGCCCTAGTTCTAAGAGGAGTTGCTTAACCTCCTCTTCAGTGGGTGGGGCAACAAAAGTCTCAGTGTAGTCAAGGGCAGTGGCTTTGACAAAGGTTTTGTAGTCAAGAACAAGGGACTTTGTCCCATTCTTCACCGAGAACTTGATTTTGGCCTCCTTTGGCGCATCAAGGTTTTCAACCACCGCTGAGCACCAAAATTCCCTCAAGTAGTCATGATAGATGACTGAGGGGGTCTTTGTGAATGTGGTGGTGAGAAAACAGTTTTGTAGGAACTTCACCACATCCCTGTAAGCAGGGAACCCTTCAGGGTAGGCAAAGTTCCCCACCACATTATTTTTGGTGAGGTCTACGCTTTCCATTTGGAATTCCACATTGGGTGCGTATTTTATGACCTTAGAAGATGCCATTTTAGTTTTAAAAAGGTCTGGTTTTGAATAAAGAAGAAGCACACACAGATTTTGAAAGCAAAAGGTCTTGAAATAATTTTGCAAGAGTTTTGTTAAGATTTTTAAAAGCGTGTGTGTGTTCTTCTTTGTGGGGGTATTTATAGGGTGGGAATTAGGGTAGTGATATTGCGGATACCAAAGGTTTAATTTATTCAATCGAAACGGCATAATAATGTTGGTTTGATATCCGCATTAAATATCACGATTCCCATTACCCTATTTTCTCTCACATCGTGGGTGAACAGTTGTGCGGCTCTGCAAATAATGCACTTTTGCAGAGAAAAATCATCACAACTTTTGTGTGTGAGGGAGCATTTAATGCTCAGTGGTGTTTGGTGAGAGAGATGTGGGGGCCCAAGAAGTGGATGCCAGTTGTGTAAGTGACATATATTCCTATATTTAATAGGATTCAGTTACCTACCTGGGACATTAACTAACTAAGTACTTAGAGCATTTAGTTAGGGTATTCAATGCCATTTTTCATCCTGAGCCCCCTGAATGAATTTTCATTAAAAAAAAGAGTTTTCAGGAAGGGTGTGATCAGGGACCTAGAGAATTTACATCAGGTTGGAACACTTTTGATCAGTTTCCTGATTCTATGTCCAACATGCCCAATTCAGCTTTCAATCTTGTGAAAGTGGGTTCATCCAAAGGTTTTGTGAAGATATCAGCTAGCTGATATTCAGTGGGGATGAAATGTAGTTCAATTTCACCATTAGTGATGTGGTCCCTGATGAAGTGGTATCTGATGTCAATGTGTTTGGTTCTTTGATGAAGTACTGGATTGTTTGAGATGGCTATGGCACTTATATTATCACAAAAGATAGGTACCATCTTATACTGAATGCCATAGTCACTCAGTTGGCTCTTCATCTATAGTACATTTGCACAACATCCTGCAGCAGCCATATATTCAGCTTCAGCTGAGGACATGGCCACTGACTGTTGTTTCTTTGTACTCCAACACACAAGTTTACCACCAAGAAATTGGCAGGATCCTGAAGTACTTTTCCTATCCATGTTACATCCTGCATAGTCAGAGTCAGTGTACCCTTTGAGATGAAATCCTGAACATTTTGGGTAATACAAACCAAGGTTTGGAGTACCCTTCAGGTACCTGATGATTCTCTTGACAGCAGTGAGATATGATTCTTTAGGGTCAGCCTGGTATCTGTCACACAGGCAGACTGAGAATTGGATATCAGGCCTTGAGGCAAGTAAGTACATCAGGGACCCAATCATTCCTCTGTATTGGGTTTGATTCACTAATTTTCCAGTGAGATCAGGGCAAAGGTTGTTTGGAGGAACCATAGGAGTTTTTACTGAAGAGCAGTCAGTGAGCTCATACTTCTTCAGTAGGTTCCTGAGGTATTTTCTTGGCAAATGGATATTCCTTTTTCAGTTCGTTTAATTTGGAGTCCAAGAAAGTATGTGAGTTCACCCATCATGCTCATTTCAAACTTTTTGGTCATCAGTTTCTCAAACTGTTTGCAAAGTTTGTAACTTGTTGAGCCAAAGATGATGTCATCAACATATACTTGGACAAGAATGACGTCATCCTTTGTTCTGTAGATAAACGTTGTGTTGTCAATCTTTCCTCTGACAAATTTGTTTTGGATCAGGAAGGCTGAAAGAGTTTCATACCATGCCCTGGGTGCTTGTTTCAGTCCATAAAGGGCTTTGTTAAGCTTGTAGACATGGTTAGGGTATTCACTACTTTCGAAACCAGGAGGCTGTTGCACATAAACATCTTCTTTGATGTTACCATTCAGGAATGCACTTTTAACATCCATTTGGTAAACTTTAAAGTTCATGTAAGTAGCATAGGCAAGGAAGATCCTGATGGCTTCCATTCTAGCAACAGGTGCAAAGGTTTCCTCATAGTCTATACCTTCCTGTTGATTATATCCTTTGGCAACCAGTCTTGCTTTGTTTTTGATGTCTGTGCCATTCTCATCAGTCTTGTTCTTAAAGACCCATTTTATACCAATGATTAAAACACCCTGGGGGCATTCAACAAGGGTCATGACATCATTTCTGTCAAATTGTTCCAATTCATCTCTCATGGCCTGAACCCAACTTTCATAATTTAGGGCTTCTTTGACATTTTAGGCTCAATCTCTGAGAGATAGTCAGCATAAAGACATATATTGGCAGTGGCGGCCTTGAGTTTAGCAACCTTGCTTCTTGTGAGCATGCCTTCAGTGGGTTCACCAATGATGTTCACAAGCTCAATGACTTTGGATCTAGTCCAGCTATCCTGAGGCTTGGGATAAGAATTTGAGCTTGAAGGAGCCTAATTAGGTTCAGACTCAGGAACATGAGGTGACTCATCATTATGTGCTTCAGTGACTTCTGTAGGAACAATTTGTTCTGAGGGTTCCTGAACAATTTGTTCAGTGGTATCAGTCTCATTTGGACAGGCTGAGTTTCAATGAACTCACTGATAGGTGGTTGTGGTAGGTTGTGAGGGATGATGTAATAGGAGACGTCAGCATCAGCTTGGTATTGGGTTGAGGGATTGTTATCAGGATGATACTCATCAGGAGGATACCTTGATGAGTCATCAATACCAATTTCTTCTACTGAGGAATTTGAGAACCTGATGGATTCAGTGCTCTCATCAACAGTAATGTGATAAGTTTCCTCAGTTTGTTGTCTCCTAGTGTTGAACACCCTGAAGGCTTTAGAAACCAGGGAATATCCCAGGAAGTATCCATCATCAGCTTTGGCATCAAATTTACCCAAGTGATCCTTGTGATTATGTATAAACACAGGACACCCAAATACATGAAAGTAACTGATGTCAAGAATCCTTCCCTTGAATATCTCATAAGGAGTCTTATTGTGCCTTTTCACAATGATAGACCTGTTTTGAGTATAACAGGCTGTTTTAACTGCCTCAGTCCAAAAGTGTTTTGAGAGGACTGAGCCATTTAACATTGTTCTTGCTGCCTCAATGAGTGTTCTATTTCTCCTTTCAGCTACTCCATTTTGTTCAGGAGTATAGGGAGAAGTGAAATTTTGAGAAATTCCTTTCTCATCACAAAAACACTCAAGGTCTTGGTTTTTGAATTCAGTGCCATTGTCAGTCCTGATCTGTTTAACTTTGACATCATTTTGATTTTCAATGTTCCTGACAAATGACATGATGGTTTCAGCTGCCTGACTCTTTTTGGTCAGGAAGTAAACCCAAGTATATCTTGAGTATTCATCCACAATGACCAGAGTATACTTCTCATGGTGGATGGACATTAGACTGACAGGTCCAAAAAGGTCCATATGAAGAAGATGTAGGCAGATTTTGATGGAAAAGGTTTGTTTGGTTTTGAATGATGCCCTGTGGTGTTTTCCTTTTTCACAAGCAGAACAAGGCTTGTCTTTGGTATACACCAGGGATGGAAGGCCCAGAACTTTGTTCTGTTTGGCCAGGTTGTTAATGCTCTTGAAGTTGAGATGAGACAGTCTCCTATGCCATAGCCAGTTGATTGTCTCACTTGCCTTTGAGAATAGACAAGTCCCATTCTGAGTCAGCGATGACATGTCAAGGACATATACATCATCCCTCCTAGGGGCAATCAACACAACTTCCTTATTGGCATTAAAGATGGTCCCCCTTTTGTCATCAAACTGAACTATGTATTTGGTATCACATAGTTGGGAAACACTTATCAGGTTGTACTTGAGACCATTAACATAAGCTATTCTTGTAAAAACTATACCATTGCAGTTTACTGAACCATAACCTTCAGTGGGAGCTGATGAGTTATCACCAAATACTACTTTGGGTCCTGGTTCTTCTACATATTTGTGCAGAAAACTTTTCACACCAGTCATGCTT
Source organism: Artemisia argyi (assembly GCA_030686995.1). Classification (NCBI taxonomy): domain Eukaryota; kingdom Viridiplantae; phylum Streptophyta; class Magnoliopsida; order Asterales; family Asteraceae; genus Artemisia; species Artemisia argyi. Next base: position 77,948,387 of record CM060684.1, on the reverse strand, counting down.
CTGGAGCATCCACTGTCTAGATGCCAAGTAGGATCCTTGATGTGTTTCTGCACAAACAGTAAACTGGGTTAGTTTTTCTTGTTGACCCACTTTCTAGTGGGCTTAGTCCTCAGGGACTTTTTGAACTCAGTTAGTGAATCATGGTCTGAAGTTGTGTGACCTGAGCTTCCACATGTTTTACCTGTAGGATCCCAAAACTTATATCATTTCACACATAATATAAAGATTATAAGAAAGATTAATAGAGAGATGAAGAAATAGAGAAGATGGGCAACTTCTAGAGAGAGAAAGGAATGTATTAGATTAAAAGAGAATGAGAGAAAATAACATAGAAGCACCACCTCCAAATGGTAGCATTTGAAGGTTTATATAGTTAGGATAAAGAGATGGGCCGGGCTTGGGCTTATGTAATGGACTAGACATAAACTAATACAATGTTAGATTAAACCAAGCCCGTTTACCCTTAACTAAACTACATGACTATTACAACATTATTACAAGATTCGTTGATACAATAATGATCGTCACTTCTATTTCTAGCAATCTCCCCCTAAGGGGCGATCATTGAGATCTCTCTTTGATTCCATTGATGATCAACACTTCTATTGCTAACAATCTCCCCCTAAGGGGTGATCATTGAGATCTCTCTTTGTGATCTTGATCTTTGAACTTTGAAGCTTGTTGTCATGAACTTTGAGTCTTTGTAGAATAGTCTTTAGTCTTTGTTCCTTCATGCTTTGTGATCTTTGATAACTGACTTTTCTTCGTTCTTTGTTCTATTGTGATGTGGTGTCATCTGCCTTTCGTCACTTCTGTGTCTGTGGTGGTTATCCGCCATTCCAACATGCTCATACGTCTTCAGTCTTTGTGATACATGCATTTGTAGTTCCCGTTTTCACACAGATCTTTGTCACTTTACTTTTGTAGGTTCTTTCACATTGCGTAGAATCTTTCTTTGAACCTTTCTTTGCTTTGATCTTTGTGAGAACATTCCTTTGACTTCGATATGCATGTATGAGCATGTGGAATCTGTCGCCATGGAGGTGATGTGTAGCTGCATGAAAACTGTTAGCAATAAATCAACCGGTACTTACAGATAAGGAATTAGAGATCGTCAACAGCATAGTGTGAAGACTCCTTCTAACCCTTACCAAGGCCGTTCCCATGTCAGATACTCTCGAGAGAGCTTACGAGACCTACTAAGTAGCTCAATGACTGGGTGAGTCGCTGGGGATCACTCCACGACTGTAGACCGTTTGAAACCACCGCGAACACTAAGCGTAACCCATAAAGAATTACCGAAGTGACCTGCTGTCAGGGCTATTTAATGTTGACCCTGGCAGGAGTTTCCGTTCAATCATTGAGAAATACATAAGTAAATCCTCTCATAAACGTTCTCGGCAGATTGCTAAGATCTGCGTAGGACTCTTAAGTTTACATCTGGCGTCCTTAATGATGAACAACCAGTGTAGAATTATCATGTGTTCCTATGAGATCTTTTAATGAATCTCGAGGCTCTAGACTCGATAAGTGCACATATGGTTTCCTATGCGGAGATTAGGGAGAGGTCTCCTGCTTCAATATCAACCATCTCTAAGAGACAGATCGATAGATTACACCGGTTCCCCGTGAGAATGAAACAAGCTCTTTTAAGAGAACTTGAGTGGTTAAGAAGGTTTAGTGCAGTGCGTCACTGGGTCCATGACGTCTTTATCTTCAATACCGGTGTCACCTTAGTAACAACCAGTAGCATATGAATTGAACCCGGTGTCTGCCCTAAGGTTGAACATTTGGAGGGCTATTTCTTTTCACCCTTTTTCATAACTTTTCTTTTTAATTCTTCAACCCCTTCTTTCTCCTTTCTCATTTTTTCCTTTTTTCAATCATACCTAAGGACTTCTAATTCTAATCTATTGGATTTGTCCTTGGGTAGATCCCTCCAGCTCTGGCGGATCATAGGACGGTTTTTCCTAACCTTAGTCACCTTATATCTTCATGACTATCCTATTGTTGCCATAAAACCATTCATTTAAAAATCTTCTCAAAGTGTTTATGATAATGAAACATATTTTGTTAACACTTTGAGAGTTTTGATTTCATTTTAAAGGACTCCCCCTTCACATGTGCTCATGGATTTTTAAGAAATTTGCACATGCGGAAGGAGTTTGCACTTTTTGAATTGATCCACTTTCAGTGAACATGACCGATTCGAGACACGCTTACATCACTAGTTAGACTAGCTTGAAATTATTACCCGTCCTGGTCAAGTCCAAAGAAAGTCTCTCGATATGGTACATTCTACTCAGACAAGTCCTATTCGAGACACGCTTACATCACTAGTTATACTAGCTTGAAATTATTACCCGTCCAGGACCAGTCTTTTCAATTAATGACATTTTAAGCTTCGTCAATTCATTGGTTATATCTGAGTCGAGCTCTTTTGAGATTCAATCACAATCTTTACACATTTTGATCACATTTTAATCACGTCTTCTCCCCCTCAAAAATAGCATGTCGTGATATTTTTGATATCAATGGATTAAGAAAAAGCTTTTGGAGAGAAAGACAGTTTTTTTTTTTTTTTTTTTTTTTTTTTTTTTTTTTTTTTTTGCATGAAATCGGAACATTTTTGTTTTTGAAATTACTCCCCCTCAAAACTCGCATATGTTTTTGAGAAATGTTAAACTTTTAAAGTTTAGAGGGAAGGAGTCTTCTTGAAGCAAAATTCTGAAAGAGAAAGAAGTTTCAGATTTGTTGAATTTTGCATCAAGGTTTTTTGAAAAACAAAGACTTCTCTTTATTTGAATAGGAAGGTCGCACTGAGGCGTACAACAGTGTCCATTTTTAGGATAAGTGCACTTTTTTGATGAAAATCATTTTTGCGTAGCACTTTCCTTTCTTTGAAAACTTGAGTTGTGCACTGTAAGGTGTACACAAGTCATTTTGATGTTTTTAGGATGAGTGCTCAAAAATTATTTAAAACCTTTGTTTTGGTTTAAGCACTTTCCTTTCTTTGAAGAACGAGTCCTTAGTTGAAATACTAAGAAGTCATCATTTAAGTCCGGGTTTCGTACTGAAGTATACGAAAGCCATTTGAAGAAACGTTTTGAGAGACGACATGTTTTAGAAAAAAAACATTTTAGAGAACTCTCGCTCAAGCATCTGTACATATCCGTATCATTGTTGAATGACATTTCTAGAAACGTACAGAATATCGATTATACAAGAGACATGTAGTGAGAAGAATATTTTTATATTTTTTTTGATTTTACATTGTTTTTGGATTTTTTGAAAATTTTATATTTTTGTATTTTGTTTTTGTTGGTTTTTCAAATTTTGTATTTTGTTTTTTTTTGCAAAAAAGTATTTACAAAGAAAAGATTTGAAGAAAGAAAGAAAAATTAAGGTTTGACAAGTAAAAGTGGAGTTACGAGTGGAATTAGAAAAGGATTTCCACATGCGATGTTGGCGTAAAGTTCTTCTTTACCACAATGGGTGTATGAACCCTCAACACTTTCACAAGTACCTGCATCCATAGAAGAAGAATTCTCACAAATAACAGTGTTAGAAGTACATGTTTCCTCACATTGAGGGTGTTCACTATCAACGGTTGTAGTGATTTCTACTTCCTTATCCTGATGATTTTCACTATTATTTGTCTTGGTGCAACAATCGAGAATCTTTCCTGTGGGAATCCATCTAAGACCAAATGTATTAAAAACTTTTCCCGTGGGAATCCACCTAAGGTAAGATCTAGACGTAGTTTTCTTATCAGATGCAGCGGAAGTCTCAGTCTTGGAAAAACTACATTCTTTAGGTATCCACCTATTAGGTTTCTTAGCCTCTTGCTTCTTATCAACGGGTTTGTTTCTATTTGGTTTCTTAGTGGATTGTACCTTAGTACGAGCATTTTCTTTCTTGATATATTGTGCAACACATGCATCATGATTAGCTGAAAAAACACATTTTTGACATGTAGGACAGATAAATTCAACATTTTTGTTTAAAACTGCAACCTTAACTTTGTCACTACAGTCATTTGGAAATTGTTTGTTGTTCGATGAGACTTTGGAATTCTTTGTGTTGCATTCTACATTCTTAGCATTTTGTTTTGTGCCACTACTCTTAGATGCAAGCCAATCCCTAGTATTTTGTTGATTGTTCCTAGGTAATGGTTTACTACTACTAGCAGTGCTTTGGAATCTTGTAGAATTCATCACACTAGGTTTTGCGCCTAAAATTCCGTCTTTTCGAAGTCGTGCCCTTTTCCTAGCTTCTTCTAGATGGTGATTGTGGACCATGTCATTAGAACCAAGAGACTCTTTAACAGTATTTGTAGTCACGTTTGGTGTACTATTCCTAGAAGAGCCTGGTGCACTCACATTTGTGTTACTTTCAACAACCAATTTTCGTTTATCAACAATCTTTTCAATTTCCTTTTGCTTGGGCAAGGGTTGTGGAGTGACTGGTTTTGTCAAATTATTTTTTTCATCGACTTTTGGAGCAAACTGGGAAATAGACATTTTTGGTTTTTCAACCGTTTTTGAAACATTTGGTTTCTCTAAAGTCGATGGTTTTGCAAACTTAGTATCCACACCCTTCCCTTTTAAACTTACAAGCTGTCCTCTCAAAAGATCATTTTGCTCTTTCATGTCCTTGTAGGCATGCTCATACGACAATTTGTCATACTTGCATTCCTCTGATTTTAGATCAAGTTGTTTGAAAAACGACATGTTTTCTTTTTCAAGTTTTACAAGAGCATTTTCATATTTGGAAACAATTTCAGATGTCTCAGCTCGCAGTCTTTCATCGTCCTCAACCGAATATGTTTGTAAAATGATGGACATTATATCAGTAGTCATAACGGCTTCGAAGAGTGAATCATTTAACCTTTCCAAAACATTCATGTTTTCACGAGTTTCATTAGCTTCGTTTACCAGGGATTTGTGGTCCTTGACAAATTCGGCCGTTTCTTTTAAGAAAGCGTTTTCAAAATGGATTACCCTCGCACTGATGTTATTCAGTGGGATAGTAATTTCGTTTTCAAACACCTTTTTCTGTTCGATATGAAAACTGGAATGCCAGTTTTTAATATTGATTGTAGTTTTAGAAGCAACAATATTTTGAAGTTCTTGAATTCTCTTTTTAACGTCATCCAGAATTTCTCTAGCCTCACTTGTATTAAAAGTGTTGCTAGAGGACATTTGTTCCATTTTTGAAAGAGATTTGGAAACAACTTTCTTTTTAGACAAGAATTTCGCGAATGGTCGTTTTATGGAAAACACAAATGGTTCTGTTTGTGAAACAAAAGTAATTCCCGAAAGTTTGTTCAATTTGTTGTAATCAATGGGTTTCAAATCCTTTTGTTTCATTTTAGTAATGCTCTCTTCGACAAGTTCCATCGTTTGCACAGAATCCCGAACGACGGGAGGATCATGTTTGGTGTATATCACATTACCATTATACAAAATATTCTGTACTTGCTGAGCTTTCTTGAGATTACAAGGAGTTGTGTTCCCTAGAGCCACTTTATGTTTTGTGTGGTAAATCGGATTAGTTTGATTAGCAATCATATTCATTGTTTGACTTGACTGACCCGACTTAACCACTAATTCTTCTAAATGTGCAATCATGTTTTCTGACTCTACGATTTCTTCCAAAAGTTTGTCTTCTTTCTTTGCAAAGTCCTTTTTCAACTCATCCCTTTCTTTTTCAGGATTGGTATAAGCTGTTTTTTGTTAGAAAGTTGCTTTTGTAAATCAGAAATTTCCGCGTTTAAAATTTTTATCTTCTTGAAAGAATTAACATCAAGTGTATCAAACTTGAGTTGCAATTGTTTTTCCCTTGAAACGGAATTTTGATAACCAGTTTCTAATTCAGACAATCTTTTGTTATGAAACTCAAAAGCTTTAACGTTTTCCTTGTAACTCTCAAGCTCAGCGGTCAATTTAACATTCGCGGCCTTAACATCGCGATTGACCTTTTTCACATTCTCAATTTGAATATGACAATTATTCAATAATGATTCAAACAAAGCACGTGTTTCCTCATCATTAGCACCATTTTGTGCAACTTGAACTCCATTAGGATCCATGTATGGAGTTTCATAGTTAACGTTGCTATTAACTTGTTCCCCCACATATGTATCATAAATAGGTTCAGGTGGCACATAATGTGGCTTCTCATGAGCAAACGGATTAGCATCATTACCATAATTTGGTACCTCATGGAATGGATCTGAATCATAAGTAGGAGGAAGATCAAAATCACTGCTTGATGTTGTTGCCTGCTGATTTGCCATAAAGTTGTAGGTTTCATTAAGATCTGCTGAATTGTCATTAATTCTTGTTGTAGCTCTAAACTCATTTTCCTCAGCAGTCAATGGTATTCCCAATTGTTCTTTATTGGCTAGCATCAACAAGTACTGGATCTTTTCAACCTTTGTCATTGCATTGACATTGTAATTAACACCAATATCACTGCTGTGAGTTGCTGATGTAGGTTTCTGAATCGAAGTCATGAAACAACAATCATTTCCATTATGATTGACCACATTCTGACTCTCAAACTGACCCATCGGATCTCCAACATATTCCCTTATCAGAATCCCCGTCTGTGTACTCGTAGCATATCTGTCATAGGAAGGTTCTGCATTTTCAGGTTCTTCTGACTTATGTTCACATGATTCTTCACCATTTTGTACCTTTTCAGTCAACGGTGGTCGTTTCATATGCTCAACGAGTGTGAAAGGAAATCCCAGGTCAAGATATTTGACGTAATCAGGTAGCTCATTTTCATCAACGTCTTGTTCATTATCAGTCAACGACTTCTCAGTCTCAGTCAATATTTCCTCATTCTCAGTAACCGACTTCTCAGTCTTAGGATATGGAGCAAAAAATTGAACAAGAGGATCCATATCAATCGATGAAAAGAAATTTGTGAGAAAAGACATTTTGAACGTGTGAAATGAATGCGGATCTTGTAGACGATAAAGAAGTGATATTTGTTGTCGAAACGTGTTATCCAATAACTAGCACGGTAGTTATTTTCAACGAACCCGAATAATCTCTAAATAATTCACAGTCTCGGAGTATAGAAGCTTAATCAAAATCGTTGTCCAAAATTATACAGACAATATCAACAAACACTTTAAAGTTGTTTAAAGCACTACAACTTGAGACCAAAATTTTTTAACAAAAATTCATCCCACACACTTTCTTTTTCTGCTTTTGAACAACCAACCCACGAAGCCTGTGAATCCGGTTCAGGCCCAATAATTTGATAGAACTCAATCCAAGTCTAAATATTCTATATCCCTAAATATTTGCTATAAAAAACATCCTAAACTCTCACTACTAACCCTAAATATTCTCACCTCAAAACAAACGCAGCCAACAACTAACGAAAAAAAATCTGCTACTTTTCTTTCTCTTGAAAAATCCGTCCCCTGTATTCTTGATAAATCTCAATCACCAAACCCTTTCAATTCTTCTACTCCATGAATAACAACAATCAACCGTCCCTTGTTTCTTTAATTCTGAAAACAAAAACTCCTAAATCAACAACCCCAGTTCGTCTCCTGATCAAATATTGTTACCACGAAGAAGTTAAAGGATCAAGTCTTCAAGATCTAATAAGGGTCTCAGGTAGGGTGATGTTGTTTTATTTATTTATTTTTTTTTTACAACCGATTGAAGAGAAGAGAGGTGCAGTCTTGTTCTTGTTCTTCTTTTAATTATTGGAAATTAAAGAAGTATAGCTTCTAACAGACCAGTGATGAAATCTTTTGTGTGCTAGATCTTTTAAGGTCGAAAGTTAATTGTAATACACGAATAGGAAACTGAGGTCTTGTGCTTTTGAATCGATTTTTTATTATTGTAGAAGATGAGATTGTTGTTGTGTCAGTGGTGACGAGATTTGTTACTGGATGTATGTAGTTGTAGACGAGAGAAAGGATTAGGATAGATTGGATTAGTCTTTTTTTTTTTTTTTTGAGCGTAAAAGTTGTGCGTAAACTTTAAGCGTAGAAGTTGTGCGTAAAATCTTTAAGCGTAGAAGTTAAGCGTAAAGCTTGGTTTTACGCGTAAGATTTTTACGTAAATGAACTTACTAACTTTCCAAGCTAGAAGTTATGTGTAGGATGATGAGTTTCGCGTAGACTTTGCTTGTTGTGCGTAAGAAAAGGGTTTTTTGCATAAGTTTAAGCGTAAACTGAGTTTTTGACTTTTCCGACCACTTTTCCGACGTCTTTTTCCGTCTAGCCTTTTTTCCGACAGCTTTATGACCAGTTATCAGACCACAAAATAATACAAATAAGCAAAAGAAACTCTTTGGATTTTTTTGGACTAAATAAGCAGAAAAACTAAGCGTGTAAAAAGGAGAAAATATGTAGATTGGACAAAGGACAAAATAAGCTTTTTAGATCTGTATGTTTCGAACCTTAAAATGTTGAACAAAATAAGGAGAAAAAAATTTGTAGTACCAAATAAACAGTAAAAAACTGTTAATAAACTAAAATCGAGACTAAAAAAGGTGCCAAAAAAAGGTTAAAGATTCACTTTTTAACACAAAAGACACGATTTTTAATAATAAAAACACTTCTAAATCATCTTATGGCTCTTGATACCACTTGTAGGATCCCAAAACTTATATCATTTCACACATAATACAAAGATTATAAGAAAGATTAATAGAGAGATGAAGAAATAGAGAAGATGGGCAACTTCTAGAGAGAGAAAGGAATGTATTAGATTAAAAGAGAATGAGAGAAAATAACATAGAAGCACCACCTCCAAATGGTAGCATTTGGAGGTTTATATAGTTAGGATAAAGAGATGGGCCGGGCTTGGGCTTATGTAATGGACTAGACATAAACTAATACAATGTTAGATTAAACCAAGCCCGTTTACCCTTAACTAAACTACATGACTATTACAACATTATTACAAGATTCATTGATACAATAATGATCGTCACTTCTATTTCTAACATTACCTTTTGTGGAGGTTGATGCCTCAGGTGACTGAGAAGTGTTGGTTTGGTTTTTCCTTCTGGACTGAATCACTTTGTCATGTCCCCTGGTTTTATGGGAGGGATCTCCACAGATGTCACAGCAATCTTTCATCATACAATCATTAGGAAGATGATCATTGAAACCATAGTGAGGACATGGTGAGAAAGGCTTGGCCTTCAGTCTTTGTTTGGAAGGTGTGGCATACTGATAGCCTTGGTTTTTGTATAGACCTCTTGCATTTAAAGAAGCAGTGTGGGAAATGTGATCACAAGTTATGTGGTCCTCTTGTTTGGATATCATACAAAACAGGACTCTGTAGCATTTATCAGTGCTGTGATTTGGATAATTGCACAGCTCACATCTCCCTGAGGGTCTGGGTGTGGTTTTTGGTTTGGAAGAACCTGAGGATACTGAGGGCTTTGTTGATTTTGAGTCAGAGTTTTTCTCAGTAGACTCAATTTTCTCACTCAGCATCCTGATAAGTTCAGCAAGCTGATCAACCTTTGAGTCAGTGCTTTCATGTTTCACTTCAGTGGGTACTGAAGATTTTTGGTGTTCAGTGGGTGCAGGAGTAGGTCTTTTCAGAATAGTCCTTCCTAACCCTGATTTCTCTTTAGGAGAATGTGGTTGATAGACTAATGGTGCAAGGTCAGAATTGGGTTCCGCTCCCTGAAGTTGTTTCAGTGGAGGGAGTGGTGAATCAGACTTAGACTCAGTGATGGACTCAGTAGGACTAAGTTCATCAGTGACTCCTAGCAGTTCCTTGATAGCCTGACTTTTAGGCTCCAGGATTCTTCCAGTATTAAAATTTGGCATTTTACTATCAGGATTGTTTCTTTCAATCCAATCACTGGGTTTAGGAGCAAGTTCTTTGCTAGAGAGTATGTTTGTTGACAGAAAAGTTGTTGAATGGCTGCTTTCCCCAGAAACTTCAGTGAGTTGATCATCACCCAAACCAGTCTTTTTGGAGCTGGGTGAGACACTCAGTGTTTCATAAAGTTTGGGCTTTTTCTGAGTCCATTTCCAAATAGTTTCCTTTTCTTTCTTAAGTTCTTCCTGAAGAGCTTGATTTTGTTTTACTAGTTCAGAGTTTGGAATTTGAAGTGTAACACTTTCAAGCTTGGCTTGTTTTAAAGCAAGTAATTCATCTCTACTATGATTTAATTCAAAACTTAGTTTGTTAAATTTTGAAAACAAGTTCAGTCTTTGCTCTTCAACATACTTAAGATCAACATTAATATAATCTAAGTAAGATTTCCAATCATCATCATCATCCATAGAAAGTAAAAGATTTACCTTCCTCATAGTGATGTTGACCCATTCACCATTTCTTGCATGACTCTTCCCCACAGCAAGCTTGTCGTCATCTGATAGAGCCATCAGGGCACTGATGTGAACTTCATCATCATCAGAGGACACTTCAACCTCATCCCAGTCATAAGTTTCAGCAACAAGCCCTTTGTTCTTGGCCTGAGAAGGCTTTGGAGCCTGAGGAGGCTAAGAGACTGTTGAGGATGATTAAAGAAGGGCAAGTTTAGCTTTTGCCTTTCTGTACTTGGCTTCAAAGTCAATTTGAGGGACTTCTTCAAATCTTTGACTAGACTGAAGCATTTTTTGTTGAAATTTGCTGGGGCCTGAAAAAGAGTTATTTCCTGAAAATTTGAAGGATGGTTCTGAGGTTGTTTTTGAAAAACAATCTTTAGCAAAATGGCCCATTTTGCCACATTTAAAGCATTCAGTGTTGTCATTTGCTTTTGAAGGAAATTTGTTTTTCTTAAAAACCTTTTTGAATTAGCAAGGAGTGCTCTTTCATGAAATTCAATTTGAAGATCATTTAGGTACTCCTCACTGGTTCTTTGGTCAACCTCATCATCAGATCCATCCTGAAAATTCTGCACAACACCTTTTGAATAGAAAGCAGTTGATACGGGTGAAATTGTCAAGGCCTTTTTGGTCTCCTGAGCTTTACCAGGGTATCTCCTGGTGATAAGATTGTCTTCATAGACAAACTTCCCATAGATGGCAGGGAGCTCATGGTTCTGAATGTGGTTTGCATTTCTCAATCCCTGAGAGAAGTTTAACCACTTCTCAGGGAGACTGTTGACAAAACCAACATTGATCTCATGTTTTGATAGTATAACACCATCATTGGTCAGCTCATTCAGGAGGGTCTTATACCGAGTATAAGTCTCAGAGAGACTTTCAGAATCCTTGGCCCTGAAGGTATTGAATTCAAGCTTCAGGTCCATGATTCTATTCTCTTTGGTATCAGAAGGCCCTTCATAGCTATGAACCAGGTCAGTTTGTTGGGAATTATACTAACAGTTACCTCGGTTAAGAGAAGATGTTACAACTGCAAAAGATTGTACTTGCAGTGGAAACTCATTACCACTGCAAGAACATATATTACCACTGCTTATTAGATAACTGTTAGGAAACGTGTTTAGATAAATATAGAATAGATCTTGTGTATATCTTATTCTATTAGCATTATACTTATCTTGTAGAAGAGGACGCCTTGTGCTATAAAAAGAGATCCTAGGTTAAAGGTTTTATATACGTTTCTAGAGCTTCAAGGTGTAACTCTAGTGATATCAAGATCACTCGTATTATTATCATTAATAATATTGGAGCTAATAGTTTGTTTACATACATTGTTCTTATTCATATACAACTGTCTTACTCACAATCAAACTTCTAAGTGTTACTAAGTAAATTCTGCATACTTAGTGATATAACTCAAAGTATCAATCTAACACAAGTTCAAGGTGTTTAGATCCATCAAGTGGTATCAGAGACAGGTTTTGATACTTTGATTTAGAAGACTCTAGTTCACTCAGAAGAATCTATGGAGACAGAAACCAGTAACTCAAACATTGCTGCTAAGCTTCCAAAGCTTAAGTTGAATGATTTTGAGATGTGGAGGCTAATGATCGAACAATTCTTTATGGTCTAAGACTACACACTTTGGGAGATCATTATGGTTGGAAATTCTTTCAAACCAAGTTCTACTTCAGAGATGGTTAATGGCAAGGAAGTAATTAAGGTCAACACTGGACCTGTTACTAATGATGAAAGACTTCAGCTGAAGAATGATCTGAAGTCCAGAGGTTTGTTGCTGATGACACTTCCCAGAGACCAAGTTCTAGCATTCAGCAAGTACAAGACTGCAAAGACTCTTTTTGATGAGATCTGTGAAGTTTTTGGTGGTAATGATTCCACCAAGAAGACTCAAAAGACCTTGCTGAAGCAGACTTATGAAAACTTTGGTTCAACAAGTAATGAATCTCTTGATAGCATCTTCACAAGGCTACAAAAGATTGTTACTCAACTCACTGTTTTTGGGATTGAGGTAGAAAGGGAAGACCTTGATCTAAAGTTCTTAAGAAGCTTACCCTCTGAGTTTGGAACCAATGTTGCTGTGTGGGAAGATAAGCCAGAATTGGAGACAATGAAACTTAATGATTTGTACAATAACTTCAAGGTTATTGAACAAAGATTGAAGAAAGCTGGCAAAATAAGCTCAAGTTCAGGAAGTGTAGCACTCATATCATCATCTCTTGATGATAGTTCAGATGAAGAAAGTGATAGTGATGATGACAATGCTAACATTGTTGTTTCCACTGGTAGTGGAAGTGTTTCCACTGGTAGCTCAAAGAGACAGATTGCAGGACTTAGTGATACTACTTTTTATGCCTTTATATCAAGTCAAGTGGGTGGTTCAATTCTCAATCATGAGGATTTGGATCAAATTGATGAGGATGATATGGAGGAGATGGACATTAAATGGCAAGTGGCTTTACTAAGCTTAAGGACAAAGAAATTTTGGAAGAAGACTGGAAGAAAGATCAACATCAGTGGCAATGAAACAGTAGATTTTGACAAAAAGAAGGTGGAGTGCTATAATTGTCATAAGAAGGGGCACTTTGCCAGGGAGTGCAGGAAGCCAAGGAAATCTGACAACAGGTCAGCTTGGTATAAGCAGGACAAGAAGAAGGAACCTACTACTGATGAGCCAAAGGGGCTATTGGCTATTGATGGAGTGAGCTTTGATTGGAGCTTTATGACCAAGGATGAGGAAGATGATTCAGAGTCTGCAATGGTTGCTACTGAGCTTGCACTAATGGCTTTTTTTGACTCTGAGGTACAAATTGATAATGCTTGTTCTAAATCTTGTAAGGCCTTAAAAGAGTATGAGAAAATTAAAGCACAATTTAATGAACAATGCCTAGAGTTAACTCATACTAATTATAACTTAGCAAATCATAAAAGAGGCCTAGGTGTTTTAGAAACTCAATTAGAGCATTATAGGGCAAATGAATCTAAGTTCAATGATGATATTGCAGTATTAAGAAGAGACATAGATTATTAGGTTGCTGTTAATAAGGTTCTTAGAGAAGAACTAGAAAAGGTTAAGATGGCTAGTGAGAATATAATGATAACTAAGCAAACACTGGATCATCAATCCAAGTGTATTGACAAAATTTGGGAAGCCCAAGTTGTGAGCAAAGCCAAATCAGGAATTGGATACAAAACAGTTCCACCACCTCTAAGAGGTGTTCCATCACCTCCTGGCATTGACTTAGCTCACACAGGATTAGAGGAATTCTAGGAACCACCTATGACCTATGGACCAAAGTTTGTTAAACCAGTTGAAATTGAAAAGGTTCAGGTTGAGGTTGATATATTTGATAGTGCTAGTGACTCATCTCTTAAAGATGAAAATTTAAATGTTGAGTCTAAACCTAGTATTCCTGAGAATGTTAAAGTGGAGGTTAAAAGAAGTATTCCTGATGTAGTCAAATAGAAGCCTAAGTCACAACCTAATTTCACTAGGCCCCCTACTAGATATGCAGAGATGTACAGAAGTAGGTCACCAACTCCTAGGGGTAATATGAGGAGTTGGAATCATGTTAAATCTAGGCAATTTGGTAGTGATTTTGTGTTCAATAACAAACCCTGTCATATATGTGGTAGCTTTGACCATTTGTCTTATAGCTGTACCTACCACTTGGGAAGAAGGGAAGTGTTTGGGAATACTAGGGTGAATGGACAAAATGCTAATAACTTAACTCACCCAAATCCACTTAGCAAGATGATTCCCAGGTCTGTTTTGCTTCATTCTGGCATTAAACCAATTTCCACTGCTAGACCAGCAGTTTCCACTGCTAGATCAGCAGTTGCCACTGCCAGAAATAAAAACAGAGTTTACCCTAAGCCCCCTATTACTACTTTTGTTAAATCTACTCAAACAGGTTAAAAGACCAATTTTGAAAAGAAAGTTAACAATAATCAAAAGTGGGTACCCAAAGTTTCAAAACAAGCAGTTTCCACTGCTAAGCCAGCAGTTACCACTGCAAGGCCAAAGGTTACCACTGGTGGGTCTGTTAACAAGAAAAGGGTAAATATGGGAAATGATGTTAAGGCCTCAACACGTTGGGAATGGAAACCAAAAGGAACCATCACCTCAAACAATCCCAATGGTGTATCAATGACCTTTGATAGATATAATTATATTGATACACGAGGCAGATCCAAGTCATTTGTGGCTTGGGTCCCCAAAAGGAACTAATTCCTTTATTTTGTGTGCAGGGACATTCAAAGACTACAAATGATCAAGGATACTCAGACAGTGGATGTTCCAGGCACATGACTGGCAATAAGTCCTATCTTTCAGACTTTCAACCTTATGATGGACAATTTGTCTGCTTTGGAGGAGGAATTGGTGGCAAAGTTTCTGGCAAAGGAACAATCAAGGCTGGAAACATTGATTTTGAAGATGTGCAGTATGTGAAAGAACTCAAGTACAACCTCTTTAGTGTGTCACAGATGTGTGACAAGAAGCATAGAGTTCTATTCACAGAAGATGAATGCTATATCTTATCTAAGGATTATAAGCTTCCTGATGAAAGTGACATTTTGCTTAAAATCCCTAGAAAAGGTAATCTGTATAGCATTGACATGAAGAACATAGTGGCTAATAATGATGTTACTTGCTTGCTTGCTAAAGCCACTTTGGATGAATCAATGCTTTGGCATAGAAGACTTGGTCATGTCAACTTCAAGACCATCAACAAGATTGTGAAAGATGGACTTGTCAGAGGTCTACCAGAGAAAAGATTTGAAAATGACCAAACTTGTGTTGCCTGTCTCAAAGGAAAGCAACACAGAGCTTCATGCAAGACCAAAGCATTCAATTCTATTGATCATCCACTCTTTATGCTGCATATGGACTTGTTTGGTCCTACTTCTGTGAGCAGCATAAATTTGAAGAAGTATTGTCTTGTTGTGACTGATGATTTTAGTAGATTCACATGGGTTTTCTTTTTAAGAACCAAGGATGAAACCACTGCATCCTTAAGACATTCATCACTGAAGTTGAAAATCAATATGAAAAGAAAATCAAGATCATCAGGTGTGACAATGGGACAGAATTCAAAAATAAAGTTATGGATAGCAGAGACAAAGGTATTAAAAGAGAATTTAGTGTTGCAAGAACTCCTCAACAGAATGGAGTTGCAGAAAGAAGAAACAGAACACTAATTGAGGCTGCTAGAACTATGTTAGCTGATTCAAAGCTTCCAGTGACTTTTTGGGCTGAAGCAGTTAACACTGCTTGTTACATAGAGAACAGAGTTTTAGTGGTCAAAACAAAGAACAAGACACCTTATAAGTTGTTCAGAGGAAGACCTCCTACTTTGGAGTTTATGAGGCCATTTAGGTGTCATGTTACCATTCTCAATACCATTGATCATCTGGGTAAATTTGAAGAAAAGTCTGATGAAGGCTTCTTTGTTGGATACTCTATGGTTAGCAAGGCTTTTAAAGTCTATAATTTAAGAACAAAGAAGATTGAAGAGAACTTGCATGTTCAGTTTCTTGAAAATAAAGCAAACATGGCAGGTTCAGGACCAGATTGGCTATTTGATCTTGAAACATTATCAAATACAATGAATTATGTTCCTCTCACTTCAAGCACTGGAGACAAAGATCTTGAAGATTCAGAAGAATTCATTGATGAAGATGAAGCTTGTAAAGATGATGAAGATCAAATTGTTATGCCACTTTGGGACTTTGTTGATAATTCTGAAAAGACAAGTGATGCAGATGGTGTGAATTTTGATGTAAATAAAGATATTCCTACTAGCAGTGGTAACTCCATTCCCACTGCTACACCAGAAGTTTCCACTGTCAGCCCAAATGTGGAACATACTTCTCAGGAATCACCAAGTGATGATGTAGAGATCTCAAACATGCCTACAACATATGATATTCCTAGCACATCACAGTCTTCAATTCACAAAGTGCATCCACTTGATAATGTTATTGGTGAACTTCAATCAGGTGTGAAGACTAGAAGACAGACAAAGAAAGATGATATTCATGGGTTCATAAGTGAAGTGTATGAGTCCAAGAAACATAGTAAGAAGAATGAGTGTTTGTTTTTCTGTTTTCTCTCACAGGTGGAGCCTAAGAATGTGTATATGGCTCTAGGAGAATCTAGCTGGGTTGAAGCTATGCAAGAAGAGTTGCTGCAATTTAAACTTCAAAAGGTTTGGGTTCTTTGTGATTTGCCTGATGGTATGAAAGTCATTGGTACTAAATGGGTTTTCATAAACAAGAAAGATGAAAAAGGTATTGTAATAAGGAACAAAGCTAGATTGGTTGCTCAAGGATACACTCAAGAGGAGGGTATTGATTATGAAGAAGTTTTCGCTCCTGTTGCAAGGATTGAGGCTATTAGCTTGTTTTTAGCCTATGCATCCTTTATGGGCTTTACAGTCTATCAAATGGATGTTAAGAGTGCCTTTCTGTATGGTACTATTGATGAGGAGGTATATGTCTCTCAACCTCCAGGCTTTGAAGATCCTCAACACCCAAATAAAGTTTATAAAGTGGTTAAGGCTCTTTATGGCTTACATTAGGCTCCAAGGAAGTGGTATGAAACCTTAGCTAATTATTTGTTGAATAATGGGTTTCATAGAGGTAAAATTGATCAAACTTTGTTCATCAAGAAAGACAAGGGTGATATTCTACTTGTTCAAGTTTATGTCGATGATATTATCTTTGGGTCTACTAAACAAGAGATGTGCAAAGAGTTTGAGAAGCTGATGAAAGATGAATTTCAAATGAGTTCTATGGGAGAACTTACATTCTTTTTGGGGCTGCAAGTACAACAGAGTAAAGAAGGCATCTTTATAAGTCAAGACAAATATGTGGCTGAAATCATTAGGAAGTTCAAGTTTACTGATGCAAAACCCTCAAATACCCCTGCTGACAAGACCACTCATCTATTGTTGAAGAATGCTAGTGGTGCTGATGTTGATGTTCACACTTACAGATCTATGATTGGTTCTTTCATGTATCTTACTTCATCAAGGCCAGACATTATGTTTGCTCTGTGTGCTTGTGCAAGATTTCAAGTGACTCCAAAGACATCACATATGACAGCAGTGGAAAAGATTTTTAGGTACTTGAAGACTTATCCTAATCTAGGATTATGGTATCCAAGAGACTCTCCTATGGAATTGATCACATACTCAGATAGTGACTATGCTGGTGCAAGTTTGGATAGAAGATCAACTACTGGAGGATGTCAATTTCTTGGATGTAGATTGGTGTCATGGCAGTGCAAGAAGCAAACTATGGTTGCTACTTCAACCACTGAAGCAGAATATGTTGCAGCTACTAGTTGTTGTGCTCAGATCCTTTGGCTTCAGAATCAATTATTGGATTATGGGTACAATTTCATGAACACCATTATCTATATAGAAAATAGTAGTACCATATGCATTATTAAAAATCCTGTGCAACACACAAAAACTAAACATATTGAAATTAGACATCACTTTATTAGAGATTGTTTTGAGAAAAAGCTTATTAATGTTGTCAAAATCCATACTGATGACAATTATGCTGATTTATTAACAAAAGGGCTTGATGTGGGTAGGTTTCAAAACTTGGTAACAGGTATTGGAAAGCTCAATCCATAAATCATTGATGTCTAATACTTTTCAGTGTTGCAGGATAGTTTTTAGGTACTAATATTGTTTCTATTGTATGTATGGTTTTCTACTAATTTGTATGCTGAGTTATCAAGAGCACAATGGAAATTAACAAACAACAGTGGAAAGTTTGGTGATAATAGCAAGAACAAAGAGTACTTTTATTGATTAACAAGAGAGTACATCACATCCATTCAGATAACATTGTCACCAACATAAAAAACCATCACAAAAGACATAAACCTACAACCTAACACCTACTCCATAGGTTTCTTTCCTTTTCCTTCATAGTCATGCTTGCCTTTGGAAGCTTTCTTTCTCTTGTCATCAAAAGAGAGTTGTTTCCTTGGACAAGCAAGTCCCAGAACTTGCTTGGGAGGTGCTTGGGTGGGCTTCTCAACAGCAGGCCACTTCATGTTGCTTATGGCAGTCTTCAATGCTGTGGTGAGGGCCTTTGGAAGCTCTTTAGAAAGATCAAAGGTTGGATCATTATCATCATCAGAGGAAGAACTAGAATAGAACTCCAAAGATGGAGCAGGGGAAGCTTCAGCCTTTTTGGATGGCTTGTTGGATGCTGTGAAAGTGGTTGCACTTGATGGGAAGTAATCACTCCATCCTGTTGAAAGATCCTCTGAGTTTGAACAAAAGCTGATTTCTTCATCAGATGAATCATCAGAAGATATGTAGACTATTGGGAACCAGCTCATTGTGTTAATTAAGGGTTTGTGTTGTTGAAGTTGTTTGTTGATGAGAGATAAAAGTTTTGAGCCCCCTTTTATAAGCAAAGTCAAGGTCGAATTCTAATTAATGAAGAATATTTACTCTTACCTGTTTTGGTAGGTTAGAGGAGTAAATTTAGTTATTATCGGGTTGACTTTTGGAAGATATTTTTGTGAATAGTAACTTGGTTAAAAAGTTACTTTGGGTTAATCTTTATGGGTTAAGTTGAAAGTTACTTTGGTTTGCAGCATACAACCCATATTATTAGAGTCATTGGAGTAATAAGGTGTGTATCTTAGACACACAACAAATGGTTATTGATTCACCATGTCTAATCCACAAAAGAATCAACTAGTCCAGAGCAAACGGCTACTGGTAAAGACTTATCAAATCCGTTTATGGTTGATAGTTTACCAAAAACTAGGTCATCAACTCACCATACTCCAAGTGATCAATTTGGCTAGTCCATAAGCAAACGGCTCATGGTAAAGACATATCAAATCCATTGATAGCTGGTAGTTTGCTAAAAACTATGATAAGAGCAGCAAATTTTTATGTTTTATTCACCACTGCTCTTTGATATGTTGTGAAAATTTTACCACTGCTAGTTCATTAGTTACCACTGCAAGAGTAATTTTTCCACTGATGAACTAGCCGTTACAACTGTTGTGTCAGTAATCCATTTTTTACTAGCCGTTGTAAAAGTAACCGTCTTTCCTTATTAATAGGGTAAAATCTTTTGTGAATTATCTACTTACTTATTATAAATTATTCTTTTTCCAAAGATAATTCTTTCTAAAGATAATTCACATTGCGCAACCTCCTCAAACCCTATTAGTATAAATTGATCATCATACGGCTTGCTTTTTATCTTGATTACTAACACTTTTATTCTCTTTTTCACAAATATCATGGCGATTCTAAAATTTGTCGAGGAGCACAACCAAGTGGCCTACTTGCAAAAGTCAAACGAGAAGAGTAGCTCTGTTTTTCATCAGATTGTGGATTTTCTAAACACAACTCATATAAGGTATGCCTTAACTATTAATCCCACAATCTATGCCTCTCATATCAAACAGTTCTAGAACACTGTGGAGTCCATAACTCTTGAACAGGGAGACACACATGAATCTGTGGATGCTCTAAGAGCCACAGTTGATGGGGTAACTATTGATGTTACTGAGTCATCCTTGAGGAGAATTCTCCAATTGGATGATCTCAATGGTATCATCACATTACCTAATTCAGAAATTTTCACTAATATTGCTTTAATGGGGTATGATACATCTGAACAAAAAGTTACTTTCAAAAAAGGATGTTTTTGTCCCCATTGGAGATTTTTAATTCATACTCTTTTACATTGCCTAAGTCCTAAGAAAACTTCTTATGAACAATTTGCATCAACCATGGCTTATCCTTTGGTTTGTTTGGAAACTGATAGGACTTTCAATTTTTCAAAGTTTATTTTCAATAATATGAAAGGCAATGTAAAGAGTCAATATAAATTTTTGATGTATCCAAGGTTTGTGCAAGCAGTGTTAAATGAGTTTCAACTAGACCCTCACAATAGAATTTATGAACCTTCCAGTCTTAAGCCAAAAGTTTTTCAAAACATGTGTAAGGCTTCAGATCCTTGGAATGGGGAGGTTCATCCACTTTTTCCTCAAATGCTTGCTAAAATTGCTCAAGTACAGGGTGAAGATGCAACCATCCCAGTTGTATCCCATAACACACTCCATATTGTTGTTCCACCAATTCACCATACCCCTGCTATAACTCACACTTATGAGAGAAGGTCTAAACAGCCAACTTCTCTCATCTCAACATTGCATGTTGCTGAACCCTTTGGTTTAGGAACAAGCAGTGGTGGTTCAAGGCTTAATCCTAGTCCAACTATGGAAGAGCCTGAATCAATGCCTCATGATTCACCTCTCCCAACAGGTTACACAGTTGGAAGTGATGAAGGCAGTGTGCAACTACCTGAATTGATGGACATTTGTACCAAATTAGTCAAGCAGGTTCAAGCTCTGGAGAAAGATCTGGCACAGACCAAAGAACAACATGCCACAGAGCTGAATCAATTGAAGGATGAGATTCAAAGATTGCAGAATGAAGTTGAGAATCTCAAGAAGAAAGGATCTGCTAAAGTTGTGTTATCTTCATCATCTTCACCTCAGGATGAGTTTTCTGCAAGTTCTACTAAAGTTTTGGGAGATTCTTCCAAACAGGGGAGGAAAACAGATGCAGAGCTCAAGGGGAGGAGTAAAAATTTTGAAAAAGAGTTTGCTGAGCTCACTGATTCTGATAATGCTCAAGCAAAAGATGATGTAGCTGAGACTGAGGGGAGGAAATTGGATTTTGAAGATATGGATGCTGATGTTGGTTTTAACTTTGATGATTTAGTTGGAACTGCTCAACAAATTTCCACTGAAGCAGAACAAGCTCCCACTGATCAACCAATTACCACTGCAAGTGAAAAAGTTCCCACTGCTACTCAAGAAATTACCACTGCAGAGGAAGAAGCTGCCAGAATAAGATTAGTCAAAGGAAAAGCTATTGTGATTGGTTTAGAACAAGAGCTTACAAGAAAGATTTCTAAGAAAGAACAAGCTCAAATTAATTTTGATGCAAGATTGGCAGAGCAACAGCAAGCAGCAGAGAATGAAAGAAAGAGAAAGCTAGAGGAAGATGAAGTTGCTAGTTTTATGGAAGCAAAGAGGTTGGATAAACTTAAAGCTGTTATGGCAGAACCAATTTCAAGTGTTTCACCAACTGTCATACATGAGAAACCTCCATTGTTCACTTATGTGCCTACAGAAGAAGAGATTGACTACTTGATTAACAATGATCAAATAATCAGGAAGAAGGCCATTGAACTTATTGCAAATACAACCTTGAATGAAGACCAAAAGTCTGCTCAACTTAAAGATTTCATTCAAATGAAGAATCAGCAGGCTCTTGATGAAATCATTGGGGATGTTAGAAAAGGTCAAAAGAAGCCAAGAAAGCTTACAAAGGCACAGATCATTGCTGAGATGAAGAATTTTTGTTGCCATGTTGGTAATATGAAGATGGCTCAATTCAAAGGAATGTCACATGATCAAATTGAAGGTATTTACTACAGAATCAAAAGACAAGATAGTAAATTCATTCCAATGGATCAAGAACCTATAGTTATGAAGACAAAAAGGTCTGGAGTGAGTCTTGGATCAAAAGATGCAAGACTCAAGAATCATCTCAAGCAGAAGAGGGTCCTAGCATGTTGACAGAAGAACAAGTTACAAACATGTTGTTCATAGAGACTGATGTACTTAATATTGAACCTCTACAAGCAAAATATCCAGTTGTTGGTTGGGAGATCTTTTCTGATAGTTTTGGTGTAGCTTGGAAGATCATCAGAACTGGAAGTGTCACAAGCATTTGCAGAGATTTTGAAGACATTGTTAGATCTTGTGATAGAGAAGACTTGGATACTTTGTGGCGGATTGTTCAAGATCAGTTCAAGAAGGATGAACTTGTTGATGTCAAGGCTAAGGAGTTATAGGTTCACTTCAGAAGATTATATGAACCTGACCCAAGTGATAGATATTGGAGATTTGAAGCTCATGATCAAAGAACCTTGTGGAAGTTCTATGATTCAAGTTCTGTGCATCATGTTTCTACTCAAGATGGAGTTGATGTTTTTATGCTGGCTGAGAAAGAATATCCATTGAGAGCTGGAGTATTGGATGTGATGAGAACAGTGAAGCTTAGGTGTTGGGAAAGAACTGAAGTCATAGAAGATTTGCTACAAAGGATTTATGATCAAAGTGTGAGAGCTGATAAAGAGTTAAGAAGAAGAAGATAAGTGTTTGGAAGAATTCCCATATCCTCATGTTTGCTGAATACTTGAAGAAACTTATTGATTTATGTATTAATCATAAGTTAGGGGAGGATTGTTGGGAATTATACTAACAGTTACCTCGGTTAAGAGAAGATGTTACAACTGAAAAAGATTGTACTTGCAGCGGAAACTCATTGCCACTGCAAGAACATATATTACCACTACTTATTACATAACTGTTAGGAAACGTGTTTAGATAAATATAGAATAGATCTTGTGTATATCTTATTCTATTAGCATTATACTTATCTTGTAGAAGAGGACTCCTTGTGCTATAAAAGGAGATCCTAGGTTAAAGGTTTGATATACGTTTCTAGAGCTTTAAGGTGTAACCCTAGTGATATCAAGATCACTCGTATTATTATCATTAATAATATTGGAGCTAATAGTTTGTTTACATACATTGTTCTTATTCATATACAACTGTCTTACTCACAATCAAACTTCTAAGTGTTACTAAGTAAATTCCGCATAATTATTGATATAACTCAAAGTATCAATCTAATACAAGTTCAAGGTGTTTAGATCCATCACAGTCCATGTCTGCTGGGCAGTGGGACAATTGATCACTGATTCCATTATATCATCAGGGAGGCATGATATAATGATGCTTTTCAGGTGCTGGTCTTGATTGACCACCCTCCTTTCATCTGGGGTCCACTGAGCTTCAGGTTTAATTAAACCTTGGGCAGTTGTTGGGACATATGGACCATCATTAATCAACTTAATGTAATATGGTTCCATCCCAGTTAAGTAGCAAAGCATTCGCTTTTTCCACTTATTAAATTTGCCAACTTCTAGTCGAGGGGCAGTTGCTGAATAACATCCACCCTTTTTGTCGACAAGTTGGGGAACATCTATGTCAGTCATGGTGGGATCTTGATTTTAAAAACTTGAGTACTCTTAAGTTTTGAAAACAGGTTTAGGTTTTACAAATCAGAGGCTCTGATACCACTTGTTGGTCCCATTTACTTGGTTAATTATAACTACAAAGCTAAAGTAACCAAGTTATATGACTTCAAACAAAGATGTATAAAACGATTAACAATAAAGAAACGTAAACATAAGAGAAAATATTTTTTAACGTTTAATTTTTTATTAGAAGTTAATCAAAAAGAATCGTACCCAAGTGTTTGCGGAATAACACTTGGGATTGAAAGCGACAAGTATGGTATTGACTCCTCACTAAACTCAATCTATGTTGAGTGACAACTTTCAGGACCCACTGAGCTATCTCAGGGGTTATGTTGTTCTTTGGAGGAGTAAAAGCGGTTTGTGAATGCTTAGCATTAATTGCACAAACTTGTCAACTTTTAATCCTCTCTTATGCTATCTATTTATACACAAATGTGAACAACCCTATTATACAATGGACCTAAGTGTTCCTCAATAAAATCTTGATAGATTTTATTCTCTGGCAAGGGGAACTTCTTTGGGTTAAGTCCAAAAGGCACTTTCTAATGACAGCCTGGTTTTAGCCATTTGTGGAAAGTTTTACCTTAAAATGATAAAGCACTTTAGTGAAACAGATCAAACTTTCCCGCCCAGTCCCGCCAAAACTTCAGTCTTCTAGTCATCAGTCTTCAGTACCATGAAGTTGTTGAGGAGTCATGGGGTTCAGTGAGTTATTATCATCCTCACTGAACCCATCACCTTCTTCTTGGCTTAGATCACACTTCACTGAGTTTCGCCTCACTGAATGGAGAACCTTTCTTCTTAGGCTCGGTCTAAGCATCCTGAAGATGACTCACTGAGTTACTGTTCACTCAGTGACTTGTTAATACTTAGGTTATTTTACGTTCAAATCCTTGTTAGGAGAGGATTGGGGAATTCAGTGACCCAACATTATTGACTAAAAATTGAATGCTCGACACATTATTTTCAATAAACTTACTTGCTAACGAATCTATAGTATTAGCCCGTTTATCGGTATTACATGAAGTAAAATATTGCATGTTTAATTTGTAACGTACTATTAATATGAATGCTAAGTATTCATTCCATCGGTGGCCGTGGCGTTGTTCTTCTTCTTCTTGTTGTTGTTTTTGTTGTCTTTGTCGTTGTTGTTCATTAGCTTTTTGCATGTTTTGTTCTTGATACAATTTTTGTGACTTCTCGATCTCCTTCTTTAATGCTTCTTGACGCGCTGCAAAAAACAATTAGATATAGTTGGATCAAAAGTGTAGATTGGCAGGGACACATCAACCCTGTGTACCATAATGGTACCCATCAACCCTACCCAGCAAAGGTTTGATGACTGTGAAATACCTCAACCCAATACCCAACCATGGTGCGGAACAGAATCGAACTCGCGTCCTTTAGTTTGATCAAGACATCACATGGTTGAGCCCAGGCTTCTAAGGTAGCTGGTTGATATCATTAAAGCTTGTGGTCCCCAAGTGAGGACTTCCTGGTTGGCCACCCAACCCGGTACTACTCTCACCTAGGCTCGCTTAACTTAATAAGCTTCACCCAGTGGACTTGTTGATCGTAAGTAACTTAAATACAATTAATCAATATATTGCACTCTCGATCAAGTTGAAAATGTTCATGCATGTTCCACTTAATTGATAAGATAACGATGTGTAGGATCTCTTAAACCATAAGAGAAGATTATGTTACTACCAAACCTGCTAAGCACCATCTTTATGTCCTACATTGTTACACACAAAACACACGTGAAATTTACATAAAACAATATAAATCAATATGCTAAATAAGTAAGACGATATGATGCTTACTTTACCACCATAATAAGTTGTAGCTCAATGTGCACACGGTGTGGAGGAACTTGTGGTTTATTGTGTGTGATTTTTGACACATTATATAGTTGATAAAATATTTGTAACTCATAGACGGGAAGGTAAAAAGACTAACCACTATTAATTGAGACGTTTGAGTTGCTTGAAATCAATGACGGGAAGGTAAAAAGACTAACCACTATTAATTGAGACGTTTGAGTTGCTTGAAATCAATGTACACATACTAATTGAGATGTTTGAGTTGCTTGGAATCAATGTTGAAGGTTTCATATGATAGAATCAATTCTTGAGACATTTATTATAATCTCTTTACATTTATAAGGCTACTTAACGTTTATATAATATAAGATAAGATTCTTTGATACATTTTAAGAATTGTTCATTGAATTGAATTCTCGCATGTTACAATTTTTTTTTCAATTATATTTTGATTATTTTACGTTGTTTGTATAGATGTTATATGAAACACTTAATAATAATATCACAACTATAACTATAAATACAAAATCTCACTGCTATGAATGAGTATTCGCCTACTCAAGTAAATGGCTAAAGTGAACAGTTACTCTGAACAAGTGAACATATTTAGCCCCTCCCATAACTGAATAATTTACTATATCGGGTATTTTTACATTTTAAGATTGTGGTCGAATGGTCGACATATTTCCTCTCCTTTTAACTGATAGACATTCAATTTTGAATATATATGAATAGTTCCACTTTCCTAGTACATGCGATGTATATCCATAAAAAGACAATGTTTTTTCTTGACTTTCGGCTGTAGAAGAGATCAATATATATCTCATATTTGTCATATAACCAATCATAGTCATTCATTTTTATTTTTCACATTCTTTTAAAAACAAAATATCTTGCAAATGGTAAATCATCAAGCTACAAAAAAAATACCATCGCGACGAAAATTAAATCATCTTTCTATAGATATGCATTGTTATATACTTTCGACGAACTTCTTTTTAAAAAATATTTCCGCCCAGAAAAATCATATATGATTTGTAAAAATCATATATGATTCGTTAAAATCAAATCATATATGATTCTTACGAATCATATATGATTTTTAAAAATCATATATGATTCGTAAGAATCCTATATGATTTGATTTTAAAGAATCATATATGATTTTTCAAATCATATATGATTTTTTTGGGCGGAAAATTTGAAAAAAAAAATTCATCGAAAGTATATAACAATACATTTCTATAGAAAGATAATTTAATTCTCGTCGCGATAGTATTTTTTGTATCTTGACGATTTACGGTTTGCGTGATATTTAAGTTTTAATAAAAGGGCGGAAGTTTATTTTTTTTATTTTGATAAAAAAAAATGAGTGGATAAGATTGTTTGATGAGTTCTATGGTAAAAGTTGGATATATAAAGAACTTTTGCCCTCTCGGCTATTATACTTGTGTATCTTTCTGCAATAAAATATTCTTTGTTTTAAATACTTCTTTCGTCTCAAAATTATTGTTTAACTTTTCAGTTTATGATATTTTGAAATAATTAATCACTTCTTATTTTAATGAACTAAAAAAGAGTTCAGTGGATAAAAATGATATTTGATTTATTGAACAGTGTAGTGATCTCACTATTAATTTTTTTTTTAAAAAAGAAAAAATAAATAAATAAAAAAAATCTGAATACTAATCAAAGAATGGATGAATTATAATTTTTAATAACAAGCGAGATAACTCGTTTTCTCCTCTATGGTTAGAGTAGATATTAACTTTAAGGATTCACAACTTGATTTAGCGTTAGAAATCACGAATTAAACAACAAACAACGATAACTTTCCCTTTTACTTATTGCATATATTAGTTGATGCTCGCAAAATAAGCCGCAAACAAGGCCAATCTTGAGTTTTTGGATGTTGTAGGCATGACTAACGAAATATGCCCCAATATATAAAGTCGGGCCGATTTTGAGTTTTTCGAATATGATCGTGCCTGCTCAGTTTCCTCAAATGACTAAGATGAGAAATACTATTTTCATGATTAACATCATTTTCATAAAATAATCGTTTTTTATGTGTATTTGAATTAAGCAATAAGTCGTATCTTTAGTTTTGCTATCATTTCATTTGTAAAATAACATAAACGGGTAAACTTTATGTTTATTTTACTATTAAAACGATAGCAAAATTCATGATATGATTTAAACATAGTAAGTGAAAAGCATCACCAAAAAGAGTTATGAAATATTTATACTACATATAAAGAGAAAAATATTTGATTAAAACTTAAAAGCTTTAAATATCGGTAATGTTGTTATACTAAAATACTCTTTCTTATATGTGTGTGTGTGGGTAAAATTTCAAAACTATGCCAAAAATTTAATTTGTGTCCACAATCGAGTCAAGAGTTTTGCAAATTCTAATTTTGGTCATGTGCGACCGTGTTACTGCACAACTCCATTCATAATTGGACATGTAGCATGACAAAATGTACCATTCTAATTATTTGGTGACACACTTGTCACATTTTGAATGGGGTCGCACATTTGTCTTGCTCGACCGGCTGCTGTGCGACTCTGCGACCCATTCAAAATGTGACAAGTGTGTCACCAAATAATTAGAATGGTACTTTTTGTCATGTCACGTGTCAACTTTTTTAGGGGTCGCGCAATAGCACGGTAACACATGAACAAAATTGAAATTTGCAATATTCTTGAGTATATTATAGACACAAATTCAATTTTTGGTGTATTTTCGAAATTTACCCATATATATATATATATATATATATATATATATATATATATATATATATATATATATATATATATATAAATTAACATTGCTACTGTCATCAATATACGTGAATGAACGTCTATGTTTATTTAATTTTTACCAAGAAAAAAGAATACACCAAAAAGTAATTAGTAATTCACATTTCACAGTTTCACAAAAAAAATTGACACTCTAATTAATAGCAAAAGAAAAAACATACCTGTGTATACTAAAACCAAAAAAAAATGTAACCAATGAGTAATTAGAAACCACTTTTAACTTTTGCATCAAAAGAATAACTTTTGCATCAAAAGAAGCAACCCTTATGAACAAAAGAAAGCATGACATAAAGGCAAGTGATTTTACAAAAATGGTCATCTTTTGTAAAAGTGCGAACGCTAGACTGTGCGACGTCATCATATTTTTCACAAGTGTCCAATGGGCAGGTAGATGTTTTTTGTTCAAGTGAAGTGACATTTTGTGTGACCGTTGTTTTTTTGTACGATTGTTTGTCTTTTTTGAAAAAGACAAATTTTTCAAAAAAAAGCTGTTTGGATATTTCTTTTGTTTTTCCGAGAAATTTGTCTTTTTCGACAAAGACAAAACTGTCGCAAAAAGAACTATCTACCTGCTGGATACTTGTAAAAAGTATGATTGAGTCGCACAGTCTAGCAGTTACACATGATTAAATTTGGAGAGAAAAAAATAGTGTCTATTCTGTTAACACTTTTTGGCTTATTTTTGGAATTGATTATAAAATTTACTTGACATGCGTTTTATTCATTTTTCTTTCATCATCTCCACTCTCCATCTTGCCACATTTTCCAATCCTCTTGTTAGTCATATATTTAGGTACAAGTTTTAGGCATGGGAATCATTTTCCAAAAGACATCTACTCCAACTTAACGACTATGTCCGCTATGTTCTATGACGAATTTTTTTTCGTTTTCCTTTCCTTTTTTTTTCTTCTTTCTTGTTTTTGGATCGAAGGTGGTTTCTTATTTATTTTCAAATTATTCTATCATAAAATTACTGTAGAAAATGATGCCGTTTTGTTTTTTTTTTTTTAAATCTTTGTTTGCCGATCCATACGAAGGCGTTTTATGGTTGGGAGTAACTTTGGCAAAAACGATGTCGTTTGAGCGAATTAATTTTTATTTGAAATATATATTACTTTTGTGTTTACCGACCTTTATACATACAACAATCAAAGCTTACTAGAACTTCTCTCTTTTGATCGGTTTGCTAGAATTTTGTGCTCTTTCAATTTTTGCCAGTTTCGACCAATATTTTATATATAAAAGTAGGGATGACGATACTTTCAGCTTCAATTAACAGGTTGGTGCTTTTTTGTTTGAGGTTCAGGTGTATTGTTGATGATGATAATGTGTTTTTTGTAAGTCTTAAAGTTATTGTTGCATGTTTGCGATTCTTTCGGCTTCAATTAACAGGTTGGCGGTTTTATTTGAGGTTTAGGTGTATTGTTTATAGTATCTAAAACAAGATCACAATTCTTTCGGCTTCAATTGATAGGTTTTTTTACTTTTGTCAGAGATTTAAGATGATGATGTTGGGTTCGTTGTAAAGTTTAAAGTTAATGTTGCATGTTTATGGATGTATCTATAAGTTGTCGTTTTAATATTGCTCTTCATGTTGTTATAAGTAGCTCTTGTATTTAATAGATTGGCATGTTAGTTTCAAATTTTCCATGCTTTTGTTTTGCAGCACGGTTCCAATGGTATGTTATTTTTATTGTTTGCTGATAATTTAAACGGAAAGCGGCATTGTCGCTTATTTGTCTGATAGTGTTTTTTGTGTGCGGGGTACGTTTTTTGTAGGGAATTTTATTTGCTGGCTTTTTATCGTTGCTACAAAATTTGTGAAATCAGTCTAGGTATGTTGGTTGTTGTTCATTTTGTTTGTTTGCATTTATGTTGACATAAATAATGTCTAAAAACATTGTTAGCATATTAACAATATCTCTATATTTTGATAATTACAAAGCATAAACTCATTAATCTAAAACTTATGACGTAAACAAGTTTTTAGTGCTTAATATTTGTCTTTGCATCCATATCACTTAAGGTATGAATAAAAAAGTATTTATTGCATTTCATGATCAAATGAAATTTTTCTAATCACTAGAATTTTTATAAAATGTATTAAACATTCTATATCTTTTACAAAACTACTTTTGTAATTAAAAGAATATGTTTAATTCATTATAAATATATGATTTCAAATTTCCAACCAAAAATGGCAAATTTTATCCAGAAAAATCTTCCCCACTAGAAGATAAGAAAATTCAACGTTCTGAAGGGGCGGCCCTCTTAATTCCTTAGGCGGCCCCCTTAATCATTAAGGGGACCAGCCTCTAATTAAGGGGACCGGTCACGCTCCAGAACAGTAAATTTTCTCCCTATAAATACTGGTTCATCCCACAGAATATTCTCACCTTTTGCACTCCTAAACTTTCTGTTCTAGATCTCATTTCTATTCTCTTAATCCTTTGATCATAAATACACAATTTTTTGTTTCAAAGTGATTCAAACATCATCCTCTCAAGTGCAAGAGAATAATACTTCTATCCTCCAAGACAAGAAGTATTACAACTTGTTGTGATCTCCACATCCAAGTTGTTGGTGCATCATCAAGATTATTTACATAATTCTTTGTGAAGATTGTTGTGAATATTTGATTGTAGATAGTTGTGCTAGGTATATTGATTGTGTGATTAGTTAGTTGTTTGGTGTGAAGAAGAAAAGTTGGGAATTAGATTGTAGTGAAGAAGCTAGGTGTGAAGTTGTTAGTTGTGAAGAAAATTGGTGTGAAGAAGATAGGCGTGAAATAGTTAGTTGTGAAGTAGATTGGTGTGAAGAAGTTGTGTAGAAGTTGTGAAGAAGTTGTGGTGTGTAAATTGGTGTGTAAGGTTTTCTCCGCCATAAAGGAGCTTGTTGATATAGTGAAGAAAACTCTCGAGTTAGGTGCTCGGGGAGTCGAGTAGGGCAAGGAAGGTATCCTTGTAGCCGAACCACTATAAATCTCTTGTCTCGCGGTTCGATCTTTCCATCTCTCATTTATTTCTTTACTTATCATTGCTATATCTTACTTATTGATAGTTGTTTATATTGTGCAAGACTTGAGATCATATATTATCGAATCTAAATTTTAAAAAACTAAGAAAACACTAAAACTATCTTTTATAACGAATTAAAAAGACGTAAAACCATTCAACCCCCCCCCCCCCTTCTAGTTTTCCACAATTGGTATCAGAGCCACGTCTAGCAAGATTTTTTAAAATATATTGTATTTTAAAACTTGTAACGATCTATGGAATCTTTAAAATACTTAGAAGGGCAATCTATGCAAAGACCACCACTATTTGAAAGTGATGGATTTTTATATTAGAAAAATAGATTCGAAACTTATGTGAAATCAAAAGATCTTGATCTTTGGCATATTATTACCTTTGGTGATTTCCCCCCTATTCAATATAATGTTGAAACTAAAATGGATGAAATTGTATCTTTTGAAAAACAAAATGATGATTTGAAAAAGAAACTAGCAAAAAATAATGAGGCTAAAATGGTCATTTATAATGCGTTACCACGCAAAGAATATGATAGAATTTTTATATATAAAACCGCAAAAGAAAATTGGGATTCTTTACTAATTACTCACCAAGGTAATAGTCAAGTTAAAGATAACAAAATAGATCTTCTTGTACAATAATATGAACAATTTACGATTCCGGAAGAGGAATCAATTGATAATGCTTTTGCTAAATTTAACACTATCATCACAAGTTTAAAAGCACTTGATGAGACATTTTCTAGTAAAAATTGTGTTAGGAAATTTCTTAGGGCATTGCATCCGAAATGGCGAGCTAAGGTCACGGCAATTGAAGAATCAAAGAACTTGATAACGTTATCACTAGATGAACTCATTGGCAACTTGAAGGTCCATGAGGAAATTATAAGAAGAGATTCGGAAACGGTCAAAGTCAAGAAAGAACAAACCAAATCCATTGCTCTAAAAGCCAAAAAGGAACCTAGTGATGATGATGATTCAAGTGACGAAAGTGAAGACGAAGAATATGCAATGTCCGTAAGAGAATTCAAGAAATTCTTCAACAGACGAGGAAGATTCACTAGATCATCACGAGACGAAAGAAAACCGTTCCAAAGAAATAGAAGCGACAACTACGGGAAAAGAAAGTGCTTTAGATGTGGAAGTCCAAATCATCTCATTGGCGAATGCCTAAAGCCGCCGGGTTATGAAAATCAAGGCTCATTTATTAGTGGAACATGGAGTGATAGTGACAAAGAAGAAGTAGAAAAACCAAGAGATGAAAAGTGTTTTATGGCAAAAGGAACCGACAAAATATGTTTGGGAATTGACTTGGAGCCTGACGAATGGATCAAGGATAGCGGATGTTCGAGGCACATGACGGGGAACCGCAACATATTCTCTACATACAAGGCATATAATGGAGGTAACGTTATTTTCGGTAGTGACTTACGTGCAAAAATCATTGGCAAATGTACGATTTCTCAAGACTCACTTACTATTGAAAATGTAGAGCATGTAGATAATTTAACATATAACTTGCTTAGTATAGGACAAATATGTAATAATAAATGTAGAGTCACCTTTACCGAAGAGGATAGCGAAATAGTTAAGAATGGAAAAATTATAGGTAGAGGAATTAGGAAAGGAGACATATATGTTATGAAACTAGGAAACAAGACTGAGGATAGAATATGCCTAACGACCCTAGATGAAAACTCCACATTGTGGCATAGGAGATTAGGACATGCTAACATGCAACAAATACAATCTTTAGCCTCTAAGGAATTAGTTAGAAATTTGCCTAATCTAAAATATGACAAGCATTTTTTTTATGCATGTAAAATTGGAAAACAAGTTCATGCTAGTCACAAAGCTAAAAATATAGTATCCACTACTAGGTGCCTAGAATTATTACATATGGATCTCTTTGGTCCATCCGCTGTGCGGAGCTATGGAGGAAACAAATATACCTTAGTAATTGTAGATGACTACTCACGATACACGTGGACTAGGTTTTTAAGTGACAAGACCCAAGCCTTTGAAAAATTCGAAATATTTAGTAAAATGATTCAAAACAAGTTATGATGCACAATAGTAGCCATTAGGACGGACCATGGTAGGGAATTTGACAATGAAGTACAATTCGGAAAATATTGTGATTTAAATGGAATATCACACAATTTCTCCGCTCCTCGTACTCCTCAATCAAATGGCTTAGTAGAAGAAAAAATAGGTCACTACAAGAAATGAGTAGAACAATGTTAAATGAACAATCCATCCCACAAAAATTTTGGTGTCACGCCGTAGATACTTCAATATATATTATTAATAGGGTATCAATTAGGAGAATTCTAGAAAAAAACTCCTTATGAGTTACTAAGAGGTAGAAAACCAAACTTAAGCTACTTTAGGGTATTTGGAAGTAAATGCTATATTATAAACACTAAGGATTATCTCACTAAGTTTGATCCAAAATCATATGAAGGAATATTTTTAGGATACTCACAAAATAGTAAAGCATATATAATACTTTACAAACACACCATGAAAGTAGAAGAATCACTAAATGTAACATTTGATGAAACACCACCACCTCCTAAAACTTTGCCTTTAGAAGATGATGACTTAGTTGAAGAAGAAGCTATTGAGGTTAGTAAAACAAAACCCATAGGAAATGATAATGAAGACATTAACTTAGGAAATAACAAAATTGTAAATGTTAAAGAATCTAGGTCACATGCACTAAATAATATAATAGGACATCTTAACCAAAGAACCCTTAGGTCACAAGCTCAAGATAAAAATAATTTATTTTGTTTCCTCTCAGCAATAGAACCTAAGAATATTAATGAGGCTTTAAAAGATGAAAGTTGAGTTATAGCTATGCAAGAAGAATTAAATCAATTTAAGGCAAATGATGTTTGGGAATTAGTCCTAAATTCAATGAATATGACCATCATAGGAACTAAATGGGAATTAGTCTAAAAACATTGTTAGCATATTAACAATATCTCTATGTTTTGATAATTACAAAGCATAAACTCATTAATCTAAAACTTATGACGTAAACAAGTTTTTAGTGCTTAATATTTGTCTTTGCATCCATATCACTTAAGGTATGAATAAACAAAGTGTTTATTGCATTTCATGATCAAAGGAAATTTTTCTAATCACTAGAATTTTTATAAAATGTATTAAACATTCTATATCTTTTACAAAATTACTTTTGGAATTAAAAGAATATGTTTAATTCATTATAAATATATGATTTCAAATTTCCAACCAAAAATGGCAAATTTTATCCAGAAAAATCTTCCCCACTAAAAGACAAGAAAATCCAACATTCTGAAGGGGCGGCCCCCTTAATTCCTTAGGCGGCCCTCTTAATCATTAAGGGGATCGGCCTCTAATTAAGGGGACCGGCTACGCTCCAGAACAGTAAATTTTCTCCCTATAAATACTGGTTCATCCCACAGAATTTTCTCACCTTTTGAACTCCTAAACTTTCTATTCTAGATCCCATTTCTATTCTCTTAATCCTTTGATCATAAATATATAATTCTTTGTTTCAAAGTGATTCAAACATCATCCTCTCAAGTGCAAGAGAAGAATACTTCTATCCTCCAAGACAAGAAGTATTACAACTTGTTGTGATCTCCACATCCAAGTTGTTGGTGCATCATCAAGATTATTTACATAATTCTTTGTGAAGATTGTTGTGAATATTTGATTGTAGATAGTTGTGCTAGGTATATTGATTGTGTGATTAGTTAGTTGCTTGGTGTGAAGAAGAAAAGTTAGGAATTAGATTGTAGTGAAGAAGCTAGGTGTGAAGTTGTTAGTTGTGAAGAAAATTGATGTGAAGAAGATAGGCGTGAAATAGTTAGTTGTGAAGTAGATTGGTGTGAAGAAGTTGTGATTTAGTTGTGAAGAAGTTGTGGTGTGTAAATTGGTGTGTAAGGTTTTCTCCGCCATAAGGGAGCTTGTTGATATAGTGAAGAAAATTCTCGAATTAGGTGCTCGCGGAGTGGAGTAGGGAAAGGAAGGTGTCCTTGTAGCCGAACCACTATAAATCTCTTGTCTCGCGGTTCGATCTTCCATCTCTCATTTATTTCTTTACTTATCATTGCTATATCTTACTTATTGATAGTTGTTTATATTGTGCAAGACTTGAGATCATATATTATCGAATCTAAATTTTAAAAAACTAAGAAAACACTAAAACTATCTTTTATAACGAATTAAAAAGACGTAAAACTATTCAACCCCCCTTCTAGTTTTCCACAATTTATATCACAATCATTGTTGAATTGTGTTATTTGTTGCGTTTAATATGTGTCGCGTATGTGTCTTCATTTATCGTTGTTGAAAAATATTTGGATACTATTTTATAATAGCCTATTTCTACATAGAAATATGAAAGACAAAAGGAAATTAGCTTTGGTATCTGATGATATATCGGATACAACCGCTAAATCTAAGAAACTTGTTAATACAAATATCGTCTAAAAACGTTATTTATATTTTACTATCTTTGTTAAGTTTTGTTAACGACAAAATGTAAACTTTAGTTTGGAATAAAATATGATTTTATTGTTAGTCTTGTATAACTAGACTTTATATTTCATGTTAAAAATAACATTTTCATATTTGTAAATATAGAAAATATGACATGTGCATTTATGGAAATGTGAAGTGTTTGACTTTTCATAAGACTTCTTACACATTTTAGAAGGTCTTTTACTCTATCTATTGTGTGTTTACTTGAAGAAGCTTGATTTGACATTGCTAGATATAGAAAGATTTCTTGAAGGCTTTGACTGTCAGACCTGGCGAAACCCTGGGTTACAAGGGCGGAACCCTTGTTTTGGTTCCGTCAGTTCCGCTAGTGGTCTGGTTTGTTTGGCTATAAATTCCAAGCCACTTGCAAGAAATCTTTCATCACTTAGAGTCATAATTAACACATATACTCTCATTTATCTTATCTAACTCAGTAGCAACTCACTTGTGTGATTCTCTTATGTAGAAAGGAAGTTCACAAGTTCGTCCGAGAAGTTACAAGTATTCAACACAACGTTGCAAGACTTGTTAGCTTAGCATTATGTAAACTTAGTGTAGTTTACACTTCATTTGATTGTGTATATTCAGTAGTGATCGATTAGTATTTTAGGCCTTAAAATACATAGTGTGACGGGAGTGGTTGTACCCTTGTAAAAGAACTCAACATCTAGCTTAGTGTCGGAAATAGTGGATAGGCGACGTTAGGTTGGTTCTACCTTAAACTAGGACCCGGTAGTTGGCTTTGTACCGGATAAAGTGTAAGCGACGATTGTAAAGGTTTCTCCACGGGTGAAAGGACCTTGTTGACTAGTGCTTGAAACTCTTGAGTTGGAAACTCGAGGCGTGGAGTAGGGCAAGGAAAAAGAGTCCTTGTAGCCGAACCACGATAAACAATCGTGTTGTGGTTTGATCGTTTCTTTCTTTATACTTGCATATTAATTATTGATAATTAGTTAGAATCGTTGATTACAGGTAAAGCTTTTCAAAGATTAACAAGTTAAAAAGCGGGAAACTATTCAACCCACCCCTTCTAGTTTTCCACAATTGACATCAAGAGCTACGTCACTCAAAATCTTTAAAGTATATTGTATTTTAAAACTTGAATCAATCCATGAATTTTGAAAATCTCAAAGAAGGGCAATCTATTCAAAGGCCATCGCTATTTGAAAAAGAAAACTTCCTTGAATGGAAAAGTAAATTTAAAAACTATGTAAGATCAGTTGATCAAGATCTTTGGCATATTATTTTCATTGGTGATTTTAAACCAACAAAAACAAGTTTTGAAAATCAAGATGATTATCTTAAATTTGATTAAAAAAAAAAAAAAAAAAAAAAAAAAAAAAAAAAAAGCTGAGATAATGATTTATAAAACTTTACCTAGGATTGAATATGAAAGAGCGTATTTTTGTCAAACGGCTAATGATATTTGGAAGAATATATTAAACTTTCATCAAGAAATATATCAAGTCAAAAATGATAAATTTGATCTTACGTATGAGTTGTTAGTCTTAGAAAACTAATAGATAGACATTTAGTATAAGTTAATACATGTGCTACGAGTTTAAATGTTTTTAATGAAGGTATATGTGAAGATGAAAAATTGTGTTCTCAAAGAGGACTTGTTTACAAATCATGGAGTGACACGGATGAAGATGACGACAACTATCAGGTTTGTAGTCATGAAGTTGATAAAACCACAAACAAGGTACAAATTGAAACCGAACACTTTTGTTTTGACACTTTCATCTTAGAATTCTCTAAACTAGAAAATGAATCTAAACATTTAAGTAACATGGACCTAAAAGAAATCTTTAACAATGAACCATCAAAATCTATTGAGAACAATTTTGAAAAGGAAATCATATTGGAAGATAAAATGTATAGACTTGAGAGTAATGTTGAAATTGACCTAGAATGCAAAATATGTCAAGACTACAACCATGAAATTAAGAGAAAAAATGAAAAATGAAAAATGTTAGCTAAGTTTGAAGAAAGCTCAAAATCTCTTGAAAGATTGTTGAAAAGTCAAAAGTCATTTAGAGATAAAACTGGATTAGGGTTTAACTCAAATGCACCATCAACAAGTAAACCAAAGCAATCAAAGTTTGTTAAGCATAGGAGAGAGATTTAAAAGTAACTCAATCTCTAAATAGAAACTTATGATAAAAGGATTAAGGATATCATGTTCTTTGCTTTCATATGTTTATCTAACCTCCTTGGATTCATGAGTATTTGAGTTTCCAAGCTTTCCTACAAGTCAAGATAAAACGCTTTATGATTATCTTCTTGGTAGCTTCTCTATGGAACTTAAAAGGTACGCGTTATTTCAACTTACCTATTGTTGTCTCATGTTGTTAGCATTAAGATTTATCGCGTGTAGTATTAGTAATTTATACTCTAAGTTGTTATTTCTTTAGTAAGTTATAACAAGGATTAGATCCTCTGTGATCAAAGGATTTCTTCATTAAAATGAACAGGAGATATAAAGTGCTTCAGTTCTTTAAACTCTCGGAATAGACACGAAAAACTCTTGAGTGAGTCTCACTTAATACTTGTCTACAAGTGAGCTAACTAAGAATCTCCTAAGTGATAAGATGACCAACACTTTTGTGATGCTTGAAAATTTAGTAAAACAAAACACTTCACAAATGTTTGTAATATAACATCTTTTAAGACTATACCTTATATTTTCAATCGTGTCTTAATTCGACCACTCTTTTAATAAAATTTCATATAGGACATACAAGGGTAATGAAGCACATTAGAATACGTTAGGATGATTGGGAGAAAAATGCTTTATAATCATAAAGGACTTGCACATCAAATTCGACCCATAGTCTTATGAAGATGTATCTCTTGAACATTCATAAATAACAAAACTCATATTGTTTTAAAGAAACCTAAAGAGTCAAGGAGTCATTAAATTTAACATTTAACGAAAGACCACCTCCTTCTAAGACATCACCTTCAGTAGATTATGACTTAGTCGAAAGTTCAAAAATGATAAGACAGGAATGTTAAGAAAAATAACAAGGAAGATGAACTATTAAATATAGATGTCATACTCTAACTAGTGTCATAACATTAAGGACAAAAGTTCAAAATGAAAATAACATCTTTCATCTTGTGTAAAACATTAAATCAAGTAATATAGACAAGGTCATAAAACTTGAATTCATGAGTCATAGTTGTGATTAAACAAATTTGATAAAAATAGTTTTTGGACATTAGTTTCGCAATCAAGGAGTTAAACAACAATTGAAACAAAATAGATAAAGGAGATATAATGTTAATCTATGAAAGACTTTTTGATAACTTAAACAAGCAAGCTCCAAAAGCAAGGAATAATCGCTCAAAGGTATTCCTAGTTATTCACAAGTACACAATGATTAAGTTTTATATGACTTATCAAGAATGAGATTAGTAAATCCGTAGATAAAACTAGACATAGAGAAATGTTTGGAAGTTTACTTTCTCTTACAACAAATAGATCCAACATTATGTTTAGTACTTGTCTATATGCTCGTTTTAGAAAAGATCCTAATACAATTCATCCTGAAGGGACTGTTTGGATACATCAAAGGGTACTACACATTTAGGATTATGGTATTCCAAAGGAACGGGAATAGAAACCATAGTGTATGCCAACTCGGATTATGCCAGTAATTAAGTTGATAGAAAAAGCACAAGTGGTACTTGCACTTTGGATAAATACTTTCTTACCCAATGATTCTCTAAGAAGCTTAAGGCTCTCAAATTTGTATCAGATGGAAAAGCATGTCAACAAGCTCCGTTAGAACAACTAAACTCGCGTCAACAATGGAATTCCACTTATCAACATTTTCATCCTTTACTTCAACAAAGGAACCATCGACATAAATTAGAATCCAGCTCAACAATTTCGCACTAGATTTTTTTTTTTGGTAATTCGTCATCGCTTCGTTCATGATAATGTTGTAAAAAGGAAAAGTTTCTATTAAAAAAAAATTATACTTCTAAAACAACATTGTCAATAACCTTAAGTATCCTTCCATACAACAACCATTTAACCTTCTTAGAATTGAGCTAGCACTTACGGAACATACTTTGTAGGTTTGAACATTAGAACAAAATCACAAAAATCAAAACAAATCATTTAAGCTTTTCTACTACAGAACCAACGGAACCCTTAGACATAACGGGCGGAACCCTCTTTTTAGTTCCGCCTGGTCCGCCAATTCTGCAGATGGTTTTTACCTTAAATCACAAACCAAACACTCCCTAACTCATAACTATAACTCATTCACTGCCACCATTCATTCATAAACATCATCACACACGAAAATTAGTGCTCTCTCTCAAGTATCCCTCTTTCAATCATCATTGTAAGTTTTCTTTATCCTAAGTATATGTCTAATTCAAGCCTAGGATTTCCATTCATTTACAAAAACTAAAATCTTAAGGTTTATGCATAAACTTGTTGATTCACGAAAAACCTTGGTTGTGAACTAATCATACTTTTCATTAGTTAGGAATTGTATCCTTTTATTGTTATCATGATTTACCAAACACACCAAGTACATTCTCTTTAAAATATTACTTCCCACAATTAGAACATAACCTTTCACCACATTGTTAAAACAAATGAAAAACATTATGAAAACATCATTTGCATAACATCTCTTGAATGCTAAAGAGAACACATAACCAATATGTATTTTCGGGTACATTCAATTGAAGCTACACTAAATTAGGAGCGTTTGGGTTATCTTTTGTTTTATAACAAAAACTTTCATTATAAAATGTTTTGAGCATTAAAATGAGACAAGATAACCACGTCTCCACATTGTTAGCATATAGGAACACATTAGAACATCTACATTGTAAAAGTCATTGATCTTAACTAAAATATAAAATTTCATGCTTTCTAGGAATCAACATGCCTCCCGCAACATTCTCCAATCACAAAGGCACCCTCAAGTATCTACTCAAACACCATATGACCAAAGGTCTTACTCCACACCGAGTCAATGTCTTTAAGGGGTTAGAAAAGTGTTATGTTCACGAGGGGAGAACCATTGATCCATCCTTCCTAGAAGGAAACTCCATTCGCCAAGGCTTACCTACCATCAACTTTGATTGTCTCCTAGATATTGATGAGCCAATTTGTCCTAGGTTCATTTTAGAATTCTATGCTACCGTAGATCTCTCGAGTAATGAAGATGGTGAGATATCTGTGGAATTTTTCATCAATGAACACAAAACGGTTTTGTCTCTACATAAATTTGCTAAAATCCTTGGTATTCTAAACAATGGCACTTGTCTTTACACGGATAAATGGCAAATCTCTACTCTAGACACCATTGAACAAGATCCCTCCTATGTCACTCCTCTTGTTAGCAAGGAAGTGCTTCGTGACCATCTCTTCATAAGAACTTCCATCACTAGGAAAAATCGTTCGGGAAGTGAAGTGAACAAAGACCCGTTTGGAATGGAACTTAATGAACTTAAACCTCAATTTAGGAAATGGGAAGAGGTTCTTAGGGCTAATGTCATAAGTTCCATAGGAAATAGAGATCATGTGAACACATGTCTGAGTTATATGCTATTTAGTATCTCCACTAGACAACCCTTCAATTTGGCCTACTACATGGCTAAAAGAATGGCCGATATACCTCTTAATGGAAAAACCGCTCTCCCATATGGAATGCTCCTCACCCGTCTCTTTAGAACCGTCTCAACTATTCCACCAAATAGTCAGGGTGTTCGCCTTGATTATCCACTCATTCCTCACACCTTTGTTCCTCTTAGTGGTAAGAGAGTCTTTAAGACTCAAAGGAAACGCCTTCGTTCTCCTTCACCTTCATCCTCATCGTCATCAATGAGCGAAGACGATGGTCTTCCAAACTCTAAGTTAGCCCTCTCTCAAGTATCTTGAAAAACTTTCCACCATAAAAAATGAGTCAAAAGAATTCAAACAAACAAAGGGAATATTCAAGTGCTTTGGAAGGTATCTTGGAAAGCTCAAGAAAAAGATAAATCGCATGTGAGAATCTTGTTTAAGGAGCATTTGGCATAATGAAGTTTTTAGAACTTTGTAGTCGTTAAACTATGTGATTAATGTTGCTTTTATGGTTTTATGTACTTCTATGCTCTATTATTATTGTTAGACAATGTATTGGTTTAACTATTTATGAAGGACAACGACATTTGAAATGTTGTCAAATTTTCTAGTTTATGAAATTTTTACTAAGTATAGCGAAATTCGCTAGCCCCCGGTCATAGTCTAATGGTAAGAGTGTTTCCTTATTCATTTTTTGCATTTCCTAACCAGTTATACCTTAAATTTTACGTTCCAAGAGTTTTCGGAAAATTCGGAATTCGTCTCGACATTGAAAAACCTGGTCTGTCCAATTGAACTGGTCTGGCTGGTCTGTCCAATTTTATTGGTCTAGCGGATATGGCGGAACCAAATATTGGGTTCCGCCAGTGCAATTTCTGGGTAAACCCAGTTTGGCCCAACGGATTAGACGGAACCCAATACAGGGTTCCGCCCATGTATTTTTTTGGTTCCGCCAGTCACCTGCAGAAATTTTTTCATTTTTCTAAGTTTCACAATTTGTAAAACACCAAATCTTTTTCTTTAGTGAGAAACATCTTCCCTAGCTTCCAATAAACACATTAGGACCATTCTTACTCACTAGAACAATTAGGAAGCCATTTCCCGCCAAAATTCAAATTCAAACAATATCAATCCAAGGAACCTTTCTTCATAAAGCAAGGAACCCTCCATAAGGTTCCTTGTAATCCGTGGAGCTTACTAACAAAATCACTTTCCATGATCACATAGCATTTAGTACATAAGTTAGTCTTTCACTCCACCCAACTCCATTGGATTGACTTCCAATTACTTGACAAGTTCTTGGAACTCTTCAATATGATTTGA
Organism: Artemisia argyi; assembly: GCA_030686995.1. Lineage (NCBI taxonomy): Eukaryota > Viridiplantae > Streptophyta > Magnoliopsida > Asterales > Asteraceae > Artemisia > Artemisia argyi. The sequence goes on along the minus strand of CM060684.1, from coordinate 77,905,698 downwards.
AACCTCTAAATTTGTATGGAACAACATCAAATCCAAACACTCCTTTCCATAACATGTTCTTCCTATAAATTGACCAACATTCATACTTCAAATTCACACCATCACCATCGCGTCTCTTAATCTTATAATTCTAGCTAACCAAAGTCTTGAGATGACTAAATCCAACACCTCATCCGAATCATCAAGATCTATTAGGAAAACCGCTAGGATTAGTGTAAAACCATGTTGCTTCAACAAAACCATCCAACCAAGCTCATCATCATCAAGTGATTCATCACTCGACATTTCCTCACCCATCCAAGATTCAAACTTCCTCAACCTTGCTACTCCAACACCATCTCCAAAACCTTGTAATACTAACGTAATCACTACTCCGCTACCAACTAAAACACCAAGTGATCCAACACCGCATTCGGCACCAAATCAACAAGCAAAACCTTCATCACCTCAATCACCAAAATTAACACCAATGGAACTTTTCCAAACACCACCAACATCACCACATTCATTTTTGGAAACTTTACAAGTCCTACCACCTAGATCATCAAACCCACCACCTTTGCCACTTTTTGACACCATTGCTAAAATGGAAACCCAACAACAACCAAGAGAGCAATTAGATCATGAACCTCATAAACCATCATTGGTAGAGCGTGTTGGAAACGCAAAAGTGATGATCATAAATGCAATCAAAGAGAGATCTCAATGATCGTCCCTTAGGGGGAGATTGTTGGGAACACTTGAAGTGACGATCATTATCGAGTCAATGAGTCGTGTAATAGGTTGCAATATTATGTTAGTACGTTAAAGATTTAATATGTTTTATGCTAGTTTATTAATGTTTACATGTTTTGTTAAAGTCCAAGGGCTATAAGTGATATAATGTGAAAGATGTTAGTTGCCCTAGACATGGCCTATAAATAGTCTTGTAAACCTCTCATTTGAGGTTGGTTGTTGTCTCATTAGGAATAAGAAATTTCTCTTATTTCCTCTCTAGTTTCTCTCTCTCTCTAAAACTTGCCATCTTTCTCTCTCTAGATCTCATATGTGTGAAATGATATAAAACTTAGGTCCCAACAATTGGTATCAAGAGCTAGGAGATGATTTAGTAGTGTTTTGAATTTTTTTTTTGTTGTTCACGTTGTTTGTCTCATCTGCTTTTATTTTTTCATCACAAGATCAAGTTACTGTTGTGTCCATCGAGTTATCGGTTGTTTCTATCGAGTTAACTAGTTTTTGGCGAGTTAAAACCTTTTTCCAGCGAGTTACCTTCTGTTTTGGCGAGTTACAATATTTTTGGCGAGTTAAAACCTATTTTTGGGCAAAAGTTTGAAGAAATTATAGAGTTAGCTCACTGATCTACCGAGTTATCCTTGTACTTTACCGAGTTAGTTTTGGCGAGTTAGCCATCACCTTATCATTTATCGAGTAAGGTTCTTCTTGTTTACCACTAAGGCTAAACTATACTCCATTCATTTTTGTTTACCGAGTAAGCAATATTATCGAGTTACAAGCAAGATTATCGAGTTACAAGTTGTTTTATCGAGTTAGCTCTGGTCTCTATCGAGTAACAAAGTATATCGATTATAACAAATTAGAAAAAGTAAAAGAACGAGAACAATGCCCTCTTTGACCATGAAATGGCACTTCTCCCAATTTAGAACCAAGTTGGTGTCTTCACACCGTTTCAGCATTCTTTCTAAATGGGAGAGGCAAGAAGTGAAAGAATCTCCATAAACCGAGAAATCGTCCATGAAAACTTCCATGGTTTTCTCGATCATGTCTGAGAAGATAGACATCATACACCTTTGGAATGTGCCTGGAGCATTGCATAAACCGAAAGGCAAACGACGATAGGCAAACGTTCCATAAGGGCAAGTAAATGTAGTCTTTTCCTGGTCCGGAGGGTCAATCGGTATTTGAAAGTAACCAGAAAATCCATCAAAAAAACAATAGAACTCATTTTCCGCTAGGCGTTCTAGCATTTGATCCATAAATGGAAGTGGGAAATGGTCCTTACGAGTCACATCATTCAATTTTCGATAATCAATACAAACTCTCCATCCGGTAACAAGACGTGTCGGAATCAATTCATTATCTTCATTAGTCACGACGGTCATTCCACCTTTCTTCGGTACGCAGTGGACCGGGCTAACCCAGGAGCTATCCGAGATTGGATAAATCATTCCGGCATCGAGGAGTTTGATAACTTCCTTTTTGATAACCTCATGAATTTTCGGGTTAACCCGTCGTTGTTGCTAAATGGACGGTTTGTAATTGTCTTCAAGTAAGATCTTATGCGTGCAAAAACGAGGGTCGATACCCTTGATATCGGAAATTTGCCAAGCGATGGCACGTTTATGCTTCTTCAGCACATCTAAGAGACGGTTCTTCTCCTCATCTTTAAGTTCTTTTGAAATTATGACGGGTAGTTTGTCGGTTCCTTCTAAAAATGCGTATTCGAGATGAGGAGGTAAATCCTTGAGCTCGGTCTCCGGAGGATGCTAAGTAAACGGCTTAACTTCTTTATCATCGGCCATTTTAAGGTCCATCGGAGGGAGGGATGGGTTGGGATCTTCATTTAATAATTTCTCAATCAAAAGAACATCTCCCTCCGGGTCGCAATCGGAATGATCAATTTCCTGTGAAATCGAATCATTAGCAAGAAAGGCCTTGATCTCTTCCCAAGCAAGATCACTTCCCTCAAATGGAGTAAGGGAAGGGGAAGGATCGGAAATAATCGGTTCAAAAGAAGGAGTGGGATTGCCACTCAAAGCATTTTCGGTGAAACCAAGTAACTCTTGAGCATACTCCTCCGTAACTTCGTCAATAACATCAATTCGGTTAACGGAATCATGATCATAATCGGAGGAGTATCTCGCGGTTTGATTAAGATTGAATGTAACTGCATCATTTCCAACACGTAAGGTAATCTCCTCGTCGTAAACATCAATTAACGCATTGCTAGTCCGTAGGAATCCTCTTCCGAGAATGAGAGGACCCCGTGGATCAACATCGAAATCAGCAATGACAAAATCGGCAGGGAAATTAAATTTTCCCACATTGACGAAAATATCCTCGGCTATACCAATTGGTCGAGACGTAGATTGGTCGGCAAGCTCGAGAGTCATACAAGTCGGAGTCAAATTGGGTAAAGACAACTTCTTCCAAATGGATAACGGCATTAGGTTAATGCTAGCACCAAGATCGGCCAAGGCGAAGCATTGAACCATCCCAAGAAAATTACATGGAATGAGAAATCGACCAGGGTCTTCAAACTTTTCGGGAAGCTTTTTGAGGATAAATGCCGAGAAATTCTCATTCATCTGGGTTCGTGATTTTTCAAACAATTTTTCTTTGTTATTCTAAAGACCTTTTAGCATTGAAGCAAATTTAGGAATCAAAAGTATAGCATCCGCGAGAGTTATGTCAAAATGTAGTTCTTGAAAAACTTGGTAAAACTTTTCCATCTGAATTTTATCTTTCTTACGGTGCTTTTGTTCGTTTAAGCGTGACGGATAAGGCAAATATGTTTTGACGGGAATTTCTTTCTCAGTTTCGTTAACAACTTTATCTTTTCCTTTGGACGTTGGAACCACCGGAGGTTGGATGTTTTCGGTCCTTCCATTATTACTAGGAATTTCCGTATCCGTTGTCGCCTCGGTTTCACGGACGACAACCTTTGGAGACGAAGAAGAAGGGGTAGTCGGAGCCGTTGGTCCATCGATTACAACACCACTCCTAGTCGTGATCGCCTCAACATTTTCATCCTTTACTTCAACAAAGGAACCATCGACATAAATTAGAATCCAGCTCAACAATTTCGCACTAGATTTTTTTTTTGGTAATTCGTCATCGCTTCGTTCATGATAATGTTGTAAAAAGGAAAAGTTTCTATTTAAAAAAAAAATTATACTTCTAAAACAACATTGTCAATAACCTTAAGTATCCTTCCATACAACAACCATTTAACCTTCTTAGAATTGAGCTAGCACTTACGGAACATACTTTGTAGGTTTGAACATTAGAACAAAATCACAAAAATCAAAACAAATCATTTAAGCTTTTCTACTACAGAACCAGCGGAACCCTTAGACATAACGGGCGGAACCCTCTTTTTGGTTCCGCCTGGTCCGCCAATTCTGCAGATGGTTTTTACCTTAAATCACAAACCAAACACTCCCTAACTCATAACTATAACTCATTCACTGCCACCATTCATTCATAAACATCATCACACACGAAAATTAGTGCTCTCTCTCAAGTATCCCTCTTTCAATCATCATTGTAAGTTTTCTTTATCCTAAGTATATGTCTAATTCAAGCCTAGGATTTCCATTCATTTACAAAAACTAAAATCTTAGGGTTTATGCATAAACTTGTTGATTCACGAAAAACCTTGGTTTGTGAACTAATCATACTTTTCATTAGTTAGGACTTGTATCCTTTTATTGTTATCATGATTTACCAAACACACCAAGTACATTCTCTTTTAAATATTACTTCCCACAATTAGAACATAACCTTTCACCACATTGTTAAAACAAATGAAAAACATTATGAAAACATCATTTGCATAACATATCTTGAATGCTAAAGAGAACACATAACCAATATGTATTTTCGGGTACATTCAATTGAAGCTACACTAAATTAGGAGCGTTTGGGTTATCTTTTGTTTTATAACAAAAACTTTCATTATAAAATGTTTTGAGCATTAAAATGAGACAAGATAACCACGTCTCCACATTGTTAGCATATAGGAACACATTAGAACATCTACATTGTAAAAGTCATTGATCTTAACTAAAATATAAAATTTCATGCTTTCTAGGAATCAACATGCCTCCCGCAACATTCTCCGATCACAAAGGCACCCTCAAGTATCTACTCAAACACCATATGACCAAAGGTCTTACTCCACACCGAGTCAATGTCTTTAAGGGGTTAGAAAAGTGTTATGTTCACGAGGGGAGAACCATTGATCCATCCTTCCTAGAAGGAAACTCCATTCGCCAAGGCTTAGCTACCATCAACTTTGATTGTCTCCTAGATATTGATGAGCCAATTTGTCCAAGGTTCATTTTAGAATTCTATGCTACCGTAGATCTCTCGAGTAATGAAGATGGTGAGATATCTGTGGAATTTTTCATCAATGAACATAAAACGGTTTTGTCTCTAGATAAATTTGCTAAAATCCTTGGTATTCCAAACAATGGCACTTGTCTTTACACGGACAAATGGCAAATCTTTACTCTAGACACCATTGAACAAGATCCCTCCTATGCCACTCCTCTTGTTAGCAAGGAAGTGCTTCGTGACCATCTCTTCATAAGAACTTCCATCACTAGGAAAAATCGATCGGGAAGTGAAGTGAACAAAGACCCGTTTGGAATGGAACTTAATGAACTTAAACCTCAATTTAGGAAATGGGAAGAGGTTCTTAGGGCTAATGTCATAAGTTCCATAGGAAATAGAGATCATGTGAACACATGTCTGAGTTATATGCTATTTAGTATCTCCACTAGACAACCCTTCAATTTGGCCTACTACATGGCTAAAAGAATGGCCGATATACCTCTTAATGGAAAAACCGCTCTCCCATATGGAATGCTCCTCACCCGTCTCTTTAGAACCGTCTCACCTATTCCACCAAATAGTCAGGGTGTTCGCCTTGATTATCCACTCATTCCTCACACCTTTGTTCCTCTTAGTGGTAAGAGAGTCTTTAAGACTCAAGGGAAACGCCTTAGTTCTCCTTCACCTTCATCCTCATCGTCATCAATGAGCGAAGACGATGGTCTTCCAAACTCTAAGTTAGCCCCCTCTCGAGTATCTTGAAAAACTTTCCACCATAAAAAATGAGTCCAAAGAATTCAAACAAACAAAGGGAATATTCAATTGCTTTGGAAGGTATCTTGGAAAGCTCAAGAAAAAGATAGATCGCATGTGAGAATCTTATTTAAGGAGCATTTGGCATAATGAAGTTTTTAGAACTTTGTAGTCGTTAAACTATGTGATTAATGTTACTTTTATGATTTTATGTACTTCTATGCTCTATTAGTATAGTTAGACAATGTATTGGTTTAACTATTTATGAAGGACGACGACATTTGAAATGTTGTCAAATTTTCTAGTTTATGAAATTTTTACTAAGTATAGCGAAATTCGCTAGCCCCCGCTCATAGTCTAATGGTAAGAGTGTTTCCTTATTCATTTTTTGCATTTCCTAACTAGTTATACCTTAAATTTTATGTTCCAAGAGTTTTCGGAAAATTCGGAATTCGTCTCGACATTGAAAAACCTGGTCTGTCCAATTGAACTGGTCTGGCTGGTCTGTCCAATTTTATTGGTCTAGCGGATATGGCGGAACCAAATATTGGGTTCCGCCAGTGCAATTTCTGAGTAAACCCAGTTTGGCCCAACGGATTAGACGGAACCCAATACAGGGTTCTGCCCATGTATTTGTTTGGTTCCGCCAGTCACCTGCAGAAAATTTTTCATTTTTCTAAGTTTCACAATTTGTAAAACACCAAATCTTTTTCTTTAGTGAGAAACATCTTCCCTAGCTTCCAATAAACACATTAGGACCATTCTTACTCACTAGAACAATTAGGAAGCCATTTCCCGCCAAAATTCAAATTCAAACAATATCAATCCAAGGAACCTTTCTTCATAAAGCAAGGAACCCTCCATAAGGTTCCTTGTAATCCGTGGAGCTTACTAACAAAATCACTTTCCATGATCACATAGCATTTAGTACATAAATTAGTCTTTCACTCCACCCAACTCCATTGGATTGACTTCCAATTACTTGACAAGTTCTTGGAACTCTTCAATATGATTTGAAACCTCTAAATTTTTATGGAACAACATCAAATCCAAACACTCCTTTCCATAACATGTTCTTCCTATAAATTGACCAACATTCATACTTCAAATTCACACCATCACCATCGCGTCTCTTAATCTTATAATTCTAGCTAACCAAAGTCTTGAGATGACTAAATCCAACACCTCATCCGAATCATCAAGATCTATTAGGAAAACCGCTAGGATTAGTGTAAAACCATGTTGCTTCAACAAAACCATCCAACCAAGCTCATCATCATCAAGTGATTCATCACTCGACATTTCCTCACCCATCCAAGATTCAAACTTCCTCAACCTTGCTTCTCCAATACCATCTCCAAAACCTTGTAATACTAACGTAATCACTACTCCGCCACCAACTAAAACACCAAGTGATCCAACACCGCATTCGGCACCAAATCAACAAGCAAAACCTTCATCACCTCAATCACCAAAATTAACACCAATGGAACTTTTCCAAACACCACCAACATCACCACATTCATTTTTGGAAACTTTACAAGACCTACCACCTAGATCATCAAACCCACCACCTTTGCCACTTTTTGACACCATTGCTCAAATGGAAACCCAACAATAACCAAGAGAGCAATTAGATCATGAACCTCATAAACCATCATTGGTAGAGCGTGTTGGAAACGCAAAAGTGATGATCGTAAATGCAATCAAAGAGAGATCTCAATGATCGTCCCTTAGGGGGAGATTGTTGGGAACACTTGAAGTGACGATCATTATCGAGTCAATGAGTCATGTAATAGGTTGCAATATTATGTTAGTACGTTAAAGATTTAATATGTTTTATGCTAGTTTATTAATGTTTACATGTTTTGTTAAAGTCCAAGGGCTATAAGTGATATAATGTGAAAGATGTTAGTTGCCCTAGACATGGCCTATAAATAGTCTTGTAAACCTCTCATTTGAGGTTGGTTGTTGCCTCATTAGGAATAAGAAATTTCTCTTATTTCCTCTCTAGTTTCTCTCTCTCTCTAAAACTTACCATATTTCTCTCTCTAGATCTCATATGTGTGAAATGATATAAAACTTAGGTCCCAACAATTGGTATCAAGAGCTAGAAGATGATTTAGTAGTGTTTTGAATTTTTTTTTTGTTGTTCACGTTTTTTGTCTCATCTGCTTTTATTTTTTCTTCACAAGATCAAGTTACTGTTGTGTCCATCGAGTTATTGGTTGTTTCTATCGAGTTAACTAGTTTTTGGCGAGTTAAAACCTTTTTCCAGCGAGTTACCTTCTGTTTTGGCGAGTTACAATATTTTTGGCGAGTTAAAACCTATTTTTGGGCAAAAGTTTGAAGAAATTATAGAGTTATCTCACTAATCTACCGAGTTAGCTTTGTACTTTACCGAGTTAGTTTTGGCGAGTTAGCCATCACCTTATCATTTATCGAGTAAGGTTCTTCTTGTTTACCACTAAGGCTAAACTATACTCCATTCATTTTTGTTTACCGAGTAAGCAATATTATCGAGTTACAAGCAAGATTATCGAGTTACAAGTTGTTTTATCGAGTTAGCTCTGGTCTCTATCGAGTAACAAAGTATATCGATTATAACAGATTAGAAAAAGTGAAAGAACGAGAACAATGCCCTCTTTGACCATGAAATGGCACTTCTCCCAATTTAGAACCAAGTTGGTGTCTTCACACCGTTTCAGCATTCTTTCTAAATGGGAGAGGCAAGAAGTGAAAGAATCTCCATAAACCGAGAAATCGTCCATGAAAACTTCCATGGTTTTCTCGATCATGTCTGAGAAGATAGACATCATACACCTTTGGAATGTGCCTGGAGCATTGCATAAACCGAAAGGCAAACGACGATAGGCAAACGTTCCATAAGGGCAAGTAAAGGTAGTCTTTTCCTGGTCCGGAGGGTCAATCGGTATTTGAAAGTAACCAGAAAATCCATCAAAAAAAACAATAGAACTCGTTTCCCGCTAGGCGTTCTAGCATTTGATCCATAAATGGAAGTGGGAAATGGTCCTTACGAGTCACATCACTCAATTTTCGATAATCAATACAAACTCTCCATCCGGTAACAAGACGTGTCGGAATCAATTCATTATCTTCATTAGTCACGACGGTCATTCCAAATTTCTTCGGTATGCAGTGGACCGGGCTAACCCAGGAGCTATCCGAGATTGGATAAATCATTCCGGCATCGAGGAGTTTGATAACTTCCTTTTTGATAACCTCATGAATTTTCGGGTTAACCCGTTGTTGTTGCTGAACGGACGGTTTGTAATTGTCTTCAAGTAAGATCTTATGCGTGCAAAAACGAGGGTCGATACCCTTGATATCGGAAATTTGCCAAGCGATGGCACGTTTATGCTTCTTCAGCACATCTAAGAGACGGTTCTTCTCCTCATCTTTAAGTTCTTTTGAAATTATGACGGGTAGTTTCTCGGTTCCTTCTAAAAATGCGTATTCGAGATGAGGAGGTAAATCCTTGAGCTCGGGCTCCGGAGGATGCTAAGTAGACGGCTTAACTTCTTTATCATCGGCCATTTTAAGGTCCATCGGAGGGAGGGACGGGTTGGGATCTTCATTTAATAATTTCTCAATCAAAAGAACACCTCGCTCCGGGTCGCAATCGGAATGATCAATTTCCGGTGAAATCGAATCATTAGCAAGAAATGCCTTGATCTCTTCCCAAGCAAGATCACTTCCCTCAAATGGAGTAAGGGAAGGGGAAGGATCAGAAATAATCAGTTCAAAAGAAGGAGTGGGATTGCCACTCGAAGCATTTTCGGTGAAACCAAGTATCTCTTGAGCATACTCCTCCGTAACTTCGTCAATAACATCAATTCGGTTAACGGAATCATGATCATAATCGGAGGAGTATCTCGCGGTTTGATTAAGATTGAATGTAACTGCATCATTTCCAACACGTAAGGTAATCTCCTCGTCGTAAACATCAATTAACGCATGGCCAGTCCGTAGGAATCCTCTTCCGAGAATGAGAGGAACCCGTGGATCAGCATCGAAATCAACAATGACAAAATCGGCAGGGAAATTAAATTTTCCACATTGACGAAAATATCCTCGGCTATACCAATTGGTCGAGACGTAGATTGGTCGGCAAGCTCGAGAGTCATACAAGTCGGAGTCAAATTGGGTAAAGACAACTTCTTCCAAATGGATAACGGCATTAGGTTAATGCTAGCACCAAGATCGGCCATGGAATGAGAAATCAACCAGGGTCTTCAAGCTTTTCGGGAAGCTTTTTTAGGATAAATGCCAAGAAATTCTCATTCATCTGGGTTCGTGATTTTTCAAACAATTTTTCTTTGTTACTCAAAAGACCTTTTAGCATTGAAGCAAATTTAGGCATCAAAAGTATAGCATCCGCGAGAGTTATGTCAAAATGTAGTTCTTGAAAAACTTGGTAAAACTTTTCCATCTGAATTTTATCTTTCTTACGGTGCTTTTGTTCGTTTAAGCGTAACGGATAAGGCAAATATGTTTTGACGGGAATTTCTTTCTCAGTTTCGTTAACAACTTTATCTTTTCCTTTGGACGTTGGAACCACCGGAGGTTGGATGTTTTCGGTCCTTCCATTATTACTAGGAATTTCCGTATCCGTTGTCGCCTCGGTTTCACGGATGACTACCTTTGGAGACGAAGAAGAAGGGGTAGTCGGAGCCGTTGGTCCATCAATTATAACACCACTCCTAGTCGTGATCGCCTTATGATGCGTGGGAATCGCACCTTGCTTTACCTCTCGAGGGATCTCGAGAAGCTTACAACCCCCACCAGGCAGTGTATCTGATCGTTGTAGTATAGTATAGTGACAAGTACCGGGGGATTGATCGTTCAGCTTAGGAATAGTGTCGCTAGGATTAGAAAACCTAATTAATAGTTCTAGAGGTGAGAGATGGTTATTTTTGTATTTTTATATTTTTATGAAAGCAAGTAAAATCTCTGGTTTTGAAGGAGTGGGCGGAATTAGTTGCTATTCAACTAAACCAAAGCTATTATATAATTAAAATAAAATAATGAAAATGAAATTAAACTAATTAAACTAAGGTTGTGAGCAGTAATTGGAGAAATTGTGTTTACTTAGACTTCATTACTCCCTAGATATCTTTTACATGTTAATTACTTGTTACACTTGTATGAATGACGGGTTGTATTCCTTAATACCATTCGTGGGGTGGCATACATAACTCCCCAACTCTATGAGCTCTTATCTCCTCCTACACCATGACCCAGCACAACTATAGGGATTGTAAACAGTGGCTCATGCATTAAATACAACCAATAAAGACCTAGTACGCCTCGGTTCATGTTTCTTAAGACGTTCAAGCATGTTACCATTTGGAGATCTGCCAGTTTTCTTAAGCCTAACATATAAATCATTCATTCAAAACAAGAATAGACAAGTAATCAACACATAATCAACATCTAGGTTTCATTAGATCTAAGCAAACACAAGAGAGATCTAGCCTAGCATAGTAGAATTGAGACAAGAACAAGAGATAAACAACCAACACATAGACATATTGATTGAATTGAAAGTACACTTATCTCAATTACAATGCAAGGTCTCAAGGGTTTGGAACCCTTGAAAAACCTGTAAAAGAGGCACCAAAATCGTCTTTAGGGTTTCACCAAAACTTCTCTCTCTTTAATGAAAAAACTAGAAAACTATATATAGGGAAAACAGTCTGACGGCGTCAAGAGCAACTTCTGACGCCGTCACCTCGCCGCCATAAACTTCCTCGGACGGCCTTGATCCACTTATGACGGCCTACGTGACGCCGTCACCACCCACGGTATATTAATTTTGCATCTTTGACGCCGTCACCAGTCCGTCTGACGCCGTCACCACCTTCGATATTTAATTCTTTATGTCTGACGCCGTCAAGCTGTTGGTCTTGACGCCGTCACCTTGTATTTCCAGCATGCAAATTTGGTACTTAGCCGTTTTCTTCACTTTTATGCTCCAAAAACGTCCAAAATAGCTTCTTTTCCAGAATTCACTCTCCAAACACCTAAAATCACAAAAGGAAATATTTGATCAATTAAAGTCGGATTCGGGCTTAAATGACCCCCTAAAAATGGATCATTTTTCGCCTTATCATATACCCTTACACTTGAGATTTGCTTGTCCTCAAGCAAATGAGCTTTTATTCTACTCAAAAGACAAGTTAGGGGTCATTTAACACTAATATAAAAGTAATTACAACAAATAATCGTTCCACTAAAGACCAATAGACAAGTACGGAGGTCATACACAAGCACCTCACAAATAGTGTTTAGATACTCACATCTCTCGGGTGTAATAAAGTAATATAACATTATGGAAATGGAAGATATCTCTCACTACCTGTCATAGCGAAATAGATTACCATAGGCTTGGGAAAGGATCAAACCTCCACCACATGGCGTAAGCACCTAAGATAAACTATCAAAGAGGTCATTTTAAAGGGTTATAACGTTAGGTGTAGGGATATGAATTACACGGTTTTGTTGGATAAAGGAAGTTTTACTGGTGGTGAGTTAACAATCTTGGTTAATTACATGTACAAGATGGCGTTGCTAAGCCAAGACTAGACTCGACTTAAGCTAATAAATGAAAAATAACAAAAACATAAAATAAACATAGAATGAAAACGGGATGGTAGTCCGTATGTTTTTTCTCTTTTTCTTTTCTATCTATTTTTTTTTTCTTTTTCTTGATTTTTCGATTTTTTTTTTTTTTTTTTTTTTTTTTTTTTTTTTTTTTTTGCATACACTCTTACCCTACCATCCAAAATAATACATCATAGGGGATGAGAATTCCCCTTACACTTGAATCTTTACATACTTTACATTAACTATTCTAATGACTCGAATTAAGAAAATCAAAACTCTTGGAGCACTTTTAAGATTAACGTACATATGGGGGTAATAAGTGATGTTCTTCCCCATTACTCCATAAAATAAGTACTTACCCATGAGTCCCAATCGTCCCAAAACAATATGTACAAGGATATGACTCGACTTAGCAACCATGTAATCAATTAGAAAGTTAACTTAGGGTTTAACAAATAACAATAATGCACTAAAAATGAGCGCATACACGGAAGGCTAAGGCGATTTGGGTGTACATTTAAGTGGGGTGTAACAAATTCTTCCTTTAAGTAAAATGCTTAAAGTTAGAAACGAAAAGATAGGCTCGGAGGGGTGTACTAGGGGTTTCGTGTACTAAAAATGAGTACAACGCTAAGGGTGTGGGAAAAATTAGTTGACTTAACTAGCCAAGTAATATGACTTAAATGGTCAAGTAATTATAATACGGGTTTAACACAAGGGTGATCCTAATGCCTCTTATCATGTAGTAAATCCTACCACACGAATGTAGTCTCACTAGCGGTCTCGGGATGCATCACTAACGCAAGTTCTAGAATCTAAATGCTACCGGTACACTCATAAGCACTAATAATGAATGCTTTTCCTATCAAATCTAAAGGCGAACCTCACATTTTTGGGTGGAAAATTTTTCTGAATATACGGTTATGTGCTAGTCATACAATCTCCTATCCATGAGACGCTTGCTATGGCTAAAGTTTCACTCCTAAATGTTGTAAAAAATTTTAAATTTGGCGCTAAAATTACACTAACAAGTATTTCTCGTAGTTTTATTACTCATCTACTATCAAACAAAACAAACTCAAGCGAAAGTGCATATGTAAGGTATCATCTTTTTACCCTCCCCTTACACTTAAGATGAACATTGTCCCCAATGTTCAAGTAAAGAATGTAAAAGTTAAAAAGTAAAGAGAATGAAATCAAATACTCCCCTGATTCGCTCGGTATGGATTTTAGTTGGCCAGGTTAAATCTTCTTCCAAGAAAACGAACAATCAAAGCTTCCCTTCCAGAATATAAATCATCTTCTTGTCATAAATAACCTGTAAATCCTGACAAAAGTAGACAAGGCAACCTCGCGTAAAATCGGCGGCATCCTATATAAGTTACTAAATCCTAGAAAACAAAGTAAGATATAATGCTTGTGGAATGAAGTTTGCAGATTTCCTGGAGATTATAAAACTTAATAATTCACAAAAACCATAAGACTCCGTTAGAAAAAACAAAACCGGTAAAATTTCCAGATTTTATCTCCTGACGCCGTCAAGAGCAATACCCTGACGCCGTCAGAATGGACCTGCAGAAATTCTTATGTTAAGTTTCCGGAAAATTTCTGGAAAAACTTTGTCCTACTTCCTGGAAAATCCTGCAAAACTTCATTATGACTCAATACAAGCATTTGACTCTAACAAATACGAATATACATGTTCATTTAAATATTGTGGAGAATCATGATCGGTTTGTTTCTTAAAAACATATTTGGGGTTTCCCCTTACACTTATCTTTTGCAAAAATACCTTTAGGTTGAAGTTAAGACTAGGCTAAACAACATAATAAAGTATTTCACATTTTAGTAGAGAAACATAATCAACCAACAATAAAAACAAAGCATGCATACGGAAGCAAATAACAATCAAACAAATAAAATCACACAAACCATGGGTTGCCTCCCAAGAAGCGCTTTTCTTTATTTACGAGTCTTGTAGCTAGACTCAAAGTCATGGGTTACTACGTGATCTCATCATTGGTTCCACTCTCCGATTGTAGATATTCCTTGTAGAAACCAATCACCTTTTTCTCAATCGCCCCCATAATCATTTGGGCAAATTCTTCATCGACTTTATACCTTGGTCCAAGGGCCAAGCAATCCTTGTAGTAAAGACTCCTTTTTTCCCATACATAGTCCATGCCCTTTTTCTTATCCTTCTCATCAATATCCTCAAAAGCACCAACGTTGTCCTTATCCAAACGAGATATAAAGCGAAATTCTTTCATCCTATTGGGCATCCTATAAGTGATACTATCGGTGTTACTTGCAAATCGAATCGTGCCTTCTACCTCATCATATTCTAACTTAGACTCCTCAACAAATGGTTGGCCAAACACAACATTGGATAATCGACAATCAATAACATTAGCAAGATCCTCCACAATCATAAAGTCAGTGACAAAAGTGAAATTACCGACAAAGACACGTAAACCTTTAACTCTCCCGACAAAGTTACAAACTCCACCGGGGTATTTGGGATCCCTTCTAGGTTCAAGTCTTGTGTTCACTATATCATTATAAACCGTTGAGGACATAATGTTGATTGGAGATTTAAAGTCAATGTAAGCATTGCTAATGTGCTTATATCCAATCATACATGGTATCTTAGCACTCTTAGGATCGCCTCTCTTGATCTTAGGTTCAATTATGGTGAAAGGAGATCGCGGGTTATCAATAAGATTATTATAGTATGCAATCTCCTCCTTAGTGGGGTATAGATTAAAGTAGTCGTTAAGCCTCAGATCCATTTCCTCCTCTTCTAGTCTCTCAACAATATTCACAAAGTCATTAGGCCCTAGGTCCTTATTTGAATACAAGGCGGTTGCTAGGTCACTAAATGTATGTTCGAGTTCAATCTTAACCAACCTATTAAGCTCTCTAAGCTCTCTAATCTCACTCTCAATCTGTTCACGTAACACAGCCACTTCTTCAGCGGAAAGGGGTGGATTCGCGTTTTCCATAATGGTCAACGGAATAGTCAATGGGGTTAATTTACTAACAAAGGCACAAAGAAATGAGATAGACTAAAGAAGACCTACAAATAAAAATAAAAATCTTACTAGAAAGGAATCTAGCAAGTAGACCTAATAAAAAGAAATCCTAACCTAGACAATAACTATTCCCCGGGCTGCGGCGCCAAAAACTTGATGCGTGGGAATCGCACCTTGCTTTACCTCTCGAGGGATCTCGAGAAGCTTACAACCCCCACCAGGCAGTGTACCTGATCGTTGTAGTATAGTATAGTGACAAGTACCAGGGGATTGATCGTTCAGCTTAGGAATAGTGTCGCTAGGATTAGAAAACCTAATTAATAGTTCTAGAGGTGAGAGATGATTATTTTTGTATTTTTATATTTTTATGAAAGCAAGTAAAATCTCTGGTTTTGAAGGAGTGGGCGGAATTAGTTGCTATTCAACTAACCCAAAGCTATTATATAATTAAAATAAAATAATGAAAATGAAATTAAACTAATTAAACTAAGGTTGTGAGCAGTAATTGGAGAAATTGTGTTTACTTAGACTTCATTACTCCCTAGATATCTTTTACATGTTAATTACTTGTTACACTTGTATGAATGACGGATTGTATTCCTTAATACCATTCGTGGGGTGGCATACATAACTCCCCAACTCTATGAGCTCTTATCTCCTCCTACACCATGACCCAACACAATTATAGGGATTGTAAACAGTGGCTCATGCATTAAATACAACCAATAAAGACCTAGTACGCCTCGGTTCATGTTTCTTAAGACGTTCAAGCATGTTACCATTTGGAGATCTGCCAGTTTTCTTAAGCCTAACATATAAATCATTCATTCAAAACAAGAATAGACAAGTAATCAACACATAATCAACATCTAGGTTTCATTAGATCTAAGCAAACACAAGAGAGATCTAGCCTAGCATAGTAGAATTAAGACAAGAACAAGAGATAAACAACCAACACATAGACATATTGATTGAATTGAAAGTACACTTATCTCAATTACAATGCAAGGTCTCAAGGGTTTGGAACCCTTGAAAAACCTGTAAAAGAGGCACCAAAATCGTCTTTAGGGTTTCACCAAAACTTCTCTCTCTTTAATGAAAAAACTAGAAAACTATATATAGGAAAAACAGTCTGACGGCGTCAAGAGCAACTTCTGACGCCGTCACCTCGCCGCCATAAACTTCCTCGGACGGCCTTGATCCACTTATGACGGCCTACGTGACGCCGTCACCACCCACGGTATATTAATTTTGCCACTTTGACGTCGTCACCAGTCCGTCTGACGCCGTCACCACCTTCGATATTTAATTCTTCATGTCTGACGCCGTCAAGCTGTTGGTCTTGACGCCGTCACCTTGTATTTCCAGCATGCAAATTTGGTACTTAGCCGTTTTCTTCACTTTTATGCTCCAAAAACGTCCAAAATAGCTTCTTTTCCAGAATTCACTCTCCAAACACCTAAAATCACAAAAGGAACGATTTAGGGCAATATTTGATCAATTAAAGTCGGATTCGGGCTTAAATGACCCCCTAAAAATGGATCATTTTTCGCCTTATCACCTTAGCATCGCCCCTCGGGTTAGCGATCGTGTTGCTTGGATGAGTACCCGAGCCCGAGGGTCGATCATTTAAAGACTTCTTAATCTCAATAATTTCCTTAGTCAGTAATTCCTGAGTTTTAATTAAATTCTGATTTTGCAGCATCAATTGTTTAATCAATTCATCTGAGGTTGGCTGATTCTGATTCACAACTGGATTTTAAAAACTTTGACCACGATTGTTGTTATTGAAACCTTGATTTTGAAAATTCTGATTTCCATGATTATAATTCCCATGATTAGCATTATAATTTGCTTGAAAATTCCCTTGAGTCAGGCCTTGATTATAATTTCTCCGATTTTTAATTTGAAAACCATGGTTTTTATTTTGAAAACCATTGTTCATCCGATTTTGATTAGCATTTTGATTCTGGTTAAATTGATGATTTCGGTTTTGCACATTTTGATTTACTTGATTGACTTGATTAACTGGATTGACTTGATTCGGTTGAGTGAAACCGGGTGGTCCAACAAAATGGTTTGAACTGTAGCTGAGAAGATTTCGATCTCCTTGAAGAAGTGGGTAACCGTTGCCACCCATATTTGCAGCATGAGCATAAGAACCGGTTAACGGACATTCGTTATACGGATGTGGACCACCACAAGTTACACAACCCTGATTGACGACATTCACTTGATGATTTGGTTTTTCTAAGGACATAGCATCAACTTTTTTAGTAAGATCCACTAAAATACTCATCACTTCATCATTCATTTTATTATTAGTGTTAGAAACTTGAGGTTTATTTCTCGACATTCTCACACGAGCCTTATTCTCGATTATCATGAAAGCATCGTTCGTGTTTCGAGCCAATAAGTTCCCACCCGCAGCAGAGTTAAGTAAGTCTTGGTCAACATGACATAACCCATTGTAGAAAGTATCAATCTGCTGAAGGGATGTGAACCCATGGTTCGGACATTTTTCCATCAAATCTTTGTATCGATCCCAAGCTTCGCTGAACGACTCATCAAAAGCTTGTTGGAATTGAAAGATTTGGGAACGAAGGTTAGACATTTTAGAAGGAGGATAGAAGTAATTCACAAACTTGGACGCAAGATCGTTCCAAGTGTGAATCGAATTCGGCGGTTCCTTTTCCAGCCAAGTCCGGGCTGCCCCTTTAACGGAGAAAGGAAATAACTTCAATTTCACCACATCGTGAGGAACTTGATTCATGCGAATGGTCTCAGCGATGTTGGCGAAATTTCTTATGTGAGCATATGGGTCTTCGTGTTCGAACCCGTGAAAAGATATACTCGTGATAAGATTGAGCAATCCGTGATTAATTTCAAAATTAGCATTGATTTCGAGTATCACGATGGCTCTCCTCACACCATTGAATGGTGATTAGAGTTGTTCCTCCATCAGACGTGGATCGAAAACCGGTTGTGGTCCCATCGGAGGGATGATATTGTTTTGAGCACCACCCATCGGCGGGGGTCCCAACTGTTGCTCGTTCGGGTTCATTTCCTCCGTATTAGGAAAAAGAACTCGGTGTATATGACGAAAGAAACTTTCCGGATTTGAAAGCGGTAAACAAGTTGTTTAGACGTTGAACGCGTGTTCATACACCACAAAAATCAAATTTTGAATAATAAAGAGAAAATCAAATTGAAAAGGAAAATCTTTTTGTATTTTTATTTTTATAAAGCAAAATTCAAAAACTTAAACTTTTGTTTTTTCTCTTTTTCAAACGTTACGTTAATTGTAAACCGTTTCCTCAAAATCTACTCGCGACGGAACGGGAGAAAAGAATGGATCTCTCTTCAGCTTGCAATTTAATGTCTAAGCTTCCGTATTTTCCGCTTATTCGGTCGTAGAATCCAAAGTAATCCGATTAGCAACTAATTTCACGCGTTGTTATATTGGGAAACTTATTTGGTTTACAACGCCCACCCTTCAACGGGAGAGTCGAGGCTGTAACTTTATTATTATTATTTTGTTTTTTATGAAAACACTTTAGGAAAAGTGTTTTTGATTTTTCAATTTTTTTGGTTTTTATAGAAATATATACAAGGAAGGTATTCAAAACACAATTTCAAAAACCAAAATTTTGATGTATCGTTTTTAGGTATAGTGTTAATTTCCGAAGAAATGCTTAGGAAAGTATTTCCCCGGGTCGTGTCCCAACGAAGGTGTGAATGGAATTTCGAATTCTCGATTTGTGAAACGTGTCGTGAAAGTGGTAAAAAGTGATTTTGATGAGATTATACTAATGAAATAACAAATGAAGCACAAATAATCACTTAAGCAAGTATTTCAAATAAGGCAACTAGAAACGTAACGTAAAATTAAAAACGTAAGCTTAAAACGTACAATAAACGTTAACGTACGAAATAAAACGCGAATTTTAAGCTATACTACTACTACGGACTTGAAAATTATTTTGAAAAGTTAAAAATGATAAAAGAAAATTTTGAGAAAAAGAAAAATATTTTTTTGATTTTTTTTTTTTTTTATGAATTAAAAACTATTTAACTAATTTAAAAATTAAAAGAAAGTGCAAATCAGGTGGGAAAAATGAAAAATAAATTTTGAAAATTATAAAATAATTAAAAAGTAATTTTAAAACTGAAAACTATTTTTTTTTTGCATTTTTTATAATTTTTGAGAATTAAAAACTATTAAATCTAATTAAAAATTCAAATTAAAGTCAAAATAAATGGGAAAAATGCAAATTTAATTTCTAAAATTCTAAAATAAATGTAAATAAATTTGTAAAATATTTTTGGATTTTTCTTGGCTTTTTCTGATTTTTTGGATTTTTTAGTAATTAAAAAGTATTAAAAAGTGAATAAAAATGAAAATAAAATAAGAAAAATAGCAAATCAACTTGGAAAAATATGAAAAATTCAGGGAAATTCTAATATATTATTATAAAGCTAAGAAAATTTTGAAAAGTTGAAAATAAGCACTGGAACTACTACTTGGCTTAAAACTGCTTATTTGAAAGTGCTTATTAATAAGCACTTTGACCAGAACTGACCCCAAACTTTGACCAGAAGATATTATGACCAAAATGAACTCAAACAAGCAATAAAAAGACCAAATGAAGCTCAAAAATACAGAAATGGGCACTAACAGATGGTAATAAGCACTTATTAATAAGCAAATAGTATCTGCTAAGCACCAAAGACTCAAGACAGGATCAATCAACCTAACTAAGCATGAATCGACTTGAAAAATCTAGTTAAGCACTCATTAAAGCCAATTAAGCATATGAGCAGTTCACTAATTGAGACAGAAGCACAAGCTTAAACACCCTACTTGTAGCTAATCAAACAGTAACCTAATAGGTTGATTAATGGAAAGCAAGGACTGATTTGTAAAGCCTATACTACCGTTTGTCTAAAAACTCACAAAGCCCTAAATCTAACAACCTGTTGCTTATCAAAAATTATCCTAGATCAGGTACTGTTGGGACAGAAAAGTCTGCATGTTGACTTAATTTTTGCACCTAAGCTTTGACCAACTTGAATTTTCACTGCCTAAATCTGAATCTAATTGATATATTAAGCTACTTATTGAGTTGCTATACCTAAATTTACTCTGCTACTAAAAGATTTATGAGAAAACATATCCTACTTTTACTTATGCAAACAGCAATGTGAGTTCTAAAAAGATGCTGACTTTTGCTAAACAACCTACACTTTTAATGCAACTTTTAACCTTATTATGCCTAATGTGACCTACTATTGAAGAAGTAACAATTAGAAAACACCAAATCCACAGAAGAGTTATCTATTCCAAACACCCCTAATATCAAGCTGATGTTACTATAACTATGATATTTTTAGTTGCAACTACTGAATTATTGTTGTTGACAGATTGAGTGACACTAATGAAACATCAATAACATAATTAGAACATCAAAATCAGACAGAAGCAGATTAAAACTAGATGACAGATAATATTCAACAATTAAAATCAAACCAAAATTAACTAAACTAAACTAATGTAAACAACTAAATAAGAGTACTGAAAACAACTACTATCCAGAGAGAAACAATAAATACAGATAAACAAATACAAACCACTCAACACAGATCAATAACTGGATAAGACAATGAAACAGTATAAAAGAATAGCAGAATTTGAAAGTTAGAAGGCTTACTACTACCTCTCAGCCAAACAGAGAGGTGCATCCCACACAGCCTATCTTTAGATAGGCTAAGCACTTCCCTGACCTGCTTAACTTATCAGTTCCTTCCTTCAAAATAAGCACGGCTTATTGAATAAGCTGCCTTTGACTTTGTTTGACTTTGAATTACTATTACTAATAGAAACAGGAATTGAGTATAAAATCACCACAAGCTATTGTTTAAACTAAAAGGAACTTATTAAGACAAGCTGAAAACATATTTAAAGTAACTAAATATAAGAAAATGAATTGCAAAGGAATTAACTAAAATTTGAATTTTATTAAAACTGAAATTGAGTACAAACTTTGAAAATTGAAATACAATAAAATTGAAATTACTTCTAAACTAATTCTACTCCTACTCCTAAGCTAACATGTTCTAATGGTGATGTGAGGGGAGTATATATATCTGAGCTGGGGAGAGAAGATGCTTCTAGGCTGCCATGTCACTGATCCGTGCTCCTTGTGTTTCTTTGAGTCCCCTTGAAGCCGTTGGATTCTTCCCCTCAATATCATCCCTTGGATTGATTTAGTGACATGACCTATCCACCGTGTGTCCTCCCATTGGCCCACGTGTCATTCTATGACTCCTGACTCATTCCTGACCTTTCTAGAAACTTAAATGATTGGGTAATTAAAGTTACATGGGGTAATTTAACTGGTGGTAAACTTAGGGTTCTTTGTACAGTTGTTTTTCTAGGTGAAAAGTTATTTGGGGGGCGGGAGTATTTTGGGGGTATTATTAGTTGACCGGTTGTGAGGTTTTAATAGGTTGACCGGGTTAATGGAGTGGACCGGGTAGGGAGTTATTAAGGGAATGGGCTTTTAATGTTACTTGGGCTAAATCGGATAAGGGTGTTTTGGGTTAGGTTATTGGATTTGATATTAAGTGGACCTGGTTTGTTTGTTTTTTTTTAAGAAGTAGTAGTATTTTCGAAAAGGACCAATGTTGTATTATCCAAAACTGTAGGGACCAATTCTGTTAATTATCCAAACTTTCTTCCAAGGGTCAATGTTGACTTTTCTGAATTCTTGGAGGACCACTATTTGACTTTACTTCAAATATTACTCAAGGGGCCATTTTTGTAATAATCTGAAAGTGCAGGGACTAAAATTGCCAAATTCTTAAACTTCGACCAGGGACCTTTTATGCAACTTGATGAATCTTTGAGGACTTCTAATGACATTTTCAGCTTTATTTTTTCATTTTGCTTCCGCGTCTCCGGTTTTTGACCTTTTTCCAATCTCGTGCTCGTTTTTGTCGGTTTTGGCTTTGTTTTTGTTCATTTTTCTCATATCCGTACCTGCACATACACAAATACAAAAACATATATTCTCTTGGCATATTTGGTTAGTATTTGGTGTATTTGGTCTGACTTAAGCTTAAAAATGATGTGTGAAAAAGCACACATCAAAATCCCCCCAGACTAAGGTATTGCCGTGTCCTCACGCAATGTCATCACCTCACACTTAAGAGATAAATAATTTCAAAACCTCTCTTTACTGATGTTGTAAAGTAGCAATGACGTTCAAAAGAGATATCAAAATCATTTATTCCCAAAAACGCTCTATTTTCCGATTTTCATGAATACAACTACTACTACTCTTTTTGTATTTTTTTCATTTTTATATATGTGACGGTTTGCCTTAACTTTCGTTATCAATTCTTATCTGTTGATAATTTTCAGGGTCAACAAGTAGAAACACTTCTCACAGAGAAGAGACCATACGGATAAAAATCGTCATCCTTGATTTTTCACAAGCTCCCAAACTAAGCGTAAAATCGAGATCATTGTTTATCCACAAGTTAGGTGCTAACACTACCCACAAAATTTAATTGTGGCATTACCTCTTGTTCCCAGTTCCTAAGTTTTGTATCTCAAGATTCTAATTTGTGAGAAATGAATTGCTTCATATTTTCTCGTGTTGATATTTGTTAGTTCGATAAGAGCACAAAATTTTAACGCTAAGTAGTTTCCAAACTTTCCCTCGAAAACCCCTGCATACAGAAATCGGGTCCACATGAAGGTCTCTGATTCAACACGATTTGTGGAGGCCCCCTTTTTATTTACGACCGAGACATCCCATGTCTGAGACCCGAAACGGAAGCTTTTTATTAGGGAAACCCCCGGAGTCGAAGCTTGGCATTTTTGCACAATTATAAGCACTTTAATAATACTTGGTCCATAGTTCTTTATTTCTTTTACAACAACGGTTTGTGAGCCGCCAAGAAGAAAGAGATTTATTATGACCTTGGATTTATATCCGCTGCTTTTTATAGCTTTGGATTCCTCTACCTTTTTATTTGGCTTTGGACTATTATTATTGATATTCATAATCATATGCCAAACCCCAAGTCCTACGGCCTTTACTAAGATCACAACATCGGCTGCGAACCGGCAAGATGCAATAGTCTATTTCATCGTAACACTGGCAGTACCCCTATGTGTACCAAACCCCCATATGCAGAGATTTTGTTGGGAACGAGAAAAAACTAAGTATTGCCCAAACCCCATACACTTAATTAATCCTAGAGATCTATTTTTATTGGTGTGCAAGCTTGTGGGAACAAGGAGGCCACAAGTACCTTTCGTGGGCTCTAAAGAGATCCAACAACTCCACGTTTAGCACGAAACTTCTAAATAAACTCTATCATTCCTCGATCTTCGCAAATTTAAAATCCCAAATAATGAGATTCGTAGATGCTTAGCCATAATCTTTTGATTATGTTGGTTAAGGGAGACGAGCTAGGGCTCAACACGCCCGGTCAAGTCGAAACATTTATTTCTACTCTCGCCGGTAGGAAAGTCAAAACAAGGTGTCAAAACTTATTATTCATATCATATATCATTTTTTTTACATATAAAAAGGTGACAAAAATTTTAAATTTTTGGTGGAACACGGAGTTGCGCAAGTTAACAGCTCAGACGAAGGTACAGGTCAAATCGAATCAAAGATTCACCCCCCCCCCCCAGACTAAAGTGAAACATTGTCCTCAAGGTTTAAAGGGTATAGGTAGTCTACGTAATATCTAAGGCCATTTATTAAGTATGCCAAGAGATAAACGTTAGTCGATAAGATTTTGGATATGGTGAATTTCCGAAAGAGCAGCGAAGAATGAGACTCGAGTGGAGAGAATGACAAAACACGAGCACGAGAGTCCACAAACTTCGGGGAAATTCCTGAACATTCACAAACAACCACGAAAACACGAGTTTGGAAAGGGTCGCCCCCCTCACGTCACGTTACTTAGAAAATAGAAAATAAAGAAAATGAAAATGGATAAGCATGGGGTGCCTCCCACGAAGCGCTTGTTTTTTATTACCGAGTCACATGAGCTTGACTCGATCCCCGAATTAATTCGTCCTTGGGGAGAGCAGATGGAACGGACAACCGACATGATAAACGGAGATGTCGGGGTCAAAGACGGTATCCTCACTCCCGGTGGAGTGGAAAAGTGAAGAAATTATGGGATAAGTAAAGAACGGATAAAACACCCCGATGATAAAAGTAAAGTCGATTTCTGAATCACAGGTGGGTTGGGTGGGTAAAATATTAAGCACAGGATCATCATGATCATAAGTCTCGTCCACCACTACAAAAATATCTTTATTCGTATCTGATTCAAAATCTGCATCGGGTGGTTTCGCCGATGGACGAGAAGACGGTAAATCAACGAGAATCGAGTCGATATTAGGAAGTAAACCATCATTACGTATTTCTTCAGTAAGCACGTTTCTTTGAAAGCCATTCTCGTCATTTTCAATATCTGGTGGAGAGATAGTATGAGTAAGTTCATCGGATAACTTCTCGTGAGGAGAATCAATCATGTTATGTGAATCCTGGACCTCGGGTTCCATTTCGGACTCATCACAAGGAATATCGAAGATTGGATTATCATGAGTCAATTCCAAATCGAAATCAAATAACGGATTTGTGAAAGTCATATTGAATGTTTCGAAAACCCTTGGAACAAGGTCATCAATATCTTTAGGATGATCGAATTCAACTTCGTTTTCTACATTACTCTCTTCTTCTAAGCTGACGGACTCAGAATGTACTTCGTCCACATAGTCGATGTCTCCACAAGATAAAGTATCATCATTGTTAGCCTCGCTCTTTTATAAAGATAACGTCACATACGTGAAATGGACTAGATATGTAGCAAGTTGTGCCATTAGGGACTACTTATGTTAACTAGGCAAACTTGTAATGTGTAGAGCCTATAAATACCCCTCATGACTCTCCATGAAGGGTGTGGGAAATCATTGTAGCTTTCATTTGTTCTAATCTAATAAACTTTGTGTTTTCTCCACCCTCTCTCTACTATTTCTCTCTCTAGAACCAAACATGGAATTCATCTTCTTTGATCAACCTCGACCTCCCGAACCACATAAATCATACATATTTTCGGTCCTACAATTGGCATCAGAGCCACGGTGTTTGTTTTCTTGATTTTTGTGGTTCGAATATTGTTTTTGAAGCTGTTTTTTACACGTTTTTTAGATCTGGAAATTTTTTTTCCATCTTTTGTGGGTAATAGTTTCATAACAGCTTTTGTATCCTTAATATGGTCAAAAAGTCATGTACTTTTATCATCAGAGTTTATCATTTATGTGATTTTTTTGTCCATACTCGTGAATATAGTGGTCAAAAAGGGTCAAAACAAAGTCGGAAAACTCATCGGATACTCATCGGAAACTAGGAATGGTCGCCGGAATCTAATCGGAATTTCTTGTATAAGAAATCTTGATATGTACTTGTTTTCGAGAACGTGAGTAGTTTTCGAGAACACAATACCCTAGTTATCGAAATCATGTTCTCGATAAAATGTAAGTTCTCGATAATGTCATGTTTTCGAAAATCCTGTTCTCGATAAATCTGTATTCTCGATAAACAACAAAGTTTCGAAATCTAAATAACAAAGTTTCAAAATTTTTGGAAAAAGTTTCGAAAACATAAGTTGCAAAGTTTTGAGAATACCTAAGAAGGTGAAGGTGAGGAGAAGACCTTTGACTGTTTGACCTTAACCAAAATACCAAACAAACACTCATAAAGACCTCAGTTGCAATCCATCATCAGTCCAAGATATGATAACAAAAAGAAAAAGAAAGTCGTGCCAATTACAATCCGAACCTCAACAAATCCAAACCTACAACGAATCCTAAACTAGTCTCTACCTCAAGACCCTCACATCTAACTATCAAATAACCGTACATTCATAAATCTCATATCTTGTTCCATTTTTTTTATCTTTTAGAAAGATTTTTAATGGAACATATATCATCATCGACGTATTTTTTTTGAAGACAAGCCTCATTCTATCCGAACAATAAGAGATGAATAATGACTAGAAAGCCAATATCTTTCTTTGGTTCATTCACAGTCAACGACAACAACACAATATATTACAACCTACCCGAGACCCCAAGTGACGCCTTTAAGATGCTATCTTGCTTCGGATTGAGCTACAATTGAAGAAACAGGGTACGATTGTGAGTTTATGATGTGTGAGTTGTTTGGTTTGCTATTCGGTTATGATTGATAAGAGATGAGATGAGTATGATGTTCGGATTAGGTTCTTGAATGATGAGTGGACTTTAGTGGTTTCAATTTGATTGAGATGAGAAAAGAGTTTGGTGTGAGATGAGTTAAGAGGGAGGGGATTATTATCAGCTTGTGTATTTTAGGGTTATGACATGTGAGTGAGATTAGGGCAATCTTATATTAGATTGTGTGGTGTTATTGGATTGGGGCAAATGATTTGCTTGTTGGGGCAAACTGTTAAGGATTTGGGCTACTATGGATCAAATTGTCATGGACTAGGTATACACTCAATGATGGGATGTCTGTTTCATACGCATAAGTGGTATATCAAAAAGAGTTATCCAAAATTTGTTTTCTTTGAATACTTATTTTTGATAATATTTTATAAAGAGTGGTATTTTGGTATACAAATTTCACGGGGATACATAAATTCATGGCTAGAATTGTTTCGTTCAACAAAAATGACTACGGGGTTTTTGTACGGTATTATTGATTTGACTTTGAAGTGGCATTTCAAAAAGTGTACTTATTTATCTCAAAGTCTAGGGGTGGTTGGATGCACGACTTTTGAAGATAACTTGTCTGCGCAAATTAAAAAAAAAAAAATCAGTCTTGACAATCTAGTTATTACTGATGTAAGGAGTTACGTTGTAGTGCTCACAGTATAGCTATCACTTAAAGGAGTTACGTTGTAGTACTCAGTGTCACACGAAGTAGTGGATTGTTCAAGTGGCGAATATTTCGTGCAACCTCATACTTAAAGGAGTTACATTGTAGTGCTCAGTATAGGTATTAAGTCACATCTATCGTACAAGCATTAAGTCACAAGATGGGATGATTACTTCTTTTTCAAGCTGGTCATATCGGGTTGTCTCCACATGTGGTCATTACTAGTAGCTGGAGCATTTAAAGGTTGATTTGAGAGAAAAGTATTGAGAGTATTTATGCGACATATACTCACAAATTATGCTTTCATGGTCTATCTATATTGCATCAGAAGTGTAAAGTACGGGTAATTATGGCATGTACACAAAATAGTATGATGAATTCGATAGATCGCAACCATCAGGAGGGAGAAGAACATGCCAAAAGAAGTAGTGTTTCATCTCTAGTACGTTGGTTGTTCGAGGGAATTGTGATTACACTGGAACCGAAGAAGTACTAATGATGTGTACATCGGAGCGTATTACCAACCTTCTGTGCAATGTTATGTGAGTTATATTGTCATGATGCTCCCTGAATGACAACCATGTGCCTACACTTCTGAATCTACTTTATCCGCTGCGTGATGAAAAGAGAGTTGTCGGTTCAGGAGGGAGCAGGAAATAGAAAGAAAAGGCTCACTAGTTAGGAGGGAGTAATAACCTAACTAGACCATTACAGTTGAAGTTCAGAGCTACAAATACCTTTGCCGTCAGTGTCAAAGATCATACGCCGAGATTGTCGGAAGAGAGAACTTCAAGTCTGCCTCAGTATCTAAACTACAGAGACTCTGCGCTTCAACAACGTCAACATAGTTTACTATTGTTGTAATTTTACATTGTTAATGTATTTATAGGTCTCATTGTATCCATTCACGTGTAACGATATCTTGGAGGGAGATAGTTAGCCTCGCTCTTTTATAAAGATAACGTCACATACGTGAAATGGACTAGATATGTAGCAAGTTGTGCCATTAGGAACTACTTATGTTAACTAGGCAAACTTGTAATGTGTAGAGCCTATAAATACCCCTCATGACTCTCCATGTGGGGTGTGGGAAATCATTGTAGCTTTCATTTGTTCTAATCTAATAAACTTTGTGTTTTCTCCACCCTCTCTCTACTCTTTCTCTCTCTAGAACCAAACATGGAATTCATCTTCTTTGATCAACCTCGACCTCCCGAACCACATAAATCATACATGTTTTCGGTCCTACAATCATCATCAGAATCGGAGAACATCTCAACACAATCATTCGGATTATCAATTACTTCATCGCTCTTCGGTTCTTCATTCAATAATTCTTCAATTAAACGGATGTCTTCCTCAGGATCAAAATTATTATCATCAACCATCGTCTGATTAGAATAATTATTAGCAAGACAAGCCTCGATCTCGTCTAAAAAGACATCACTCCTCTCAACCGGTGTGAAAGAAGGATAGGAAGAATTAGAAACAATTTCAGAATCACCGTTAGAAATTTCCCTGGACTCACTTGGAATTGGGAAGAGGTTCTCAACACTAGAATTATTGAATTCGTCCGATTCCGTTGCCGGAATAGCGTTTAGATGCTCGTCCCCCACTTTTAGAGAGTCCTCGGGTTCTACGGGAGAAACATCGGAAGCTTTGTGAGGATTAAGAACGAACGTAATTTTCTCATCATCGTCGTCGAAATCATAGTAATTAAAATTTTTATAAGGATTAGATGATCTCTCTTCAGCAAGTAACTCTGCAATAGACTTCTCTCGAGGCTCGGGAGTATGAGTATAACGATTAGCCACCAACTCTTTTAACTTCTCGATCATGGATTTAATTTCAAAAATATTATTAGTAAAATCGGAAGTTTGTGGGGGTTGGTTAAAACCATGAGAATCGTAACATGAATTCGGCTCATAATAAAAATTTTCAAATGACCCCCCACAATTTTCAAAATTTGATGAACTTTGGAATGAATTTTCATTAAAATATGGTACTTGCTCATAAAAGTTTTGAAAAGGATGATTGAAATCGTTTTGAGGATAATTATCAAAACTCGTATCACAAGCGTAAGATGTTTCAGCACTTGGGGCGTAACATATACAATTCGTGTATCCACATTGATTACAAAAACATTGCCCACACAGTAATCCCTCGTCGGATGGATTTCCACAATTAAAGCAAGTGAACGGAGACGGCGGTGGTGTTGGATAGTATTCGGTAACGTTTTGAAGGATTACGTTTCGAACATACTCGGGAGTATTACAAAACAAACAAACTCCATCATGAATATCATTACCACATTGTTCGTACGTACACCAAACACATGAACCTTCAAAGAACGGTTCTCCACATTTAAAACAAGTCGAATCCATAAGAATTATCGATTTAGAGGGTAAAAGAAGAAGAATCAAATGATAAGAGGAGAAGAAGATTATTTTTTATTTTTAATTATTGAAAAAGAAAATCAAAGTAGAAAAGGAAAATCTTTTTGTATTTTTATTTTTAGAAAACAAAATTCAAAAACCTAAAACTTTTATTTTCTTTCGTTTTTTCAAACGTTACGTTAATTGTAAACCATTTCCTTCAAATCTACTCACGACGGAACGGGAGAGAAGAATGGATCTCTCTTCAGCTTGCAATTTAATGTCAAAGATTCCGTATTTTCCGCTTATTCGGTTGTAGAATTCAAAGTAATCCGATTAGCAACTAATTTCACGCGATCTTATGTTGTTAAGCTTATTTGGTTTACAACGTCCACCTTTCAACGGGAGAGTCGAGACTGTAACATTATTATTATTTATTTATTTATTTATTTATTTATTTATTATTATTATTATTATTATTATTATTATTATTATTATTATTATTATTATTATTATTATTATTATTATTATTATTATTATTATTATTATTATTATTATTATTTTGAAAACACTTTAGGAAAAGTGTTTTTGATTTTTCAATTTTTTTTTTTATGGTTTTTATAGAAAATATATACAAGGAAGGTTTTCAAAACACAATTTCGAAAAACGAAAACGAAAAATTCACTTCAAACTTCCCCGGAAGCGGCGCCAAAATTTTGATGTATCGTTTTTAAGGATAGTGTTAATTTCCGAAGAAATTCTTAGGAAAGTATTTCCCCGGGTCGTGTCCCAACGAAGGTGTGAATGGAATTTCGAATTCTCGATTTGTGAAACGTGTCGTGAAAGTGGTAAAAAGTGATTTTGATGAGATTATACTAATGAAATAACAAATGAAGCACAAATAATCACTTAAGCACGTATTTCAAATAAGACAACTAGAAACGTAACGTAAAATTAAAAACGTAAAATAAACGTTAACGTACGAAATAAAACACGAATTTTAAGCTACACTACTCCTACGGACTTGAAAATTATTTTGAAAAGTTAAAAATGATAAAAGAAAATTTTGAGAAAAAGAAAAATATTTTTTTGACTTTTTATTTATTTTTTTTATGAATTAAAAACTATTTAAAAATTTAAAAATTAAAAGAAAATGCAAATAAGGTGAGAAAAATGAAAAATAAATTTTGAAAATTATAAAATAACTAAAAAGTAATTTTAAAACTGAAAACTTTTTTTTTTTTTTTTTTTTTTTTTTTTTTTTTTTTTTTTTTGCTTTTTGTGTAATTTTTGAGAATTAAAAACTATTAAGTCTAATTAAAACTTCAAAATAAATTCAAAATAAATGGGAAAAATGCAAATTTAATTTCTAAAATTCTAAAATAAATGAAAATAAATTTCTAAAATATTTTTGGATTTTTCTTAGCTTTTTCAGATTTTTTGGATTTTTTAGTAATTAAAAAGTATTAAAAAGTGAATAAAAATGAAAATAGAATAAGAAAAATAGCAAATCAACTTGGAAAAATATGAAAAATTCAGGGAAATTCTAATATATTATTATAAAGCTAAGAAAATTTTGAAAAGTTGAAAATAAGCAATGGAACTACTACTTGGCTTAAAAGTGCTTATTTGAAAGTGCTTATTAATAAGCACTTTGACCAGAACTGACCCCAAACTTTGACCAGATGATATTATGACCAAAATGAACTCAAACAAGCAATAACAAGACCAAATGAAGCTCAGAAATACAGAAATGGGCACTAACAGACGGTAATAAGCACTTATTGATAAGCAAATAGTAATTGTTAAGCACCAAAGACTCAAGACATGATCAATCAACCGAACTAAGCATGAATCGACCTGAAAAAGCCAGTTAAGCACTCAGTAAATCCAATTAAGCATATGAGCAGTTCACTAATTGAGACAGAAGCACAAGCTTAAACACCCTACTTGTAGCTAATCAAACAGTTACCTAATAGGCTGATTAATGGAAAGCGAGGACTGATTTGTAAAGCCTATACTACCGTTTGTCTAAAAACTCACAAAGCCCTAAATCTAACAACCTATTGCTTATCTAAAATGATCCTAGATCAGGTACTATTGGGACAGAAAAGTCTGCATGTTGACATAATTTTTGCACCTAAGCATTGACCAACTTGAATTTTCACTGCCTAAATCTGAATCTAACTGATATATTAAGCTACTTATTGAGTTGCTTTACCTAAATTTACTCTGCTACTAAAAGATTTATGAGAAAACAGATCATGCTTTTACTTATACAAAAAGCAATGTGAGTTCTAAAAGGATGCTGACTTTTGCTAAACAACCTACACTTTTAATGCAACTTTTAACCTTATTATGCCTAATGTGACCTACTATTGAAGAAGTAACAATTAGAAAACACCAAATCCACAGAAGACTTATTTAATCCAAACACCCCTAATATCAAGCTGATGTTACTATAACTATGATATTTTTAGTTGCAACTACTAAATTGTTGTTGTTGACAGATTGAGTGACACTAATGAATCAAATGAAACATCAATAACATAATTAGAACATCAAAATCAGACAGAAGCAGATTAAAACTAGATGACAGATAATATTCAACAATTAAAACCAAACCAAAATTAACTAGACTAAACTAATGTAAACAACTAAATAAGAGTTCTGAAAACAACTACTATCCAGAGAGAAACAATAAAAACAGATAAACAAATACAAACCACTCAACACAGATCAATAACTGGATAAGACAATGAAACAGTATAAAAGAATAGCAGAATTTGAAAGTTAGAAGGCTTACTACCACCTCTCAGCCAAACAGAGAGGTGCATCCAACACAGCCTATCTTTAGATAGGCTAAGCACTTCCCTGACCTGCTTAACTTATCAGTTCCTTCCTTCAAAATAAGCACAGCTTATTGAATAAGCTGCCTTTGACTTTGTTTGACTTTGAATTACTATTACTGATAAAAACAGGAATTGAGTATAAACTCACCACAAGCTATTGTTTAAACTAAAAGGAACTTATTAAGACAAGCTGAAAACATATTTAAAGTAACTAAATATAAGAAAATGAATTGCAAAGGAATTAACTAAAACTTGAATTTTATTAAAACTGAAATTGAGAACAAACTTTGAAAATTGAAATACAATAAAATTGAAATTACTTCTAAACTAATTCTACTCCTACTCCTAAGCTAACATGTTCTAATGGTGATGTGAGGGGAGTATATATATCTGAGCTGGGGAGAGAAGATGCTTCTAGGCTACCATGTCACTGATCCGTGCTCCTTGTGTTTCTTTGAGTCCCCTTGAAGCCGTTGGATTCTTCCCATCAATATCATCCCTTGGATTGATTTAGTGACATGACCTATCCTCCGTGTGTCCTCCCATTGGCCCACATGTCATTCTCTGACTCCTGACACCTTCCTGACTCGTTCATGACCCTTCTAGAAACTTAAATGATTGGGTAATTAAAGTTACATGGGGTAATTTAACTGGTGGTAAACTTAGGGTTCTTTGTACAGTTGTTTTTCTGGGTGAAAAGTTATTTGGGGGGCGGGAGTATTTTGGGGGTATTAATAGTTGACCGGTTGTGAGGTTTTAATAGGTTGACCGGGTTAATGGAGTGGACCGGGTAGGGAGTTATTAGGGGAATGGGCTTTTAATGTTACTTGGGCTAAATCGGATAAGGGTGTTTTGGGTTAGGTTATTGGATTTGATATTAAGTGGACCTGGTTTGTTTTTTTTTTTAAGAAGTAGCAGTATTTTTTAAAAGGACCAATGTTGTATTATCCAAAACTGTAGGGACCAATTCTGTTAATTATCCAAACTTTCTTCCAAGGGTCAATGTTGACTTTTTTGAATTCTTGGAGGACCACTATTTGACTTTACTTCAAATATTACTCAAGGGGCCATTTTTGTAATAATCTGAAAGTGCAGGGACTAAAATTGCCAAATTCTCAAACTTCGACCAGGGACCTTTTATGCAACTTGATGAATCTTTGAGGACTTCTAATGACATTTTGAGCTTTCTTTTATCATTTTGCTTCTCCGGCTCCGGCTTTTGACCTTTTTCCAATCTCGTGCTCGTTTTTGTCGGTTTTGGCTTTGTTTTTGTTCATTTTTCTCATATCCATACCTGCACATACACAAATACAAAAACATACATTCTCTTGGCATATTTGGTTAGTATTTGGTGTATTTGGTCTAATTTAAGCTTAAAAAGGATGTGTGAAAAAGCACACATCAACCACTAAGGCTAAAATATACTCCATTCATTTTTGTTTACCGAGTAAGCAATATTATCGAGTTACAAGCAAGATTATCGAGTTACAAGTTGTTTTATCGAGTTAGCTCTGGTCTCTATCAAGTAACAAAGTATATCGATTATAACAGAAAAGAAAAAGTAAAAGAACGAGAAGAGGAGAAGCAGATGTAACACTTTACCTAACTTTACTCAAGATCTCAGTTACTTGTTCACACGTTACCAAACTTTAAAGGATTTCATTTGTGTGAACTAATTACATCACAGATCCGTTTTTTTGGAGGACAACCTTACTCTCATATCCGAATCTCAACAAAGTAATAATCAAAACCTATTAGCTTCAATCATATCTTTCATTCGTTTAATTGTAAAAGAATATAAAGGATCTCAGACTTAGTTCAACACAAGTACCAATCTTTTAAAGATCTTATAAGTTTGAACTTAAGCACAGATCCGTGTTAGAAGTGATACTTCTTTGGTATATCAGAACACATTTAAAGAAAGAACAAAACATAGGTGTTTCTTTCTATCTTTTCGTTCGTTTAACAAGAAAGTAACAACAAGAAAGAACCTACCTGTGACTATTATATAGGATCTTGAAGCAGTCGTCTTTGTGATTGTGGTCTTCCTGACTTCTCGAAATAAATTGTAACATGAAGTTGTGTGCTCGATTTGAAGGCAAAAAGTAAGAAGGGTGACTTAATATTTTGTTTGAGTGCTTCAAAGATAGAAATCAGATCTATTTTTGTGTTGAGTGTTTGGTGTTGCTGCGTCAGTTTTGAAAAAAAAAGGTGGGTGTGAGAAGATAGTTTTGGTGGCTGCGTATTGTTTTAGGATTAGGGTAACTTTGTGTGAGTATTGTTTGGGCATGTGAGAATAAGTGGTAATTTATATACCCAAAAATTAGAGTTATAGTATTTGGACTGAAAAACTAAAAAGGGTTGTCTTTTATTTATTGATCGTGGGCTGAATTTCAACAAGGGACTATTTGTGTTATTGAGTTTCATATTAAGTTGGGCGGTGTCAGATTTTGCACAAGTTGGGCTGCAAAATTGCAAGTTAGGCTGAGATTTTACACAAGGAACGAATTTGTACTTATACAAAATTATTTTGGCCAAAATTCCTTGTTAAGTTGTACTACTAAAGTTTGGTTTTAAATAGTCGTATTATCTTTTCGTAATAATTTTGGACCACGGTTTTCGTAGAGCTTCAATAAATCCGAGGTTGATTATTATTTTGGGCTGAAAATTTCGGGTTTGTGTGGACATAACTACCGTGCTAGTTATTGAGAAACCATGAACAACGGACAAGAGATTCATTTGAGAAACAAAACTACTTCTTTATCGTCTACAAGATCCATTGTCATTTCACACGAAATTCAATGGAATCAAGTTTAAAAGAGATGGAGATATCCACTAAAAGAGAAAGAGATATCCATTTTAGTTTTCTTTTTAATCTAAGAGATATGCTGGAAAAGAAGAGAGAGTCAAATGAAAAAGAATTGCAAGAACGAGAGTTAAAAGGAAAAGAACGAGAAAGAATTGAAATGGGGATGGTCAACAATGAAGGGACATCGGATGATAATTTGATTTTCACGGGTAATAGTGCATTATCAGAACAACAGAACGAAAGTAGCACTCCAGGGAATGATTCAGATGCTGACGGGAAACACAAAAGTAAGGATGGTTTGAATAATGCAGTTGCTGTCAGTCCTTCACAAAGTTCAGTCGCACTTGTTCAGGTACATCAATCTAATGATGATGATAGATTCGATAATGTGTTTGCTTATGAGATGCAAAGTCATGAACAACCTGAGTACATTAACGACACATGTGTGGTGAATCAGGTTGATAGTGATATCACCCCCGAGACTCCACATATGGATCCTAATGGAGGTATGGTTGAAGATGACAATGTGAATCATAATCAAGAATGTGCTTCAAATATTGATTTAGAAGCTAAATTGAAAATCTTTGAAAAAACTCCATATGATAAATCATTGATTGTTGAGTCTCAAAACTTAAAAGTGGAAAATGAGATGTTGAGACACGAAAATGAGAAAATTTTAAAAGAGTCAAGTGACATTCAAGAGAAACTTAAACGTTAAATATTTTCTCTTGAACAAAATTTTCAAAGATGTCAAGCAA
Organism: Artemisia argyi; assembly: GCA_030686995.1. Taxonomy (NCBI): domain Eukaryota; kingdom Viridiplantae; phylum Streptophyta; class Magnoliopsida; order Asterales; family Asteraceae; genus Artemisia; species Artemisia argyi. The sequence goes on along the minus strand of CM060684.1, from coordinate 77,869,453 downwards.
AAAGCATTAACTTTGAGCTAGCTTTACAACACAATCTTGAAAAGCAGTCTTTTGAAAACCCGTGGATGTCAAAGCTTGAACAAGTTGATAATGAAAACGTGTCAATGAAATGTCAAATTTCAAAATACGAAAAAGAGATTGAGCGTTTGAAACAGATTTACAAAAACTTGTTTGATTCAATCAAACGTTCACGAGTTCAGACATAAAAATCAAACTTGAAACAAAAAGAGACTAAAGAATTGAAGTCTCAATTGTATGAATTCGCTGATAAAAGGTTTGAAAATGTTTTGCAAAAGATTGAATCAATGAAAAAGAAAAATGTTGATTTTCAAATCACAAAAGTTTCCTTCCCAAAACCCTTGTTCGATTCTAATACTCCAGATTTTGAAAAGGAAACGGGGGAGAAAATGTATCTTTTTGAAAATGAAAATCATGTGCTTCAAACGAAAGTGGTTGAGCTTGAAACGGTTTTAGCTCAACAAACAAACAATTTTGAAGATCCCAAAACTGACTTTTTCAACAAAATAACCAAATTTGAAAATTATTTTGAAAGACTTGAAAAATAAAATGTTGAGTTCGAACGGAAATTGGCTCGTAAAACAGATGATTCTAAAGCCGAAAAAGATCAACTTTTGAAACAAATTGCTTCTTTAGAATCAAAATTGGCATCCCAAGATCATCTTCAAAAAGAATACAATGATTTGAGAATTTCATACAATGCTTTAAAAGTGAAGTTTGATACTCTTAACCGATCAAAGGGTAAAGCTCCAATTTCAAATGTTTCAACACCAGAAGTGAGTGTTTCGAAGAAGGTTTACACGGGTGAATCTTCAAAACCATTTTCGAAAAGGGTTTATCAGTTTACAACCAATTCTTTGCAAAAAGGAAGGAAGTTTACAAAGAGACCAAGTTTTTCCGAAATATTTACTTCCAAAAGGTTTTCAAATTCAAATGCTTCAAGTAAAATGAAACAAGTTCTTCAAACTCCACACTCTCATTTTACACAGGTAAAGCAAGTGTGGAGACCAAAACAAGGTTTTTCAAAACCCCCAAATGCTTCAAAAGAAAAGAATCATGTTTTTCAAACTCCACACTCTCGTTTTACACCGGTAAAGCAAGTGTGGAGACCAAAGCAAAGTCGTTCAAAACCTTTCAAGTATTCAATATCATAATTGCTTTCGCTACAACATAAGAACGACTATGCTTTGAACATTCCAAATACCGGAAGGTTTCCATTTATCATAGAAACAAATTTTCAAAGAGAACCCATGAGGTTCAACTCTAGATGGAAATCTTCTTCTTCAGATTTTAAAACTCCAAGAGAAACGCCAGGTTTCTCAAACAATTTTCAACGGAAAAAGAGTTTTAAATCTCCATTGATTCCACGAGTGTTATTTTAAAATGAAACACCGGTTTTCAGTCCTCGTTGGAATTCAATATCTTTAAATCAGATTGACACAACTTACAAATGGATTTCAAAATTTGGTAAACCCGTTGGCGCCGTGCTTAAATGGGTTCCCAAGGTTGTTGTCTAATCTAATCTAATGGCTTGTAAGTATATTAGCTTACAACCCGGGCTTAAACATTACGACTTGTGCACATATTTCAGTGTACAACTTGGGTTTCAAAGAAAGGAAAGTGCCTTGCTAAACCATTTTTTAAAAACCAAACGTGCACTTATCCTTAAAAACAAGAAGAAGTTCTCATGCAAAGCTTATCTAAAACTTCTTAATCTTGAGCAAAATTTATTCAAAATTTTTCAAAAGGTTTTTTCAAAACTTTTCAAAATTTTGCTCAAAATATTTCAAATCTTTACTCCCCAATTTGCTCCAAAGTTTAAAAATGTCAAAACACATGCTAGTTTTGAGGGGGAGTATTTCAGCGTATAAAGTTTTAGTTACCTTGAAGCAAAATTTATTCAAGAATTTTTCAAACTGAAATTTTTAAATCTTTCAGAATTTTGCTTCAAGAAGACTCCTTCCCCCAAACTCAAAAAAGTTTATAATTCTCAAAACATATGCGAGTTTTGAGGGGGAGTATTTCCAAAACAAAATGTTCCATCAATATCATGCTTAATGGTTTGTGCACATATAACAATGTACAACCCGTGCTTATAATGAAAGGACCCTGAGGTACGCTTCAGCGCCTCAATCCTAATATAAGGAGCGAAGGTTTCTTACTTTTGAGTAGAATTAATCAAACATTTTCTGATTTTCATAATTCTGCTCAAAAGACAAGTATTCACTTGTTGAAGGGGAGCACTTGAAAACTCATCGTTTTGAAAAACAAAAAGTTCTTGTTGATATCTCCCCATAAGACTCAAAAAGCATATTTTAACCAAAAGTTTATCAAAAACAACATCTCGTATGCTATTTTTGAGGGGGAGAAAAGTGAAAGTGATTAAAATATGAAAGTTCAATGTTGCTTAAAAGTCAAATCTCATGTGAGCTAGACTCAGATTCATCCAAGAATTGATGAAACATAAAAGTTAATAATCGAAAGGACTTATCCTCGACGGGTAATAACATCAAGTTAGTTACTAGAGCTAGTTGTCAGCTAAAAGCTGACAATGGAACTCTTTAACTAGCCACGTAAGCGTGTCTTGAAAAGGATTTGTCTAAGTAGAAAGGTATCGTCTCGAGAAACTTTCTGTGGACTTGACCAGGCCGGGTAATAACTTCAAGCTAGTATAACTAGTGATGTAAGCGTGTCTCGAATCGGTCTTGTTCACTGAAAGTGGATCAATTCTAAAAGTGCTTGCTCCTCCCGCATGTGCAAATTTTTTAAAAACTTATGAGCACACATGAAGGGGGAGCCCTTCAAAAGTTAATACAAAAACTCTCAAAGTGTTAAACAAAATGTTTGATAATTACTAACACTTTGAGAGATTTTCAATCAAAGGTTTCATGGCAAATATAGGATAATCATGGAGTTATAAGGTGACTAAGATAGGAAAAATCGTCCTATGATCCGCCAGAGCCGGAGGGATCTACCCAAGGACATCACCAATAGTTAGAATTAGAAGTCCTTAGGTATGATACGAAAAAAGGAGAAAAGAATGAAAGGGGAAAGAAGGAGTTGAAGAATTAAAAAGAAAAGTAAAGAAAAAGGGTGAAAAGAAATAGCCCTCCATATGTTCAACCTTAGGGCAGACACCGGGTTCTATTCGTATGCTATTGGTTGTTGCAAAGACAACACCGGTATTGAAGATAAAAGTCGTCATGGACCCAATGACGCAATGCACTAAACCTTCTTAACCACTCAAGTTCTCTTAAAAGAGCTTGTTTCATTCTCACGGGGAACCAGTGTAATCTATCAACTAATCTCCTAGAGATGGTTGATATTGAAGCAGGAGACCCCTCCCTAGTCTCCGCATAGGAAACCTAAGTGTGCACTTATCGAGTCTAGAGCCATGAGATACATCAAAGATCTCTTAGGAACACTTAGTATTTCTACAACTGGTGTTCTACATCAATGGACACTAGTTGTACATTATTGAGTCCTTCGCAGATCTTAGCAATCTGCCGAGAACGTTTATGAGAGGATTTAATTATGTATTTCTCAATGATTGAACGGAAACTCCTACCAGGGTCAACATCAAACAGCCCTGACAACAGGTCACTTCGGTAACTTCTTGTGGGTTACGCTTAGTGTTCGCGGTGGTTCCATAGTGGTCTACAGTCGTTGAGTAATCCCCATCGACTCACCCAGTCATTGAGCTACTTAGTAGGTCTCGTAAGCTCCTTCGAGGGTATCTGACATGGGAACGGCCTTGATAAGGATTAGAAGGAGTATTCACAATATAATGTTGACGAGCTCTAATTCCTTATCTGTAAGTACTGGTTGATTATTGCTAACTGTTTACCTGCAGGTATAAATCACCTCCATGATGGTAGATTCCAGCATGCTCATGCATACATCTTGATGCCAATGATAGCTTCCCCAAAGATCTAAGCACCACAAAGTTCAAAGAAAGATTATACGCCAAAAAGAAGAATCTACAAAGTAAGGAGACTAAAGATCAAAGTGAAAGAAAGGGAACTACGTGCATGTGAAAGTCAAAGTCCAAAGATGTACGAGCATGTTGGAATGGCGGACAACCACCACAGACGCAGAAGTGACGAAAGGCAGATTACTCCATCATTTGATCACAACAACAAGAACGAAGAACGAAGATCACAAAGCATTGTTGGAACAAAGTATCTAGAAAATCTATTACACAAAGACTCAAAGTTCAAAACAACAAGCATTAAAGAAGTCAAAAGATCTGTTATTTCTATTGTTGGACCCATAACCCACAGGTCGCAAAAGAGATCTCAAATGATCACCCCTTTAGGGGGAGATTGTTGGAAACGCAAAAGTGATGATCATAAATGCAATCAAAGAGAGATCTCAATGATCGTCCCTTAAGGGGAGATTGTTGGGAACACTTGAAGTGACGATCATTATCGAGTCAATGAGCCATGTAATAGGTTGCAATATTATGTTAGTACATTAAAGATTTAATATGTTTTATGCTAGTTTATTAATGTTTACATGTTTTATTAAAGTCTAAGGGCTAGTTATGTAATATGTTGTAAGTCATGTGAAGCCCTAAGACTACTAGTATAAATACTTTGTAACCTCTCATTTGAGAGGTGTTGGTTGGTTGGTCCAAGGAATAAGAAATCCTCTCTTATTTCCTCTCTTGTTTCTCTCTCTCTCTATAACATATCATCTTTCTCTCTCTAGATCTCATATGTGTGGAATGATATAAAACTAAGGACATAACAGAGTGGTTGGCTTACCGATATGCTAGACCCTCAATTTTTCCACAAGATCAAGTTCATACACAACCACAATCATTGTTGTTCCACCCCACTTACAAAGACATTCATGATCCTCTTTACGGAGAACCAAGCTTCCGCCATTATGCTCAACAACAAGAACCACCACAAGAGCATTCCCAACACTTTGCTTCTGTATTTCCTTCTTATGAGGAAATAGATGCATCCATATGGGCCAAATCTCTAAACAATCATGAAGAACTCAAAACTCGTTTGAACCACCTTTATGCTTTCAAGCATATGGTTAACTCTCATCTCAACCATATCATGGATTTCCAAACGGCACTATACTCATCTATTGTAGGAAATCAAAACACTTCTCAACCATCCACATTTGCTCCATTAAGCACCAATGATTCTCCAACAACAAATGAAATTCCTCTTCCACCTAACTTTCCCCGCCATAATTGCAGACATTGTGAGAGAACTGCTCATATAAGTGAATGATTTCAAAAGGACATCCGTGAGCTAACATATGAAATGAGATTTATCCTAAACCACATTTTGGAGCGTTTAAATGCCATCTCTCATCCACCTCAACACCCTTAGACTTTGTTTTAGAGGATGTTTCTCATTAAGGAATATGATGGTTTCCTTTTTATAGAAGTAGGATTTTATGTTCTTTGTTTCTTTTTCTTTTTGTTTTATTTTTAAAAGTAGGATGCCATCCACCTCATTTCTTGTCTTTGACTTTCTAAAAGTTAAATTTTACATGAATTGAATTTCATTCTACTATGAGGTGTGCATTGTTGGTTGACCATTTAGGTCTTATGATTGTACTATACCTTGTTATGGTAACATATATATATCTTGTGTTTTAGACACTAACTTTCTTTTGTAGGTTCAAAATCCATGTATCCTTACTTGGCACTCCATTTAGGGGGAGTACTTGCATTATTCCGCTTCGCAACTCTTCTTTTTGTTTTGACAAAAAGGGGGAGAATTTATATTAAACTTGTTCTCATCCTTAACTCTTGCATATAATATCACATCATTCATGATATTGAGTAAAACAAGTTTAAAAACAAACTTTTAAAGACTTAACACTTGAATTAGTGATTTACTTAAAAAGAAAGTTTATGTTTTGTCATCAACAAAAAGGGGGAGACTGTTAATACAAATATCATCTAAAAACGTTATTTATATTTTATGATCTTTGCTAAGTTTTGTTAACGACAAAGTGTAAACTTTAGTTTGGAATAAAACATGATTTTAGTGTTAGTCTTGTATAACTAGACTTTACATTTCATGTTAAACATAACATTTTCATATTTCTAAATATAGAAAATGTAACATGTGCATTTATGGAAAGGTTGAGTGTTTGAATTTCCATAAGACTTCTTACACATTTTAGAAGGTCTCTTACTCTATCTATTGTGTGTTAACTTGAAGAAGCTTGATGTGACATTGCTAGACATGGAAAGATTTCTTGAAGGCTTTGACTGTCAGACCTGGCGGAACCCTGTGGTTACAAGGGCGGAACCCTTGTTTTGGTTCTGCCAGTTTCGCCACTGGTCTAGTTTGTTTGGCTATAAATACCAAGCCACTTGCAATAAATCTTTCATCACTTAGAGGCATAATTTACACATATACTCTCATTTATCTTATCTAACTCAGTAGCAACTCACTTGTGTGATTCTCTTATGTAGAAAGGAAGTTCACAAGTTCATCCGAGAAGTTACAAGTATTCAACACAACGTTGTAAGACTTGTTAGCTTAGCATTGTGTAAACTTAGTGTAGTTTACACTTCATTTTATTGTGTATATTCAGTAGTGATCGATTAGTATTTTATGCCTTAAAATACATAGTGTGACGGGAGTGGTTGTACCCTTGTAAAAGAACTCGACATCTAGCTTAATGTCGGAAATAGTGGATAGGCGACGTTAGGTTAGTTCTACCTTGAACTAGGACCCGGTATTTGGCTTTGTACCGGATAAAGTACAAGCGACAATTGTAAAGTTTTCTCCACTGGTGAAAGGAGCTTGTTAACTAGTGCTTGAAACTCTCGAGTTGGAAACTCGGGGTGTGGAGTAGGGCAAGGAAAAAGAGTCCTTGTAGCCGAACCACGATAAACAATCGTGTTGTGGTTTGATCGTTTCTTTCTTTATACTTGCATATTAATTATTGATAATTAGTTAGAATCATTGATTACACGTAAAGCTTTTCAAAGATTAACAAGTTAAAAAGCAGTAAACTATTCAACCCCCTATTCTAGTTTTCCACAAAACTAAATTTAAATAGTAGCGTTCTGTGTACATCTAACCTAAATAATGTTAGGATTGGATCACGTGGCAGTGTGCGAAATGTCACTGTCAAATCAATTGTTGCAACGAATAGGGGTGTGTTTTTAAGTCGGTTGATGTGAATGGTTTTGTTCGTACGCATAACATGAATAATGTTAATGTTGGGTCATGTGAGATCATTCAAAGTTTTACTGCCAGAACTTTAGTTCCTGCGACCAGGGGAAATTTTTTTGGGTCGATCGATCCTTTGCTATAAACAAAGGGATCTTCTTTAAATCAGTTGGAGATGGGGTTGGTAATGAGTCTCATGGGACTCGAGGTAATGTTAAATTGAAAACGTCGAACCCTCCTTCGCTGCAAGTTCTGGCACTTTCTTCGAAAAGAGGTATTCCACGTACATGTAAGTAAGAGTAATTTTCTGTATTAGTTAGAAAAGTATGTATGCATTGCTTTTGGTTTAGCTTTAGGTTTTAAATCTTTTTTTCATTTGTATGTATATTACATCTACATATCGATCCTCCTTGGAATCAGTTGTAAGAGGCATATCAGAGTTTAACGTTGGTGTGTAACAGTTCTCTTGCAGATAAGAGATGTCTTAGTAAAGATGTTGTTACTTATGCGGTTGGTAGTTCATCCAATGCTTTAAAAGGTATAATAGGCACTTATGCGTCAAAGCGGACAGTAAAAAGTAGTGCGATATTTTTTAAATCGTCTAACAAAGATGTTTCCCATACTTCGCATATTGTTGGTGATGCTTCAAATAGAAATGTCCCTGCATCTTCGTTGATGTGCAATAATTTATTGCCCAAACAAGTTGGTGGAGCAACTACATGTAAGAAGCGATATCTGTTAGTATTGGGACAAGAATTCATTGGCCTATAATTTAGGTGATGATTTAAATTGTTTTAACCTTTGCTGACATATTGTTTTTATAGAAATTAGTCAAATATCAAAATAGGATTCGAACCATATATGTGGCACCAGTAGTCAGACACAGCGTGCGGCCCAAGGTATGTGGTTTTTGTTACTCTTATGTTTGTATTATGTTGAATTGTTTTTGTGATTTTGATTTGTATTTGAATCCATATCTTGGTCTTATCTTATCCAGGGCCGCATGTTGATTATGTGTATTTGTGTGACTATGATCAAGTATGAGCATTGCAGTGCTCTTTTTTGGTACGAAGAGCGACTAAAAGGTTATTCCAGAAGTTGGTGGGCTGAATGTCATCGTTTTTGTCTGGGAGGAAGGGTTGCTTTAGACGAAGACAGACAGTATCCAGAATTTATAAAGCAATCATTTAAGAATCTTAGCATAACTTTTAGGATAAAGTAATAGAAGTGATGGTCATTCTAATTTTAGGAACTAAGTAACGTTTATGTAAGAGTCTAAGTAATGGACAATAGATAGTAAACTAATAGGCTAAGAGATTAGGCTGAGCCCACGAGAACAAAGCCCAAGTCCAAGCCCATAGACGTTGTATATGGCATATATGTTGTGCATATGCTTCATTGTGTGTGTGCTTGTGTGTGTGTGTCTAGTATGTGATAATAGAACCTCTCCATTTCATCTCTCTCTCTCTCTCTCTCTCTCTCTCTCTCTCTCTCTTCTCCACAATACTGTCGCACCATCACTAACACCACCACCACCACCACCACCATGAACACCATCAAGTCACCATGAATATTGCATAGTAAGTTGATATAAATGGGAGCCTACAATTGGTATCAGTTTCTTATGATAGTTATTGGTAAGATTTATTAGGTTTGTTAGTATTTTTGTAGTTTTCGTAGAAAGATAGTACAACGCAAAGTTTGCGAAAAACTGCATATTGGTTGAATCTTTGAACTAATGGTTAGATTAGTTAAAGGTTTGATTTTTTGAGTAGTTTTAGTAATAACCTAGTCATCCATCTAAGAAAACCCTAAAAAAAATCACAAAAGAAGCTGTTTTTAGGATTTAGTAGAAAGTTATTGTAGCAGAAAAGTTTTCGAAAAAAAAATTATTTTGATTTTTCTCAAAAAATTCGAGTTTTCTTGAAATGTAGGTGGCAGTACTTTTTTGTTGGAGTTCTACTACCTGGCTGACGTGGCAATTTCGAGAAAAACAGTCAGATTTCAAATACTTTAGCTCTTCAAGAACTTTTGATTTCGAGTAATCCTACGTGGCAGTTTCGAGTACTTTAGTTAGTTGAGATTCCACTACTTTGGTGACATGGCATTTCGAGTAACGTTAAGAGTTTTGAGAAATTTAGGTCTCGGATAATATTTATGAAAGTTTCGAGAAAAAATCTGTATTTTTAGGCAAGAACCTTTTCAACCTGAAAATTAGAGTTTCGAGAAATTTTCACCATCATTAGATACCTTTCTAGTAACTTAGAACATTTCGAGAACTTTATCCTTCGAGAACTTCACGTTACCAGACCATTTCGAGTAATATTTTGTGTAATTATTGGACTTTTGTGGAAAAGGAACCTAAAAACAAAAATTTTGAATAATCTTAAACACATTCAAAGAGACTTTAACCAACTTAAACTTATAAGTAAAGTTTTCGAGAAACTTAATCCTTCAAGAATTTTTTTTAAACCAGTAACACATCATCAATCCAAAATCAACTTACACAATGTCAACTCAAAAAGATATTTACGTGGCGGGTAATGAAAACCATTCTCTTATGCTTGAGAAAGGTGGGTATCTTCAATGGCAAAGTCGAATGCTTCGTTATCTAAAAACCAAGCCTAATGGAAAACTCATGATAAAATCCATTATGGAAGTACCTTTTAAGCCTCGACAAATCCAAGATCCGGGAGATCCTAACCTTACACCACCAGTTTTACCTCACCTTCGTGACCAAACAGAAGCATAATACAGTTAAGGACATTGTTGAAATAGTGTTTACGAACTCTCGAGTTGGCTACTCAGAGAGTGAAGTATGGCGAGGAAAGAAGTCTTCGTAGCCGAACCATTATAAATGATCTTGTCTCGGTTTGATCTTTCGATACTTATATTTATTGTTCTTGCATCTTATTTATTCTCTCTGTCATTGTTTATTGTCAAGTATACACATATATATCTTGATCATAAACTTAAATCAAATATTTTAAAACGTAATTTTAATCTGCAAAACTATTCAACATCATTTTAGTTTTCTATAAAAGTAAATATATTTAGTGTGTAAAAAAATAAAGGTGGAAAGCAAGTAATTGTGTGTAAAAATGATTTTATATGTGGGTTTACATAGAGTTGTAAATGTAATAATTTTAGTTTTCAAAAAAATTAATAAAAAAAAAAAAAAAAAAAAAAAAAAAAAAAAAAAAAAACTAGCCGTTTGAGGCCAAATGAAAAAAAAATTGCATTTGGCGAATGTGAGTTAACTCACTTTGAATGCAAGCTCAGTTCGGTGTGGTAGCGAGCAAATGACATGGCGAGCCATAAAAGTGACCACACCATTCGCTCTTATATGTATCTTATCAAGTGATTTAGTAAACCAATAGCAATTCTTTTCTCTTTTTTGGGCAATGTTGTATTTTAGTTACCGCAACTAGAGGTGCACATTTTGGTTAACCGGTTCGGTTTTACCCGGACCGGTTTGTGTGACCGGTTTGAGTCAACGCGGTCAAGAACCAGTCGGGGCGGTTAACCGGTTCGGTTCCAAACCGGCCTCGAGAGGAAAAAACCCAAACCTATCCGAACCGGTTTGGTTTCGGTTATATGCGGTTTGGTCGCGGTTAACCGGTTTGGACCGGTTTGTATTTTTTATTTTTTTTTCGTTTTTGGGCCTATAAATACTAGTATACTTACTACCCATTGTCCCATTCACATAATTATCAGTTCTCACTTTTCAACATTCAAAATTCGATGTCTCGCAAAGATTTCTCGCAACAATTCCCAAGTCCTCACAAAGATTTCTCACAACAATTCCCAAGTCCTCCAAACGAACCAGTGGTGATTGTGAACACTCCACCACCTGCAGAAAATGAAAATGAACAACAAAACACTCCAGTTGAGAATGAACCGGTAAACAATCCACCGGTGGAACAACGAGCGTTGACTGATGAAGAACTCTTTGAGCAAGATATGCAAGTCATGAGAGAGGCTATAGAAGCTGAAGAACGTGAGGCAGCTGCTCGTACGGCTCGGGAAAATGCTCGTAGGGAGCGGTTAAATAGAGAAGCACCACACCGATGGGCCTTGGGGTTAGGCCATCAGCCATCAGAGTCTTCTTCGAGTGAGGAGGATGGCTGGGTCTCCGATGATTCATTTTATTAATTCGTAGTTTTATTTTAATTACCGTATCGTAGTTTCTATTAATCGTACTTTGTATTTCATGTTTTAACTTTAACGTTTAATGTAATCCGTGTTTTAACTTTAACGTTTAATGTGATTCGTGTTTTAAATGTTATGACTTATGTTAGTTATTTTAGTTTATGTGGAAATTACAAAGTAAACTGAATAAAATTCAACTTTTATTTAATACAATGAAAATTCGAAAATACACTTAAAGAAAATACAAGATCAAACATTGAGCCTTTCTCGTGCTGAGCAATACTTGAACAAATGAGCCCTTAATGCACATTTGGAAACGGGATTCATTAAAAAAGAGCAATGCTTACATTGAGCCTTTCTCGTGCCATCTGACATTCGGACGTAGTTCAAGTTATTCGTAATAGTTGGATCATTACGGTTCCATTGTAAAATCTCAACAATCACCGGTGGTGATGGCGGTGCAATTGGTTCAATTGGCTCCTGTCCTTGATTTGCCATTTGTGATTTACTTTCGGTTTGCAAATTTACAAATTTACACAACATAGTTATTTATAGTATATTAGGACATGCAATCATACAACCTTTTTGAAACTTATTAGCACAACCTTTTTGAAACGTATCTGACATATTCAGAAGCAATCAATGCAAAAAATTATTAGCACAAACTTTTTGAAACTTTTTGAATGGGCTGTTTGACCGGTTTGAACCGGTTTTAAAACCGGTTTGAAACCGGTTAACCTTTATATTTTTTTTTTCCCGCCTAGCAAAATTTGAACTTTTTGGACCGGTTTGGCCGGTTTGGGACCGGTTTTAAAACCGGTTTTATATCGGTTAACCCCTTTTTTTTCTTTTTTTTTCTTTTTATTATTATTATTATTATTATTATTATTATTATTTTGTCCGTTTTACGTCATTTACACAAAGTAACTTCTATTTAATACATAAAAAAAATCACATATATTTCACAAACACTTTTATTTAATAATTCGAACGGGAATACATCACACATAATACATAAACTTAGAACGTGATACATCGAAATACAACACCCTTACACACCTAATACTGAAAGGAAATACAATAAAAGGAAATACATCACACATAGAAATGAAACACACATAATACATAAACATAATAAAGGAAAAGCTACTCGTAAATCTCTTCCTCGGATTCGGAAGCGACGGACCTCCTAGCCTCGGCAGCAGCTTCATCTTCTTTTATTTCTTCATCGGAAAGCAACTCGCAGGTACCCTCTTGCACCTCTACCTCGTAGACCCCTCCTTCCATTTCTAAGGGGTCTTCAAGACTTGTTTTGTGTTGTCTTCGCTTGATTGCGTCCAAATGATATTTCAAACACATACACGTTTCCAAAGAAGCCGGTGTGAGCTTTGTTCTTCTGTTTGAGAGCACCCTTCCACTTGTCGAAAAAGCGGATTCAGAAGCTACCGAAGTAGCTTGTACACTAAAAAGATCCCGAGCCATTTCGGATAGAACGGGAAACATTGTTTCCTTTGATTTCCAAAACGCCAAAACATCAAAGTCCACTTGTTGCTCAGCCGGAATACATGAGATAAAATCGGTTCCGGTATACCTTGTATATTCATTGTTTTGGATACGATCACTCCTTATCTTTTTGTTGGGATTTTCTCTTAACTTTTGTAACAAGCCTTGAATCGGATTCCCTCTATGCAACGACCTCGATGATGAAGACCCATCATCCATAGAAGGAGCCGGGTTCCCATATTTTTCAAAATAATAATTCCACAAACTTTTAAAACAATTGTTAAACTCATTTTGTGCATCTTCAACAAAGTTCACTTTATCCGCGGTTAACCCCAAATCATTTGAAATCGATTCAATAAGTAACTCTACCCCGCATAAATTATAACAAGGATTTAATGCGGCCGCACAAGTAATTACCGGTGGCAAAGATTCAAAATACTTAATGAGCTTTTCTTTCATTGGTATAACCATGTTTGAAAATACACCACCAGTTAATTCAAATGATGACAAACTTGAACACATGTAGTAAAGTTGCTCGAGTACCAAATGGGATGTTGGATAATAAACTCCCGATAATTTTTTTGTGGCGTTGTAAAAAACTTCGAGTAATCGGGTTAATCTTTCAATAGTATCCCAATGTTCGACATTAAATGGAACAACATAACCCTTTTGTGACAATTGGTCATGAAAATATTGTAAAGTCACCTTTTGTCTTATAGCACTTAAGAACATGATATAAGTGGAATTCCACCTTGTATCACAATCTAAATTGGGTGACAACCAATGTTTTTTCGCCTTCGTACACAGCCTAACATAAGCGTTATATCTTTTAGGACCCTTTTTGAAAATTTCATGCAACATTTGTTTAAAACAATCTTTCAGTTGATGCATTACGGGATGGTTTAATCCCGCTTGCACAACCAAGTTTATGATGTGTGCAACACATCGAGAATGATAAAAATCGCCATTCAAAGGTGGCTCAAATTCCATTTTCAATCTACTCATTGAATTGGTGTTGTTACTAGCATTATCCAATGTAATTGAAAATATTTTTTGTTGCAAATGATATTTAGTAAAAACTTTTCTCAACATTTTGAATAACGCAACACCCGTGTGAGGAACCGGAAAATCTTCAAATGATATGACCCGCTTCATGATTAGCCAACTTTCGGGTTCAACCCAATGTGCGGTAACACAAAGGTACGAATATGGCGAACCATGAGGAGCGGACCAAACATCCGTTGTCATGCTAACACAAGTATCTAAATTTTGAAAAAAAAAATAATTCTTGTTTGGCCGCTTTCCACATGCTCATTGCATCACGTTTTAGAGTCATACGGCTTACATGAGTGTACATTGGTTGGACATGAGTCTGCATCACCTCCGTCGTATCCTCGTCGTCCCAATGGTTGAACGGAAAACCTCTTTTGATCACCAAACCGGCCAATGCTTGACGGACTGCTTCATGATCGTATGCAAAAATACTCCCGTCACGAGCCATAGAAGATTGACCCGATTCTGGAGTATTTTTTAGTGCCTTGCAATACTTCTGGTTGATATGAGGCCTCAACGTCGAGTTGGAAGCCACCGACATTATACTAAAGCAATGCTTACATTGAGCCTTTTTCTTGCCGTCCGACATTAGGACGTAGTTGAAGTGATCCCAAGGATCGTTGACACGGTTACATGGTAAAATTTCGACAACCGTTGGTACATTTGATGAACCAGCAGCAGTGGTGTGGGTGGTGGTGTTTGAAGTTGAACTATCCATTAGTAATTTTGAGAGTGTTTTTTGCTTTGTGAATGTGATGAAAACTAATAAACAATACATCAATTTATACTAAATAAAAATGGTAAAATGGTAATTTTAGGACTAATAAAGTAAAAGCATGTCCCTCCCACGTTACTAGTTACTATTGTTTCAGATTGAAAGATGTCAGGTTTGAATTCAAATTTCAAAAATTCCAAAAAAATCCGGCCCCTACACATAAACCGGTTCCAAACCGGTTAACCCAAGAACCGGTTAACCCAAACCGGTTTCTCTATCCGGTTAATAAAACCGGTCCTCAAACCGGATGTTTTTCTAAAACCCCTAACCGGTTCCAAACCGGCGGTTTGGGGAAAAACCGGGCTGGTTTGGGTCAAAACCGGGTTTGACCGGTTTGGTTTTTCGGTTCGCTAGCGGTCGCGGTTCGGTTAACCGGTTTGGATGTGCACCTCTAACCGCAACAAACAAAGTTAACACATGAAAACCAACTTTAATTTTCAAAAAGTCTACTTTTCCAATTACTACAACATTATCATATACAAACACTTCATCGTAACGCGCAAGTTAAAATCTTCGTTGATTAAAAAAAAGTTACGTTCGAATTCAAAAAAAAAAAAATAATAATAATAATAATAATAATAATAATAATAATAATAATAATAATAATAATAATAATAATAATAATAATAATAAAGCAAAAATGGTCAAACAAGTCAAGAAGTGAAAAACTGAAATTAATGTAATTCCCATTTTGCCCTTGTCCTTCTTAACTACATATGTGCATTAACTACAAACAACCATGCGTATTTGGAACATTAAATGGTGTCATTAATTAGACAGCCATGCGTATTTGGAACATTAAATGGGGTATTAAAACACACAAAACACACAACCACTCATACTTCATTTCCACTTCTCATTTCTCTTTAAAATAAAAACACACACCTCACATGATACCAAACCACCGGTTCTCCCAACACCGCCGCCACTACACCACCGCCATCAACATCAACATATTCCGCCACCATAATCCGATGGTGTTTGTGTTTGGGTGGTTTCGTTGATGTTTCGGTGGTCTCGATCGTGTTTTTGTAGGATTGGTGATGTTTATTTGTGGTGTTTTCACCGGATAAAAAAACACTCGCTCTTCTTTTCTACACACCCTCAGCCTTCTTCTTTACTAAAATCAACACACTTTTTTTTATCACATGCAAATACTCTCCCACAGAAACACAACTCATCCAAACTGTCAAACACACACAACAACTCACGCACACCACAATGAGACCCACCGCCATCCGTTGTTTTTTGAAGGAATTTTTTTAGTGTTTCTTATATATAATTGCTTCAAGTTTTAAATGCTTTTTTTTTATAGATCATATCTTTTGTGCAGATCTAAAATGTTGTAACACTTTTTTTATAGATCATATCTTAACTAATTATAAAGCAAAAATGGTCAACAAGTCAAGAAGTGAAAAACTGAAATTAATGTAATTCCCATTTTGCCCTTGTCCTTCTTAACTACATATGTGCATTAACTACAAACAACCATGCGTATTTGGGACATTAAATGGTGTCATTAATTAGACAGCTGTGCGTATTTGGAACATTAAATGGGGTATTAAAACACACAAAACACACAACCACTCATACTTCATTTCCACTTCTCATCTCTACTACATATAATGTAGAAATGGTCAAATCTTGAAACTTTGGTCAAACTCTTGAAAGTGAAAACTTGAAAAAATAATAAAGGAAGGTATACATTCGATTTGCATGACTTGCATGACAGGAAACTATTTCAACTATAAACTTTGGTCAAAACTCTTGCATGACTGGAAACTATTTCAACTACAAAAGGAAACTATACATTCGATTTGCATGACAGGAATATATGTTTGATTTCCTACAAAAGGAAACTATACATTCGAAAAATATACATTCGATTTTCAACTACAAAAGGAAACTATACATATAATGCATGACAGGAAACTATGTTTCGATTTGCATGGTTGGACATATGTTTGATTTCAAACCCATATTTCACTTGGCGGGAAAAGGAAAAATTTGAGTTTAACTTCTCCTATTGCCTATATAAACATACTATTTTGACATTGTTCATCCAATAAATCATTTCACTACAAGAAAGAATGGAAATGCAAAATGAAAGGAACACTGATGATGACCTTCAGGTTAGAAAATAGATTTATTGTTTAGTTGTATTCGATTTAATAAACGTTTGAAATGCAATATTATGAGAACCACAAAACTGACATTACTTGTTTACTTTTTTATTGGCAGCTTCATCCCCCTCCTCCACACCCCCTCCTCCACATCCTATTCCTTTTTTCAATCCTAATCTCATTAATTGGAATTGGGATGACGTCATTGTGATATCAAGTGATGACGAAGATGAGGAAGAAGAAGAAACGAGTCAACCGATCAATCTTGGTCGGAAACGAGTTTATTGTTTAGTTGATCAAGGCGAGAGTGATGAAGAATAAAATTAATGTTTTTAAACGTAAAACTTCTTGTTTTACAATAAAGTTGTAAGCAAATCATGCAAATCGAATTACAATATGATTTGCTGTCTAATTAATGTACTGTCATGCAAGTCATGCAAGACATGCAAATCGAATTACAATATGATATGATGTCTAATTTGCCTTGCTTAAGTCATGCAAATCGAATTACAATATGATATACAACTTATTATCTCTCTTTTTTTAATGTTTCATCATTCGTTTAGTTCCAATTTGCCTTGCTTAAGTTTGACTTTGTATTTGTGTAACATAATCTTTCATTCTTTTAGTACATGCATAAAAAATTAATAATAATAGCAATCTATTTGTGGAACATATTTTGAATAATCTTTCATTCTTCTAACATGGGTACCATTGAATACTATTTCTCTTATAAATAGTAAACATTATTATGCATGTAGTGAATAATTCATTACACAAAGTCACAATCTTCTTCGAGTTGATAATTTTTCATTAGTCTTTCATGATGAATTCCAGTAACACACCCACACGTGAAGTAACTGTTCCAGAAAATCAAGAAGTCACCACGCATGACGATCTTGCAACAAGTCTCGCGGTAATGGAGTAGTACTAAACAAATGGTGTAAACGATATTGATACATTTTTATTTCGTGCTTTTTAAAATTACTTTCTTTGTAGTTCTAAGTTGTTCTAAGTTGTTTAATTGATTCTATCGTTTCATGTTGAAGTTGATGTCGATTGATGTTCAAGTTGATGTTGAACAATGGACTCCACCGACAACGGCTCAAATGGATCGCATATGGGTGGACTTGGTTCGTAAAGAGATCAAGTCATTGTTGGACATAGTAGATGCTGCAGAATATAGAATAGAAAATGACACAAATACTGTTGAAGGTTTGATGAAGCTTGTTCAACAAAAAATGAAGGATACCGCTGCATGGATGGAACAACTTGAACCGTTGTTTACCCAGTAACTTTTCAACTATGTTAACGTTATTTTCGAGTATCTTTATGTTTTCCATAAACTTATGTTATTCTTACGTGAATCTTTGGATGGTCATTAGTTGTGATAATATGATAATCATCTGTTTCAGTGTTTATGCGTAAGTCAATTTCACAATGGTATAATACTTATGCAACTTCTTTATAATACTTATAAAATAATTGACATGTAATTTGTATCATTTGTAAAACATAATCAGAAACATAATACGTATAAAATAATTGCAAATTATGTATCATTGGTCAAACTTACTAATTTTCAAATCATTCAATTAACATACAAGAAGTAACTTATGTTGTGAAATAATTTCCATTTGAGTTTTGAAAGATACACATATGGGTCAAACTTTACTAATTTATGTTGTGAAATATCCTACGACTATATATATTCTGTAAGCCAACATCATTTGTACCATTATTATTGATCAACATGCTCATCTCTTCTCTAAACACATTAAAAAAAATGGAAGATAACAAGGTTTTAGATGTTGTTGAAGCCGTTCCAATTCAATCCCAGGTTCACGTTGTACCTGTTTCATTTTAGCTATCACATATCTATAGTACATTGTCTAATATCTTGTATGTTATTTCAACTTGTTAGATCGAGAATGAAACTCTCGATGCTTTTACTCCCATGAACCTTGATTCTGTTTTGAACAATGCTCACGCTTCCATTGACGTTGAGGTAAACGTAGTACACCATTTATTTTTCTTGCTCACGTTTCCGTGGGACAAATTATTGTCAATTTAACTTATTTTTACATGTTCAGCCTGTCCCCGTACCCCAAAAACGTGGACGTTTGATGAAAAATGGTACTTTTGCAACCAACAATGTTGCAAATCTTGTGTCTTCAGACAAAGAATATGTAGAAACAGATGATGAAGGACCCATCACTTTTACTCGCTCCAAAAAGAAACAGAGGACTGTATCCAATCCACACCGCTTTACAGTTATTGAAGAAGAAACAGATGATGAGGATGAACTTGATGATGAAGATGGTATTGATTTAGAAGATTCTGAAAATTGCAGTCAGGAATCTACATATGAGGAAGACGAGGAAGATGATTTCATTGACGATGAAGATGCAACTTCTGTTGAAACGGATGATGAATATAACGATGACGATTTTTGATTTTCAAAAAGTGGAAATTGCACATGCTAAACGTTTTTTTCTCAATAATGAAATGTTTGAGTCTTCTTTGACTTATATTTTATGCTATGTTTAGAAACTATATATATGTTGTTTCTGCTGTACCTAAGCATGTAACATACGGTCAATACTTATAAGAATTATTCTACAAATACAATTGATCTTCTCTTCTCTCGGTTATGGGATTAAGTGAAATATCTTAAAATGAAGTTAACTTTGACCATAATGTATTGTTTTTCATATGTATCATGACAATCATAAGAAAAACGCATGCCAAAGTTTCAACATCTTGAAAGTTAAATGTTCAAAATTGTGCAACAGATAGATCATCATTCATTACAAAATTATAAGTTTATGAGTTTTTTTTAAACAATAAAGTATTAGACCTGGAAAATGCATGTGTAACTGAGTATTTAAGAAAGTTAAAGCATAAGTGGGAATGATATATTAGACGTGTATAAGGCTATGTATGATCAGGTTTAGATATGCTCAAGTGTGGGTTGTGTTTCGTCTCATTATTTTCATGTGAAATGTTCATTATTGTTACTGTCGAAAGGGTGGGGCTGCGTGTGACTTTTTGTGAGTCACTTAGGGTCTAGAAACGTGTGAATAAACTAAATAAAAAGGGGCAATAGGTGTATTAGGTGATGGGTTAAAACGTTGGTTGTTTTTGGTTTGGTTGGTTCATTAAAGGGTATCGGGAAAGGGGTTCAAGATGTTGTGTGTCTCATTGTTATTTTGAAGTCGAGTGTACAAGCGTATAGTTGTATCTTTCAAAACCAAATCGTAGAGTTGTATCCTTCAAAACCAAATCGGTTATTTTCAATCGAGATATACATCGAAAGTAATTTAACCTAAGATGAGGTATTTTCAATTCATAACTATGCAAATCATGTATATATATAAACAACATGGGTTGTTAACAACTATGCAAATACTTTCCAAATTAATCTTGCAATCCTGTATATTAAAACCAAATCAGTTATTTTCTAAAAAGATATACATCTTGAAACTAATTTAAGCTAAGATGAGGTATGTTCAATTCATAGCTATGCAAATCCTGTATATATATATACACAACATGTGCTGTTAACAACTAGGCAAATACTTTACAAAATAATTTGAAAGATACATATACATGTCAAACGTTACTACTTTTGGTTGTCAAATATGTTCGACTATAAATATTGTGTAGCCCAACATCATTTGTACAATTATCATTCACAAAGACACGCTCATCTCCTCTCAGTACATAAAAAAAATGGACGATAACATGTACTTGGATGTTGTTGAACCAGTTCCAATTCAATCCCAGGTTCACGTATGAAAAAATTTTAGCTGTCACATATTTTTACTGCATTGCCTAATATCTTGTATTTTATTTGTACTTGGTAGATTGACAACGAAATACTCGATGCTTTTACTCCTATGGACCTTGATTCTGTTTTCAACCCTGCTCCAGCCGAGGTAAACGCAACATTCCATTAGTTTTCCCTGCATTTATTAGAGTGAGGGTAAATGTTAGTGACTGGTAGTTATAATGCATCACAAAGAAAAAATATAACTGATAATAAATGGCTACAAAATTACAACACAGCATGCCAAACTCATATTGCCTGATCTATACAAGTTTATTAGACTCATATTATCTCCTTTTGAGTTTCAAAGTCAGTCTAATGAAACTAATAATAGAGTAATAAATTAGCAGATAAGTTAGATTAAATGTTAGTGGCTGGGTATTTATAATGCACCACAAAGAAAAAATATAACTGATAAATGGCTACACAATTACAACACAGCATTTCATTCTCATATTTCCTGATCTATACAAGTTTATTAGACTCATATTATCTCCTTTTGAGTTTCAAAGTCAGTCTAATGAAACTAATAATAGAGTAATAAATACCAGATAAGTTAGATCAAATGCCCTGATCTTTCAAGCAACCCCACATACACATAGAAACTAAAGCCGTCTAATTGTAAAAATAAATAAATATCTGAAGTAGCTTATCAAAAACTGATAATTCCAAACTGCAACAATATATGCAGATGAAAAAGGGGTGATTGTTTAAGCTTATATGTGGCTTATGAATGATAAACTAATATAAGCTTAAACAAACACACCCAAAGAATAATAAGCACACAGAAAGACGTATAAATAAGCACACAAAAAGACATACAAATTCTAAGAGAAAAACCTCAAAGGGTATATCAATCTTTTACCACCACTCTTCTCAACCAAACCCGACATCTTTCTTGTATATACACAGTGAAGATTTTAGTCTTAAGAGTATGTAATTAGTATAATACATTTTCATATATTGTACTTAAGTTAAAAAAGAAGTTCAAAACTTCAAATAAAACAATCACTATTGGAATTGACAAGATCTTAAAGCTGTTTTTGTACCTTTGTCTTTGTCATAATAAACACTATATTTTGGTATCTCTTGTTTTTTCTCCACTTTTATTAGTTCATCCACCTGAATTATACGTATGTCACCATGCTCATCTATTTTTTGTAGCCATGGGACCCCTACTTCAATGTTGCACGTTTCTCATCACTTACTAGCCCACGCGTCTGGTACAAAATAGACAAAGTACGCGTTTACTACGTCTGGATGAATGAAGCAAACAATAAACTTTACATCATCTTGATCGACATTGAAGTAAGTGTTGTCAATTGTGATCAAACGAGCTTAATTAAAAAATTCATAATATACTAACCAAGTATTTTTTTTGAAATATGATACGTCTAATACCAGGGAGAAAAAAAAGCTGCCGTGGTGCCTGAAGAGCTTGTTGAATTCTATAAGAACAGAGACTTAGTTGGAAAAGTGTTTTCCTTGCACCATTTCTAGATTGCGTATACTGACCTAACAGAATATCCACGGTATCAAAACTACAGTTTGATCCGTTGTGATTGGGTTATATCGGTTAACAAGGAAACGGTCCTCACGGAAGTTCCATTGACTGACCATTCCGGGTTTCCTACGCATGGATGGATACCATCCATTAAGGCTCTTTCTACTGACAAATCAACAAAAAAGATGCTGATTGGTACACATAATTTACTAAATGCTAATCTAAAATCCCGCTTAATTCATATCACCTACTCCTAATCAATGTATATCCTGATTTCTTTATAGATACCATCGGCAGGGTCACTAGAGGAGGGTTGATACACCACAGAGGTGGTGCCTCTTGCGAGCTATTTCTTAGAGATATGACGTAAGTGTGTCTGTCAAAAAATGTTTTGTATTCATTCTTTTATGTTCCCGGTCTAACAATCATTGAATTCTAATAGAGGGGCCGAAATACAATTCATCACTCGTACTTCCACATTACGAGAGGAATATGTGAAACTAGCAACGGTTTTAAGAGAAAAGGGAGTTATATTCATATCCCGTGCTAAACTCATCCACAAAGAACCAAGTATATACTTTTCTTGTTTTAATATTCACATTTATCATAAGTTGTTTCGTTTCAATACACTTAGCTAATAATGCGTACTTCCCTCTATTATAGTGAACATATTGGTGGACACGGAGTTAACAAAAATCGAGTACAACCCAACTATGCCAAAGGCGGGACCCCTGAAGAACATGAAGCTATAAGACATCTCCTGAAATTTTATTTGATTTTCCTTTTACTACATTTTAATATTCGGACATTTGTTTTTTTCTCCGGATAAGGTCATTAGGCCATGAATGCAAAACAGTTTAAGATATTTCATTTTCGTGCTTGATTATTATCGACATATGCAGTTCATTTTCATTATCGATTATTATGCTTCATCATATTGTTCAATTCCAATTAATTAGAAGAAAATAAAACTATTATCATACCTTGGTCATTCTTTCAGATTCTCTTTCCCTTTCAACCCCATTTTTTTAAGAAGCCGAAATCTAAGATTTGACGATGGCAATGGCGTATCTAGCGATGCTTGTTCCACATGATCAAGGTCCACATTTTTCGTCAGTCTTTGATTTATCGGTAACTGATATTCATCCGAAAATTCATTCAGTATAAATGCCTCATCTTCCTACACCATTCCACGAAAAACCACATCAGTACACAAACTACTCTACAATTACTTGGGCTTATGAGCTTATAAACCAAAAAAGCGTGTTTATAAGCTTCTCAAATTTTAATTAAAGCTCAAAAGCCCACTAAATAAGCTAACAGAAACACCCCCTTAAGCTAATTAAACATAAAAATTTGCGAGAAATCATTATTCCTTTTTGTAATGAAAAACTAAAAAACCAAAAATTGACATTAATCTCCTGTCAATTGTCGCTTATGCTGTACAATGAAAAACAAATTGAGGATAACAATTTGAATTTTTTTTTTATTTCAAAAAAATGAATCAATATATATTCAAGATTTATCCTCTCATATAATCAAATCAACTTGGTTTCCAAGCAACTATGTAGTACCATGATTCCATGAAACTAAAAATATGCAGTAAAAGAACCATAACATCACCAATTAACGAAATCATTAAATTTAATTAAGGAAAGAAAAGATACCAAAATAATGGATAGTGAATGATTGGCTTAAATTTGATTAGAAGCAAAATATTAAAAAGAGCAGCAGCGACCAAAAATATGAACAAAGAAGATTATCTGATTTGGGGGCTATGGTTTATATTAAAAGGGTAAGTGTGAGTATTAAAAGTTTTGATTTTGGTCATATACTCCTTTAGGCTTTTTAGGGCCCGTTTGGTTGGGGTTAATGGAAATAAATTTATCACTGAAAGTCATTGAATGTGTTTGTTTTGTGAGCCCGGTAATGAAATGAGTATATCATAGCAATAGATTTATTACCCATCAATTTGATGTATATGAAATCCATTCCGGTGGGCTCATATCTTTTCCACTACAAAACTCAAATATCTATACACTTTTTAATTTCATATTTTGTCATCCAAACGTAAACAATCGTAATGATACACTTTTTCATACCCATTGTCATTATACCCCATACCAAATCCAATACCCATTGTCATTCCTAGCAACAAACCAAACGGGCCCTAAATTATTCTCTCTTATGCTTTTGCTTAGTAACGTGTAACATTGGTATGTTTTTTTTCTGTTAGCTTATTAAAGACACGATGATTAGCATTAAACAATCTAGCACCAGTAATGGTATGTTCTTTTTCTGTTTTTAATCTCGATATATTACTTTTAAAACTTAACCTTTAATACAAGTTTCATTTCATCCAATTTTATGCTAGAAAAACGCAAAGCATTGTCTAATATAAATGTTCGTGCAAGACAAACGGGAAAAAAAGGAAAGACCAACTCTACCTACTTTGAAGAAAGTCCAACTCCTAATAGGGTACCGTTCGGAACATTGCACAATATCCTAAATACTAATTGTCTTCCAAAAAACGTCCCATTACAAACAACATCGCCTCAAAACCTATCAAGAAATAAAGAAAATATAACACCATTACAAACACCACATTCCTATGGTTCAACCTCTCTAGGCACCAATTCAAATGTAGACCCCGCTATGTAAAAACAAAGAGAATACAACAGGCGTCATTACCAACAACGGAAAGAAAAGAAACTAGCAGAAACAAATGCTAACATGTACGCACATACACCGGTCGTAGCTACACAGCATCTATCGGGCTTGACACGTGAAACCACCATAGGTAAAAAAATGTACATATTATGTTCTTGTTTACGAAATTTTGTATGATCTTACTAATAAATGTTTTAAATTGCAAACCAGATGATCCACGTGGTAGTAACGTACTGTTGCCCCTATTTGATCAAGAGAACAATCAAACTATGGATGGTAAGCTTTATTAAATAAATTGCCTTTTCTCTTTATTGCACGTATTTACATTATACCTATGTAGGAACCAATGTTGGTGTAGACCCAAATATTCAAAAAAAAGAAACTATACGACAAATCCCGTTATCAAAGACGTAAAGAAAAGAAAATAACGGACAAAAATGCTAACATGGAAGCACAAACAATCAAAGGAATGACGCAAAATATTTCAGACTTGACACGTGAAACTAACCTAAGTACTACTGTACTATTGCCCCTATTTGATCAAGAGTTGGATCAAACTATAACAGGTAAGGTTCATTAAACATCATGCTTTTTTTTTACTCTAAACTACATGTATTTACATTATACCCATGTAGGCACCAATAGTAGTGAAGACCCAATCATTCAAAAAACTAGAGAATACAATAGAAATTACTACCAACGCCGTAAAGAAAAGGCTAAAGGAAATAATACATCAGCCCCAAGTGCTAACTATCAAGACGATCCGTATGATTTCGTGTACGATGGCCTTCCTAAAGAGCATCGCGCATTAAAGGGGCAACCACCATGTGTCAAGTGTGGAGCAAAGAAAATACAATACGAGTTTCCTACTTTTTGTTGCATGAACGGGAAAACGACTTTGAAGGCCTTAGAAATTCCTCCAGAACTATACAACCTATTCACGTCGTAATGTGAGTTAGGAAAAATGTTTAGGAAAAACATACGTGCGTACTACACAAACTTTTCCTTTGCATCGATGGGTGTAAAATTGGACAAAACATATAATGTTAGGAGCTCTGGAGTATATACTTTTCGTGTGAATGGAGGGATATATCATAGAATGGATCAGTTGGTTCCTAGAGACGGCCAACTAAGGTACTTGCAGTTGTACTTTTATGACGCAGAATCGGAACTTGAGCACAGGTTACAATGGCCAAATCTTGATAAAGAGGTTGTTAAGATATTATCACGTGTTCTTGCACCAAACCCATATGTTTAGATATTTCGAACACTTGGTAACCTTGGTCCGCTTGACAAGTATAGGGTCGAATTAAATGCATCTGTTAAAGTCGATCAAAGACTTTACAATCGTCCTACCACATCCGAGGTATAAATATGATTTCTCACCATCCTACGTCTTATATAAATTGACCGTTGTATATAAAATCTTATACTCTCAACTTAAATATATCATATCACATAGGTCGCTGGTATTTGGGTAGAAGGTAATAACAACATCACTGTATACAAGAGAAGCATCGTTGTGTATGGAAAGTCTCAACACCCTACGCAAATACAACCTTATTTCGCTTCCTATGATCCTTTGTCTTATCCAATGTTCTTTCCAAACGGTGAGGCTGGATGGCATTCTCGAATACCAAGAGAAGGGGTAGACATCAATGAACTTGTCGATGATGACGATGACGTCGATGAAGATGCAGAAGGTACTAAACCAATCATTATACTCACATTACTTTATCTTGTCTAATACCAGGTTACAATAATAACATATAGTATATGCTTTCCTTACACAACCTTTTTAACATCACCGCACAGGGATTAACACAAGAACTAGTAGAAAAACAGTTACTATGCAAGAAAATTATTGTTTCAAATTCCAGATGCGCCCATATCCTAACTTGATCCTGTTTGGAGGGCGATTGTTTCAGCAATTCGTGGTTGATATATACATAAAGATTTAGACTTCACGCTTGCATTTTTGTGGAAAAAACCAATCCAAAATCAGAGCTGATTTGTATCAAGGAATCGTGGATTGTGTTAATGCGGGAGAGGTTCAATCGAATAGAGTTGGCCAACGTATTGTCTTGCCCGCGTCTTTTATCGGAGGTCCACGTGACATGCGAAGACGATTTTTGGATGCAATGGCGTTAGTTCAAGATGCTGGGAAACCTGATATCTTTCTTACCATGACATGCAATCCTAATTGGCCTGAAATTGTTACCGAACTTCATCCTGGACAAACGGCCCAAGATCGACCGGACCTGGTTACAAGAGTTTTTCGTGCAAAACTAGAGGATCTCAAGAACCAACTATTCACCAAGCACATCCTTGGGGTTATTGTGTCACACATATATGTTATCGAGTTTCAAAAGCGGGGTTTGCCACATGCACATTTTCTTCTGATTATGAGTTCAGATTACAAGCTTGCAAATCCCGATCATTACGACAAAGTTGTTTGTGCTGAAATTCCAGACCCGAATAAGCATCCTGAATTGCACCAACTGGTGCTAAAGCACATGATTCATGGTCCTTGTGGTCACTTAAATACTCAGTGTCCTTGTATGGAGGGTGAACCAAAGAAATGTCGTTGGAATTATCCTAGGCAATTCCAAGAAACAACGCAACAAGGAGATGACTCGTACCCATTGTATCGGCGGAGAGACAATGGCATCGAGGTAAATGTACGGAACAGCGTCCTTGACAATAGATGGGTTGTTCCATATAACCCGAAATTGTTGATGATGTTCAATTGTCACATCAATGTGGAGGTATGCTCAAGTATAAAATCCGTTAAATATGTCTTCAAGTATGTTTACAAGGGTCATGACAAACAAGTTGTAAACGTTGATCAAGAAGGAGTACAAGTCGTTAACGAGATAAATAGATTCCAAGATGCGCGTTATGTATCACCCCCCGAAGCTATGTGGCGAATTTATGGATTCCCTTTATCTAATATCCATCCGTCTGTTATGTCATTGCAAGTTCATCTACCAAATAACCAGTTGGTTAGGTTCTCAGAAGACGATGTAATGACTGACATTCTTGAGAGAGAAAGGGATAAGAGATCGATGTTGACCGCCTTTTTTGACTTGAACAAGACAGACGTAAGCGCGAGGCAATACTTGTATAAAGACATCCCCAAGCACTACATATGGAATAAGAGTACACGCAAGTGGATCAAACGAAAAAAAGGGAAAATGGTAGGAAGATTGGTTTCCGCTAATCCCGCTGAAGGAGAGCGGTTCTATCTACGTGTACTTTTGCAACATGTTAAAGGCCCTACAGGCTTTGAATATCTTTACACGTTCAACGGCGTAGTGTACAGTACGTTTCGTAGAGCGGCCCTCGAAAGGGGATTAATACAGAGTGATGATCACATATCTGACTATCTACGTGAGTCCTCTATGCACGAGATGCCCGGCCCTCTTAGAAGACTATTCGCGACTCTTCTAATCTTTTGTGAGCCAGGAGATGTTCGCAAGTTATGGAATGACCATTACGACTCACTTTCAGAAGACTACACCTTACATTGTGCAAGTGTTGAGCGGGTTCAAAATATGGTTCTAACGGACATATCGTCAATTCTACAATCTATAGGTAAGAGTCTTAGTGATTTTGACCTTCCCAACATTACTGCGAATGTAAGTTTAGAATTATTTGGCTGTCGTGAGTTACAAGAGGAGTGCTCGATAGTTGTACTAGATGAAGATATACTCGCTCGACATTCTCTCAACACTGATCAAAAAGTCGCATATGATACAATCATGAGACATGTCGATGAAGATTCTCCAGGCGTGTTTTTTATTGATGGCCCTGGAGGAACTGGTAAAACGTTCTTGTATAAAGCTTTGCTTGCCACTGTTCGTTCACGTGGCCTTATTGCACTTGCCACTGCTTCGTCAGGGGCTGCGGCGAATAACATGACAAGAGGAAGAACTGCTCACTCCCGATTTAAGATTCCCATCAATCTTAATACAAACTCAGTATGCAACATCAAAAAACAAAGTGGCCTTGCTAAGCTACTTTGTCAAGCCAAGTTGATAATCTGGGATGAAGCATCAATGGCTAAAAGGCAAGGGGTGGAGGCAGTTGATCGAACTATGCAAGACATTACCGGAGTCAAACTTCCTTTTGGCGGCAAGATAATGGTTTTAGGAGGGGATTTTAGACAGGTTTTACCGGTCATTAGACGTGGAACCCGAGCGCAGATTGTAGATTCGAGTCTACGGATGTCACCTCTTTGGTCCATAATTAAAAAAATGCGGTTAACCATAAACATGAGGGCACGGACAGACCCATGGTTTTCAAATTTCCTATTATGAGTTGGTTACGGAGTTGAAGAGGTCATCGATGAAGACTACGTACGCATACCTGATGACATGATCGTCCCTTACACCGATGACGCTGCCTCAAAGGATGCATTAATCGATGAAGTGTTTCCTTCCTTCGCCGCCAACGCTCATGCATCTACTGATATTGTTTCAAGACCCATTTTATCCACTAAAAATGAGCATGTTGACAGCATTAATGATACATTGATTGAAAGATTTCCGGGTGAAGAGAAGGTTTACTATAGCTTTGATGAAGCAGAAGACGACACCCAAAACTTCTATCCCTTGGAATTCTTAAACTCGCTCAACGTGAGCGGGTTGCCCCCTCATTGCTTGCGTTTGAAAATAGGATGTCCGATTATTCTTTTAAGGAATCTTGATCCGGCAAATGGATTATGTAATGGCACGAGGTTGATATGTAAACGTTTTGACCCTAATGTCATCAACGCTGAGATTGTTGTCGGACAACACGCCGGAGTTAGAGTACTCTTGCCAAGAATTCCTCTTGCTCCATCTGAAGAAGACATGTTCCCTTTCTAACTAAAGAGAACACAATTCCCTATTCGCCTTAGCTTTGCGATGACTATTAATAAAGCACAAGGCCAAACAATTCCAAATGTGGGTGTCTATTTGCCCGACTCTGTTTTCTCGCATGGCCAGCTTTATGTGGCATTGTCTAGAGGGATATCCCGTAGAACAACAAAGGTATTGGTTAAACCAGTCAAAGAGTTCCGTCAAGCAGGAATCTACACCTCGAATGTCGTTTATCAAGAAGTTTTGCGCGAAGAGTAACGTGTGTTGTTACTTTTTATTTCATAACTAATGTAATGTTTTACTTTGAATTTTATTAAATGTTTTTATATGTTGTTTGATAGATGTTAAGAATTTCTCCGAAACTTTAGTTATCGTGTAGTATAACCATTTACAATTACATTATGATCTGTTCACGTTCTATTTTGAAAGCTACACAAAACACTCACCACAATATCACAAATCGTTAACTATCTGCCGCTAGGAACCGTTGCTATGCACGGGTATTCGCCTAGTTTCTCTTTAAAATAAAAACACACACCCCACATGATACCAAACCACCGGTTGTCCCAACACCGCCGCCACTACACCACCGCCATCAACATCAACATATTCCGCCACCATAATCCGATGGTGTTTGTGTTTGGGTGGTTTCGTTGATGTTTCGGTGGTCTCGATCGTGTTTTTGTAGGTTTGGTGATGTTTATTTGTGGTGTTTTCACCGGATAAAAAAACTCTCGCCCTTCTTTTCTACACACCCTCAGCCTTCTTCTTTACTAAAATCAACACACTTTTTTTTTATCACATACAAATACTCTCCCACAGAAACACAACTCATCCAAACTGTCAAACACACACAACAACTCACGCACACCACAATGAGACCCACCGCCATCCGTTGTTTTTTGAAGGAATTTTTTTAGTGTTTCTTATATATAATTGCTTCAAGTTTTAAATGCTTTTTTTTTATAGATCATATCTTTTGTGCAGATCTAAAATGTTGTTACACTTTTGACCTTTTTTTTTTTTTTTTTTTTTTTTTTTTTTTTTTTGCAGATCTAAAATGTTGCAACACTTTTGACTATTTTTTTTTGTAGATCTGTTACCGACTCGGGTGTCCAACACTTCCGCTCTTACCAGGCCCGGTCCTAGGGGTGGGCGAGCTGGGCGACCGCCCAGGGCATCATGTAAATGGGGGGCAGCAAATATACTTTTAATGATGAAGATAACTGAAGTTGAGAATTGTTCTTAAAGCCCAGATTAAGAAGATGATAGGTTTGACTTTTGAGAGAGAAAGTAGAATTAGATATAGTGGAGTAGTAAATTAATTGATAAAGTTGCCTATCAAGTCACGTGAGGATGGGTTTAAAAGTTAAAAAAATGTTATGTTACCAGTAATTGTAAAAGTAAATTAATATTTTGTCCACTCTTCTTATTTTAAGAAAAAACTTTAGTTTCTTTCATGGGACAGTTGAGAGGTTCGGTGTTTTTTTTTGTTTTTTTTTTTTTTAACCAACGAAAAATAATATTAATTAATGATTCAATATACAAAGGTAAATTAATAATATTTATTCCAAA
This sequence comes from Artemisia argyi, assembly GCA_030686995.1. Classification (NCBI taxonomy): domain Eukaryota; kingdom Viridiplantae; phylum Streptophyta; class Magnoliopsida; order Asterales; family Asteraceae; genus Artemisia; species Artemisia argyi. Next base: position 77,838,220 of record CM060684.1, on the reverse strand, counting down.
TAATTATAAACAAAAAAAATGAAAATGTTAGATATTAATAACTTTTTATATAATAAAATAAAACACTTAATTCAAATCAATTTTGTAAAATGCATCTTTGATAACCCAATTGTGCCAATAAAAGATCTCGATTTTGAACATACTGATTGACAAGTAGTTGTCAAAATGAAATATATTTTCGGTAAAATTGAATAAGATTACTTTTTATGAAAACCAAAAATATACTCAATGGGTTTAAATTCTCTCATTTATTTTATTTTATTTATTTATTTATTTATTTATTTTTTGTGAAAACCAAAAATCTATTTATTTTATTTTCGCTATATTCTAAATAGTTAGTAGAAGTTATATCAAGATTATATAGTTTTTCAACTTTTATCACGACGATATGCAGTTTTGTTTTTAGGTAAAAGAAAGCGTGTCGTTTGTTACAACATTTAGTAGGGGCATTTTTTTATCATTTCGCCCAAGGCATCAAATATCTCAGGACCGGCCCTGGCTCTTACCGTCAATGTCGTCTCCAGAATAAGTTGATATCGCTGGACATGTATGGTTTATTTTTAATTTTATTTTTTTTAACAATATTTTATATATATTGATGTTGTTTGGTAATCTTTTTTGTTTGCTTTTAATAAATCTTATTTTTCTGTTTTTTTTTTAATATCTGAATGTTTATGTTCTTTTAAGTTGGTCTTTTTAAAAGTTGTACCTAATATTAAAATTTTCATTTTTTTGAGTTTTTTTATTGCTCTTAATTTTTCTTTTTATAAATCTAATTTTTAAAGTTATTTTTATAAATCTGTTTTTTAGTTTATTTTTTTAATAATTTTTTTTCATAAATTTGATTTTTCTTTTTTTCTTTTTTTTTTTTTTTTTTTTTTTTTTTTTTTTTTTTTAAATCTTGGTTTTTTTGAGTGTTCACTTTTAGTGAGCTCGATGATACTTGTGGTTTGAGGTCAATGATGTATACTTTATTTATGTTTGATGTTTTAGATTCAATTAAGATGTTTGAGGCATTAAATGATATGGATCTAAGATGATATGGTGTTTGACGACGGGGTTGTGTTGATGGTGTTTGTGGTATAAGTTTTGTGGTTACCATGTTATATGAAGTCCTTAAAACGAAAGATACTTTCTTGGTGGTCTTATGTTTGGCCAAATCTATACTTATCTTCGGTTACTTGGATGAATGGGGTTGTTTTTTTTATGCTCGGCAGTGATGCTTATTATTTGGTTCCAAATCTGGTTGTAGCTTGACTACGCAAACTATTATTGCACATGAAAATAATCTGAGCCTCTTTGCTTTACTGATGATTAAGTATGAATAGAAGCTTTTTCTTGCAAATGAGAATTTCTATCAAGTATAAAAATATTTATTATAATAATTTATAATATTCTTGCTATTCAAGAAGTTCAATAATGGGTGTAGTTCGAGATCTTAAACTTTGCATTTGAAAATATTAACTTTTTGAAATAATCCGTGGGAGTATTTCAAAATTTTGGACAAGTTGGTGTAGATGTAGTCTTGTAGAAACAATAGGTTTTGAAAAACGTAGCTAAAAATCTAGCTTAGAAGTACAGTGGACTTTTTGAAAAGGTGACAAGATTCTTACACTTAACGAGACACTTTCAAAATTTTGCAAGTTATCAAAAGACTGAAAGAGTTAACTGTAAAAGCGACCAAGACCGGACCGACAAAAGGCGTCGGTCTAGGCTTTTAGGCTAATTCAGTCGTCGGTCCGGACCGACAAAAAAACCAAAAATCTTGCCAAAATATTGCTTTTTTAGACCGGACCGACCGAAGACCGACCGGACCGGACAGACCATATTCGGTCTCGGTCTCGGTCCCGGTCCCGGTTTTTACCTTAATTCGGTCTCGGTTTTTGGCGGTCTGGACCGGTCTCGGACCGATGCTCAGACTTACACACAAAACAAACAAAAGGCGTAAGACATCGAAGTAATAAAAGTTGCATACATAATAAATGGCCGTTGGCTATAAACACAAATACAAATAGACGCAAACCAAAATTATTCGAGAACTACTCATCTATGCCGTGGTTACTCGGCTATCTATCTACTACATGTAATGGAAGAATGACATTTTTCTCATTTAATACACTAATCTCATAAATACAATATTTCCGCATTAAAACAAATATAGTTTGATGTACAATACAAATAAACACAGCAAACAAACCATCTAAGTTAACCAAGGCGTGTAAAAAAATATTAATATAGTTAATGTTTGTATATTTTTCTGAATATTTTGTTAAAAACTACATATACATTAAATACGGTTTGCTTCGAGTAACCGCGAATATTTGAATAAAAGCCAAAATCAGGCTGTGATAAGAAGGTTTTTCCAGTTTCGGGTTCTTGGTTATCGCTTTTGTGGTTACGGGTTTTTGATTGGTAAAAAATGATGAGAGAGAATAATTGTATGACACTTGTAATGAAATATATGTATTAGGTCTATTAGTAGGTTTTAGTTTTAGGTCTATATATCAATACTTTTATTTTTGTTATCATTTTGTTTGTAGAATTGTTGTGTAAATTATTGTATTTAAGTTTGTTACCATAATAGATATATTGGTATATTATGTTCAAATTTTGAATTTCAATAGTTTTCAACTTTTGAATCTTGAAAGTTTTCAAATTTAAAAAGTTTCACGCTATTTAATATATAGAATTAAAAAGTTTTCGAATTGAGAGATACCTAAACTAATTGATTCGATTGATTATCTAAATATCATTTTATACAATTATTACGTTGATCTTGTAGTTTAGTGACACACTTATTGGAGTTAAACAATCTAGCAGCAATAAATTGAGCCCCATTAATGTTGATTTAAAAGGTTGTTTTCAGGTTATGATCTTGATATATTACACCCCAAATGTCGTGTACCAAAAACATTTACGTGACAAATAATATGAATTGTTAATTATCTTACATGTCATATATGTTTTATTTTCGGTTTCATTAAATGTTTTTACATGTTCTTAATTTGATACATTTTAAGAATTTTACTTTGAATTGAATTATCGAATATTATAACCATTTGCAATTACATTTCAATTACTTCACGTGTTTTATGTATAAATTTTGTTTGCCGCTAGATATCTCATCGTTATGCATTTTGGTGATTTCATGTTTTATCGCAACCATAACTTTTTGCCGTTAGAAACCTCCGTTGCTATGCACGGATACTCGCCTAGTAATAATAATAAGCGTGCATGGTTTCAGGGAGAGAGAATGTCCACATCAAGACAGCTTAATCACACAACAACACATTTGGCCAATTCTAGTGGTGAACTCAAAGATGGTGAAAGAGACACCAATAGTTTGGTGATCAATTCTTCTTATTTTATGTATCCAATCATGTCACGTTTCTATTATAACGTATAATATTAAAATTTTCACTCGTCGTTTTATTTTATATGAATCAAATATCTTTTTTTTTTGAACGGTTATTTTCTTTCAAAGGAAATCCATGTCCAATTTGAAACCCGATGGGGGGAAAATCTTCAACTTAAGCACCGCCCGAAGGCACGACACTTAAATTGAAGTAAACCCTGCCTTCTCCAGATTCGAACCCTGATGGTTGAAACCTTCATTGAAGGACTTTGAAATCGTACCGACAGGGCAATGGTCCACAAGTGAGAACTTCCCGGTTTGGTCACCCAAACCAGTACTACTCTCCACTAGGCACGCTTAACTGAATAAAACATGCTCAGTGGACCACAAGCCCATTGATATGAATCAAATATCTAGTGGTGTAAATATGGACGATCAAAAATTAAGGGATTTTAAAAGAAAATTAAAAATCAAACAAGCATATCTATTCTATGGGAAGAATCATGATCGAGTTTAGATGAATTAAACAATGCATATACTTTGATTCAAATATATTGTAACCTCGTTTTTAAATTTGTGGTTATATTTCAAGTTTCCTCAAACTATATATACAAGTTATTGTGATGGCATTCGAAACAATAACAAAAAAATGTGTAGCTATATGGAAAGTTATCATATTTTTTTGAACTATGAGTTTGAATTAAGAAACTAGCAAGGAGCTAGTTAGTCATACAAAAAGGAGGACGTGTGTTACATTGGTTATTAAACCACTCTATCCAATTAATTTTTTTTTTTTTTTTTTTTTACATCTACTTAAGTCTAATATCGTCGAAGATGACGTCTTTGTTTGGCCGGTTAATACAGAAGATCATGTTTTTTCTAAATTTCAAAATGGTCCAAATCGTTGTTTGAACGACTACGTCAAAAGATTTCAATAGTTTACCCGTGAGGTTAACATTATCAGCTAAGTAAATTACATCCTTAGACCAGCCGTAATAAAGGATTGACTATCGAATCTTGGACAACCTAGATGCATCTTCCCTTCTTACGCTAAGTTGATGGTGAAGATGATTGTAGAAAAAGAAAAATGAGGTGGCAATGATAAATACGGTTTTGAAACCTCTTTATTACACTTAGTCTTAAAATCCCGCAACAAGAGCAGTTTTTGGAAAGTTGTCATATTGAATCATATGCACGTAACAAAACAATGTATAGTTGATTTTGATATGCAATCGTAACGCTATACGTATATACCTTATATGACCATTTATCTTCTCTTTTTTCTTAGCTATTTTGGTATATGTGTGTGTGTGCGCTCCTTTCCATCATGTAAACACACGCATACATATCCTTTATAAGGCATTATTACATAGTTATAAATTTTATAACACCACTCTGTTATCAGCTAGATTCACAAGTTAACGTAAACACACACACAAATAGAAATCAAGGATTGCTTGTTGGTGATGTTAGTAAACCGGTCTTTTTGGCACTTTTTATGTAAAGACAACATTCAATGAATTGGAGTATTAGTGACTCATGACTATACCAATTGTAACACGTGACCATTAAATTAATATTTGAGCTTTTTGTGTGTATCTGCTTTCCATTTTCAGCCACTTTCGTTGTCTATCTTTTTACTATTTGTTTGTTTGTCAAGTGGGTTTCAATGGTGTTCCTCACTGTAACACACATAAGTATGTCACAAATTAAACAAGAACATTTTATTAGAAAAAGTACTTAAATTTTAAACTTTTGAACAATTCATATTAGATTAGTAGATTATTGAACCTTTTACTCCCTGTTTGTTTAGCAAAGTACGTTTGAACTTCACCAAAGGCCGGGTGTGTTTATTCGTCTGCTATCTTTATTTGAATACCAGTGTTTAATTTCATCTACTATCTGTTAAAACAAAAAACTATGGTTTGTATTTTTGCCTCCATTTTTTAAGTGGCGAATTTTGTTACCACTAGCAGGAAGCTAGAAATAATGTTACTTTAGATCATTACAAGTGAGTAACCATTTTTTCAAAAAAGGCAATATATATATATATATATATATATATATATATATATATATATATATATATATATATATATATATATATATATATATATATATATATATTATGGGCATGTTTTGTAACAATCGTTTATGAGCGTTTTAAAGAAACTAGCAACTATTAGTTAGCGTTTTGCACAAAATGCTTATTTGGATACAAGCAACTAGCATTCTATTTTTTCTAAACGCTCCAAATCAAAATGTATATACAGCTACGTTACCAAACGCTTTATCAAAATAAACAACTACTACTTCTTCAAACTGCTTACTTCTACCGCTTTCCACTATTGCTTACTGCTACTGCTTCTTGCAAACGCTATTTTCGCCAAACATACCCTTTTATATATATATATATATATATATATATATATATATATATATATATATATATATATATATATATATATATATATATGTTCATATGGTATACATTTTAAAGTAGAATATAATAGGCACCAATAGAAATATGACATGTGGAAATAATGTATTTAAATTAATCAAAACTATTAGTTAATGTACAAGGGTATTATAGGTATTTAACTTTTATATTTTCTTGCCTAACACTAATAAACTCATTCAACCTCTTTCACAAAAAAACATACGCCTCCATTTTTTTCTCCCTTTCAACGCCCCAAACCACCTCCATTGTCACCGGACCTTCTTCGTCTCCCGTTTACCACCAACAAGGGGTACTGTGGTGGTGTCTTCTCCCCAAAAAACGTCATTGTACATAAACCAAAACCACCTACGATCTAATTTCAGATCTCCCCAACAACCGCAGTCCTAAACCTTCACCATCTGTGATATATTTTGATGTATCTTGAACAATCGGTTTCTTTGTTGTCCTTTTATGTCCGCCGCGAGTCTAAACACACCTCCATATGTAACCGCGGTATCCAAAACCTACAACCGCCATTGTCGCCCGCTGTTTTTTAATTGTTGCCATTGCCGCCTGCCGCCTCATAACGCTGCTACCCCGATGGCCTTTGATAAATATTTTCGTGATACTTAACTTGGATAAATATGATTCACAGGTGGGATATGATATAACACAAAAACCATGAACATATCTAACACACGCTTAACCACGAGTCGACAACCCTCCAAAACCAAAACCACGACGCCCTGACACCGATTTCATGACCTTCCAATACCCACCGAACTGCAAACTTAGAGCACAAACACCATGACCAATCAACACTCTTGGACCACAACCTTCCAACACCAAAACTACAACCCTCGAACAACCAAACCCATACCCCCCAACATCAGCATCCGCTTAACCACGACCCTCCAAAACCAAAACTACGACACTTAAGACACATAAACCTCGACCCTTCAAAATTACTCCAAAAACTACGACCCGAAGGACATAAACCTCGACCCTTCAAACCCCTCGAACACAAAAACCATGACCCTTTTAAAACTCGTTGAGCCACGTCTCTCCAAAACAAAACCATGACACTCCAACACCTAAACCGTGACACTCCAACACTCGTTCAAACTTCGAACACTAAAACACGACACTCGAAACTCTAAACCATGAACCAAAGTTATACTAAACTTGAAATACTAATGATCGACCCTAAAATAACTACAACTACCGAAAACTTTGACCATTTAAGGATTTCAGAAAGTGAAAATCCAACAAACTAAGGTAAACCACATAACCAAACCCACTAAACGCAATATCACTAAGGGCAATCACCGATAGAAAGTTTGGAACGGATTAAAAACCAACCACGACTTTGACACACCTAAAACATAACCCACTTAAACCTCAAACCAAACATTTTTGGTCACACGACCCACCTGAGTGGTGAGACTGTGAGAGGTAGAGTTTGTTGATGGGAGAAAACCTCATACTATATGTACACCACTTTATGAAACTACCCTTGCTAAAACCACCAGTATCGATCCTCAACCCCTGGTTCTTGCTACACGACTCTTTGTGTAACACGCATCAATTTAACCTAAAAAACGATCTCAACCATCTACATGACCACTAACGACAACTCTCAACCCTCAACCTTTGACTCTTGCTACATGACGCTTGGCAAACAAGCACATAAAATCGACCTCCAAAACGACTGCAAACATCCTTAACAAACGTTCCCACTACCTCTACAAACTCCTATATCACTACAATATACTGATGTGCGGGGAATTCCGCCCTCGCAACAGGTTTTACCTCTCAAGGGATCTTGAGAAGCTGACAACCCCCACCAGGCAGTGTACCTGATCGTTGTAGTATAGTATAGTGACAAGTACCGGGGGATTGATCGTTCAACTCAGGAATAGTGTCGCCAGGATTAGAAAGTCTACTAGACTAGGTCTAGAGGTAAGAGATGATTCTTTTTGTATTTTTATATTTTATGGAAAGCAAGTAAAATCTCGGGTTTTGAAGGAGTGGGCGGAATTAGTTGCTAGCCAACTAACCCAATTAACTACTAATGCAATCAAAATAAAATAAAAGAAATGAAAATTAAACTAATATACTAATGTGGTGGAAACAATAATGAGAGAAGTTGTGTTTACTTAGATTTCATTACTCCATAGATATCTTTTACAGGTTGATTAGCTTGTTACAATTGCATGGATGACGGGTTATATTCCTTAATACCAGTCGTAGGGCCGTGTACAATATTCTCAAACTTTATAAGATCCTACTTCACTCCTATGTCGAGCCGTTAGAAGCTCCTAACATGGGATCATTAGAATTCTATTACGCATTAAATACAATCAAAAATCGTAGTACACCTCCGATCATGTTTCTTAAGACGTTCAAGCAAGTTACCAATGGAAGTCTGCCAGTTTTCTTAAGCCTAACATCGAATACAATCATCCATAACAATTATAAACAAACAATCAACCCAGAATCAACATCTAGGTTTCACTACATCTAAGCAAACACAATAAAGATCTAGCCTAGCATGTTAAAGAGAAGACAAGCGTAAGATATAATCACACAACACATAGACATATTGAATCATTTGAATAAGTACTTATCTTTAATTGAACATAGAAGAATCAAGGGGTTGAAACCCTTGAAACAGCTTTAAAATTCGTCTTAGGGTTTATGCCCTAATATCCCACACAAAGTTCCACACTAATGAATGAAAACTAGAAGACTATATATATATATATATATATATATATATATATATATATATATATATATATATATATATATATATATATATATATATATTTTACATCTTGACGGCGTCACGTTATAGCTTGTGACACCGTCAACTCGCCGCCATGATGAAATTCGTATTGCCTAGATCCACTTCTGACGCCATCATGTAGGAATGAGCTCTGGGCCGTCATATGTATTTGGACCCTGACGGCCTTGGTGACGCCGTCAGGCCAATAAGCTTAAAAACTTTCTGGGCCGTCACGTTATAAGTCCCACATCCACCTCTTTTGTTACTCTTGACGCCGTTACGTGTAGAAGCTTGACGTCGTCAGGTACTGTTCCAGCAAAGAAATTTGGGACTTTGCCGTTTTCTTCACTTTTATGCTCCAGAAACGTCCAAAATGCTTCCTTTTTCAGATTTCTCCTCAAAAGTACATAAAATGACAAAAGGAACGATTTAGGGCAATATTTGATCAAATAATCTCGAATTCGGGCTTAAATAACCCCTTAAAAGCGGTACACTTTTCGGCTCATCAAATACCCTTACACTTGAGATTTGCTTGTCCTCAAGCAAATGCGCTTTTATTATAATCAAAATACAAGTTAGGGGTCATTTAATACTAATATAAAAGTAATTACAACAAATAATTGTTCCACTAAAAACCAAAAACAAGCACGGAGGTCATACACTAGCACCTCATAAATAGTGTTTAGATACTCACATCGCTCGGGTGTAATAAAGTATATATCACAATATGAAAATGGAAAACATCTCTCACTACCTGTCATAGCAAATAGACTACAATAGGCTTGGGAAAGGATCAAACCTCCACCACTTGGCGTAAGTACCTAGGATAAACTATCAAAGAGGTCTTTTAAAGGGTTATAACGTTAGGTGTAGGGATATGGAAAACACGTTTTTGTTGGATAAAGGCAATATTTACTGGTGGCGAGTTAATCATCTTGGTTAATTATATGTACAATATGGCATTGCTAAATCAATACTCGACTCGACTTAAGCTAATAAATCAAAAATAACAAAAAAAAAACATAGAATGAAATGGTATGGTAGTCCGTATGTTTTTTTCTCTCTCTTTTTTATTATTATTTTTTTCTTTTTCTTATTTTTTTTTTTTTTTTTTATTTATTTATTTATTTATTTTTGTGCATACACTCCTACCCTACTATCCAAAATAATACATCATAGGGAATGTACATTCCCCTTACACTTGAATTTTTACATACTTTACAATAAACTACTCTAATGACTCGAATCAAGATAATCAAAACACTTGGAGTACTTTTTAAGATTAACGCACATATGGGGGTAATAATTTGATGTTCTTCCCCATTACTCTAAAACAAAAGTACTTTACCCATGAGTCCCAATCGTCCCAAAACAATATGTACAAGATATGACTCGACTTAGCAACCATGTAATCAATTAGATAATTAACTAAGGGTTTAAATATGTAACAATAATGCACTAAAGATGAGTGCATACACGGAAGGCTAAGGCGATTTGGTTGCACATTTGGGTGGGTTGTGTTAGCACTTTTATTATTATAAGATCTTTAAGTTATATAAAACAAAATGGAATTTTATTACAATATATGAATACCGATGTTTACAAAGACTTTGACCCCTATATATACTAACCTAACCGACACAACTTCTGATGAAACGTTGTGACCAGTTATACACTTTCAATTCGACCCATTACACCCCTAATCTATTTACAATGACATAATACCACTAAACTTTACTTTAACTAATGACACTAAGACCCCTATACTTTATAACTAAACTATATTTGGTTTAAACGTCCAATACTCCCTCCTAAACTAAATATAGTTTAAGTAAGGTCTTCATCCTTTCTTGATCCGTCTTCCTATCATAGCAGTGTTGGCTCATCATCCTCTTGGATCAAATTTGCCTCATGCTCCTTTTCCCATTTTGGACATTCGCTTTTGTAGTGTCCAAGTTCTTTGCACTTGTAGCATCTTATCTAACTGTTGTCTTGATCACCATCCTTTTTCTTCCATGGTTTCCAATTCTTGCCTCTGCCACATTCGATTCTTTCTTGACTTGAATTCACATGACCGCGATGTTCATATTTGTGTTCTTTGGTCTTTGCATCTACATTGCTGAAAAGTAGGCTACTAGACCCATCTTCTTCATTAACTGCCTTTTTCGTCCGTTCTTCAAAGGCTTTTAATCTTCCAATGGCTTCTTGAAATGGCATAGTATTCAAATCTGCGAACTGCTCTATTGCTGCAACTATTTGCATAAACTTTTCTGGCACTGAACTTAAGAGTTTTCGCACCATTCTTTTATCTTCCACCGTATGCCCCAAATTGCTTGCTTGTGATGCAATTTCACTAATCTTCCCGGCATACACATCTAAAGACTCACCGTCTTTCATCTTCAATTGTTCAAACTCTGATTCAAGTGTCTGAACACGCGCTTCCTTAACTCTGTCAACTCCAACATGTCGAATCTTCAACGCATCCCAAATCTCCTTTGCCGAATTAAGGTTAGCAACTTGCAATACCATACTTTCTGGAATTGCTTGATATAGCATTGCAATTGCCGAGTTATCCTTTTTCTGATCGACCTCGGTTCCTTGCGTTGGTTCAATCACTTCCCAAATTCCATGGACATTAAATATCGCCCTAATCTTTATAGCCCAAATCGTATAGTTTGTAGAGTTTAACATTGGATACTGGAATTCATTGTTGTCTCCTTTACGGTTATGATTTCCTTATTCTTATCATTCGATCCACTACCTGTCATCTTCCTTTTCTTTTTTTCTTTTCCAATCTTAATCTAAACCAAACGTCCCTAATACCTACAGTGCCCTGGTTAACCAATGGTTTACCTACTATATCTTCCAAGAATAGTACCCTGGTTTCCTTCTAACCAACTACTCTTAACTAACTGCAATCTCCTGGTTTTTTTTTAAACCTATTGCTTTCCACCCAAGACAATTCCCTGGTTTTCAAAACCTATTGTCCTAACAACACCAAAACAATAATCCTGTTCTTAAAACTATTGTATACAAATCTGAAACAATTCCCTGTTTTAAAAACTATTGCTTTCACACCCACTAAAACAATTCCCTGTTTTCAACTCGAAAACTATTGTTTTACAAATTCCTAAAAATAGTATTCTGTTTTTTCGGTTGTAAGACAAATCCAAAAACCAATCGCTTCAATTTACTAAGAAACAATACCCTAGTTTTTGTCTGGTTGTCTAACAAATCCAAACCACTATTCTTAACCTTTTCCTAATTGTAATAATTCTAAATTCCTACACTAAATAAACAATTCGAAATTGAAAAAACTTATCTCACTGTGTTCGGTTCCGTAATTCAAAATAATTGTTTTCTTCTGTTTCCTTTTTCGAACAGCAGCAACAAGAATCGTACTTTTGTTTTTTTTCAAAACTTCGAACAAACAACCACAAATCTTCTGCCTCCCTTGAATCGATTGAACCATAGGCTCTGATGCCAATTGTTAGCACTTTTGTTATTATAAGATCTTTAAGTTATATAAAACAAACTGGAATTTTATTCCAATATATGAATACCGATGTTTACAAAGACTTTGACACCTATATATACTAACCTAACCGACACAACTTCTGATGAAATGTTGTGACCAGTTATACACTTTCAATTCGACCCATTACACCCCTAATCTATTTACAATGACATAATACCACTAAACTTTACTTTAACTAATGACACTAAGACCCCTATACTTTATAACTAAACTATATTTGGTTTAAACGTCCAATAGGTTGTAATAAATTCTTCCTTTAAGTAAAATGCTTAAAGTTAGAAACGAAAAGATAGGCTCGAAGGGGTGTACTAGGGGTATCGTGTACTAAAAATGAGTACAACGCTAAGATGTAGGAAAAATTAATTGACTTTATTAGTCAAGTAATATAACTTAAATGGCCAAGTAATTATGATACGGGTTTAACACAAGTGTGATCCTAATGCCTCTTATCATGTAGTAAATCCTACTACACGAATGTAGTCTCACTAGCGGTCTCGGGATGCATCACTAACCCAAGTTCTAGAATCTAAATGCTACCGGTACACTCATAAGCACTAATAATATATGTTTTTCCTATCAAATCTAAAGGCGAACCTCACATATTTGGGTTGAAAATTTTTCTGAATGGTACGGTTTTGTGCTAGTCATACGACTCCTATCCATGAGACGCTTGTTAAGGCTAAAGTTTCACTCCTAAATGTTGTAAAAAATTTAAATTTGGCGCTAAAATTACACTAACAAGTATTTCTCTTAGTTTTATTACACACCTACCATCAAACAAACAAACTCAAGTGCAATTATATCCTATAAGGTATCATCATTTACTCTCCCCTTACACTTAGGATGAACATTGTCCCTAATATTCAATTAAAGGATGTAAAAGTAAAATAGGTAAAAGAATGAAAACAAATACTCCCCTGATTCGTTCGATGTGGATAGTGTGTTAACAAGGTTAGATCTTCCTCTAAGAAAATGAACGTTCAAAGCTTCCCTTCCAGAAATATAAATCATCTTCTTATCATATATAACCTGTTAAACCTGAGAAAACAATCAAGGCAACCTCGCATAAAATCGGCGGCAATCTATATATATAAGGATATAATGCTTGTGGAATGAATGTTTGCAGATTTCCTGGAGTTTATAAAACTAAAGAATTAACAAAAACTTTTAAGACTTCGTTAGAAAAACAAAGTTCCAGAATTTTACACGTGACGCCGTCAGAAGTGACCGAAAGAAATCTTTATGTTAAGTTTCCGGAAAATTTCTGGAAAAACTTATGTCCTATTTTCTAGAAAATCCTGCAAAACATCATTAAGACTTGATATAAGCATTTGACTCTAACAATTACTAATATACATGTTCATTTAATATTGTAGCGAATCATGATCATTTTCATTCTTATAAACAAATTTGGGGTTTCCCTTACACTTAGCTTTTGCAAAATACCTTTATATGAAGTTAAGACGAAGTTAAACAACAAAATAAAGCATTTTCACAATTTAATTTGAAACATGATCTACCAACAATAAAAATAAAACATGCATGCGGAAACAAATAACATCAAACAAATAAAAATCAAACACACAAAACATGGGTTGCCTCCCAAGAAGCGCTTTTCTTTATTTACGAGTCTTGTAGCTAGACTCAAGGCCATGGGCTACCGTGTGTCGCTTATGCTCACATACCCTAGGGTGAGCCATCTAATAGTAGCCTCATCTTTCTTATAGTCATTACTTAGCTCTAAAAATCCGCGATAATACCTTTTATTCTTTTCATGAGGATATTTAAGCCCTTTCCTTTTATCATTCTCACTTAGCATTTCAAGGGGTGGATACCTATTACATTTTTCCATAGAAAAATCCTTGAACCTAGGGTGAGCACGGGGCATTTGGTAAACAAAATCTTCATCCTCATCCGAGAATGTAATTAACCCTTCCATAAGTTTTTTATCAAGGTTGGTTAACCTTTTGAAAGGTTTCCCAAACACAACTTGGGTTAACTTACTATCGATAAATTCTCCTATATTCTCCATAACCATGAACTCAACCAGATAAACAAAGCTTCCTACAAACACACGCAATGCCATTGCCCTAGCAACAATACTATCTCCTTTGTATTCTAACTCATCTACCATAATTTTATTGTATTCACTACGCGAGATTATGTTCATTGGTAGAGATGAGTTAAGGTAGGCATCAAAGCTCTTAAATCCAATTTTACAAGGAAATTGCATATTAAATGAGCTATCATTCTCAATCCTTGTTCTAGGGTCGACATACCTAAAAGGGTCCACTTCATCTTCCATCCTATCCTCATTAATTACGTCACCATCATCTAGGTCCTCATCGGAGTCCGAATAGTAAAAAGGACTAGCCCTATGGTCGTTATCATGGTCAGACTCCTCCATCTCAGAATTATTGTCAAAGTAATGGTTAGGCGAGAGGTTAGGTGGGTTCTCATTTTCCACTAAAGGGATTGGGGCGGGCATTTGGAAATTCCTACGACGAAAAACACGAATAACAGGAATCAAACGATCAATGTTGTTGTTATTCATCGATATAGTTTACGAACAAAGGAAACAAAGAAATAAGATAGACTAAAGAAAACCTAAAAATAAAAATAAAACCTTACTAGAAAGGAATCTAGCAAGTAGACCTAATAAAAAGAAATCCTAACCTAGACAATAACTATTCCCCGGGCTGCGGCGCCAAAAACTTGATGTGCGGGGAATTGCGCCCTCGCAACAGGTTTTACCTCTCAAGGGATCTCGAGAAGCTTACAACCCCCACCAGGAAATGTACCTGATCGTTGTAGTATAGTATAGTGACAATTACCGGGGGATTGATCGTTCAACTCAGGAATAGTGTCGCTAGGATTAGAAAGCCTACTAAACTAGGTCTACAGGTGAGAGATGATTCTTTTTATATTTTTATATTTTATGGAAAGCAAGTAAAATATCGGGTTTTGAAGGAGTGGGCGGAATTAGTTGCTAGCCAACTAACCCAATTAACTACTAATAAAATCAAAATAAAATAAAAAAAAAATGAAAATTAAACTAATATACTAATGTGGTGGAAAAAATAATGAGAGAAGTTGTGTTTACTTAGATTTCATTACTCTCTAGATATCTTTTACAGGTTGATTAGCTTGTTACAATTGCATGGATGACGGGTTATATTCCTTAATACCAGTCGTAGGGCCGTGTACAATATTTCCTAACTCTATAAGATCCTACTTCACTCCTATGTCGAGCCGTTAGAAGCTCCTAACATGAGATCATTAGAATTCTCTTACGCATTAAATACAACCAAAAATCGTAGTACACCTCCGATCATGTTTCTTAAGACGTTCAAGCAAGTTACCAATGGAAGTCTGCCTGTTTTCTTAAGCCTAACATCGAATACAATCATCCGTAACAATTATAAACAAACAATCAACCCATAATCAACATCTAGGTTTCACTACATCTAAGCAAACACAATAAAGATCTAGCCTAGCATGTTAAAGAGAAGACAAGCGTAAGATATAATCACACAACACATAGACATATTGAATGATTTGAATAAGTACTTATCTTCAATTGAATATGGAAGAATCAAGGGGTTGAAACCCTTGACAAAGCTGTAAAATTCGTCTTAGGGTTTATGCCCTAATATCCCACTCAAAGTTCCACACTAATGAATGAAAACTAGAAGACTATATATAGATTTTACATCTTGACGGTGTCACGTTATAGCTTGTGACGCCGTCAACTCGCCGCCATGATGAAATTCGTATTGCCTAGATCCACTTCTGACGCCGTCATGTAGGAATGAGCTCTGGGCCGTCATGTGTATTTGGACCCTGACGGCCTTGATGACGCCGTCAGGCCAATAAGCTTAAAAACTTTCTGGGCCGTCACGTTATAAGTTTCACATCCACCTCTTTTGTTACTCTTGACGCCGTCACGTGTAGAAGCTTGATGTCGTCAGGCACTGTTCCAGCAAGGAAATTTGAGACTTTGCCGTTTCCTTCACTTTTATGCCCTAAAAACGTTCAAAATGCTTTCTTTTTCAGATTTCTCCTCAAAAGTACCTAAAATGACAAAAGGAACGATTTAGGGCAATATTTGATCAAATAATCTCGAATTCGGACTTTAATGACCCCTAAAAAGCAGTACACTTTTCGCTTCATCATATACAATGACAAACAACCACATCCACAACTACTACAAAAACACCCTATGTTACTAGTAAAACGACTTCGACCATAAACCTATTGTTGGAAAAGAAAAACCGACATGGCCTTGAAAATTTGTCAACGATACACAATCTGAACCACGAACCGATACACTTTACTTGCCGGTAGAATCACTAATATTCTCCGGAAATTATGCAAAAGTATAAAAGAAACTAAGGTGGAAAAAATTATATAAGAAAGATGGAGATGAGAGGAGTTCCTTCGAACAGCCGGCCAAAGCTAATGGCCAAAGGCGTACAAAAGTAGTAGTGGCGGCTGGTCAAGTTATTAGTGTTAAAGGAAGAGGAAAAATATTTCTGGAAAAGCGAGCAACCAAATTGAGATCCACACAAACTGGCATGCATTGGAAATTCTAATTCTGTTACGATCCACAAGTGTGGGTGGATTTTGATTTCCTTAATAAGCGTGTATTTTCTAGACGGTTTCAAATAAAAGAAAACCTCTATTTCGATATCACAATATGATCTAATTAATAGTGTGGATTTTCGCACTAAAGAAAACTTTTGCTTGTTTTACATTGTTACCGCATACGTGCACCGAATTAGTTTTGGATAGTCCTCGGATGATCATTGGATCCCCACCACGAAGAGAACTCCATGGCTCCCGGGAAACAGCACAATCAATGAAAACATGTTGAGCAATTTATATTTCAGGGGCAATTTCATATTTGCCCAATTTAAATATGATAATGCTATATTTACTCAAAATATGCTTTAACTGCATTGTATATTATGCATTCAAAACTTGTATTTTGGGTATATATGAAATTTTCAGAGGTGAATATGGAATTATCCCCTCTATTCCATCATTGCAATATCAAGTGTTTGCCTTCTTGTTTGACCTGAATTTTAACTTTTGTGTGTTTTCCTTTTCGTGACACGCTATTTGTGAAATTACATAATGAGTTTAGGTTCTAAGATAAGATGTTTGTAAAATATTAAATATTTCTAACATGTGTAATACTTGCTAATGCAATTTGAAAAAAAAAAAAAAAAAAAAAAAAAAAAAAAAAAAAAAAAAACCTGAATAAAAAAAGAAATGCAAAATGCTCAATAATATAAATTTATTTAGCTTCTTGAAAATGGATATAAAATATAAACATATGAGTAACGGAATAATGAGTAGTATATGAGATTTCTATAATTGTATTTAATATATATATATATATATATATATATATATATATATATATATATATATATATATATATATATATATATATTACACCAAAGATGTACTACGCCATGCATAGAACATGTATATGGCTTCATGCCTCAAAAACATGTTCAGTTCGGTTAATGTTAGTAGACTTACAAAATTATTTGTTCATAATACTTATTTAAAGGGTGACTTAACTATATAAATCCAGTGACTTAAGTGTAAGAAAATAGTATAGTACCTAAGTGGAAAAACTTTAAAGACATTTCTTTTTCAAATTCGATGTTTAAAGATGTATTTTTCTTAAAAGATAGACAGAATTTACAGGAGGGCCCGATTATAAAAAAGAAAATCTCATTTAATATCGACTGGTGCAACGAGACACACACATCAAGTTCACTGCCAACTTTCCTACGTAATCTCCTCTTTCACCAAACTATCTGTTTTCCATGAAGATATAAGTCGTCACAAAGTATCCATCCTCTATATAAACTCAACCATCCCACCCCCATCCCTCATCAACTTTACTTCTTTCTTTCTCTCTTTCCTCTTTATATCCTTATCATTCTCTATTTACTTTTCAAGTTTGATACTCATACCATCAAGAAGAGCACATATCAAACTGTTATGGATTGCTTAAACATGGCTAAAATGGTTGGGTTTAGCTTCATTCTTACACTATATATGTCTTCTTTTCTTGTTCTTTTTCCTGAAAATATGACCAACAAAGGAATTTCTCATGAAACATGTTTTTTCTTGTGATTTAAGAACAAGTTAATATCAAATATTATATCGATGACTACATGTATATTACCATTGTTAATGTTTAGATGCCTGCTCGATGAATATGATGTAAACAAATCATTTTACGTTGTGTTAGTAACCAATAATGATTTTTCGTATACGTTCACAGAGAAAATTCGAGGAGAAAAAAGTTAAAAAGAATGAGGAATGCACTCTTGACGGATCAGTGGATAGGAAAGGTGAACCAGCCGTGCGTGAAAGAACCGGATCATGGTTTGCTGCCATCCTCATACTTGGTATGTTTTCTTTAAAACGGACCAAAAACTTTGGTGTGCCTGTATTTACGTTACATGACATGTTTCAAGCTAGCTATTAACTAGAACCACATCTTATTAATCTAGATCTAGGTCTGTATATACACCTAACATGTGCTCCTCTTGTTTTGGAATATATGACGCAGTGAACCAAGGGCTAGCCACGCTAGCATTTTTCGGAGTAGGTGTGAACTTGGTTTTATTTCTGACAAGAGTAATGGGTCAAGATAATGCTGAAGCCGCAAACAGTGTTAGTAAATGGACCGGCACTGTCTACATCTTCTCCCTCCTAGGAGCATTTCTTAGCGACTCGTATTGGGGACGTTACAAGACTTGTGCAATCTTCCAAGCCATTTTTGTTGTGGTAAGTTAATAAAATAAAAAATAAAAAATAAAAAAAGGCCAAGTTGATCGGTACTTAATCGATGCGATGAGAAGTTTTTTATTTTTATCTTGCATGGCTCTTTGTGGTGTTATTAGGGGTAGTTCTTACCTCTATGCATGCACAAGGAAGAACTTTCAACTCAACAATTAGGCTAACTAAATGATGAATTTATTTTGATATGGCAGGGCTTGATATCGTTATCACTCACATCATACATATTTTTGGTGAAACCCGAAGGATGCGGCGATGAAAGTACTCCATGTGGGAAGCACTCGAGCTTTGCAATGGCCATGTTCTATGTTTCAATTTACCTTGTCGCCCTTGGAAATGGAGGGTACCAACCTAACATAGCGACATTTGGTGCGGATCAATTTGATGAGGATCACCCTAATGAAGGACATGGAAAAGTATCATTCTTTAGCTATTTCTACTTGGCACTAAATCTTGGATCGCTCTTTTCAAACACCATATTAGGGTATTTTGAAGATAAAGGGATGTGGGCGCTAGGATTTTGGGCATCTGCGGGTTCTGCAATTGTGGCGTTGATCTTATTCCTTGTTGGTACCCCACGATATAGGCATTTTGTACCCTCTGGAAATCCTTTATCAAGATTTTGCCAAGTGGTGGTTGCCGCAATTAGGAAATGGAAGGTTGCGATCCCATCTGATGGTGATGAGTTATATGAACATGGTGGCAAAGAGAATCTCAATGGTGGCAGCAGAAATATTCTTCACACCAAAGGATTCAAGTATGTTTCTTGCTTTATTAGCTCATATGTACTTTATTTAAATAGTTTACAAGAATAGGTACTGACATTTTATTATTCTTATATAATATCAAGTGTTGTTATATTTGGTCTGTAAAATACAGAATCAGAATATACAAAATTTCTAATGATTTTTTTTTTTTTTTTTTTTTTTCAAACTCAGGTTCTTGGATAGAGCAGTGGTCATCACCTCGAAGGAAATCTCAATGGAGAATGGAGATACCAAAAGCCCATGGTACCTTTGCACGGTAACACAAGTTGAAGAAGTGAAATGCATACTAAGACTACTTCCTATTTGGCTATGCACAATCCTATATTCAGTTGTATTCACCCAAATGGCCTCTTTATTTGTCGAGCAAGGAGCTGCGATGAAAACAAATATCTCAACTTTCCACATTCCTCCCGCTAGCATGTCCAGCTTTGACATTCTTAGCGTTGCAGCGTTCATTTTCATATACAGACGGGTTCTTGATCCGTTAGTGGCGAGGTTTAAGAAATCCGATTGCTCCAGAGGATTCACAGAACTTCAACGGATGGGGGTCGGCCTTGTCATAGCTATACTAGCAATGATAGTAGCAGGCACTGTGGAACACTTCAGATTGAAATATAAGGACAACGATTGCACCAACTGTGAAGGATCAAGCACTTTGAGCATATTCTGGCAAGTACCACAGTACGTACTTATTGGAGCTTCAGAGGTTTTCATGTACGTAGGGCAATTGGAATTCTTTAACGGACAAGCACCAGATGGGCTAAAAAGCTTTGGAAGCGCTTTGTGTATGACGTCGATTTCACTAGGGAACTATGTGAGTAGTCTACTTGTGACAATTGTGATGAAGATTTCTAGTAATGATAGAATGCCTGGATGGATTCCTGGAAATCTAAACAAGGGTCATTTGGACAACTTTTACTTTTTGCTAGCCATTTTGACGAGTGCCGATTTTGTGGTGTACTTGTTAGTGGCAAACTGGTACAAGTACATCAAGTTTGAAGGAAGAACTGAGAAACTAGAGGGCTGCCAACATGTTTGATATGCTCATTTGATATGTGTGAAGTGAAGATTTAATTTGTAACATGTTAAGCATAATAAAATTGTACTATTTTTTTAATCTTTTTTTCACTATCAATTATAATGTGTTCAAAATGATAACACAACAAAAAAAGATCCTCCTTACTAGTAATGACTCATAATCTTGATTTAAAATAATAATAATAATAATAATAATAATAATAAAAAAAAAAAAAAAAAAAAGAAAAAAAAAAGAGTAAATTGCAAAAATCGTCCCTAAACTTAGGCCAATTTGCATGTTTCGTCCCAGAACTGTTGAAACTGCAAAAATCATCCCTGTGGCAAACTTTTGGGGCAAATATCGTCCCTGACCAACATCAAATGACTAAAATACCCCTGTTCAAACTTTAGGGATGATTTTTGCAATTTACTCTTATTCATTTCATTTTTAGTTTTTTTATGCAAATGGTCCCTGTGTTGCGTCAAGTTTTACAGTTAGTCCCTAATTTTGTGCAGCTAGTTTATCCGTTAAGTTATTTGCACAGTTAGTCCTCAGTTAATATTTTTTGCAAAGTTAGTCCTCATTTTCTAAAAAAGTCCTATTTTTTGCACCGTTAGTCCATCCGTTAATATTTTTTACACAGTTAGTCCATCCGTTGATATTTTTTACGTTCTCGTCTATTTTATAACGTTTTTGTCTACTTTTTTTTTTTTTTTTTTTTTTTTTTTTTTTTTACGTTTTTGTCATTTTTTTTACATTTTCGTCTATTTTTTTACGTTCTAGACTGTTTTTTTTTTAACATTTACGTCTATTTCTTTTTACGTTTTTGTCAATTTTTTTTTACGTTTTCGTCTATTTTTTTTACATTCTTGTCCGTTTTTTAAAACATCATTCCGGACAACTTTTGTGTTTTACACTTTTGATGATTCGGACCAGAAAGGGGTCAAAACCATGAGTTATAATCGAAACAAAAACTTTTTTTTTTTTTTTTTTTTTTTATCAAATATCAAGTTTTCTTCTAGTATACTTACCTAATCACAAAAAAGGGTGAAAACGGATAAAAAAAACATATGAAAACAGATGAAAACGTAAAAAAGCAGACAAAAACGTAAAAAATAGACGAAAACTTTAAAAAACGGACGAGAATGTAAAAAAAATAGATGAAAACGTAAAAAAATTGACAAAAACGTAAAAAAATAGACGAAAACGTAAAAAAAAAATAGACAAAAGCGTTAAAAATGGACGAGAACTTAAAAAATATTAACGGATTGACAAAGGTGCAAAATATTAACTTTGCAAATAACTTAACGGATGGACTAACGGTGTAAAAAATATTAACGGATGGACTAACGGTGCAAAAAATTGGACTTTTTTAGAAAATGAGGACTAACTTTGCAAAAAATATTAACTGAGGACTAACTGTGCAAATAACTTAACGGATAAACTAACTGCACAAAATTAGGGACTAACTGTAAAACTTGACGCAACACAGGGACCATTTGCATAAAAAACTAAAAATGAAATGAATAAGAGTAAATTGCAAAAATCGTCCCTAAAGTTTGAACAGGGGTATTTTAGTCATTTGATGTTGGTCAGGGACGATATTTGCCCCAAAAGTTTGCCACAGGGACGGTTTTTGCAGTTTCAACAGTTCTGGGACGAAACATGCAAATTGGCCAAAGTTTAGGGACGATTTTTGCAATTCCCTCAATAAAAAATCTTTGGTCACAATAATTGTTATTTGTGAGACCGTGAGACAAATACCAAGTAGTTGAAGTAACATATCATGAAAAAAATAATTACCTTTTTTATTTTAATGACAAACATTAGAGCATGGAGTACCATGACATGCCATTTTTCACTTTTGAGTGCCACTACATCATCCTAACTTTTAACACTCACACACCAAAACAACCTTTCACTCATAACTAGGGGTGTCATAAAACCCGACCCAAACCCGACTCGACCCGAATCCGACCGGGTTCGGGTCAACTCAGGTCGGATCAACTCGGGTCAAAAATTATATTCAGATCAATCGGGTCAACCCGAATTGACCCGAGTTCTAAACAAGGTCAGGTCCGGGTATGTTTTTTTGCCTTGACCCGACCTGAACCCGAATCCGAGTTGACCCGATTAAACTAACACTTTACAATGTAAAAATACTTCGGTTGACCCCAAACCCGAGTTGACCCACCCTATTGACCTAACCCGAGTTGACCTGAACCCGAATTGACCCGACCCGAGTTCTAAATAGGGTCGGGTTCGGGTATATTATTTGAAGGCTTGACTCGAATTGACCCGACCCGAGTTGACCCAAACCCGACCGGATCAACCCGAATGACAGCCTTACTCATAACATGTCATTTGGGCCCAACCCACCATTTTATTTTCTCTTGCATTTTTTCTATGTTTAAATTAATTCATTTTTCATTTACTTTCAAACGCCACAATATTACAACAGTTTTTAAGGTACGAAGGAGTGATGGTTAACATATTTTTGAATTATGATATGGGTTAAAATAAAACATTATAAAAGCAAGGGATATAATTTGAAAAATAACACAAGTTAAAAACAAATCAAAACACTTAGCCCCACACACAACCACTATAGGTTGTCTTCTCCACAAAAACGGAGCTTTATTTTCCTCCATGGCTCGAGCTTATTTTTTTAACTAATTACGAGAATGAATCTTATACTGAGTGGTTTTACAGGAATAAAACTTTTTAAGATGGTTTACCAAAGTGATCAAAATATGTCACAATCAACCTTTACACTTTTCGTTCGCCCATATCATCGCCTCAAAATCAATAAGATTCGCCCAAAAGTAAAGTTGTATATTTGCAGGTTAGTGAATATATTTGCATGTCAAAGAATGGTTGTACTCGCCCAAACCATTCGCCCAGGTAAAAAACAATTACTCACTCAAATATCAAATCAACATATTCAATATAGGTTAGGACCTACATTCATTTTTAGACGCATAAGACTTTTTTTTTTTTTTTTTTTTTTTTTTTTTTTTTTTTTTTTTTTGTAACATTATGGCTATAGGCTACATCCTTCATATTTACTCGGCATTAATTATCTTGTACGTATAAACAATATTTTTATATTACTTTTAGGTGAAAGAATCAATTGTTTTTTTAGACAAAGTTGATACAGTATTATAATTAGCATCTAGTGGTTGGTTTGGTGGACATTCATATTAGATGTCAACATGATAAATTGAACACTTTAAACAATGCAAACGCCCTGTACATCTAAAATGATTTGGTTCGCCTAACTCCTCGCCCCACATTCGCCCCAAATTTTACATCGCCCATGAGTTCGCCCTAACATCGCACAAAATTTTGCATCACCCCAGGTGTTCGCCCCAACTGATTGCGTGTAGCAATTACACTTTTCGATCGCCTAGAATGTCGCTTAGAAAATTGAGAGACACGTGTAGGTTCAAAAGTTGTCATGAATTGAATCTAAGTATCTAACGGATGATATGCAAAAGTTCATTTTCCTAAAAAATATACGCGAAGTTTATTTTAGTAAACGGCTCCTTGCCATGGTCTATTTAAAAAAATTCCTCTATTTTTTTCTATCACATGAAAAAAAAACAAAAAAAACAAAATTTGTCCTTTTCCCGAAATCACACACGCCACTTAAGTGGCTTGGGAAATTGCGAGAGGTGATTGGGGTATGGTGGCACGAGGGTGACGGCGCCACTTTGGCTTCCACGTTGGAAATGACGTGCATTTGAGTAATGATACCCCATGGTCTTAGGGACCAACAAATAATGGTAACAACCTCAAAAGGTTATAAACAAAATAACTAGCCAAGTGAGGAACTAGGTATAAGAAAAAGCTACAAAAGAATACAAGAAACGAGCCAAAGAAACCGCCCGATACACTCAAGCACTAAGCACCAAACACCAAACAAAACTTATAAAACAAAGATCTCGGTTTGCAGCACCAATCAAACCATGAAGAATTAAAGTTTGATGAGCAGACAAAGATCCAATAAAAACAACCAAACTTCCACCTTGTGGAGTAGATTCGAAGGCCACCTGGAATGAGAAAAAATTGATCATGTTTCTAGCTCTCCACAACCACCAGCATGTTGTGTGGAACACAACATCTATACATAATTTAAAGAGTATATTACGGGGCCTAGTGTCAAGTGAAAGAGTTAAATCAAGAGTGATGTGGATTTCACATGGATTGATGTAGCACAAGGAGAAGATATCAGCCCAAAACTTATTCGAATATTCACACTATAGATGGGTTGCACTTTTTGAAGCCTCGTGGCAGGATGAGCATAAGATAGAGCCAAGGTCAATGCCTTTGTCCTCGAGCTTGACTTTTGAGGGGAGTTTATCTCTCACCAAACGCCAATACATTATATTTACCTTGCTAGGGGACGAGGAAATTTCAAGAATAAGCGCGCGCGCGCGCGCGCGCGCACACACACACACACACACACACACACACACACACACACACACACACACATATATATATATATATATATATATATATATATATATATATATATATATATATATATGTTTCATCAAAATGAACATTTGAAAATTGTGTTACCAAAATCTACTATACGCGCAAATAGGTTTGCGCACCATGATCATTTGCACGCGTTGTGTAATATCCTATGAAATACCCTAGTTATTAATAAACACTAAACATGAAGTAATTGTATGTTGTTGTTGTTGTTCATGCACCTATTTTTAGGCAAAATTTTAAATTTTTGTTTACACTATGCAACTCTAAATCAATATGTGCTATGTGATTCACACTTATCTAGAACGAGCTCACACACATAACACAACAACCTAGAACGTGTACAACTCCAACTATGAATCAGTTTTGATCACTTATACTTCTCAGTACACGCACAACACCTTCTGGGACCCACATTTCTCTCTATGGACCCCATATTGCCAATGTGAACTATTTTACACTCAAGTGGGCCCTACACATGCTAGCCCATTTAATGAAATCACAAACCAATTACACGGATCAAACTACACAACCTATACAGGCTACTATTCATAAGCCCTCTAAATGAGCCCAACCCACGTAACAAATATGTTATACGATTACATGCGAACACACAATCACTTTGGCTCTCATATTCACAATTTATACAAACAACATATGAAATAAAAGGTACCAGCTCATTGATCACCATCAAAAGAATCGAGATCAACTTTTACTTGGATAATATACGTACAAATGAACAGAGAAATACGTACAAAGCTTAACGAGGTCACAACTATTCCAAACATACCCTACTTGATTCACATTATGCTAAACGCGTTTCTAATGATCCTCCTGTGTTCCAAAACCACTCAAATGACTTCTTAAGTGTTTTTAAGCAACACACAAGCCTCGCAACTCAGAAAATTGCCCTAAACTATTTCTTGTATCTCGATATATATAAAAACGTACTCATAAACTCTCATAACATGCACAAGCTTGCATGAGGCCTTCCAAGACAATTAGAAATCCATAATTACTCACAATGAGCCAAAATATCTATGCTAAAACCATTCCTAAGCTCACAAGGTCTCACAACAACATTTTTGACCCATAACTATTTATTTTGGTCACGTTCGAACTCGTCTAGACTCCCAAGTGTACCACAACTTCTAAAAACCTCACAAATGACTTTAAAGACCATATAACCCTGTCAATAATCGATTGCAACACCCTTAGATCACAACTCGATCACAAACTCAAGTTTTGGTCACATTATTATACCAAATGGACCCTTTGATGTTCCTACTACCAAACGAACCCTTAAACATTTTCACACATGCTTCTTTGACCACATGAGGACCTCTAGACTCCAACACCACCCTTTACTCATTCATTACATGGTACTCGAAATAAAATAGAACCTCTAGAAGCTCATGCCTAGTCATCACATGGAACCAAACCCAAGTAACACTTAGGCAAGCAATTTTCGATCCAATCAAGCTATCTTACCCCTACTCATATTCTTCTGCCATATTCTCTTTGCCCCCCCCCCCCCCAACTTGTATCCCTATCCATGTATATACTCTCATGCAAAGGAGAACTCACGTATAACTCATAACAAACTCACACAAAATACTCTCTTGTTCACAGTGATATCGAGAAGAAACATAAAAGGAATAAGGTGATCCTAAGCTCGAACAAGTCAACCATAAGCTTCTCCTAGGTCCTTGGTGTGCCAACAATCGAGTCACAAGTCCACAAGCTCTCATCTCGACACCACAGTGACTAAACTTCCCACCTTTGAATATGTAGTAAGAGTCTTTCCAACACTTGGTTTATTTTTGAAGTATGTATCATGTTTTTCACTCGTATAACACACCAAAGCTACCACCTATTTATTGTTTGTTCTCGTTAAGCTAATACCTAATAAAATCACCCACTCGAATCCTTATATAGCTAAAAATGAGATCATGAACTTTTTATAAACTTAACATAACATTTACACAATGAAAATCACACGTTGCTAAGGTTGTGTGAACCCTTGTTAAAAATAGTTAACCTATTTCACTTGTGCACACAAACAATTTATCTCATTTGGAATGACCCTTGAAATCGTATTTTTATACATATACTATATAAGTATTTTTGCTTAGCATGTTTCTCTATAGCTTAAACAAACAAGCTACCCTAAGCTCACTCACTCACAAGCTCATTTTACCCACCACACAAGCTCAAAGCTCGATCTATTTCTATGGTAACACAGAACACACAAGCACCCTTAATGGGTTTAAGCCCACCAAACTGATCAAAACATGTGGCCTGTTCCTTAGCCCACCAACCCCCTCCTCACTTTGGCACCCTCCAACATGAGCCCATAAACCATCCCAGGCAGCTAGAAGCCCAGTGGGCCCACACAAACACCAATGGGCCTTAACAGTTCACTAAAGCCCATTTAACATAAAAATTAAGCTATAAGCTTGTATAAGCTACCAAATAAGCTCACCACAGCTCCAATGAGCTTCTGGGAACATAAAAAAAGAAGAGTTCATAAGCTAAAAAGGTGCTTTGGACAAAAAATGTAAATTATTCAAACTAGAGGGACTAAAACTGTCAACTATTGAAACTATGGGTACAAACTGCCAAAATTGTAAACTAAGGTTACAAACAGTAAATATAAATAATTTTGGGTCATTTGTGTAAATTTGCATGCGTAGGGACTTAAAATAAACATTTTTGTTAATAAGGACTAATTTTGCAAAACTTATAAACTACAAGGACCAAAACTGTAATTTCTGTAAATATGGTGTCAAAACAGTATATTTAGAATGTTTATGAAATTTATTGACCATTTGGTTAACATAAGTACTAAAAATGTAAATATACATTTTATTAGGACTAAAAGTGTCAGTTTTGAAAGTTAAAGGACCAAAAGTGTAATTATTGGAAATAGAGTGCCAAAACTGTCATTTTGATAAAATGAAGTTAGAAATGGAATAATTATAAACCTAAGGTGCTAAAATGTCACTTCTGTAACTTATAAGCCAAAAGTGTAAACTTTTCAAAGTATAAGGACTAAAGTTGTAAATTTCACCAACTTGTGCAAAAATAGTTATTTTGATAACTATAAGGACTAAAAGTGAATATTTGAGAAATATTGAGCACAAAAGTGTACATTTCACATATTGTGCCAAAAACGTCATTTTCCCAAAGTACAAGGACTGAAATTGTAAAATTTCACTATAAAGGTTTAAAAGGTGAACCTATGGAAACCTGGAGGTTTATTGAGTAAATTTAACAAAGATCATGATATATGATAACCTACCACTCAATCAGAACACCCAACATTAAAAGTTGTGAGTATCGGTCAGCGTTGACCATCTTGATAAGTTAAACACAACACAACATAAGAACAGAAAATGTTATATGTAACATTGTTCTTGAACTTTAAGCATTACACACAAACACAAACCACTCACACCACCAAGTACTGAGATTCCTCATCTTATCCAGGTTGCGTATTTGAGCTGTTCACCAGTTGCACTTGATATACTTACTTGCCTACATACACACTCATTTGAGGTGAGTCTATAGTCCCACTTTTCTTTACATGTTTTACAACTATGTGGGGAGATACATGCTACAACTAAGAACATAAGTATTTCACTATGTATGCCAACTTGATTATTGCATAAGACCAACTGTGCCCCCCTTTGACTTATGAAAGTCCTTTCTATCATGAACCTTAGTCACTTGCGAGTGAACGTGAATACTATGAATAGATCTATTTGGTTTGACAACCCATTTGTGCTAGCTGGATAGATAGCCTTGGTGCTAGCCAGATTGATAGACAAATGCACATTATTTGAGATACTAGGAGAACTGGCAAACTCCTGCACAAGGGCCCCTTTATGGTATTTATGTCATGTTATGACACACATATTTTAAAGTTAGGCGTTGAGTTTGTTTTATTTTCATTATTGGCCTTAACTTGTTGCTGAAGTTTGTATTTGCATGTGAGTTATGGGTGAGTCATATAAGTGCCTAAAACATATGTGTATAAACTTGTGAATTGGAGTCGTATCGAACCTGTAGAAAGGTGTGAGTTAATAAATATTGAATCGGGTGTGAATATGTAACGTGTGAGCGTGTGTATCAAAATGCGTGTGAGTGTGTTTGGTTTCACGCGTAATTAATCCGTAATGTGTCTAAAGTGTTCATTAAATCGACTAAACCCTAAGTTGATCTTTAGTTAAATTAAATACACTATAAACCCTAGTCTTTGATAATCGTCACGAATGAACCTTAAACTTTGGTAATTTACATTTTAAACCCTAATTTTGGATTATTTACATTCTAAACCCTAGATTATGATAAGTTGTCATAATAAAACCTAAACTATGAAATAGTCATTATTAACCTTTAACTTTACTTAATTATCAATAGTAACCCTAAAGTATAAATTAATATTTCGGGAAATTTACTAAATATGGAAACTTGCTAATTCGGGAAACTTGCTAAATTTGGAAAGTTACTAAAAAGGAAACTTTCTAAAAATAGAAATAAACCACAAATGTGAATCTGATTAATTATAAGTATTAAGTAATAAGACGATCATTATTCATGTAGATTCGCTGAAGAAGGAGTAAATTTCGATCCTTATGTTTTCTAATATGGTTTTGTTTGCGGTTTGAGGTATAGATACTCTATCCCTTCTTAGTAGGGATTTCTCATGACTTTTCGATCCTTAACTTTGATTCGTTTGCTATGATATGATCCATTTGATATGATTCATTGATATGATCTTATGATTTGATACCCGATTGCTATTCGTTTGCTATGATATTCGTTGTTATCCATTTGCTATGATAATCGTTGGTATCCATTTGCTATGATATGATTCAGTTCAGTTTGATACGTTCTGTTTGGATATGATATGATGACTTGATATGATATGATATGATTTGTTATGTTCATATGCCCGAGTTTATTATCTGAATCATATCATAGCAAATTAGATTTATTGGCCATTATATGATTTGTTATGTTCTTATGCCCGCGGCAGGTTTTAGGTTGGAAGCTGGGTTTGAGTAAAGAGTGCATAGGAGATCTTAGTGGGCTACCATGACGTTAGATACCATTTGCTTCTAGATTAGATTTCGGATTTAGCTTTTTATAGATTTAGTTTGAATTTTGTATTTTCAATTTTGGAATTCATCATGTTTAGAGTTGGTATTCCATTATTATCTTAGACTACCTTTGTAATTATTATGTTTATAAGTCTTCCGCTTGCGTTTGTATGTTTTGATGGACACCATAATGTGGCATTTTGACCGTGTCGGGTTGAGGTATTACACCAATTCAAGACCCATAAACGATCAATTAAATCGTTGGTAAAGACGTTAATAGTGGAAATGGTAGTTCGGTTGATGACAAGACAGACGGTTCAAGTTGACAACGGCGGTGGTCGTGGCTTAGATCCATGTACGTATGTGTGATTTCAAACATAAATGGGTCGAGTGATTGAGTAATTTGCCAATATTTGTGGGGCTATGTGATTTTGCATTGGAGTTGGGATAACTGAAGGGGACTTTTGGAAGCTGGAAGTATAAAAGATTTATACGAGGCCCATTTTTCTTATAGTTTATAAATGAAAATATGAGATGGGGATCAGATACTAAAGAACACTGTCCTACCTATTAATTTGTTGGGTCCTGTTTAATTTAGATTATTGATCTGGATTTGGGTGTTTGTTGGTAGAGAGAGATGAGAGTTAAAAGAGAAGTGTTTTAATATGTTAGTTTTTGAGTGAGGATATTTGTTTTTTGTTATGATATTTTGATACGAAGATGTAAAGAACGAAAGAAGATGATAGTAGTGAAAGTGTGTTGTTGATCTTGTTGTTTTGTTAGAGTGAGAAGCAGAAAATGTTAGAGAGAGAAGAAAATAGGGAAAAGAAATAGATTATTAAAAGGAGAAGAATAAAAAAGGAAGTAGGTTGTTGATCTGTTGATCTTTTGCTGTTTTATTTATTTAATTAGCTAGGAAGGGAAAAAAATGGGAAAAAGACACTTTTACCCTTATGTGCAAGAAACATGGGGGATTTAACGGATAAATTTAATAGTCATTAAAGTGAAGGACCAACGATACATAACATTTCACATTTAAGAAGGATGATGCACTTTTATTGATCAAAGGACAAAACTTGTCGGTCAACGCAAACCACAAGGACGAACGCTGTAGTTTACTCTTTTCCTAATATTAATCTGTTTTTTGTATAAAAAATATAAAATCCTAAAGCCAAGTAAAACAAACCCGAAACTTCTCACATCTCTTTACACAGCCGTAACTCACAGAAACCCTAATTTTGCCTAAGAATAACGGCGGATAGGGATTTCTTAAAAAAACCATAATCATGGCGGACGTAATGTCAATGGACGACATAAGATCTGAAGCAGCTCGTTTGAACATCGATTTATCTTCTATTGATTGGGACTCTGTTCGTGTCCCTCCTGGTCAAGATTTTGGTATCAAAAGGTATAAAACAGTACTTGTAACTGTGTGTTTTTTAGTATGTGTTTTTGTTTATAGATTGGATTTATCTGTTTATTCTGTTTATGAATTTGTAACTATAGGGGGGGGGGGGGGTTGGATTAGCTTATTTAGCCCGCTTATGAGCTTGTTTGGTATTGGAAAAGCCGATAAGCTCATTTTTTGAGAGCTTATTGGCTTAAGCTGATAAGGTGAAGTTGGTAGGGTCATAAGCTCCAAAAAGTGAGGTTATCGGGTTTTTCAGTATCTAGTAAGGTAATAAGCTGATTCAAACAGCCAAATAAAGGGGTGTTTGTTTTAGCTTATTTTTGGGCTTATGAGCTTATCTGGTTTTGGCTTATGTGTTGTATCGTTAAACTTTTAAATTTATGGTATTTTATAAGTTATAATGACATAATGAAACATAAGCCGTGACTAATTAAGTTGATAAGCCCAAAAATAAGCTTAACAAAAAACTCTGTTTACCAACAAAAAGGGATTATGAAAAATAAGGTGAATCAAATAAGCTTATAAGACCAGAGCTAGCGTGTTTGGATTTGCTTATTTTGTAAAAAAAAGTGCAACAGAACAAAAAAAAGGTGGTTTTTTATATAGAAATTTGTATATACGGGTCTGCTTATTGGAAATTGTTTAGAATAAGCAATTTGGATGAATTAATTACTTCAATAAGCAGATAAGATTTGGCAGAAAAAATTAAGCAATCTCAAACACTTGAAGCACCGCAGGAATTAGTATCTGGATTTGCATTGTGTAAAAAATGATATATGCCGGAAAAAAATAATAGCTTGTTTGTCAGAAGTGTCAAGCGAGTCCTTTTTAAACAAGGGTTTTACGTAGCTAGGGAGTTAGCGAAGTAGTTATATCTTTATCTTTAAATAAGCATGTATTTAACTCATTTTAGCAGTTTGTTATCTGCTTTAAATTAAGCAGATAGGCAGAAACAATGAGAAATCCCAAACCAATTGTTGCGAGAATGTTTTTACGAGCATTTTATTTTGATAAGGGTAAGTGTGAGTTTATGTGAGATATTAAGCAGTTTGGTTGTTTTTGTGTATATATAGTGATGATGAAGATTTGAATGAGGAGGATTCATTGGAGTTTGACGGAGGGTTTGGGAATGTTATTATTGTGGATAACTTACCAGTTGTGGCCAGGGAGAAATTTGAGAAGCTCGAGGGAGTGGTTCGCAAAATTTATAGCCAAATTGGCGTAATTAAGGAGAATGGGCTGTGGATGCCTGTTGAGGAAGACACTGGTAAAACAAGAGGTTATTGCTTCATTGAGTACAACACTCCTCAGGTAGTAATGAGTAGTTTTTTTTAATTGACTCTTATTCTATTTATGATTTGGAGTTTTGTAATTGAGTAATGAATATGTTTTCTTTGGTTGTGGAATTTTATAGGAAGCTGAGCTTGCAAAGGAGAAGACTAACGGATACAAGCTAGACAGAGCTCATATTTTTGCTGTTAACATGTTTGATGAAATTGATAAATTCATGAAAGTACCAGACGAGTGGGCGCCTCCAGAAATCAAGCCTTACACTCCGGGGGTAGGAATCTATATAATCTTCCAAATTTGTGCCACTGATACGTCCTTCAATGCATTTCTCGAAATACTTATGCTATAGTGCATTTTTCTATGCTTAATTGGTGTTTCTGGAAGCTGTACTGAAGTTTTATGTTATGCTGTTATGTTTTGTTGTCAAGCTCTTTAAAGGTTTACTTGTGGGTAGTGTTCAGTTGTAACTTGTGGGTAATCCTTGTTTGGTCATAGTTATTGTGAAGTTAGGATTGAAATAACATTGTGCTCGTATGCCATTGCTTAAGCATTGGAACTTGTAGGGCATAATTAGTAATGACAATCACTTGAATCATCTTAAGGGTATACTGTAGTACTATGCTTACTTGTAACTGTTGAAGGTTGTCGAACTAGAATGTGGCCTTTCTTGGAATTATCAAGTTATATGACGTGAAAATGAAAACGCAGTTCTAACTTTTTGGCATAACAATGCAGGAGAATCTGCAACACTGGCTTACTGATGAGAAAGGTCGAGATCAATTTGTTATTCGTGCTGGATCAGACACAGAGGTCCTGTGGAATGATGCAAGACAAGTGAAGGCTGATCCTGTTTACAAACGCCCTGTAATTATATATTCTCTCTCTTTCCTTTCTTCTTTTATGTTAAAATGTTGCTTACATTGGAGCTCCTTCTTGTCTGCAGTTCTGGACTGAAAGTTTTGTTCAGTGGTCTCCATTGGGTACCTACTTGGCCACCGTTCACCGACAGGGAGCTGCTGTTTGGGGTGGTGCTTCTACATTCAACCGCCTGATGCGATATGCTCATCCACAGGTTGTGTATGGTTATGCTTTTCTTCTTTGTTGACAACTTATTTGTGTGTTTTTCGTCACCTCTTCTGCATGCGATCTTAAAATTCTGCTGTTTATTGTAGGTTAAACTCATTGATTTCTCCCCTGGTGAGAAATATTTGGTTACATATAGCAGCCATGAACCAAGCAACCCACGAGATACTCATGTAAGAAAGTTCGTTATTTTGTACGTTTTTGTGTGTAATAGTTATTTAAGGTACCTATTTATATATGGGTAGATCCGGGTTAATGTTTATGTTCAACGCTCTAAACTGGTATAATAAAAAGGTTAGCTTGTAAGGAAATGGGTTAATGGGCCAAATAGGTTAAATGGATAACAGAAGGGAAAATATAGAACTAAAAGTGTCATGATTCTAACCCATTTTGTCATGTTGCCCGATCCACTCTACATGCCAACCGTGCCGCTAAGTATTTTGTAACTGAGGTTTTCTCATGTTCAGAGGGTAGTGCTCAACATTTTTGATGTGAGAACTGGGAAAGTAATGAGAGATTTCAAGGGAAGCGCTGATGAGTTTGCAATCGGTGGAACCGGTGGTTTTACTGGTGTATCCTGGCCTGTCTTCAGGTGATATGTCATGACCACTATATTTCCTTTGTTATTTGTCTTAGATTCGTTTCTTCTTAATGTGGGTATTCTTGTACTTTTGTAGATGGGGTGGCGGTAAAGAGGACAAATACTTTGCTAGGATGGGTAAAAATGTCATTTCTGTTTATGAGACAGAGACCTTCAGTCTTATTGACAAAAAATCCATCAAGGTTGAAAACGTCATGGACTTCTGTTGGTCCCCAACTGATCCTATCTTTGCACTTTTTGTTCCTGAACTTGGTGGTGGAAATCAACCTGCAAGAGTATGTTTAGATGTTTCATTTAACTTCTGTATTTAATGGAATTTTGTTACATATGTAATTATCTATTGCTAGTTACTAAATTATGGGTGTTAGTAAAAGATTTTATATGTTACAAGAAGTTCACAACACAATTTACATTGAAATTTTTAGTGGGTCATTGTAGACTAATGGCCCAACGTACCCTTTTTGAAATACTAAAAACTTACTAGTTGGGAATAACATTTGCTGTTATATGACATCTGTAGGTGAGTCTTTTCCAAATCCCTGGCAAAGAAGAGTTGAGGCAAAAGAATCTCTTTAGTGTTAGTGATTGCAAAATGTATTGGCAAAGTAACGGAGAGTATCTTGCTGTTAAGGTTGACCGTTACACAAAAACCAAGAAAAGCACTTATACTGGCTTTGAGCTTTTCAGAATCAAAGAGCGTGACATTCCTATTGAGGTTTTTGAGCTTGATAACAAGAATGACAAGGTTATTGCATTTGCTTGGGAGCCAAAGGGTCACAGGTTTGCAGTTATTCATGGTGATAATCCAAGGCCTGATGTTAGTTTCTACTCAGTAAAGGGCGGTAAGGTTTTAAAGCTTACAACCCTCAAGCAAAAGCAGGCAAACGCTCTCTTTTGGTCACCTAGTGGTCGTTTCATCATTTTGGCTGGGTTGAAGGGCTTCAACGGACAGTTGGAGTTTTTTAACGTTGATGAGCTTGAAACTATGGCTACTGCTGAGCATTTTATGGCTACAGACATAGAATGGGATCCTACCGGAAGGTATTTCTAAACAATAACCGGTTAACATTATTTATATTTTTTGAAGTATTTTTTGGGAAAATTAATCTTTTACGGATTCTGTTTTTAGGTATGTTGCAACTTCAGTCACTTCTGTGCATGAGATGGAAAATGGATTCAACATTTGGTCCTTTAATGGGAAGCTGCTCTACCGAATTCTTAAGGATCATTTCTTCCAGGTAATCTTGCAAGTTTTGCATCAGTTAGTATTATGCCCGAGCAAATCCCCTCGCACAGCTTTTAAACTTCACAATTACTGTCCTCAGATGGTTTTAGCTCTATTTTGGTGGCCGGTCACTAGGTTTTTAAGATTGCTTTGTGAATAAAACACTCTTTATCTTTGAAAGCACATGCTTGACATATTAATCCAATTTCATTTAGCATTTGTATGATATTGGCTCACTGAAACTATGGATATGAAAATAAAAAATTAGAAGACCTGACTGTTTAGGAAATGATTAGAGGCTGGAATGGAAAGTAAGCGAGTTCATTAACGGGCAGGTTGGGTGATACTTGTACGTGTCAGGTTGACTCACAAACATATGCATGATCTTTCTTCTTTGAATCCATAACGATTAAACATGTTACTTATGATTACCAAAACGACGATTCATTAATAATGATATAATTTTATTTACACTCTTTGACATTCTGTTTGATTGCTGCAGTTCTTGTGGAGGCCAAGGCCACCATCTTTCTTGAGCCCTGAGAAAGAAGAGGAAATCGCAAAGAATCTAAAGAAATACAGTAAGAAGTATGACGTGCAGGATCAGGATATTTCAGTATTGTTGAGTGAGCAGGATCGTGAAAAGAGGAAACAATTGAAGGATGATTGGGAAAGGTGGGTCAACGAGTGGAAGAAATACCATGAAGAAGAAAAGGAGGCAAGACGAGCTTTGAGAGATGGTGAAGACAGTGATGTAGAAGAGGAATACGAGGCCAAAGAAGTCGAAGTTGAAGAGGAGTTGAATGTGACGGAGGAAGTCATCCCGGAGGCTTGAAAATCCGATAATTTTGTAGGAGCTTTTTGCCCATGTGTGTTCGTTTCTAGTTTCATAACAATAATTTTATTTGATATTTGACTAGAAAAGATTCACTGTTTTCATTGATTATGTTAAAATTTTAAATCGTTAAATTATGCTGACAGTTGATTTCGGTGCTTTAAGTTTAGATGGTGATTTTTTATTTAATCTTTTATTTTAGGTGGTGTTTTTTTTATTCAATTTTAAGCGAACATATTTTTCAGTGTTGATGGGCGTGGTAGGCAAATCATGCACCAAAATTACTCTTCGATAGTAACTCAAGAAGTAGGAGTAGACCATCATGGCAAACCTTATTTGTATGATCTCCTGTTCAATTTTTTCAGATAAAATATGATCTCTAAAGAGGTATAAAGTGTTACAATGCTACCAATTAAAGCACCAGGTGTCGTAACGCTCGTAACATCAAAAAAAAAAAAAAAAATGCTACGTCATCGTCCTCATTTTTAAAACAACACTTAACATCAATAACACCATTTTTTTTTTGAGATTCATCATTTTATATTGTTTTTCATTTTTAAACAAACTAAATCTCATTAATTCAAACGAAAATAAAATACTAAACCTTAAAAAACATACAAAAAATAAAAAAACATTTGAAAAAGAATAAAAACAATACGAAACTTAAAAAAATAAAATAGATACAATAACCAATTTTTTTGTTGCTGAAGTCGATATTTGTTAATTATTTCTTGTTTTTGCATTTCGATGAGGAGGGCTTGTTCCAGCAAATCGGCGGTTTTAGTCCGGAGAAAATTTAATTCTTCCATTTTTTGTATTGACTCGTCTTTCTTCCTCGACCCCTCGTACGCCGTCACCACGACTTACCGTTTGATTCGAAACTCATTCTGCATAAAATCACCAAATTCAAACAAGTTACTTCCCGCGGTGCTAGACAAAGTTTCAGATTTAGTTTGTTTGGAGGGACTTGGTTTGCCAGGGGAACAAGGTCCCACATCTTCTTCGAATACGTCATGTCTGGTGAGATCAACCAGATCAACGGGACCAGGCACGTCCCATTTGGAGTGTTTTTTTTCAAGATTTCTCACGCGTCTTCTTTAGAAAACAATCTTCCTCTTACCTCTTGACGATATGCGTTTCTAACACGGTTCATAAAATCAAGCCCGTTTTCCCATTACGACCACCCATACATTGGAAACGTGTAAAGATTGCATTGAACTTTTAGCAATTATGGTTCAACGTATGCCACTTACTCGTCAAAATGTCCTTGTTACGTTTTTGGATATTAGTTTTGTTGAACTCGTGGAGAACCTTATACCAAAACGAATCGTTTTGGTCGGCTTTGACGTTGTTATCCTCGGAAACAACAATGTAACAAGAGGCTAATAACGTTTACTCCAACGATAACAAGTTAACGTTTCGTTTTAGGTTGTGGGTTTCGGGTCTTTTGCTTGTTTAGCCATGCATTTTCCTTTTTTAAGCATCTTTTTGTGTTTTGGCTTTTGTTGATATAAATAATGTTTAAAAACGTTATTAATATTTCTCAATAAACCTATGTTTTGATAATCACAAAACTCAAATCAAATTAAGTCAAGATTAAGACGTAAACAAGTATTTAGTAACAAATATTTACCTCTACATCTTATATCACTTAATGTATGCATAAACTAAGCATCTTATGCATTACATGATCAAAGGAAACCTTGTCTTAAGACATAACATTTTATAAAATGATTTTAACATTTTATATATATTTGTAAATCATTTTTGGTATTGTTATATTAAACTACAAAGATATGATTTTAAATTTCCAACCAAAAAGGGCAAATTTTATCCAGAAAAACTTTTCCAACGTTCAGTAGGGCGGCCTCCTTAATTTTACTAGGCGGCCCCCTTAATCATTAAGGGGACCGCCCACTAATTAAGGGGACCGACACGCTCCAGAACAGTATTTTCTGGCCCTTTAAATACTGGATCATTTCACATATTTTTCTCACCTTTTTGCACTAAAAACTTTCTGATCCAACCTCCATTTCTATATCAAAAATCATTTGATCATATAACTCATAAGTCTTTGTTTTCAAGTGATCCAAAGCTTCATCCACTCAAGTGCAAGAAGAAGAACACTCATCTACATCCATCTAATTGTAGTAGTGTTGTGATTAGCTATTTTCATATTGTAGTAGTATTAGATATTTGTAAAAGTGTTGTGTGAATTTGTTGATTGTAGAAACTAGGTGTGTTGTAAAGTAGTTTAGTAGTTGTGACTTAGTTGTGCATAGAAGAAGGTGTGAAGTTGACAAGGTGTGAAGTATTGAAGAAGTTGTGAAGGTGTGAAGAAGGTGTGAAGTCTTGAAGAAGTTGTGAAATTGGTTCTAGCTACGATTAGAACTCGA
Source organism: Artemisia argyi (assembly GCA_030686995.1). Taxonomy (NCBI): domain Eukaryota; kingdom Viridiplantae; phylum Streptophyta; class Magnoliopsida; order Asterales; family Asteraceae; genus Artemisia; species Artemisia argyi. The sequence continues at coordinate 77,799,025 of CM060684.1, read as the reverse complement.
CATTTAGCTTAGTGTCGTTAACTCGTGTAAGCCAAGGTGTGTAAGGTTTCTCCACCATAAGGAGTTTGTTGACATAGTGAAGAAAACTCTCGAGTGTGGTACTCGGGGAGTGGAGTAGGGCAAGGAAGGTGTCCTTGTAGCCGAACCACTATAAATTCGCGTGTTGTGGTTTGATCTTTCTAACTCTATCTTTTCTTTATTCTATTTCAATACTTTCATTATTAGATTAGAATTGCTGATATTGGTTGTTACTTGAATTCACTTGAGATCGAATCGAAAGTTTTTAATAAGCTACAAAATATTTTGGTAATAAATTTAAAAGGACGTAAAACTATTCAACCCCCCCTTCTAGTTTTCCATAATTGGTATCAGAAGCCACGTCTAGCAATATCTTTAAAATATATTGTATTTTAAAACTTGTAACGATCTATGGAATCTGAAAAATATTTAGAAGGGCAATCTATGCAAAGACCACCACTATTTGAAAGTGATGGATTTTTATTTTGGAAAAATCGATTCGAAACTTATGTGAAGTCAAAAGATCTAGATCTTTGGCATGTTATTACTAATGGTGATTTTTTACCTATTCAAAATAACCCCGAAACAAAGAAAGATGAAATCGTACATTTTGAAAAACAAAATGATGATTTAAAAAGAAAACTTGCTAAAAATAATGAAAAAAAATGGTTATTTATAATGCGCTACCACGCAAAGAGTACGAAAGAATCTTTATGTGTGAAACCGCAAAAGAAATTTGAAACTCTTTACTAATAACTCACCAAGGTAATAGTCAAGTCAAAGATAATAAGATAGATCTACTTGTTCAACAATATGAGCAATTCACGATTTCGGAAGATGAATAAATTGATAATGCTTTTGCTAGATTTAACACTATTATCACAAGTTTAAAAGCACTTGATGAGAATTTTTCTAGTAAGAATTTTGTTAGGAAGTTTCTTAGGGCTCTTTACCCAAAATGGCGAGCTAAAGTGACGGCTATTGAAGAATCAAAGAATTTGTCAACATTGCAACTTGATGAATTAATTGGAAATTTAAAAGTCTACGAAGTAATTATTAAGAAGGATTCCGAAATGATCAAAGAAAAATGAGAGCAAAGCAAGTCAATCGCCTTGAAAGCTAGAAAGGAATCTAGTATCGAAGATAGCTCATCTTCCGAAAGTGATGACGAAGAATACGCCATGGCCGTAAGAGATTTCAAGAAATTCTTCAAAAGGCGAGGAAGATTCGTAAGACAACCACATGATGAAAAGAAAACATTTCAAAAGAGTAAGGATGACAAGAACAACAAGAATGAAAGGAAATGTTTCAAGTGTGGTGATCCAAATCACCTTATTGGAAAATGTCCAATGATGACAAGAGATCAAAATCAAAGAGCATTTGTTAGAGGAGCTTGGAGTGATAGCGATGAAGATGAGAAAGAAACAACAAAGGAAGAGAAGTGTCTTATGGCGAAGACACCAAATGAGGTACGTTCCAAAACCGAATATTTTAGTGATGAAAGTTTATCATTAGATGAAAAAGACCTAGATAATGAATATAATAGACTATGCAAATTAGGACAACTAGTAATGGCAAAAAACAAATCACTAAAATACATAAACAATCAATTGGAAAATGAAGTACTAGAACTAAAAATTAAAATACATCAACTTGAAAAAGGTAAAGAAATTTTTGAAGAATGTAAATCATGTCAAGAGCTTAAAGGTGAAAACGAAATACTTAGGGAAGAAATTCGCAAACTTGATAAATTTGAAAATAGTAGTCAATCACTTAGTAAAATAATAAGCATTCAAAGAGTATCCGGAGATAAAACCGGTTTAGGATTTAACTCAAATGAACCTTCAACAAGCGAGATTAAAAATGTCAAATTCGAAAATGAACTTAATGAACAAAAATCTCTAAAATCTAATCCTAAGTATATACTTATTAATGATAGAAAAATACCTCTTGCTAATAATAAAGAAGTAAAAGCTTTTTATAAACCGTCTTTAAAAAACGAACTAGGATCTTCTAAACCTAAGACAAGATCTAAAACTCCACCACCTAGAAAACCAAATAATCCTCATCCTAGGTCTAAAACACCTCAACCAAGAAGAAACCAAAATAGGCAAAACTATAATAACAATAGTAATCAAATGTGAAACTACCAACAAAGCTACAATCCTTGGGGTATACTACCACCTTTCATGCATCCTAGTCAAATGTTAAACATGTTTGGACCAAACAACTTTGGACCAAAGAGGCAATGGGGACCGAATAGCTAGATGAACATTCCTTGAGGCAATCTTGAAGTTTTTCTCAACGTAGACTTTTTCAAAGTCTATATGTCATCTTGATGATTTTGAAGATTTTTTTTGAAGACCACCGGGTACGCCATTCTTTCACAACTCATTGCCATGCTTAGATAAATATGCTTTGTTTGATTACGTTGCTTGTATAGATATAGCTTGCTATCTTCCTCTATTTTGTTCGATCATATATATATATATATATATATATATATATATATATATATATATATATATATATATATATATATATATATATATATATATATATATATATATATATATATATATATATATACATACATACTTGCACATAACCTAGATACGTCATTAGTTGACTTTCTAGAACTCCAGGAAATTGTTCGTTATCGAACCCTTTCCTTTCCCTCCTCGCGAAATTCTATTATGTCTACTTTTAGAAGACTCATGATGATGAAGGGATATGAGTCAAGTGGACTATTATCATGTAAGAACGCCTTCGCACATGAACACTATGGATGAAACAAACTCCTTTCGCCGACTATATTCTATCTCCGTTATCATCTCTCAAACCTCACCTATCAACCCATCATTCACTCACATTTATACTTATATATATATATACATATATACATATATACACATATTCACATATTCCCGAACACACCTCAAACCCTTCGTCAACTTAACACTTTGATCATTTTGTCCAAAATTGTCAAAGGTACACTTTAATTATCGAAACGGTAATTAAAAATTGTTAAGTATTTCATCATCGTGCCAATTAACGCTTACGTATTTTTGATATATTATAAATCTAATTATATACGTATTAATATGTTTGTTCCAGAAACTTGAACTGCGAAAACTCAAAATTTAATGGGCGGCCCCCTTAAAGATTAAGGGGATCGGCTTGTTATCGGGGGCGATCCCCTTAATGTTTAAGGGGACCGGCCATCTGATACTCCCAAATTCGTTTTCCACCTTAAATCCATTCCCAAACACTCCATTTGTTCATATATTCCTCCCTCACCACTGCTGTGAACGAACCAAAACAACCAAAACCACCAAAATCCTTCACCAAATCACCAATCCGGGGTTGTTTTGCAAGGGGCAAACGTTAACCAAACGTATAACATCTTTTGTAAGTTTTCCAACATACATTTCATCACATTTCATTCAATTTGGTGTCTCATCAACAATTAGGCATTTTATTAAAATTTATTTTAATTCGAATTTTAGTGAAATAGAAGCTAGGAATTGAATAACCAAATGCTTCCCATAGGATTAGGATGATGTATTGCAACTCAAACTTAGTATAACACATTATTTTGTCAAAATCTTTAATCGCCCATAAAACCTTGTTGAATTTCATTTTTCAAAAGGCACATTGTTGATATAACTCTTAAAAACTAGTTAAAACTTACTACATTATCTTTGTTTAATGTTGTAAACAATCAAAACATACTTCTCAATTCGTTATAAAATGGTTCATGAAGACAACATGGGCGTTTGGTTCATGAACAAATTATAACTATATGTAGTTATTTGAAACTTAAAATTAGCTCATAAAATTTGTTAAAACTATTAGAGTCAATAGATGTCATCAATATATATATTGATGTTTTAGGTTATTTTTATCTAGTTAAGGGAGCGTTTGGTTTATCTTGAAAAAGATATTTTGAAAACGAAAATTCACATTTTAACCTTTTAAACATGCTTATGTTGTGTCAAACTCTTATGAAAAAGCAAGATATATAATCTAATATATATCTAGCCTTACTTCGAAATGAATTATGATATCATACTCTTTGACATCATATATTCTAAACGAGTTTAAAATCAAAATACAAGGAACATTGTGAAACTACTTCATAGAATATTTCTTTTTTGTGTCGAAGTAGAATTTCGTTCCACATATATTGCATATACTTATATATATATATATATATATATATATATATATATATATATATATATATATATATATATATATATATATATATATATATATATATATAACATATGCATGATAGTTATTTTTATCTTAATTTTATTTTTGTTGTTATATTGTTTAGGTGAAAATGCCTAAGACCACGGTTGGTGATGTCTCCAAAACCAAACAATACATTCCAAAGGTTTCCTCTACTCCCGACATGTCTCCTTCAGTTGCATGTTTCTATCGTCCCATTGAAAATAGAAACATTCACAAAGGAAGAATTGTCGATCCATCTTTCTATGACTCTGATCAAACCGAACGAATGTTCTCTAATATTCGCTTTGAATGTCTTTACCAAATCAACGAACCAATCATTCCTCGTTTTATCCTCGACTTCTATAGCCAAGTGACGGTGCAAACCGATCCCTATGGTCATCTCCTTATTTCTTTCATGATCCAAAATCAATTCATCACTCTTACTCTTGCTCAATTTGGACAAATTCTTAGAATCCCATACAACGGCCAAGCCGTATTCTCAAATGAATGGGATATTTCCTCTCTTGAAAGAAATCGTCCTCAGGATGGCCCATACTATTATGAGATTCCTAGTCCTGATGACATTCGTCAACTGCTTGAACTAGAACGTCGTACGACTAGTCGAGTAATCAAGTCGAAGAATGTTGATGTTCACGCAAATCAAATCCTCCTCAAAGAGCTATGCCACGATATGAAAAAATGGGAAGAACTCATTCGCGAGAATGCGTTTGGTATTGGTGGTCATCGTGATCATGTCATGGCGAGCATTGCCCACATGTTATATTGTGTAGTTGCTGAAGAGAACTACAATTTGGCTTATCTTTTTGTTCATCGAATCATGTCCGCCAAAAACACCCCAAATGCCAATCTTCCTTACGGTATGTTCCTCACACGACTTTATCGTTATGTCATGGAACATTACCCATATCTTCAAAGAGATTACTACGTTCAAATCCTTCCTACTTTGAACCAACTCACTCTTGTTCGTACTCGTCGTTCTCGAAGTGACAAAGGAAAATCTCGTGTTCCTTTGTATTCTAGGCCTCGTGGGTCTACATCTCATCGTGACGATGATGATGATGAGGAGGAAAACACCTCACGTGTTAGTACTCCATTCCCCATGACCTTTGTTGAAAATCTTTCTGATATTGACGATACCGAGTATCAAGTTCCTCTTCCTCATGAACGTACCGATGAGCTCCTCTTCACTCGTCAAACGTCCATTATCAACCGTCAACAACAAATGCATGAAGAAATTCGAGGAGGATTCAAATCCGTTGGAAATATGTTTAGGAAGATGATTGGGAAGAAAAAGAAGTAGATGATGTTGATGTTTTGCTACTTATTATTATTAGTTTCTATTAGACATTTGTATGGTTTGTTATTTGTCCGATTTATTCGGAAATACTTATGTTATCTCTTGTCTATTTCTTGGATGATGCTTAGACTTTTAATATTATCATGCTACTATCTTCATCATATTTTAATGTTATGCTATGTTTCTTTTTAAAAGTGAAATATAATATGTTTGTTTGCATGCATAATTTGGTTATATATATATATATATATATATATATATATATATATATATATATATATATATATCATCATTCCTAGAGTATATACTTCTAATAGAGCTTGCTGGAAATACACACTTGAAAAATCACCCAATTCTGCAAATTTTGGGTTTCTGGTCGTCTGGGAAAACACCAGATGGGCGGCCCCCTTAATTCCCTAGGCGGTCCCCTTAATCATTAAGGGGGCCGGCCTAAAATTAAGGGGACCGGCCATCTGGAACTGGGTTCACTGTTTTCTTTTGCATCTTGTGAACCCTTTCTCTTGTATCAGCTACCATTTCCTATTTTAACCCAACTGATTTTAGAATCTCATTCAACCATTTCAAATACATACCTAAATCAACCATTTCCATACTATAAATTCCCTCCATAATCACCATTCTTCATCTCATTATTCATCATCTAAATCATCATGACTCCACCAAGCACCGCAAAATCCAAAGCCTCTAAGAAACAAAAGATTGTCATCATCCCTCCAAAACAACTCTTCATTGACTTAACAAATGAAGACAACAAAACCCCATCACCTCCACCCAAATGCTCATCTCCAAGTGCACCTAATGCACCATCCAAAACACCTTCCACTCATGGAACTTCCTCATCCTCCATACCCTCAACCTCATCAATCAATGACTACATCAATTCGCACTTGTCACCACAAGTATCATCACCACTTCCTACACAAGAACCTATCTCCACCCATATTACCATCTCACTTTCACCAATAACACCACTTGATGCTCATCTCTCATCTCCACCAATTACACCACCATTCTTTGTCAATCCCGTGCCTTGGAGGTTACTTGAATCCCATGGGGATACTTGTCTTTGTTGCATCCACAACCGCACCATAATCTTTGGTCTTAGAGATGAAATTCAATATATGTTTTCATATATTGAACATTTGCTTACCAACCCACCACCACCACCAACTCCACCATCCTCTCCAATAATTCCTCCACCACAATTCTCACCCATTCCTCCACCATCACCATCACCATCACCATCACCATCATGCTCTCCAAATTAAGCATATGATATGCTTAATAAATAAAGCCTTTACCACCCTTTTGCTTGCAAGCTCTATGAAGCCCATGTACTCTTTGCATGATGACATATTCTTCTAGTTGTTAGTTTATGTAATAGCTATCCTCTTGTAATCTTCATTATTGCTACTTGTATTGTTGTGTCTTGACACAACTATTGTCTTAATATGAATGCTTCTTTTCCAACATGCTTAATTATATTCTTATCACCTTATATATATTTGCATGTATATACTTGTGCTTCTAATATTTTTGTTTTGCAAAGCATTCCATAGCTCGTTCTCTTGGTGCCCCCAAACGAGGGGGAGTACACATCAAGGGGGAGATATCTTCCCGTCAAATTTTCACGTTTGAAAATTGTCGGCATAACCTTTTTGATTATACAAAAAGGGGGAGAAGTAAATATAAACTCACTAAAATACTTGTTTAAAAACTAATCTTAGAGTTAATGAGTTTAAGTTTTGTAATCATCAAAAAGGGGGAGATTGTTGATATAAATAATGTTTAAAAACGTTATTAATATTTCTCAATAAACCTATGTTTTGATAATCACAAAACTCAAATCAAATTAAGTCAAGATTAAGACGTAAACAAGTATTAATTAACAAATATTTACCTCTACATCTTATATCACTTAAGGTATGCATAAACTAAGTATCTTATGCATTACATGATCAAAGGAAACCTTGTCTTAAGACATAACATTTTATAAAATGATTTTAATATTTTATATATATTTGTAAATCATTTTTGGTATTGTTATATTAAACTACAAAGATATGATTTCAAATTTCCAACCAAAAAGGGCAAATTTTATCCAGAAAAAATTTTTCAACGTTCAGTAAGGCGGCCCCCTTAATTTTACTAGGCGGCCCCCTTAATCATTAAGGGGACCGCCCACTAATTAAGGGGACCTGCACGCTCCAGAACAATATTTTCTGGCCCTTTAAATACTGGATCATTCCACATGTTTTTCTCACCTTTTTGCACTAAAAACTTTCTGATCCAACCTCCATTTCTATATCAAAAATCCTTTGATCATATAACTCATAAGTCTTTGTTTCCAAGTGATCCAAAGCTTCATCCACTCAAATGCAAGAAGAAGAATACTCCTCTACATCCATCTAATTGTAGTAGTGTTGTGATTAGCTATTTTCATATTGTAGTAGTATTAGATATTTGTAAAAGTGTTGTGTGAATTTGTTGATTGTAGAAACTAGGCGTGTTGTAAAGTAGTTTAGTAGTTGTGACTTAGTTGTGCATAGAAGAAGGTGTGAAGTTGACAAGGTGTGAAGTCTTGAAGAAGTTGTGAAGGTGTGAAGTCTTGAAAAAGTTGTGAGATTGGTTCTAGCTACGATTAGAACTCGACATTTAGCTTAGTGTCGTTAACTCGTGTAAGCCAAGGTGTGTAAGGTTTCTCCACCATAAGGAGTTTGTTGACATAGTGAAGAAAACTCTCGAGTGTGGTACTCGGGGAGTGGAGTAGGGCAAGGAAGGTATCCTTGTAGCCGAACCACTATAAATTCGCGTGTTGTGCTTTGATCTTTCTAACTCTATCTTTTCTTCATTCTATTTCAATACTTTCATTATTAGATTAGAATTTCTTATATTGGTTGTTACTTGAATTCACTTGAGATCGAATCGAAAGTTTTTAATAAGCTACAAAATATTTTGGTAATAAATTTAAAAGGACGTAAAACTATTCAACTCCCCCTTCTAGTTTTCCACAGTTTTTGGTTTTGGTTGGTGGTTGTGGTTGTGCCGTGTATAGTGGTGGTGGATTTTATTATAGATTTTGAAATTATTGGTTAAGCATTTGTTGTTGAAAATACTATTGTTGATGATAAAGTCGTTCGGGTGTGTAGAGCGGCATAGGGTATTGGCTACTGAACCCGAGACAGTGAGAATGTGATGATATTGATTGTGCGGATGAAGGCGTTAGAAGGTTTGACGAAGATGACGAGTTGGGTTGCGACATGTTTAGGAGGTTGTTGAAAAATGAATCGTTATTGCATTTGATACATTTTTGGTTAAGTAGTTTGTGTTTGAAATGTAAGTGAGAATGGGAGTAAGTATTTGTGTGTAAAAAATGAGTGTGTTAAATGATTTAAATAAGTAGGGTTAATTACTTAAAAATGCATAAAATTTAACACTTTTTACCGTTGTATGTAGTCATGTTTTTTTTCCCTTAATGTGTGACTAAACTTTTGAATTTGGTACATTGTGTGTATTTTGTGACCATTTTATTCTTACATTTTCCAAATTTTGAAGGGTAAAATGGTCATTTTATAGGGCTGAATAGTCACAAAATACACACAATGTACCAAATTCGAAAGTTTAGTCACACATTAAGGGAAAAAAACATAGCTACATACAACGGTAAAAAGTGTCAAGTTTGATATATTTTTATATAATTAGCCCTAAATAAGTATGTAAAGTAGTGTTGTTTAGTTTTATTTTGAAATATAGCCATTTAAGGGTGTTTGGAATTGAAATTTTTTTGAATGTTTTTTTAAAAAAAAAGAAAAAAAAAAAATTACAAACCAACGTTCGTTGGTGGATTAACGTCCCACTCAAACACCATTGGAATTGTAGGTATGTCGTTGCAAAAGTGTGACTAAATATGACACTTATTTAAAAATTCACTCATTTTCAACTTGACTAATTTTTGTGTCATATTATTAAATATAACACTATTTTTTTTAAATGATAAGATTACGCTCCCTCACATGCAACACAACTCTTACGCATTCTTACACTATTGTTTGCTCTTTTATTTCCAGCTTGATGCTTTTGGTTTCTTATGCATCACAACTGAAATTTATCACGAAATGATTTTGATAAACCTTAAAATCTAATAATCATTTTTTTTTTAAAATTTTTTAGAAACTTTAAAATTTCTAAATTTTGGTTTCAAGGACTACAAACACCGTAGCTCTGATACCACTTGTTGAACGCTTACGGCAACAAACACAAAGTTCGATCACGAAACACTTGATCACGGGTTGTATCGAGCACCAGTAGTTGACACGAGAGAAGAGTGAGACTACAAAGAACTGAACATTTACCGTTTATTAACACCTCGACTCAGTTACAAAGGCAAGAATAAAAGATGGGATTATTTGAGACTGCACCACCTACCTCCTTTTATAGCGACGGGGGATCGACAATAGCATTCCCAAACCGCCTATAACCCAGCCAAACTAGCCGACCTAGGCATCTCCTAACAAGCTAATTACTTGCCTTGGAAGACAAGTACTCTATACAACCTATAATGGAGATTAGCACTTCCATCATAGTTAATTTTTAAGATTTTCATAAATACATTTTAAGCATTACACTAAAAAAAAAGACTATTTACAACTACTTTTTTTACCACATGGTACGATCTAATCAAGCTACTAACCATCTATTGTTAAAATTCAATAAGCCAAACACTTTATAAAATATTGTTAAGCATTTGATATACTGATTATTTTCTCGTGATAGACATGCTACTAGATATTTGGTGCCGTTACATTAGTTTTAGATACCTGCCGTTGCAAAGCGCGGGCACCCACGAGTATTGCATAAGGAAAATTAACATATAACTAGCTTAAACTAATCCTAATTGTGTACTAACCTAACTAGCCTTTGAAATTAACAATCAACTAACAATACACATATACATATATATCAAGTATGTAACTGTAACTGCGAGTATGGACAAATGTTTCCACATATATATATCAAGTATGTAACCTAACTAGCTTTAAATTTTTTACCACCAAATTACCGCTCCATCCTAAAGGAAAAACCAACAATGACGTAAAAAAAATAGCAAACGTCATAAAAAATGGAAGAAACTGCATAGCAGTATATAATTATGTAGCCAAATACAAGTCCATAATCCGTGTAAACGAACAACAAAGAAGACGAGAAAAAGAAAAGAAGAAGAGAAGAAGAGGGCGATTTCAACATTCTATTCGGTTTGTACATCCGGAAAACTACCGTTCAAACTGCATGGGAGTGTTAGATGATAGGTTAAGTTTGAAGCCTAAAGGGTTAGGGCCCATTAGGTTTACGGTTTCATCAAGGAAAGAACTAGTGGATTCATTAATCGTGGCTATTCCATTTCCTAATGGGGAAGGGCATTCAATGGAAACTATCGAGGTTGAATACGAATGGCAACCTCCAAGATGCGAGTCTTGTAAAATCTTTGATCACACGACTGACCGGTGTCCTAAAAAGGTTAATGAGCATGTTAATGGTATGAATCCGGTAGTCAATAAAGAAGATGGTTTCATTGAGGTTCAAAATCGAAAGAAGGGTAAGGGAAAATGTCCCATTGGAGGTGTTCAGCTTTCTAAACCTCCTCCTAATTTATGTTATCGTCTGGTTAGTAAGCCTTCCAAGAATGATGAGGCATCTACGTCTCAGCCTAAAGGTAATTCGAAATCACATGTTAATGTAGGTTCTACTCATGGTAACGAACCTACTAGTGTTCCAACTAGTAGTACGACTTCTTCTCGGGATGTCCAAGGTAAAAATAATAATTGGGTGGATGATATCAACCTTTCTGATTTGAAGAACAGTTTTGATGTGCTTAAGGAGCAAGATTCAGTTTTGGAACCTGTGATTTGGCACTACATGTACTCCTGAAGATATCCCTAGTTCTTCCCAAGCTCCTTCTCCATCGACTATGAAGAGCACTCCTAATCCAGTGGTTGATGGTAAAAGGAAGGGTAACCCATTTTCTAAGGTGGGTGAAGTGGTTGATTCTTATAGTGATGATGATGAGGTGTTTGAGCCAAATGATACTATGGGAAGTTACTTTTCATCAGCAGGTGGAGGTAACGAGCTTGAAGACTATCTTTCTGATGATTATGCGGCTCAGGTATACGACTACCAGGGCAATTGCATGAGTTTTGCGATTAGTTTGATATCAAGCTCCAAGGTTGTGATAGGAAGTAACATTTTATTTTGTTTGTTCATAAGATTGACATGTCATCTTATGTTGTTAGTTGGTTGTTCTAGTTGTTGATAGCTAGTTGTTCGTTTATGGCCCTGCCATAAATAATTTAGTGGTAGTTCAAGCGGTTTCTTGAGGTTAATGTAGTACTTCAGCCACATTTCATTGTACTTAAACGGTTTTTTGAAGTAATATTTTTTACAGTGATTAAAAATCCCTTTTACCCAGAACATTAGGTTTACCGTTATGTTTTTATTCTCTGAATCATGCTCTATTATAAATTGACATGAAATGTTGGGCCAGTTTCATGTTAGTTTATTCCGTTAAAACTAGTTAGTTAGTTGTCTAATAAATGGCCGAGTCTACGCTCAAAAAGTAGCCGAAGTTCTAAAAGCTTGACTTTTCATCTATGTATTTGTAGTTAGGTAACCATGGTTGTATTTTTACGTTGTGCATAAGGGATTTGTCTTATATAAATTATGGTACATCCTACTCTAAACAAGTTGGAAAATCTAGCTCGTCTCGCGTTTGTGTAGCATTAAAGAAGTCAAATAATAGCCACATTCTGTCATGAGATTAATTAATTGAAGTAAGCAATGACATCTGCTACTACATATATACTGTGTATAATGTTTTTCCTTATAACACGCACAAGTCCCTGATCTCCTAGCTCTTGTTTTACTGGGAGACCAAATGGCTGCTACTCCTGGAATTTTTACTACATGGCCTTGGAAACCACTTGGAAATTTCAAGGTATTATGCGGGCAACCTTTCTCCATTCTCTTTATTGATGGTAGGCTTATTGTATTCTTAAAACATATCGAATTTACATCCAAGCCAGTTTGATTTCACCGACTGGTTACGTCAAGATCTACAACAATCATAACTTTTCCTTGAACTTATGAATTTTATATGATAAGCGTTCTATAATTACCACCATGATTGCTTAATCTTAGCTTCATATAATTTTCACAAGCTGAATATCGGGTAGAAGTAAGATACTTTTGTATATAGGGCTTTGACCTCACAAGTTAAAACAAAAGCGTTCTATATATGGTCGATCAACTTCCTTAACATTGCAGAATCATTGCAGTTGTTTACTTTTTATTTCTTGTCATACCGCGAAAGTAAGAAAATGAAATGTATTGGGCAGGTAATAACATTTGATATATGTCTTCAGGTTTTAAAAATCAACACTTACAATCTGGTATTGCTTACAAACGTTGCTATATTCAAGATTTTGAAAATTAGACCAGAATTAGAGTTCTAGTCTAACATTTCGAGTTGCTTGGGATTTCAGATTCTGAACTAAGTTTAACATTTCGAGTTGCTTGCCATCACTGAAGCTCAGGCAACAGTTGAGGGGGAGAATGTCACTGATGCCCCTCATAATGAAGCCCAAGATGAAGCTACCGATGTTGCTTCAAGAGGACAGCCCTCTCACACTAAGGGGGAGCATGTCACTGAGGCCACTCCTGTCTCATCAGTTCAACCACAAGATGAAACAGTCTCCTCATCTCATCAACAGGATAAAGGTAAAAGCATTGCTACAACACCTGAACCAGAAATAGTGCTGAAGCCTGCCTACACCGTCAGACAGGACTTTGATGAACCAATCAGAGTTCCATTTGAGATCAATGGGGTAATCCATCACCTCACTGATGCTGAAATTCAGGCCTACTTGGAGAGAGATGAGATACTAAAAATGGTGGCTGTTGAAGAAAGGATGAGCAAACCTGAACTCATAAAGGTTGTTCATGAAGAGGCTGAGAAAATTGGGTTGGACACTGAGCAACTGGCTGCTGGACAGGCTGGTGCTACCTTAAAAAAGGCTCAGGATGAAGAGATGAGTGCCCTGAAAAAGCAAAGAGAAGAAAAGCTCAGGAAGGACGCTCAGATCAGAAAGACCAAGATTAAGAGGTACACATGGGTGATGAATGAAAGACTGAAACCTGAAACCATCACTGACATCCAAATCCATCGCAACACCAAGCCTGAAGTTGTCACTGTCTTCAGGGGACCAGATCAAAGAATAATGGACATCCATGATCCATTCAGGTTCGCTAACTTTGCCATCTCTGAGCTGGATGAGCTCCGACCGATCATCTCCAAGAATCAGAATGTGGTGGTTCCTAGTCTCTTGAAATCACTGAAGCTAAGGTATGATAGACTGATGAACATGCCTGAAGCTCTTGGCATTCCCTCTCTGCTTCCTGCTCCATCTACTCAAACTGCTCCACCAAAGGCCTCCAAAAAGAAGAGGAAGCAAATTGAGTTGGAGCCTGAGATCAAGGTCCCAAGACTGGATTGTGACAGGTCTCTCCCTGAAGGAATCACCTTTATGAACAATGTGGTGTTTGAAGTTCCTGAAAGAGGTCTGTGCTTTACTGATGAGTATGGAAACCCTGCTTTCCAAAGATGGTCAGACATAGACAGGGCAGGGATTAAGGCGATGCTTGTGTACCTGATACTGGCTTCTCCTGTCAGGTGTGCTGAAAACATGAGGTTCTGCCAGGACCTTAAAGCTAAGATTGAGGAGCACCCTGAGAAACACCTCCTGAGATCTAAGAAGGCAAAGCTTGATGCACTTGGTTATCAACTGAATATCTGAATCTGCAACAACTATCTTTTTTTTGTTTTTGTATTATCAGTAGGATTTGTAATAACTATTAATAAACATTGAAGTTCTTTTAAGTTATCAGTGTCCTACTCTAATTACATTAACACTCAGTGAGAGATGAAGACCCATGCCAACTCACACTGAATCATGAAACACTTAGGCTATTTGAATATCCAAATAGGGGGAGACTGTTGGGTCATTGAATTCCCCAATCTTCCTTTGACTAGGATTTGAACATAAAATAACCTAAGTGTTTAAGATCCGTATACACAAACAAGTCACTGAGTGAACAGTATCTCAGTGAGACATCTTTAGGATGTTTAGAACGAGTCTATGAAGAAAGGTTCACCATTTAGTAAGGCGGAACTCAGTGAGTGTCATCTAAGCCAAGAAGAAGGTGATGGGTTCATTGAGGATGACAATAACTCACTGAACCCCAAAACTCCTCAACAACTATTAAAGTACTGAAGACTGAAGTATGGGTACAAGGCGGGAAAGTTTGAACGTATCAACAGGTGTCCTTATCAACCTGAAGTCAAACTTTCCCTGAATGGCATAACGTCAGGAAGGTGTCATCACTGTGCATCAGAAAGGTACATTGTCTTTTACCCAATATAGTCTAGTGTAACAGAGATAAAATATGTAAGTATTTTGTCTCTACTATTTAGGTCATCTTTTTGTCTTTATCAGTAACGTTGTAATTTACTTATGTATAAATAGGTAGCATAAGTGAGGAGTAAAAGTTGACAAGTTTGTGCATTTAATGCTAAGCATTCACAAACCACTTTTACTCCTCCAAAGAACAACGCAGTCCCTAAGATAGCTCAGTGTGACCTCTTAGTTGTCACTCAACTTAGTTTGAGCTTAGTGAGGAGTCCATACCATACTTGTCATTTCAATCCCAAGTGTTATTTCACAAACAATTGGGTATAATTATTTTGATTAACTTCTAATAAGAATTAAACGTTGAAAAATAGTGTCTTTTTCTTTACGTTTATCTTTGTTGTTAATCTCTTATATCTGTGTTAAAATGCCATGGAACTTGGTTAGATTAACTCTATAGTTAACTATTAACCTAGTAAACGGGACCAACAATTTTGTTATATATTTTGAAATTGTTGGTTAAGCATTTGTTGTTGAAAATACTGTTGTTGATGATCAAGTTGTTCGGGTGTGTAGGGCGGCAAGAGTATTGGCTACCGAACCCGAGATAGTGAGAATGTGATGATATTGATTGTGCGGATGAAGGTGTCAGAAGGTTTGACGAAGATGACGAGCTGGGTTGCGACGTGTTTAGGAGGTTGTTGAAAATGGATCGTTACCGTATTGAGACATTTTTGGTTAAGTAGTTTGTGTGTGAAAATGTAATTGAGAATGGAAGTAAGTGTTTGTGTGTAAAAAATGAGTGTGTTAAATGGTTTAAATAAGTGTGTAAAGTGGTATTGTTTAGTTTTAATTTTTGTTTTTAATTTATTATTATTTTTTTATTATATTTTATTTTATTTTTTGAAATATGGCCGTTGAAATTGAATTTTTTTTGAATTATAAAAAAAATAAAATACAAACAAACGTGCGTTGGTGAATTAACGTTCCACCCAACGCCGTTGGAATTGTGGGTATGCCGTTGCAAAAGTGTGACTAAATATGACACTTACTTAAAAATTCACTCATTTTCAACTTGACTAATGTTTGTGTCATATTATTAAATATAACACTGTTTTTTTTTTAAATGTCAAGATTACGCTCTACTCACATGCAACACAACTCTTACGCACTCTTACACTATTGTCTGCTCTTTTATTTCCAACTCGATGCTTTTGGTTTCTTATGCATCGCAACTAAATTTTATACGAAATGATTTTCATAAACCTTAAAATCTAAGAATTGAAATTTTTATAAACCTTAAAATTTCTAAATTTTGATTTCAAAGACCATAAACAGCGTAACTTTGATACAACTTGTTGAACGATTACGACAACAAACACAAAGTTCGATCACGAAACACTAGATCGCGGGTTTTATCAAGCACAAGCAGTTGACACGAAAGAAGAGTGAGACTACAAAGAAATGAACGTTTACGTTTTATTAACACCTCGACTCGGTTTCAAAGGCAAGACTAAAAGATGGGATGATTTGAGGCTGCACCATCTACCTCTTTTTTAGCGATGGGGGATCGACAATATAGCAACCCCAAACTAGAGGTGGCCATCCAAACCGGTTCCGGAACCGAAACCCAAAAAAAACCGGAACCGAAACCGAAAAAAAAATCAGAACCGAAACCGGGCAAATCCGGTTCTTGGAAGAACCGGTCCCGGTTCTTACAGAAACCACATGTCCCTACCCGGTTCGTGATTTTTACCCTTGGAACCGGTTTGGTCAAATCCGGTTCGAGATCCGGTTTGGAAGAACCGGTTCCAATGGCTATATCAGCAGCAGCAGATCAGTAGCAGAAATAGTGTGAACAAAATCTATTCATAGTTCTAGTTTTAGGTTACAAGTTTACAACAATTAAAACTGGTCTTGGAAAGGAGTGAATAAGTAATACTCGTAATACGTGTTGGGAATATGAGCAAAGGGAAATTTATAAGCTCAGAAATTGAAATTACCAAAATGGTTCAAGTCTTCTTGAATTAATGTGGCAAAGTTTGACTTCATCCCTTGCCTCCTGCATTTATTGACTTATTGCAACAAAGCTAGCTACCAACAACTTTCACTTACAGTCGTATATGTCAATTTAAATGCATGCTATCTATCTAGTTCCAACTACTAGCTAGTCAAGAACTTGAAATCTTGCAACCATTCTGATTCAATGAATAGGCAATAGCTCACCGGTTCTTAGGAACCGGTTCAACCGGATCTTACCTTGGAACTGGATATGGAACCGAACCGGGTACCGGTCCCGGATTTTTAGACCTTGGATCCGACGAGAACCGATCCGGTTTGGAACCGGAACCGGATATTTGACTTTGACTCAGAACCGGCACCGATTTGGAACCGGAACCGGATCTTCCAAGAACCGGGAAATGGCCACCTCTACCCCAAACCGCCTATAACTCAGCCAAACTAGCCGACCTAGGCATTTCCTAAGAAGCTAATTACTTGCCTAGGAAGGCAACTACTCTATACAACCTATAATGGAGATTAGCACTTCCATCCTAGTTAATTTTTAAGATTTTCATAAATACATTTTAAGCATTAAAAAAAAAACACTATTTACAACTATTTAAAACAAAAAAAAAATATTTATTCAACATATACAATTAATATTTTTCTTAAATCACCCCTCTAAAAAATATTAACTATTTTACCGCATGGTACGATTTAATCGAGCTACTAATAATCTATTGTTAAAATCCAATAAGCCAAACACTTTATAAAATATTGTTAAGCATTTGATATACTGATTATTTGCCTGTGACGGACATGCTACTCGATATTTGGTGCCGTTAACATTAGTTTTAGGTACCTGCCATCACAACGCGTGAATACCTACGAGTATTATATAAGGTAACTTAACATATAACTAGCTTAAACTAATCCTAATAGTATACTAATCTAACTAGCCCTGGAAACTAACAATCGACTAACAATACACATATACATTATATGTCAAGTATGTAACTGTAACTGCGAGTATGGACAAATGTTTCCGCATATATATCAAGTATGTAACCTAACTAGCTTTAAAAAGTTGACCACCAATTGCCGCTAAGGAAGCAATGACGTGTGTATATATATATATATATATATATATATATATATATATATATATATATATATATATATATATATATATATATATATATATATATAGCAAATTTCATAAAAATGGAGTAATTAACCGCATAGCAGTATACAATTATGTCGCCAAATACAAGTCTATATCCGCGCAAACGAACAACAAAGAAGACGAAAAAAAGAAAAGAAGAAGAGAAGAAGAGGGCGATTTCAACATTCTATTCGTTTGTACGTCCGAAAACCTCCCGTTCAAACTGCATGAGAGTGTTAGACAATAGGTTAAGGTCCAAACCTAAAGGCTTAAGGTCCATTATGTTTACGGTTATGTTAGTTTATTCTCTAAATCATGTTCTATTATAAACTGGCATGAAATGTTGGGCCAGTTTCATGTTAGTTTATTCCGTTAAAACTAGTTAGTTAGTTGTCTGATAAATGGCCGAGTCTACGCTCAAAAAGTAGCCGAAGTTATAAAAAGCTTGACTTTTCATTCATGTATTTGTAATTAGGTAACCATGGTTGTATTTTTACGTTGTGCATTATATAAAGGGATTTGTCTTATATAAATTATAGCACATCCTACTCTAAACAAGTTGGAAAATCTAGCTCGTCTCGCGTTTGTGTAGCATTAAAGAAGTCAAATAATAGCCACATTCTATCCTGAGATAATTAATTGAAGTAAGCAATGACATCTGCTACTACATATATATGTGTATAATGTTTTTCCTTATAACACGCACAAGTCCTTGATCTCCTAGCTCTTGTTTTACTGGGAGACCAAATGGCTGCTACTCCTGGAATTTTTACTACATGGCCTTGGAAACCACTTGGAAATTTCAAGGTATTATGCGGGCAACCTTTCTCCATTCTCTTTATTGATGGTAGGCTTATTGTATCCTTAAAACATATCGAATTTACATCCAGGCCAGTTTGATTTCACCTACTGGTTACGTCAAGATCTACGACGAACATAACTTTTCCTTGAACTTATGAATTTTTATATGATAAGCGTTCTATAATGACCACCATGATTGCTTAATCTTAGCTTCATATAATTTTCACAAGCTGAATACCGGGTAGAAGTAAGATACTTTTGCATATAGGGCTCTGACCTCACAAGTTAAAACAAAAGCATTCTATATATGGTCGATCAACTTCCTTAACATTGCAGAATCGTTGCAGTTGTTTACTTTTTATTTCTTGTCATACCGCGAAAGTAAGCAAATGAAATGTATTGGGCAGGTAATAACATTTGATATATGTCTTCAGGTTTTAAAAATCAACACTTACAATCTGGTATTACAAACGTTGCTATATTCAAGATTTTGAAAATTAGACCAGAATTAGAGTTCTAGTCTAACATTTCGAGTTGCTTGGGATTTCAGATTCTGAACTAAGTTTAACATATAAACAAACATGTATTAAGTAATTTAAACAATCTGGCTACTCTTTATTCACCGGATACACTCCCTTTACCCAAAAACAATCTTGCTTCTCTAGGGATTTCTCATTTCTACAGTAAAAGGGAATCCTCGACTAATATTTTTACTTATCTTGAAATATTTTGTGTGATGCTGAAGTATATCTTATTGGCCCCATTGGTGGTGAAGAGCATCTATGACTATATGATTTTGGATGCAAATGAGAGAGATTCAACAAATTTTCTCATTTTCCCTCTATTGATAACAAGAATAGTTCAGAATCAAGTATGGACCTCCATCTCTAGCTACACAACTGCCAAAGGAAAACAGAGGATAGTCGACAAGGCAATTGAGTTTGAGCAAATCGACCGTGAAAGTGGCTGGTATCTCTAACTCTTTGTCTGCAGAATTGCACTATACTATTTCCAGAAGAAACAAACATTTTGATATATGCGAAATTATATACATGAAACACTACCCTACCTAAAACTCTTTATGGAGTCCCTTTTTTAATAACATGTCATAAATAATCTGTATCACAAGTGGACACGGAAACATAATTGCACAAAACTGATAAATACGGCGTATTCTTGATCTAATCTACTTTGAATTTATTTTTGCAGGGATGATCAAGTAATATTATTAGGTATAATACTTTATGCGGGCAACTATTTCCTAAAGGGCTGTAAACGTTTGCCCTTTTGGAGGTTGGACGGAGTGATCATAGTGATCCTGCTGCATGTTGGAGTAGTGGAATTCCTTTATTATTGGATCCACAGATCTTTTCACCACTACTATTTCTACAATCGCTATCATTCCCACCACCATTCCTCTGTTGTCGTTGAGCCAATATCTTGTAAATCTACATTTCTCCTTTCTCTTTTACGCAAGCTCAAACTTACTATAACTGCTAGTAATAAGAAGTTTTGGTCTTCAAAAGGACCTGAATTTTTTCATCTGCAAGCTAGCAACAATCAAGTGATTACAAAATATTCATTAAGGCATCAACATTAATAGTGTTGGTAGTTCCCAGTACCTATATGGTACTAGATACCTTTATGGTACTAACATGCTTATCGTGTTTCACAACTAATTTGACATGCTTAGGGTGCGTTTAGTTGGAGAAAAAATTCTCTTGTTTTCGATCTCTAGCTAATTTTGTAGAAATTTAAGAAGGGAAATTTATCAACACTTGAAAATATAAAATACACGTTTAATTGATGTTTGTATTTTCTGTTTAAAAGATGGGAAGGGAGGGCCTTGCGTGCAAAGGAATACAAGGAAACAACAAAAAAATTTGCTTTTTAATTTTCCTTATTTAGTTAGGAAATAGGGTATTTGTGTTTTGTGATTAACTTTTTGGAAATAAAGTGATTTGAACGCGATCTCTGTTTTCTTTGTTTTATAAAAAATATTTTGTGGAAACAAATAGATTTTTTCCTCTAACTAAACGCAACCTTAGTGTCTCAATCTTCTTGTAATATGGAATATTATAAATTAGTGAGTTTTGTTTCGGTATATATAGCGGTGATTGTGTCATTTTCTTGTAGAGGTGTTAGACATCCGGACATAAATATAAAAACACAGTCATTTTTTGTTATCAAAACTATGAATATCAATTATAATAAGATGACAGACAAACGAGCAACAAACTGCACCGCAACCCATAGTCATTGAATCTTCAATTCTCTCGTGTTTTTGTCGCAGCTGTCAATCATCCATTTGCAGAGCATCTAGTCTACTTCTCACTATTCTTAATTCCCACTGCGACAATAATCCGAACAAAGACTGCATCCATTAGTGCACTTGCTTCATACTTGATTTACATCGATGTAATGAACTACTTGGGCCATTTCAACTTTAAATTCATACCTCAAAAAGTATTCATCATCTTTCCTCCTCTCAAGTACCTGATGTACTCCCCTACGTAAGCCCAAATCACATTTTTATATAGTTTAATGGATGTATATATATTTTATTCTATTTTTTTTGTTAAATATATATTGATGCATTACAATAGGTTTGACATCCTCGATCTCTTGTTCAAATGAAGATGATAAGTCATGTTATCTAGCTAGAAAGAAAAAAATGAATAAGAGGATCCACTTCTAGTAGATATAAAAAGCTCATTTTTATGTTTCCTCTGACAACATATAACCTATCATGTTATATATGCTCAATAAAGCATTAGATCGAGGATCCAAATCAATTAAAATAAAATTTTATCAATTGTGTTGTGTGATCTAGTTTTAGAACAATAAGCATAAGTGCTTTCTGGATCTTAAGTAGATGAAACCACTTCCAATGATTATTATATTCATCGAACCTGAATGAAACATTAATTAGTATAGTGTTTTAAGCTGCTCAACAAACGTGACTCAGCTAGATACTTATCATATCAAATTTAACTTTTCAATCATAAACCCTTGTGCCATTTGCCACTTAGACAAGCATTTAAAATTGGTTGATAGTGTAAGTTTTATATACTTTAGACAACAATAGGCCAAAAGCATGTTGGTTGGATTGTGACTCGCTCTAAAATTATTGTATTAAGAGGGCAACCTATAGCAAGTTGCGGTGCCAAAAATTAAATGGAGTTGAGAGCGTTACACGTACAGGTTATCAAACCACTCAATTAATCCGGTTTAATGTATCTTTCTACTGACATTCTATTATTTCTCAGGTTTCACTCTTTGCACCACATTCGATTTCGTACAAATTATTCACTTTTTGTGCCATTATATGACTATGTGTATAGAACTGTGGACATAGACACAGAATCATGTCGTGAGAAGTCGCTAGACCGAAAAGAAGAATCTACGGACATAATATATTTAACACATTTAGTGGAACCTGAATCCATCTATCAAATCAGACTTGGGTTCTCATCCTTAGCTTCTAAACCCCAAACCACTTTTGCATGGTTGATGCGTGGGAATTGCACCAGGCTTTACCTCTCGAGGGATCTCGGGAAGCTTACAACCCCCACCAGGCAGTGTACCTGATCGTTGTAGTATAGTATAGTGACAAGTACCGGGGGATTGATCGTTCAGCTTAGGAATAGTGTCGCTAGGATTAGAAAGCCTAAATACTAGTTCTAAAGGTGAGGGATGATTATTTTTGTATTTTTATATTTTTTAGAAAGCAATTAAAAATCTTGGGTTTGAAGGATTTGGGCGGAATTAGTTGCTAATCAACTAACCCAATACTAAAGATGCAATCAAAATAAAATACTAGAAATGAAAATAAACTAAATTATACTAAAGTTGTGAGCAATAAGTGGAGAAAATATGTTTACTTAGATTTCATTACTCCCTAGACATCTTTTACACGTTAATTACTTGTTATAATTGCATGGATGACGGATCGTATTCCTTAATACCATTCATGGGGTGACACACTTAACTCCCCAATTCTATGAGCTCTTATCTCCTCCTACACTATGCCCAACACAACTATAGGGATTGTAAACAGTGGCTCATACATTAAATACAACCAATAAAGACCTAGTGCGCGTCGGTTCATGTTTCTTAAGACGTTCAAGCATGTTACCAAGTGGAGATCTGCCAGTTTTCTTAAGCGTAACATATAAATCATTCATCCAAGACAAGAATAAACAAGTAATCAACACATAATTAACATCTAGGTTTCATTAGATCCAAGCAAACACAAGATAGATCTAGCCTAGCATGATGGAATTAAGACAAGAACAAGATATAGACAACCAACACATAGACATATTGATTGAATTAAAAGAACACTTATCTCAATTACAATGAAAGGTATCAAGGGTTTGGAACCCTTGAAAAACCTGTAAAAGTTGCACCAAAATCGTACTTAGGGTTTCTCCAAAACTTCTCTTTTTTTAATGTGATAATTAGAAAACTATATATAGAAAAATGGGTCTGATGGCGTCAAGATCAACATTGTGACGCCGTCACCTCACCGCCAAAACTATTCTCGGACTGCCTTGATCTACATTTGACGCCATCAAGACTTAATCATTTCCAGGCCGTCATGACTTTTACTCTTGACGCCCTACCTTCGTGACGCCGTCAAATCTGTACTGGGTCGTCATGGACTTCTGCTCTTGACGTCGTCAGGGAATTACTCTTGACGCCGTCACCTACTGTTCCCAGCATGGAAAATTAAGACTTTGGCGTTTTCTTCACTTTTATGCTTCAAAAACGTCCGAATTACTTCCTTTTCCAGATTTCTCTCCCAAAGTATCTAAAATCATAAAAGGAACGATTTAGGGCAATATTTGATCAAATAAATTCGAATACGGGCTTAAATGACCCCCTAAAAACGGATCATTTTTCGCCTCATCATATACCCTTACACTTGAGATTTGCTTGTCCTCAAGCAAAATGCGCTTTTATTCTAGTCAAAATATAAGTTAGGGTCATTTAACACTAATATAAAAGTAATTACAACAAATAATCGTTCCACTAAAGACCAATAGACAAGCACGGAGGTCATATACTAGCACCTCACAAATAGTGTTTAGATACTCACATCTCTTGGGTGTAATAAAGTGTAAATTACAATATGGAAACGGAAGATATCTCTCACTACCTGTCATAGCAAAATAGATTACCATAGGCTTGGGAGAGGATCAAACCTCCACCACATGGCGTAAACACCTAGGATAAACTATCAAAGAGGTCATTTAATGGGTTGTAACGTTAGGTGTAGGGATATGAAATACACGGTTTTGTTGGATAAAGGAAGTTTTACTGGTGGCGAGTTAACAATCTTGGTTAATTACATGTACAATATGGCGTTGCTAAGCCAAGACTAGACTCGACTTAAGCTAATAAATGAAAAATAACAAAAATATAAAATGAACATAGAATAAAAAGGGATGGTAGTCCGTATGTTTTTTCTCTTTTTCCTTTTTCTATTTTTTTTTTCTTTTTCTTGATTTTTTCGATTTTTTTTTTTTTTTTTTTTTTTTTTTTTTTTTTTTTTTTTGCATACACTCTTACCCTACCATCCAAAATAATACATCATAGGGAATAAGCATTCCCTTTACACTTGAATCTTTACATACTTTACATTTAACTAAACTAATGACTCGAATTAAGAAAATCAAAACACTTGGAGCACTTTTAAGATTAACGTACATATGGGGGTAATAAATGATGTTGTTCCCCATTACTCCATAAAACAAGTACTTACCCATGATTCTCAATCGTCCCAAAACAATATGTACAAGGATATGACTCGACTTAGCAACCATGTAATCAATTAGATAGTTAACTTAGGGTTTAACAAATAACAATAATGCACTAAAAATGAGCGCATACACGGAAGGCTAAGGCGATTTGGTTGTACATTTAAGTGGGGTGTAACAAATTCTTCCTTTAAGTAAAATGCTTAAAGTTAGAAACGAAAAGATAGGCTCGGAGGGTTGTACTAGGGGTTTCGTGTACTAAAAATGAGTACAACGCTAAGGGTGTGGGAAAAATTAGTTGACTTAACTAGCCAAGTAATATGACTTAAATGGTCAAGTAATTATGATACGGGTTTAACACAAGGGTGATCCTAATGCCTCTTATCATGTAGTAAATCCTACTACACGAATGTAGTCTCACTAGCGGTCTCGGGATGCATCACTAACGCAAGTTCTAAAATCTAAATGCTACCGGTACACTCATAAGCACTAATAATAAATGCTTTTCCTATCAAATCTAAAGGCGAACCTCACATATTTGGGTGGAAAATTTTTCTGAATATACGGTTATGTGCTAGTCATACAATCTCCTATCCATGGGACGCTTGCTATGGCTAAAGTTTCACTCCTAAATGTTGTAAAAAATTTTAAATTTGGCGCTAAAATTGCACTAACAAGTATTTCTCATAGTTTTATTACACATCTACCATTAAACAAAACAAACTCAAGCGAAAGTGCATATGTAAGGTATCATGTTTTTACCCTCCCCTTACACTTAAGATGAACATTGTCCCCAATGTTCAAGTAAAGAATGTAAAAGTGAAAAAATAAAGAGAATGAAATCAAATACTCCCCTGATTCGCTCGGTATGGATAATAAGGTGGCCAGGTTAAATCTTCTTCCAAGAAAATGAACAATCAAAGCTTCCCTTCCAGAATATAAATCATCTTCTTGTCATACATAACCTGTAAAACCTTATAAAATAGACAAGACAACCTCGCGTAAAATCGGCGGCATCCTATATAAGTTACTAAATCCTAGAAAACAAGATAAGATATAATGCTTGTGGAATGAAGTTTGCAGATCTCCTGGAGATTATAAAACTTAATAATTCACAAAAACCATAAGACTCCGTTAGAAAAACAAAACCGGTAAAATTTCCAGATTTTTACACTTGATGCCGTCAAGAGTAAACTCATGACGCCGTCAGAAGTGACCTGCAGAAATTCTTATGTTAAGTTTCCGGAAAATTTATGGAAAAACTTGGTCCTACCTCCTGGAAAATCCTGCAAAACTTCATTATGACTCAATACAAGCATTTGACTCTAACAAATATGAATACACATGTTCATTTAATATTGTGGAGAATCATGATCGGTTTGTTTCTTAAAAACATATTTGGGGTTTCCCCTTACACTTATCTTTTGCAAAAATACCTTTAAGTGGAGTTAAGACTAAGCCAAAACAACAAAGTAAAGTATTTCCACTATTTAGTTTAGAAACATGATCTACCAACAATAAAAATTAAACATGCATTCGGAAGCAAATAACAAACAAACAAATAAAATCACACAAAACATGGGTTGCCTCCCAAGAAGCGCTTTTCTTTATTTACGAGTCTTGTAGCTAGACTCAAGGTCATGGGTTACTACGTGATACAGGTGAGTTCCTCATTGAGGACATCTTTGGGATCAAACTTAGGTTTCAACTTCCTATCGGTTTCCTTAGTATGGTATGACCTTTCAAACTTTTCTCCATCCGGATCATACAAAGTCATCCTCATATGCCATGATCCGTCACCTTCTTTAGGTGGCTTGTCCCACCTCCATTTACACTTGTCTCCCTCTCTTTTCCACTTATTCATCTCTATATTAATAGGCATTACGCTCAAGAACTCAATCATCTTCCTAAAGACTAAGGGGTCCTCAAAGGGATCTAGCTCTTCATCTCTAGCTATGAGTTGTTCTACCGAATGTGTCTTTTCAACGAAATCTTTTTCTAGATAAAATGGGCATTGAGGTCCTATAAAGTTCCTTTCTATCCAAGGTCCATATCTAGACGGTCTCCTATTCATCTCTACCCAATGCGGTGTCGGTTCATCATCACAATCATAACTATGCTTCTTTACATCGTACACCGACCAAGTATCGCCTTCACCTACCGCTATCTTAGACTCCTTACAATCTATCATGGCGCTAGCGGTTGCTAAAAATCCTCTTCCTACCAATAATGGGCATGTAGTGTCACTAACCATGTCTAGGACGTGAAAATCCGCTAATATAGTTAACTTTCCTACGTGAACAACTACATCCTTAAACTTCCCAACCGGGTGGGCAATACTCCCATCCGCTAGCCCTATTAATACCTCCGTTTCCTCTAACTTTCCTAGCTTAAGAGTGGTGAATAAGGATAAGGGAATCAAGTTGAGGCTTGACCCTAAATCGGCTAGTGTGTCGAAAGCTTCGGATCTTCCTATCTTACAAGGCAAAACAAATATACCCGGATCATCAAGCTTTTTAGGCAACTTGTTTTGAACAAAGGCGGTCCCATTTTTACCTAGTTTAAACTTCTCATATTTTTCTAGGAGGGCACTATAGTAAGGAGCACGCGCTAAAACATCAATGACGGGGCGTTCAAGGTGAAGTTCTTTGAATTCATCGTCAAGGTCTTGCGTAAGAGGTGTTTCAACTATGCTTTTGACCGGCTCTGTATTGGGTGTTTTATTTGATTGGTCCTTTTGAAGAACTTGGTTTTGTTTGAAACACGTGCTCGTTGATTTAACCGAGTAGTATTGTGGACACGAAGTAGGTGACGAAACTGAAGATATGGAATTAACATTTAGTTTCGGATTCTTGATTGTGTCACTTGGGAGTGCTCCCATTTCTCGGTCATTGAGAACTTTCAACAATGCGTCAATTCTAGTGGTCATCTCGCTTTGCTTTTGTTTGAAATCGGCTTCAAACTTAGATATGCGAGCCTCTTGAGATGCCATAAACTTTGACATCAACCCTTCAAGATTGTTGGTACTACCAAAGTTGTTAGAAGGATTGTTGTTGAAAGTACGGTTGGATGGTGGACCGTTTGGTTGGTAACGATTAGGCGGATTGAAAGAATTGGGTTGATTTTGTTTCCACCTAAGGTTTGGGTGATTTTTCCAAGAGGGGTTGTATGTATCACCGTAAGTGTTTGGCTCGGGCTTGAAAGTGTACCACTTATCTCCCACTTCGTCAGTACGCGTGGATGCGTAGTCCGCAAAAGCTGTTCCGGGGAGTTCCACACAATCACGAGTGTCTTGAGGACCACTACATAATTCGCATGAAGAAGTGATTTTGTTCACTTGACTTGAAGGCTTAGGAGCTTCGTAAGATTTCATGAGAAACTTGACTTGGTCCTCAAGTTCCATGATCCTACGGTCGGGAGTGCTAGAATTGTTCGAAGGCAAAGATATTGCCTTGACCGTTTTGTTCAAGTCACGGGGATCATTCCAACTTTCGTTGTTATAGAGAGCAAGATCTTCTATGAGTTCCCATGATTGTTCCGCACTTAGATCACGTAGCTTACCACCGGCCGATTGGTCAATGGCTCGCCTCGTGGAGATGTCGATATGGTCATAAAAGATTTGGACTTGGAGCCAAAGATCTATGCCATGACGAGGGACTTTTTGGAGTAAGTCCTTGAAACGAGTCCATGCTTCATAAAGAGATTCATTTTGACGTTGTTGGAACATCAAGATGTCATTTCTAAGCTTAGTAGTTCTCCCCGGTGGGAAAAATTGAGCAAGGAAACGAGTGGTGAGATCATCCCATGTGGTGATGGATCCCGCGGCTAAACGCTCAAGCCATTGACTAGCTTGATCCCGTAGAGAGAATTGGAATAGGCGTAATCGGGTTGTCTCTCTAGTTGCAACATCTAGGTCTATGGAATCTACGATTTTGAGGAAGTCCTTAAGATGTTGGTTTGGATCTTCGGAACGAAGTCCATGGAATGCACATCCGCTTTGCACCAACCGGATGGTGTCGGATCGCAAGGGGGTCACATTGGCTCCGGTGAGCTCAATGGTGTTTCGGTAGCCTTGGTGGCTAGGTCGGGAATACTCTCCTAAGGTTCGGGGCCTAAGGGGTTCTAATGGTGGGTTTTGTTGTGGTGGGATGACGGGTTCAAAGATGTTCCCGTTGTCCATGATGTCGGGTGGTTACGAACAAAGGCACAAAGAAATAAGATAGACTAAAGAGAACCTAAAAATAAAAATAAAATCTTACTAGAAAGGAATCTAGCAAGTAGACTTAATAAAAATAAATTCTAACCTAGACAATAACTATTTCCCGGGCTGCGGCGCCAAAAACTTGATGCGTGGGAATTGCACCAGGCTTTACCTCTCGAGGGATCTCGGGAAGCTTACAACCCCCACCAGGCAGTGTACCTGATCGTTGTAGTATAGTATAGTGACAAGTACCGGGGGATTGATCGTTCAGCTTAGGAATAGTGTCGCTAGGATTAGAAAGCCTAAATACTAGTTCTAAAGGTGAGGGATGATTATTTTTGTATTTTATATTTTTTAAAAAGCAATTAAAAATCTCGGGTTTGAAGGATTTGGGCGGAATTAGTTGCTAATCAACTAACCCAATACTAAAGATGCAATCAAAATAAAATACTAGAAATGAAAATAAACTAAATTATACTAAAGTTGTGAGCAATAAGTGGAGAAAATGTGTTTACTTAGATTTCATTACTCCCTAGACATCTTTTACACGTTAATTACTTATTATAATTGCCTGGATGACGGATCGTATTCCTTAATACCATTCATGGGGTGGCACACTTAACTCCCCAATTCTATGAGCTCTTATCGCCTCCTACACCATGCCCAGCACAACTATAGGGATTGTAAACAGTGGCTCATGCATTAAATACAACCAATAAAGAGCTAGTGCGCGTCGGTTCATGTTTCTTAAGACGTTCAAGCATGTTACCAAGTGGAGATCTGCCAGTTTTCTTAAGCCTAACATATAAATCATTCATCCAAGACAAGAATAAACAAGTAATCAACACATAATTAACATCTAGGTTTCATTAGATCCAAGCAAACACAAGATAGATCTAGCCTAGCATGATGGAATTAAGACAAGAACAAGATATAGACAACCAACACATAGACATATTGATTGAATTAAAAGAACACTTATCTCAATTACAATGAAAGGTATCAAGGGTTTGGAACCCTTGAAAAACCTGTAAAAGTTGCACCAAAATCGTACTTAGGGTTTCTCCAAAACTTCCCTTTTTTTAATGTGAAAATTAGAAAACTATATATAGAAAAATGGGTCTGACGGCGTCAAGACCAACATTGTGACGCCGTCACCTCGCTGCCAAAACTATTCTCGGACTGCCTTGATCTACATTTGACGCCGTCAAGACTTAATCATTTCCAGGCCGTCATGACTTTTACTCTTGACGCCCTACCTTCGTGACGCCGTCAAATCTGTACTGGGTCGTCATGGACTTCTGCTCTTGACGCCGTCAGGGAATTACTCTTGACGCCGTCACCTACTGTTCCCAGCATGGAAAATTAAGACTTTGGCGTTTTCTTCACTTTTATGCTCAAAAAACGTCCGAATTGCTTCCTTTTCCAGATTTCTCTCCCAAAGTACCTAAAATCACAAAAGGAACGATTTAGGGCAATATTTGATCAAATAAATTCGAATACGGGCTTAAATGACCCCCCTAAAAACGGATCATTTTTTCATCAATGGTACTTGTGGATGCTATTGCCTATTACCATTTTCTCTAGGCTGATTACTTGGTATTATGGAAAAGCATTTGTGGTCGAAAGAAATGTCTTCAGAAACCGCACCATACAAAATTGGGTTGTCCCAAAGCACCGGATACAAGTATGCATTCTTCTTTTTATTTATCTTCTTATTTGTAATTGTGAATGTAATTTGTCTTTGTATGTATGAATAGTACTCCATGGAATCACAAAGAGAGGCTATTAACAACGTAATTGAGGAAGCTATTTTTAAAGCCGAAAGAAAAGGGGCTAATGTGTTTAGTTTAGGTCTACTTAACCAGGTAGGCAGGTACGCACACAATTAAAGCTCAATTAATTTAGTTTCTGATCATTTTAGTGAACTTCGAGGATACCAAGCCAAATCTGTTGGTTGAAAGAGGTGTTTAATACAGAATACAAGATAAAGAAGAATATATCTATACTACATATAATAGACAAAGGACTCTCTCTCCAAAAAATTCAAATGTACAAAAAATTATGCAATGTTTACAACACTTTAAAGCAAGGATTTTTCAGAATTACAATAAGCAAAACATTGTGTACAATGAAAACAAGCATAACTCAAAATTGAGACCAAAATCTTACAATTATACATTAAATAGCATTTAAAACACCCTTGGACCTATTATTACAATTACTTAAACATAATGTACAACCCTCCATAATCAACAACATCCATATCCTATCCTAAAACCCATCAATCAACGTCTTCTACAACATCATTGCTATCCCATCTCCTTACTACAACAAGACTCGAAACGTAATTAAAAGTCTTACGATCTCAACTTTATTTTTTCGTGGTATTCACTAGTTATATCAAACCATTGAAGGTCCAAAACCACGAAAAGATTTACATCATGGATCTATTTTTTTTTTTTTTTTTTTTTTTTTTTTTTTTTTTTTTTTAAGCTTATGCTTCAATTAATATCCGAACATAAAATAAGAAAGATAACAAGTATGTTATTTTCATTTCTTGATTCGTTCGAAGCAAACAAACTTAACGACAAATCAAAACGAGAAACAAAATGGCAATCACCTACCCGAGACCCATAGGATCTTGAAGCCAAAAATTAATTAAGAATATAATTGAAGGTTCGGCTTTATTGGTGTTCGTGTGGTGGTGATGTTCGTATGATGTTGGAGGAGATCATTTTGATGTTCTTGTGGTGGTGATGGTTAACTGCTAAAGAGAGAAGATTGAGATGGGGGCGGAGCTTATTATGCAAGATGTGTTAGGTTTAATCAAATGACCGGGCCACCAGGTTTGTGTGGGTTTAGAACTTGAGTTGGATTTCAGTGATGGGCCAAAAGTTATATCCAAAGTTGGTTTGATGGGCTGGAAGGCTAATGATGATTAAATAATTACTAGCTAAATTTTTTTGTTTATAGATACCGGTTATGGACGAAATTTTTTGGGGTTGGCGTTTGTTCAACTTATTTTTTCGTGGTATTCACAAGTTATATCAAACCATTGAAGGTCCAAAACCACGAAAATCGAAATTTATTGACGAAGGATGATTATGATGAATGAAAGAATCAAGATTTTTTGTGGTAACTTCTGTTAATAGGAGATAAAATTATATCACTGTCTTAACTAAAGTTATTGTTATTTATAAATTAAATTTTTAACAAAAGTATGGCCGCATAACATCACGTTGTCAGAAAATATAGTCACAGGGTACCCGTCACCGCATCGCGCGGGTACCCTGCTAGTATAAAATAAAGAGTAAATTGAAAAAAAATGTTCTTGTGGTTTGTCTAAATTGCAAACTCGGTCTCTAAAACTTTGAAAGTGCGTGCATAGTCCACGCGAAAAGTTTCTCACGGTTCTGCGCCTGCACTTTCGAAGTTTTAGGGACTTCGTCTATGATATAAACAAACCACAGGGACAGTTTTGAAATTTACTCTAAGTTAAATCTAACATGGAGATAGGTCACATAAAAGGGCCGGAAATTAAATTACAACCTGAAGATCACCAAATAAGGTAAAATTACAACCAATGACAAACTGCAGAGCTGAACTTCAGATAAGCTAATCCATCATCGAATAGTGGGCTGACTTTGGGTGTCAATTTATAGGCAATTTAGTAGAGTAATAAAAAAGGAAGGGGAATTTTAAATCTTTTACCTTCAGTTTACCGTCAAGTGATTGTATCATGTCTAAGCATTATAAAATATTTTAATACATGATGACGTATATTCTATATTCGGGTCACGAACCCAAATGATAAACATTACTAACGCTCAAGCCCACCACGAGTGGGCTATCATAACAATGATTTGGGCCAGCATGCTTACGGTTTGGGCTCACGAAAGCCCAAACCAAAGTTATTTATGGTTTGGATATAGATATCTCCTATTTAAGGGATATATATCAAAGAGTAATGAGCACGTATCCAATAAGGATTACGTGCCTATATAAATGTTGATACAAAAGTTGGGCGTACCTGGTTGTTGGGCTTTGCTCTTATATCAATTGGATCCTTAGCACTTTGTTACCTGCGTACTAAGAAAAGAGAATAACACCGTTAGACTTATCGAGAGATTGTCTCCCCCGATTAGACTCCGGCGTGAGAGTAAGTAATCGAATTTAGGTTTTGGTTTAAGAGTTTTAGGGATTCCGTGAATCGTACCTTGAATGAGAATCGTGTGATTCTATATATAGGGGCTAAGAAACCGTGTTTCTTGCTCCTTACTCTTCGCACGCATGGTGCTTATCCGAGGTAAGGATATCCATTCCTTGAATAGATGATCCTTATCGGATATCCGGTGAGTTAGATTGGGCCTTTGGGCTTCGTGAGCCCAAGCGTTGATACCACGGCCCATACCATTTGTCATGGTAGCCCATTCGTGATGGGCTTAGGTGTAAGTAATGTCTATCATTTGGGCTTGCGGCCCAAATATAGGCTATACGTCATCATGTTGATACAAAAGTTGGGCGTACCTGGTTGTTGGGCTTTGCTCTTATATCAATTGGATCCTTAGCACTTTGTTACCTGCGTACTTGAATGAGAATCGTGTGATTCTATATATAGGGGCTAAGAAACCGTGTTTCTTGCTCCTTACTCTTCGCACGCATGGTGCTTATCCGAGGTAAGGATATCCATTCCTTGAATAGATGATCCTTATCGGATATCCGGTGAGTTAGATTGGGCCTTTGGGCTTCGTGAGCCCAAGCGTTGATACCACGGCCCATACCATTTGTCATGGTAGCCCATTCGTGATGGGCTTAGGTGTAAGTAATGTCTATCATTTGGGCTTGCGGCCCAAATATAGGCTATACGTCATCATGTCCCCCCAGTCTAGTATGCGCGGCACGTAGCCGCGGGTACTAGACTTAATGTAAGCAGCGGTAAGCGTGGCGGGATAATCGAACAAATTGTTACCGCCTTTTTGGAGGTGCAATGCACCTAACAGGTTCAAAATAGTTACCTCGGTAAATGGGGGTGGTGTCCACGTATCACTTGGGATTCGGGAAAAAGTGTTGTACCTTTTGATCTTCTAGCCACACGTTTACTGTGAGTGGGATCCACGTGGGCGTGAATTAGGGTTTTTACCACCCTATATAAGAGTGCCGCCCCCCTTTATTTTCACCACACAGTAAAATACACACACAACCACTATTCATCTTCTTCATTTTGAGAGCGTTTTTGCTAGAAAACCTTTGAGCTTCTGTAGGTAATCTTTGTGTGCGTCCACTTAGTTTTAAGATGAACATGGTCGCTCAATTAGAGGAGTTTCGCTCTGCGTTGTCTGTTGAGGATGTGATGCACTTTTCTTCCGACTATTTTGTGCCTTTGGATGTGCATCCAGAGGCGCCAGATGTCGATGCGTGTATAGCTGACTTCCCCGAAGGGAAGATAGGTTTATACACGAAATTTTTCGAGTACGCTAATTACCGCGTACCTATATCTATATTTCTGAGCGATTTGCTCAATCACTATCGTCTCCACATCTCTCAGCTGCACTGTATAGGTGCGGCGAAGGTGTCGAATTTTGAAATAAACTGCCGTTTGTTGGCGATAGAACCCACTGTGGACTTATTTCGCTCCTTTTACCACTCAACGTGGTCAAACGGTTGGGTCTCCTTTGCGAAGCGCCCGCGGGCGTTTCAATGTTATACGGAGAAGGTTGACGCCCTCAAGAATTGGAGAGAATTTTTCTTTTGGGTAGACGACGTGGTCTTTCCTTCCAATTTTGAGTTTTATACTCAGGCGTCTTTACCAAGGGATGGGCATCCCGCACCCGGTTCCTATAGTATTGCTGACGCGCAGACGTTAAATGCCAATCGATTGGCCATTAACCCCTATCCAGAGGAGTTTTTGGTGCATGTAGGATTGAGTCGCGCATATTTTGGCGCAGCGGATGAGGTTCCCACTTTCCTGAGTGAGGATGGCCGGGGTGGGTGTTCATCCTTTGTAATTGTTTGTAAGTTTTTCATCCTTTTTCTTCGCGCATTTACCAACTAATCTTTCGTTGTTTTCTTGCTTCATTTTTATATGTGCAGAGATGGACTTATTCGCAGTGGTGAAGCTTGATAAGCCAAAGCAGGTGACCATAGGGGTGCGTCCTCTGAGGGAAGGGGAGCTGCCTTTGCTGGAAGCAACCGCGGGGCGTTTGACTGTTTTACCCGCGACAGTCCCTGAGGACACGCCACCACTTGTGGTGACGCCCGTCCAGAGTATTGCGCCAGAGGTAGTGGTGGCGCCCACTGTGGTGCCTGAAGTGGAGGTGGCGCGCGAGGAGGCGCGCTCAGGGTCATCTGACAGTATTCGGATCCTGAAACCTGAAGAGGTGCTGAGGGAAGAGGTTGCGCAGAACTTAAAGCGCAAGGGAGGTGCTGGAACCAGTGGCACCAGCAAGAGGCGTCGACACGTCATCAAAGACGCAGAGTCGAACGCGGAAGAAACTTCGACCTCCGGCGCACGGTTGAAGGCTGATGCTTCTCCGTTTCTGTAAGTGTGCACTTCTTCTCTCTCTCTCTTTTTTTTTTTTTTTTTTTTTTGTAATTACTTGTTGTAATTTTTGTTGACTGTCTTTGTTCCGTAGGGATGACGACGCGAAGGATGATGAAGTATCCTCTCCGCAGAATGAAAACAAGGGGGAGGATACCTTGGCAGCAGATGGTGGTGAGGCGCAGCAACTTCTTGATGAGTTGGCTGCGACTACTGCCCGTCAGGCTGAGCTGGTGGCGCAGCTGAAGGGAAAGCGCGTTGGGGAGAGTCGTGCTCTGGCCCAGAAGGAAGAGGAGTTGGAGGAGCTGCGCGCGCAATTGGCGGGCGTGCAGGCTGAGCTTGGGGAGTCAAGGGCGTATGGGGAGAAGATGGCTCAGGACAAGATGAGCATCTTGGCTGATCTGCTACATGCGAGGTCGTGTCTCGAGCAGATGAAGGCCAGGGCATCGTGGTCTGTGTCGTTCCTTGAGGAGAAAAGATCTGAGCATTATGCTATGCTTCAAGAATTCAAGGAGAACATGGGGAAGACGCTTGTGGCGTATGAGGAGAAGCTGCGCGCCCTTAGCATTGAGTACGACGAGGAGCTGTATCCTCATCTCATGTCTATGATTGCTGAGCGCAGGTATTCTTACACCCTTATTTTTTAGAATTGTTTTCTTCACTCCATTTTATCTTATCTTGTTACCACTTTGTGAATGCAGGTGGTTGATCAGCCATGGGCTTCGTCTGGCAGCTCTAAGTACTTTAGAGTCTGCGGAGGTGGTGGAGGCCTTTGGGAAGGTCGTCCACTGCGCGATAGCGCGTGGCCGTTCGCAGGCGATGGAGGAGCTCCGTGAGGCCAAGTTGCTGGAGAAGGATTTGGCGGAGATTCCTGGTTATAGCTCA
The DNA here is from genome assembly GCA_030686995.1 of Artemisia argyi. Lineage (NCBI taxonomy): Eukaryota > Viridiplantae > Streptophyta > Magnoliopsida > Asterales > Asteraceae > Artemisia > Artemisia argyi. The sequence continues at coordinate 77,762,609 of CM060684.1, read as the reverse complement.
ACGGCGTACGATGAGCTGGTGAAGGCGATGGCGGGGCTGAAGGTTCTTGAGCTGCCGCATATAGGGAAATTGGAGCGCGACCAAGATGACCCTATAGCTGTGCTGATGGCCGGTTTAACTTTGCAGCGCCATCTTGAGAAGAATGCGGAAGAGGAGTTAGACTATTATCTAAAACCTGATATATCGCAGCTTCAAGTCCCAGTTTTTGCGCGGCCCCGTGATATCCTCAAGCCTTTTGCTCTGGAGAAGGAAGTCCCCTTGAAGGAGGTGCTGGAGCAACATGCGCAGAGGGCTGCTGTGAAAAAGGGTATCAAGGGCAAGGCCGTGATGTGCGGTATTGGCGCTGCACACCTTCCTAGATCAGATGGCGTGGCTGTAAGTGTTCCAACCGTATCGATGCAGGATGCCATAATCTTGAGTAAGTTGAAGGAGGGGAGTTCCGCCGCTCCAGAAGAGAGCCATGATCACCGCCATAGCATATAGGTTGTTTGTGAGCTTATGTATTTTGTCCTTGTAATTTAATAAATATGGAATAAAATACATTTTGTTATAAGCTCGTAACATAAATACACTTGCATTGTTTGCTAAGTTTGATTTTTTTGACTAAGTCTTTTAAGTGCGTAACTTAAGTATACTTGCATTGTTTGCTAAGTTATATTTTTGACCAAGTGTCTTGGCTCGTTATATTGCTAAGCTCGTACAGTGTACTTGGTATATGCGCATCCGTCGTGGGGTGCGCATGTGAAACTTACTTTGACGTCTCAAGAGTAAGGCGCTTAGCAAGGATACGTGATCCAATGTTGATGGGTTTGCAACCCTCTTATTCAACGAGTAAATTAGTAGGTTAACTCATCCTTTATGCCTTCGTGGGTCTTTAAGTGGTGCATGCACGCCATGTAGGCAAAAAATATAAGATAGACAATATTGACATATATGCAATAAAGTAAAAGTGCGCTATGGAGTTAGCTAGAAACCATAACATTTTATTAATACTTGCAAGTTTATTGAAAAAATGGAAAACATAATTCCTAAGAAAGAAAAGAAAGACAAACACTTATTGGGCACCGCGTAGGGTGTGAGTGTGTTTGTGTAAGGGCCGTAGCCTAAAAGTAACATCTTTTGAGATTACAGATGTTCCAAGTGCGCGCTAGGTCGTGACCTTCCATATCGCGCAACCTGTATGCGCCGTTGCCGAGCGCGTCTGTGACCTCGTAAGGTCCTTCCCATTTGGGTCCGAGCTTGCCTATGTCTTCTACGTGGCTCGCGTCATTGGCGCGGCAAACAAAGTCTCCTGGTCTGAATGAAGTGTTTTTGACTTTTGTATCATAATACTTCTTCATTTTTGCCTTAGCCTTTGCTTCACGTATAGCTGCGCGTTCGCGTCTTTCTTCCAGTATATCTAAGTCTATGCGCCGTTCCTCGTCATTTGTCATGACGTTGACTTCTGCTGTGCGTATAGTAGGCATTCCTATCTCAGCTGGTATGACGACTTCTGTTCCATAGACTAAGGAAAATGGTGTGTCGCCAGTACTGGTTTTGATTGTTGTGCGATGCGCCCACAAGACATGCGAGAGTTCATCTACCCATCTTCCTTTATGTCTGTCAAGGCGCGCTTTTATGCCTTCGCCTAGACTGCGATTAGCGCGCTCAACCAGGCCATTGGTTTGTGGGTGTTTGACTGAAGCAAAGTGTTGTGTGATGTTTAATTGTGTGCACCAATCTTTGAATGGGTTATCACAGAATTGTTTTCCGTTGTCTGATACGATCTCGCCTGGTAGGCCGAAGCGACAGACAATATTGTCCCAGACAAAGCGTTTTACTTGGTTTCCCGTAATGTTCACTACAGCTTTTGCTTCAATCCACTTTGTAAAATAATCTATGGCTACGATGAGGAATTTTACTCCTCCCGCTGTGACGGGAAAAGGTCCTGCGATGTCGATACCCCATTTGTAAAATGGCCATGGTGAGGTAATTGGTGTTAGCTCGTGCTGTGGTCGGCTCGGAATAGGTCTATGTACTTGGCAGTTGCTGCACTTTCTTATTAGGTCGCGTGCGTCGCGGTGCATTGTTGGCCAATAGTATCCTGCCCTTAAAGCGCTTGCCACCACGGATCGCGGTCCTGAGTGCATACTACATGATCCAGCGTGAAGTTCGCGGAGTACATAGTCTGCTTGAAGGGGTCCAACACATCTGAGCCATGGTTGTAAGAAAGATCGCCGATAGAGTACGTTGTCGCGGAATTCGAATCGCTGCGCCGTGCGCCGTATTCTTCGAGCGTCTTTATTATCTTGGGGTAGGGTTCCCTTGCAGATAAATTCGATGATAGGTGTCATCCACGTAGGATCTTGTTCTTCTATCACCGTGGATATCTCCATATCAAGGATTGACTTGTTCTTTAAGGTTTCCACCAATACCTGTTTTGAAAGGTGTGCGAAGCTTGTAGATGCGATCTTGCTGAGTGCGTCCGCCTTTCTGTTTTCCCCTCTAGGTACTTGTTTTATTGTGAACCTATCGAAGTTTTTGATCAGAGACTTTGTCTTTTTCAGGTATTGGATCATATGGTCATCCTTGGCCTCGTATTCTCCTAACACGTGGTTAGCGACTAGCCGAGCATCTACGTTTGCCTCTAGGTTGCGTACACCCATTTGAATTGCGATGCGTAGTCCGGCCAGTAGGGCTTCATATTCTGCCTCATTGTTTGTGGCTGTGAACTCGAAGCGTAGCGCATAGGTGAATTCCATACCTTCTGGGTTTGTAAGAATGAGTCCTGCGCCTGATCCATCTGCGCATGAGGATCCATCGGTGAACAGTGTCCATGGTTCCTGTAGATCCGTTTTTGCTGCAGATGTTGGGCTGTCGCCCTCTGGCTTCTCCACGATAAAATCAGCTAAAACTTGCCCTTTGATAGCAGTGCGCGGCCTGTATGAGATATTGTACTCACTGAGCATTACACTCCATTTTTGTAAGCGTCCCGATGCATCTGGTTTAGAGATAACTTGTTTAATTGGCTGATCAGTGATTACCGCAATTGGATGCGCTTGGAAGTATCTGCGCAGTCTTTTGGCGGCGAACACTAAAGCCAAGACCAGTTTTTCCATGGCACTGTAGTTAACCTCTGTTTTCTTTAAGGCTTTGCTTACGAAGTATATGGGTGTCTGGACGGAGTCTCTATCTGTCAATAGTACTGCGCTAACTGCTCCGTGGGTTGCTGATAAGTACATGATTAGTTCTTCCCCTTGTCGCGGTGCGACTAGTTTGGGAAGAGATGCCAGATGATGTTTGAGTTGTTGGAAAGCTTCCTCCGCTTCATTGGTCCAACGAAAGTCTCCCTTTTTTGTACACTTCGTGAGTGTTTTAAAGAGAGGAAGGGACTTGTCCGCTGACTTAGATAAGAAGCGATTCAGCCCTGCCAGCTTTCCATTCAGTGATTGGACTTCTTTGAGTGTGCGCGGGGAGGGGAGATCAATAACAGCCTTTGTCTTCTCTGGGCATGGTTTGATTCCATCGGGTTCTATTAAGTATCCGAGGAACATGCCTTCAGTTGCGCCAAAGGTGCACTTTTTTGGATTCAGTTTCATGTTTATCCGCCCCAACGTTCGGAATGTTTCCTCGATGTCGCGCACTAACTCATCCTCTGTATGGCTTTTTATAACAAGGTCGTCCACATAGACTTCCAAGTTGCGGCCTACTTGTTTTTCGAAAGCTGTGTCCACCAGCCGTTGGTATGTCGCGCCTGCATTCTTTAAGCCAAAAGGCATTTTTGTGTAGCAGTATACCCCTTGACTAGTGTGGAAAGCTGTTTTTTCTTCATCCTCCACCGCCATTTGGATTTGGTGGTACCCTTTATATGCGTCCAGGAAGCATTTGAAGGGGTATCCACATAAGGATTCAACCTTCCAATCAATTTCTGGCAATGGATAGCAGTCTTGCGGGCATGCTTTATTGAGGTCCGTGAAGTCCACGCACATCCTCCAGCTACCATCGCTCTTCTTTACCATGACTGGGTTAGAGAGCCAGTCGTGGTAGTACACTTCGCGCATGATGCCCGCCTCTACTAACTTGTGTATTTCTTCCAAAATAGCTTTTGCACGATCTGGAGCCTGACCGCGCTTCTTTTGTCGTATTGGAGGGTATCCTTGTCGGATTTGTAGTTTGTGCTCTGTGATAGAACGAGGCACTCCTGTCATATGCTTTGGTTCCCATGCAAAGATGTCTAGGTTCTTTTGCAAGAGTGCGCATACGGCTGCTTTACCTTTGTCAGATAAAGATCCTCTAATCGAAACTTGTTGTTCCGGATAGTCTGGATGAATAGCGACCTTTAAATTTGACGATTTTTCCGTGCGCTGTTCTGGAATAGTTTCTGCTTCAGTTGTCACTGCGATACATTCTCTTGGTGGTACCGTTGTGTTATAGAGAGTAACCACTCCTCCTTCAACTGGGAATTTAAGCATTCCGTGTGCTGTGGATGGTACTGCGCGCATGGATGATATTCCTGGTCTTCCAATTATGCCATTGTATGGTGAGGGAGACTTGATTACCATAAAATTTATCCATGCCGCAGTTGAGTGTTGCTCATCTCCTACGACCACCAATAAGCGTAACTGCCCCATGGGCCAGATCTTTTCTCCTGTAAATCCTGTTAGTGACATTGTAGCTGGTATCAACTGACTTTGGATTTCAGGTCGCAGCCTTTTGAAGCAGTGATCATACATGATGTCTGCGGATGCTCCTCCATCAATATACATGCGGTGGATGTCGTGTCCTCCTGCATGTATTTCAATGGTCAGAGGTTCCACGACTGCGTTGTCCGCAGCGATTGTAGGGAAGGATATCTCTTTTTCTGGAGAGAATTTTTGGCTGACTTTTTGCTTTATTTTGCGCTGCCATGATTGTATCATGTATATAGTATCAGCCTTTTCCTTTGGGGGTTCTTTCTTGCCTCCATTTCTCTGTCTCTCTTTTCCTTCCTTGATGTTTTTTACGAGGTGGTCCATCCTTCCTTCTCTCACTAATTTTTCGATTAGTTGTTTCAGTTGGACGCACTCGTTAGTTGTATGGCCCTTTTGGCCGTGGTACTCGCAGTATCCACTACCTTGGCGTTTTTCTTCTGCCGTTTTAATTGGTGGTGGTCTTGGGAAGTTCGAACCTTCTGTTGCAAATATCTCCCTTGGAGTTTTAGTGAGAGGAGTATATTTGTCGTTGTCTCTTCCACTGCGGTAGTTCCTGCCGCGGTTATTGTTTTGATCATTGGATTGTCTCCGCGGCTGTTCTTGTTGCCTATAGTTTGAATATCCTTTTTTGCTATCCGCAGCAGCTGCTTCTCCTTGTATAAAGGATCTGGTGCGTTTTGTGAGTTCATCGAAAGACTGTGGAACTCTATCATTGAGCTTTCGGATGAGTTCTGGATTATTAATTCCATTCATGAACCCTGAAATTTTTAGTATTTCGGGACATGCTTTGACTTGTATGCACTCATCCTTGAAGCGCTCCATGAAGGCGCTGGTTGATTCTCCTTGGCGTTGCTTCACCCTTGCCAATTCCACAGGATTTTTAGCGCACTTCTTTCGCTGGGTGAAGTTGTGGCGGAATGCTTTTCGCAATTCCTCAAAGCCGCCTATACTCCTACGTGGGAGTTTGCTAAACCATGTGCGCGCGTTCCCTACTAATGTGGAATTAAACATGTGACACCACACAGGCTGTGGCCAATTTTCGATAGTTGCGGCTGACTCGAAAATTTTGAGGTGGTCGTCAGGGTCACCTGTTCCATCATATGTCTTCACATTAGTGGGCATGCGTCTGCGCCTGTCGTCTGAGTAATCACTTATGCGACGTGTGAACGCATCAATTTTATGGCGTCGCCATGGGAGAGACATATCCTCGTTCTCTTCCTCGCGACGTCGTCCTTTTGATTTCCAGTGACCTGTTTCTTTATCCTCGTTGTCCGAGGAATCGCTGGAGGAAGGATAATCTCTCCGTCGGCGTTTGCGCCTGCTCCCTTCAGAAGAGGAGCCTGAGGGATCTCTGCTTGGGGATCTTCTTCTCCCCAACCTGTCTTGGATCCGCCTACTTCTGGGATTGGAGGATCCTTGACTCGGCGAATGCTGAGGACCTAATCGGTCGTGTATTCCCCGACTGCCAAGTCTCGAATGAACATTGGTGCGCCTACCGCTGTCTCCAGAATTTTGTGAGCCAGACACCGTACCCAACCTGTCATGGACATTGGTACGTTCTGTACGTCTTCCTCGTGGGTGACGTGGTGGTGTTAGTTCACGTTCTGGCCCGAAATTAAGTCGGGTTTGCAGATCCGTATCGGCTCTTCTTGCCGCTTCTTCCTGCATGAGGGCAGTTAGGGTTTCATAGTTTTGGGACACGAAATTTCCCAAAGTTAAATCGGGTACGTCCTCAGTCGTTGCAAGGATCTCCGCCTCAGTATGGGGCGCCCGGTTTCGTTCAGGCGCGCCTGGCGGCACAGTGTTGTTCACTACGGGTGCAGCCTGATGAGGAGTGGTGAAGAGGGTGCGCTGGAGTTCTTCAGCGCTTGGGACCGCTGACGAGATTAAAGGTAGTTCCATTGTTGGAATAGGCTGGGTTGTTCCCGCCCCCTGGTGATCAGGTGCGCTGGTTGTCCCAGCAACCTGCTTAGAGGTCGAATCTTGTCGATTCTTCTTCTGATGATCACGTTTTTCTGACTGCGGAGTCCGCTGGCCCGAATTCTTGTGTTTCGTCATTCTAGTTCGTTGTAGGGTCCCACGGATGGCGCCACTTGTTGATACAAAAGTTGGGCGTACCTGGTTGTTGGGCTTTGCTCTTATATCAATTGGATCCTTAGCACTTTGTTACCTGCGTACTAAGAAAAGAGAATAACACCGTTAGACTTATCGAGGGATTGTCTCCCCCGATTAGACTCCGGCGTGAGAGTAAGTAATCGAATTTAGGTTTTGGTTTAAGAGTTTTAGGGATTCCGTGAATCGTACCTTGAATGAGAATCGTGTGATTCTATATATAGGGGCTAAGAAACCGTGTTTCTTGCTCCTTACTCTTCGCACGCATGGTGCTTATCCGAGGTAAGGATATCCATTCCTTGAATAGATGATCCTTATCGGATATCCGGTGAGTTAGATTGGGCCTTTGGGCTTCGTGAGCCCAAGCGTTGATACCACGGCCCATACCATTTGTCATGGTAGCCCATTCGTGATGGGCTTAGGTGTAAGTAATGTCTATCATTTGGGCTTGCGGCCCAAATATAGGCTATACGTCATCATGTTGATACAAAAGTTGGGCGTACCTGGTTGTTGGGCTTTGCTCTTATATCAATTGGATCCTTAGCACTTTGTTACCTGCGTACTTGAATGAGAATCGTGTGATTCTATATATAGGGGCTAAGAAACCGTGTTTCTTGCTCCTTACTCTTCGCACGCATGGTGCTTATCCGAGGTAAGGATATCCATTCCTTGAATAGATGATCCTTATCGGATATCCGGTGAGTTAGATTGGGCCTTTGGGCTTCGTGAGCCCAAGCGTTGATACCACGGCCCATACCATTTGTCATGGTAGCCCATTCGTGATGGGCTTAGGTGTAAGTAATGTCTATCATTTGGGCTTGCGGCCCAAATATAGGCTATACGTCATCAATAAACAATATTACAACTCTCATTGAGGTACGACTTTACAACCCTAACTCTTCTACATACTCTAAAAACCGATTACTTACTCTCACGCCGGAGGATAATCGTAGGAAACAATCCCACGATAAGCCTAACGGTATTTGTTTGCTTTCTTAGTGCGCAGGTCTCAAGCATTAAGGTCTAATTGATACGAGGACAGGGATCTAAACAAGGAACGCCCAATACATGTTTTCTAGACTTGGATATGAAATGTTAGTTTTCTTATGCTATCCAAATCAAACTTTGCTGCAAACATTTGTAGGGTCAGGAGCTAAATGGAAATGGAGAGCTATTCATTAGAAGAAATCCAAAACTGAAACTGAAGTTGGTAGATGGGAGTAGCTTAGCAGTTGCTCTGGTACTAAATAGCATTCCCAAAGATACAGATCAAGTTGCTTTCGCTGGAAACTTTAACAAGGTTGCTTACTACCTTGCCATAGCTCTATGCCACAGGGGCATTCAGGTAAATGTCAAAGTGGAATTTTACAAAAACAAAATCTGAGTGATCAACCCTTGTAATGATCAATTTCATACTTAATATCTGATGTCCAAATCACAATCAATTCCTACTATACCAAACGTAAATTCAGAAACACTGTTTGGATTCATTTATGTTGTTGGGGGTGTCGGGAAATGAATCTTGGCAGACTGGTGTGTTTGTGTGTGTGTGCGCGCGCGTGTGTGTGCATAAAGGATTAAAGAGAATTTTGAAGGTTTCACACGACAAGGTAAAAATAATTATATCCGGGCTTAAACAATATATTATTCTTAACTAAGAATATTTTTACAAATATTGCAAACTATAGCAGGATTTCCGTACATGTGTCCTAGATCTTAAACCAGTGTAGGTTTTTAAAAGAGATGAGGAACTTGAAGGAGGATGCATGAAATAACATGGATCGAGTTTAGCTTAAATGAAAAAAATTATACATCATATGTGAGGAACATGATGGTGCTAAACGGATTCAAACTAACTAAATTTATTGGGACAAAACCCCAGCAAACCAGAAAAGTAGGGATATATTTGATAAAAATGTCAACCATGGTTTGCATAATTTTTGACAATAACTAGGTACAAAAAGTATTATCTACTTAGAATTTCTCTAACTATAGAATATTAGAATCACATATTCACATATAATGGTTAAGTTACAGTGCACTTCTGGACAAAATTGCATATTTTGTTGATAGAGTAGTACTTGTGAGTAGTTTAATGTTTCTTAATTTTTTTCTGCTAGGTTGCCACATCACGCAGGGAGGATTACATGAAGGTTAAATCAAATCTTGAGCTAACCGGTGATCAAGATAAACTAATACTTTCAACAAACTATTCACAGAAGGTAAATAGCTTTAGTTTGTTTTCATTGTTGTGATACCGGCAAATTTAAACAGTAATTCTTTTATGTGTCTGTTCAACCACTAAAGAAACTATCGTGTTCTATATTATAGTGCGTAATATTGTTTATCAAACTGTTAAATATAATAGAAAATCACAGTTTAAGCTTCTTCGTTTTGTGTATGCATCTCGATCTTAAGACATGGTTGGCCGGAGATGGATTAAGCAAAGAAGAACAACTCAAAGCATTAAAAGGAACCCTGATCTTACCTTACTCTCCATTCCCTCCTATGAAAGTGCGGAAGGATTGCTTTTACTACATGACCCCAGCAATGTTGGCTCCTAAATGCCTTGAGAATGTTGATTCGTGCGAGGTAAGTAGCATACGGCATATTTTTATTATAAAAATGTTTGAGTTTTGTAAGTAATACTTAGAATGTTATATATATGTTTAGCATTCATCTTCAGTAATTATTAATGTGCTTGAATAAGACAATTAAAAGATATTCTGTCCATTATAATTTTTAAACAATATTTCTATCAATCTTTGTAAGTAAGGTTTTAAACCAATTAATCAGTACATTGTTACGATCCCACATCGCCCAAGTATGAGATTTGGTGGTGGTTTATAATTCTAGGTGTCTCCTCCTCTTACAAGCTAACTTTTTAAGTGAGTTCTACACTTGGATTTATGAATCGATACAAGCCTAGTATGGGATATGTTCGTATCATACATTTGGCATGCAAAATTTGATCCTGTTAACCTATATAAAAAATAACGATTGTGGTTGTTTAATTAGATTTGGGAGAAATAGAGTTCTTTGGAATGGCAGATAAAAATTTGTTAACAAATTAAGCTAGCAAATATAAAAATCATCAAGAAAACACGATATGAATTACCAAACCTAAAATAGCCTAAGGAGCTTCAAACTCAAAATAGCCTAAGGAGCTTCAAACTCGAAACCAACACCTAGACAATCCTAGAGTTACTGGTAGAACTTAATTCATCTATCTGCTTGAGCAACATCTCACTCTAATATGCGTGTGTACCAGATGATCAATATCACGTAACTTTTCCTGCCAATAGTATTGTGCAATCCTAAAAAGTGGACAGAACTAGTATTCAATTAATCCATTCTCAACATGATACCCTGTTAGAAAGCTTTATCATTTTACGGTTTCCACTTACTAATAACAGTTGTGTTCGTGGACAGAACTGGTTACCTAGAAGGGTGATGAGTGCATGGAGAATTGCCGGGATAATGCCTTGGAAGGATGGAATGTGAATGAGTGTGGAACTGATATCTTCAACATTGACCAAATTTGGCAAGCTAGTCTCCAACATGGGTTTACCCCCCTTGTGAAATCGTATGTTTGAGGTATATTATATACATATATACATATATATCATGTATGTAACTGTAACTACGAGTATGGACAAATGTTTCCACATAGTTGGGACAAGCATATAAATAATACCATCAGTTTTAATAACTGAATGTTAAGGCAAATAAACTGTTTTTACATTCTGTTAACAATATTATTGAAGCTTCCATATGCTAATTGCTTTTTGAACTGCGAATGTTGTTAAAAGAGAAAGAGTGGTCACTGAAATTTCATGCAGTATCTAGGCTGTTTGACCATTCATCTTTATTGTCTGTCTTTTATTATCACTCTGACCTGGAAGGTTACTGTGTGGAAACCTGAAACGAAAAGGCGAGGAAGAAAAAAGGCGTAAGAATATAACTTGTTAGATTAGTTAGCTAAATAATGAAACTGAAATCTCCCCATTACCTCCAAGACTTTAAATTTGTTCGAGATCTCTATGTTCTCTTTATCATATCTTTGTTCTACTTGTATAGTTGCATCGGCTTTATTTTCCATCTATTATGAAGTTGGTACTGAAATGAAAAACTAATAACGGTAACCTAAATGTTAGTGTATTTCCAGGAATTAAACCATACAAATTTACAATAGGAATTAACTGTATCAATCGACATGAAGCAAATTAGCACACTTTGCTAGTTTACCTGAAACTGCAATCAATTGTTTTGATGTCACATAGCTGATATCTAGTCGAATATAAGAGTTATTCTTTTATCATTTTCATTTTATTTCCCATGTCCATCATTTAAGGATTTGCGTAAAACATAACCCTTTCAAGGGATGTGAAAATAAGTAGATGATACAAATATTTTAACCAACTGAAAAACATACCTAATGTTCCCATCTGGAAGACCAGTGCTGCACGGTTTTGTTGAGGTTACCCAGCCAGGTGTTTACATTGTCAACCACTGCAAACTTAAGTTTCGGTGTTATTACAGCACTTTCAGAGAAAATGTGCATATCTGGGCAATTCTTGACGATAACTTGTGTTAGTTCTGGTAGTTCCAAGTCACATTTGGTGTCGGAGAAGTAATTGAGGATTGGTAAGAATTCAAGCTTTACTTCTTCCAATTTGTTGAGAGAAAGAACATTTATTTTTACATCTCTGTGATCATATGCAACTACCGCCTCCATCATCTTGCAACCAGATATATCTATAGTCATGAGATTTGAAAGACCTTTGAATGTGTAAGAGGAGCACAAGTTTCTCAACTTCGGACACTCATAAACAAGTACGCTTTTCAGGTTTCTAATTGGTGCAGCTTTGGAAGCCCAAACCTCCTCGAGTGAATCACACTTCTCCACTTCTAATTTTTCTAGACTGGGAAATAGTGTTTGCAAATCTGATGGAAATATGCTAACCAATTTGTGACATTTTTCAACTCTAAGAGATTTTAATTTTTGGAAGTGGCTTGTTGGAAGTTGGCTTGACCATAACTTTTCAACACTGTCCAGTTCAGAAACTTCAAGTGTTTCCAGACTAGGAAGCATGACCTGACACAACAAAGACATCAGATATTAATTGAGCTCATGCTTTAAACAGTTTATTCAGATTGCAGAAATAGACTTACTCATTAGCTAGATCTGCTTTAGACGAGTTTTTGTTAAGATGATTGATAGACATTGCAGAAATTGACTAACAAGTTAATATTTAGTTGAAGCAAATGTAACTTCATAACTAGTATATTACTTAATTTACTTGATCAAGGACAGGTGGCCAATGTAACATACTTATCTAGTAGTCATACCTTGTCATTGAACACAGAAGATGGATGATCAGCTGTCTCTTCGGAACAAAAAGTTTTGAAATGTGTTAGCCAACGAAGTCGTAGAACTCTCAGTTGTGGAAAATCAACATGATTAATCCCTCGGCAGAAAAATGTGAGCCTGTTTAATCCAAAAAGGATTACTTCTTTTAATTTGAGGAACACAATCCTTTCTTCATTAGCAGTTACAGAGGGGCGTTGGATTGAGATTACTTCTTCCATCATATGACAGAACTGAATATAGAGTCCTTGCAGATGAACTAGATTTGGAAGGTGACCAGACCAAACTTCCTTGATGTTGCCAACGTTGGTGACCGTCAATTCAGCCAAGCTTGAAAATTCAACCTACAGTATTTTCGATTATGTCAAGAATATTTTCAAAGCAATAATTTAAATGATAGATATTTTTGAGCCGCAAATAAGAATTGAATACGCAAAAAATAAAAGAGAGACTAACAAGAAGCTAGCCCCTTGACTACAAGATTAAGCATAAGGTTTCTGTTGGCAAAGGCATATTCTATTATGAGTAAAGGGTGGCTCTATAGAGTCGATTTATTTTATTTTATTTTATTTTTATTTTTTTTATCTGGGTTCCAACTCTACATTGCGAGCCGATTAATCCCAGGGCAACTACTCTTTTTGGATAGCCCGGAGTCATCGCAGGTGAACCTCCGTGGCCACATGGGGATTAATTTTCTCCCCAAGGTTTGAACCCGGGACCTCTAGGGAGTTACCCACTTAGAAGACTGAATCCAAACCACCGGGTCACTCCATGTGGTTACTATATTAGAATTGATTTAAAAACAGCGTAATGTATAGACATCATAACGGGAGCATATTAGAAACATTGTGAAAGCATATTAACTTATTAAAACTAGCAGAAAGCGGACAGTGAATTTATGTTTCAGAATTCCCATTGATATTGGTGTAAAACCATAGCTACAAAATATCTTGGCCGAAGAAAACTCCGAAGGTGGGTAAGAAGGTAACCAGCAATCCCATCAAAAAGAAACCAAAGCAAAATATTTTATTATGTACTTACAAACTTATGTTAGAGACATCTAGCAGTTCCACATTCAAGAAGTTCTTGTACGAATCTGGGATCTTCGTACAATACACTAATACAGATACTTTAAAAGGTAAATGAGGCAACTTTCCTTCCAACAAGAAAAACAGGAAAATTATTTTGTATGCTATGCCTTTATGATTACTGAAACGTTTTCAACTTATTAAACCACAAAGTAAAAATATACTATTAATGCATTGATGGGGTGCACAATAGAAGAAGTGACGAGATGTTCAAAGTATGGCAAATTGTAGTGCTAGATTGAGATGTGAAAAGTTAAACCTTGTGGTCCACCAGAGATTGAAAGTTAACGCCTTTGTAGTTAGCCTTGGAAGCCAGATTGATCTCCTCAGGACAAAAAGTATGGAAGTTCTGTAAATATTCAAGCTTTAATACCTTCAGCAGCGGAAATTCAACTTGCAGGTTGTTCCCTTGCGAAAAACAAACTAGGCTGATAATATCATTAAGGACCAATTTCGTTAACTTCGGGAATATTAACTTATTTTCAGTGGTACTCGGCTCTGAGGGACTAGGATTATCAATTACTTGGTGCATAATGGTACAATATTCTATATGAAGGCTTTCGAGATGCATCAAGTTCTTTGCTACTGAAAGATTAAAGAGATGGGCCATTTCAGGTAAGACAGACAGATGGATGTTACGTAACCTTGAAAAGGATCTAAGTGGAAGCCCTTGGTCATCGTGTCGTAAAATTCCCTTTAAATGCCACATTTTTTCCATACGTAGTTTTTCCAAACTGCTAAAGACGCCAGAACCATTTGATGAGTAGGTACGATCAGAAAGATACTTTACTTCTTCATTGTTGCAGCTTTCAACGGTCAACGTCTTCACTAGTTGAAAATCACCTGGAACTAGCTCGTTTAGAGCAGTTTTCATACCATCTCCTGTCAAAAATACCTTCTCGGTATTCTTCTGTAATAACTTGTCAATGCCTCCACCTATATGTGTATCCGTAATATCAAGCTTCAGCAAAAGCATCCTGTTATTGAAGGAACGTGATTTTTCGAGATGAACTCCTACATAGATTACATATCTTTGTAGGTTTTCAAAGAGAGAGTTCCTAGCGAGAAAACTTATTGATTTGATGCGAATTCCTAAATAAATCAAGTTAGTCAAGGACTCTAACTCGGTGAGGCTTGCATCATCTTCTTCTTCATCTCCCCACAACTTTGATCCCGTGTCTAATTCTTCAAGTTTAGACAAGCTTGAGATGACACCAGGAGAGATCCTTTCAAGCCAGTGGCAACCACTCATGTCTAGCAGCCTCAAATTAATAAACTTTCCTACCTGCCGAGGCAACTCAATAATATAACAATCTCCGAAGCTCAGTATTTCCAGATTCTCAAACTCCTCAGCCTTGATATCTCCAATATTTTCCATTTTGCAGTTCATGCACAAAGCCAATATGTCTCTTGGCAATGAATCGAGAAATGATGACAATGATAACAGAGACATATTCCATAATTCAACAACTTTTACTGTGTTCATTCTCTCAAACAAGGTATTTATTTTCTCTAGAGAGAGCTTTGGGCATGCAAGTTGCAGAAGTTCTAGTTTATGGAAAATCAGTCCACGTGAAGGAAGATCAGATATCTCATTTGACACTACTGAAACCGCATTATAATTCCCATACGTCATACCTCTGGGCCATCTATCCTCATGAATCACCGCTGCACTGAATTGCCCCGAATTTTGCTCCAACATAGATGCGACTGATATGCCCACAGCACGTACAACACTGTGTACCTTCACCGTAGACTTCCTATCACCACTTAACAATAGATGACGACTTCTGAGTTTATCTGTGAGAGCATGCACCCTGTCCCTTGCATGTATTAAGAAGTCAATCCCTTTATAGAGATCTAACCCCATCCCACATCGTACCAATGCTTCTAGTGAGACATTCGCATATTCTGGATATAGACAACATAAAAGAAAGACTTTCTTGGCTTCCAGATCCTCTAAAAGATCATAACTTACTTGCAGAGATTGATAGACCTCTTCCTTCACCCCTTCAATATTTGCAGGGACTATAGAGCTCTGCAATTTTTTAAGCGTATCCTTCCACACCTCTTTTCTTTTGTCCTTGAGTGCCCTACCAAGGCATACTACAGCAATAGGTAAGCCACCACACCTTTTTGCAATTTCAGATGCAGTCTCATTGAGCTCAGGATCATGTTGTAATGAATCACCAACCATCTCTCCAAGAAGACTCCATGTTTCTGACTCTGTTAATATGTCAAGTGTTAGAACATCATGGCATCCCATTGCTTTGCATGTATCTTGACTCCGTGACGTCAAAATAACTTTGCAGTTTTTGTAATCTTTTCCAAATGGAATTCCAATACTATTTAAGTCAACATGTTTCCACACATCATCAAGTATCACAAGATTTCCCTTCTTGCTTTGTAGTAGCCGATTCCATAGTTCATTAGCCCTTCCTTCTTGAGTCGGTGTTTTGAATCTTAAGCCCAACCATTTTGCAAGATCTTCTTGAACCTTCATCAGATCATGTTCTTTTGACACCGCTGCCATTATGATCTCATCAAACATTTTTTCCGCTTTTACACGCCTGGCAACTTCCCTCACCATTGTTGTCTTTCCTGACCCCCCCATACCACATACGCTGATAATCTGTTTGGTATCATCCTTTAACAAAATCATCAACTGATTTATGGTAGGTATTCTAGATTCGAAGTTTCTAAAATCTCCAGAAGA
The DNA here is from genome assembly GCA_030686995.1 of Artemisia argyi. Taxonomy (NCBI): domain Eukaryota; kingdom Viridiplantae; phylum Streptophyta; class Magnoliopsida; order Asterales; family Asteraceae; genus Artemisia; species Artemisia argyi. Next base: position 77,746,652 of record CM060684.1, on the reverse strand, counting down.
TATGTCTGCCACTGCTGGTGGAGGTGCTGGATAGGATATCTGGTTGGGAACTTCAGATTTCAACACGGCAATCTTTTCTGTCTTCTTCTTAGCCTTCTTGCTTAACATGTAACGTTTTTTAATGTTTGGAAACCAACCATTCCATATACTCTTTCTTTCTTGAACTTCATCGTTGAGAAATTTATTAGAATCATTACAAACGATTTCAACATTTCTAAACCACTGTTCCATCTCAGGTGCAATAACTTCGCCGTTTCTTCTTGCAGCTTCAACTTCTATAGTTTTTCCATCTGATTTGGCCTTCAACTTATCCACTTGTTGCTTAAGACGTTCAATGTAGTTTTTATAGTGTAGCACATATCCCAGATGACGCCCAGTCTCTGCAATAAGCTTTTCCCCAATCGTAGCTATAAGATTACCGGCAGCACTTATAAACACCTCAGCCATTACTTGAGAAACGAATTTGTACTCTCCTTAAAAGATGCTCCTGATGAAAAAAAATAAAATAAAATAAAATAATAAAATGAATAAAAATAAGAAATGTTGATGATATAATATCAAACTACTGATCTATGTATAATGTATGTGTGGCGAGAACGATTGTGACGCCTAAAGAGTAGCTATAGAAAAATTCCAGCTTTATTTCGACTTTGTAGTGATATTTTTGGGATTGTTTCGATTTCTTTTCTCAGCAAAACGTCACATTTAAAACTAGGATTATGATCTAAAAAGACAGTTAACTTGCCATTTTTTACTTTTGTAAACACTTAACTTTTAATTTTTCAATTAAATATATAGAGTCATCTAAACTTCCTTTTGTATGCACCTCCTCATTTCAATCACGGGCAGTTTGGTTCATAAGATATTTTAAATTATGAGAGTTTGTCGAATTCTTTAAAATTGAAAGACTTGATTTTGATTGCCGTTACCAAACCCAATCCACACCCACTGTCCATTACAACAACTTTGTAACACAATTTTCGGTCTACATCGAATACACATAAACTGGTTTCTCATGATTGCAACTATGACCAAATTGCAATTGGGACCAATTCTTCTATCAGCCATAAATCAAGGGAGTGTTTGGTTTGACGGTATAAGTATCAAAGAATAGCTTTTATTCCTACTGTGATTCCCACCAAAACTCACAGTAGCCATAAGTAGTTCAACTAAATTGAAAGGTAGGGGTTTCTGTGGTCGGAAAGTGGTGGTTGTTGTTGTTCTGAAAGTGGGTTCGGGATTGAAAATTCGATTTCGAGCCACAGCTTTTTAAATTCTGAATTTATTTGGGTTTGTTGAAGGATTAGTGGCGGGATTCAATGAAGTTGGAGGTGATTTTGCAGATTTGCTTTCTTTATTTTTCATTTTATTTATTTATTATTAAAAAAAAAATTAAATGGGCATTGCCCAAGAAAGGGTTTAAGTAGAGGTGACAATTTCTGACCCGACACGAAACCCAACCTGAAACCGACCCAAAATTTAATAGGTTCGGGTTGAGCTAAATAGATTTTGAGTCAGGTTTGGGTCGACATGTCTAACCCGTTTATAAAACAGGTCAGGTTCGGGTTGAGAATAAAATAAACGGGTCGACCCGCCAACCCGTTTAAGTTTTTTTTCTTAATTTAAAATTATTTATATTTAATTATACGGGTTAAATAGGTTAAATGGGTTGATCCGCTAACCTGTTTAACCCATTTAACTAGTGTAATGTGCTAACTTTTGTATATAAAACGGATCAAATGGGTCAACCCGAAACCCGTGAACTAGCTCATGGTTTACCACCTGACTAGTTAAACACTGATCAGATACACTTAGCGTACATTTAAAGATACTTGCTAAGTATGATGAAGGATCTGACTGAAGTTCTCAAATACACTTATGTAGGAGTAATTTGAGATAAAGCAAAGCGGGAAACCCTTGTGAAGATAAGGACTTATCGATAGCAGGGAAAGCAACTTGCATGTATAAAAGTTGTCAGCATAGTAAAGCAACCCTAGCCACACAAATGCACGTGTACCTTACTTCTGGTTTGCTTCTAGTTTAGAAATCACTATTCTCTCGTAACTATTAACGGTGTATCTCCATAGTACATAAAGGGACGATAGTAGTAGTGATAAGCAATCGATTCCACCACTAGAATCTTCCTACTCGTCTAAGTGGAATTTTCCTCTTCATAACTTGAAAAATATCATTTGTAATTACCAGGGATAGTATTCCGCAACTATCCCTCGTAAAGCCTTCACCTTAACTACTAAGTGAATACAGTCGTAATGTACAAATGGGTATTGTGTAAACATGTCCTTATTTCTAATGATCATCAGTTATTTTCATATGCTCAAACTGTTGTTCATACGACTCATGGTTTTGCACAAATATATCGAACCAACAAGTTTGCACAATATGTATAATAAAGTGTATATATTTTTTTAATTTTAATGGCGTTTTAAAAATAACATTTATTATAAGAGTTGAAAAGTCAATAGTTAGTTATTGTCATAGAACTTTTTTTTTTTTTTTTTTTTTTTTTTAATTATATTAAATTATATTGTATTTTTTAATTGGGTTTTTTGTTTTGTTTTGTTTTTTTAACATGTTTACAAAAAGTGCTTTAAATTATTGTAACTAATGTTATTATAGCTATACTTATTAAAATTTGCATTTATTTATGATGGGTACGCTGCAAGCTATTGATTTATAGCAAACCATACACAATTCCATAATATTTTAAGACTTTCATTTTAGGAACATCTCAAATACTTTATGGAGAAATGATGCCTACATTACAACGTACGCAATTGCCTACATTTCCTTTGTAAAAATTAAAAAAAAAAATATTGTTCAGTCCTACAGTAAGTCCATGATACATGTTTTTCCCCTGTTCCTCCCTTTTTTCTCAAAAGAAATGTAGGCAATTGCCTACAATGTAATGTTTGCATCATTTCCCCATACTTTATAATGTAGTATACATAATAGGTTTATTTAGTTAAATGATGTCATGTCAAACCCATCATGTAACGGTGTAGGAAGTTTTAATAATTTTTCATATTTAATAGGAATATTAAAAATTGAGTGCTTTTAAAAATAAAAAATTTCAAGTTGGATTATCCCTTAAAATTATTATTAAGAATTCCGGTTTTCAATTCAATTTTGAACATTATAGTAGTCGTAAAGATTATATGTTTAATGTGTGGATTAGTAGGATATGATGTTCAATAAATTATTTTAGTTATGACTTGAGATATATTATGATAGTAATAAGAGCATGCTTATATGATGCTATTATTATGACACCTAATCAATGTGATAAAACTTACATGATATGTCGTGAATTTATTAATATCATAGAATCTCTCAAGAAATTTCTAGAACAATTGAAGTAGAAAATTATGAGGGTTGGTTAATAGAATGATATATGTGTTTCTTGATGATTTATGATGTATTATGAGTACATGAAGGATTAGTTATGTGTTTATGTATAAGATCATGGTTTAAAATATGATGACAAAATTATGAGGTTTATGAGTTTTGATAAATTAGGGGTTTTCGTATGAATTATGAACTGAGAATGATTTGGTATGTATTAAGTATGAGGTCATGGTTTATAGAAGTTATGAATGATTTTCATAAACAGTACATTATATGTAGGATTATATGTTAATTAGATATGAGTAGTATGTATAATATTGTTAAGTGTTGCCCATCTCAGTGTTTAAACTTTAAGTAATATAGAATGGCTTGGACAACAGAAATTTTGATATGAACTTAGAAGATAGACAACCATTGATAGTTGAATCCAGTGAGCAAACAAGATAAAGGAAACCACACCAGAACAGATGGGAACCCATTTTCGTGATGGAAAGACTATGTCTAATGCTATATGAGCCGAAATAAGGGCAATGGTATATGAAGAAGTTGGTCGAGTACATGAAAAAGTGATACCCACTCTTTTTGGAGAAATCACTGAGTTTATTAAGCAATCGATAAGCGAAGAGCTTGAAAACAAAAGAGTTTATCAAGAAGATGTTTCGATGAAAAGACAATAAATGGATACATGAAATAGTAAAAGAATAGAATATCCGATCTGTAGAAACTGTAGGAGAATGCATTTAGGGAAATTTTAATTGGGGTCAGATGGTTGTTATCGGTGCAGTCAAACGAGGTATATTAGTCGATCATTCCTAAGTAACGAGCCTTGTAATGGTGTCTCGGTCCAACTTAAGGCCTACGAAAGCTTTAAGTTTAGGGATAAATACCCCCTCCTAGTGTGTTAGGAGGTTTAATAATGCTAGTCCAATAGATAAACATAAGTCCATAGAGAACCCATTGGGCTTAGCCCAGTTCTCGGTGTAGCATGCGGCCTATTAAGGCCTAATTTCTCAAGTATAAGTACTCCTAGTGTGTTAGGAAGGTGGGAGTTTCATTTATCTTATTTCAATTCACACACTTAAGTGTGTGTGGTTTTTGCTCTCCATTTTCTCTCTCTATCTGTACATCCTTGCCCTCTCTCTCTCTAGATAGCCATTTGCGTGTGATTTTGATACCAAATGAGATTCTACAATTACCAAAAAATGTACTATTCATTTCATATTTATAATTTATCTCCATCAACTTTATCTAATTTTTGTGTGTGTTTAAACTCACGTAAATTAAACTTTTGCACATAAGATATTGGTCTAATCTCGTGACAACGTGATGGCAATATAAGCTTGTTGTATTCAAAAGCCAAAGCCGGTGACTACCCTGTTCAAGTGGGCAGGTGCATAGGGTCATCAAAATTAAGGGAGCATCAGAATCTGTTATGACCTAAGTATTGATACTCCATTTCCTTGTAAGCGTATCATGTGATTTCCCTCTACTGCTCCCTAATAGGGATAAGAAATGGGTTAAACCCGATCCGAAAACCGAATAAGGGTAAAACGTGAACCGAGTAAAAGCTATTGAAACCGAACTGAATAAGGTTGGTTTGGTTCGGTTTAGATATTTTGAACCGAATAAGTGTGTTTTGACCCAAACCGAACCAAACCGAGTAAACCGAAATAATTATACAAAACCGAAAACCAAACCGAACCGAGTAAATTGAAATAATTATACAAAACCTAAAACCGAACAGAAAAGGTAGGTCCGGTTTAGTTCAGCCCAGTTTCAATCAGTTCGGGTGGGTTTCTGGGTGATTTTGCTCAGCCATAGTTCCATAGTTCAACAATATTTAGCGCGTAAATATATAGTCATTTCCATCGAGTCCATAACAAAAACTTTTCCTTGATTATTAGTCGTATGAGTGACATGGTTGGAACAACGTATATGCGCTTGTTTTGATTAAAAGAGAAAAGAGGACGTTTTTAACTAATTCATTTATACGCATAGGCGGAGGGTAATGGAGACCAAATAGGGTGGTGACTCTCCAACATAAGTATATTTTAATGCTATTTGTATATTAGGAAAATATATATTAGCTTTTGGTCTTCTAAAAATACAAAATGTATATCTTTGGCCTTTTCAGAAAAAAATTTCTAGCTCCGCTACTGTTTATACGAACAAAATGTTTAAGGACCTTGATAAAGAGACTAGCTAGAATGGATATTGGCATGGAAAAGTTGGGGCTACTGCAAATGGTTTCAGACCACAAATAATTTCTAGGCATATTCCATTAAGAAAAGGATCCTTAAAGCCTTTCTACATCTTATTTCATGCTCTAATGCTTTCAGCCTTTAAATGATTATATATGCTGGAAACATTTACCATTTTACCTCAATATTCCTAAGTCTATGAGCCAATTAAAAAACAAGGATGATAATTTTGGACTATGAAATTTAAATACCCAATTAACTTCGTAAAAAGAAATGAGTTTATACGAAACTTTGGTCTTCTATTAAAAACAATATTTCAGATGCTCAAATTAAATACTAGGGGTGGGTGTTCATAATTCCCTCACAAGAACCGAAAACCAAAACCAAACCGTAAAGGGAAAAAAAAACGAATCAAATTTGTTACTGAATCGAACCGAATTAAATATTCAGTTTTCTGTTTGGATATGATTTTGGTAATCTAAACAAAAAATCGAATCAATATATATATATATATATATACACACACACACATACATAAAACGAGCATTAAAACTCTTTCATGGTATAAATATAATAATTTTTAAGCTTGAAATTTTCCTTTTTGCTAAAAATCTAGATAAATAAATAATTAATTAATTAAAATTAAGTAATTCAAGTTATTTGGTTCGGGTTCGATTTCGATTTCGGTTATTCGAGTCAGCTTAATCAAATTTAAATTCGGTTAGGTTTGGTTTGTGGTTTTCAGTTTTATCTGAATTTAACCGAACTAAGCGAACCAAATAAACCGAACAACCGGATAACCAAACCGATGAACATCCCTATTAAATACTATTTTCTGAACCGTGCACTCACAGGGTTTGTACGAATAGGATAACAGGTAATAATATCTTGGTAACTTGGTTTTAAAGTTAAATATTGTGTCAATATATAAATTCATGATTAATTTTTAAGATTTGTCTATAAAATTATATTAAATTTTTAATACTTATACAGTTATAATACCCGTGCACATGAGTTTTTACATAATTTTTCATTATGTGTTAATATCAATTAATATTTTATATGAATTTTTGTTGCATGAGTTAATTGACTTTGTTTAAGTGTCATGATGTTTATATTGATCTTATTTAAATTAACTATTTATAGCATGTTGTAGACATTATGTGTGTTTAGTAGCACATAATAACCTTGAAAAAACATGTGGCGTTGTTATATGTATAATCTTGTCTATTTATCTTCATCTTAAGGTAACGTGTGAGGTCGCATTTTCATTTTGATACTTATATTTATAATAATAATAATAATTTAAGTCGATTTTTAAACTCGTGCGCGGGTTAAAATTATAAAGATAAATAATATGAGTCGTTATTTAGTGCGAATAGTTAAAAAAGAATACATTTTTTTGGATATCTTTACTTAATCTCATAAAAAGGAATAACATTAGTCATTCGCAAATATATAATCTCGTGTATTCAATTAAATGTCACAGTAACTCATATTTTTTTATTTATAATTTCATGCAAATACATTAGTTTTATATACTAATAATAATATTTATTAATAGTAGCAACACATTGTTGCGTATATATATATATATATATATATATATATATATATATATATATATATATATATATATATATATATATATATATAAAGTATAAAGATATTTATTAAACTTAAAAAGTTATTAAAATACATGGACTTGATATGTTTTATTTTATTTTATTTTTTATTTTTTAATTTAACAATTAAAGTTTTGTTAATTACCCATCTTTTTTTACAAAATTGACACATATGTTTTTTTTAACACATGTTATAAATTAAACTAAAACCTAATGATTTGAGCAAATTGAACTTCAATTGTAACTTTTATTGCCAATCATCGTTGATTTTGACACGTGTCAAAATAGAGTAACCTAATTAGTCCATTCAATAAAATTGTTTTGACAAAATTGCTCCGAAATAATATAATTCTTTTATTATATAAAATATTTTTGTTTAGTCATAAAAATTGTGCATAATATAAGCTAATCTCTACATTAAGTAATTACGTACTATTTACCAGTATTCACTGTTCTGCCTCCTTATTGCATGTTTTCATGAACAACATGAAAGAGCTTAGATATCTTGTCGATCTTCTATAAGGATCCCCGATTTTGTTGACATGGCGACATAATTTATTTGAAATATATGAATTTGGGTTCTTTTCGCGTAGGTACGGATGGAAAGAGTTTGGATGGTAGAATAACTTGATATTGCCTATGCTAGACATGGTATTAAAGGAATGAACCTATAAATAATAGCAAGTCGATTGTTTTTTCTTGCACAAGTTATGTAAGGGTGCAGTATTCTTCAAGTCGGTTTCCTTTTCCTTATGGATTATTCTTCCTCTTTTGTTACAAAAAACTTTTTTTGTTTTTTTTGTTTTTTTTTGTTTTATTCTTTGGTCAATATAGTGAAGAACCTTTATACCTTTATACAAGAATATTTTTTGGCGTATATTTGTACATTTAAAGCTTCATGTAATGTTTAATATAAACTTATCAAGCTATAATAATATTAGAACCAACTGAAAATGTTAAGTACGTATCGATCTTAATTGAACTGTTTAAACCATAACTACAACATCGACATGCTTCTTAACAATAATTTTTTATTGAAAGTTATTTCTAGGCTTAGCGGTCTTTCGATTCAAGCTGGTTTCCAGGCAGGACCTAACACTAACCTCATCGTTGACCAGTTCATTATTATTATTATCGTTGTTTTTGAAAGGCTGACCGGTTTATAATGTCGGTTTAATCAATAAAAGGAACTACCTAGCTTTATTTATGAGTCTGCCACCGAGTGTATCAGGAAATAAAATTGTCGATATGGCTGTCACATATAAGTACATGAGCCATATCACTTGGTCGAACAAAAATTTTTTCTCTGAAATATGGACACCTAAGTCAAAACCATGTATACATAGCTCGCAGAAAACCCAATCTCGCAATTATAAAGAAACAAATCCTGGTTGCTATCCTTTAACTGTTTATTCTAATAATGATTAATTATAGGCATCTTAGCTAGCAATGAGAATATCATTCTTTTGAGTATCTTTCGGAGTGCTATTCAAGTATTTGTGGAAATTACTTTAACGTGTGTTCTTAAGTTAGCCAAATGTGGTGATATCCTTGACTTGTTCAATAGAAAAGGACATATATTCTTTTCTTGCGTTGAAGTACATACCGGATGAATTGTATAGGATGATATTATGTTGAGAAATTTTTGAAAGTAGCTCTTTTTTTTATCTTTGGGTTCATTTTTTAGTAAAACAAATTAATGGTTTTTAAATTTAGTCTCGTGCGACCGTTACACTGTGCGACTTTATAGATTTCTTAGCACGCATCCAAAAGTTGTTGGAATGTTTTTTGCTAAACCGAAATGACATTTGTTTTGTGCGACTAAGTTTCTTTTTTGCTTAACCTACATGACTTTTTTTGTCTTATTATAAAAGTTGAGACCCACCATTAACATTTTTTTTTCCTTTTTTTGAAAATTTAATTCGTTTTATTAGAAAAGTGGTTCTCACTTTTTTATAAGACAAAAATGTCATGTCGATCTAGCAAATAAAGAAAAGAGTAAATTAGACCATTCGTCCCTGTGGTTTGATCCAAATCACTACCGTAGTCCCTGATATTTTTTCTTGCTTTTCTGCTTCTTATGGTTTACATATTGCACGCTGTCAGTCTTTATCGCTAACTGTCGTTATCTTCTCCATTAGCTCCCAATCGTCAAGTGGAAACGTTATCCATTAACCAAACGACCGTTTGCAATGTTAGTTCTTTATACTAACGACCGTTTCTAATTAACTCAAATTCTGGTTTTATTAAAAAAAATCTTTTCTGTGCGGTTTTTATTGTTTTCGCCGTTTTCATGCATTTTCTTAGTTCTCATCCGTTTTTATACGTTTTCGTCCGTCTTTATATGTTTTCATATGTTTTTCTTGTGTTTTCATTCGTTTTTTTACGTTGCCATATGGTTTTATCCGTTTTTGTCTGTTTTTCGCCTCTTTTCATGCGTTTTTGTTCGTTTTTATATATTTTTGTCCGTTTTTATATGTTTTCGTCTGTCTTTATATGTTTTCGTCTATTTTTATACGTTTTCCTTTGTTTTTTACGCTTTTGTCTGTTTTTATTACGTTTGCATCCGTTTTTAAACGTTTAATCCGTTTTTATACATTTTTGCTTGTTTTCACCCATTTTCTTGCGTTTCTTTACGTTTTCTTACGTTTATGTCCGTTGTTATACGTTTTTGTCCATTTATATACGTTTTCGTCTATTTTTGTACATTTTTCTCTCGTTTTCGTACTTTTTCTCCATTCCATTTTCATATGTGTTTATACACTTTCATTCGCAAGAAAACGTAATAAAATAGCGTAAACATATAAAAACAAATAAAAACATATATATATATATATATATATATATATATATATATGTGTGTGTGTGTGTGTGTGTGTGTGTGTGTGTGTGTGTGTGTGTGTGTGTGTGTATAAAAACGAATAAAAAAGCAAGAAGAACGTATATAAACGAATGAAAAAAATAAAAAAAAGGTATAAAAGCAAATGAAAACACAAGAAAAATGGACAAAAGCGTAAATAGGAGGAAAACGTATAAAAATAGACAAAAACGTATAAAAATGGATAAAACCGTATGAAAACGTAAAAAAAAAAACATATAAAACATATAAAACGTAAGAAAAACAGACGAAAACGTATAAAGATGGACGAAAATGTATAAAGACAGACGAAAACGTATAAAGATGGACGAAGAGATATAAAAACGGACGAAAACATATGAAAATGTAAGAAAACGCATGAAAACTGGCGAAAACGTAAGAAAATAGGCGTATACAATAAAAATCAAAATTTGAGTTAATTAGAAACGGCTATTAGTATAAAGGACTAACGTTGCAAATGATCGTTTAGTTAATGGGAACTTTATCGTCATATACGGTCGGATTATAAATAAATCTAAAGTAAAGGAAATAACTTTTGGTGACAAAAAGTTGTCGTAAAAACTATTTATTAAATATACAACATTTAAGTAACTAACTCGATTTATTAAATTTAGGAGTAAACTGCAAAAAATATCTTTGAGGTTTTCTGAATTCGTACGTTTTGCTCACTGTTCTATTTCTGCAAATTATGCCACTCCTGTTTATTTTTTCTTGCAAATTGTGTTCCTCGGTCTAACGATCGTTAAAAAATCTCGTTAATTACTGTTTTAAATCGGGGTATTTTAGTCATTTCACCTTTCCCGCTTTTTCTTGAATATTTAATTAATTATTCTTCGCGCTAGTTTCAAGAAACCCTTATTTTTCAGGGACATAATTTGCAATCTAAACTTTTACTTCATATAAGTTATCATCTGGTTTATCTCTCACTCATTCACCCTCCACTACCGATCGAAACTCACACATACAAACATACACTTTTAAGAGCAAGATGATCATCTATCCATGCGGTAAGTTTGCCAAACTCAGAATTAGTTGGACTGGCAGAAACCTAGGCTAGAGGTTTTGGTGCTGCCTGACTTTGGTAAGACTCCTTATAAATAATTCCATTGTGTTATTTATACTAAATGTGATTCAATGTGTCATGTTTATATGATCTAGGGTACCAACTGTGGCTTTATCGTATGGGCATTGTTGACATAAATAATGCATAAAAACGTTATTTATATTTTTTGATATCTCTATGTTTTGACGATCACAAAATGTAAAATCATCAAACGTAAGATTACTACGTAAACAAGTATTAAGATAGTTTATATCATTATATCCAACTTAATCACTTAAGGTATGAATAAACAAGTGCTTAATACATCTCATGATCAAAGGGGTATTTAATTAATTATTACAAAGTTTATTTAATTATATAAACATATTATATATTTTTGAAAAACACTTTTGGTAATAAAGAAAAATATTTTAATCATACTAAATATATTAATTCAAATTTTTAACCAAAATCAGTTAGTTTTTCACCAAATAAACTTTCTCCACTAAATGACATATTTTCTGGCCGTTACAGCTGGGCGGCCCCCTTAATTATAAGGGGCGGTCCCCTTAAAATTAAGGGGACCGGCCAGGCTCCTGTGTCAGAATCTGTCAGAATTTTTCTCCTATAAATACCACCTTAAATATGAAATTTTTCCCCACCTTTTGCACAAAAATTTCAGATCTAAAGTTCTCTAAACATCTTCCAAAACCCTTTGATCATTAGAATACTAATCCTTGTTTCAAGTGATTCAATCCCTTCTCATCCATCCTCATCCAAAGTGCAAAAGAAGAATACTCCTTCTACAACTAAGTTCTAGAAGTATTGAAGAGTAGTTGTGTATATTGTGTATATTATTTGTGAAGTTGTGTTGTGCTTGTAATAAGTAGTTTAGAAGAAATAGAAGTTGTGTAGGGAGAAGAAGTTGTTTAGTAGTGAAGTAGAGTATTTGTGAAGAAGATAGGTGTGAAGTAGATAGGTGTGAAGAAGATAGGTGTGAAGAAGTTGTGTAGAAGTTGTGATTAAGTTGTGACGAAGTTGTGGTGTGTACATTGGTGTGTAAGGTTTTCTCCGCCATAAGGGAGGTTGTTGACATAGTGAAGAAAACTCTCGAGTAGGTGACTCGGGGAGTGGAGTAGGAACAAGGAAGGTGACCTTGTAGCCGAACCACTATAAATCCTTGTGTTGTGGTTTGATCTTTCCAACTCTTTTCATTACTTATTCATTTACTTATACAATATTAGCTTAGTTAGTTTGTTACTATATAATTGTTCATATAGTGCAAGTATTGAGATCACATAAACTAGAATCGAAGTTTTTAAAACAAACTTGTTTTTATAAATTTTAAAACGGACGTAAAACTATTCAACCCCCCTTCTAGTTTTCCACAATTGGTATCAAGAGCCAGGTCTTGCAAGATCTTTAAAATATATTGTATTTTAAAACTTGTAACGATCTATGGAATCTGAAAAATATTTAGAAGGGCAATCTATGCAAAGACCACCACTATTTGAAAGTGATGGATTTTTATATTGGAAAAATCGATTCGAAACTTATGTGAAATCAAAAGATCTAGATCTTTGGCATGTTATCAGACCTTTTTTTTCGGTGCGTGGTTTCCTAGCCGGACGTGGTCGTGTATCATCACCGAATAGCTATTGGTTGCTTTGACTGGGGACGTCTCCGGTTAAGTCAATCGGTGCCGACGCGTCCCATTTTGGACATGCCTTCAAAATTAACCACGCATCCTCTTGAATAAACGAAACACCTTTATGCTCGTCACGATACAATTTTCTAGCATGCCTTATATCATCCACTTCACTTTCACCACTTGTTTGCAAACGTTTAGCACATTTGTAAATTGCTAGAAACTTTTGGCAATTTGTGTTCTCCGTATGCCACTTACTTGTTATCATATCCTTGTTACGAACTTGAAAATTTTTCAGGTTGAACTCGTTCATAACCCGATACCAAAACGTGTTGCCCTTTTGACAAACTCCAATATTCTTATCCTAAAAAACAGCCATGTAACACGTGGCAAGTAAAACTTCCTCTTCTGGTGTCCAATATAACGTAGTACCACTCACGTCGGGATTTTTTCATCATACACCTCGAGTTCTTTGGCTTTTTTTGCCATACGTTTACCTCCACGCTTGTGTTTTCTTGGAGACGTAGCTTCGGGGTCCACAAACGTTGCTTGTGAGGATTGGGTTTGTGGTGTTGGTGGTGTTTGTTGCTCGTTTTTATTTTGTTGGAAATTTTGTTGCCACATGAACATCGATTGTTGTTGTTGTTGTTCGGGTATCAAATTAAGTGGGCTAGGATTTAAAGAAGATCTGGCATTCGGGTTAGGGAAAACATTTCCAAAACCCATTAAGTTCAAAAAACATGGATCGTCACGACTTGATATTGTCTTTTTATTTTTATTTTTGCACAAATATGAGTATATGAGTTGTTTTTTTTGTTGGTGAAAATAGAAGTATAGGGTGTGTGTATTTATAAGGGTTTAAAAAAAATATTTGACAATTTTTTTAAAAAATTTGGGTTGTCTACAAGTTTTTCTAGTATGTTGGGATGTGAGTTTGGTGGTTGTCAATATGGTAGCGTGTATGGTTAGGATGTTGGTCGTTTGTATTTTTGGTATGCTTATTTAGGATGTGGTTAAACCCTGTTTTGTAACGACCTTTTAATGATAATGATATTATTAATGTTAACGTTTATATTGGTCAAATGACAATGTATATATAATGGGTTAATTTTGAGAGTACTTATTGGTATATTATGTATTTTCTTCTCATTTGTTGAACTCTGTTGACTATAAAAGTGAAACAAAAAATTTTGACTGGTGCTGGTGTGGATGGCTAGTATGAGTAGAAGTTTTGGTCTATGGGTTCAATAAGAATTGGTGGAGTAGAAGGAGTGTTTAGGGTATTTGTTGAAGATGAAGAATTGTCAGTGTGAGGAGTTTTAGGTATAGAGGGAGTTGGACTGCTTGAGATTGTGCTGTATGGGATCATTTTTAGCACAATTGACTAAAAAAGTCAAAGAAAAAACTATGACTGTTTTAAAGTATGTAAGTCAAGTTTTGTAACACCTCCAAAAATGGATCACAACAGAAGATAGTGTTACTGGGGTGCTACTTCATAATACAGAGTTCAAGTTATAGAGAATGACCTTTATATGAGAAGTTTTGAAAAGTTATCATTCGATAAATGATTCAGAGTTACAATATGAGGTTCCAAAATGTTAAGTTACATATACATCTTCAAAAGATTATCGAATGGTAAAATAATGCCTCAAAGTCTTCAAAATGTTATGAGACTCGAATGCTTCAAAAGTAAGCTATCGCCTTATGAACCTAAGAAATACATGCTAAAAGGGTCAACACGAGGTTGGTGAGTTTATAGGTTTATATAAATAGCAATACCGAGTAAAAATAATGTGAGTTCAATAGAAAGTTTGTGACCATTGTGTCGCTCAAATGTCATAAAAATCAAGTTTACCTTTAAGTAAATTAGTAATGTGGACCACAAGGGTTTTGAGTGATTAATTGTTCACATAAAAAAGTCAAGTTTAGTATTACTGACCACTGCTTTACTCACAGCGTCATAAAAATATCAGAAAAGTAGGACCATAAGCAAAGCTTGTGAACATTGTAACGCATATAATGTCACACAAAAAGTCTATTGCGTTAGCACTAAGTTCATGCAACCGAAGCTACAACAGTGGAGCATGCTATCAAGCACGTTAAGTAAAGGCCCAAGCAAGTGTTTATCCCGTGACACTCGTAATTTGACATGTTATACGTTCACATTTGGCCTATCAAGCCAAAACAAAAGCGAGAGTCACCCCAATAGATCTATTTATAGCATTCGCGCTTCATAACAGGAATTGAATTTTCATGAGAGTGGGCATAAGGGATACAAGGGCTTAGGCTGATCGTCGTAATAGTTTATCAAAGCATATGTTTCAGTTTCTGTTCTATACAAGAGTTTGCATGTTTCTCACCCCAAAGTTTGTAAAGCAAGTATAAGTTTAAATTGGGGCTAGAACCTCCCATATATGTTTCAAGCACTTGTGTCCATAAGTAAGAAATCAAGTATGTAATGAGTAAGTAAGTAATGCATCTGAGAAATCGAGCAAATATTAAAGTAAGGCAGAAAATGTTCCCGTGTAAATAAATCATGTATGAGAGTAATTTGAGTAAAGAGTTCGAGTAAAACAAATAAGTAAAGTGTGCATGTATTATTATCCCAAAATAGCTTAAGACAAGTAAAGTAGGCGCCATGAACTCACCTTGAGTGAATGGACTGTTACGGAAATAACTGATCACAAAATAAAGTGCAACGGTACGGGGCCACGACCTAATAAGTAATGATGTGTCTTAGAAATATGATATATGTAAATGAAATGATGCACATGCATTTTGTAAAAGTTTGTATCACCATTATATGTTTGTGTGGTAGCATTATATGACGAAATAAGCTATACGACAAAGTTTTTCATTTCTATGTATATATAAACTTTATAAAAATTACCACAAGTAGTTGGTTTAAAGAATATTTTGCAAAAATCACAACGCCAACCTTAATAAGCTCAAATTGTAAAACACTAAACCAACGACCAAAATTTATCCAAGTAAGCTCAACACGATCAAAAATTCAATAATAAGCCAAAGTGGCCACACATTAGACTTTTTACACATTTTCCTAAGCCAAAGTTGCCGCGGATTGGACTTTTTAAACATTTTACATCAAAATAAGCCGAAGTGAAAGCAGATTTGACTTTTTAAATATTATACATCAAAATAAGCCAAAGTGGCCGCGGATTGGACTTTTTAAACATTTTACATCAAAATAAGCCGAAGTAGCCGCGGATTTGACTTTTTGTCGTTATTTTTAGAAGATAGGTTTAAGTAATATTTGTAAGTGTAAAATTCTAGCAAATATTTGGCATGACCCGTTTGTTTATACTTATTTTACCAAAACTCGGATTGTTCCAGAAAATGACTTATATATCCAAAATAAACTCATTTGCCAAACACAAAACCAAATTGTCAATATATTTTTTTGGGTAAAGGGCATTCCACCCGGTAAAATATATTACTAAAAAAAAGTTTAAAAACAATGGAATGTGGCTGAAGTACCCCATTAACCGCAAGCAATCACTTGACACAATTAACTACTAAATCATTTATGACATGCCATGAATACCAACTAGCTACAACCAACTAGATCACCAAACCAAAACCAACATTAAAAAATATGAAAAAAAGAAAAGACAACCTAGTTAAGACAAAAATCTTGAATTCTAGCAGCCTTTAATTATGCAGGAGAGAGGCCAAATAGCCAATATAAACTCATGATAAGCTCTAATAAGCTAATACAACACTAAAGGTTCCAACTTTATTCAATGAAAAGCTCGAATAAGCTATACCCGATGTTTTATTACAATAATAATTCCAAAATAAACAACAAAATAATCCGAAACATATGAGTTCAAGAATAAGCCAAAATAAGCTAATAAGCTACATGACCAAATAAGCTATATCAAATACCCCTTTTACACTTTTATGTAACCAAATAAACCACACAAATATAATAATACAATTTTCCCCAAAATATTTCATATATGTCGTGTAGAAACTAGAAGGGGGTTGAATAGTTTCACCATTTTTAATTACGTTTTGAAATTTTTAGAACTTTTTATTTTTTTTGAAAATCGTTTGATTAAAAAGTTATGTGATATCAATCAACAATCTATATGAACACAATAGTTATGCATAAAGTAAACTATATGAATGAAGGAAAGATAAAGGAATAGAACAACCAAACCAAGACATGAAGATTTATAGTGGTTCGGCTAGAAAGCTCAATCTTCGCCCTACTCGACTCCTCGAGTATCACACTCGAGAGTTGACAATCACTATGTCAACAAACTCCATTCAGGTGGAGAAAACCATACACCTTTGCTTAAACCAATTTCCAACACAAAGCGGAATGTCGAGTTTTAATCCTAGCTATAACCAATCTACACAACAACACACACCACTACACCGACATACACCTCACCTACTTGGACTTCCACACAATCAAAGTCTACACACATGATAAAGATTTATTTGATACCTTTTTAAGGGGTCATTTAAGCCTAAAATTGTGTTTATATGATCAAACATTGCCTAAAATCGTTTCTTTTTGCATTTTAGGTACTTGGGACGCGAATTCAGGAATTTGTAGCTTTTTGGACATTTTTGGGCGAAAAAGTGAGGAAAACAACAAAGTCACGAAAAGACTGTCAGAAATAAGGCCTGACGGCGTCAAGTTAGACCTTGTGGCGTCGTCACTTGGAGATTTAGAGCTAGAAGATTTTACACACGTCGCTTCAGAAATCTCTGGAAGATTACAACCTGACGGCGTCAGGTGCATTTCAAGGAAGGGAGCCACGTTTTAATTTTTTTAGAGATGGCTCAGAAAGATTTATGAAGGACGGCATCAGCCCTAAGCTAACGGCGTCAGAAGTTAATGAGTGATGGCGTCAGAGCGGCTACTTGCACAAGACGAAACCCTAATCACGATGGTCTGACGGCGTCAGGACCTATTACTTGACGCCATAAGCTTTGTAAATCTATATATAGTTTTTGATTTTTATTCATTAAGGGTGACACTTTTGGGAGACCTAAACCCAAGATGAATTTTGCAGTATTCTTAAGGCTTTTACAGCCTCTTTTCATCCATGTTTAATTGAAGTTAAGTATTCCTTTAATCATTCAATATGTCTATGTGTTGTTTGATTATGTGTTTATCTTCTCTTCTCTTTAATATGCTAGCTTAATTTCGTTAGTGTTTGCTTAGATCTAATGAAACCTAGTTATCGATAATTGATGCGTTGTCTATTGTTTAGTTGATTGATTCATGTTAGGCTAAGAAAACTGGATGACTTCCTTTGTGTAACTAGCTTGAACATCTTAGAAAACATAACCATATGTACAATTGATTAGGCGAAAAATGAACCACTTTTAGGGGGTCATTTAAGCTCGGAATTGAATTTATTTGATCAAATATTACCCTAAATCGTTCCTTTTGTGATTTTAGGTACTTTGGGAGTGAAATCTGGAAAAGGAAGCAATTCAGACGTTTTTGGAGCATAAAAGTGAAGAAAACGCCAAAGACTTAATTTTTCATGCTGAGAACAGTACCTGGCGGCGTCAAGAGGAAATTCATAACGGCGTCAAGAGTAAAAGTGGTGACGATCCAGTACAAACCTGACGGCGTCACAACAAGGGCGTCAAGAGTTAAAATCATGACGACCTGCATAAGGAGACTACATGACGGCGTCAGACCCAGATCTAGGCAGTCCGAGGAACTATTTGGCGGCGAGATGACGGCGTCAGACATTTGTTCTTGACGCCGTCACCTTCTAAACTCTATATATAGTTTTCTATTTTTCATTCATTAAAGGGGAACTTGTGTGGAGAAACCCTAGGGCCAAACTTTGTACATATTTTACAGCTTTTTCAAGGGTTTTCAACCCTTGAATCCTTTCATGTGCTATTGAGATAAGTCTTCTCTTAATTCAATCAATATGTCTATGTGTTGGTTGTCTATATCTTGTGCTTGTCTTGATTTCAACATGCTAGGCTAGATTTATCTTGTGTTTGCTTAGATCTAATGAAACCTAGATGTTAATTATGTGTTGATTACTTGTTTATGGTTGTATTGGATGAATGATTTCAATGTTAGGCTTAAGAAAACTGACAAATCTCCATTGTGTAACATGCTTGAACGTCTTAGGAAACATGAACCGATGTGTACTAGGTTTTATTGGTTGTATTTAATGCATGAGTAAATTCTAATGATCACATGTTAGGAGCTTCTTAGCCGGCTCGACATAGGAGTGAAGTAGGCACTCATAGGATTGGGGAAGTAAGTACGCCACCCCATGAATGGTATTAAGGAATACAATCCGTCATCCACGTAACTATAACAAGTAATTAACGTGTAAAAGATATCTAGGGAGTAGTGAAATCTAAGTAAACACATTTCTCCCACATATTGCTCACAACTTTAGTATAATTTAGTTTATTTTCATTTATAGTATTTTATTTTGATTGCATCTTAGTATTGGGTTAGTTGACTAGCAACTAATTCCGCCCTAATCCTTCAAACCCGAGATTTTAACTTGCTTTTCTAAAAATATAAAAAAATACAAAAAGAATCATCCCTCATCTCTAGACCTAGTCTTTAGGTTTTCTAATCCTAGCGACACTATTCCTAGCTGAACGATCAATCCCCCGGTACTTGTCATTATACTATACTACATCGATCAGGTACACTGCCTAGTGGGGGTTGTAAGCTTCTCGAGATCCCTTGAGAGGTAAAGCCTGGTGCAAACCCCACGCATCAAGTTTTTGGCGCCGCAGCCCAGGGAATAGTTATTGTCTAGGTTAGAATTTCTTTTCATTAGGTATACTTTCTAGATTCCTTTCTAGTAAGATTTTATTTTAAATTTTTAGGTTCTCTTTAGTCTATCTTATTTCTTCGTGTTTTTGTTCGTAACTTTTCACCACCCGACATCATGGACGATGGGAACATCTTTGAACCCGTCATCCCACCACAACAAAACCCACCACTAGAACCTCTTAGGCCCCGAACCTTAGGAGAGTATTCCCGACCTAGCCACCAAGGCTATTGAAACACCATTGAGCTCACCGGAGCCAATGTGACCCCCTTGCGATCCGACACCATCCGGTTGGTGCAAAGCGGATGTGCATTCCATGGACTTCGTTCCGAAGATCCAAATCAACATCTCAAGGACTTCCTTAAAATCGTAGATTCCATAGACCTAGATGTTGCAACTAGAGAGACAACCCGATTACGCCTATTCCAATTCTCTCTACGTGATCAAGCTAGTCAATGGCTTGAACGTTTACCCACGGGATCCATCACCACATGGGATGATCTCACCGCTCGTTTCCTTGCTCAATTTTTCCCATCGGGGAGAACTACTAAGCTTAGAAATGACATCTTGATATTCCAACAACGTCAAGGTGAAACTCTTTATGAAGCATGGACTCGTTTCAAGGACTTACTCCGAAAAGTCCCTCATCATGGCATAGATCTTTGGCTCCAAGTCCAAATCTTTTATGACCATATCGATCTCTCCACAAGGCGAGCCATTGACCAATCGGCCGGTGGTAAGCTACGTGATCTAAGTGCGGAACAATCATGGGAACTCATAGAAGATCTTGCTCTCTATGACAACGAAAGTTGGAATGATCCCCGTGATTTGAACAAAACGGTCAAGGCAATATATTTGCCTTCGAATAACTCTAGCACTCCCGACCGTAGGATCATGGAACTTGAGGACCAAGTCAAGTTTCTCATGAAATCCTACGAAGCTCATAAGCCTTCAAGCCAAGTGAACAAAATCACTTCTTCATGCGAATTATGTAGTGGTCCCCATGACACTCGTGATTGTTTGGAACTCCCCGGAATAGCTTTTGCGGAGTACGCATCCTCGCGTACCGACAAAGCGGGAGATAAGTGGTACACTTTCAAACCCGAGCCAAACCCTTACGGTGATTCATACAACCCCTCTTGGAAAAATCACCCAAACCTTAGGTGGAGACAAAATCAAGCCAATTCTTCCAATCCGCCTAATCGTTACCAACCAAACGGTCCACCCTCCAACCGTACTTTCAACAACAATCCTTCTAACAACTATGGTGTTACCAACAATCTTGAAGGATTGATAACTAAGTTCATGGCATCTTAAGAAGCTCACATAGCTAGGTTTGAAACCGAATTCAACCAACAACAAACGGAGATGACCAACATGATAGACAACTTATTGAAAGCCCTCAACAACCAAGCGTTAACTACACCTAGGAAGGACACTAGGGACGCCAATAACGAAATCCAAATTATGGACCCCTCGTCATCCAAACATGTCCACTTTGTCAATGTTGTCACCATTAAGCCAATAGATAAGAATATGGAAGAAAGTGACAAAGATGAAGTTGAAATAGAAACCGAGACTAGGGATGAAATTAGGGAAGTTGAGGTTAATAAGGAAGAGGAGTTAGAGGAAGTAGAGACTATAGAAAGGCACTTTGATAAGTTGCCCACCAAGGAAGAACGGGAATACCATAAGGATTTATTCGATAGTCCCGAAACACCATATATCCTTGGCACACCCCTTATCAAAATGGGAGACCCCTCTAACATCAACATACCATGCAACATTGGGCATATGCATATATGGAAAGCTTACATCGATCCTAGATCTCCTGTAAACATCATGACTAGGACTTACTACAATTGGGTGATGAAGAAGCAACTTGATTATAGGATGATGCCCAATAAGAATTTGATAAGTAATTTTGTAGGAAGAGTGAAGGGATTGCATGTGATTATAGGTAATTTCACCTATGAGATCGATTTTATGATAGTAGAAGACACTCGTCCGGTGATAGATGATTGCCTAAGCCAAGTAATATTCGGAAAACCATTTGTTGAGGCCACTAGGATGAGTTATGATCCGAATTTAGGGATAGTTAGATTCAAGGAAGAGAATGATGAGATTGCCTACCAAATGCCCTACAAGATTGAGCAATACCGCCTCCTTTCTAATATAGAAAAGGAACACAAACAAGCAGCTTACTATAGGAATGATGAGGATAGACGTAGAGGAGTAGAGTATGTGAAGAATAGGATGCTTGGTTTCTACAAAGAATGCTTGCAATTAGGTCTGAAATACAAAACTGGCTTAGAAGACGACCTAGAGAGTGAAACCAACGATGAGATCACGTAGTAACCCATGACCTTGAGTCTAGCTACAAGACTCGTAAATAAAGAAAAGCGCTTCTTGGGAGGCAACCCATGATTTTTTGTGATTTTTATTTTGTTTGTTTGTTATTTGCTTCCGTATGCATGCTTTATTTTTATTGTTGGTAGATCATGTTTCTAAACTAAAAAGTGGAAATACTTTACTTTTTTGTTTTGGCTTAGTTTTAACTTCACCCAAAGGTATTTTTGCAAAAGTTAAGTGTAAGGGTAAACCCCAAATATGTTTTTAAGAAACAAACCGATCATGATTCTCCACAATATTAAGTGAACATGTATATTCGTACTTGTTAGAGTCAAATGCTTGTATCGAGTCATAATGAAGTTTTGCAGGATTTTCCAGGAAGTAGAACCAAGTTTTTCCAGAAATTTTCCGGAAACTTAACATAAGAAATTCTGCAGGTCACTTCTGACGGCGTCATGAGTTTACTCTTGACGGCGTCACGTGTAAAATTCTGGAAATTTTACCGGTTTTGTTTTTCTAACGGAGTCTTAACGTTTTTGCTGAATTATTAGTTTTTTAATCTCCAGGAAATCTGCAAACATCATTCCACAAGCATTATATCTTATTTTGTTTTCTAGGATTTATTAGTATATGTAGATTGCCTCCGATTTTATGCGAGGTTGCCTTGTCTGTTTTATCAGGATTTACAGGTTATGTATGACAAGAAGATGATTTATATTCTGGAAGGGAAGCTTTGATTGTTCATTTTCTTGGAGGAAGATTTAACCTGGCCACCTTATTATCCATACCGAGCGAATCAGGGGAGTATTTGATTTCATTTGTTTTACTTATTTTACTTTTACATTCTTTACTTGAACATTGGGGATAATGTTCATCTTAAGTGTAAGGGGAGGGTAAAATGATGATACCTTACATATACACTTTCGCTTGAGTTTGTTTGTTTGATGGTAGGTGTGTAATAAAACTATGAGAAATACTTGTTAGTGCAATTTTAGCGCCAAATTTAAATTTTTTTACAACATTTAGGAGTGAAACTTTAGCCATAGCAAGCGTCTCATGGATAGGAGATTGTATGACTAGCACAAAACCGTACTATTCAGAAAAATTTTCCACCCAAATATGTGAGGTTCGCTTTTAGATTTGATAGGAAAAGCATTTACTATTAGTGCTTATGAGTGTGCCAGTAGCATTTGGATTCTAGAACTTGCGTTAGTGATGCATCTCGAGACCGCTAGTGAGACTACATTCGTGTAGTAAGATTTACTACATGATAAGAGGCATTAGGATCACCCTTGTGTTAAACCCGTATCATAATTACTTGACCATTTAAAGTCATATTACTTGGCTAGTTAAGTCAACTAATTTTTCCTACACCCTTAGCGTTGTACTCATTTTTAGTACCCGAAACCCCTAGTACACCCCTCCGAGCCTATCTTTTCGTTTCTAACTTTAAGCATTTTACTTAAAGGAAGAATTTGTTACACACCACTTAAATGTACACCCAAATCGCCTTAGCCTTCCGTGTATGCACTCATCTTTAGTGCATTATTGTTATGTGCTAAACCCTAAGTTAATTATCTAATTGATTACATGGTTGCTAAGTCGAGTCATATCCTTGTACATATTGTTTTGGGACGATTGGGACTCATGGGTAAAGTACTTATTTTATGGAGTAATGGGGAAGAACATCATATATTACCCCCATATGTGCGTTAATCTTAAACGTACTTCAAGTGTTTTGATTTTCATAATTCGAGTCATTAGATTAGTTTATTGTAAAGTATGTAAAAATTCAAGTGTAAGGGGAATGTTCATTCCCCATGATGTATTATTTTGGATTGTAGGGTAAGAGTGTATGCAAAAAAAAAAAAAAAAAAAAAAAAAAAAAAAAAAAAGGAGAAAAAAAAAGAATCAAAAAAACAAGAAAAAGAATCGAAAAGACAAGAAAAAGAAAAGAAAAAAATAGAAAAAGAAAAAGAGAAAAAACATACGAACTACCATCCCTTTTCATTCTATGTTCATTTTATGTTTCTGTTATTTTTCATTTATTAGCTTAAGTCGAGTCTAGTCTTGGCTTAGCAACGCCATATTGTACATGTAATTAACCAAGATTGTTAACTCGCCACCAGTAAAGACTGCCTATATCCAACAAAACCGTGTATTTCATATCCCTACACCTAACGTTACAACCCTTTAAAAAGACCTCTTTGATAGTTTATCCTAGGTGCTTACGCCATGTGGTGGAGGTTTGATCCTTTCCCAAGCCTATGGTAATCTATTTTGCTATGACAGGTAGTGAGAGATGTTTTCCATTTCCATATTATAATTTATACTTTATTACACCCAAGAGATGTGAATATCTAAAAACTATTTGTGAGGTGCTAGTGTATGACCTCCGTGCTTGTCTTTGGTCTTTAGTGGAACGATTATTTGTTGTAATTACTTTTATATTAGTGTTAAATGACCCCTAACTTGTATTTTGATTAGAATAAAAGCGCATTTGCTTGAGGACAAGCAAATCTCAAGTGTAAGGGTATATGATGAGGCGAAAAATGAACCACTTTCAGGGGGTCATTTAAGCCCAGAATTGAATTTATTTGATCAAATATTACCCTAAATCGTTCCTTTTGTGATTTTTGGTACTTTGGGAGTGAAATCTGGAAAAGGAATCAATTCGGACGTTTTTGGAGCATAAAAGTGAAGAAAACGCCAAAGACTTAATTTTCCATGCTGAGAACAGTACTTGATGGCGTCAAGAGGAAATTCATGACGGCGTCAAGAGTAAAAGTGGTGACGATCCAGTACAAACCTGACGGCGTCACAACAAGGGCGTCAAGAGTTAAAATCATGACGGCCTGCATAAGGTGACTACATGACGGCGTCAGATCCAGATCTAGGCAGTCCGAGGAACTATTTGGCGGCGAGATGACGGCGCCAGACATTTGTTCTTGACGCCGTCACCTTCTAAACTCTATATGTAGTTTTTTATTTTTCATTCATTAAAGGGGAACTTGTGTGGAGAAACCCTAGGGCCGAACTTTGTACGTATTTTACAGCTTTTTTAAGGGTTTTCAACTCTTGAATCCTTTCATGTGCTATTGAGATAAGTCTTCTCTTAATTCAATCAATATGTCTATGTGTTGATTGTCTATATCTTGTGCTTGTCTTGATTTCAACATGCTAGGCTAGATTTATCTTGTGTTTGCTTAGATCTAATGAAACCTAGATGTTAATTATGTGTTGATTACTTGTTTATGGTTGTATTGGATGAATGATTTCAATGTTAGACTTAAGAAAACTGGCAGATCTCCATTGTGTAACATGCATGAACGTCTTAGGAAACATGAACCGATGTGTACTAGGTTTTATTGGTTGTATTTAATGCATGAGTAAATTCTAATGATCCCATGTTAGGAGCTTCTTATCCGGCTTTTTAACCCGAGATTTTAACTTGCTTTCCTAAAAATATAAAAAAATACAAAAAGAATCATCCCTCATCTCTAGACCTAGTCTTTAGGTTTTCTAATCCTAGCGACACTATTCCTAGCTGAACGATCAATCTCCCGGTACTTGTCATTATACTATACTACATCGATCAGGTACACTACCTGGTGGGGGTTGTAAGCTTCTCGAGATCTGATACGTGGGAATCGCACCAGGCTTTACCTCTTAAGGGATCTTGAGAAGCTTACAACCCCCACCAGGCAGTGTACCTGATCGTTGTAGTATAGTATAGTGACAAGTACCGGGGGATTGATTGTTCAGCTAGGAATAGTGTCGCTAGGATTAGAAAACCTAATTACTAGTGCTAAAGATGATGGAAGATTATTTTTGTATTTTTATATTTTTTAGAAAGCAAGTAAAAATCTCGGGTTTGAAGGATTTGGGCGGAATTAGTTGCTAGTCAACTAACCCAATACTAAAGATGTAATCAAAATAAAATACTAAAAATGAAAATAAACTAAATTAACTAAGGTTGTGAGCAATAAGTGGAGAAAATGTGTTTACTTAGATTTCACTACTCCCTAGACATCTTTTACACGTTAATTACTTGTTATAGTTGCGTGGATGACGGATTGTATTCCTTAATACCATTCATGGGGTGGCGCACTAATAGTAAATTCTTTTCCTATCAAATCTAAAGGCGAACCTCACATATTTGGGTGGAAAATTTTTCTGAATATACGGTTTTGTGCTAGTCATACAATCTCCTATCCATGAGACGCTTGCTATGACTAAAGTTTCACTCCTAAATGTTGTAAAAAATTTTAAATTTGGAGCTAAAGTTGCAATAACAAGTATTTCTCATAGTTTTATTACACACATACCATTAAACAAAGCAAACTCAAGCGAAAGTGCATATGTAAGGTATCATCATTTTACCCTCCCCTTACACTTAAGATGAACATTGTCCCCAATGTTCAAATAAAGAATGTAAAAGTGAAAAGGTAAAAAGAATGAAATCAAATACTCCCCTGATTCGCTCGGTATGGATAATAAGGTGGCCAGGTTAGACCTTCCTTCAAGAAATGAACAATCAAAGCTTCCCTTCCAGAATATAAATCTTCTTCTTGTTATACATAACCTGTAAATCCTGAGAAATAGACAAGAAAACCTCGTATAAAATCGGCGGCATCCTATATAAGTTACTAAATCCTAGAAAACAAAATAAGATATAATGCTTGTGGAATGAAGTTTGCAGATTTCCTGGAGATTATAAAACTTAATAATTCACAAAAACCATAAGACTCCGTTAGAAAAACAAAACCGGTAAAATTTCCAGATTTTTTTACCCGTGACGCCGTCAAGAGTTAACTCGTGACGCCGTCAGGATTGACCTGCAGAAATTCTTATGTTAAGTTTCCAGAAAATTTCTTGAAAAACTTGGTTCTACTTCCTGGAAAATCCTGCAAAACTTCATTATGACTCAATACAAGCATTTGACTCTAACAAATATGAATATACATGTTCATTTAATATTGTGGAGAATCATGATCGAGTTGTTTCTTAAAAACATATTTGGGGTTTCCCCTTACACTTATCTTTCGCAAAAATACCTTTAGGTGGAGTTAAGACTAGGCCAAAACAACAAAGTAAAGTATTTCCACATTTTAGTTTAGAAACATGATCTATCAACAATAAAAATAAAGCATGCATACGGAAGCAAATAACAAAACAAACAAACAAATAAAATGAAAATCACACAAAGCGAAGAATGTCACCATGAGCACATTCAATTATTCCAAATAACGTAAACATAAAAGTAAATTGTTCAAGGCCAACAGAGGCCGAATCCTAAACTATTACACCATCAATTGTTTTGAATTACATGACCATCAATGAATTGTTCACAAATAACGGATATCAAGAAAGATCACTGGGGAGGAGGACCGAAACGGTAGTCATAGCCTGGAGGGAGGTGTCCGGTGTACCCGTAGGGAGGGTAGTCAGTCTCACGACCGGGGAATGGGTCAATTTGTAGGTGAGGCTCAAGCTGATCTCGGGTGGAGAGGTGCTGCATCTGGTGGATGGTGTGATCATACATCCAATCAAAGCGTTGGTCAGTGGTGGTCCGCCATGCGTCCACCTGACCCATCCAGGCACCCTGGTGTGCCTGCCAGTCTCCCCGACCCATGTGTCGGTAGTAGTCAGCTGTCCCCTCCTCATAACCCTGGAACTGATGCTGCTGGGGCCCCACCTCATCGTCATCATCATCCTCATCATCAGGTATCCCTGCCGCGTACCAACCATAGGACCCATCAGCCAGCTGCATCACGATGTTCATCTGCCTAAGGGATTTAGCCCTCACCAACCTACAAGCTCCACAGTCGCTCAAGTACCCCATGATCGGAGGAGTAAGAAGATCATAGGAACGAGCCAACCGGGTCACGAACATCCCCCCATACACCTTATCGATATCCCTCTCACCTACACTGGTCCTCAAATAACTAGCTACCCAAAATGGGATGTTGCAGTAAACATCCGCTGAAAAGATCGTGTACAGGTAGAAAAGATCTGAAGCAGTGACACGGTGAGTGGTGCCATGATGTCCTGATAGGATGTACGTGATGCATTTGTGGACCAATCTGACCCTGGGGTCCCTGATCGATGCTGCCCCAGTCATCGAGGTATAAACCCCATCCCCAATGGTTGGCCAAAAAGTGACACACCTCATATCACTCCTCTGAGTCTCCCCATTCAACAATCTCTGCATAAAACCTCCGTCAACCGCCTCCTCCCTAGTATACAATCCTAACCTCCAACCAAACTCAGTAACCGAACATGATCGCAACTCCCCTCCTAACCTAAAATAGATAGTGGTGCCCCCCATGTCTGTCCTAGCCTCAGCCTGATCAAAATGGAAGGTCGCAAAGAACTCCTTCACCAACTCGCTATACACCGTCTCCCTAATCCTAAACAACCTCTCCCATTGAGGACCCGTAAATCCATCAGTGTGGATCCTCCCCAGAAACGCACCTTCCAACCCTTGGGACCTAAGAAACTCCCAATCAACCACGGCCCCAGCATCAATGTGGTGGTTACAAAGCTTTGCATACTTGGTGGTGGCGGCCACATTGTCAAATTCACCCCAACTATGGACCAATCCTCCATAGTTAACTCCTTGTGACCTGGAAGAGCTACCACGATGTTGGCGAGATTGCTTGCTCATTTTCCTGGAAAAAGATAGAGTGAACGGAAACAATTAGGTGGAGAATCTTAGTGATTTTTGCTGTCAGACAGATCTGACGCCGTCATGAATGGTCCTGACGCCGTCAGACTTAGCAGAATCCGAATCATGCAAATGCGAGGGAAAAATCAATTTTCAAACTCTTAACCCATTACCCAAACGCTCCTTTAATCAGAAAACATGGGTGGGGGGGTCAAAAAATCCGTGGCATGAAGGGCTTTTCCTAAACTAATGCATGATCCGAGTGGAATAACATCATCAAAGAGTAACCCCATATTTACAAATCACCAAATGGATGGCATTACGATTTGTCAATGATGGGTAAAAAATGGGGTTTCGGGCGAAAGGGGTTTTCAAAATTGATTGATCCTATGGACAATTGATCGAAAAAGAGTGAAGAAAAATCACTTACCGAGTGAAGATTGGTTGCGGAAGACGTTGAATTGAAGGGTGGAGACTCGGAGTAGTAGCAGCACTTTGGGTGAGAATTGTGGGGTATGGGTTGAAAGTTATTGGATTTGGGTTAATATTGCTGATTTAGCAAGGTGACGGCGTCAAGAGTTAATATCTGACGCCGTCAGATGCCCGTGTGAGGTGAGAAATGGAGTAATTCCACATTTAGTCCCTGCACTTTGTGTGAATAGCTAAACATAAGTAAAACCATGAGTAGCTATTCCGTTAGTGAAGTCCACCAGGGTCGAACGTTTCATTACTGTCACGGAAAGAGGTGAGGTTGTAGAAGGGATTAGGTGATGTTTTAGCTAAGTTGTAACCTTCGCACGGGTCACCGATGTGTACAAAGAGATGTTGTTCCATAGAGGTTTCAAATCAGTGGTGTTTTTGAGGTACGACCTCTTCACACCGGGTTTAAAACCAAAAGAACGTCTCTTGCATAAGTTTGGGAGTGTGGTTTGCAAGCATCCAACGAAAATGTTGTGGAATTGTGAATCCTTTTCTTCCTGGGAATGCTCACAAGAACGGGAGGTGGTTAACGGTGAAGCACTTGGGGAAAATTTCTGTCTATCCTTTTGGTCAAAAGCCAAAGGAGTTGAAATCTCGAAGACTTTTTCGATTTTTTTAGGTACGGAATTTTCTTTGATCTTTTCTTTGACCCTTGATATGAATTGGTCTGCTAAATTCATAAAAGCTTTGTGAGTGCTTTCCATGCGTGCTTCTAGGTGCTGGATTTGTTTTTCCTGATTATCCATGAAGGTTACCATTATCCCTTCGAATTCCTCTTGTCGTGAACGTTCAGGAAAATTGTGGTCGATAACCGCGTTCCTACGTAAATTAGGATTCCACATAGGTTCAGCAGCAGGTTTCTCAATACTCATTAATTCTTTTACCTGCTTCTCGATGCTTCTTAATAACTATTCTTGGGTGGCGTGTGCGTAGTCAAGTTTTCCCTTGCTTGGAAACATCGGGTCCTCCCATCCTTCTTCTTCGTATTGTGCCAACCCCTCAAGAACTTTCCAGCACTCGTCAACGCTAAGTCTATTTAGCCTGCCCTTGGCTGCGTAATCAATGGCTTTCCTTGTTTGATAGTCAACTTTATCGTAAAAGATTTGAATCTGGAGCCATGGTTCGATGTCGTGATGAGGGACTTTTCGGAGCAGGTCTTTATATCGAGTCCATGCTTCATAAAAGGTTTCATTTTGACGTTGTTGGAACATCAAGATGTCATTTCTAAGCTTAGTAGTTCTCCCCGGTGGGAAAAATTGAGCAAGGAAACGAGTGGTGAGATCATCCCATGTGGTGATGGATCCCGCGGGTAAACGCTCAAGCCATTGACTAGCTTGATCCCGTAGAGAGAATTGGAATAGGCGTAATCGGGTAGTCTCTTTAGTTTCAACACTTAGGTCTATAGAATCTACAATTTTAAGGAAGTCCTTAAGATGTTGATTTGGATCTTCGGAATGAAGTCCATGGAATGCACATCCGCTTTGCATCAACCGGATGGTGTCGGATCGCAAGAGGGTCA
The DNA here is from genome assembly GCA_030686995.1 of Artemisia argyi. Lineage (NCBI taxonomy): Eukaryota > Viridiplantae > Streptophyta > Magnoliopsida > Asterales > Asteraceae > Artemisia > Artemisia argyi. Next base: position 77,716,059 of record CM060684.1, on the reverse strand, counting down.
CATTGACTCCGGTGAGCTCAATGGTATTTCGATAGCCTTGGTGGCTAGGTCGGGAATACTCTCCTAAGGTTTGGGGCCTAAGGGGTTCTAGTGGTGGGTTTTGTTGTGGTTGGATGACGGGTTCAAAGATGTTCCCGTTGTCCATAGTGTCGGGTTGTGAAGAGTTACGAACAAAGACACAAAGAAGAAGATAGACTAAAGAAACCTAAAAAATTAAAAATAAAATCTTACTAGAAAGGAATCTAGCAAGTAGACCTAATAAAAAGAAATTCTAACCTAGACAATAACTATTCCCCGGGCAGCGGCGCCAAAAACTTGATACGTGGGAATCGCACCAGGCTTTACCTCTCAAGGGATCTTGAGAAGCTTACAACCCCCACCAGGCAGTGTACCTGATCGTTGTAGTATAGTATAGTGACAAGTACCGGGGGATTGATCGTTCAGCTAGGAATAGTGTCGCTAGGATTAGAAAACCTAATTACTAGTGCTAAAGATGATGGAAGAATATTTTTGTATTTTTATATTTTTTAGAAAGCAAGAAAAATCTCGGGTTTGAAGGATTTGGGCGGAATTAGTTGCTAGTCAACTAACCCACTACTAAAGATGTAATCAAAATAAAATACTAAAAATGAAAATAAACTAAATTAACTAAGGGTGTGAGCAATGAGTGGAGAAAATGTGTTTACTTAGATTTCACTACTCCCTAGACATCTTTTACACGTTAATTACTTGTTATAGTTGCGTGGATGACGGATTGTATTCCTTAATACCATTCATGGGGTGGCGCACTTACTTCCCCAATCCTATGAGTGCCTACTTCACTCCTATGTCGAGTCGTTAAAAACTCCTAACATGGGATCATTAGAAATTACTCATGCAGTAAATACAACCAATAAAACCTAGTGCACATCGGTTCATGTTTCCTAAGACGTTCAAGCATGTTACCAATTGGAGATCTGCCAGTTTTCTTAAGCCTAACATCGAAATCATTCATCCAATACAACCATAAACAAGTAATCAACACATAATTAACATCTAGGTTTCATTAGATCTAAGCAAACACAAGATAGATCTAGCCTAGCATGGTGGAATTAAGACAATAACAAGATATAGACAACCAACACATAGACATATTGATTGAATTGAAAGAATACTTATCTCAATTACACATGAAAGGGATCAAGGGCAAAGAACCCTTGAAAAACCTGTAAAATTCATACCAAGTTCGGACCTAGGGTTTCTCCAAAACTTCTCCTTTTTTTAATGTGAAAATTAGAAAACTATATATAGGAAATAGGGTCTGACGGCGTCAAGACAAATCTTGTGACGCCGTCATCTCGCCGCCAAAATACTTCTCGGACTGCCTTGATCTACTTTTGACGCCGTCATGTGTTAGCATTTTCCAGGCCGTCATGCATTTTACTCTTGACGCCCTACTTCGTGACGCCGTCAAATCTGTACTGGGTCGTCGTGGAAAGTCATGGAATTTACTCTTGACGCCGTCAGAAATTCCTTCTTGACGCCGTCACCTACTGTTCCCAGCTTGGAAAATTGAGACTTTGCCGTTTTCTTCACTTTTATGCTCCAAAAACGTCCAAAATGCCTTCTTTTCCAGATTTCACTCCCAAAGTACCTAAAATCATAAAAGGAACGATTTAGGGCAATATTTGATCAAATAAATTCAATTCCGGGCTTAAATGACCCCCTAAAAGTGGTTCATTTTTCGCCTCATCAAGATCCCTTGAGAGGTAAAGCCTGGTGCAAACCCCACGCATCAGCAATATAGGTTTTTCTCGTTGTATTTAATGCATGAATTGATATTGATGATCCTATGATAGCTTAATTATCTTAAGGTTGTAGTAGAAATTAATATTCATAGAGTTGAGGAATTTAGCACGGCCCTACAACTGGTATTAAGGAATACAACGCTTCAACTAAGACAAACACACCGTGACATTCAACAATTCAATAAAAGATAACTAGACAGTAATTAAATCGAAGTAAACATGTTTGTCTCACTATAAGAAGTTCACCACTTTTACTTTTCTCGTTATTTTAATTTTTGTTTTATAAAAATAGCTTTTGGGTTAGTTGACTAGCAACTAATTCCGCCCACTCTTCCAAAACCCGAGATTTTAATTTGCTTTCATAAAATATAAAAATACAAAAATAATCATCCTCACCTTTAGTCTATCTTTTCTTTATGCGTTTGTTTTGTAATTCTCCTCATTTGCCATCATGATGAATGACGGCATCTTCGATCCTATTGACCAACCACAACAACCACCACAAGACCCACCAAACCACCAAGACCCACCTGAACAACCTAGAGCCCACACTTTAGGGGAATACTCCCGACCTAGCCACCAAGGCTATCGAAACACCATTAAGCTCCCCCAAAGAGCCAATGTGTCTCCCTTTCGATCCGACACCATCCGATTGGTGCAAAGCATATGTGCATTCCATGGACTTCGTTCCGAAGATCCAAACCAATATCTCAAGGTTTTCCTTAAAATCATTGATTCCATAGACCTTGATGTTGAAACTCAAGAGACAACACACTTGCGTATCTCCTAATTCTCTCTACGTGACCAAGCTAGTCAATGACTTGAGCGTTTACCCATGGGATCCATCACCTCTTGGGATGATCTCACTTCTCGTTTCCTCGCTCAATTTTTCCCACTGGGGAGAACTACCAAGCTAAGGAATGACATTTTGATGTTCCAACAATGTCAAGGTAAAACTCTTGATGAAGCGTGGACTCGTTTCAAGGACTTACTCCAAAAAGTCCCTCATCATGCCATCGTCTTTGGCTTCAAGGACAAATCTTTTACGATCATGTTAGCCAATCCACAAGGCAAACCATTGACTAAGTGGCCGATGGCAAGCTACGTGACAAGAATGCAGAAGAATCGTGGGGAATCATAGAAGATATTGCTCTCTATGACAACGAATGTTGGAATGACCCCCGCGATTTGAGCAAAATGGTCAGGGCTATATCTTTGCCTTTGAATAACTCAAGCATTCCCAACCGTAGGATCATGGAACTTAAAGACCAACTCAAGTTTCTCATGAAATCTTACGAAGCTCCAAAACCTTCAAGCCAAGTGAACAAAATCACTTGTTCATGTGAGTATTGTAGTGATCCCCACGACACTCATGATTGCATGGAACTCCTCGAACAAACATTTACGGACTACGTATCCTCTCGTACCAATGAAGTGGGAGAAAAGTGGTTCACTTTCAAACCCGAGCAAAACACTTATGGTGATTTTTACAACCCATCTTGGAAAAATCACCTAAACTTTAGGTGGAAACAAAACCAAAACCCTTCTCAAAATAATTCTTCCAATCCACCTAATCATTTTCAATCAAACGGTTCGTCCTTGTACCTTACATTCAACAATAATCCTCCCAACAATTCCAATAACTCTAACAACTTTGAGGCATTAATGTCCAATTTTATGGCATCTCAAGAAGCTCGTTTAATTAAGTTTGAAGTCAATTTCAACCAAACACAGAATGAGATGACCAATAAAATTGACAATTTGATAAAGGCTCTTAACAACCAAGGAATGACCCCGTCGAGTAAGATCGTTAGAAAAATAAGTGGGGGAGGTGATGTCAAGGAACCTTCATCGTCCAAACATGTTCACTTTGTAAATGTCATCACTATTAAGCCTCCAAATAGAAGTAGTGAAGAAGATGGTGGAGATAGAGTGAAGATAGAAAGTGATCCTAAGGAGGAAATTAGGAATGATGATGAGAAGAGAGTGGAAGAAGTTGATAATAATTATTTTGATAAGTTTCCCATGGTAGAAGAATTAGCATATCACAAATACTTATTGCATGATGTTCCGCCATTCTTTATAAGAAGAATTCCAATCATTGCACATGGTAATCCTAGAAATATCAATATACCATGCTATATAGGACACATTCACGTATGGAAAGCTTATATTGATCTTTATTCTCCGATAAACATCATGACTAGGATGTACTATAATTGGATAATGAAAAAGCGCTTTTACCTAGGCAAGACCCTGAGAATCCTAGAAAAAGGTGCAATTTTATTGGAAGGGTTAAGGGATTACATGTGTTTGTAAGGAATTTCACTTATGTCACGGATTTCATAGTGGGGAGGATATTAGTTCGGCAATTGATCCTTTTGCTTATCTCATGTGCTATTAGGAAAGCCATTCGTGGAGGTTTCTAGAATGACTTATAACCCATCCTTAGGGCTAGTTAGGTTCACAGAGGAAACCGACGAGATTGCCTACCAAATGCCATATAAGATTGAACAATTCCGTCTAGTGCCCAATCTTGAAAAGGAACTCAAGCAAGCGGTCTACTATAGGAATGATGAGGATAAGAGAAGAGGAGTAGAGTACTTGATGAATAAGATACTGGGTTTTTAAAAAGAATGCTTGCAATTAGGTGTGGAATATAAGACTAAGATAAAGGATGACCTTGAGAACGTGATGGGAGATGGAGTCATGTAATAGGATTTGACTTTGAGTCTAGCTACAAGACTCGTTAATAAAGAAAAGCACTTCTTGGGAGGAAACCCAAGCTTTTAATTGTTTGTTTGCTTATTTGTTTTTATTTTATTTGATTTCATATATATGATCCGTCTTTCTTTGATTATTGTTCATGTCTTAAATATTTCGTGAAAATGCTTTATTTTATTTTTAACTTCGCCTTAATCACATATAAAGGTATTTTACAAAAGGACAAGTGTAAAGAAGATCATATTTGTTTTTAAGAATGAATTTGACATGAACAATAACAAATATTGATTTAGCATATATATTAGTCAGTTTGTTTTGAGTCAAATGCTTGTATCGAGTCACAATGAATGTTTTACAGAATTTCTAGGTTTTAATTATTAGGTTTTTCCAGAAATTTTTCAGAAACAAAACTAAACAAATTCTGTCAGATGAGTACTGACGGTGTCAGGTACTGTAGCTACACAGTTTTCAGAATTTTGTTTTTCTGCTGGAATTCTTATATTTTTGAAAAATTTCAGAATTTTTAAATTTCCAGGAATCTGTAAATATTTATTTTGCAAGCATTATATCTTACATTGCTTTCTAGGATTTAATTTTATATGTAGATTTTACCGCCGATTTTATGCGAGGTTTTGTGTTTTGTTTTTTTTAGTTATTGACAGGTTATATTGGACAAGAAGATGAAATATACATCGGAAGTGAAGCTTGTCACGTTCATTTTCTTGGAGTAAAATTTAACCATGTTTCCACATCGTCCATGCCGAGCGAATCAGGGGAGTACTAATTTCTTTCTTCCCTTTTATCATTACTTTTATACTTTTTAGGAACATTGGGGACAATGTTTGGTTTAAGTGTAGAGAGAGTAAAATGGGATACCTTAGAAATTGTAACTCCACTTGCTTTTTATTTTGTTTTAGAGTAAATGTGTAATAAAACTAAGAGAAATACTTGTTAGGGAAAATTTGGCACCAAATTTAAATTTTTTTGCAATATATAGGAGTGAAACTTTAGTCTTAATGAGCGTCTCATGGATAGGAATTATATAGCTAGCACAAAAAGCGTACCACTAAAAAATTTCTACCCCAAATATGTGAGGTTCGCATTTAGATCTTTAGGAAAAAGCATTTATCTTTGATGCTTATGAGTGTACCGGTAGTATATAGATTCTAGAACTTGCCTTTGTGATACATCCCGAGGCCGCTAGTGAGACTACATTCGTGTAGTTAGGATTTACTATGTGATAAGAGGCAATAGGATAACCCTTTGTTTTAAACTTGTTTTGCAATTACATTGGCTACATTGATCAAGTAATTTTCCCACACCTTTGCGATGTACTCATCTTTAGTACACGATACCCCTAGTACACCCCTCAGAGCCTATCTTTTTCGTGGTTCTCGTGATATTTCGGTGGATTCCGAAATATTAATGAAGAACATTGTTTACAATCCACCCCCAAAAGTACACCTTAATCTCCTTAGCCTACCTTGTATGCACTCATTTTTAGCGCATTATTGTTACATGTTTAAACCCTTTATTAATTGTCTAATTGATTACATGGTTGCTAAGTCGAGTCATATCTTGTACATATAGTTTTGGGACTCATGGGAAAATGTACTAGTCGTTATGAAGTGAAAGGGGAATTCATCACCCCTTATATACGTTAACGTTTAAAGTACTCCAAGTGTTTTAATTTTCTTAATTTGGGTCGTTAATTAGTTATGTAAAATTTCAAGTGTAGGGAGGAAGCGAGCTCCTTATGATGTATTATTTTGGATGGTAGAGCAAGAATGTATGAAAAAAAAAGTGGAAAAAACATATGGGCTACCATCCACGTCTTTTATTTATGTTGAAATCAAAATAGTGTCTTGAAAAATACCAAAAAGAGTTGTAGTTAGCATAGTTGAGTCGAGTCTTAGCTTAGCAACGCCTCCTTGTACTTGTAATTGACCAAGATAATTTACTTGCCACCAATAAAATTCCCTTTATCCAACAAACCGTGTTTTCCATACCCTTACACCTAACGTCACAACCCTTTTAAAGACCTCTTTGATAGTTTATCCTAAGTGTTTACTCCAAAGTGGTGGAGGTTTGATCCTTTCCCAAGCCTATGGTAATCTATGTGCTATGTCAGGTAGAGATTGTTATATTTTCCCGTTTCCATATATGTTATATAGACTTATTGCACCAAAGAGATGTGAGAATCCAAACACTTATTGTGTGGTGCTAGTAAATAATTTTCGTGCTTGTTTTGACTAACGTGGAACAATTGTATGTTGTAATTACTTTTATATTAATGTTAAATGACCCCTAACCTGCAGACTGATTAGAATAAAAGCTTATTTGCTTGAGGACAAGCAAATCCCAAATGTAGGGATATTTGATAAGGATTTATTTGATACCTTTTCAAGGGGTCATTTAAGCCTAAAATCGTGTTTATATGATCAAATATTGCCTCAAATCATTTCTTTTTGCATTTTATATACTTGGGACGCGAATTCTGGAATTTGAAGTTTTTTGGACTTTTTTAGGCAAAAATGTGAAGAAAACAACAAAGTCACAAAAAACCATCAGAAATAAGACCTGACGGCGTCATGTTATACCTTGTGACGCCGTCACTTGGAGATTTGGAGCTATAAGATTTTACACACATCATTTCAGAAAATTCTAGAAGATTACAACCTGACGGCATCAAGTGCAATTCAAGGAAGGGAGCCACGTTTTAAATTTATTAGAGACGACTCAGGAAGATTTACGAAGGACGGCGTGAGCCCTAAGCTGACGGCGTCAGAAGTTAATGACTGACGGCGTCAGAGCGGCTACTTGCACAAGACAAAACCATAATCACGGCGGTCTGACGGCGCTAGGACCTATAACCTGACATCGTTAGCTTTGTAAATCTATATATAGTTTTCGATTTTTATTCATTAAGGGTGACACTTTTGGGATACCTAAACCCTAGACAAATTTTGCAGTATTCTTAAGGCTTTTACAACATCTTTTCATCCATGTTTAATTGGAGTTAAGTATTCCTTTAATCATTCAATATATCTATGTGTTGTTTGATTATGTGTTTATCTTCTCTTCTCTTTAATATGCTAGCTTAATTTCCTTAGTATTTTCTTAGATCTAATGAAACCTAGTTATTGATTATTGATGCGTTGTCTATTATTTAGTTAATTGATTCACGTTAGGCTAAGAAAATTGACTGACTTCTTTGTGTAACTAGCTTGAACGTCTTAAAAAACGTAACTATATGTGCAATATAGGTTTTTCTCTTTGTATTTAATGCATGAATTGATATTGATGATCTTATGATAGCTTAATTAACCTAAGGTTGTAGGAGAAATTGATATTCATAGAGTTGGAGAATTTAGCACGGCCCCACGACTGGTATTAAGGAATACAACGCTTCCACTAAAACAAACACACGGTGACATTCAACAATTCAATAAAAGATAATTAGGGAGTAATTGAATCTAAGTAAATACGTTTGTCTTACCATAAGAAGTTCACCACTTTTACTTTTCTCGTTATTTTAATTTTTGTTTTATAAAAATAGCTTTTGGGTTAGTTGACTAGCAACTAATTCCGCCCACTCTTCCAAAACCCGAGATTTTAACTTGCTTTCATAAAATATAAAAATACAAATATAATCATCCTCACCTTTAGATTTAATTCGACATACACTTCAACTGAACGACACTATTCCCCTAGAGAACGATCAATCCCCCGGTCTTACCTTACTACACTACAACGGTTAGTTACACTGCCTGGAGGATTGCAAGCTTCTCAAGACCCCTTGAGAAGTAAAACCTTTTATTAGGTCGCAACCCTCGCATCAACACAACACTTCAGAGACTTTCACCTCGTCCCACTCTACACACAATATTACACAGACTTACGCTTCATTCAAATCTACACTAATACAACAAATCTCAACTCACACACAAGTCAGATACACCAATATACAACAAAGAGGAATGAGATAGTTTAGATGAAGAAGAAAATCTTAACACAAGTTACGTGTTTGTTTGTGATGCTTAATACTTAACACTCCGTTTCTTGGCGAATATGAGCGTTCTTCTCTTGCACTTTGAGGTAGAAGGTATCGAGATCACTTATAAACACATATCAACAAGTTATTATAATCAAAGAGAGGAGATTGAAAGAATGGAAGGTTTTTGTGCAAAGAGGTCTATTTTTCTGCTGAGAATAGTGCAGTATTTATAGGCAGCAGGAGGAGTGTAGGACGGTCCCTTAAACATGGACGGTGCCATATATATAAGGGATCGTCACTCTTTAAAGGACCGTCCTTCAGAACGCTCCTGTTTTTGTCCTTATGTGGTGAAATGTTTTTCTAGTGAAGGTGACATCTCCTTGGGCGGGAAAAATGGTTGTCGGAGATTTCAAAATTCAAATTTAATTTTATTATTTGATGCAAGGATTGTTGTAACATCCCCAACTCAGATTATGGCAGCGAAACATAGTCAGGGGTATTACTCGAGGGGAATCACAATCATAAGCAGAGAAAACGATCTCACGTCGAGACCTTTTAACAAAACACACCATTTGAATATGATATAAAACATTCAGAGTTTCAAAACATAACTCAAACCTGAGTAGCAGCGAAAAATAGACATAATTTGCAGCGGAAATACAAAACATAGTTTAAAAGTTTATTCGAATGGTAGATAGTAAGAAAAGATAGAAAGATAAGTAGAAGTTTTAGATAGCCACATCATGCTCCAGCCGGCTCCACTTGCCCCCGACAAAACATCCAAGCCAGCTCGATTAGTTACCTGAGATAAACATGCTTAAAAAGTCAACACAAATGTTGAATGCAATCCATAGGTTTAAATAAATAGTTTGAGCACAAGGTTTTAATCAGGATGATATATGTAACAAATACAAATATTGGGTAACCAATATATATACAATCTGCTGACAATACTGTCTGCTTGCCTGCTAAGCTCAAGACACACAAAGCGTTAACCAAACCAGCACCAGTAACTCTAGCAAAAGTCAACAATTAACCGCGGAATTTCATATAATAAAGCGGATAAAAAAAACTTGGACGTCGGTCGAAGAGGTGGCTTTGGCAAAAGTGTGGGTTCATGTCTCGACATGTCAAAAATTCGGGAATGAACAAAATAGAGAACGTTTTGGGGGTAGAATTCTAGATCATTTCAAGGATAGCGTGAAAGATACTACTCGAACTCATCATAGCTTGAACACAAAGTGGCAAAATATGAATACCGCCATGGGTGTCTTTAACGGGCTATTCATCCAACAAGTAATTTTTAAACTATATACTTGCGTTAATTTATATGATTGTGTTAATTTATATACTTGTATTAATTTATATACTCTTACTTTTATAATTGTAGAATCGTATTCGTGAGAGTGGGTGTGGTGATGTTAACGTCATGAAAAATGCCTTGGCCGATTATGATAAGAAATCAAAGGGCAAGTCTTTTACTCATATTGAAGCATGGGAGGTTGTTAGGAGAGAAGACAAATGGATGGAACAACCATATTTTGTTCAAACATCTTCGGCATCTAATTTCGACAAATGAAGAAAGTCATCGGAATCTAGCTACTACGAGTCCGGAAGCAATGACAATGTTGAGACTGTTATTCCGGATCTAAATGAGGACACAACTCCTACACGGAAAAGAAAAGGGAAAAAGACCGATAGCGAGGCGTCGACAAAGGGAAGTGTTGTTGCGAGCTTCGACAACTACACGGAAAAGAAAACACAACTATTGGAGACGGTGGTGGAGAAAAGGATTGCAAAGGATGACATTGCCGAAAAGTTGATGGCAGCAAAACTTCATAGTGTTGAAGAAAAGGCTTATTTACGTGCACTGAAGTTCTACAACGAACCGCACGATCACATAGCCAATCCGGTTATGTGAGATATCACTATTTCCAAAAAACGTGAGTACGCGGAGAAATATGGATGGCATACCGACTTTTAGATATAATTATGTTTTTTTTAAGTATTATGTAATTTTCTTTTAATTATGTTTTTTTTAAGTATTATGTAATTTTCTTTTAATTATTAATAAAATATTATGTTTCTATTAAATTGTTTAATATAATTTATGAATATAAAAAATAAAAAAATAAAATTAGGTGAGGTATGGGATCATGGTTGCGACTAAAAAAGTATGGTGAGGTATGGTTGATGTATGGGATGAGGTGGAATGATATTATTGGTGGGTGGTGACGTATGGTTGAGGTATGGGATCATGACTGCCACCACCCTTATCATCACAACACCGCCTTCAGAAATAAAATCGACTCACAACATCATAAATTTGATGCCCTCAATCTGTTTGATGCCCTGGGCCGTCGCACAGCCTAGGGTCGGGCCTGCTTGAAAGGATGTAATGTGAATGAGTGTGGAACTGATATCTTCAACATTGACCAAATTTGGCAAGTTAGTCTCAAACATGGGTTTACTCCCCTTGTGAAATCATATGTTTAAGGTATATACAAGTATATATATATATATATATATATATATATATATATATATATATATATATATATATATATATATATATATATATATATATATATATATATATATATATCATGTATGTAACTGTAACTGCGAGTATGTAACTGTAACTACGAGTATGGACAAATGTTTCCACATAGTTGGGACAAGCATATAAATAATACCATCAGTTTTAATAACTGAATGTTAAGGCAAATAAATTGTTTTTACATTCTACTCCTATTGACAATATTATTGAACCTTCCATATGCTAATCTTTTTTTGAACTGCGAATATTGTTAAAAAGAGAAAGGCTATCAAGAAGCTAATTACGTGTAAGAAAAGTGGTCACTGTAATTTCATGCAGTATCTAGGCTCTTTGACTATTCATCTTTATTATATGTCCTTTATTATCACTCTGACCTGGAAGGTTACTGTGTGGAAACCTGAAACTAAAAGGTAAGGAAGAGAATATGCGTGAGAATATAACCTGTTAGATTAGTTAGCTAAATAATGAAATTGAAATCGTCCCATTATCTCCAAGACTTTGAATATGTTCTAGATCTCTATGTTCTCTTTATTCTTTAGATATCTTTGTTCTACTTGTATAGTTGCATTGGCTTTATTTTCTATCTATTATGAAGTTGGTACTGAAATGAAAAACTAATGACAGTAACCTAACCATAAAAAATAACAATAGGAATTAACTGTATCCAAATTAGCATACTTTGCTAATTTACCGAAAACTAAAATCAATTGTTGTGATGTCAAAGAGCTGTTATTTAGTCGAATATAAGAGTTATTCTTTTATCATTTTCATTTTATTTCCCAATTCCCATGTCCATAATTTTAAGGATTTGCATAAAACATAATCCTTTCAAGGGATGTGAAAAGAAGAAGATGATTAAAAGTATTTTAACTAAATGGAAATACCTAATTTCCTAACTGGAAGACCAGCGGTGTTAAAATATCTAAGATTGTTTGTTGTAAAATAATATCTAGAAGATATTTTGTTATCTTAGTCATGAAGGATACTTCACTATTAAGTATCCTTATCTCTTAAGATATTAGATATTTTGTAAACTTAAAATATCTACTAAGTCTTAGCTATTAAGTAAAGACTATGTACTAAGTCTTGTATGTCTATAAATACAAGCAAATGTAGTGTTGGTAATATCACATCACAATCATAATAACAATAACATTTTCCAACCTTCAATTTTCCAATTTCATTTTACTCTCCCTATCATTATATATCAGCAAGTCTGATATTTATTTCGAGTTGCTGCTACCTTTATTCTTATATCAGCAAGTCTGATATTAATCAATAATTTCTGTCAAATCACTTACAGTGGTATCAGAGCTTCTTTTCTTAAGGGGCTGTGCTATTACTCGAGTAAAACACCTTCGAGATTCAACAAAAATTCAGCCTAGACATGGCATCTAGTGCATCTACTGCTCCTGCAATTCCAATATTTTCTGGAGTGCATTATCATATTTGGGCAGTAAAAATGAAAACATATTTGAAATCTCAAGGTTTATGAAAGGTTGTAGAGACTGATGAAAGTCCTCCAGCACTCGGAGAAAATGCAACAGTTGCTCAGTTAAGAACTTTCGAGACTGAGTTGCTAAAGAAGGACAAGGCACTAATCTGTTTGCATTCAGGTATCGCCGATCAAATTTTCACCTCTATAATGGACTTGGAGACACCAAAAGCTGTGTGGGATAAAATCCAAGAAACCTTTGAAGGTACTGATAGAGTAAAAGCTGTCAGATTATTAACTCTCAAAAGAGAATTTGAATTATTAAGAATGAAAGACGACGAGCTGGTGAAAGATTACTCAGCAAGGATGATGGACGTGGTTAATCAAATGAGACTTCATGGAGAAGTTGTGAAAGACCAGAAAGTAGTGGAGAAGATGATGATTAGCGTTCCTTCAAAGTTTGAAGCAAAAATTTCTGCCATAGAAGAGTCATATGACCTCAATACGCTTACGGTTTCTGAACTAACTAGTAAACTCCAAGCACAAGAGCAAAGAGTTTCTGTTAGATCAGAGGAGAAAGCTGAAGGTGCTTTTAGAGTATTTTCTAAAAGTAACAAGGCAGGAAATTCCAAACAGATTACTTCCAAAAGAGGAAGTTTTAGCAAAGGAAACAACAGAGGTTCTACCTCCCGAAACTCTTCTTCAGCACTAAAGAAAGGTATTTTTCCTCCATCTAATATTTGTCAAAATACGAACCATCAAGAAGCTGATTGTTGGTTCAAAGATAAACCAAACTTCAAGTGCAACTTTTGCAATAAGTTTGGACATGTCGAGAAGTATTGTAGAACAAAGAAAACTCGAAGCAGCACACAAAGAAATCACCAAGCAAATGTTTCTGAAGAAGATCAGGTTGATGATGAACACTTGTTCATGGCGTCGCATCTTGATAAACATCCAGACAACCTTACTTGGCTTATGGATAGTGGATGCACAAGTCATATGACTCCAGAAAGGTCTTTCTTTATTAGTCTCGACACCACAGACAACCCAAGAGTGAAGTTGGGAGATGGATATTATGCTCGAGCAAAAGGAAGAGGTACTATAGCTATCAACACAAAGAAAGGTACCAAATACATTTCTAGAGTCTTATATGTGCCTGAACTTGATCAAAATATGTTAAGTGTGCCATAAATGATAAAGAATGGCTATGGTGTTAATTTTAAGAAGGACTCGCGATGCGTTATCACTAATTCTAGTGATACTGAAATAGCTAGCCTTGATATGGTAAATAATAGCTATTATTTGAAGTTTGATGTAGCAAATACTAGCGCTTTTAGTGTTACTGAAGATGATAGTATGAAATGGCACAAAAGATTTGGCCACTTCAATTACAGAACACTTAAGCATATGTATACTACTCAATTGGTGAAAGAAATGCCTCCCATCAGCGAAGTTGATTCTAAGTGTGAAGGTTGTGAACTGGGGAAAAGTCGCAGGTTTCCCTTCTCAAGAGTTGGTGTGACGAGAGCCACCTACAAGTTAGAAATTGTTCATTCTGATATTTGTGGTCCTATGTCTACACTATCTTGGCGCGGTAATAAATATTTTGCTCTTTTCATTGACGATTATACCAGAATGTGCTGGGTTTATTTTCTTAACAGCAAAGCTTCGGTATTTTCAATCTTTAAAAGTTTCAAGAAACTTGTTGAAGTACAAAGCGGCAGTACTTTGCGTATTCTCATAACCGATAATGGTGGAGAATACACATCAAATGAGTTTGAAGAATTCCTTCAACAACAAGGAGTAATTCACCAAGTTACAGTTCCATACTCGCCTCAACAAAATGGTGTTTCTGAAAGAAAGAATAGAACAGTTATGGAGATGGCGAGATCAATGTTGTTTGAGAAGAAACTACTGAAGACATTTTGGGCCGAGGCGGTAGCTACATCTGTATATTTGCTGAAGAGATTAGCAACAAAAGCCGTGAGTGGTAAAACTCCAGTTGAAGCTTGGTCGGGAATCAAACCGTCAATTCAACACTTAAAAATCTTCGGTTCTATCGCTTATTATCACATTCCAGACATCAAAAGATCAAAGCTTGATGCAAAAGCCAAAAAAAGGGATCTTTGTCGGTTATGCAACAGAGTCAAAAGGATACAGAATTTATGATCTCACTGATAGTAAAATTGCAATCAGTAGAGATGTGACTTTTGATGAAGGAGCCTACTGGGACTAGAATGCGGAAGTTAAAAGGCATGTAGATATGTTTTCAGAAGAAACACGTCATGATGAAGTTGATATTCCCGAATTTGATATTGAAACTGACATTGATGTGTTAAGAACAAGACCGCTTGTTGATGTTTAGGAGTCTTGTAATTCTGTTACTGAACCTGAAAGCTATTTGGATGCCTCCAAACATTCTCAATGGATTGAAGCGATGAAAGCTGAACTTGAAATGATCATGAAAAACAAGACATGGAAGCTTGTTGACTTGCCAGAAGGGAAAAATGCAATAGGTGTGAAGTGGGTCTACAAAACCAAATTTCATCCTGACAGATCAATTTACAAGCATAAAGCAAGATTGGTCGTGAAAGGTTATTCTCAGGTTGTTGGTGTAGATTTCGGAGACACTTTTGCTCCCGTTGCTCGTCATGATACAATCAAGTTATTATTAGCTATGGTTGCTCAACGAAATTGGAAGATTCACCATCTTGATGTCAAATCTGCATTTCTCAATGGTGAACTTGAGGAGGAGATTTATGTAAGACAGCCTGAAGGTTTTAAAGTAGTCGGTCAAGAAAAAAAGTTTATCGACTCTACAAGGCTCTTTATGGTCTTAAGTAAGCACCAAGGGCGTGGTATGCAAAGATTGATGCTCATTTGCTGAATCATAACTTCAGGAGGAGCTCAAATGAGTCAACTCTTTATGTCTAGCAATTTAATTCTCAAGAGAGGCTGATTATATCTCTTTATGTTGACGACTTACTTATGATTGGAAGCAACGATGATCTTGTTGCACAATTTAAGAAACAAATGGAATCTGAATTTGATATGTCAGATTTGGGACTAGTATCCTATTTTCTGGGCATGGAAATCACGCAACTACCTAACGGTGTTCATATTTCTCAAAAAAAGTATGCTAGTGATATGCTCAAGAAATTCAAGATGTTCTTATGCAAACCTGTTGCTTCGCCACTAGTATACAAGTGCAAGTTGTCAAAAGATGATGGAAAGAAGCTTCTAAATCCAACTCGATATAGAAGCATTATTGGGAGCCTACTTTACTTAACAATCTCAAGACCAGATTTAGCCTTTGCAGCCAGTTTTCTATCAAGGTTTATGACTGAACCATCTAGTTCTCATTTGGGAGCTGCAAAAAGAGTCTTAAGATATGTGAAAGGTTCTCTAAATCTTGGAATTATGTTTGAAAGAAACAGAGATGTGATACTTGAAGGATATGCTGATAGTGATTGGGCCGGAAGCATTGATGACTCAAAAAGTACTTCTGGTTATATTTTTACTCTTGGTTCGGGTGTATTTTGTTGGAACTCCAAAAAGCAAGGCGTCATCGCACAATCTTCTGAAGAAGCAGAATATATGGCTTTTGCGGGTGCTGTAAATCATGCTATTTGGATTAGAAAATTGTTGTCCGATTTGGAGCTAACACAAGAAGGTCCAACTGTGATAAACTGTGATAACATGTCTGCTATTGCTATAGCAGAAAATCCCGTTCAACATGGAAGAACAAAGCATATAAATGTCAAGTATCATGCCATTTGAGAAGCCGAGAAGAATGGAGAAGTCAAGCTGAAGTATTGCACATCTGAAACTCAACTAGCAGATATGCTTACAAAGTCAATTACCGAAAAGAAGCTAAATTACTTCAAAGCTCAGCTTATGACATTAAACAAAAATCTTAAGGAGGAGTGTTAAAATATCTAAGATTGTTTGTTGTAAAATAATATCTAGAAGATATTTTGTTATCTTAGTCATGAAGGATACTTCACTATTAAGTATCCTTATCTCTTAAGATATTAGATATTTTGTAAACGTAAAATATCTACTAATTCTTAGCTATTAAGTAAAGACTATGTACTAAGTCTTGTATGTCTATAAATACAAGCAAATGTAGTGTTGGTAATATCACATCACAATCATAATAACAATAACATTTTCCAGCCTTCAATTTTCCAATTTCATTTTACTCTCCCTATCATTATATATCAGCAAGTCTGATATTTATTTCGAGTTGCTGCTACCTTTATTCTTATATCAGCAAGTCTAATATTAATCAGCAATTTCTGTCAATTCACTTACAAGCGGTGCACAGTTTTGTTTAGGTTACCCTGCCAGGTGTTTACGTTGTCAACCACTGCGAACTTAAGTTTCGGTGTTATTACAGAACTTTCAGAGAAAGTGTGCATATCTGGGCAATTCTTGACTACAACTTGTGTTAGTTCTGGTAGTTCCAAGTCACATTTGGTATCAGAGAAGTAATTGAGGTTTGGTAAGAATTCAAGCTTTACTTCTTCCAATTTGTTGAGAGAAAGAACTCCATTCACTTTTACATCTTTGTGATCATCTGCAACGACCGCCTCCATCATCTTGCAACTAGATATATCTATAGCCATGAGATTTGAAAGACCTTTGAATGTGTAAGAGGAGCACAAGTTTCTCAACTTCGGACACACATTAACAAATATGCTTTTCAAGTTTCTAATTGGTGCAGCTTTGGAAGCCCACACCTCCTCGAGTGAATCACACTTCTCCACTTCTAATTTTTCTAGACTGCGAAATAGTGTTTGCAAATCCGATGGAAATATGTTAACCAGTTTGTGACATTTTTCAACTCTAAGATATTTCAATTTACCGAAGTGGCTTGTTGGAAGTTGGCTTGACCATAACTTTTCAACACTGTCCAGTTCAGAAACTTCAAGTGCTTTCAAACTAGGAAGCATGACCTGACACAACAACGACATCATATATTTATTGAGCTCATGGTTTAAAGTTTAAACAGTTTATTCAGATTGCAGAAATAGACTTACTCATTAGCTAGATCTGCTTTAGACGAGTTTTTGTAAGATGATTGATAGACATTGCAGAAATTGACTAACAAGTTAATATTTAGTTGAAGCAAATGTAACTTCATAACTAGTATATTACTTAATTTACTTGATCAAGGACAGGTGGCCAATGTAACATACTTATCTAGTATTCATACCTTGTCATTGAACACAGAAGATGGATGATCAGCTGTCTCTTCGGAACAAAAAGTTTTGAATTGTGTTAGCCAACGAAGTCGTAGAACTCTCAGTTGTGGAAAATCAACATGATTAATCCCTCGGCAGAAAAATGTGAGCCTGTTTAATCCAAAAAGGATTACTTCTTTTAATTTGAGGAACACAATCCTTTCTTCATTAGCAGTTACAGAGGGGCGTTGGATTGAGATTACTTCTTCCATCATATGACAGAACTGAATATAGAGTCCTTGCAGATGAACTAGATTTGGGAGGTGACCAGACCAAACTTCCTTGATGTTGCCAACATTGGTGACCGTCAATTCAGCCAAGCTTGAAAATTCAACCTACAGTATTTTCGATTATGTCAAGAATATTTTCAAAGCAATAATTTAAATGATAGATATTTTTGAGCCGCAAATAAGAATTGAAAACGCAAAAAATAAAAGAGAGACTAACAAGAAGCTAGCCCCTTGACTACAAGATTAAGCATAAGGTTTCTGTTGGCAAAGGCATATTCTATTATGAGTAAAGGGTGGCTCTATAGAGTCGATTTATTTTATTTTATTTTATTTATTTTTATCTGGGTTCCAACTCGACATTGCGAGCCGACTAATCCCAGGGGAACTACCCTTTTTGGATAGCCCGGAGTCATCGCAGGTGAACCTCCATGGCCACATGGGGATTAATTTTCTCCCCAAGGTTTGAACCCGGGACCTCCAGGGAGTTACCCACTTAGAAGACTGAATCCAAACCACCGGGTCACTCCATGTGGTTACTATATTAGAATTGATTTAAAAACAGCGTAATGTATAGACATCATAACGGGAGCATATTAGAAACATTATGAAAGCATATTAACTTATTAAAACTAGCAGAAAGCGGATAGTGAATTTATGTTTCAGAATTCCCATTGATATTGGTGTAAAACCATAGCTACAAAATATCTTGGCCGAAGAAAACTCCGAAGGTGGGTAAGAAGGTAACCAGCAATCCCATCAAAAAGAAACCAAAGCAAAATATTTTATTATGTACTTACAAACTTATGTTAGAGACATATAGCAGTTCCACATTCAAGAAGTTCTTGTACGAATCTGGGATCTTCGTACAATACACTAATGCAGATACTTTAAAAGGTAAATGAGACAACTTTCCTTCCAACAAGAAAAACAGGAAAATTATTTTGTATGCTATGCCTTTATGATTACTGAAACGTTTTCAACTTATTAAACCACAAAGTAAAAATATACTATTAATGCATTGATGGGGTGGACAATAGAAGAAGTGACGAGATGTTCAAAGTATGGCAAATTGTAGTGCTAGATTGAGATGTGAAAAGTTAAACCTTGTGGTCCACCAGAGATTGAAAGTTAACGCCTTTGTAGTTAGCCTTGGAAGCCAGATTGATCTCCTCAGGACAAAAAGTACGGAAGTTCTGTAAATATTCAAGCTTTAATACCTTCAGCAGCGGAAATTCAACTTGCAGGTTGTTCCCTTGAGAAAAACAAACTAGGCTGATAATATCAACAAGGACCAATTTCGTTAACTTCGGGAATATTAACTTATTTTCAGTGGTACTCGGCTCTGAGGGACTAGGATTATCAATTACTTGGTGCATAATGGTACAATATTCTATATGAAGGCATTCGAGATGCACCAAGTTCTTTGCTACTGAAAGATTAAAGAGATGGGCCATTTCAGGTAAGACAGACAGATGGATGTTACGTAACCTTGAAAAGGATCTAGGTGGAAGCCCTTGGTCATCGTGTCGTAAAATTCCCTTTAAATGCCACATTTTTTCCATACGTAGTTTTTCCAAACTACTAAAGACGCCAGAACCATTTGATGAGTAGGTATGATCAGAAAGATACTTTACTTCTTCATTGTTGCAGCTTTCAATGGTCAAAGTCTTCACTAGTTGAAAATCACCTGGAACTAGCTCGTTTAGAGCAGTTTTCATACCATCTCCTGTCAAAAATACCTTCTCGGTATTCTTCTGTAATAACTTGTCAATGCCTCCACCTATATGAGTATCCGTAATATCAAGCTTCAGCAAAAGCATCCTGTTATTGAAGGAACGTGATTTTTCGAGATGAACTCCTACATAAATTACATATCTTTGTAGGTTTTCAAAGAGAGAGTTCCTAGGGAGAAAACTTATTGATTTGATGCGAATTCCTAAATAAATCAAATTAGTCAAGGACTCTAACTCGGTGAGGCTTGCATCACCTTCTTCTTCATCTCCCCACAACTTTGATCCGGTGTCTAATTCTTCAAGTTGAGACAAGCTTGAGATGACACCAGGAGAGATCCTTTCAAGCCACTGGCAACCACTCATGTCTAGCAGCCTCAAATTAATAAAATTTCCTACCTGCCGAGGCAACTCAATAATATAACAATCTCCGAAGCTCAGTATTTCCAGATTCTCAAACTCCTCAGCCTTGATATCTCCAATATTTTCCATTTTGCAGTTCATGCACAAAGCCAATATGTCTCTTGGTATTGAATCGAGAAATGATGACAATGAAGACAGAGACATATTCCATAATTCAACAACTTTTACTGTGTTCATTCTCTCAAACATGGTATTTATTTTCTCTAGAGAGAGCTTTGGGCATGCAAGTTGCAGAAGTTCTAGTTTATGGAAAATCAGTCCACGTGAAGGAAGATCAGATATCTCATTTGACGCTACTGAAATCGCATTATAATTCCCATACGTCATACCTCTAGGCCATCTATCCTCATGAATCACCGCTGCACTGAATTGCCCCGAATTTTCCTCCAGCATAGATGCGACTGATATGCCCACAGCACGTACAATACTGTGTACCTTCACCGTAGACTTCCTATCACCACTTAACAATAGATGACGACTTCTTAGTTTATCTGTGAGAGCATGCACCCTGTCTCTTGCATGTATCAAGAAGTCAACCCCTTTATAGAGATCTAACCCCATCCCACATCGTACCAATGCTTCTAGTGAGACATTTGCATATTCTGGATATAGGCAACATAAAAGAAAGACTCTCTTGGCTTCCAGATCCTCTAAAAGATCATAACTTACTTGCAGAGATTGATAGACCTCTTCCTTCACCCCTTCAATATTTGCAGGGACTATAGAGCTCTGCAATTTTTTAAGCGTATCCTTCCACACCTCTTTTCTTTTGTCCTTGAGTGCCCTACCAAAGCATACTGCTGCACAAGGTAAGCCACCACACCTTTTTGCAATTTCAGACGCAGTCTCATTCATATCAGGATCATGTTGTAACGAATCACCAGCCATCTCCCCAAGAAGACTCCATGTTTCTGATTCTGTTAATATATCAAGTGTTAGAATGTCACGGCATCTCATTGATTTGCATGTATCTTGACTCCGTGACGTCAAAATAACTTTGCAGTTATTGTACTCTTCTCCAGATGGAATTCCAATACTCTTTAAGTCAACATGTTTCCACACATCATCAAGTATCACAAGATTTCCCTTCTTGCTTCGTAGTAGCCGTGTCCATAGTTCATTAGCCCTTCCTCCTTGATTCGATGTTTTGAATCTTAAGCCCAACCATTTTGCAAGATCTTCTTGAACCTTCATCAGATCATGTTCTTTTGACACCGCTGCCATTATGATCTCATCAAACATTTTTTCCGCTTCTACGCGCCTGGCAACTTCCCACACCAATGTTGTCTTTCCTGACCCCCCCATACCACATACGCTGATAATCTGTTTGGTATCATCTTTTAACAAATTCATCAACTGATTTATGGTAGGTATTCTAGATTCAAAGTTTCTAAAATCTCCAGAAGATATGTCTGACACTGCTGGTGGAGGTGCTGGATAGGATATCTGGTTGGGAACTTCAGATTTCAACACGGCAATCTTTTCTGTCTTCTTCTTAGCCTTCTTGCTTAACATGTAACGTTTTTTAATGTTTGGAAACCAACCATTCCATATACTCTTTCTTTCTTGAACTTCATCGTTGAGAAATTTATTAGAATCATTACAAACGATTTCAACATTTCTAAACCACTGTTCCATCTCAAGTGCAATAACTTCGCCGTTTCTTCTTGCAGCTTCAACTTCTATAATTTTTCCTTCTGATTTTGCCTTCAACTTATCCACTTGTTGCTTAAGACGTTCAATGTAGTTTTTATAGTATAGCACATATCCCAGATGACGCCCAGTCTCTGCAGTAAGATTACCGGCAGCACTTATAAACACCTCAGCCATTACTTGAGAAACGAATTTGTACTCTCCTTAAAAGATGCTCCTGATGAAAAAAAATAAAATAAAAAATAAAAAAAATAATAAAATGAATAAAAATAAGAAATGTTGATGATATAATATCAAACTACTGATCTATGTATAATGTATGTGTGGCGAGAACGATTGTGACGCCTAAAGAGTAGCTATAGAAAAATTCCAGCTTTATTTCGACTTTGTAGTGATATTTTTGGAATTGTTTCGATTTCTTTTCTCCACAAATCTTCACATTTAAAACTAGGATTATGATCTAAAAAGACAGTTAACTTGCCACTTTTTACTTTTGTAAACACTTAACTTTTAATTTTTCTATTAAATATATAGAGTCATCTAAACTTCCTTTTGTATGCACCTCCTCATTTCAATCACGTACAGTTTGGTTCATAAGATATTTTAAATTATGAGAGTTTGTCGAATTCTTTAAAAGTGAAAGACTTGATTTGATTGCCCTTACCAAACCCAATCCACACCCACTGTCCATTACAACAACTTTGTAACACAATTTTCGGTCTACATCGAATACACGTAAACTGGTTTCTCATGATTGCAACTATGACCAAATTGCAATTGGGACCAATTCTTCTATCAGCCATAAATCAAGGGAGTGTTTGGTTTGACGGTATAAGTATCAAAGAATATCTTTTATTCCTACTGTGATTCCACCAAAAATCACAGTAGCCAGTTCAACTAAATCGAAAGGTAGGGGTTTATGTGGTCGGAAAGTGGTGTTTGTTGTTGTTCTGAAAGTGGGTTCGGGATTGAATGTTCGATTTCGAGCCACAGCTTTTTAAATTCTGAATTTATTTGGGTTTGTTGAAGGATTAGTGGCGGGATTCAATGAAGTCGGCAGTGATTAAAGTAGACTTGGAATGTGTTATACTAATAGGTTATATTTTATAATAATAGTATGGTATTTGCGCGGTGCGGCATGTGATTAAAGTTTAGACAACAAAATAATAATAAAAATGACGAGCTGATTAACATGAGAAAAACAAAAAGAAAATGACCATGATCTGTTCTGATTCACCCATTTTTACTGTTGTTCATATGACTTATGGTTTTGCACAAATATATCGAACCAACAAGTTTGCACAATATGTATAATAAAATGTATTTTTTATTTTAGTGGTGTTTTAAAAATAACATTTATTATAAGAGTTGAAAAGTCAATAGGTGTTATGGTTATAGAACTTTTTTTTATTATTATATTAAATTACATTGTTGTTATTATTATTATTATTATAACATGTTAACAAAAAGTGCTTTAAATTTGTATTTATTTATGATGGGTACGCTGCAAGCTATTGATTTAATATTTTAAGACTTTCATTTTGAGAAAGTCTCAAATACTTTATGGGGAAATGATACCTACATTACAATGTAGTCAATTTGCCTACATTTCCTTTGTAAAAATTTTAAAATTTTTACAGTTCAGTCCATAAATTAAGTCCGTGATATATGTTTTTCCCATGTTCCTCCCCCCTTTCTCTCAAAGAAAATGTAGGCAATTAGAAAATGTAGGCAATTGCCTACATTGTAATGTATACATCACTTCCCCATACTTTATATTGTAGTATACATAACGGGTTTATTTAATTAAATGATGTGTCAAACCCATCCCGTAACGGTGTAGGAAGTTTTAATAATTTTTTATATTTAATAGAAAAATTAAAAATTGAGTAAAATAAAAAATTTCAAGTTGGATTATCACTTAAAACTATTATTAAGAATTCCGGTTTTCATTTAATTTTGAACATGATAGCAGTCGTAAAGATTATCTATACTACATATAATAGAGGAAGCACTCTCTCTCAAAAATTTTCAGATTTACAAAAAATGATGCATGGTTTACAACACTTTAAAGCAACCAATTTTCAAACTTACAACAACCTAAGCATGGTGTACAACAAAAAATAGCATGGAATGAAATTCAGACCAAAATTCTATGAATTCTACATTAATGCTATTAAAAACACCCCTGCACCCAAAAGTACAACCATTTAGACACAATATACAACACTCCATTAAAACCCTCATAAAACAAAAATCAGCCAATGATGTACCATTTGAATATTAATGCAAACCATAACCACCTACAACAACCACTAACCTATATCCTAAATCCCATAAAAAATCACGGTCAACAAAACAATATCCCAACTCCAAACAACCAACTCTGTTTCGAACTCAGAAACGAAAAAAAAAGAAAGATCTCAGGTTAGCTTTGTTTTTCAAAGAGTGTGTAATATATCTTTAAAAGATTTACACAACTAAACCCATCATCGATCTATAAACTGAAAACAAATAAAGCAACAACAAAGACACAACCTACCCAATACCCTTTTGAAAAATAACTTAGCCGCGCCCTTCAAGATTCAATAACGGGTTCATGAGACTGAAACATGTGTTTGCGTTTCATTGTTAACAAAGAAGGAAAGGAAGCGTTTAAGATTGTTGCGTTTTGATTGATAGAAAACGAACCAAAAGTGGTCTTTGTGTTCGTGTGAAATGTTTGACTTGGAGTGGAAATCTTTGTGTTAGTTTTGAGCAGCAGGAACATGGAGTGGAAAGTGGGTTTTTGGTGAGAGTGAAATGTTTGACTTGTGTGTGTGGCTGACTGTTAGGTTAGGAGAAATTAGGGATTTATATGATTAGGGTTATGTGTTATATTAGTTTCTTGGGTTTAGTATTTGGGCTGTACAAATGGGACTTGGGCCCTTTAAAAAACCTTATGTGGTTCGGAGTGATTTGTAATAATATGCATAAAAAGTTTTACGTGATAGTAACTAATAAGTATGAGTATTTGATCACGCAACCTTTTAGTTATTTGCAACTACCCGTTAATGTCGACCATCACGACCTCTTACATCGTCATGCAACCAAAATCCGCCTCCTTGTAACCACAACAGCGTGTTGAGTCGTTGACAACCACATAATCTTTTAACTACTTGCAATTATACTACTGTATTAACTAAAGTTGTTGTTACTTG
Organism: Artemisia argyi; assembly: GCA_030686995.1. Taxonomy (NCBI): domain Eukaryota; kingdom Viridiplantae; phylum Streptophyta; class Magnoliopsida; order Asterales; family Asteraceae; genus Artemisia; species Artemisia argyi. The sequence continues at coordinate 77,691,071 of CM060684.1, read as the reverse complement.
TAAATTAATTGTCAAAAAAAGTATGCCGCATAACATCACATTGACAGACAAATAATCACAGGGTACCCGCCGCCGCATCGCGCGGGTACCCTGCTAGTATATTTAATGTGTGGATTAGTAGGATATGATGTTCAATAAATTGTTTTTTTATGACTTGAGATATATTATGATAGCACTAAGAGCATGCTTATATGATGCTATTATTATGACGCCTAATCAATGTGATAAAACTTACATGATATGTCGTGAATTTATTAATATCATAGAATGTCTCAAGAAATTCTAGAACAATTGAAGTAGAAAATTATGAGGGTTGGTTAATAGAATGATATATGTGGAGTACATGATGGATTGGTTATGTGTTTACGTATAAGATCATGGTTCAAAAGATGATGATAAGATTATGAGGTTTATGAGTTTTGATAAATTGGGGTTTTTGTATGAATTATGAACTGAGAATGATTTGGAATGTATTTAAGTATGAGGTCATGGTTTATAGAAGTTATGAATGATTTGCATAACTAGTACATTATATGTAGGATTATGTGTTAATTAGATATGAGTAGTATGTATAATATTGTTAAGTGTTACCCATCTCAGTGTTTAAACTTTCAGTAATATAGAATGACTTGGACAAAAGAAAATTTTGATATGAACTTAGAAGATAGACAACCGGTGATAGTTGGATCCAGTAGAGCAAACGAGACAAAAGAAACCACACCAAAACAGATGAGAACTCATTTTCGTGATGGAAAGACTATGTTTAATGCTATATGAGCCGAACTAAGGGCAATGGTATATGAAGAAGTTGGTCGAGTACATGAAAAAGTGATACCCATTCTTTTTGGAGAAATCATTATACAAAACCGAAAAGGTATGTTCGGTTCATTTCAGTCGGTTCGGGTGGGTTTTCAGGTGATTTTGCTCAGCCCTAGTTCCGTAGTTCAACAATATTTAGCGCGTAAATATACAGTCATTTCCATCGAGTCCATAATAAAAACTTTTCCTTGATTATTAGTCCTATGAGTGACATGGTTGGAACAACGCGGTTGTTTGGATTAAAAGAGAAAAAGATGACGTGTTTAACTGATTCATTTATATGCATAGGCGGAGGGTAATGGAGACCAAAGAGGGTGGTGACCCTCCAACCTAAGTATGTTTTTATGCTATTTGTATATTACTGTAGAAAAATATACATTATCTTTTGGCCTTATCAAAATACAATATGTATATCTTTGGCCCTCCCACAATAAAGTTCTAGCTCCGCTACTGTTTATACGACCAAAATGTTTAAGGACCTTGATAAAGAGACTAGCTAGAATGGATATTAACAGGGAAAAGTTGGGGCTACTACAAATGGTTCCAGACCACAAATAATTTCTAGGCATATTCCATTAAGAAAAGGATCCCTAAAGCCTTTCTTCATCTTATTTCATGCTTTCAGCCTTTGAATGATTATATATGCTGGAAACATTTACCATTTTACCTCAATATTCCTAAGTCTAGGAGCCAATTAAAAAAACAAGGATGATAATTTTGGACTATGAAATTTAAATACCCAATTAACTTTGTAAAAAGAAATGAGTTTATAAGAAACTTTGGTCTTCTATTAAAAACAATATTTCTGATGCTCAAATTAAATACTTGGGGTAGGTGTTCATAATTCGAACAAAACCGAAAACCAAAAACCAAAAACCAAAAAAAAAAGAAAAAAAAAGAAAAAAAAAAAAAAAAAAACGATCAAATTTGTAACCGAATCGAACCAATTAAATATTCGGCTTTCGGTTTGGATATGGTTTTGGTAATCTAAATAGAAAACCGAATCCATATATATATATATATATATATATATATATATATATATATATATATATATATATATATATATATATATATATATATATACATAAAATGAGTATTGAAACTCTTTCATGGTATAAATATAACATTTTTTAAGCTTAAAATTTTCTTTTTTGCAAAAATATAAATAAATAAATAATTAATTAAAACTAAGTAATTCGCATTGTTCAATTTCGGTTTCGGTTATTCGAGTCAGTTTAATCAAATTTAAATTCGGTTAGGGTTTGGTTTTTGGTTTTCAGTTTTACCCGAAACAAAATTAACGGAACTAAGCGAACCGAATAAACCGAACAACTGGATAACCGAACCGATGAACATTCCTATTAAACACTAGTTTTAGAACCGTGTACGCACGGGGTTTGTACGGATAGTATAACAGGTAATAGTATCTCGGTAACTTGGTTTTGAAGTTAAATATTGTGTCAATTTATAAATTCATGATTTTGTAATGTTTAAGAATTGTCTATAAAATTATATTATATTCTTAATACTTATGCAGTTATAATACCCATGCACGTGAGTTTTTAAATAAATTTTCATTATATGTTACTATCAATTAATATTTTCTATGAATTTTTGTTGCACGAGTTAATTGACTTTGTTTAAGTGTCATGATGTTTATGTTGATATTATTTAAATTAACTATTTATAACATGTTCTAGACATTATGTGTGTTTAGTAGCATATAATGACCTTGAAAAAATATGTGGCATTGTTATATGTATAATCTTGTCTATTTATCTTCATCTTACGGTAACGTGTGAGGTCGTGTCTTCATTTTGATACTTATATTTATAATAATAATAATAATTTAAGTCGATTTTTAAACTCGTGCGCATGTTAAAATTATAAAGATGAATAACATGAGTCGTTCTTGAGTGCGGATAGTTAAAAAAGAATACATTTTCCGGATATCCTTACTTAATCTCATAAAGAAGAATAACATAAGTCGTTCGCATATATATAATCTCGTGTATTCAATTAAATTTCACAGTAACTCGTGCATTTGTTTTATATTTATAATTTCATGCAAATACATTAGTTTTATGTACTAATAATAATATTTATAAATAGCAACAACACATTTTTTTTTTTATAAAATATAAAGTATAAAGATATTTGTTAAACTTATAAAGTTATTAAAATACATGGAGCTGACAAGTAATTATTTATTTATTTATTTATTTATTTTATTATTATTTTTTATTTAACAACTAAAGTTATTAATTACTCATCATTTTAAGTTTTGCTTTTACAAATAGACACATATGTTTTTTAATACATTTTATAAATTAAACGAAAACTTGATGATTTGAGCAAACTGAACTTCAATTGTGACTTTTATTGCAATTCATATTTCTTGATTTTGACACGTGTTAAAATAAAGTAATCTAATTAGTCCAAATCTTTTTTCAACAAAATTGTTTTAACAAAATTAATTGCTCCAAAATAAAGTAATTCTTTTATTATATAAAATATTTTTGTTTAGTCATAAAAATTGTGCATAATATAAAAGCTACTCTCTACATTAAGTAATTACGTACTATTTACCAGTATTCACTGTTTTGCCTCCTTATTGCATGTTTTCATGAACAACATGAAAGAGCTTAGATATCTTGTCGATCTTCTATAAGGATCCCCGATGTTGCTGACATAGCGACACAACTTATATGAAGTATATGAATTTGGGTTGTTCTCGCGTAGGTACGGACGGAAAGAGTTTGGATTCTAGAATAACTTGATATTGCCTATGATAGGCATGGCATCAAAGGAATGAACCTATAAATAATAGAAAGTCGATTGTTTCGTGCACAAGTTATATAAGGCTGCAGTATTCTTCAAGTCGGTTTCCTTTTCCTTATTCTTCCTCTTCTTATGAAAAAATTGTTTTATTCTTTGGTAAATATAGTGAGGAACCTTTATACAACAATATTTTTTGGCGTATATTTGTACATTTAAAGCTTCATGTAATGTTTAATGCTGTATAAACTTGTAAAGCTCTGATAATATAAGAACCAACTGAAAATGTTAAGTACGTATCTTAATTGAACTGTTTAAACCATAACTACAATATCGACATGCTTCTTATATAACAATACTTTTTTATTGAAAGTTATTTCTAGGCTTAGCAATCTTTCGATTCAAGCTGGTTTCCGGGCAGCACCTAGCACTAACCTCATCGTTGACCAGTTCATTATTATTATTATCGTTTTTATTGAAAGGCTGACCGGTTCATAATGTCGGTTTAATCAATAAAAGGAACTACCTTAGCTTTTATTTATGAGTCTGCCACCGAGTGTATCAGGAAATAAAATTGTTGATATAGCTGTCACATATAAGTACATGAGCCATATCACTTAGTCGAACAAAACTTTTTTCTCTGAAATATGGACACCTAAAGTCTAAACCATGTATACTAGTTATGTTTTGCGCGGAGCTTTTTGGAGCTCTTTGAGGCGATGAGCTTTTGATTTTTATTGTTCGTTTGGTAAAGAAACGGTGAGCTTTGATATTTTTTAGGAATACTCATGTTTTCACTGCTTATTTAAGAAGCTGTGAGCGATGAGCTGTGTGCTGTGGCTACTGCTCACAACTCACTGCTAATTTTACCAAACACGCCCTTAGCACGCTGAAAAACCTAATCTCGCGATTATAAAGAATCAAATCCAGGTTGCTATCCTTTAACTGTTTATTCTAACAAGGATTAATTATAGGCATCTTAGCTAGCAATGACAATGCCATTCTTTTGAGTATCTTTCGGAGTGCGATTCAAGTATTTGTGGAAATTACTTTAACGTGTGTTCTTAATTTAGCCAAATGTTGTGATATCCTTGACTTGTTCAATAGAAAAGGACATATTCTTTTCCAGCGTTGAAGTACATACGGGATGGATTGTATATAGGATGATATTATATTCACAAATTTTTAAAACTAGCTAATTTTTTATTTTTGGGTTCACTTTCTAGTAAAAATAAATGTTTTTAAATTTAGTCTTGTGCGATCGTTATACCATGCAGCCGGCTTATAGATTTCTTGGCATGTGTTCAAAAGTTGGTGGCATGTTTTTAGCTAGGCCGAAGTGACGTTTATTTTGTGCGACAAAGTGTTTTTTTTTTTTTTTTTTTAGACTGATATAATTTCTTTTGTCTTATTAAAAAAGTGAGACTCATCATTGACAATTATTTTTTCTTTTTTGAAAATTTGTTTTGTCTTATTAAAAAAGTGGTTTCACTTTTGTATACAAAATGTCATGGCTTATTAGCAAACAAAGAAACTTGGTTATGCAAAATGTCACTTCAGGCTAGCAAAAATATCCCACCAACTTTTGAACACGTGTTGAGAATTATATGGAGTTACACGGTCTAGCAGTTGTAAAAGACTAAAGTTAAAAAACACTTTTTTGTGTTTTTTTATTAGTAAGTAGACCCACAAAAGTTAAAAAAAAAAAAAAAAAAAATGATATTTTTAAAAATTCCTCTATTAATCTTATATATAGAGATAACCTGACTACAATTCTTTTAGGTAATTAGCTCCAATCCTTTAAAAAAATACATAAATGACTTAAGGACCCACAAAAAGAACTCAATAGCCCACAATGACTCAGAGACACACAATTTATAATATAAAATTGTAGCGAATTGACTGTAAAAAATTGTAGCTAATATATTTCCATTATATATAACACTTAAAGGGCATGTTTGGTTTATACTTTTTGGATTCATGGAATTGTTTCATTCCAAGATTTAAGTATTTGGTTCAAGCTTTTGGGAATGCATGTGGGCCCAAGAATGATAGATTGATACCTAGCATATATAGTATCTTTTGTAAATAAAAATAAATAATGGGTCCTACATTTAGGGTCCGCTTGGTTCAAAGTGGGGAAAAGAAAAGGAAAAAAGAATGCAAAAGAATGAGTGAGTTGGGTAATCAATACCTTACCCTTCAATTTACTCTATAATGGTTGATTACCCACTACGGTGTAATCAATACATTTGCACTGCCTAACTAAGCACCATATATTGAGTGATGTGAGTCATCTTAAATTTCTTACACATTCCCCACCCCCTTTAACCCTCTACCAAGCACCCCCTTATATCTTCATTCACAATATATAAATAAATAAATTATTAAAAAAATTAAACTACCCCACTTTCTCTTTAATAAATTATTTATCACCTATTAAAATAAATTTTTTAATAAAATAATAATTTTTTCTCTTATATCATTTTCTTTCTTTCTAAACCGAATTCAAATCCGATTTCAAATCATTTTACAAACCAAACGGGCCATAAAAGTCTCGATCCAAATTTGCAATTCATTTGACGAATTTACATTTGTCACCCACATACACTACAAGAACTGGGGGTTTTTACGATGACAAAAATGTCATCAAATCCCGTCACTAAATGCTTTGGCGATGGCGGTCAAATGCTTTTAACTACGACAAAATGAGGCCAACAAGACTTCACGGTGAAAGATTAAAAATGGGTCTTTTGTGACAAGTTTTATCGTCATATAACGTTGGATTATTAAATAAATCAAAAGTAAAGGAAATAACTTTTGGTGAAAAGAAGTTGTCGTAAAAAATATTTTATTAAATATACAAAATTTAAGTAACTAATTCGATTTATTAAATTTAGCTTAGAAAAAAGCGACTACTATGCTTTTATCGACGACTCGTGTCAAAGGACTCGATTAGTAGGACTATATACGGACCGACTTGGTCTTGGTGAAGTGTTCATCGCTAAAAGAATATATATTACTTTATCCGTTCTAAGATAAGTGTTCAGTTTGACTTTTTGGAGTTTTTCTTATTTAATTTTGACTTTAGATATTTTTATATGTATTATATAATGCCTGATGAAAATTATATTAATGAAAGGGATAATGCCTAATGATTTGGGCTAAAGCAGTCAACTAAAGTCAACCACGGATGTGGTCAATATAGTCAAACTCCTTAGGCTCAATCTCCGTGGAATAGTACAGTGTTTCCCCGGGTCGTTATGTCCCGACGAGGTGTGGATGGTATTAAAACGGATTTGTGATCGGGTGATTCTGAGCAGGAAATGGGTAATAGGGGTTTGAATGATTACGCTAAGGAAATACAAGTGAAATCAAGTTAAATAAACCAACTTAACCAAAACGTAAAGCTACGCTACCCTAGAACGTATTTAAAATAAAAAAACGCGCGTTTACGTTAAAAATAACGTCAACGCGCAAGATAAAAAGTGAAACGGGAGCAAATAAAATCCTACGGATGTGAAAAGTACTTTTTTACAAACCTAATGATAAAAGAAAATTTTTGGAAAAAGAAAAATAATTTTTTTGACTTTTTAATTAATTATTATTAATTAATTACTATATAAACTAAATTTAATTATAAAAAAAATACTAAACTAATTCTGAAAATTACCAAATTTTTTCTAAAATTACTTTATACTAACAGGAAACTAAGAAAAATAGGAAAAGGGTCACAAGCTTATTAATAAGCTGTGAATAAGCTAAACAAAGAAAATAAGCTTATTTGACTACCACTACTATAAAGATAAAAATTGCAAGAGTAAACCTGAAAAAGACCCTAGGGCGCTTGGTACTTGTGTTTGGCTGTGAGTGTGGAGACCAAGGTTCGACCTCTGGTTATGCACTTTTTCTCTTTTATTTTTATTTTTTTTTATGTTTCTTTTGCAAACTTATTTTAACAACAACAAGAACAACTTTTGTAAAAAGGATTATAGCTTTAAATAAGTTTGTGCAAGCTTAAAAACTAGACAGATTCAAGGTTTCATATCAAAAGGAGATTTTGGTTACTAGTCATTTAACCAAATAAGCATATAGGCAAAAATACCCAAACACGAACAAGCACAATCTTAGAACTAACACAAACAATTAACAACAACAATTCCACAGGCTAGGTCAAACAAAATTAAAAATCAAACAAGCTCAGTTGTGTACTGATGCAAACAGCAGTAATGGGGTCAAATTGGGCAAGTTGGGGGCAAAAAAAAAAAAAAAAAAAAAAAAAAAAAAAAAAAAAAAAAAAAAAGCAAACAAACAAGCAAACAAGGGGAAAAAGAAAGCAAATCTAATAAGGTAGTACAAGTGGCTACTCAAAACAACAGAAATCAAGAAAAATGGTCTACAAATGAACAAGATATCATCATTTGAAAACGGGTCAGAATGAGAAAAGCTGGGTGCAGGGCATACATGCTCAATCAGGCCAACTTTGGGGTATAAAAGAACTTGTAAAAAAAATCCTAAAAATATTATAAAAATAGTAACATGAAAACAAGCTACCAAATAAGGTGTAAACCCAGTTTCAGGCCAAGACCCCAAGAATTGAACAAACTAAAAATATTTTCCTACGGCTGTTTGGAACAAAAGAAGGTGCAGGCCTGGGAGATGGTGAGATTGCAGGCTATGAGCAAGCTACTGATAAGACAAGAAAAGCTAATGCAAGCTCAAATTTACAAAATCTAAATTACAAAGTAATTACAAAACCACAATCTAATCCTAAATCCTACTGTAGCATACCTAAAATCTAGTCTAAATAAGGATGCTGAAGGCGGTTTGGAAGTGTGTTTGGAACTGCAGGGCTGAACATAGCGCTTTGTATGCTCAAACTCAACTACCAAATAAGCTATAACATATGAAACAAGCTCAGAAATATAAAGCCTATACTACTAGCTACTTGTAAAACAAGAATCTCAACCTAATTCCTACAAAAGCTAAGCTAAAACAAGATCAAAAGGGGAGCAGGTTAGGCTGTTTTGTAACTGAGCAACAGTGGAATCAATGCGAAAAAAAACTTAAATTCCTAAGAGTTCTAACACAAGGCTTAGCAAACATGCACAATCAACTTCTTAGAACCAATTTAAAACACCCTAAAATCCTTTAAGTCCAATGCATCACAAAAAGGCAGCCTAGTTAAATGCTAAAACAGAAATTATAAGAAATCATGTTAAAACCTGAGAAACTAACCAATTGTTCCGAAATTAACTGGTGCAATGCTAGAATCAATGGACCAAGGCTGTAGCAGTTGAGTCTCAGGATCCAAATTCACCAAAATACTTCGAAAATAAGTAGTGCCAAACACTCCCTTCAAGGGCAGTTTTGGAATTTTTCAAATGAAATGGTTGATTTAAGGTTTAAAAATCAATGATAAGTACTACATAAGCAGTAATGTGATAAATGAAACAGAAAGAGACAAAAAAAAAAAAAGCAGTGGAGAATGAATCTTAAAGTAACTTGACAATTGAAGAAAACTGGAATTATATTAGAACTTGATTGAGACAATACAAAAGAAACTTGAATAATAACTGGAAAGGCAGTGAGCAACATGAAAATTAAGCTAAAATTAAAGGCTAAACTAATCCTACTTCTACCATTACCTACTTGCCTTATATCAATGGCTACAAAGGTATTTATACAACTCATATCAAAGAAAAACTCTTCTCTTTCTTGTGCTTCTTTTGAGTTAAGTCCCACCATTGGATTGGTATAACATCATCTCAGCCCTTCAATTATTTTGGCGCCCAATGGTGGTTGTGGATTGATGACATGGATTGGTATCTCGTGACTTTTTCATTGGAGGAGGTGAGGAGGTGAGATGGCGTGTAGCAGGAGGTTGAGTGGAGGAGGGGGGTTGTATGATGGGTAATGGGAAGCAGGGGGTTGGGTTATGGTATGGTGGGTAAAGAGGAGATGTTGAAGATGAAAAGGGCGTTTGTTTGAGTAGGTCAAAGGGAGAAGCACGTTTTAATATTAAACATGGAAGGGTTTGGTATTTGGGCTAGTAACTGGTTGGGCCTAGGGAGGTTTATGGGATTGGGTTATATTGGAAGTGGGTTTGTGTTTTGTTGGTTTGATAAATAACCAAGGGTCCGTTTGGTTTAGGTAATAAAACACCACAAGGACTAAAAGTGCAATTTCAGAAAATGAAGGGACTGAAGTTGCCATCTTTCCAAAGTAATCACAAGGGGTATACATGCCAAGTTTCATTTACAAAGGATCACTTTTGAATATTTTTCATTTTGAAATTTCTGGGGGCCAAATGTGTCAACTTTTGAAAATTGAGGAACCAAACTGCAACTTCTTCAAACATTTCACCAAAGGATTAAAATTGACAACTTCTGACTTTCAAAAAAAACTTTTGTTGATTTTTCTTCCAAAATAAATGCTCAGGGACTAGTTTTGACAACTTTTGAAAGTTGAGGGACTGAAACTGCCAATTATGCAAACTTTGTTCGGTTTTTATCTGTTTTCAATCATTTTGCATCTGAAACATATAAAACACGATCTTTGGGATATTTTCTGTATTTTGATGCATTTTTGAGTGTTTTTAATTGTTTTGCAGTTCATATTTGACCAAAAATGATGAGTATTTACACACTCATCAATCCTCCACACTAAACTATTGCTAGTCCCTAGCAATCTTTTATGAAAACTTAATGGATTTGAAGTCTCTTTACCAAAAACCATTACTTCTGGAGTAGCCAAATGTTTCAGTTCAAGTAAAAACTATGGTACACTGATAACCATATGATTTTGAGCAAACCATAAGCTGTTAACGGATTTGATTTGTCTTTACCAGAAGCCGTTTGCTTCTGGACTAGCCAACTCTTCACTTACCAAAGATATGGTGAGTTGAATACCATACAATTTTCGGCAAATTGTAAGCCATAAACGGATTTGATATATCTTTACCAAGAGGCGTTTGCTCCTGGATTAGCCAGTCCTTATGTGGATTAGACATGGTGGACTAATAACCATAAAAATTTTGAAACTTAGTGAAAAAATTTTAAAATTTTTGCCAAAAACGGGGGTACTAGAAGGTATAATTTGATAAAATTCGCTAGAATTTCCCCCCCACACTTAGAATTGAATATTGTCCTCAATGTTCAAAGTCCCGGCTATTATGCCGATTCTTTGAACGTAAAAAGGCAACATTACAAGCTAAATGTGGAAACACCATTTTTTCACTTTATTCATCATCATTTTTTTTATATACATGGTAACAATAGCAGGGGCAACTCCCCCACACTTAGGGTGAAAACCCCATATGCATGCTACTGTTTTTGTTTACCGAGTCGCTAGCTTGACTCGACCCCGAATTCATTGGTTCTTGGGGAAGCAACATGTGGAAGAGACAATCTCCATCGGACTTTCATTCAAGAGGTTTGGATAAACATTTGAAGCACGTGAAAGTTCCACACCGATGAGATAAGTACCCGGCTCAAGATAATGGTAAATGGAAATGCCGGGGTCAAATATAGTGTCTTCATTCCCGAAGGAGTGAAGAAGAGAAGAAGTCACCAGGTAGGTGAAGAAAAGAAAGAAAATCATGATGATTAGATCTTCTTCCTCAAGATCAGGCTCAGTTTCCTGAGTTTGGATTTTATCGGTTGAGCTCTTTGATTTGGACAACATATCAGGAGGGAGGGTGGAAAAATTTGTCATAGGAATACAAACTCTCATGATTGAGACTCTTTCCCCCCGATCCTGGTTTTTCTTGTCATCCAAGTAATCATTCTTCGGAGGAGTCATGATATGAGTAAGTTCATCGGAGAACTCCTCGTGACGAGAATCAATCACATGATGTGAATCTGTGAACTCTTGTTTCACTGTGGACTCATCACAATCCTCATTCTGAGTATCAAAGAGTGGATTATCAGAAATCAAAGTGAATTCGTATTCGAATTCAAATATAGGATTGATGATATTAGTTTTGAATGTTTCAGGAACAAAGTGATTAACATTCTCTTGTGGACTGTTGGGATCAGAACTGAGTGACGGATCATGATATAAGAGATTTTCAATTTCTCCCAGATCGGCTTCGAAATCAAAGAGACCATCTCACTTCCCAATGGAAGTGGATTGATGTGAGTGAGTTCATCGGCGAACTCCTCAAGAAGAGGATCAACATCAGGATGCGGAAGTGATGCCTCAACATATTCAATGTCTCCATAAGATGTATAATCATCGCTAAAATTGGAGAAAGTCTCAAATTGATCTTTTGGACACTCAAGAGGGGAAGTAAGATCACACATATGCTCAAGAATTCCCTGTGACTCTCCTTGGATTGGGACAAGGTTCTCAGCACTAGACTTTATGAATTCGTCCGATTCCTTTTCAGGAACAGTGCTAAGATGCTCGTCCCCCATGATCAGAGAGTGAGTGGGAATTTCGGGTGTGATAACAATAGACTGAGGGAGTTGAAAAGGACTAGCATTCATGGATTGTACAAGTTCCATTTGTTCTTCTGCTAGTAATTCCTTAGTATTCTTTTCTCCCTGCGATTTTTGGATTGGTGGGATTTCAACTGATGTACTTGATGAATTTTTTTGAGTAACAATGTTATCTTCATCATCATTACTGTCATCATAGTCATCAAATAGAGCAGCATTGAGAAGATTGGCATGCATTTTAGCTGCTCGTTGCTCAGCCAGTAATTCTTCCATGCTTTTTCCAGAATCTCGTTCTTCAGCAAGTAATTCTGCCATAGTTTTCCCACGAGAATTTGGAATGAGTGGAAATTGTGGGGGTGTGGAATCGTCAAAACCGGAAGTATCAACACTAGAATAAGGATTAGGTTCATAGTACTATTGACTCCTCGGTTGACATTGATAATTGTAATGAGGACCCCCACAATTTTCAAAAATTGGTATATTTTGGAACGATGTGTCATTGAAATACGGTGCTTGCTCATAAGAGTTTTGAGAAGGGTGATTGAAATTGTTTTGAGGATAATTGGAAAAGTTCGAATTATAATCGGAGGTGAATGTAGGTTCAGCTATTGAAGCGTAACACATACAAAGTCCATAACTAAATCCACAACCCTTGCAAAAACACCGTCCACAAAGTGAGTCATCTCTTAAAGGATCTCCACAATAGAAGCAATTATGTTGAGCGAACGAAGACGTTTGAGGAGGGTAGTTAGAAAAATTTTGCGAAGAATTGGGATTTAGTTCATAAACAAACTAATTCCTCGAACCACAAAACAAACAACTTCCGTCCCGAAAATCATTACCACACCGTTTGCACGTACACCAACGACATGGTAAAACGAAAAGCGGCTCACCACAACCGACACAAGGAATAAAATCCGGAGGTGGGACAAGTGGTGTGCTCTGAGAGCTAGGAATTTCCACCACTTCCGTTATGGTCTCTGGTTTTTGTTCTTGATAAACGTGAAGATTAGGCAAGTCGTTCTTTTTAGTCACTGATCTAAGCTCTGTACGTTTGCTTGACAAACTTTTAATCGTAAATCGTGAAAGGTTTGGATCAATTCTTGATGGTTTGTCATTAATAGCACGTATCTCGGGTTGTGAAGGGTAGTTGGAAGAATTTGGTGAATCATTGAGAGATTTTTGATTTAAGAACAAATTGCACGTAGTAAAAAATCTGTTACTACAACTATTTCCACACTTCTCACAAATACACCGGAAACAACGATAGCCATTCTCAATCGGGCTTTTACAATGAAAACATGTGTAGCCGAGAGGCGCCATAAGAATTATACATGAGAGGGGTATAAGAAGGTAGAATCAAACGGATAGAGGGTAAGGAAAAATATTTTTGGTTTTGTTTTATGTTTGTTGAAAACTTATTTAAAATGTTTTTGGTAATCGTTTTGAAAGACCAAATCGTTTCCTCGTAGATCACACAAAGTAATCCTTGAGTAATCTGATATGGTAAACTGCACGATTCATTTTGTTTTTCATGAAAATATGAACAAGGATGGATAAATATACAATGAGCGTATATCCAGATTCACTAATCTGCAAAACCGTTTTAAAATACGCGCACAACCTCCCCGGCAGCGGCGCCATTTGATTTGGGCTAAAGCAGTCAACTAAAGTCAACCACGGATGTGGTCAATATAGTCAAACTCCTTAGGCTCAATCTCCGCGGAATAGTATAGTGTTTCCCCGGGTCGTTATGTCCCGACGAGGTGTGGATGGTATTAAAACGGATTTGTAATCGGGTGATTCTGAGCAGGAAAGGGGTAATAGGGGTTTGAATGATTACGCTAAGGAAATACAAGTGAAATCAAGTTAAATAAACCAACTTAACCAAAACGTAAAGCTACGCTACCATAGAACGTATTTAAAATTAAAAAATGCGCGTTTACGTTAAAAATAACATCAACGCGCAAGATAAAAAGTGAAACGTGGAGCAAATAAAATCCTACGGATGTGAAAACTACTTTTTTAATTAATTACTATATAAACTAAATTTAATTATAAAAAAAAAAAAAAAAAAAATTGGAAAAAGGAAAATAATTTTTTTGACTTTTTAATTAATTATTATTAATTAATTACTATATAAACTAAATTTAATTATAAAAAAAATACTAAACTAATTTTGAAAATTACCAAATTTTTTCTAAAATTACTTTACACTAACAGGAAACTAAGAAAAATGGGAAAAGGGTCACAAGCTTATTAATAAGCTGTGAATAAGCTAAACAAAGAAAATAAGCTTATTTAACTACCACTACTATAAAGATAAAAATTGCAAGAGTAAACCTGAAAAAGACCCTAGGGCGCTTGGTACTTGTGTTTGGCTATGAGTGTGGAGACCAGGGTTCGACCCCTAGTTATGCACTTTTTCTCTTTTATTTTTATTTTTTTTTTATTTTTCTTTAGCAAACTTATTTTAACAACAACAAGAACAACTTTTGTAAAAAGGATTTCTCAGAATAGCTTTAAATAAGCTTGTGCAAGCTTAAAAACTAGACAGATTCAAGGTTTCATATCAAAAGGAGATTTTGGTTACGAGTCACTTAACCAAATAAGCATATAGACAAAAATACCCAAACACGAAAAAGCACAATCTTGGAACTAACACAAACAATTAACAACAACAATTCCACAGGCTAGGTCAAACAAAATTAAAAATCAAACAAGCTCAGTTGTGTACTGATGCAAACAGCTGTAATGGGGTCAAATTGGGCAAGTTGGGGGCAAAAAAAAAAAAAAAAAAAAAAAGCAAACAAACAAGCAAACAAGGGAAAAAAGAAAGCAAATCTAATAAGGCAGTATAAGTGGCTACTCAAAACAACAGAAATCAAGAAAAATGGTCTACAAATGAACAAGATATCATCATTTGAAAACGGGTCAGAATGAGAAAAGCTGGGTGCAGGGCATACATGCTCAATCAAGCCAACTTTGAGGTATCAAAGAACTTGTAAAAAAAAATCCTAAAAATATTATAAAAGTATTAACATGAAAACAAGCTACCAAAGAAGGTGTAAACCCAGTTTCAGGCCAAGACCCCAAGAATTGAACAAACTAAAAATATTTTCCTACGGCTGTTTGGAACAAAAGAAGGTGCAGGCCTGGGAGATGGTGAGATTGCAGGCTATGAGCAAGCGACTGATAAGACAAGAAAAGCTAATGCAAGCTCAAATTTACAAAATCTAAACTACAAACTAATTATAAAACCACAATCTAATCCTAAATCCTACTATAGCATACCTAAAATCTAGTCTAAATAAGGATGCTGAAGTCTGTTTGGAAGTGTGTTTGGAACTGCAGGGCTGAACATAGCGCTTTGTAGGCTCAAACTCAACTACCAAATAAGCTATAACATATGAAACAAACTCAAAAATATAAAGCCTATACTACTAGCTACTTGTAAAACAAGAATCTCAACCTAATTCCTACAAAAGCTAAGCTAAAACAAGATCAAAAGGGGAGCAGGTTAGGCTATTTTGTAACTGAGCAACAGTGGAATCAATGCGAAAAAAAACTTAAACTCCTAAGAATTCTAACACAAGGCTTAGCAAACATGCACAATCAACTTCTTAGAACCAATTTAAAACAACCTAAAATCCTTTAAGTCCAATGCATCACAAAAAGGCAGCCTAGTTAAATGCTAAAACAGAAATTATAAGAAATCATGTTAAAACCTGAGAAACTAACCAATCATTCCGAAATTAACTGGTGCAATGCTAGAATCAATGGACCAAGGCTGTAGCAGTTGAGTCTCAAGATCCAAATTCACCAAAATACTTCGAAAATAAGTAGTGCCAAACACTCCCTTCAAGGGCAGGTTTAGAATTTTACAAATGAAATGGTTGATTTAAGGTTTAAAAATCAATGATAAGTACTACATAAGCAGTAATGTGATAAATGAAACAGAAAGAGACCAAAAAAAAAAAAAAAAAAAAAGCAGTGGAGAATGAATCTTAAAGTAACTTGACAATTGAAGAAAACTGGAATTATATTAGAACTTGATTAAGACAATACAAAAGAAACTTGAATAATAACTGGAAAGGCAGTGAGCAACATGAAAATTAATCTAAAATTAAAGACTAAACTAATCCTACTTCTACCATTACCTACTTGCCTTATATTAATGGCTACAAAGGTATTTATACAACTCATATCAAAGAAAAACTCTTCTCTTTCTTGTGCTTCTTTTGAGTTAAGTCCCACCATTGGATTGGTATAACATCATCTCAGCCCTTCAATTATTTTGGCGCCCAATGGTGGTCGTGGATTGATGACATGGATTGGTATCTCGTGACTTTTTCATTGGAGGAGGTGAGGAGGTGAGATAGCGTGTAGCAGGAGGTTGAGTGGAGGAGGGGGGTTGTATGGTGGGTAATGGGAAGCAGGGAGTTGGGTTATGGTATGGTGGGTAAAGAGGAGATGGTGAAGATGAAAAGGGCGTTTATTTGACTAGGTCAAAGGAAGAAGCACTTTTTAATATTAAACGTGGAAGGGTTTGGAATTTGGGCTAGTAACTGGTTGGGCCTAGGGAGGTTTATGGGATTGGGTTATATGGGAAGTGGGTTTGTGTTTTGTTGGTTTGATAAATAACCAAGGGTCCTTTTGATTTAGGTAATAAAACACCACAAGGACTAAAAGTGCAATTTCAGAAAATGAAAGGACTGAAGTTGCCATCTTTCCTAAGTAATCACAAGGGGTATACATGCCAAGTATCATTTACCAAGGACCACTTTTGAATAGTATTCATTTTGAAATTTCCGGGGGCCAAATGTGTCAACTTTTGAAAATTGAGGAACTAAACTGCAACTTCTTGAAACTTTTCACCAAAGGATTAAAATTGACAACTTGTGACTTTCAAAAAAAACTTTTGTTGATTTTTCTTTCAAAATAAATGCTCAGGGACTAGTTTTGACAACTTTTGAAAGTTGAGGAACTGAAACTGCCAATTATGCAAACTTTGTTCGGTTTTTATCTGTTTCCAATCATTTTGCATCTAAAACATATAAAACATGATCTTTGGGATATTTTCTGTATTTTGATGCATTTTTGAGTGTTTTTAATTGTTTTGCAGTTCATATTTGACAAAAAATGATGAGTATTTACACACTCATCACCTAATATGCCCCGTTTGTCTAAGTAATTTGCTTATTTGCTCCAAAATTCGAAGTATCCATATTTAGATCAAGGCAACTTGTAGTTTTTGGGTAACTGAAATCTGCAAGTTACAAGTGTCACTTTTCAGATTACAAGGTAAGGCAACTTGTGTACTTTTGGGCAACTGGCGGCTCTCATGTTGGACACTTGACGTCGTATGGGTCGAGTTGCCAAGTTGCCTGGGGTAGATACGGAAACTCCGAATTCTGGGACAAATAAGCAAATCACTTGGGCAAACGGAGCATATTAGGAATTATCCCTTAATGAAATTACATTTAAAACCCAATTCATTCATATATTTTGCATCAAACATTATATAACGCAAATAAAAAAATTTAAGGTTAAAAACAAAAAAGACTACAGAAAGTAAAACTGGACAATTATTTTGAAATGGAAGGATTAAGAAAATATAAAACTTTTAGCAACGACCCACATCGTCACTAAATGTATCAGTAATTTTTTGCACAATATGCTTGTTTTAGCTCCTTTTTTAATATTATATCTGAAAAGAAATGTACTAAAAACAAACATGCAAACTTATTTTATTTCACCCGTCTTTTCCATTTTTTTTAATACTCGAAAATAAACATTCAAATACTACTCTATCTGAACATATAAGAAAACAAACACCATCTCTACTCGCTGTCACAGAGAGTGTTTGTTTAGATCCCATGAGCCTTTCAGGCGTTATGGAATTTTTGTTTTATGTCTTGCGACCCTTTTAGGGGTTATAGTGTTTTGCTATGTCAGGATACCTCATCCTGATCATTGTCATGCCTCAAATGTTTTTAAGGTGTAAGTGTTACTCCTTAGGAATGCTTTGTCGGGGGTCCATACACATCTCGGGTGTTATGGAATGTTTATTATTTGCCTTGTAAGCCGCATTATTGAATCTATTTTGTCAATATGCATGCTCTTGGTAATCGTCTTGCCTCAATAACTTGGGGTTTAAGTGGAACTCCTCAGGAGTGTTTGCTCAGGATCTATAAATCTCTTAGACGTTATAGATTGTGTATATCAGGGTGTGTTTCCTGATAATTGTCGTACCTCAGCTATTTGTGAGGTTAAATTTAACTCCTAAGAGCGTATATTGCAAAGGTCTTTTTCTTTGAAAAGCATTCTGAAAGCACAAAGGGTTGATGACAAATTTGGAATTCATTAAGTCTTTGCTATAGCCAACACATTTAGTGATCAAATAAACATAGTTGAATACCACTTAGGTTAACGACATGTTCTCCTTGGACGTACATGAAAGAAAATTGCGAAGTTCTAGTCTGTTTGACTGTTCAGGTATCTCTAAGATGCCTGAGACTTGCGTATATACGAATTTTTGGTATTACCACTATCTTGTGACAATCATTCATCTTTTTAGCTACGTGTCATGTGAACTAAATATGAAGATACGAAAGACAGGATTGACCTGGTCAGTAGCCGACGGGTGTCACATTGAAAACATACACATAGTATGTTTTAAACATACAAATATTATATTGTAATGGCATGTGAGCCTGTCGTAGTGTCTTATGAGCCTGAGGGCGTGATGTGTTGTAGCTAAGCTTTAAATTTATAGAATACCGGATCCTTTACACAATCACCAACACTTACGAGCAGTGTACCCGTTTGTGTAATATAGTATGTTGGCAAAACTGGGTCATTCGCAGAGAGCGAAGAGATCCTAATGTCTAGTAGTTTTAAGATTGTCACGTACGTCTTAAATCCAACAACAACAACAACAACTACAACTACAACAACAACAACAACACGATAGTTATGGTGAAAAGAAGATCAAGAGATAAAGGCATGCTTGCCTTGCTAATCCCCTGATTTCAACAACAACAACAACAACAACAACAACAACAACAACAACAACAACAACAATACGGTAGTTATGGTGAAAAGAAGATCAAGAGATAAAGGCATGCTTGCCTTGCTAATCCCCTGATTTCATTAAAATGACATATTTCAAAGTACAATGTTCATCTAGTGTGCTTTGGTGAATCAAAAATATAGGAAGTCACTTGGTTATCGATTTTCCTCCTAACTTCTTCCTAAAAGTTGGACACGCATTTCTTCCTGCTACCCTAACTAATATTCCTAGCATTAAGTACCATCAGCTGATCTATGTAACCAACATTTTTGTGTGGGTGCCAACCCACTTAGTTTTCTTGACAAAGAGTAAAAAGCCTTGGTTATCGGTCAGTCGCCAATGCCGCTACTAAATCTTAAACCAAATTTTCTACCATTTTTAACTTGGTGTACACCCTTAGTTATCGATGTATCACGTCCACCACTATCCTACTTGCCTAGGTAGGTTAATTATTCATATAGGTATCTTTCACTTGGTTATCGTTTATGTGGAAAACTAGAAGGGGGATTGAATAGTTTACCTGTTTTTAACTTAATTATCTTCTGAAACTTTTCTTGTAATCAAAAATCTACTCTAAAAGACAATATGTAATATGCAAGAATAAAGAAAGAAACGATCAAACCACAACACGATAGTTTATGGTGGTTCGACTACAAGGACTCTTTTTCCTTGCCCTACTCCACGCCCCGAGTATCCAACTCGAGAGTTTCTTTCACTAGTCAACAAGCTCCTTTCACCGGTGGAGAAAACCTTACACGTCGCTTACACAAGATTACCAACACAAAGCTAGATGTCGAGTTCTTTTACAAGGATACAACTACTCCCGTCACACTATGTATTTTAAGGCCTAAAATACTAACCGATCACTACTGAAAGTACACAATGAATGAATGTATAAACCTCACTAGGTTGTACAAAACTAAGCTAACATGACTTGCAACGTTGTGTTGTGACTTGTAACTTTTGGTATGAACTTGTGATCTTCTTTTCTACAAAAGATCTCACAAATGAAATGTTAATGGGTTAGATGAATTCAATGAGAATGTATGTGTAAATTATAATGAGAAGTGATGAAAAATTTCTTGCAAATGGCTTGGTATTTATAGCCAACCAAACCTGCAGACTGGCGGATCCGGCGGAACCAAAACAAGGGTTCCGCCCTTGTACCCCCAGGGTTCCGCTAGTTCTGACAGTCAAAGACCACAAGAAATCTTTCCATATCTAGCAATGTCAAATCAAGATTCTACAAGTCCACACTCAATAGTTTGAGTGAGAGACCTTCTATAATGTGTAAGAGATTTTGTGAAAGGTCACATCCTAGATTTAGTAACCTTTCCATAAATGCACATGATGCATGCCATGATGTCATGTTACATTTTCTTTATTTAGAAATATGAAAATGTTATGTTTAATATGAAATGTAAATGTAGCAAATAAAGTCTAGTTATGCAAGACTAAAACTAAAATCTTGTTTTACTAAAAACTAAAGTTTATACTTTGGCGTTAACAAAACTTAGCAAAGATCGTAAAATATAAATAACGTTTTTAGGCGATATTTGTATTAACAATCTCCCCCTTTTTGTTGATGACAAAACATAAACTTTATTTTTAAGTAAATCACTAATTCTAGTGTTAAGTCTCTGAAAGTTTGTATTTAAACTTGTTTTACTTAATTGACGAAAATCATTTTAAGTTTATAAGTTTAAATATATTTTCTCCCCCTTTTTGTCGAAACAAAAAGATGAGTAGCAAAGCGGAATAACGCAAATGCTCCCCCTTGGACAATTGTCAATTTATGAAACATGTATTTTGAACCTACAACAAAAGAAGTTAGTTGGTGATAGTGACACACGATAAATCGTATAGCCACACCATAATATGAGAATATAAGCAATCATATCACAATCACAACTCATATATGATCAACCAACGATGCAAACAAAAATATTAGAAAAGATGTCATTCCTATTAAAATTTGACTTTGTAAAAGTCAAAGACAAGAAATGAAAAATTCCATCCTACTTCTAATAAAAAAACAAAATAGAAAAATAGCTAAGAAATAAAAGTCCTACTTCTATAAATGGAAGTCTCCCAACAAATTCTTAAATGGGGCAAAGCCTCCATAATACGCTCTAGGAGTCGTTTGGGTGTGAGAGCATCCAAACATTGAAGAATATGTTGTAGAGCAAAGCGGGTTTCATCTTGGACTTGGTGGAGCATGATTTTTATGCTCTCACTTATTTTTGCCGCCCGCTCACAATGTGAGCAACCATGGCGGGGATTGGGTAGGATGGGATTATTTGATGATGGTTGTGATGGTGGAATGGTGGCGGTTTCTTGAGTGGAGGATGGGTTTGTAATGGAGGCAATCAAGGTGGTTTGAAACTCCATGGCTTGATGGAGATGATTGTCCATCATGCTTTTGAAGGCATAGAGGTTGTCAAGGCGGTCGTTGATCTCCTCGTGGGAGTTTGGAAGTTTGTTCCATAACGACGCTTCAATTTCCTCATAAGATGGAAAGAGAGTCTCAAAGTGTTGGAACTTGGATTATGATTGTGGTTGTGCATTTGAGGTTGTGGTGGTTGGTTTTGTTCAAAGTAGGCTTCTTCATAGAGAGGTCCATGGATCTCTTTGTTGAGAGGGTGAAACAACAATGGTTTAGGTTGTGATGGTGGTCGTTCTTGTGGTGGTGGTTCTTTTTCAAATGGTACATTTGGCTCAAAGAATACCCAGGTTTATTCATGTGCCATTCTTTTGTTAGAGCCAAACGAAAGGCAAGGGTGGTGGATTTTGTGATCTAGGTGGAAGATCCTCAAGGTCCTCTAGAAAAGGATTTGGTGATGTTGGTGGAGTTCCAAATAGTTCAATTGGTTCAAGTTTTGGTGATTTAGGTGGTGATGGAGACTTGGATGGTTGAGTTGGAGCCGGTGGTGGACCTGGATCAATGGGTGTCTTGGTTGGCGGTGGAGTGGTGATAACATGATTGAACTTTGGTGATGGTGTGGGAGTTGCAAGATTTAGGAAGTTTTCGTCTTTTATGGGTGAGGAGATGATTAGTGGAGATTCATCCGAAGATGAGGAGCTAAGATTGATGGTGGTGTGGCAACAAAAGGGTTTTACACTTATGCGTGCGGTTCTCCTAATGGGTCGAGATGGTGGAGAGGTGATTGTTGACATTATCATTGTCAAAATGGTGATTTAGAGGGTTAGATTCAGAGATTGAGATGGTGATGGTGTGATTTGAAAGTGTTCTAAGATGTTCAAATTTATAGAGTTGAAGAAATGTGGAAAGGAGTGTTTGGATTTGATGTTCTACCATACAAAAATTGAGGTTGCTAATGATTTGGAAGAGTTATGAAGGTTGTCAAATCATTGGAGGTCAATCCAATGAAAATGGTGGAGTAAGAAGACCAATATATGCACTAAATGCTTAGTGGTCTTGTCATAGTGATTTGGATCAGGTATACCACGGATACCAAGGAACCTTTGGGAGGGTTCCTTGCGTTATGAGGAAGGGTTCCTTGGGTTGGTTATGATTAAATTTGATTTTTGGCGGGAAATGGGTTTCCATTGGTTTTTATAGCTAAGAATGATCCTAATACACTTAACAACTAAGGAGGAATGAGTTCCAAACAAAAAAGGATGATTTGGATTTGTGTGGAAGTTGAAATTTGAAAAATTGAAAAAATTTCTGCAGGTGATCGGCGGAACCCAACGAAAACAAGGGCGGAACCCTGTTTTGGGTTTCGTGTGTTCCGTTGGGCCAAACTGGGTTTATCCAGAAAATTGACTGGCGTAACCCAGATTTTGGTTCCAGCAAAGCACAAAAACGAGACAAAACAGGTTTTTCGGGGTCGAGACGAAATCCAAATTTTCCGAAAACTCTTGAAACATAAAATTTAAGGTATAACTGATTAGGAAATGCACAAAATAGATAAGGAAACACTCTTATCGTTATACTTTGGCCGGGGGCTAGCGAATTTCACTAAACTTAGTGAAATTTTCCATAGATTTGAAAATTTGATAACATACCAAATGTTGTCATCCTGCATGATTGTTAGTACAAACAAGTTCTAAACATAACCAAATATCCCTACGAATACATAAATCCATAAGACAAAGTGTTTAAATATCCAAATTGTTCAAATGACACCTAGTGCCAAACACTCCACACACTCGCTCTCATTGGCGATCCATCTTCTTGTTGAGATTTCCAAGGAACCTCCTAAGACATTTGAACATCCCCTTAGTTTGCTTGTACTCCTCGGACTCATTTGGAATTCTTGGAAGTTATGAAAGGTATTCAAGAGGTGGAAGCCTAGAGTTGGGTAGCCCGTCATCCTCACTCATTGATGATGACGATGATGAGGTAGGAGATGAGGGCGTTTCCCCTGGGCTTTGGAGACTCTCTTATCACTAAGTGGTACAAACGTATGTGGGATGAGAGAGTAGTCTAGGCGAAGACATCTTGGATTCGGAGGAATTGGAGAGATGTGCCTTACGAGACGTGTTAGGAGCATTCCATAGGGTATAGCCGTTGTGCCTTGCACGGGAATGTCGGCCATCCTTTTGACCATGTAGTAGGCCAAGTTGAAGGGTTTCCTAACAGACAAAGAGTAGAGCATGTAGCAAAGGCAAACATTGATATGATCCCGGTTTCCTATGGTGCTAATGACATTGGCTCTAAGGACTTCTTCCCATTTCTTGAATTGAGGCTTGAGTTCATTGAGTTCCATACCATAGGGGTCCTTGTTGACCTCATTTCCGGTACGGGTTCTCCTAGTGTCGGAAGTCCTAACAAAGAGATGCTCACGAAGTACTTCCTTGGACACGAGAGGATTGTCATAAGGATGGATGCGGTCCATGAGAGTGTCAAGAGTTGTGAGTGAATGTTTGTCAGTGTAGATACAAGTACCATGGTTTGGAACCCCTAGGATTTGAGCAAATTCATTGAGAGTGAAGGTGTATTGGTTGCTACTCACAATGAATTTTATAGACATGTAACCATAATCATCCGAAGAAAGACTAACGGATGCATAGAACTCAAGAATGAACCTAGGGCAAATAGGCTCGTTGATTTCTAAGAGACAATCAAAGTTGATGGTGGCTAGTTCCCTATGGAGATTGGTTCCGGTTAGGAAGGATGGGTCAATGGTTCTACCCTCGTGGACATATCGTTTTTCTAAGGCTTTAAAAATGTTCCTTTGAGTTTCGGTAAGACCTTTGGTTTTGTGGTGTTTGGGTAGGTAGTGAATGGTCTCCTTATGGTCATAATGAGTTGCGGGAGGCATGATGATCCCTAGAAAACACAAAATTGCACAATTTCAGTCTAAATTAATGACTTTTGCAATGTGGATGTTCTAGTGTGTGCCTATATGAAAACAACGTGGAGGTGTGGTTATCTTGACTCATTTTTATGCGTAAAACGTTTTATAATGCAAGTTTTTGTTATAAACAAAAGATAACCCAAATGCTCCTAATTCAATGTAGCTTCGTTTGAATGTACCTGAAAATACATATTAGTTATGTATTCCCTTTAGCATTCAAGAGACATTATGCAAGTGATGTTTTGAACATAACGTTTTTATTTTGTATTTACAATATGAGACGAAAAAATATTTGTCCTATTTGTGAGAAATTTTTGCAAGAATTTGACATGGGGTGTTTTAGTAAACACGCAAATATCTTATAAGGATGCAATTCCTAACTATGGGAAACATGATTAGTTTAGTTTTAACAACTAACGTTCTACATGTTTTACTTAAGTTGATGCATAACCCCAAGTTTTAGTTTTTGTGCAAAAATAGAATTCCTAGACGCAGATCAGGAGTATAATTATGTTTAGAATACTTACAATGATGATTAGGGAACAATGTGGATGAAGGAAGGACCAAATTTTCGTTGGTGTGGATGAGTGGTGAAGTGAATAGTAGCAGGTTGGGAGTGGTGATATAAGATAAGTAGTATTTTGTTTAATGTAAAATAAGAAAAAGTTCCTACAGGTCGGCGGATACGGCGGAACCAAAGGGAGGGTTTCGCCCGTTATGGCTGAAGGTTCCGCCAGATCAACAGAAAGAAATAATTGTTTTGATTTGTTTATATTTTTGTAATTTTATTCTATTGTTCCAAACTACAATGTAGGTTCCATGAGTCCTAAACCAAGACTAAGAAGGTTGAATGGTTCTCGTTTAAGAGGTTTTGTAAGAATGTCGGCAATGTTGTCTTCGGAAGAAACTTTCTCAATTGAGATGTTTCCTTTTTGAATATTGTCACGAAGGAAATGATGACGGATTTCAATATGTTTAGTACGAGCATGTTGAACGATATTCTTACTAAGATCAATGGCTCCTTTGTTGTCACAAAGAATGGAGATGTCGTTAAGTTGAATTTTGTAGTCTACAAGATCTTGCTTCATCCAAAGAGCCTGTTGACATGCCTTTCCGGCTGATACGTATTCGGCTTCAGTTGAGCGAGAGCCGTTTGCTTCTTAGAGAACCATGAGGTGAGACAATGTCCAATAAAAGTACAGATACCACTTGTACTTTTTCTATCAACGTAGTCACCGGCATGGTCCGAGTCGGCATACACTATGGTATCTACTCCCGTTCCTTTGGGATACCATAATCCTAAATATGTAGTGCCCTTAATATATCTAACAATTCTTTTAACGGCTTCAAGATGAATTGTTTTAGGATCTTCTTGAAAACAAGCACACAGACAAACACTAAACATAATGTCGGGTCTACTAGCTGTTAGGTAAAGTAGACTACCAATCATACCTCTATATTTAGTGCTATCTACGGATTCACTTTCCTCATCCTTTGTGAGTTTAGTTTCTGTGGACATAGGTGTTTTGATTGGTTTCAAATCTTTGAGACCAAATTTCTTAAGCATGTTCTTAATATATTTTTCTTGGTTAAAGAAGATACCATCTTCTAATTGTTTGATTTGGAGTCCTAGGAAAAAGTTGAGTTGTCCCATCATACTCATTTCAAACTCATCATGCATGATTTTTGAGAAATCAACACATAATTCTTGACAAGTTGATCCGAATATAATGTCATCAACATAGATTTGGACTATGATAGTGTGTGAACCTTTCTTCTTAGTGATGAGAGTATTATCAACTAAGCCCATGGTATACCTATGGTCAACTAGGAAGGTTTTAAGTCGATCATATCATGCTTTTGGAGCTTGCTTAAGTCCGTATAAAGCCTTTTTAAGTTTGTAGACATGATTTGGTTTTTCAAAATCGATGAAGCCCGGTGGTTGCGCAACATACACTTCTTCATTTATAAACCCGTTTAAAAATGCACTTTTGATGTCCATTTGAAAGAGTTTAAACTTGTGTGCGCATTCATATGCAAGTAAAATTCTAATTGACTCGAGCCTAGCAACCGGAGCAAAAGTTTCATCGTAGTTAATGCCTTCTTGTTGATTATATCCTTGTGCAACTAGCCTAGCTTTGTTTCTAGACATAATACCATTTTCATCCATTTTATTACGAAAAACCAATTTGGTTCCAATTATGGGTTGACTTTTTGGTTGACGAACTAATGTCCAAACGTCATTTCTAACAAATCGGTTTAATTCTTCTTGCATGGCTATTACCCGTGACTCGTCTTTTATGGCTTCGTTTATATTTTTTGGTTCAATGGTTGACACGAAACAAAAGAAGTTGCTTTCATTTTGAACTTTTGATCTTAGTGTTCTTTCATTAATATTTCCTATGACACTATCTAATGGATGACTTTTAGATTCTTTGACATTGACAATTTCTTTGTTTAAAAGTTCATCTTCCTTGTTATTATCTATGATATCTTGATTTTCCATAGCTTAACTTTCAACTAAGTAATCATCTACCAAAGGTGATGTCTTAGAGGGAGGTGGACTCTCGTCAAATGTTACATTCAACGATTCCTCGACTCTTAAGGTTTCTTTGTTTAACATAATATAAGCTTTGCTATTTTGTGAGTATCCAAGAAATACACCTTCATAAGACTTTGGGTCAAATTTGGTGAGATAATCCTTGGTGTTAAGTATAAAGCATTTACTCCCAAACACTCTAAAATATCCTAATGTAGGCTTTTTACCTTTATACAGTTCATATGGTGTTTTGTTTAAAAATCGTCTAATTAAGACTCGATTTAAAATGTAGGTTGACGTGTCAACGGCATTACACCAAAACTTTTTTGGAATATTTTTTTATTAAGCATTGTTCTACTCATCTCTTGTAGAGTCCGGTTTTTGCGTTCTACTACACCATAAGATTGAGGAGTACGTGGAGCTGAAAAATTATGTGTTATACCATTTTTATCACAAAAGTCTCCAAATTGTATTTCATTGTCAAATTCACGACCGTGATCCGTTCTAATAGTCACAATGCAAGTTCCTAATTGATTTTGAATTTTCTTACTTAGAATTTCAAATTGATCAAAAGCTTCATTCTTACTTTTCAAAAATTTTGTCCAAGTATATCTTGAATAATCATCAACTATAACCAAAGTGTAGAAGTTGCCTCCATAACTTTGTATAGTGGATGGACCAAACAAATCCATATGCAAGAGTTCTAGACACCTAGATGTGGACACCATATTTTTAGCCTTATGGCTATTATGAACTTGTTTACCAATTTTGCAAGCATCACAAAAGTGTTGGTCATATTTCAACTTGGGTAGGTTTCGAACTAAGTCTTTGGAGGAGAGGTTTTGGATAAGTCTCATGTTAGCGTGTCCTAAATGTCTATGCCATAAAGTTGAAGATTCATCTAATGAGGTGAGACAAAGTTTGTCTCTAGATGTTTGATCCACTTTCATAACATATACGTTGTTCTTAAGAACACCTTTAGCTATGGTTATGACATCTTTAAGTATATTTACTTCCATTTTCACTAAAAAGGACGTTATACTTTTTCCGGCAAAGTTGACTAATACTAAGGAGATTAAAACCTAAGTTATCAACATGAGCTACATCATCTATAGAGAGAGAGTCATTAGAGATTGTACCTTTCCCGATGATTTTGCTTTTAACTTTGCTACCAAATGTGACATTACCTCCATCACATTTTTGATATGTTGAGAAGAGGCTTTTGTTTCCCGTTATGTGCCTTGAGCAACCACTGTATTTGATCCATTCATCTGGTTCCAAACTAACTTTGAGGCACACCTCATTTGAGTCTTGAGCCATGAGAGCAATCTCTTCGTTCTTTGGTTCTTCGTCATCATTTTCACTATCGCTCCAAGCACCACTTACAAAAGCTCGTTGAGCTTTACTTTTGGATGGTTTTGGACATTCTCCTATGAGATGACTTGTGTCTCCACACCTAAAGCACTTTCTTTCTACCTCTTCCTTCTTATCTTCACGATCTTTTCGTGAAGCTTTCTTATCATCTCTAGGTTGACTTACAAACTTTCCTCTTCTTCGAAAGAACTTCTTGAAGTCTCTAACGACCATTGCATATTCTTCATCATCACTATCCGAGCTAGATTCTTCATCATTGCTTGATTGAACTCTAGCTCTCAATGCAATAGACTTAACTTTTTCTTTCTTGTCTTTAACTATTTCTGAATCTTTTTCCATCACCATTTCATGAACTTTGAGGTTTCCAATTAGCTCATCAAGTGACATGCTTGAAAGATCCTTAGATTCTTCAATTGCCGTCACTTTGGCTCTCCACTTCGGATGGAGTGCTCTAAGGAATTTCCTGACAAAATTCTTGCTACAAAAAGATTCATCAAGTGCTTTAAGTGAAGTAATAATAGTGTTAAACCTAGCAAAAGCACAATCAATAATCTCATCTTCGGGAATAGTAAATTATTCATATTGTTGAACAAGAAGATCAATTTTGGTATCCTTAACTTGTGAGTTTCCTTGATGAGTGACAATTAAAGATTGCCAAATTTCTTTAGCTATTTTATACATAAAGACTCTTTCATACTCTTTCTTTGGTAAAGCATTGTAAAGCATCATTTTTGCCTCATTATTTTTAGCAATCAATTTCTTTTGATCTTCATTATGTTTGGTAAAAGAGCTATCCTCATCTTTACCATTTGTACCATCTTTAAAAGTAGGTATGTTATCACTTTCAATAATTATATACCATAGATCTATATCTTTTGACTTCACGTAAGTTTCAAAACGGTTTTTCCAATATACGAAACCATTAACTTCAAATAGTGGTGGTCTTTGCATAGATTGCCCTTCTTTGTAATTTTCAAAATCCATGGATCGTTTCAAGTTTTTAAAGCACAATATATTTTAAAAGTTTGAGTAACGTAGCTCTAATACCAATTGTGGAAAACTAGAAGGGGGGTTGAATAGTTTACTGGTTTTTAACTTAATTGCCTTCTGAAACTTTCTGTGTAATCAAAGATCTACTCAAAAAGACAATATGTAATATGCAAGAATAAAGAAAGAAATGATCAAACCACAACACGATAGTTTATCGTGGTTCAGCTACAAGGACTCTTTTTCCTTGCCCTACTCCACGCCCCGAGTATCCAACTCGAGAGTTTCTTTCACTAGTCAACGAGCTCCTTTCACCGGCGGAGAAAACCTTACACGTCGCTTACATAAGATTACCGATACAAAGCTAGATGTCGGGTGCTTTTACAAGGGTACAACCACTCTCGTCATACTATGTATTTTAAGGCCTAAAATACTAACCGATCACTACTGAAAGTACACTATGAATGAATGTATAAACCTCACTAGGTTGCACAAAACTAAGCTAACAAGACTTGCAACGTTGTGTTGCGACTTGTAACCTTTGGTATGAACTTGTGATCTTCTTTGCCACAAAAGATCTCACAAATGAAATGTTAATGGGTTAGATGAATGCAATGAGAATGTATGTGTAAATTATAATGAGAAGTGATGAAAAATTTCTTGCAAATGTCTTGGTATTTATAGCCAACCAAACCTGCAGACTGGCGGATCCGGCGGAACCAAAACAAGGGTTCCACCCTAGTACCCCCAGGGTTCAGCCAGTTCTGACAGTCAAAGACCACAAGAAATCTTTCCATATCTAGCAATGCCAAATCAAGATTCTACAAGTCCACACTCAATAGTTTGAGTGAGAAACCTTCTATAATGTGTAAGAGATCTTGTGAAAGGTCACATCCTAGATTTAGTAACCTTTCCATAAATGCACATGACGCATGCCATGATGTCATGTTACATTTTCTTTATTTAGAAATATGAAAATTTTATGTTTAATATGAAATGTAAATGTAGCAAATAAAGTCAAGTTATGCAAGACTAAAACTAAAATCATGTTTTACTAAAAACTAAAGTTTATACTTTGTCGTTGACAAAACTTAGCAAAGATCGTAAAATATAAATGATGTTTTTAGGCGATATTTGTGTTAACAGTTTACTAAACAACTATAATCAACATGTAGCCATGGTCTACACAGTAACGTAAGCCTATAACAACACATAAATTATCTAAAACGCACATAGAATAAACTAAAGAACTTGTATCATTAAATAAAAAAGGTTCATAACAAGGCAAGCATACAGGACTTTGCCATCCATAACAAATGATAAGCAAATTTTATTCATAGTAGACAAGATTAGGGATGCACATAGGTCTGGAACCGGTTGTGTCTGGAACCGGTTGTGACCGGAACCGGAACTAGTGGATCCGAGAACCGAATTTTGGGAAAAGTAGGAACCGAGAGCTAAACCGAATATAGTTTTTGGTTCCGGTTCCAGTTCTGGTTCTTTTGAGTCTACCCGGATAGGTTCCGTTTTTTTGAAGAAAAAGAAAATAACCTCATGCACACATGAATTAAGCTAATAAAAAATGAATTTTTTTAAGCACTTGCAACCATTTACGTTTAAATAAATAACAATTAACAATTAAAGCATAAACTCAAACAAACAATCATTCTATCATTTCGTTTGTTCATATTTTTAACAAAATAATAATGCATAGCAATCCGGAAAACAAAATGGAATAACTTAAAACTCTGTCCAACAAAATAACTAAGACCGTTTATAGTTCCACAATTTGTTTCTCTTATCTCTTCCGGTTAGTTTTCTATAATTGTTCTTCCTTATCCTTGACAATCTTAGCATAGAACCAAAAAAAGATAATTTAGTAATTATAAGCTAGTACATCGAACGCAAATAAAAATAAAATACAAAACTTACTTCCATTGTTTTGATAATGATATATAGTTGTTTATGTGAGTTTTGAATGTTGAATGATCTTGGAATGTTATTATATTTAGATTAATTATTGATTTGTAGATGTTTCAATGAATTAATGATTAGGGTTTAGAGTGTTTGGCTTGATTTTTCTGAAAGTAGGCTAGTAGGGTTTTTTTATGGCATTGGTACGTATGATTTGAGACTTTGAGTATGAGAAGTATAATAAAATTACATAGTTTTCTATATTATTTGATATTTGGTTCTGGAATCGAGAAGTGGTGGAACCGAACCGAACTGACCCAAGAACCGAAAAACCTCAAACTCAAGAACCGTAACTGGAACCTTCGGTTCTGGTTCCAGTTGGTTCTTCTTGGTTCTGGTCCAGTTCTCGGTCCGATCCAGTTCTTTGGTTCTTTTGCTCATTGATGACATCAAATAAGTACATATTATTCTCATCATTTATCCTATTTATTTGACTTGTTTTATATTATTATCTATGAGAATCGATACTTAATTGTTTACTTTAGTAATTCTCAGGTAAAAGCAAGCAATTGGTGAAAGTTAGTGATTTTGGACGAAATATGAAGCTAAATGATCAATATTGGAAAAAGTCTACTGAAAGATGATTCGAAGACCATTGCCAGAATTTGAAGGATGTGCTGCATCTAATTTATCTGATGCACCGCATATGAAACTTTGGTCAACGAAGAAGAGCCAACTTGTTTTAGCTCAGATACGCCGCATTACTATTTTGACATACGACACATCACTTTCCAGACTTCACTAAATACAATCCAAGATACTGAAGGACATGCGCCGCATCTGAAGACGGTGTACGAATATTCTAGAATATATTAATCTTGGACCCCATGCGAAGTTAAGTCAATGTGCCGCATCTAGTTATTAGATACGCCGCATCGATCCCTCATACAAAAACTATAAATACCCCAAGAGACAGCCGAATTTCATGTTCCATAAACCCTAAGACGAAAAAGAGAAACCCTAAAGAGAAGAATACTGTTGATCCTAGTTGAGGAGTTGATCTTATAGAAGATGACTTAATGAAAACAAATTTAAACAGAATGCGGAATGTAATGTTTAACTTAAAAAGAACTTATGCAAACAATTTATCAACAATCACTTCAATATATTAATACTAATTCTCAACAGAATTAGGGTTACAGGAAACCTTGAAGTGAATAACAAAGATACGTACTAAACTCTAACCCTAGGATCCACTTTTATAAACTAAGGAGTCCTAGTCGGTTTACAATGACTTCCTATACAAGATATATCTTTTTGTATCTATTATATATTTATCTAGACGCGTATACAATCTTATCACAATAGCAGTAGAATAAATACTCTAGCAATATTATCTCTGTTTCTCAGCACCAGAATCTGTTCAGCAGTAGAATGATAATACTAATAGTAGAATCATTTAGCCCAGTAGTAGTATCATACTTAGACAAATTTCTGAGTAGCAGAATCTCAAAACCCAACAATCCTCCCCTAAACTTGATATTTTATTTCAAAATTATCAAGTTTCTTCAAAGTATGAACAAACACTAAGAGTATGCTTCCAAACACCCTCATTTCTTCTTTTAAGACTTTGAAGCTAGTATCTCTTCATATTTTGTCAAGAGATCACATGCTTGATCATCAACCATGAAGTGTGTTTGAAGCTTTAACATACCAGGCTGCAACATTTGATGTATGATCTCTGTATGAAAGTTCAGAGGATCATAATCTTTTTATACTAACATGTAGATAACTATTTCTTCAACTGTTAATGTATGAACACTAGAAGACTGATATTAGAACCATGATCTTACTTTTCCCTTCTTCAGTCTCATCCATTCAAGATCACTATCTTTAGGCTCAAACATAATCTTCAGGTTGTAGTAGATCACCCTTTCAAACACATCCTCTGGCCTCACATCACCATATTTATCTTTATATAGCTTCCAAGGAGTCACCACATCATCTCTATCCATAAAATGCATCACCTGTGATAATCTAACAAATCCATAGTACAATCCACTTGTTCTCTTAAATTCCCAATACCCAGCACTTCCATCTTTGATTCCAAATCTATAAGAGATGATTGGGTGTTTGGCTGCTAAAGGAGTTGCATTTGTGATCTCTGGTTCTTCATGCTTAGACAATTTTGTAAGAGCCATCAATCTTGCTTTATCCTTTTCAGACACCTCCTTAGTAGCTTTTTATTCTTTGTCTGATTAGTCTCTGAACTGCTCTCCACTGTTACTTTTCTCTTCTTCCTAGCAAATGTCTTTTGCTTAAATCCTTGTCCCCTAACACCTTGACTAGGAGAAGTTACATTCTCTGCTTTACTTTCTTTCTCCTTCTCTACCTCGATCACTTTATCACGTGCTTCAAATGTTTATCCAAACATCTTGAATGAAAGTCCGATGCAGATTGTTTCTTCCACATCATGCTTCCCCAGGGACAAATGAATTCGGGGTCGAGTTAAGCTAGTGACTCGGTAAACAAAAATAGTAGCATGCTTATAAGGTTTTCACCCTAAGTGTGGGGGAGTCACCCATGCTATGGTTACTTATGAAGTGAAAAACAAAATGGTGTTTTCCAGGCTTAGCTTGTAATGTTGCCCTTTTACGTTCAAAGAGTCGGCATAATAGCCGGGACTTTGAATATTGAGGACAATATTCATTCTAAGTGTGTGTGTGGGGGGGGGGGGGGGGGGGGTATTTCACTATTCTAGAGAATTTTATCACATTTTACTATCTAATACCCCCGTTTTGGCCAAAATTCAAAAATTTCAAAAATTTTTCACTAAAGTTCAAAATTTTTGTGGTAATCAGTCCGCCATGTCTAACCGACAAAGGGATTGGCTAATCCAGGAGCAAACGGCTCTTGGTAAAGATATATCAAATCTGTTTATGGCTTGCAATTTGCCCAAAATTGTATGGTACCTCAACTCGCCATATCCTAAAACGCGAATGAGTTGGCTAGCCCGCGAGATTATGGCTTGTGGTAAAGGCAGTGGAAAATACATAATTGGTAATCAGCTCACCAAGATGTTGACTTTGTCCATCAAGAGTTGGCTAGTCTAGAAGCAAACGGCTTTTGGTAAAGACTAATCAAATCCGTTGACAGCTGGTGGTTTGCTCAAAATCACACGGTTAGCAGGTGGACCACAGTTCTTACATCTGGCTACTCCAAAAGTGATGGCTTTTGGTAAAGAGTTTAAAATCCATCAAGTTTTCAAAACAGTTTATTGCTAGGGACTAGCAATAGTTTAGTGTGAGGGATTGATGAGTGCTCAAACACTCATCATTTTTGGTCAAATCTGAACTGCAAAATATACAAAAACACTCAGAAATGTATCAAAATACTGAAAATATTTCAAAATTATGTTTTATATGTTTTAGATGCAAAAAGAGTAAAAACAAATGAAAAACGTACAAAGTTTGCAAAATTGGCAGTTTCAGTCCCCCAACTTTCATAAAATTACAAAACTAGTCCCTGGTCATTCAAAATATGGAAAATTATCACCAAAGGTCCTTTTGAAATCATAAGTTGTCATATTTCGTCCTTTGGTGAAAAATCGGAAAAGTTTTAGAAAATTACAAAATTAGTCCCTGGAGTTTCAAACTTTGGCAGGATTGGTCCCTGGTGGGATATTTTTGAATGAAAAATCAATTTTGGTCCTTGGGAAGTCACAAAAGCCATTTTTAGTCCTTGGGATGAAAATTTGGGAAATTTACATGTTTGGTCCCCGTAGTTTGAAAATTGACACGTTTGGTCCCCGGGAATTTTAAATGTGGAAAATAATAAATCAATGGTCCTTGTATTATTGGAGCTTGGCATGTTTGGTCCCTTGAAACACTTTGGAAAAATTACAATTTTAGTCCTTAAAAGTTGGTGGAATTACAATATTGGTCCTCATGTGTTAAATACCAAACGGACCCTTTTTATTACCATAACCAAACCAAAACCAATCCAAACTCCCAAGCCCATCACACTCCCAAGCCCATCCCACCTTTCCCAGGCCCACCTCCCATTTTAAAATAAAAACACCCCGTTTAATAAACTAAACCCAGTCAAACCATGGTTTGACTCACCTTCTTCCCCCCAACACCTCCCCTAATTACCAGGGAAGACTTGTCCACCCCACATGCCCCCAGCCTCTCCACCACCTCCTATATCACTTTCCTGTCCCCCCACCATTAATTAGCCTCACCTACAACAACCAAACCCACCCAATTTCACTCTACCCAGTTTCCCGCCAAAACCACATCAAACGGCCAGGATTGATAGAAGCCCATCCAACGGCTAAAAAAAGAAGTGGGATTTGACCATTTGACCTCCAGGTTCTATTTAAATGAAGAAAAGAAGAGAAAGAAGCAGTTAGTGTAGCAGTAGTGTAGTTTTATGTTGTTTAACTTAATTATCAAGTTTCAATGTAATTTTTAGTCTTAAATTAATGTTTTTAGTGTTTTCAGTGCATGTTAAAACTATTCTCAATAATCAATTTCAGTTTCATGTTTGAATTCAGTGTTAGCAATTTTTATGCAAATTTGACAATTTTGCTTAAAGAGTGTTAAGTGTTGTTTCTTTGTTCCATTAAGCTCACTTTAGCTTATTTGCAAGTTTTCTCAAGCTTCGGAGTCACCCACATTAGTTTCCATTCATAAAAGTTAAATTAGTAGAAAATCATAGAAATTGCTCATAATTGCAAAAATCACTGTGGAGAAGAAGATAGAAGCAAGGAGTGCTGTGGATTTTGATTGTCATGGTTTAGAGCCTTTTGGAAGGCATTAGGTTGTGATTGGGTCCTTTGGTTACAGGTTCTCAGTCATTAAATCAAGTGTAAGCATATTTCACATTTTCAAGTATTTTATTACAATCTAGTCTTTTGTACCTATTTGATGTCCATCTGTGCTTATTTAGTCTTATTATTGCTATTTATATAGAGCTCCATTCATGAATTAAGCTTTACTTTTAGTTTGCTCAAGTTTCATTTGTAAAATTGATTTAAGAGGGTGTTTGGCTTTGCTAGCTTCTGTGGGAATTTGGTTGTTTCAATTGTTGTTTTTAGTTTAGTTAACATGCATTAGGTCTCATTAGGTTATTTAGGTCTTAAAATTCAGGCCATTGGTAACCTAAAGTTAAAATCACCATCCTCATCCCTTAACAGTTAACTATCAAGGATTTTTGACCCACAAGCCGACCAAATCAGTGCATAGGTTGTTGTTTCAACTTGGTTTGATCTTATTTTAGCTTATTACCTTATTTTCAGTCAATTAGAATCATCACAAGTTCATTAAAGTCAAAATCTCAAGTTTAGCAAGAAAAGTCAAAGTTTACATTTCAGATTTTTACAAAATTTCAAAGAATTAAATAGAATTTTGTGTTTGTTTTCAGAGATTGAAACTTGTTCCTAGTTGAAGTATCCCAGCTCAAATTTATGTTCCCATCTTTCTTTTATTTTTAGGAATTTTTGTCTGGGTCCCACTCTCCTACAAAGTAGCCTGCAGGGCAATGTTATGCCCTGCTACTCAGATAACCAGTCCAACACCCTCACTTCCAGGGTTTTTCTTGAGCACATCTGTGGGCCCCATACCATAAATCTTGGCTTATTGGAAAGCCAATAAGCCAGGGTTCAAGGTCCATAGCTTATTTTATGGTTTAGGGCTCAATCACTAGGGCTGCACTTCCCCTTAACCTTGTCCCTTTTCTGAGTTGTCTGTTTGGATTTTGGATTAGCTTAATCAGCTTATTGGCTTATTCAGGACACTACTTTAGTTTTTCTAGCTTAATACATGTCCCTTGAGTTTGTTTGATCCTAAATCCACCTCTTTTTCTAAAAATTTTCTTTTACCCTTAGGTTTGTAAAAAAGTCATTTTCACCCCCTGTGGGTTTTCAAATTTTAGTTTTCACGTTTTATTTCGTACGTTAACGTAAATTTAAATATAACGTACGCGTTTTTAAGTTTTAAACGTTTCTGGTTTTTCTTAAATTCCAGTCTTGTTCATATAGCTTATTTAAGCTATTTCTTCGTATATTCCTTAGTTTAATCAATCTCAAACCCTTTCCCGTCCAGATTCACCCGATCACAGACCCGTTTGATAACAATTCACACCTCGTCGGGACATAACGACCCGGGGAAACCCTATATTCCACGGAGATTGATCTTAGGCTATTTGACTTTGTTGACCATTCTTTGGTCAATATAAGTTGACGGTTTAGCATCAATCAAAATTTTGGCGCCGCTGCCGGGGAGGTTGTGCGCGTTTATCTAAAAACGGTTTGCTGATTAGTGATTTTGAAATTCGTTCCATTGTACATTTATCCATCCTTTGTTCATATTTTCTTATTTTCAAAACAAAACCGTTCCCGAAAATATTTTAAACCCAGTTTTCAACGAACACAAAAACACAAAAACATTTTCTTTCCTATTTGTACAAAATGTTTATCCAAAAATCCAAAAACATTCACCTTTACCCTCTCACATCTTTGATTCTTCATCCCCACCCCTCTGTAAACCTTTGATTCTTTCTATGTCGTATCCACACCATTTTGGTTGCAAATGGTGTGGTGGTCCTCATAATGGCGGGAATTGTCCCGGCTGTAGCATGGTAGAGTCAAGAGATGGGTCTGTCTATAGCCAAGCTCCCTATCCTTACCATGATACATCTGATTCATCCTACCAGCCACCACATCATGAGATACTGACATATCTGTGTGAGTTTTGTGGAGGTCCTCACCAAGGATTTGAGTGTCAAGCCGGAAACACGTTTGTCTATGAACAGTTTTCCGGTGATGCTCAGAATTTTGGTTATGACCAATACCCATATGATTCACCAGTCCAGACTCAACAGTTTTACTGTTGTGATTACTGTGGAGGTCCACACTTCAGCTCAGATTGTCAAACGGGGAATCCATATCCTTGTGACAATTTTGACACACCTTATTATGACCAACCTCCACAGTACCAAATGAATCAAGCACTTCTTCCAGAAATGCAAAATATGATGAAAATCGTTGATGAGCTTAAGGGTTTAGTTAAAAACTTTGCCCAAAGACATACTCATCAAAAATCCATGGAAGAATTGCTAGCTGAAGAGCAGGCTGCTAGAATAAATTCCCAAGATGCATATGAAAAATCTGTTAGGGAATCAATTGCAAGAGAAAAAGCAGCCAAATCTAGCTCTCAGTTCCATTTTATTCCTGATGACAGTGATGATGAGGATACACTTGATATCCTTCAATTCTATAAAGATCCATTAAGTTCATCAGTTGATACCCCAGCAGTTGAGATTCCATCTCAAACGACTGCTATCACACCCGAGGTTCCCACTCACTCTCTGAGCATGGGGGACGAGCATCTTGACACTGTTCCTAATAAGGAATCGGACGAATTAATAAAGTCTAGTGTTGAGAACCTTGTCCCAACCCCAAGAGAGTCACAGGGAATTCTTGAGCATATGTGTGATATTCCTTCCCCTCTTGAGTGTTCAAACGATCATTTTGAGACTTTCTCAGATTTTAATGATGATTGTACATATCATGGAGACATTGAGTATATTGAGGCATCACTCCCTCAGTCTGATGTTGATCCTCTTCTTGAGGAGTTCGCTGATGAACTTACTCACATCAATCCACTTTCATCGGAAAGTGATGATGGTCTCCTCGACTTTGAAGCCGATCTTGGAGAAATTGAAAGTCTCCTATCTCATGATCCACCACTCAATTCTTATCCCAGCTGTCCAATAGAGAATGATAATCACTTTGTTCCCGAATCATTCAATACTACTCTCACCAACCCTCTATTTGAATTCGAATCTGAATTCACTTTGATTTCTGATAACCCAATCTTTGGTATTCGGAATGAGGATTGTGATGAGTCTATTCCGGAACATGAATTCACAGATTCACATCTTGTGAATAATTCTCTTCATGAGGAGTTCTCCGGTGAACTCACTCATCATATCATGACTCCTCCGGAGTTTGAAAGCCCGGGGGGAGATGCACTCAATAATGAGGATTTGCAAATTCCCACCCACCATCCCGGGATGTTTATGAGCTTAACCTTTGAAATCCAAATTCAGGCTACTGAGCCTGCTCTCGAGGAAAAAAATCAAATCATGATTTTCATCATGGTTTTCTTCCTTTTCTTCACCTATAAGGTGACTTCTTCTCTTCTTCACTCCTTCGGGAATGAAGATACCATCTTTGATCCCGGCATCTTCATGTATCATTATCTTGAGCCGGATACATATCTCATCGGTGTGGAACTTTCACGTGCTTCAAATGTTTGTCCAAACATCTTGAATGAAAGTCCGATGCAGATTGTTTCTTCCACATCATGCTTCCCCAAGGACAAATGAATTCGGGGTCGAGTCAAGCTAGCGACTCGGTAAACAAAAATAGTAGCATGCTTATAGGGTTTTCACCCTAAGTGTGGGTGAGTCACCCATGCTATGGTTACTTATGAAGTGAAAAACAAAATGGTGTTTTCCACGCTTAGCTTGTAATGTTGCCCTTTTACGTTCAAAGAGTGGCATAATAGCCGGGACTTTGAATATTGAGGACAATATTCATTCTAAGTGTGTGTGGGGGGGGGGGGTAATTCGCTATTCTAGCAAATTTTATCACATTTTACTATCTAATACCCCCGTTTTGGCCAAAATTTCAAAAATTTTTCACTAAAGTTCAAAATTTTTGTGGTAATCAGTCCGCCATGTTTAACCGAGAAAGGGATTGGCTAATACAGGAGCAAACGGCTCTTGGTAAAGATATATCAAATCCGTTTATGGCTTGCAATTTGCCCAAAATTGTATGGTACCTCAACTCGCCATATCCTAAAACGCGAATGAGTTGGCTAGCCCGAAAGATTATGGCTTGTGGTAAAGGAAGTGGAAAATCCATAATTGGTAATCAGCTCACCAAGATGTTGACTTTGTCCATCAAGAGTTGGCTAGTCCAGAAGCAAACGGCTTTTGGTAAAGACTAATCAAATCCGTTGACAGCTGGTGGTTTGCTCAAAATCACACGGTTAGCAGGTGGATCACAGTTCTTACATCTGGCTACTCCAGAAGTGATGGCTTTTGGTAAAGAGTTTAAAATCCATCAAGTTTTCAAAACAGTTTATTGCTAGGGACTAGCAATAGTTTAGTGTGGGGGATTGATGAGTGCTCAAACACTCACCATTTTTGGTCAAATCTGAACTGCAAAATATACAAAAACACTCAGAAATGCATCAAAATACTGAAAATATTTCAAAATTGTGTTTTATATGTTTTAGATGCAAAAAGAGTAAAAACAAATGAAAAACGTACAAAGTTTGCAAAATTGGCAGTTTCAGTCCCCCAACTTTCATAAAATTACAAAACTAGTCCCTGGTCATTCAAAATATGGAAAATTATCACCAAAGGTCCTTTTGAAATCATAAGTTGTCATATTTCGTCCTTTGGTGAAAAATCGGAAAAGTTTTAGAAAATTACAAAATTAGTCCCTGGAGTTTCAAACTTTGGCAGGATTGGTCCCTGGTGGGATATTTTTGAATGAAAAATCAATTTTGGTCCTTGGGAAGTCACAAAAGCCATTTTTAGTCCTTGGGATGAAAATTTGGGAAATTTACATGTTTGGTCCCCGTAGTTTGAAAATTGACACGTTTGGTCCCCGGGAATTTTAAATGTGGAAAATAATAAATCAATGGTCCTTGTATTATTGGAGCTTGGCATGTTTGGTCCCTTGAAACACTTTGGAAAAATTACAATTTTAGTCCTTAAAAGTTGGTGGAATTACAATATTGGTCCTCATGTGTTAAATACCAAACGGACCCTTTTTATTACCATAACCAAACCAAAACCAATCCAAACTCCCAAGCCCATCACACTCCCAAGCCCATCCCACCTTTCCCAGGCCCACCTCCCATTTTAAAATAAAAACACCCCGTTTAATAAACTAAACCCAGTCAAACCATGGTTTGACTCACCTTCTTCCCCCCAACACCTCCCCTAATTACCAGGGAAGACTTGTCCACCCCACATGCCCCCAGCCTCTCCACCACCTCCTATATCACT
The DNA here is from genome assembly GCA_030686995.1 of Artemisia argyi. Taxonomy (NCBI): domain Eukaryota; kingdom Viridiplantae; phylum Streptophyta; class Magnoliopsida; order Asterales; family Asteraceae; genus Artemisia; species Artemisia argyi. Next base: position 77,649,719 of record CM060684.1, on the reverse strand, counting down.
TTCCTGTCCCCCCACCATTAATTAGCCTCACCTACAACAACCAAACCCACCCAATTTCACTCTACCCAGTTTCCCGCCAAAACCACATCAAACGGCCAGGATTGATAGAAGCCCATCCAACGGCTAAAAAAAGAAGTGGGATTTGACCATTTGACCTCCAGGTTCTATTTAAATGAAGAAAAGAAGAGAAAGAAGCAGTTAGTGTAGCAGTAGTGTAGTTTTATGTTGTTTAACTTAATTATCAAGTTTCAATGTAATTTTTAGTCTTAAATTAATGTTTTTAGTGTTTTCAGTGCATGTTAAAACTATTCTCAATAATCAATTTCAGTTTCATGTTTGAATTCAGTGTTAGCAATTTTTATGCGAATTTGACAATTGTGCTTAAAGAGAGTTAAGTGTTGTTTCTTTGTTCCATTAAGCTCACTTTAGCTTATTTGCAAGTTTTCTCAAGCTTCGGAGTCACCCACATTAGTTTCCATTCATAAAAGTTAAATTAGTAGAAAATCATAGAAATTGCTCATAATTGCAAAAATCACTGTGGAGAAGAAGATAGAAGCAAGGAGTGCTGTGGATTTTGATTGTCATGGTTTAGAGCCTTTTGGAAGGCATTAGGTTGTGATTGGGTCCTTTGGTTACAGGTTCTCAGTCATTAAATCAAGTGTAAGCATATTTCACATTTTCAAGTATTTTATTACAATCTAGTCTTTTGTACCTATTTGATGTTCATCTGTGCTTATTTAGTCTTATTAGTGCTATTTAGATAGAGCTCCATTCATGAATTAAGCTTTACTTTTAGTTTGCTCAAGTTTCATTTGTAAAATTGATTTAAGAGGGTGTTTGGCTTTGCTAGCTTCTGTGGGAATTTTGTTGTTTCAATTGTTGTTTTTAGTTTAGTTAACATGCATTAGGTCTCATTAGGTTATTTAGGTCTTAAAATTCAGGCCATTGGTAACCTAAAGTTAAAATCACCATCCTCATCCCTTAACAGTTAACTATCAAGGATTTTTGACCCACAAGCCGACCAAATCAGTGCATAGGTTGTTGTTTCAACTTGGTTTGATCTTATTTTAGCTTATTACCTTATTTTCAGTCAATTAGAATCATCACAAGTTCATTAAAGTCAAAATCTCAAGTTTAGCAAGAAAAGTCAAAGTTTACATTTCAGATTTTTACAAAATTTCAAAGAATTAAATAGAATTTTGTGTTTGTGTTCAGAGATTGAAACTTGTTCCTAGTTGAAGTATCCCAGCTCAAATTTATGTTCCCATCTTTCTTTTATTTTTAGGAATTTTTGTCTGGGTCCCACTCTCCTCCAAAGTAGCCTGCAGGGCAATGTTATGCCCTGCTACTCAGATAACCAGTCCAACACCCTCACTTCCAGGGTTTCTCTTGAGCGTATCTGTGGGCCCCACACCATAACTCTTGGCTTATTGGAAATCCAATAAGCCAGGGTTCAAGGTCCATAGCTTATTTTATGGTTTAGGGCTCAATCACTAGGGCTGCACTTCCCCTCAACCTTGTCCCTTTTCTGAGTTGTCTGTTTGGATTTTGGATTAGCTTAATCAGCTTATTCGATTATTCAGGACACTACTTTAGTTTTTCTAGCTTAATACATGTCCCTTGAGTTTGTTTGATCCTAAATCCACCCCTGGTTCTCAGCTCAAAGCTTATTTCAAGCTTATAGCTTAGACAGTTGACCAAATTCAACTGTCCAAGAAATAAGCACTTGTTGTGCTTATTCTTGAGTTCCACAAAGATTGTTTTTACAAAAGTTTTCCATTTTTAGGTATAAAACAAGTTTCCTATGAAAAAAATCCAGAAAACTCAAATTAATTTTAAGTGATAGTTTCTATTTAATTTTATTTAAATTTTAAGTTTCATTTTTAGATTTTTATTATGTACTTGGTGTTTTTATATTTTTATTAATTTCATTTTAAGTTAAAGTAATTTTAATAATTTTCTCAGATTTTTATTTTATCAGTTAGTATTTGATAGAATTAATCTTAGTTTTATTAATAATTAATTAATATTAAGTATTAAATAGCATAATTAGTTTTTATTAAGAAAGACATAGTTTTTATATTTTTCCTAGTTTTTATATAATATAATATAATTTTAAGAATTTTTCTAAAATTTTTACTGTTCATTTGCTATTTTTTATAATTTAAATTAGTTTAATTAGGTAATTAATTAATAGAAAAATCACAAAAAGACAAAAATACATATTTTTATTTTTAAAACTTGTTTTTAGTTATTTTATAATCTTAGAAATTTTATTTTCATTTTTCTAGTGTTAAATTAATATTATATTGTATTTAAGTATTTTAAATATTAATAATTAGTATTAATTAGGAATTAATTAATATTGAATAATTAATTTGTGTGAAAATTAATTCTCTTTTTCTAAAAATTTTCTTTTACCCTTAGGTTTGTAAAAAAGTCATTTTCACCCCCTGTGGGTTTTCAAATTTCAGTTTTCACGTTTTATTTCGTACGTTAACGTAAATTTAAATATAACGTATACGTTTTTAAGTTTTAAACGTTTCTGGTTTTTCTTAAATTCCAGTCTTGTTCATATAGCTTATTTAAGCTATTTCTTCGTATATTCCTTAGTTTAATCAATCTCAAACCCTTTCCCGTCCAGATTCACCCGATCACAGACCCGTTTGATAACAATTCACACCTCGTCGGGACATAACGACCCGGGGAAACCCTATATTCCGCGAAGATTGATCTTAGGCTATTTGACTTTGTTGACCATTCTTTGGTCACTATAAGTTGACGGTTTAGCATCAATCAGATGTGCTGCATCTAATTTATCTGATGCACCGCATATGAAACTTTGGTCAACGAAGAAGAACCAACTTGTTTTAGCTCAGATACGCCACATCACTATTTTGACATACGGCACATCACTTTCCAGACTTCACTAAATACAATCCAAGATACTGAAGGACATGCGCCGCATCTGAAGACGGTGTACGAATATTCTAGAATATATTAATCTTGGACCCCATGCGAAGTTAAGTCAATGTGCCGCATCTTGTTATTAGATACGCCGCATCGATCCCTCATACAAAAACTATAAATACCCCAAGAGACAGCCGAATTTCATGTTCCATAAACCCTAAGACGAAAAAGAGAAACCCTAAAGAGAAGAATACTGTTGATCCTAGTTGAGGAGTTGATCTTATAGAAGATGACTTAATGAAAACAAATTTAAACAGAATGCGGAATGTAATGTTTAACTTAAAAAGAACTTATGCAAACAATTTATCAACAATCACTTCAATATATTAATACTAATTCTCAACAGAATTAGGGTTACAGGAAACCTTGAAGTGAATAACAAAGATACGTACTAAACTCTAACCCTAGGATCCACTTTTATAAACTAAGGAGTCCTAGTCGGTTTACAATGACTTCCTATACAAGATATATCTTTTTGTATCTATTATATATTTATCTAGACGCGTATACAATCTTATCACAATAGCAGTAGAATAAATACACTAGCAATATTATCTCTGTTTTTGTGGACGTATGGTCCGGACTGGGCCAGGAATGGGTCAGGCCCGGGTAGCCAGCGGCCCACTTTACGCACTTTATGGACGTATGGTCCGGACTGGGCCAGGAATGGGTCAGGCCCGGGTAGCCAGCGGCCCACTCTACGCGTTAACCCTAATCCGTATCCTATAAATACAAGGCTGGGGTTTCATTCACAATACAACAATACAATCTCATAACAGGTTATCCTAAACCTAATAGCTATTATATGCTCCGCGCATCACATACTAACTTGACCGTCGGAGGTGGATCCCGGGGCTACGGCCTCGGGTCCACTCCTAACGGGTTCTCTTTGTTGACAGGTCTATTAGGGCTCGAGAAGACGACTAACGGCCCAAGGAGAGTCGTTGAATCAGTTCGCACCAGATTATGCATCAACAAGTTGGCGCCATCCGTGGGACACGCCACGACAAGTTTCGTGTTCTCACATCACCGAAAACTTATCGGCACAAAAAAAGATTCGTAAAATCCGATTGTCGTTTTGCCCATGGTATATTCGATTTAAAATCTTTACTAATTCTTTATTCGTGGGTCGGTGTGCATGATTACATGAATAGAGGAATTGTTGTTTGGTGCGTATGGTGATAAGGTATTTATCTTGACTTCGTACTGTGCAATCCTTTGACTAAATTCAATAATCTGATGCTCACGTATCTATTAATACGTAAATATACGTAACTTTCATATATTAAATTGGTAGTAACATATTACCAATATTCTCTAATATTAAAAAGATATTATCTTTTAATATTTTGTGCATATCTTTTAAATTGATAAGATTTGATATCTTTTAATATTCAAAAGATTTTACATAAATCTTTAACCTTGATAAACACGATTTTATCTATCGCTATGAGCGTATTAAATCCGCACGATCGGACCTATTTTATCTTTTAGCCGCGAAACAGCGCAGTCGTGATAAATCTACCCGCGTTAGGCCATGCGTTAGGAAATCTTCGCAGATTGGCGCCATGCGCGCACTGTCACGTACAGGCACCACGATGCTAGTCAATCGCCATGAGCGCACTGCACTGTTACATACAGGCACTGGACGAAAGCCGTGGTCAACTGCGATCATCCACAAACGTTAGCGTCTATGCGGTCACGATAAATCTATCTGCGTCTGTGCGTGCAACAGAAATTATTAGTCGCGGTCATGGTACATCCATCCGCGCCATTCTTTAAAAAATAAATAAAAAAATAAAAAATCGTCATGCGCGCACTGTTTTTATTAGCTACGCGCTACTTCTTTTATATAGTTTGTAAAACCTCACGCTAGGTGTAATTCGCATTACTACTTCTCTTATATATTATATATGCTACGCGCTAATTTTTTATTTCATTAAGGTTTTCTGTGTCGCGATTCGCGGCATATACTTCTAATCTTTGCATTGAGCATTTTTCAGGATTTGAATACTTAAGTTTAATACTCCTACACGAGTAGCACCATCAAACTTGGGGGGCTACCAGGGTATATAATACCACTGTTGGCGCACGCGTCACGCAGGTATATTTGGAAGCAGATCGTACGTAAGAGGTACTGCAGGCCCGGTACGAAGGCGGATTTAAATATTCGCACCATCTTGCCGCAGGGGAGACGTTCTCTGTCGGTTGTAAAGACGAATGTAATGTTCGCACACAGCGCGAACAACGCACACCTCTGTCGCAAACAGTGCGCACCTTTGTTGCGCATTGCGCACATCCTTGTCGCGGACAACGCGCACTTCTGCCACAGAAGTACGTCTTCTGTCGCACAATGTTGCATCACTACTGGTACAAAAGGTACGTCCTTACCCAGGATACAGCATAGGAATCCACCTTCGCCACGGACACCTTCACAATTGTGAAACAATCACAATCGCAATCCCAGTGCGCACTGTCGCATATGGACTGCGCAGTATGATCCGTCCCTTACGCACACATGAACCCAGTGCGTACCGTCGCATTTGGTTGATTGTGCCTACGCGGCCATAAAAAGAACTTAAGTTTAGCATAACATAGCCGTGCGCTATGTCATACTAAACTCGGGGGCTTGTGGACGTATGGTCCGGACTGGGCCAGGAATGGGTCAGGCCCGGGTAGCCAGCGGCCCACTTTACGCACTTTATGGACGTATGGTCTGGACTGGGCCAGGAATGGGTCAGGCCCGGGTAGCCAGCGGCCCACTCTACGCGTTAACCCTAATCCGTATCCTATAAATACATGGCTGGGGTTTCATTCACAATACAACAATACAATCTCATAACAGGTTATCCTAAACCTAATAGCTATTATATGCTCTGCGCATCACATACTAACTTGACCGTCGGAGGTGGATCCCGGGGCTACGGCCTCGGGTCCACTCCTAACGGGTTCTCTTTGTTGACAGGTCTATTAGGGCTCGAGAAGACGACTAACGGCCCAAGGAGAGTCGTTGAATCAGTTCGCGCCAGATTATGCATCAACAGTTTCTCAGCACCAGAATCTGTTCAGCAGTAGAATGATAATACTAATAGTAGAATCATTTAGCCCAGTAGTAGTATCATACTTAGACAAATTTCTGAGTAGCAGAATCTCAAAACCCAACAATCCTCCCCTAAACTTGATATTTTATTTCAAAATTATCAAGTTTCTTCAAAGTATGAACAAACACTAAGAGTATGCTTCCAAACACCCTCATTTCTTCTTTTAAGACTTTGAAGCTAGTATCTCTTCATATTTTGTCAAGAGATCACATGCTTGATCATCAACCATGAAGTGTGTTTGAAGCTTTAACATACCAGGCTGCAACATTTGATGTATGATCTCTGTATGAAAGTTCAGAGGATCATAATCTTTTTATACTAACATGTAGATAACTATTTCTTCAACTGTTAATGTATGAACACTAGAAGACTGATATTAGAACCATGATCTTACTTTTCCCTTCTTCAGTCTCATCCATTCAAGATCACTATCTTTAGGCTCAAACATAATCTTTAGGTTGTAGTAGATCACCCTTTCAAACACATCCTCTGGCCTCACATCACCATATTTATCTTTATACAGCTTCCAAGGAGTCACCACATCATCTCTATCCATAAAATGCATCATCTGTGATAATCTAACAAATCCATAGTACAATCCATTTGTTCTTTTAAATTCCCAATACCCAGCACTTCCATCTTTGATTCCAAATCTATAAGAGATGATTGGGTGTTTGGCTGCTAAAGGAGTTGCATTTGTGATCTCTGGTTCTTCATGCTTAGACAATTTTGTAAGAGCCATCAATCTTGCTTTATCCTTTTCAGATACCTCCTTAGTAGCTTTTTATTCTTTGTCTGATTAGTCTCTGAACTGCTCTCCACTGCTACTTTTCTCTTCTTCCTAGCAAATGTCTTTTGCTTAAATCCTTGTCTCCTAACACCTTGACTAGGAGAAGTTACATTCTCTGCTTTACTTTCTTTCTCCTTCTCTACCTCATTCACTTTATCAACCTCTTGCATTTTCTCAGACTTTTTAGCATTCTCAGTACCCAACTTCTTCTTATTCATATCTGCAATCATTTCTTCATCTTCTTTTGACCCAATAGCAATGAAAGATTCTGTTTCTTTCTTTGCTTTATGATACATATTGAAAATTTATGCATCTGAATAAGGCCTTAGTTGCACAAGCTTGTATCCTTTCATATTTCTCAGATTCTGCTCATACCCCTTCCTTTTTTGTAGATGAGTTGGACCCCTGAGAAGCTTTCTTCTTTTTCTTTCAGTATTGTATTCTTGTTGCTTCTTACCCATAAAATCTTTCAACCATGCACCAACATCAAAATCTGGCACTTCTTGTTCTTCAATTTTGACAACCTTAGAATATTCAATGTTAGCATCCATTCTTATCCTCTCAGCCTCCCAATCATCATATTCCTTCTTAGCAGCAGCTTCTTTATCATATTCTACTTTCTCTTGCTCAAGAAGTTCTTGTTCTGCTTGATTCTCTTCTTCTTAATACTTCAAAGCAGCAGCTTCATTAAAGGCTATTTGTTTCTCTTTAGGCCAATACTGAAAGGGATGTCTTTGAGATTCACTTCTTCGTCATCTGAGTCAAGCTTAGGTTCTTCTGTCATCGTACCCTTTCCCTTATCAGTACTTGAAGAAACTTGAGTAGGCTTTTTGGTTGGAAGTGAGGGTTCTCTTATCACCACACCTTTAACAGGTACCTGGTTTTTGGATTGATGGTGGTGATGGTGGTATTGTTGGTTGTGATTGTGGTTTATCTGCTCCTTGCTCTTTTGATGTCTTTAATGATATCATCACTTCAGCCATAGAAACATCATCTTCAAATACATCAGCAGTAGAAACTTTATTTGTTGTAGCAACAGGAACATCATTTACACCAGCAGTAGGAACTTCTGTGCTAGCAATAGGAAGTTTGGAACTAGCAGCAGAATCCAAGTTTGCACTAGCAGTAGAAAGTAGATGACCAGCAACAGAATCAACCTTGGCTACTTCTGCAACAACTTTAATAGCAACATCTACTCCCAAACTCTTCACTGTTTCAGCCATGAACTTTGAAGCATTTACCAACTCTTCTGGCTTCAAGGTCTTCAATTTTTCAACCTGTGTCACTGACTCAATCACTACTTCATTGCCATCCATATCAGCAACCACAAATCCTTCTGCATTTACATTTTCACCACTATCTACATCTATATCATTACCCATATTTTCATCTCCCATATCCATACCAACAGCAGCACTTTCCTTACTTTCCTTAGCCTCCCCTGAATTCACTAGCTCATTCATCCCCTGTTTGGGAGCATCCTCCCCTAAACTAATATGATCAGCATTAGAGGAACTTACAACCTGTGTTGTGTCCACCTTTTTGAGTCTTTTGAATTTTGTAGTTCTTGACGCTTTGTAACCCTTCAAAGTTTGAACTTGCAACTTCAATAGTTTGATTTCCTTGGCTTGTGAAGTTGAAAGTGTTTCAAGGTTAAGAACCTTAGACTCCAAATTTTTTCATTTAGTCTTGAAATTGGTACATTTATCCGTCAATTCCTTTATAAGTTCAAGAATATCCTCATCACTTCGACCTGTGTTAACTGGTCCGAGAGGTGAATCATTGGAATTGTCATTTGTACCATTAGAATCCGTCAATTCATTGCTTTCAGAACTATCCTCATCACTTCGGGATGTATTACCTTCCATGAGAGGTGAATCTTTAGGTGTGTGTAGCTCAGTATTAGACCTAGTCTGATCATCTGAGCACCCCATGTTTTCTATGTGACTAGGGTCTCCATCACCTGTTTCAGATTCATGTGAACCTTCCACATTAGTTATTGTCTCGGATTGGGTCTTATTGATGTTACTACTATCTGATGAGGCGAAAAGTGTACCGCTTTTAAGGGGTCATTTAAGCCTAAATTCGTGATTATTTGATCAATTATTGCCCTAAATCGTTCCTTTGGTCATTTTAGGTACTTTTGAGCAGAAATCTGGAAAAGGAAGCATTTTGGACATTTTTGGAGCATAAAAGTGATGAAAACGGCAAAGTCTCAAATTCCTTGCTGTGAACAGTACCTGACGACGTCAAGCCTTAACACATGACGGCATCAAGAGTGACAAAAGAGGTGGATGTGGTAATTATAACGTGACGACCCAGAACATTTTCAATGTATTTGGCCTGACGGCGTCACCAAGGCCGTCAGGGTCAAAATGCAAGTGACGGCCCAGAGTAGATTTACACATGAAGGCGTCAAGACTGGATCTAGGCAATACGAATTTTAACTTGGCGGCGAGTTGACGGCGTCAGAAGTTAATACATGACGCCGTCAGGATGCTTTGTCTATATATATTTTTCCAATTTTTCATTGTAAAGTGGGGAACAAGTTGTGGAATATTGGGAGCCCAAACCCTAGGTCGAAATTTCTGTATATTGAAGGGGTTTCAAACCCTTCTTTCTTCCATGTTTGAATAAAGACAAGTCTTCCAATAATCATTCAATATGTCTATGTATTGTTTGATTCTATCTTATGCTTGTCTTTCTTTTAACATGTTAGGCTAGGTTTTCATTGCGTTTGCTTAGATGTAGTGAAACCTAGAAGTTGATTATTGGTTGATTGTTTGTTTATAATTGTTACGGATGATTATATTCGATGTTAGGCTTAAGAAAACTAGAAGACTTCCATTGATAACTTGTTTGAACGTCTTAAGAAATATGATCGGAGGTGTACTACGATTTTTGGTTGTATTTAATGCATACGTGAATTCTAATGATCTGATGAGTGCTCAAACACTCATCATTTTTAGTCAAATCTGAACTGCAAAACATACAAAAACACTCAGAAATGCATCAAAATACTAAAAATATTTCAAAATTGTGTTTTATAAGTTTTAGATGCAAAATGAGTAAAAACAAATGAAAAACGTACAAAGTTTGCATAATTGGCAGTTTCAGTCCCCCGACTTTCAAAAATTAACAAAACTAGTCCCTGTGCATTTATTTTGCAAGAAAAGTCGACCCAAGTCCTTTTAAAATAAAAAGTTATCAAAAATAACACTTGGGTAAAATGTTTTGAGAATTTACACTTTTGGTCCCCGGAGTTTGGAAATTTGCAAAATTGGTCCCTGGGAATTTATATTTTGGAAAATATCAAATTTTGGTCCTTGGGTTATCTAAACATGGCAATAATGGTCCTTGTAATATTTTTGAATAGTGCCATGTTCAGTCCCTAACTTTTGGTATTTTACATATTTGGTCCTTGTGGTACAAATAAACAAACGGACCTTTATTTTTATTTTACCCAACAAAACAAATCCAATCCTAAACCCCACCCCTGATCTAACACCAGCCCACTACACTACCCAAGCCCAAAATAAAAACCGGCCCACTCCCACTTTTAATACTTCCCCCGTTTTTGACCAGTCAACCCTCACCATCACCCCTAACCTCCCTGCCTTTCCACTATTAACACCCCTAATTTCCAGGTCCTTGTCTCCCCCCTCCTCACCAACTATCATCAATACTTTCACCAACCCACACCAACTTCCCCCTCCTCATTTAATACTTCACCCAATCCCACTCAACCCAATTTCCCGCCAAAACTATTTTGAACGGCAAAGATCACATGAAGCAATCCAATGGCTAAAAAGTTGATGGGAAAGTCCAAGGAACCCCTGAGGATCTATAAAAGTCAAGAAAGAAGCATGAAAGAAGTGTGTGGAGTGTAGCAGTAGTATAGTTAGGTTTAGCTAATGTCAAATTAGTGTAATCTTGTCTTTTTAATTATAATTATAGCTTGTATTATGTTATTTTTAAGTTAATGTAATTTTTCAATCTTCAAGTGTAAGACTTATATCATTTTCAGTGTTAATGAGATTTCAAAGATTTTAGTTAAATTCTTGTTCAAAGCCTTTTTGCTGTTTGAAACCTTTGTACAAGCTCATTTTAGCTTAAATTATCAGTTAATCTAAGTACCCTAGGAATTGAAATTCATTACTAAAAAAAAGAAAAGAAATGAAAAACAGAAATAAATCCATAAAATAAGTAAAAAAAAATCAAGAAGAAGAAAGGTGAGGCTTACTTTGGATTGCTAGTGGTTATAGAGCTCTGTGGGGAGCCTAGGGTCATTTAGAAAGCACTTTGGCAATAGCAGTGATCAATGCTTGTAAGTTCTTAACTTATTGGATTTTTAGCTTATTTCTAGATTGTTTGTTTACTACTGTCTCCTTGCTATGTGATAGTATAGATCAACTTAGTTATACTTGTTGTAGTTTTATCAATTCAGATCCTAGCTTAGAAATCATTTGATTATAAATTGGAGTTTAACTGTGATCATTTGCTCATAACTGCTCATATGAATTTGCTTAGCATTTATTGCTTGTTTTTTAGTTTCAGTCACTCTATCATCATTATCATAGCTTGATTAGAAGTTTGTATTTAGTAGTTAAGCTTAATTACTCAATTGCTCTTTGTAATCCTAAGACAGATAAGCATATAGGAGTGTTTGGCACAGTGGTTTTCACCACTGTGCATTAGCTTTTGATTGTTGATTTTGCTTCACACTTACCATATTAGGTCTCTTTAGGATCTTTAAGTCATAAAAACAATAACCAATTCACTTAAAAGTCAAAATTGCTCTTTAGTTGTTTAATTAACTTAACTGTTTGGAATTTGAGATTCTAGATTGCATGATTTCATTATATAATTGTTAGATACAGTTAAGTTAGTTTCATTATAGCCTAAAAAATCATTTTCAGTTAACTAAGACAGATCAAAATCCATATTAGTCAACTTTGCTTCAATTCTCAAAAAGTCAAAAGTTTACATTTCAGATTTTTACAAAAGTTCAAGGAATTTTATTGAATTTTGTGTTTGTTTTCATGGATTGAAACCTGTTTCTACTCAATGTCTACCAGCTCAACTTTGATTTCTCACTATCATTTCATTTTTAAGATTTTTTGTGTGGGCCCCAGCTTGCCCCAAAGTCACTTGCAGGGGGAGGTCATCCCCTGCACCAGGAGCACCATCCCAACACCACCACTTTGGTGGTGGCTGCAGCCTACCTCAGTGGTCCATTAGCCACCATTTTTGGTCCATTCAACCCCCCTCTTGGTAGGGTGCATGATTTGACCTTTTGTTTGACCTGAGAACCACTGGGACCCACCTGAATCAGTCTTTCCTTTTTTGTTCCATTTTCAGAATTGAAACAAGTGGCCAAGTGCTTATTTTGAAGCTTATAGCTTATTCTGTGGACCTCAAGTGGTTTTTATAGCTTATTCAAGTGCACTTAGCTTATTAACATCTGAATCTTGCCTTGTGGGCCCCCCTAGCTGCATACATCAGCTTTTTGCACTTGATAGTTGACCAAAGTCAACTGTCACACCAATAAGCTTCTAATTTGCTTATTTTTAAGCTCCACAACTTTTGTTTTTATAAAATTTTTTCATTTTTAGTTATAAAATAGGTTGGTAAAAGAAAAATCCAAGAAAATCCAATTTAATATTAAGCGATAGTTTCTATTTAAAGTAATTTAAATTTTATTTTTCATTTTTAGATTTTTATTAAGTACTAAGCTTTTTTATATTTTTCTTAAATTCCTCTTATATTAAAGTAATTTTAGAAAATTTTTCAGATTTTTATTTTATCATTTGGTGTTTATTAGATTTAATATTAGTTTAATTAATAATTAATCAACAATTAAGTTTTAAATAGCATAATTAGTTTTTATTAAGTAAACCCTAGTTTTTATATTTTTTCAAGCTTTTATATAATATAATATAGTTTTAGGAATTTTTCTAGGATTTTTACTGTTCATTTGCTATTTTTTATAATTTAAAATAGTTTAATTAGGTAATTAATAATTAATTAGTTTTTAATTACTAGAAAATCCATAAAAAGACAAAAATATTTATTTTTAATTTTTATACATTCTTCAAGTTCATTTTAAGTTTTAGAAATTATTTTTGCAAGTTTTTAGTTTAATTTGTAGTGTTTATCATTTTTAGTTTATTTAAATTAGGTTTAATTTACTTTTTAAATAGTTTTAATTAATTAAATAGTATTTAAATATTAAAATAATCATTTTAATAATTTCATTTTCATTTAAATTTTGTTTTGATTTTAAGTTTGTAAAAGTGTCATTTTCACCCCCTGGGGTTTTCAGACTTCAGTTTTCACGTTTTATTTTGTACGCTTACGTTATTTTAAACGTAAACGTACGCGTTTTAGGTTTTAAATGTTTCTGGTTTTTCCAACTTTCCAGTCTTGTTCATATAGCTTGTTTAAGCTATTACTTCGTATATTCCTTAGTTTAATCAAACACAAACCCTTTTTCCTGTCCAAATTCACCCGATCACAAACCCGTTTAATAACCATCACACCTTGTCGGGACATAACGACCCGGGGAAACACTATATTCCGCGGAGCATTGACTCTAGGCTGTTTGACCTTGTTGACCATCACCTGGTCAATTAGGTTGACCGTTTGGAGCCAGTCAAATTTTGGCGCCGCTGCCGGGGAGGTGTGCACGTATTTTAAACGGTTTTGCAGATTAGTGATCTTTGGATATTTACATCATTGTATATATATCCACATGTGTTCATATTTTCTTATTATCATATAAAAAACAAAACCGTTCCCGAAAACATTTTAAACTCAGTTTTCAACGAACACAAAAAAACACAAAAACATTTTCTTTATCATTTGTACAAAATGTTTTCAAAAAACCACAAAAACATTCACCTTTATCCTCTCACATCTTTGATTCTTCATCCCTACCCCTCTATACACATTTGATTCTTTCTATGTCTCATCCACACTTTCTGGTTTGCCAATGGTGTGGTAATCCTCATAATGGTGGCAATTGCCCCAGTTGTGGCATGGTAGAATCAGGAAACGGGTCTGTCTATAACCCAGATCCCTATCTCTATCATGACACCACTGATTCATTCCATCAGTTACCACACCATGATACTCAGCAGTTTTACTGTTGTGAGTACTGTGGTGGTTCACACTAAAGTTATGATTTTCAATCAGGAAACACGCTTGTCTATGAGCAGTTTCCTGATAACGATTATAACTTTAGCACATACGACTCACAGCCACATCAGTTTTACCGTTGTGATTACTGTGGAGGTCCACACTTCAGCTCCGATTGTCAAACAAGGAATCCATTTCCTTGTAACACTTTTGACACATCGTATTATGACGAACCTCCATCTCCACCAATTCCTCAAAGTCTTCTCCTTGATCTTTTGGATTTAGTGAAAGATTTGAGAGGAATCACACATACCCCAGATAATCCAAACAAAAAATCGATGGAAGAATTGTTAGCTGACGAACAGGCTGCTAAAATAAATTCCCAAGATGCTTATGAAAACTCTATTAGGGAATCAATAGCAAAAGGAAAAGTAGCCAGATCTAGCTCTCGATTCTGTTTCATTCCTGATGACAGTGATGATGAGGATACACTTGATATCCTTGGGTTTTATAAAGATTCATCAGGTTCATCAGATGAGATACCATCAGTTGAGATTCCATCTCAACCCACTCTTATCACACCCGAGGTTCCCACTCACTCTTTGATCATGGGGGACGAGCATCTTGACACTGTTCCTGATAAGGAATCGGACGAATTCATAAAGTCTAGTGTTGAGGACCTTGTCCCAATCCCAAGAGAGTCACAGGGAACTCTTGATCATTTGTGTGATATTCCTCCTCCTCTTATCTTCCCGAATGATGATGTTCAGATGTTCTCCGATTCTACTGATGACGATTCGTTATCTTGTGGAGACATCGTTTTTATGGAAGAATTACCTTCTAAGCTAGTTAGCTTAGAAGAAGAGAATGATGAAATTGACACTGAAATCAAGGATGAAGCACTTCGTGCAACATTATTGAAGTGAAGTAGGATCTTATAGAGTTAGGGAATATTGTCGGGACATAACGACCCGGGGAAACACTATATTCCGCGGAGCATTGACTCTAGGCTGTTTGACCTTGTTGACCATCACCTGGTCAATTAGGTTGACTGTTTGGAGCCAGTCATGATCCCATGTTAGGAGCTTTTAGTCGGCTCGACATAGGAGTGAAGTAGGATCTTATAGAGTTAGGGAATATTGTACACGGCCCTACGACTTGTATTAAGGAATATAACCCGTCATCCATGCAATTGTAACATTCTAATTGATGTAGTCGTTTTACTATAGTGTTTGTTTTTCCGAAGAAACGCTTAGGAAAGTATTTCCCCGGGTCGTGTCCCAACGAAGGTATGAATGGAATTTCGAATTCCCGAATCGTGAAATGTGTCGTGAAAGTGGTAAAAAGTGATTTGAATGAGATTACACTAAGGAATAAGTAAATGAAGCACAAATAACCAACTAAACACGTAAATAAAGTAAACAAACAAAAAACGTAACGTAAAATTTAAAACGTAAGCTGAAACGTGAAATAAACGTAAACGTACGAAATAAAACGTGAATTTTAAGCTACACTACTCCTACGGACTTGAAAATAATTTTGAAAAGTTAAAAATGATAAAAGAAAATTTTAAGAAAAAGAAAAATATTTTTTTGACTTTTTATTTATTTTTTTTATGAATTAAAAACTAATTAATCTAATTTAAAAATTAAAAGAAAATGCAAATATGGTGAGAAAAAATGAAAAATAAATTTTGAAAATTATAAAATAACTAAAAAGTAATTTTAAAACTAAAAACTCATTTTTTTGGCTTTTTGTGTAATTTTTAGGAATTAAAAACTATTAAATCTAATTAAAAATTCAAAATAAATGGGAAAAATGCAAAATAAATTTCTAAAATTCTAAAATAAATGAAAATAAAATTTTAAAATATTTTTGGATTTTTCTTGGATTTTTCTGATTTTTTTGGAATTTTTGTTAATTAAAATGAATTAAAAAGTGAATAAAAATGAAAATAAAATAAGAAAAATAGCAAATCAAATTGGAAAAATATGAAAAATTCAGTGAAATTCTAAAATAATATTATAAAACTAAGAAAAAATTCAAATCTGAAAAATAAGCACTGGAAGTGCTTATTACTTTGAAAACAGCTTAATTGGAAGTGCTTATTGATAAGCACTTTGACCAGAGTGACCCAAACTTTGACCAGTTGTGTTTTAGACTCAATTAAACTTAATGAAACTCAAAAAATAATCAGAATAAGCCCAAAATCATATGCAAAGTTCAATAAGCAGTCTCAATGAGCAATTTCAATAAGCAGAAGTATAACTGAATAAACCAAGATCTAAGAAACAGAGTATTCTACTAAATCAAACCCTAATCCACTTAAATATAACAACCAAGCTTAGAAATAAACTTCAGAAATGCAATAGTAAACTAGAAAAAGGGAAATTGAAATAAGAAAGAAGCTAAAACTAAATGGGCTACAAGCTAGAGGCTAAATAAGCTATGGGGAATAAAGGCAGCCTAAGGAACTATACTACACCTAAATCACCTAATCTAATAAGAAAATAAGCAATGAATCACTACCGATAACCACCAGTCCCAAGCAGGCCTATGGGGGCAATTTATGGGACAAATCAAGCTAAGTAAATAAGCCAATAAGCCAATCACTTACTGATATAATAAGTTTCACTGAAAAGCTTTCCACAAGTCCAATAATCACAAGCTAAACTCAAATAATGAGAAACCTATGAGAATGTGAAGTTCAGCAGGTTAATAAGAGGTCCCCTGGTGCAGGGGAATAGGGCTAATCAAGCAACTTTGAGGCTAATTTCTTACAAGCAAATGGATTCCAAATCCTGAAATTTCTTTTGATTAATAGAAACTAGCAATCAAACTTCACATATCAACAATTTAAAACTGTTTCTAATGATTATTAAACTCAATCAGTGATCCAAAATAAATGCCTAGTTTACTGGTTTAGAAGTTTTATGCAGCATGTAAATTGATCTAAATGTCCTAAGTATGCCAAACTAGTTACGCAGAAACACTAATGTGCAATTATGAGATAACTTGAACAACTTTTACCAACTAAAAATGCTCTAAATCAAACTTATCCTATATGATTACTAGTGAGCTGCTCTATGATCTAATAAACAAATCACAAGTGCAAATGCTATCAGTATACTAGAAACAGGTTCAAAACTCTTCTAATCAACTGATATTGTCAACTTACAGCTAAATCAAATCCAAAATGAGACCAAAAACTTGTTTGACAATCTAAAGTCAATAATGCCAAACGCCCTATATGTGACTGTTTAACACTACAACTTGTTTTCAGATCTTAATTACACCAAACTAATGATCAATACCTAATCCTTATCTGATATAAAAGTAATATGAACAGGAAAGAGCAACTGAGATCAACAAAATCAACAAATACAAGTTAAACTAATATGATGCAGTAATTAACACTTACGATGAATCTAAATCCTACTGATGTAATTAAATAGTAAACAAACAGCTAATAGATTCAATCAAACAGTTGCAACAGAAAAATAATATAAATCAATAATCCTTAACTAAACACAGAAAAGCAATAAATCTAAATAGTAGATAAGCAAAATTAAACAATAAGCTAAAAAGGATGATGGAACTTACAAGTACAATTCCCCCTTAGCTCAACAGAGGGGGATTCACTAAGCTTGCCTGTCTTTTAGACAGGCCAAGTGATCCTTATGGCTGCCTTTTTACTCCAAAATAAGCTAATGCTTATTGTAATAAGCTTCTTGACTTTGTTTGACCAATGGAACATTAAAGAAAATTGAATCTGAATTGCTCAATTCTAATCTCTAAAACCAATATGAACTATTTAAAACAAGAAATAAGAGCTTGAAAACAGATTAAAAATAACTAAATACTAAAAAATTAATTACAAGAAAATTAATCTGAAAATAAGAATTTTATTAAAACTGAAATTGAGAGTACAATTTAAAAACAGAAATATATCAATAAGCTAAATTACCCTACCCCTACTCCTATTCTAACCCCTAATCTAACAGCTTTCCCGTGAGTGAGGAGGGGCCTTTTATAGCCTGAGGAGATGAGTGAGGTCTTCAAAGTCCATGCTGGCAATCCACACCATCTTGTGTTTCTTTGGATCCTTTCTGAGCCGTATGATTAAAACCAGATGTTTCCAATCATAAACAACCCTTGGATCATTTGCCCCTTGATTGGTAATCCTCCGTGTCTTTCCTGATTGGACCACGTGTCTGACATTCCCTGACTCTTCTAGAAGCATAATGATGAGGTAATAATTGTTTGATTGGGTGAATTTTGGATGGGGTGATTATTAGGGTTCTAGGCTACAGTACATTTCTGGGAATGGTTAAAATTTAGGGGGCGGGTAAATGGGGATTGGGAAGTTTTATTATTGAATTGTTGACCGTGGGTAGTTTTGACCAAGGGGTGAGTGTGGGTCGGGTAAGAGTAATAAAAGGTGTGGGCTATTTTGTTATTTTGGGCTTAGGTGAAAGGATTTATGGATTGGATGTGTAATGTTTTATGAGTAGTGATTTTGACAAGGACCAATAATATAATTTCTGAAAACTTCAAGGACTGAACTTGTAATTCTTCAAAGTATAATCCAAGGGCCTTTATTTTCACTTTCTGAATTATGGAGGATCTCATTTGACTTTTCTTCGAATATTTCTTCAAGGGATCAATTTTGTCATTATCTGAAAGTACAGGGACCGAAATTGCCAATTCCTCAAAACTTTAACTAGGGACTAATTATGCAATATTCTGAATCTCTGAGGACTTCTAATGATATTATGAGCTTTTCTTAATCATTCTGCTTCCCCGGCTCCGGCTTTTGATCTTTTTCCGTTCTCGTGCTCGTTTTTGTCGGTTTTGGCTTTGTTTTTGTTCATTTTTCACATATCCCTACCTGCACATACACAAATATAAAAACACACATTCTCTTCGCATATTTGGTTAGTATTTGGTATTTTTGGTCTGATTTAAGGTCTAAAAAGGATGTGTGAATAAGCACACATAACTAATCAACCGGTAAAAGATATATAGGGAGTAATGAAATCTAAGTAAACACATCATTTCTCAAAATTGTTTCCACCACATTAGTTAATTTTCATTTCTTTTATTTTATTTTGATTGCATCTTAGTTAATTCGGTTAGTTGACTAGCAACTAATTCCGCCCACTCCTTCAAAACCCGAGATTTTACTTGCTTTCATAAAATATAAAAAAATACAAAAAGAATCATCCCTCACCTCTAGACCTAGTTTAGTAGGCTTTCTAATCCTAGCGAGACTATTCCTGAGTTGAACGATCAATCCCCCGGTACTTGTCACTATACTATACTACAACGATCAGGTACACTGCCCGTATCAGGTTTTTGGCGCCGCAGCCCGGGGAATAGTTATTGTCTAGGTTAGAATTTCTTTTTATTAGGTCTACTTGCTAGATTCCTTTCTAGTAAGATTTTTATTTTTATTTTTAGGTTTTCTTTAGTCTATCTTATTTCTTCGTTCCTTTGTTTGTAACCTCTACTATCCGACATCATGGAAGGTGGTAATATCTTTGATCCCATCAACCCACCACAACAAAACCACCCACAAAACCTACCACTAGCAAACCAACCTCCTAGACCCCGAACTTTAGGAGAGTATTCCCGTCCTAGCCACCAAGGCTATCGAAACACCATTGAGCTCACTCAAGGAGCTAATGTGTCCCCCTTGTGATCCGACACCATCCGGTTGGTGCAAAGCGGATATGCATTCCATGGACTTTGTTCCGAAGATCCTAATCAACATCTCAAGGATTTCCTAAAAATTGTAGATTCCATAGACCTTGATGTTGCAACTAGAAAGACGACCCGATTACGTCTATTCCAATTCTCTCTACGTGACCAAGCTAGTCAATGGCTTGAACGTTTACCCGCGGGATCCACACCTCTTGGGATGATCTCACTTCTCGTTTCCTTGCTCAATTTTTCCCACCGGGGAGAACTACCAAGCTTAGAAATGACATCTTGATGTTCCAACAACGTCAAGGTGAAATTCTATTTGAAGCATGGACTCGTTTCAAGGACTTACTCCAAAAAGTCCCTCATCATGGCATAGATCTTTGGCTCAAAGTCCAAATCTTCTATGACCATATCGATCTCTCCACAAGGTAAACCATTGACCAATCGGCCGGTGGCAAGCTACGTGATCTAAGTGCGGAAGAATCATGGGAACTCATAGAAGATCTTGCTCTCTATGACAACGAAAGTTGGAATGATCCCCGTGATTTGAACAAAACGGTCAAGGCAATATCTTTGACTTCGAACAATTCTAGCACTCCCGACCATAGGATCATGGAACTTGAGGACCAAGTCAAGTTTCTCATGAAATCCTACGAAGCTCCTAAGCCTTCAAGCCAAGTAAACAAAATCATTTCTTCATGCAAATTATGTAGTGGTCCCCATGACACTCGTGATTGCGTGAAACTCCTCGGACAAGCTTTTGAGGATTACGGATCCTCGCGTACCGACGAAGCGGGAGACAAGTGGTACAATTTCAAACCCGAGCCAAACCCTTACGATGATTCCTACAATCATTCTTGGAAAAATAACCTGAACCTTAGGTGGAAACTGATTGGTCCCGAAGTAGTCAGATATTATTGACCAAGGTCAATAAGTCAAAGACAGCCTCGTTCCAATACTTCGGTGATAGTATAGTGTTTTCCCGGGTCGTTAAAGTCCCAGCGAGATTGAAATGGTGTATTTAGAAATCGTTTATGAGAGAGTGGCACGGAGGACAGTAGCCCAGATGATGTGGAATTGATATTGCTACTGTTATTTTGGTATTTGTACACAGATATAATATTCACAAAAATCAGATACCAGTTATATGCACAAATTTACAATTCAAATCACGTAACAGACAGAGAAAGTGGGATTTGGTATGTAACAAACTACAGGGGGTGCTTTTGACACTTTTTGAAACTTAAAATTAAAAAGAAATTTTAAATTGAAAATGAAATGATAAAAATGATTATTATAATATTTAAATACTATTTAATTAATAAAACTATTTAAAATCTAAATTAAAACCTAATTTAAATTAACTAAAAATGACAAACGATATAAATTAAACTAAAAATTAGCAAAAATATTTTCTAAACTTAAATTAGAACTTGAAGAAAGTATAAAAAATAAAAATAAATATTTTTGTCTTTTTATGGGTTTTTTATAAATTAAAAACTATTTAACTTAATTAAACTAATTAAACTACTTTTAATTACTATTAATACTAAATTAACTTAGAAAATTAATAGAAAATTTATAAAATTACTTAACCATCACAGGAATCCTACAAAATTATAAAAACTCTAAAAATTATGTTTTAAGATTAATCCACCAATTATTTACCTTTTAATTAACTTAAGTCTAATTTAAACAATTAAAATAAGAAAAATGGAAAATGAATAGTAGAAATTCAAAATATATTTTCTAAAAGTCTATTATACTATATAAGAACTAGGAAAAATATAAAAACTAAGTTTTGCTTTATAAAAACTAAATATGATATTTAATACTTAATATTAATTAATAATTAAGAAAACTAGTATTAAATCTAATAAATACTAAAAGGCAGAATAAAAATCTAAAAAATTTACTAAAAATACTTTACTATATAAGGTAATTAATAAAAATATAAAAATACTAAGTACTTAATTAAAATCTAAAAATGAAAATTAAAATTAAATTGAATTAAATAGAAACTATCACTTAATTTAAACTTGGTTTTTCTTGGATTTTCTTTTGCAACTTTACTTTACTACTGAAAATGAAAAACTTTTGTGAAGACACTTAGGAAAATAGCTTATTTATAAGCTATAAGCACCCCCTTTGGCTTATCAGTTGACTTATGTTGACTGTTTGGGCAAATAAGCTCAAATGGGTGTAGGTGGGGTCCACAATGGTGTAAATGGTTACAAATAAGCTCGAAAAACATAAATAAGCCAGAAACAACAAGCAGTAAGCACAAATAAGCTGTTTGAGAGCAAATAAGCACTTTGCACAATGAAAATGAACACAGAATGGGGACAGATTTGAGAGGCTAAACTAGGTGGGGTCCACTGAGTCCTAGGTCAAACAAGGGGTCAACTTAAGATCCCTGGTAGGAGGGGGGTTCAATGGTACCAAGTATGACAAGTGGGGCCCACTGAGGTGGTCACAAATCACCACCAAAGTGGTGGTGATGGACTGAGTCTGCTGGTGCAGGGGAGATGCTTGCCCTGCAAGTGATTTCCCTAGCTTGTGGGGCCCAGGGTAAAATTTTCAAAAATATAAGCTAAATGGGATCTTAAAGATGAGCTTATAGACTATAACTACAACAAGTTTCAGCCCTTAACTCCCATCACACAAATCACAAATAAACTTGGAACTTTTGCAAAAATCTGAGAATGGGAAATTTGACTTTTTGATGAAAACTCACACTTTGACTTTGATGAAGTTCTAATGATCCCTACTGATTTAAAATGATGTAATAAGATGTACTTAAGCTATTTTACTCTATATTAACAACTTATGTAACTAATGAGAATGATTTAGACACACAAAACCTTTACAGTTAACTGTGAAGGGTAAATTTGTGAGGTTTTGACTTTTTTTGTGAAGTAAAGCTTGATTTGATAGTCTAAACCACCCACAGAAACCTAATGCAAACTATTTGAGCTATGGTCCCCTTCTGAGATCAATAACAACACCACCACTTTAGCAAATCCAAACACCCCTAATGTTTGACTGTTTGGTGATTTCCAATCAATGAGGTACTTAGGGTTTACAATCTTGACTCAGAACTACTAATTATGATTAGGTGAGCTTGTTTAAGTACTTAAAGGCAGATTATCACTAAAATAACACAAGTTTTACTATTAAACTAAATTGACAGTTAAACCTACAATTTTAAGCAACAAGTTATTCTAACAAACAATCTATAAATTTTAAGCTAAAAATTACTTGACTAACAAACAAGAGACAAGATCAAACACAGAAATGCAAATAGCAAACAAGCAATTCAGAAGCTACTATTAACTAAGGTTTTAGAGGAATTTCAAATGAGTAAAGGCTTCCAACCAACCCCTAGCTTGAACAAGGGGCTTCTCCACAGAAGCCTATCTTTAAATAGGCTTAATCCAACTCTCAGCTTGCTCCTCAATGCTTCTTCATATCTGAAAATTCAAACTAAACCAAACAGTTGACTTATATTGACCTTTTTTAGATTTTTGATTTTCTTCTAGAATAACTGAATTTTAGATGTCTCTAAAGCTTTAACAAGCTTTTTGGAACCTAAATGACCTATTTCAGTCTATGAAACCTTGCTTCAAGTCACAATTGAACTAATTGAGAATTTAAGAAAATTAAGTAAATTGCAACAACATGAAACAGATATGAAACTTATAATTTTATAGCTTAAAAAGATTTGAAATACAATGATTGAACTACTACAATGCTGGAAATACAAAGATTACAACTGTTTTTGAAAACTAAATGAAATTCGACACTAATTAAAACTAATACAAACTACTACTCTTCACTCCTTGCTTTCTTCTCCTTTTATAGCCCATGATTAGGGTTCCTAGCATCCTTCTCATCATTTCCCACCTCTCTCTGGCTTCTTTGGTCCACTCTAAGGGTGCCACGTATTTTTGGCGAGAAAGACTTTTTGCAATTTGATTCTGGTACTCAGACAAGGGGGTGGCATTTAATGCTTGATGTGAGGTAGGTGTAGGGATGTGGGTTTTGGGCGGTGGAAGTGACAGGGTGGTGGACTGGTGGAGCTGCAATACCATGGGTGGTTTGGTGGTATCTGTGGTGAGAGGGAAAAAGGGGAAGGGGAAAGGTTTGACCGGTTTTGACCAAGGTCAAACCTTTAACCCTGGTATTAGTTATTTGGGGTTGTGGTGGGCTGGTGAGTCTTGGGACCAAAGAAAAAGATGGGGGTGGGCTAAGGATGGATTGGACTTAGGGAATTGGGTAGTATTTATAATATAGGATACGGTTTTGGTTTTAAGTTACACAAGGACCTTTTTTGTAATTTAACGAAAGTTGAGGGATGGGATTTGGCATTTTCCACATTGTTTCTAAGGGTGTATCTTGCCATATCATGAATAGTGTAAGGTCCTTTGATGATTTTTCCAATTTATTTTCACCAGGGACTGAAACCGTCAAACTTTCAAACTTCAGGGACCATTTGTGTAACTTTCACCAAACTTTCCACCGAGGACCAATCCTGCCATAAAAGGTTAGTGCAAGGACAAAATTTGTTTTTCTCAAAGTTTTTCATATCCCAGGGACCATTTTTGACAATTTTCAAAGTTCAGGGACTAAACTTGACATTTTATGAAACTTTTCACCAAAGGACTAATTATGTAACTTTTTGATTTATAAGGACCTTTGGTGTCTTTTTCAAGTTTTTAGAATGACCAGGGACTAGATTTGACAACTTTTGAAAGTTGGGGGACTGAAACTGCCAATTTTGCAAACTTTGTGCGTTTTTCATCTGTTTTTGATATTTTTGCATTTGAAACATGTAAAACACTTTCCTGGGATATTTTCACTATTTTGATTCATTATTGAGTGTTTTTATATGTTTTGGCAGCTCATAAATGGTAAAAATGATGAGTATTTACACACTCATCAATCCGCCACACTAAAACATTGCTAGTCCCTAGCAATCTTTTGAGAAAAACTTGATGGATTTGAGAATCTCTTTACCAAAAGCCATCACTTCTGGAGTAGCCAGGTGTAAGAACTGTGGCACACCTGATAACCGTGTGATTTTGAGCAAACCACCAGCTGTCAACGGATTTGATTTGTCTTTACCGAAAGCCGTTTGCTTCTGGACTAGCCAGCATCTTGATGGACTAAGTCAACATCTTGGTGAGCTGATTACCAATTATGGATTTTCCACAGCCTTTACCACAAGCCATAATCTTGCGGGCTAGTCAACTCATTTGCTTATGAGGATACGGGGGAGTTGAGGAACCATACAATTTTTGGCAAATTGCAAGCCATCAACGGGTTTGAGATGTCTTTACCAAGAGCCGTTTGCTCCTGGACTAGCCAATCCATTTGTCATTTAGACTTTGGCGGATTGATAACCACAAAAATTTTGAAATAAAGTGAAAAAAAATTTTTGAAAAATTTAGGCCTAAAATGGGGGTACTTAGAAAGTTTTGATAAAATTCGTAAGAATTCCCCCCCCCCCCCCCCCCACACTAGAATTGAATATTGTCCTCAATATTCAAAGTCCCGGCTATTATGCCGAATCTCTGAATGGAAAAAGCTAATATTCGAATCTAACTGTGGAAATATCGATTTTATTTTTCACTTTATTTATCTGTACATACAATTACACATTTTTTTTTTTTTTTTTGAAATGAGACTTATATACATATTTACTTTTCAACAGGTGGGGGACGGCCACTCCCCCACACTAGGGTGGTAGAAAGTAGAAAGAAGTCAGAAATACGGGTGAAAACCCATATATGTTGCTAATTTTTGTTCACCGAGTCACTAGCTTGACTCGATCCCCGAATTCATTGGTCCATGGGGAAAGTTTGAAGATCCGGGACAACCATGGGTGGTATGTCCTCTACAAAATAATGTTTCAATCGATGACCATTCACTTTGAAGTTGGGACCTTCGGGTTGAGATAACTCAACAGTCCCGTATGGATATACTTTAGCAATAGTGAATGGTCCAGTCCATCGGGTTTTTAATTTCCCCGAGAAGATCTTTAATCTTGAGTTGAAAAGAAGGACTCTGTCACCGACGTTGAAAACGCGGTTCTTAATCTTAGAGTCGTGAATCTTCTTTGTCTTTTCTTTGTAGATCAAAGAGTTCTCGTAGGCTTGATCACGAAGTTCATTTAATTCATTGATTTGAACCTTATGGTGATCACCCGCTTTATGAAGGTCGTAGTTAGCATGTTTCAAGGCCCAGTAGGCTTTGTGCTCGAGCTCGATCGGTAAATGACACGCCTTCCCGTATACAAGCTTGTATGGAGTGCACCCGATGGGTGTTTTGTAAGCTGTACGGAAGGCCCAGAGTGCATCATCTAGTTTATCCGACCAGGAAGCACGGTTTTCACCTACTGTCCTCTCAAGAATCCGTTTTATACCACGGTTGGAAACCTCCACCTGCCCACTTGTTTGTGGGTGATACGCGGTAGAAAGACGATGAGTAACACCGTACTTAAGCATGACTTTTGCAAATTGATCATTGCAAAAGTGAGTACCGCGATCACTAATGATGGCACGTGGAGTTCCAAATCGAGCAAAGAGGGATTTCAAAAATTTCACAACAACTCGGGCATCGTTAGTGGGTAAGGCCTTAGCCTCAACCCATTTTGACTAGTAGTCAACAGCCACGAGTATGTATTTGTTTCCACGAGAAGATGGGAATGGCCCCATAAAGTCAATGCCCCAGACGTCAAAGATTTCACAAACTTGAATGGCATTTCGTTCTTTTGTGAAATATTCCCGTGACGCTGACAAGCATCACAGGCTTTGACTAACTCGTGGGCATCCTTATAGATTGTGGGCCAATAGAAACCGGAATCAAACACCTTTTTGGCGGTGTAGTTAGGACTATGGTGGCCCCCAGTGGGTCCAGCATGGCAAGCCTTGAGAATATCAGTGGCTTCCTGTCCGTATACACATCGCCTGATGACTTGATCGGCACAGACTTTGAAGAGATAGGGGTCGTCCCAGAAGTAGTGTTTAACGTCTTTGAAGAATTTTTTCTTCTGTTGGGACGTCAACCCCTTCACGATGAAGTTACCCGCATGGTAATTTGCAAAGTCGGCAAACCATGGGGTAGTAGAATCACCACGAAAAGCAACCGCATTGAGTGTCTCGAGAGGAAATGTTTCATTTATTTCCTGTTTCTCGGACACATCTTGATGAGGGTTTTCTAATCGTGAGAGATGATCAGCAGCAAGGTTCTCGGCTCCTTTTTTATCACGGATAATGATATCAAATTCCTGAAGGAGGAGAACCCAACGGAGAAGCCTCGGCTTTGCATCTTGCTTTGCAAATAGGTACTTCAAAGCCGAGTGATCCGTATACACTACGCATTTAGTCAAGATTAAGTACGACCGGAATTTTTCAAAGGCATACACCACAGCTAGGAGTTCTTTTTCAGTGGTGGTGTAATGACCTTGAGCCTCAGTCATAGTTTTGCTTGCGTAGTGTATAGGCTGAAAGTATTTTGCTTTTCGTTGCCCCAAGACCGCACCTATGGCAAAATCACTAGAATCACACATAAGCTCAAAGGGTAGGTCCCAATCGGGGCAACAAGAATCGGTGCCTCGGTAAGCTTTTTCTTTAATGTTTCAAAAGCTTCGATGCACTCAGGAGAGAAGATGAAAGGAGCATCCTTCTCGAGGAGATGGGTCATAGGCTGGGCAATCTTAGAAAAATCTTGGATAAACCTACGGTAGAAGCCTGCATGACCCAAAAAGCTCCTAACACCTTTTACGGTGGTGGGATGAGGTAATTTAGCAATGACATCGACTTTAGCTCTGTCAACCTCAATCCCGTCTTTTGAAATTTTATGGCCGAGGACAATGCCCTCCTTGACCATAAAGTGGCTCTTCTCCCAGTTGAGACTTAGATTCGTTTCTTTGCAACGTTTAAGCATCTGTTCCAAGTGGGAGAGGCAAGTCTGGAATGAATCCCCGATGACTGAAAAGTCATCCATGAATACCTCCATAGTTTTCCCGATCATGTCGGAAAAAATAGACATCATGCACCTCTGGAACGTGCCTGGTGCATTACATAAGCCGAAAGGCATACGTCTATAAGCAAAAGTTCCGTAGGGGCATGTGAAGGTAGTCTTCTCTTGATCCTGGGGATCAATGCGGATTTGGAAGTAACCCGAGAAGCCATCGAGGAAGCAGTAGTATTCATTCCCCGCAAGTCTTTCGAGCATTTGGTCCATAAAAGGGAGAGGAAAATGGTCTTTACGGGTGGCTTCATTTAACTTTCGATAGTCAATACACACTCGCCAACCCGTGACCAAACGAGTTGGAATCAACTCGTTATCCTCGTTGGTGACAATGGTAATGCCACCCTTTTTGGGAACACAATGAATTGGGCTAACCCAAGGACTGTCAGATATAGGGTAAATCAATCCCGCATCAAGAAGTTTAAGAACTTCTTGTTTGATAACTTCGTGGATTTTGGGATTTACCCTTCTATGATGTTGCACAGCTGGCTTAAAGTCATCCTCCATTAAGATTTTATGAGTACAAAAGTCCGGGCTTATGCCCTTAATGTCGGAGAGTTTCCAAGCAATTGCTTGCTTGTTTGCCTTAAGAACCTTTAGGAGTGCAGCCTTTTCCTCATCTTTTAAGTCTTTGGCAATAATGACGGGTAATTTATTATCACCCTCCAGAAATTGCTTGCTTGTTCGCCACCAACACGTAGAGTGATTTCTTCTTCGAATACATCGATTAAAGCACGACCCGTTCTTAGGAATCCCCTCCCGAGAATGAGAGGAACTCTTGGGTCAGCATCGAAATCAACAATCACGAAATCTGCCAGAAAATGGAACTTTCCTACTTTCACGAAGATATCTTCGGCAATGCCGAGAGGACGAGATATAGTACGGTCTGCAAGCTCGAGTGTCATGCAGGTCGGAGTGAGAGTAGGTAGAGAAAGTCTTTTCCAGACTGAGTAAGGCATCAGGTTAATGCTTGCGCCAAGATCGGCCAAGGCAAAGCATTCAACCATCCCAGGGAAAATACATGAAATGAGAAATTTCCCGGGATCTCCAAGCTTTTCGGGAAGCTTTTTCAAGAGCACTGCTGAGTAATGTTCATTGAGTGAAGTTTTTGCCATCTCACAGAGTTTTTCTTTGTTGCTTATCAGATTTTTGATTGTCGAAGCAAACTTAGGCATGAGAAGAAGAGCGTCCGCGAAGCTAATATCGAAGTGTAATTCTTGGAAAATTTGATAAAATTTTTCCATCTGATGATTAGCTCTTTCGCGGTTCTTTTGATCATTCACACGTGAAGGATATGGAATTGAAGGCTTAGGATCATTCTTTGGGATTTCATCAGAACTCACAGGAGGATCAAATACAACTTTCGGCTTACGAGCCGGGACCGGGACAACTTGAGGGTGGACGTTGTTGATACCTCCGTTATTAGTAGGAAGTTCCGTGTCCGTAGTAACCTCAGGTTCACGTTCTGCTACCTTAGTAGGAGGAGAAGAAGAGGTAGAGGGAATCGAGGGTCCATTGTATGATACCCCACTTCGGGTGGTGATCGCTTTGACATCGCCCCTCGGGTTAGCAATCATGTTGCTTGGTAGTGTACCCGAGCCCGAGGGTCGATCATTTAAAGACTTCTGAAGTTCAGAGATCTTGCCGATCAATAACCGATTCGTTTCCTCTTGTGCTTTCATGAATTGTTTTAGCACTTCATCGGAGGAAGACGAGGGTGGAACAACGTTTTGATTTTGAACAGGGGGATTTTGAACACGGTTGTTTTGAAAATTCCCTTGATTTTGATTGTTGTTACCCTGAAAATTATTTCTCTGATTGAAATTACCCTGATTGTAATTCCCTTGATTCTGGTTTCTTTGAAAATTTCCTTGAAAACCTTGATTTTGATTGCCATTTTGAAAATTGTTTTGATTAAACTGGCTTTGATTTTGGTTCGGGTTTTGGAAATTTGAGCTTTGACCTTGGTTAAAATTCTGATTTGCGTTACGGTTTTGATTTTGGTTAAAACCGGGAGGTCCGAGAAAATTGTTGGAACGATAGCTTAAGAGGTTACGGTCCCCTTGCGGTTGGTAAGAATTACCCCCCGTGTTGTAGGAACCGTTAGCAGCATAAACGTTCTCTTGAGGAAAGTCAGCAGTAGCTGGACATTCGGAATAAAGATGTGGGCCCCCACAAGTTTCACAACTTCGGGCCACGGCTTTCACTTGTTGATTTTGAACCTGATGTTGCATCGTTTGGTTCATTCTCAACACAGCCGTAGAGATATCATCCATCTTTTTGGTAAGAGCAATTATTTCAGGAGATGATGATGAAGGAGTAACTGAATTACATGATGCATCCCTCTCCGCAGAGGAATCCCAAAAGTTATGGTGGGCAGTCATGTTCTCAATCAAATCATAGCACTCCTCGGGACGCCTTTTCATAAAGGTCCCACCAGTAGCAGCATTGAGAATATCTCGGTGCCTCAATGTCAGACCATTATAGAAGGTATCTATGATGGTAACTTGCAACATATTGTGGTTAGGGCACCGATCAATAGCTAGCTTATAACGTTCCCAAGCCTCAAAAAGAGACTCATCGGGACGTTGCTGGAAGTTGCTGATATCATTTCGTAACTTGGTAACCATGGAAGGTGGAAAATATTTTGCTAAGAACTTGGTTACCATTTCCTCAAAAGTACGAATAGAATTCTTTGGGAGTCGGTCAAACCATGCAGTGGCATGATGAGTGAGAGAATAGGGGAAGAGGTACAGCCGGAGGGCATCATCGGTGACACCATGCTGTTTCATGCTTTGGGTGACCGTAAGATATTTGTCAAGATGCTTGTTAGCATCGTCACCCGGTAATCCATGAAATTGACATGAATTCTGGACCTGTTGGATCATGTGGTGCTTGAGGCCAAAGTCCGTGGCCCCAATAGTGAGTGGTGCAATAGGCCCACCCCGCCCTTGCATGGTAGGCTGGCACAGCTCCTCCATCGTTCAGAGATCGGGAGCTGGCACATCCCTGGGAGGGTCAGGGGGTGGTAATAGTGGTAGAGGTGGCCCAGCGGCCATTTCGGTTTTTGGTTCTTGTTTATCAGAACGTAGCTCGGGTACGTTTTTCTGATGTTTACGTTTTGTTTGTGACTGAGTGCGCATGCACTAAAAACAATTTTTCAAAACAAGATCGAGGCAAAACCACAGTGAACTTAAACCAGAAATCACAAGTGAAAGGCTTCTTTGAAAAAGGTACACTACTCACAGGGATATAAAGGCAAGTTTTAAGCTTAAGTTTGGGAACTTATTATGGGTTTGTATTTATTAATTTGAAAAACTGCTTTAGGCTTATGGGTGTGTGTGCAGAAAACTTGGGAAATATTTTTGGAACTGATTCGTTAACCGAAATCGTCCCTTTAAGATTACTCGCAGGCTGGCGGGAGGAAGTAAATAGGTTTCCTCTTCAGTTCACAATTTAATGTCAGAAATTACCTTAAACCAACTGTTTCAGGTTGTAATCTTAAAGAAAACGAAGTAATTTAACTTCACAGTTTGTTTTGTTGTTTTTAATTTTTTTGGTGTTTTCAACACTTCAGGAAAAAAGTGTTAATGAACTTTTTTGATATGATTATGTTTTTACAAAAACTTTTTACAAATTTGTGTGAAATTTGTACAGGGAGGGTTTTGAAAACCACTAAACTTAAAACGATTTTGTAAAACACGCAACAACCTCCCCGGCAGCGGCGCCAAATTTTGATTGGTCCCGAAGTAGTCAGATATTATTGACCAAGGTCAATAAGTCAAAGACAGCCTCGTTCCAATACTCCGGTGATAGTATAGTGTTTTCCCGGGTCGTTAAAGTCTCAGCGAGATTGAAATGGTGTATTTAGAAATCGTTTATGAGAGAGTGGCACTGAGGACAGTAGCCAAGATGACGTGGAATTGATATTGCTACTGTTATTTTGGTATTTGTACACAGATATAATATTCACAAAAATCAGATACCAGTTATGTGCACAAATTTACAATTCAGATCACGTAACAGACAGAGAAAGTGGGATTTGGTATTTAACAAACTACAGGGGGTGCTTTTGACACTTTTTGAAACTTAAAATTAAAAAGAAATTTTAAATTGAAAATGAAATGATAAAAATGATTATTATAATATTTAAATACTATTTAATTAATAAAACTATTTAAAATCTAAATTAAAACCTAATTTAAATTAACTAAAAATGACAAATGAAATAAATTAAACTAAAAATTAGAAAAAATATTTTCTAAACTTAAATTAGAACTTGAAGAAAGTTTAAAAAATAAAAATAAATATTTTTGTCTTTTTATGGGTTTTTTATAAATTAAAAACTATTTAACTTAATTAAACTAATTAAACTACTTTTAATTACTATTAATACTAAATTAACTTAGAAAATTAAGAGAAAATTTATAAAATTACTTAACCATCACAGGAATCCTACAAAATTATAAAAACTCTAAAAATTATGTTTTAAGATTAATACACTAATTATTTACCTTTTAATTAACTTAAGTCTAATTTAAACAATTAAAATAAGAAAAATGGAAAATGAACAGTAGAAATTCAAAATATATTTTCTAAAAGTCTATTATACTATATAAGAACTAGGAAAAATATAAAAACTAAGGTTTTATTTATAAAAACTAAATATGATATTTAATACTTAATATTAATTAATAATTAAGAAAACTAGTATTAAATCTAATAAATACTAAAAGGCAGAATAAAAATCTAAAAAATTTACTAAAAATACTTTACTATATAAGGTAAATAATAAAAATATAAAAATACTAAGTACTTAATTAAAATCTAAAAATGAAAATTAAAATTAAATTGAATTAAATAGAAACTATCACTTAATTTTAACTTGGTTTTTCTAGGATTTTCTTTTACAACTTTACTTTACTACTGAAAATGAAAAACTTTTGTGAAGACACTTAGGATAGCTTATTTATAAGCTATAAGCACCCCCTTTGGCTTATCAGTTGACTTATGTTGACTGTTTGGGCAAATAAGCTCAAATGGTTGTAGGTGGGGTCCACAATGGTGTAAATGGTTACAAATAAGCTCAACAAACATAAATAAGCCAGAAACAACAAGCAGTAAGCACAAATAAGCTGTTTGAGAGCAAATAAGCACTTTGCACAATGAAAATGAACACAGAATGGGGACAGATTTGAGAGGCTAAACTAGGTGGGGTCCACTGAGTCCTAGGTCAAACAAGGGGTCAACTTAAGATCCCTGGTAGGAGGGGGGTTCAATGGTACCAAGTATGACAAGTGGGGCCCACTTAGGTGGTCACAAATCACCACCAAAGTGGTGGTGATGGACTGAGTCTGCTGGTGCAGGGGAGATGCTTGCCCTGCAAGTGATTTCCCTAGCTAGTGGGGCCCAGGGTAAAATTTTCAAAAATATAAGCTAAATGGTATCTTAATGATGAGCTTATAGACTATAACTACAACATGTTTCAACCCTTAACTCCCATCACACAAATCACAAATAAACTTGGAACTTTTGCAAAAATCTGAGAATGGGAAATTTGACTTTTTGATGAAAACTCACACTTTGACTTTGATGAAGTTCTAATGATCCCTACTGATTTAAAATGATGTAATAAGATGTACTTAAGCTATTTTACTCTATATTAACAACTTATGTAACTAATGAGAATGATTTAGACACACAAAACCTTTACAGTTAACTGTGAAGGGTAAATTTGTGAGGTTTTGACTTTTTTTGTGAAGTAAAGCTTGATTTTATAGTCTAAACCACCCACAGAAACCTAATTCAAACTATTTGAGCTATGGTCCCCTTCTGAGATCAATAACAACACCACCACTTTAGCAAATCCAAACACCCCTAATGTTTGACTGTTTGGTGATTTCCAATCAATGAGGTACTCAGGATTTACAATCTTGACTCAGAACTACTAATTATGATTAGGTGAGCTTGTTTAAGTACTTAAAGGCAGATTATCACTAAAATAACACAAGTTTTACTATTAAACTAAATTGACAGTTAAACCTACAATTTTAAGCAACTAGTTATTCTAACAAACAATCTATAAATTTTAAGCTAAAAATTACTTGACTAACAAACAAGAGACAAGATCAAACACAGAAATGCAAATAGCAAACAAGCAATTCAGAAGCTACTATTAACTAAGGTTTTAGAGGAATTTCAAATGAGTAAAGGCTTACAACCAACCCCTAGCTTGAACAAGGGGCTTCTCCACAGAAGCCTATCTTTAAATAGGCTTAATCCAACTCTCAGCTTGCTCCTCAATGCTTCTTCATATCTGAAAATTCAAACTAAACCAAACAGTTGACTTATATTGACTTTTTTAGATTTTTGATTTTCTTCTAGTATAACTGAATTTTAGATGTCTCTAAAGCTTTAACAAGCTTTTTGGAACCTAAATGACCTATTTCAGTCCATGAAACCTTGCTTCAAGTCACAATTGAACTAATTGAGAATTTAAGAAAATTAAGTAAATTGCAACAACATGAAACAGATATGAAACTTATAATTTTATAGCTTAAAAAGATTTGAAATACAATGATTGAACTACTACAATGCTGGAAATACAAAGATTACAACTGTTTTTGAAAACTAAATGAAATTTGACACTAATTAAAACTAATACAAACTACTACTCTTCACTCCTTGCTTTCTTCTCCTTTTATAGCCCATGATTAGGGTTCCCAGCATCCTTCTCATCATTTCCCACCTCTCTCTGGCTTCTTTGGTCCACTCTAAGGGTGCCACGTATTTTTGGCGGGAAAGACTTTTTGCAATTTGATTATGGTTCTCAGACAAGGGGGGGGGGGGTGGTGGTATTTAATGCTTGATGTGAGGTAGGTGTAGGGATGTGGGTTTTGGGTGGTGGAAGTGACAGGGTGGTGTGCTGGTGGAGCTGCAATACCATGGGTGGTTTGGTGGTATCTGTGGTGAGAGGGAAAAAGGGGAAGGGGAAAGGTTTGACCGGTTTTGACCAAGGTCAAACCTTTGACCCTGGTATTAGTTATTTGGGGTTGTGGTGGGCTGGTGAGTCTTGGGCCCAAAGAAAAAGATGGGGGTGGGCTAAGGATGGATTGGACTTAGGGAATTGGGTAGTATTTATAATATAGGATCCGGTTTTGGTTTTAAGTTACACAAGGACCTTTTTTGTAATTTAACGAAAGTTGAGGGATGGGATTTGGCATTTTCCAAATTGTTTCTAAGGGTGTATCTTGCCATATCATGAATAGTGTAAGGTCCTTTGATGATTTTTCCAATTTATTTTCACCAGGGACTGAAACCGTCAAACTTTCAAACTTCAGGGACCATTTGTGTAACTTTCACCAAACTTTCCACCGAGGACCAATCCTGCCATAAAAGGTTAGTGCAAGGACAAAATTTGTTTTTCTCAAAGTTTTTAATATCCCAGGGACCATTTTTGACAATTTTCAAAGTTCAGGGACTAAACTTGACATTTTGTGAAACTTTTCACCAAAGGACTAATTATGTAACTTTTTGATTTATAAGGACCTTTGGTGTCTTTTTCAAGTTTTTAGAATGACCAGGGACTAGATTTGACAACTTTTGAAAGTTGGGGGACTGAAACTGCCAATTTTGCAAACTTTGTGCGTTTTTCATCTGTTTTTGATATTTTTGCATTTGAAACATGTAAAACACTTTCCTGGGATATTTTCACTATTTTGATTCATTATTGAGTGTTTTTATATGTTTTGGCAGCTCAGAAATGGTAAAAATGATGAGTATTTACACACTCATCAGAAACAAAACCAAAACATGCCCCAAAACAATTCTTCCAATCCACCTAATCGTTACCAACCAAACGGTCCACCCTCTAACCGTACTTTCAACAACAATCCTTCCAATAACTATGGTAGTACCAATAATCTTGAAGGATTGATGTCCAAGTTTATGGCATCTCAAGAAGCTCGCATATCTAACTTTGAAGCAGATTTCAAACAAAAGCAAAGTGAGATGACCAATAAAATTGACACATTGTTGAAAGTTCTCATTGACCGAGAAATGGGAGCACTCCCAAGTGACACGGTCAAGAACCCGAAACTAAACGTTAATGCCATATCATCGGTTTCGTCATCTACTTCTTGTCCACATTACTATTCGGTCAAAGCAATGAACACGTGTTGCAAGCAAACCCAAATTCTTCAAAAGGACCAATCAAATAAAACATCCGATATTAAACCGGTCAAAAGCATAATTGAAACACCTCCTACACAAAACCTTGACGATGAATTCAAGGAACTTCGCCTTGAACGTCCGGTTATTGAAGTTTTAGCAAGAGCTCCCTACTACAACGCCCTTTTAGAGAAATATGAGGAGAAACTTAAGTTGGGTAAGAATGGGACCGCCTTCATTCGGAATAAGTTGCCTAAGAAATTAGATGATCCGGGCATATTTGTTTTACCTTGTAGGATCGGGAACTCCGAAGCTTTCGACACACTAGCCGATCTTGGGTCAAGCCTTAATTTACTTCCTTTGTCCCTTTACACCACTCTTAAGCCGGGAAAATTAGATGACACAGAGGTAATTATAGGTCTTGCGGATGGTAGTGTAGCATATCTAGTAGGGGTAGTGAAAGACGTACTAGTGCATATAAGGAAATTAACTATACTAGCCGATTTCCATGTCCTTGATATGGTTAGTGACACTATATGCCCTTTGTTAATAGGAAGAGGATTCTTAGCTACCGCAAGTGCGATGATCGATTGTAAGGAATCTAGGACAGCGGTAGGAGAAGGAGACTCTTGGTCGGTCTATGATGTTAAGAAGCATGCTTATGATACTAATGAGGAACCGACACCTCATTGGGTAGATTTGAATAGGAGACCATCTAGATACGGACCTTGGGTTAATGGAGACTTTATAGGACCTCAACGCCCATTTTATTTAGAAGAGGAGTTTATAAATAAAACACATTCGGTAGAACAACTCATAGCTAGGGATGAAGAACTAAACCCTTTTAAGGATCCCTTAGTCTTTAGGAAAATGATTGAATTCCTAGGAGTGATGCCTATCAATTTAGTAATGAACAAGTGGAAAAGGGAAGGGGATAAGTGTAAATGGAATTGGGACAAGCCACCTAAGGAAGGTGACGGATCATGGCATATGAAGATGATTCTATATGATCCGGATGGAGAAAAGTTTGAGAAGTCATACCGTACCAAGAAAACCGATAGAAAATTGAAACCTAAGTTTGATCCCAAGGATGTCCTCGACGAGGAGCTCACGCATATAGGATAGCCCATGACCTTGAGTCTAGCTACAAGACTCATAAATAAAGAAAAGCGCTTCTTGGGAGGCAACCCATGTTTCGTATGTTTTTATTTGTTTGATTTTATTTGTTTCCGTATGCATGTTTTATTTTTATTGTTGGTAAATCATGTTTCAAAGTAAATTGTGAAAATGCTTTATTTTGTTTTTAACTTCGTCTTAATTATATATAAAGGTATTTTGCAAAAGCTAAGTGTAAGGGAAATCCAAATTTGTTTATAAGAACGAAAATGATCATGATTCGCCACAATATTAAATGAGCATGTATATTAGTAATTGTTTGAGTCAAATGCTTGTATCGAGTCATAATGATATTTTGCAGGATTTTCCAGGAAATAAGGCATAAGTTTTTCCAGAAATTTTCAGGAAACTTAACATAAGATTTTTCCAGGAACATTCTGACGGCGTCAGGAGTTACAACCAGACGGCGTCAGGTACCAAATTTCCGAAAATTTTTGCAAGTTTTGTTTATACTGGAGTCTTGAAGTTTTTGTTGATCCTTTAGTTTTATAAACTCCAGGAAATCTGCAAACATTCATTCCACAAGCATTATATCTTAAATTTCTTTCTAGGATTTGTTAGTATATATAGATTGCCGCCGATTTTATGTGAGGTTTGCCTTGATTGTTTTCTCAGGTTTAACAGGTTATATATGACAAGAAGATGATTTATATTTCTGGAGGGAAGCTTTCAACGTTCATTATCTTGGAGGAAGATCTAACCTTGTTGACACACTATCCACACCGAACGAATCAGGGGAATATTTGTTTTCATTCTTTTACCTGCTTTACTTTTACATTTTTTAATTAAACATTGGGGACAATGTTCATCCTAAGTGTAAGGGGAAGGTAAATGATGATACCTTATAGGATACAATTACACTTGAGTTTGTTTGTTTGATAGAAGGTGTGTAACAAAACTGAGAGAAATATTTGTTAGTGTAATTTTAGCGCCAAATTTAAATTTTTTTACAACATTTAGGAGTGAAACTTTACCTTAACAAGCGTCTTATGGAAAGGAGTTGTATGACTAGCACAAAAACCGTACCACTCAGAAAAATTTTCCACCCAAATATGTGAGGTTCGCCTTTAGATTTGATAGGAAAAGCATTCATTATTAGTGCTTATGAGTGTACCGGTAGCATTTAGATTCTAGAACTTGCGTTAGTGATACATCCCGAGACCGCTAGTGAGACTACATTCATGTAGTAGGATTTACTACATGATAAGAGGCATTAGGATCACCCTTGTGTTAAACCCGTATCATAATTACTTGACCACTTAAGTCATATTACTTGACTAATAAAGTCAATTAATTTTCCCACACCTTAGCATTGTACTCATTTTTAGTACACGATACCCCTAGTACACCCCTCCGAGCTTATCTCTTCGTTTCTAACTTTAAGCATCTTACTTAAAGGAAGAATTATTACAACCCACCGAAATGTGCAACCAAATCGCCTTAGCCTTCCGTGTATGCACTTATCATTAGTGCATTATTGTTATTTGTTTAAACTCTTAGTTAATTATCTAATTGATTACATGGTTGCTAAGTCGAGTCATATCTTGTACATATTGTTTTGGGACGATTGGGACTCGTGGGTAAAGTACTTGTGTTATGGAGTAATGGGGAAGAACATCATATATTACCCCCATATGTGCGTTAATCTTAAAAAGTACTCCAAGTGTTTTGGTTATCTTAATTCGAGTCATTAGAATAGTTAATTATAAAGTATGTAAAAGTTTAAGTGTAAGGGGAATGCAACTCCTTTATGATGTATTATTTTGAATGGTAGGGCAAGAGTGTATGTACAAAAAAAAAAAAAAAAAAAAAAAAAAAAAAAAAAAAAAAAATCAAGAAAAAGAAAAAAAAATGGAAAACAGAGAAAGAGAAAAACATACGGACTACCATCCCGTTTCATTCAATGTTTATTTTATGTTTTTGTTATTTTTGATTTATTAGCTTAAGTCGAGTCGAGTCCTGGCTTAGCAACGCCATATTGTACATGTAATTAACTAAGATGATTAACTTGCCACCAGTAAATATTGCCTTTATCCAACAAAACCGTGTTTTCCATATCCCTACACTTAACGTTATAACCCTTCAAAAGACCTCTTTGATAGTTTATCCTAGGTGCTTACGCCAAGTGGTGGAGGTTTGATCCTTTCCCAAGCCTATGGTAATCTATTTGCTATGATAGGTTGTGGGAGATGTTTTCCACTTCCTTATTGTGATATATACTTTATTACACCCGAGAGATGTGAGTATCTAAACACTATTTGTGAGGTGTTAGTGTATGACCTCCGTGCTTGTTTTTGGTTTTTAGTGGAATGATTATTTGTTGTAATTACTTTTATATTAGTGTTAAATGACCCCTAACTTGTATTTTGATTAGAATAAAAACGCATTTGCTTGAGGACAAACAAATCTCAAGTGTAAGGGTATTTGATGACGCGAAAAGTGTACCGCTTTTAAGGGGTCATTTAAGCCAGAATTCGTGATTATTTGATCAATTATTGCCCTAAATCGTTCCTTTTGTCATTTTTGTTACTTTTGAGGAGAAATATGGAAAAGGAAGCATTTTGGACGATTTTGGAGCATAAAAGTGAAGAAAACGGCAAAGTCTCAAATTCCTTGCTGGGAACACTACCTGACGACGTCAAGCCTTAACACATGACGGCGTCAAGAGTGACAAAAGAGGTGGATGTGGAAATTATAACGTGACCAAGGCCGTCAGGGTCAAAATGCAAGTGACGGCCCAGAGTAGATTTACACATGAAGGCGTCAAGACTAGATCTAGGCAATACGAATTTTAACTTGGCGGCGAGTTGACGGCGTCAGAAGTTAATACATGACGCCGTCAGGATGCTTTATCTATATATATTTTTCCAATTTTTCATTGTAAAGTGAGGAACAAGTTGTGGAATATTGGGAGCCCAAACCCTAGGTCGAATTTTCTGTATATTGAAGGGGTTTCAAACCCTTCTTTCTTCCATGTTTTAATAAAGATAAGTCTTCCAATAATCATTCAATATGTCTATGTATTGTTTGATTCTATCTTATGCTTGTCTTTCTTTTAACATGTTAGGGTAGGTTTTCATTGTGTTTGCTTAGATGTAGTGAAACCTAGATGTTGATTATTGGTTGATTGTTTGTTTATAATTGTTACGGATGATTGTATTCGATGTTAGGCTTAAGAAAACTGACAGACTTCCATTGGTAACTTGCTTGAACGTCTTAAAAAATATGATCGGAGGTGTACTATGATTTTTGGTTGTATTTAATGCATAAGTGAATTCTAATGATCCCATGTTAGGAGCTTTTAGTCGGCTCGACATAGGAGTGAAGTAGGATCTTATAGAGTTAGGGAATACTGTACACGGCCCTACGACTAGTATTAAGGAATATAACCCGTCATCCATGCAATTGTAACAAGCTAATCAACCGGTAAAAGATATCTAGGGAGTAATGAAATCTAAGTAAACACATCATTTCTCATTATTGTTTCCACCATATTAGTTAATTTTCATTTATTTTATTTTATTTTGATTGCATCTTAGTTAATTGGGTTAGTTGACTAGCAACTAATTCCGCCCACTCCTTCAAAACCCTAGATTTTACTTGCTTTCATAAAATATAAAAAGATACAAAAAAGAATCATCCCTCACCTCTAGACCTAGTTTAGTAGGCTTTCTAATCCTAGCGACACTATTCCTGAGTTGAACGATCAATCCCCCGGTACTTGTCACTATACTATACTACAACAATCAGGTACACTGCCTGGTGGGGATTGCAAGCTTCTCAAGATCCCTTGAGAGGTAAAACCTGTTGCGAGGGCGCAATCCCCCGTATCACTATCCTTCTCTGCTTATAAGCTAATAGCAGTAGTAGCAGCCCTCCCCAACATGTCACCTTTATCACCTGTGACAGCCTAATCTGCTACAACCATACTAGTACCAGCCTGAGGTAGCTAAGTACCCTATTTAGTTTTCCTACAGGAGTAGGTCTTTTGAGGTTGTGAGGATGTTGCTTCAAAACTGGGTGTGTGATGGGAGTCAGTGGGAGTTTCGGATTCTTCACCCTATTTTTGCACAAGAGCTACCATACAAGGTAAAAGTGGTGTGATTATGCCAGAAAATCCTTTTCCATCCTTTTTCAAATAGGAAAACATTTTTGGGAGAAGTTTTGGTGCTTCATAAAATCCTTTATGTGTCCTAACTTGTGACAATTGTTTCTCTAAAAATATTTGTATAAATCTAGGATATAGAAAATGGTTCCCTGTTTTCAAGTGTTGTACCAAACCCTCCGAAATCATGTTTGAAAAATCAAAAGGCTTTCCTTTAGATAGAGAAATCATAGGAGAAGCCTGAGTTGTGCTAAATTCATTCCAACCAGTCGTTTTTGGACTCAAACAATGTAAAAGAGTATGGATTAAAATTTTCCATTGAGATGAGAGAAGACCTTTTTGAAATTTTAAACTGTCATTTTTCTTCTCATATCCCAATTTCTTAAGTCCTTTAAAAATGTCAGCATTTGAGAGACACACAATCTCTTCATCATCTGCTAAGAGAAGTGATTCCCTTAGAGATGACTCAGTGATGCGTATATCTTGGCCATCTACCTTAGCCGCAATATGTACTTCCTTATTAAGTGTTATGGTCTTTGCGGTTTGCCAAAACTGTTTAATATAGGAAAGATATATAGTAGGATTCACAGTTAATGCAAACCTAATAGAAGTAGCATTTAAGAAATCAACCATTTTTGTGAAACGTTCAGGCACCAGTGTTCTATCCAAAAGTGCGACCATGTTGTGACTTTCAGCAAATGTTTGTTCAGCCATCGTAAATCAGGGTTTGTGAATTTGGGGTTTTTTTATTTTGGTGAGAAAGATGTAATTAGGGCTTGAGTATACTTCAATTATGAGCGCGTAAACCTAATTGTGAGATTCAATTAGGTTTTTAAACCCTTTGGTGAAATATTTGCATAATCGTCCCTGTACTTTGAAACTTAGCAGCAGAACAAAGAAGTAGAATCAGCAGTAGAATCTTTAGCTTAGCAGTAGAATGTTTAGCTTAGCAGCAGAATCGTTTGCTTAGCAATAGAATGTATGCATACTTGTGTCAAACACTATTTTCTCAACAATAAATGCTCCAATAAGAACTTATCCTCCAAAAGATTAGTCCAAAACCACAAAAACACAAAATACACAATACCACAATAATCGCAATAATCAATTATACCCAGCAGTAGAATAATCATCTAGCGGCAGAATGAGTATAACTAGCAACACTATCCATAGTCAGCAACAGAAACAACTTATGGAACTAATAACAATACAAACCCATTACAAAACTTTACACAAACACAAAGAGATAAGCTTTTCAAAGATTTTTCATTCCAATACTAACAATTAAAAATTGAAACCTACTCACATCAAAAGATTTTGTGAGCAAATCAGCAACACTATTATAAGTATGAATTTAAACAAATTGAATTAATTTTTTTTTTCTTAACAGTCTTTGATAAAATGGTGTCTTATCTCAATATGTTTTATTTTAGAGTGAAATACAGGGTTTCTTATTATGCATAATGCGCTGTTATTATCAATATGAATTTTGGTATTCATGAAATTGTACCCATAGTCCAGCAATTGATTTTGAATCCAAAGCATTTGGCCTCAACAACTTGAAGCAGCTACATACTGAGCTTCAGTAGTAGAATTTGCCACCACTGTCTGTTTCTTGCATTGCCATGAAATCAACCTGCTTCCAAGAAATTGACAACCTCCTGTTGTGGATTTTCTATCCACGCTTGATCCAGCAAAATCACTATCACAATATGCCACCAAATCAAAGGGTGAATCCTTTGGATACCAGAGGCCCAATTTTGGTTGATACCTTAAGTACCTAAAGATCCTTTTCACATCATTAAGATGTGACTCCTTTGGTGTAACTTGATATCTGGCACAGGCACATACAACAAACATAATGTCTGGTCTTGAATCTGTAAGATACATCAATGAGCCAATCATTAATCTATACATACGAACATCAACTTCTTTGCCATCTACATCTGTGAGCAAAGGCTTATTGGATTCCATTGTTGTCTTTGCAGGCTTCACATCAGAAAAACCAAACTTTTTCAAAATATCAACAACATGCTTATCTTGACTAATAAATATGCCATTCTCCATTTGTTTGACTTGTAATCCCAAGAAGAATGTGAGTTCCCCCATTGAACTCATATCAAATCTATCTTTCATTAGATTCTCAAACTCAATACACAGAACTTTGTTTGTGGAGCCAAAAATTTATCATCAACATAAATTTGAACCAACAAAATATCATCTTTGATTCTTTTGATAAACAAAGACTTGTCAATCTTGCCTCTACTAAAACTATGCTTTAGCAAGTAAGTTGACAATGTATCATACCAAGCTCTTGGGGCTTGATGTAATACATAGA
Organism: Artemisia argyi; assembly: GCA_030686995.1. Classification (NCBI taxonomy): domain Eukaryota; kingdom Viridiplantae; phylum Streptophyta; class Magnoliopsida; order Asterales; family Asteraceae; genus Artemisia; species Artemisia argyi. The sequence continues at coordinate 77,606,184 of CM060684.1, read as the reverse complement.
GTGCTTTATCCACCTTGTAAACTCTATCAGGAAAATCAGGATTTTCAAACCCAAGTGGTTGGGAGACATAGACTTCTTCTTCAGTTGTCCTATAAAGAAATGCACTCTTAACATCCATCTGATAGTACAAAATTTTTGTATGAAGCATAAGTCAAGAATAATCTGATGGCCTCAATCCTTGCCACAAAAAAAATATTTGTAATGCTTTATAAGCATTCTTGGGTTCTACTTGTGACAGAAAACAAGCAAACATGCAGTTTTGGAGATCTTTATGACTACAAGAGTTCACAAGATTCATCCAAATGAACAAATTCTTGGTGATCCATCCTCAGCTGTTCAAACAAGAAGGATGACCGAAGAGCAGAAAGATCAAGTTCATAGAGGTTTCTTTGTAAGATCTCTTTATCAAAGAAACAGTCATAAAGATCTACAAAACTACTTATTTGCTTGTTTTCTGTCACAAGTAGAACCCAAGAATGCTTATAATGCATTACAAGATCCAAGCTGGGTGGAAGCTGTGCAAGAGGAGCTTTTGTAATTCAAGATTCAAGAAGTTTGGACACTGGTTGATTTGCCTAATGGGAAAAAGGTAATTGGGACAAAATAGGTTTTCAGATGTAAGAGGGATGAAAGAGGAATTGTGATAAAAAAACAAAGCAAGATTGGTTGCTCAGGGATACACACAACAAGAAGGTATTGACTATAATGAAGTATTTGCACCAGTGGCAAGGATTGAGGCCATCAGATTATTCTTGGCTTATGCTTCATACAAAGATTTTGTAGTGTATCAGATGGATGTTAAGAGTGCATTTCTTTATGGGACAACTGAAGAAGAAGTATATGTCTCCCAACCACCTGGCTTTGAAGATCCTGAATTTCCTGACAGAGTTTACAAGGTGGATAAAGCACTCTATGGATTACATCATGCTCCCAGAGCTTGGTATGACACATTATCAACTAACTTGCTTAAGCATGGTTTCAGTAGTGGCAAGATTGACAAGACTTTGTTTATCAAAAGGATCAAAGATGATATCTTGTTGGTTCAAGTTTATATTGATGATATCATTTTTGGCTCCACAAACAAAGGTCTGTGTGTTGAGTTTGAAAAGCTAATGAAAGATAGGTTTGATATGAGTTCAATGAGAGAGCTCACATTCTTCTTGGGATTACAAGTCAGACAAAAGGAGAATGGCATATTTATTGGTCAAGATAAGCATGTCACTGATATTTTGAGGAAGTTTGGTTTTTCTAATGTGAAGCCTGCAAAGACAACCATGGAATCCAATAAGCCTTTGCTCAATGATGTAGACGGCAAAGAAGTTGATGTTCATATATATAGATCAATGATTGGCTCATTGATGTATCTTACAGCTTCAAGTCCAGACATAATGTTTGTTGTATGTGCCTGTGCCAGATATCAAGTTATACCAAAAGAATCACATCTCAATGCTGTGAAAAGGATCTTTAGATACTTAGGGTATCAACCAAAATTGGGCCTCTGGTATCCTAGGGATTCACCTTTTGATTTGGTGGCATATTCTGACAGTGATTATGCTAGAGCAAGCTTGGATAGGAAATCCACAACAGGAGGTTGTCAATTTCTTGGAAGTAGGTTGATTTCATGGCAATGCAAGAAACAGACTGTGGTGGCAAATTCTACAACTGAAGCTGAGTATGTAGCTGCTTCAAGTTGTTGTGGTCAAGTGCTTTGGATTCAAAATCAACTAGTAGACTATGGGTACAATTTTATGAACACCAAAATTCATATTGATAATAGGGAAAATGATAAAAAAAAAAAAAAAAAAAAAAAAAAATACATTGAACTTGACACTTTTTACCATTGTATGTTGCCAACTATTTTTTTTACCATTGTAACACAAAACTTGACATTTTTTGGCATTGTATGTAAAAAATATCGCATCGTTAGTCCTTTACACTAACTGTCGTTAGTAAATAACTTAAAATTCCATTTTCTGCCAATTTTACACGTTTTCATCCGTTTTATTACGTTTTTGTCCGATTTTATACGTTTTCTTCCGTTTTTTTTTTCGTTTTCGTCCATTTTTTTACGTTTTCACCCGTTTTTTTACGTTTTCTTCCGTTTTTTTTAAGGTTTCGCTTGTTTTTTTACGTTTTTGTTCGTTTTTTTTACGTATACGCCCGTTTTTTTTACGTTTTCTTCAATTTTTTTTGCGTTTTCGTTCGTTTTTTTACGTTTACGCCCGTTTTTTTAACGTTTTCGCCCGTTTTTTTACGTTTTAGTCCGTTTTTTTTTACCTTTACACCCGTTTTTTAACGGTTTCACCCGGTTTTTTATGTTTTCTTCATTTTTTTTATGTTAACGCCTGTTTTTTTACGTTTTCACCCGGCTTTTTTACATTTTCTTCCTTTTTTTTACGTTTTCGCCCATTTTTTACGTTTTTGTCCGTTTTTTACGTTTTCGCCCGTTTTTTTACGTTTTCTTCCATTTTTTTACGTTTTCGTCCATTTTTTATGTTTACGCCCGTTTTTTAACGTTTTCACCCGGTTTTTTACGGTTTCTCCCCTTTTTTACGTTTTCGTCGGTTTTTTTACGTTTTTGTCCATTTTTTTACGTTTACGCTCATTTTTTTACGTTTTTGCCCGGTTTTTACGTTTTCTTCCGTTTTTTTACGTTTTCGTCCGTTTTATACATTTACGCCTGTTTTTTAACGGTTTGACCTGGTTTTTTTGGTAAAAACCGGAAGAAAACGAAAACTAAAACAGATGAAAATGAAAAAACCGGAAGAAAACGTAAAAAACCGGGTGAAAACGTAAAAAACAAGGTGAAAACGTTAAAAAACGGGCGTAAACGTAAAAAAAAAGAACAAAACGGTTAAATGATGGAAGAAAACGTAAAAACCGGGTGAAAACGTTAAAAAAACAGGCGTAAACGTAACAAAAAAGGACGAAAACATAAAAAAAAGAGGAAGAAAACGTTAAAACCGGGCGAAAACGTTAAAAAATGGGCGTAAACGTAAAAAAATGGATGAAAACGTAAAAAAAAATGGAAGAAAACGTAAAAACCAGGTGAAACCGTTAAAAAACGGGCGTAAACGTAAAAAAACGGACGAAAACGAAAAAAAAGCGGCAAAAACGTAAAAAACAGGGTGAAAACGTTAAAAAACGGGCCTAAACGTAATAAAACGGACGAAAACGTAAAAAAATGGAGGAAAACGTAAAAGAACGGGCGTAAACGTAAAAAACGGACAAAAACGTATGAAAACAGGCGAAAACGTAAAAAACGGAAGAAAACATAAAAAACCGGGTGAAAACGTAAAAAAGGGGCGTAAACGTAAAAAACGGACGAAAACGAAAAAAATCGGATGAAAACGTGTAAAATCGGACAAAACGTAAGAAAACAGATGAAAACGTGTAAAATCGGAAGAAAACGGAATTTTAAGTTATTTACTAACGACCGTTAGTGTAAAGGACTAACGATGCGACATTTTTTACATACAATGACAAAAAATGTCAAGTTTTATGTTACATTGGTAAAAAAATAGTTGGCAACATACAATGGTAAAAAGTGCAAGTTCAATGTATTTTTTTATCATTTTCCCTTGATAATAACAGTACATTATGCATAATAAGAAACCCTGTTTTTCACTCTAAAACAAAATATATTGAGATAAGACACCATTTTATCAGAGATTGTTATGAAAAGAAATTAATTCAGATTGTTAAAATTCATACTGATAATAATGTTGCTGATTTTCTCACAAAATCTTTTGATGTGGGTAGGTTTCAATTTTTAATTGTCAGTATTGGAATGAAAAATCATTGAAAAGCTTATCTCTTTGTGTTTTTGTAAAGTTTTGTAATGGGTTTGTGATGTTATTAAGTCAATAAGTTGTTTCTTCTGCTTGCTATAGACAGTGTTGCTAGTTATACTCATTCTGCTGTTAGATGATTATTCTACTAGTGAGTATAATTGAATAGTGCTACTATTGTGGTATTGTATATTTTATATTTTTGTGGTTTTGGACTAATCTTTTGTAGGAAAAGTTCATCTGGAAAGGATTGTTGCTGAGAATAATTGATTTGGAGCAATACGGTAGATATTCTACTACTAGTTCAAAAGTTTCTGCTGCTAGCACAAGATTCTGCTGCTAGTAACTGTTTCCTTAATTTCAGGGGTGAATTGGTAACTTCTGTCTTTAGGGTATATCTTTCCAATTAAACCTCACATTCAGTTACATGCTCCATTATATTGATTCAAATCAAACATCCTAACTTCTCTCAGCACTCATTTTCCAAATCCCCAAATCACAAACCCTAATTAATCATGTCGACAAGAGAATGGGCAGATAGCCATAATCAAGTGGATTTTCTTCCAAAACCTTTTGATGCTGCTGGATTTGTTTAGGTAATTGACTTCCTTAATGCTACTCATATTAGGTATGCATTAACAACAAATCCAACAATATATAATTCCAACATTCAACAGTTTTGGTCTACTGTTAAGGCCACAACTTCAAATGGGGAAACGCATTTAATGGCTAAGGTAGATGGCCATGACATTCTAGTCTCTGAGACATCTGTGGGGAAGTCTTTTCTTTGCTAATGATGAAAAGATTAAGTGTCTAGATAATGCTACTATTTTTGCATAATTCAAAAACATGGGGTATAAGAAGAAGGATGAAGGATTAAAATGTTGTTAATAAAAATAATGTCAAAAACATTATTTGCATTATTCGGTCTCTACTAATTTTGATAATCACAAAATATAAAGACACATTACATAAAACTACGACTAATCGGTTTTTAATCAAGAAAACTCATTTTTGTTTTCAACATCACTTAAGGTATGTATAAACATCTACCAACTTGTGTATGTGATCAAAGAATACATTTTTCATCTAAACTTCACATTTTTCATATGACAAAACATTTTTACAAAAGTATTTTTGTATAATTAAAAGAAATGTTTTATTAAAAAAATAAGTTTAAATTTCAAATTTACAACAGCATTATTTCCCGCTTAAAATCGACAAGAATCTTTCACCAGATAAACCTTCACAACGTTAGGACAAAAATGGGAGCGTCTGTCGGGATTGTCCCTTAAATGGCCAACGGTCCCTTAGTGATAAAGGCCCGTCACCATCTCTCTCTTTCCTAACGTCTATAAATACTACATTGTTTCCTTTGTGAAAAACTACCTCTTATACACTGAAACTTTCTGTATTCCAAAATCACTCCAATTAATCTTCTTTGATCACATTATCAAGTTCTAAGTTGTTTATAAGTGATCACATCTATACTTCCGCTAAAGTGCAAGAGAAGAACAGTCGTAGTTGTCAAGAAACAAAGTGTTGAAGACCGTTGTTGCAGATCTCTTCTAAACTCTCATTCTCAACTTTTGATTATTGTATGTAATTGGGCTTGTGTGCAAGTTCCAAGTTGTGTGTTGTATTGGTTCGTGTCATCGTGTTGGTACGAGGTGTGTAGCCACGTGGGCTTTAGAGTAGATTGGTTCTAGCTAGGATTAGGACTCGACATTCCTCTTAGTGTCGGTAAACTTGGTGTAAGCTCGTGTAAGGTTGGTTCCACCATAAGGCAGCGTGTTGATATAGTTTTGTGAAACTCTCGAGTGTGAGACTCGAGGAGTAGAGTAGGGCGAAGAGTGAGCTTCGTAGCCGAACCACTATAAATCTCCGTGTCCTGGTTTGATCGTTTCTTTCCCTATCTTTCTTACTTAGTTATTATTGTGTTTATTAGCTGACAACTTGATATCACATAAAGATCGAATCGAATGGTTTCAATAAGATCAAACTTGTAAAAGGAAATTTTCTAAAACATAATTAAAAAATGGTGAAACTATTCAACCCCCCCCCCCCTTTAGTTTCTACAATTGGTACCAGAGACACGTCACTCAAGAATTTTTAAAATATACTATATTTTAAAACTTGAATTGATCAATGGATTTTGAAAAATATCAAGAAGGGCAATCTATGCAAAGACCACCACTTTTCAAAGCCGATAGCTTTATCTATTGGAAAACTCAATTCGAAACTTATGTAAAATCAAAAGATCTTGATCTTTGGCATGTTATTAGCATGGGTGACTTTCAACCAATTGAACAAAACCCGGAAACCAAACAAGATGAAATTATCCCTTATGATAAACAAAGCGAAAATCTTAAAAAGAAATTGGCTAAAAATGATGAAGCAAAAATGGTTATTGATGTTGTGTTTGTGTCACGTGTAGTATAGTGTGATTTTTCCTATTTCAAGTTTTACATTTATATTTAGCCGACTTATCCTATAACACACACACTAACGAGCAGTGTACCCGATCAATATGTATATAGTGGTACGCAGAGTGTCGATCACTAAGAGTGGAACGTAACTCCTAGTTTATCTATTAGTATTTTAATATTCTAAGTAAGTTTTACAATATAATTTAACACAAGGGGGTTTTACTCTGAGAGACTAGCACGATTTGATAGTTTAAACAGTAAATTAAACTAATGAGAATGAATCAACGAATAACAAACAGGTACACAAATTGATAATAGATACAGATAAAAGGCCTGTCCTGATTGTTAAGTAGCTTGTCACTTGTTTTATTGCTAGTTTTATATGTGGTGTATCGTAATCTAATCTGTCTCGTTGGATCCTAAATATAGGTGAGTAAACTCTTAATGATCACTTATGCCTATCCAACTTTCTAGACGCTAGATAAGTAGGCGAGGAGGGGGTATGACAGCCCAAGCAAAACTCAGCTAGACACAGAGGTTATCAAAGCACAAATACAAGCCACCAAAAACATCAACATATAAACTTTAATTGATGGGAAAGAAATTTTAAGGGGAGCAGTATAGTGGCCATAAGCCCATCTATCCTGATGAATTAAAGCTTACTATTACAATAAAATAAAACTACTTAATTAATTAAATACATGCAAGACCTTCTTGCTGCTCTAAGATCTTCTTTGGAGGTGTGTATTGTGTTGCCAAATTGTCTGAATTTGTCTCCTTAGGGTTTTTGTTCTCTCTCTTTTTCGTCAGACTCTTGGGGTATTTATAGGTTCTCTCTGAGGGTTAGATGGAGCGCATTGAGTCGGTAGATGCGGCGCATCTACTTAACTTCGTATATCAACTCACAAAAACTCATCACTATCATTTCCACTACAAATACCTATGTCAGGTATTTTACAAGTAGATTTTTGCTTTTTATGTGCATTCATTACCTACATGAGTCTCTAGACTTGCTCACGTATCTACACAAGCCATATATCTCTACCCACACATCCTATAAACCTCTGGTATGTCAAGCATAAGATCACAACAACTCCACAATAAGTAATCTACCAACCTAACACACTAAACATATCACAAAATCCTAATAAACCCTAATTAAGCCCTAATCAGGCTTATGTGTTTACAAAACCCTAATTGCTTATCTAAACCAATATGAAAGTGTTCAAAGCTTATGTATGAATTACCTTAGGAACAACAGGATATCTTAGCACCCTTAGACCCTAGTACAACCTCTTAGAGCTTAGGTACAAGTCTCTTTAGCACAAAACCATAACTAGGTCATAACTTCCCAGAATTAGGTCTAAACTATCCCAAAACTTCACCACAAGCTACCACCACTTAGTATAGGCTTCTTAAGACCTAGGATTAGTCACTAAGCACCCATAGGACCCAAATCAAGGCACTAAACCTTAAGTTAAACCTTAATCTCCTACTAAAAAAAATTAGGTTAAAACTAAACCTAACTTAAACCTAATCCTAAAACTACGTACGCTAAGCACCTCTAGCACACACCCTAGCTGCTTACCCACCTACTTGTCATCACCAAGCATCCTAGCATACACCTTATAAGTAGCAGATGCACCTACTTGTCTCAAACCGACTCCACGGCTAAATCTTGGCCACAAACCACCCCTACACCGCCTATAGACCCTCCTATTGCTCCTCCTAGTCACCACTAGCTGTAGCTAGTCATCCCTCCCCATCCTCAACACCACATCACCTCCCTTGTCACCTAAATCCTTAACGAGGGCTATATAAACCCTCGTACCCCTTCCTTTTGCAAACCACACCACCACTCTTCTCCACTCTCAATTTTCTATAGTTAGTATTAGTATAGAAGTCTTAGAAGCTCTAGGTGTCGAGTAAGATAGGCCATGTACCTTGGTTAAGTCATTTTGCCATCGAGAAACCCTAGAAAAACCTAAAACTCTTGTTAAGCCCTAGCTGGTGAAGTAAGCCTTATACTCCTGTTCTATTAGCTTTATTTCAGCATTAGAATTATATTAGGATGCATGAGAACCTATGCCTAAGCCTTGATCACTAAAACTTGCTAGTTTTCTTTTTAAAACCCTAATTAGAGTCGAATTGCTAATTTTATGCTATAATCCCATATATTAAGCTATAAGCTAGTTTAAGTAACTTAGTTAAGTTAATATTAGTTAACCATAAGCTAGGAAACTTTTTTGTTTTATAAAAATATGATTTGCATGGAATTAGGACTAGTTTTGCAAAGTTTTCCATGCATAGGGGTATATATGGTAACTTTCTGAAAATATTAAGTCTATGAACTATTTTTGACATTTCTTAGAAGTTATAACTATAAGGACCCTTTTTGCAAAGCTATATAACCTTAGGATAAAAAGATAAATAATTATAAACTAATAAGGACTAGTTTTGCAAAAGTTATAAAGTAAAGGGTTTAAATGGTAAATTTTGAAAACTTATAAGTCCAAGGGTCATTTCTGCCATTTTCCTAAAATATATAAGTATAGGGACCAAATTTGCTAAGTTTAGATAGTTAATAATATAAGTATATAAGTCTACGGTAGATTTTGTATATATATAAACTATAAGGGTATAAAGTGAAAATATTTTCATATAAATATAAGAACCTACTTTAAAGTTAGAAGCATAACACAATACTAGGGAGCTTCGTGAAAGGAGTATAATGTGGATATTTCGTTTTGACGAGTTTGTTGGGTTTACGAATTAAAGTGCCCTGGCTCTTCAAACGATTATTGCATGACTTCTGAATTATGATGGCCTGAACGGTGTTATGTTATAACTAAATTTAATAACAACATAGCTCAATAGTAGGGAGCTTCACGTGAGGAGTATTAACTTCTGAATTATGATAGCCCGAACGGTATTATGTTGATAACATAATACAATAGTAAGGAGCTTCATGTGAGGAGTCATATACTTCTGGATTGTGATGGCCTGAACGGTGTTATGTTATATCTAAAACACTGACAAACCTAAGAATGATTACTTAAGAAACTTAAACAAGATAACTAAAGCTTGACATACAACCACACTCACAATACCACCAGGATACGTGAGTAGGCCGTCTAGTCTCCGAGTCACTTTCACATCAATTAGATTTCCCTAAGCCCAGGTGAGTTCATAGCCTCACACTCTTTAAATTTCGCGAGTTTTTGTTGGGAACATACTTTTGTATTTTGTCAAGTCTCGGTCATTACCTTTTGTAATAGGTTGCTTAGTTATTTATTTCTTTATGTTTAAGTTACAAGGCTTATGTATCCTAGTCCAATGGGCCTTGAAGCCCACATTTTTAGATGAATGAGGGAGGAAGGGAGTGTTGCCCTACTCCTCCCCTATATATACTAAGCTTATGTAAACTTTAATATTGTTGGTTATTTGAATATCTTAATGAAACTATTGTTCTTTCACTCTTCATAATCTTATAATCAACCATCTTTTATTCTCATCTCATTTCTTATACTTATGTTTACTAAATGGTGACCTAACAAGTGGTATTAGAGCATGATTGGAGTTCACAAACATGTTAAGTAACATCATGGGATCATATCCCATCACACAAAACACATCCTAACACCGTAAATCACTAGGTCTTAATTTACGCAAAACCTTAAAGCGTTTTTAATGATTTTAGCACAAATTAACCGTTGGATTTTGTTAAAATTGAAAACCTTTGTGTAGAAACATGATCAAAACATTATGGTACTTACATATTTGAAGAACGATGATAGGATTAACAGATTGATTAAGGGCCGTGGATTGGTTTGGTGAAAGTATTAAATGTGTGATGTCAGTGAATTGAATGTGCGGTCAAAATGAGTTTTGACTAAGGTTAGAAAGAGTTTCACATATTAACAACTTTGGCCCCTTAACCTTATATTACTTTCATACCTAGTGCCCAATTAACTCACATGTAATAATAACTCCATAAAGTATTTTTGAGGAACAACTTTGGATAAATATACTCCCCCTTGACCTTAGACAGAAGTCTTTCAAAATAAAATTTATTGCAATGGTCAAGGAAAGTATCCCGAAAAAATCTTTGAAGCATCACATTTGATAAAACAAAATATTTTTGGTAAAATACAAGTACGTAGAAAATATTAAGAAAGTTTAAAAAATACTTTACCTCCCCCTCAACACTTGTTTTTGATCATATTTGAAGACGTGTATATAAAAAATAGTGTTGAAAAGAGTAGTCGTACTTGCATTTTTTTTTTTTGAAAGTACAATATAAAATCTTTTTGTGTTTTTGTTGGTTTTATATTTTTGTATTTTGTTTTTGGTAAAATATTTACAAAGATAGTTTTGAAGTTTGACGATCAATTATGTTTTAAAAACTTTTCCAGATCATCTGGAGTCAAACATCGCATACCAATTTGGTGAACTAGACTAGCAAACCTTGATGGTGCTAAGGATTTGGTAAGTAAGTCCGCCAATTGGTACTCAGCTCCAAAAAAATATAATTCAACGGTACCTTTTTCAACATGCTCTTTGATGAAATGATATCGGAGATCAATGTGTTTGGATTTGCAGTGATGAACTGTGTTGCAGGAAATGGCAATGGCACTTTTGGAATCACAGTAGATCGGAATCTTGTTGAACAGGTAGCCATAATCCTTAAGTTGTGATCTCATCCAGATGACGTGAGCACAACAAGCAGACATAGCTACATATTCAGATTCTGTTGATGACAGTGATGTGCAGTCCTGCTTCTTCGATTGCCATGACACAAGTTTATCTCCGAGAAATTGTAATCCACCAGATGTACTTTTGCGTGTGTCTAAACATCCTGCATGATCAGCGTCTGAAAAAGCAATTAGTTCAAAACCAGAATCCTTCGGATACCAGATTCCCAAGTTAATGGTTCCCTTTATGTATCGAAGGATTCTTTTAACCTCACTGAGGTGTTTTTCAGTTGGTTTGGACTGATAGCGAGAGCACATATAGACAGCAAATACTATATCAGGTCTACTAGCTGTGAGATACATGAGTGACCCAATCATACTACGGTATTTGGTAGGGTCAACAGGTTTCCCATGTAAGTCAGCATCTAGTTTTGTGGTATAGCCCATTGGTGTATTGTAAGTATCACAACTCATCATTCCATGTTTCTTTAAAATTTCTAGAGCATATTTGGACTGATTTATAAAAATTCCACGGGGTGATTGATGAACTTGTAGTCCTAGAAAGAACGAAAGTTCACCCATCATGGACATTTCAAAATTATCTTTCATTAATTTTGCAAAATCATTAGAATAACTTCTTTTTGTTGAAGCAAAAATAATATCATCGACATAGATTTGAACAACAAGTAAGTCCTCCCCGTATGTTTTTCTAAATAGTGTTGGGTCCACTAAACCTTTAGAAAATTTATTGGCCAGCAAGAAAGTAGACAGTTTGTCATACCACGCCCTTGGGGCTTGCTTAAGTCCGTAGAGTGCCTTTTTCAGTCGGTAAACGTGATTGGGATGCTCAGGATCAACGAAGCCGTCTGGTTGGCTTACATAAACTTCTTCACGGAGTTCTCCATTAAGAAATGTTGTTTTCACATCCATTTGATAAACAACCATGTTCCGATGTGTTGCATAAGCCAGAAAGATCCGAACAGCTTCATGTCTAGCCACTGGAGCAAAGGATTCGGCAAAATCAATTCCTTCTAGTTGGGAGTATCCTTTTGCTACCAGGCGTGATTTGTTACGTATGACTGTGCCTTCTGCATCTAGCTTATTTTTCCAAATCCATTTTAACCCGATGACAAAGACTCCGTCAGGTCTTTCAACTAATTCCCAGACTTCTAATCGTGTGAATTGCTGAAATTCCTCATGCATAGATTCAATCCAGTTGTCATAAGTCATTGCTTCTTTAATGTTCTTAGGTTCTTCTTGACAAACTGTGAGTGCATAGATACAAGTTTCTCCATCAGTGTGAAGTCGTTGTCTTGTCATTACAGGTGCATCTGGATGGCCAATAATATGAACTAGTGGATGGTCTCGAGTCCATTTGTGTGTCGAAGGGTGTAGTTGATAAGTATCTCGCATGTTAGCAAGATCCAAATTGCGTGTGGATGACTCAGCTACTTCAGGAAATGTTGGAGCCGGTGCAAATGGGTTAAAGAATGCATTAGGATCATGCTCTGCGGGTTGTGGAACTGATTGTGGTGTGGGAGCTTCAGTTGTTTGTCGTGAGTTGGAAGCAGTTTGTTCTGCTGTGAATGGTGATGCAATTGGAGGACCGTCTTTCTCAACAGTTGTAGTAGTTTGTTGAGGTGAGTCAGGTACTTGAATATTTTCAGGTTGAGCAGCGGAATTGGGTGAGACCTCAGTAGAACGGTATTCAATTGTATCATCAAACAGTGGAGCAAACAAGGTTTCCAATTCTTTGCGGTTGAGGGGCAATGGTTCAGCTGAAGAGTCCGGAGAGTTAAGACGGTTGAATTCGGGTCCTAAGCTGTGTTGCTCAGAAGCCATTTGTGTGAGTTCATCAAAATTAGCGTGAATAATTTCTTGAATTTCTCTTGTACGACGATTCCATATCCGAAAACCTTTAGAATTTTCACAGTATCCAACGAACACTCCGATGTCAGCCTTTGCTTTAAGTTTACCTAAATCATCACGATCATTTTTCGGATAACAAAGTGCTCCAAATACATGAAAGTAATCGATGTTCGGTTTTCTTTTGTGAACTATTTGATAAGGTGTTTTGCGATGGCGTTTTGTGATCATACAACGGTTTTGGGTATAACATGCGGTTCAAACAGCTTCTGCCCATAAGTAATCTGGTAATTGAGCATTAATCAACATGGTTCTAGCAGCTTTCACTAACGTCTTGTTGCGTCTTTCAACAACTCCATTCTGTTCTGGGCTTCTAGGAATAGATGTTTGATGTTCAATTCCGACTTTCTCATAATATGACCGAAGTGTCTGATTCTTAAATTCTGTTCCATTGTCAGTTCTGACTATTCTTACCGTGTTGCGTAACTGAACTTGAATTTTAGTGAGAAAGGTGATGATCATTGAAGGAGCTTGATCTTTACTTCGTAGAAACTAAACCCAAGTCCATCTGGAGTAATCATCCACAATTACAAGTATGTAGCGTTTACCGTTGATACTTTGAACACGCATCGGTCCACACAAATCCATATGAAGCAATTGTAAAACATGATTCGTACTGTGCTCAGATTTAGAAGGAAAATGAGCCCGAGTACTTTTTCCTTGTTCACAGGCTGAACATAAGTGATCTTTGGTAAAACGGGATCTTGGAAAACCATCAACAAGTTTGTGACGAGCAAGTTCAGTCATAGTTTTGAAATTCAAGTGCAAAAGACGTTTATGCCATAACCAAGATTTAGTCGATTCCGCTTTGGAGAGAAGACATATCGGAGATGTAGCTATCATATCTGACATTGATATTGTATAAAGATTAGAACCACGTGAGCCAGACATTAGATCGTTTCCTTGTAAGTCACGAACGAAACAAGTTTTCTCACGAAATGCAACTTCTAGATCCCCATCACAAAATTGACCAACGGAGAAAAGGTTGTGTCCAAGGCCTTCCACATAATAAACACGACTGATTTCAATGTTCCCACTGACATAGTCACCATATCCCATGATTAAAGCATAATGATCATTCCCGAATCTGACAGTACCAATGAACTTTGAAACAAAGTTGTTTAACAGTTTGAGATTGCCTGTCATATGTCGGGTGCATCCGCTATCAACAATCCAGAGAACAATCTGTACCACCTGCATCACAAGAAGACGACAAGGATGGAACAGAAGTAAGGGTGGAACCCAAAGAAAGTGCGGGTTCCTGTTGGTTAGAAGCACATGTATTCAATAATTTAGGAATCCATTTAAAGTCTGGTTTATATTGTAACCAACGTTGCCAATTCTAACTAGTTCTTGCTTTCTTTTTGGTGAATTCACTAGTAATGGGCTTGTTCCTAGATTTGTTCTCTTTAATTATGGGGGTGACTTCAACTTCATTAGAAACCGTAGAAGGCGGTTTTCCTAATATAGACTTAGAGGCAGTAGTGGGCCTAGAAGGAATGCTTGTCCTACGTTTCTTATGACGATTGAGAAGAGAATTAGCTATACATTTTGTATGAACACCAGATGTTACGCTTTTACGACAAAACACACAAGATGCATTAATATTCAAAACATTCAAAGGTTCATCATTCGTTACATTTAGATTTTGATTACAATTTGCCAGATTAGAATCTAAATCTGATGCAACATGAGTTTTATTCAAATTCCTAAGTTGATCTTCTACTTCTTGAGCTTCTAGTGGTCCTCTTTTACGTTGCAAGATCCTATTCTTCTTGTTACTTTTGTGCTTGGGTCTGCTAACGCTATTAGTGGAGACTAGTCCTGTGGAAGTGGAGTTATCAACATTAGTGTTTTGAACAAAATTTCCTTTAGCAGTGTTTTCTAATTGATACAATCCTGGTGCTATCACCGTGGTGTCAACAAACTTTCCTTTCTGAAGTAGCTTAATTTTCTCTTTCAAATCAATGATGATGTGATTCTTATCCTGAATATCAGACTCAGGTAAACCATTGCAATATTTGATGTCATCGCGGTTTTGTTGCCATTCGACGTTTTCAATTTTTAAATCCGCAATTTCTTTCTTATATTTGAGACACAGACTTTTCAAAGACTCATTGTTTTTGCAAAGCTGATAAGAGTTTGAATTATTTTGACTTTGAAGTATCAATTCCATTTCAATACTTTGAGCTTGACACCATTCAAGCCTTTGTTTGAGTAGACAAATTTCTTTTGAAAATTGTTTTGTCACATCATCATTCTTTATTCTCAGCTTGTCATTTTCATTTTTAAGTGTCTCTATTTCCACATTCAACAAGTTATTATCGACACAAAGATCATCCATAAGCATAGAAGTACCAGATTTATAGAGATCATTCATGATAACAGACAAAATATCAGCATTGAGAACTTGTTCCAAGAGTCGATCAGCATCATCTTTTAAAATTCTATTTCTTTGCTTTTGAACCAAAATCGCATTTTCAGTTGAGTTGAAAACGTTTATTATTGTTTTGACCTCGTTTTGAAGTTCCTGTTCCCAACGTGTAGCACAGAGACGGAGGTGTTTGACAATTGGCAACATTTGTTTTTGAAAAATATCTCTCTTTTCTCGCTCGTAAGCGGATTGAAAAGTTTCAATTTTTATTTCAGAATTACGTTTAATTGTTTCCTCCAAAATTTCGATGTCTTCCATAAAAGTTTTGTAATAATTTAAGACACGACAACTTTTTGGTAAAGGTGTAACTTCACCGGATGATGGTAAAGGACCATTTATTTGTGCTACAGTTTGGACAGGGGCCGCATTAGAGGATGAAACATATGACTCGGTGACATACCATGATTTCTCAGGTAATTCCTTTTGAGGAACAAAAAATTTAGAAATATGAGGAGCTTTTGAATAATCATATGGTGTCCAATATTCAACTTGACTCATTTTTGATCGACTCTCGTATTCAAGTTCTTCCTCTTCCTCAGTATCAAAAACAACAGTACGCACAATCGTATTATCAAGCATGTGGTCCATACTGTAAATTTTAGGATTTTCTTTGAATGCTGTGTGAAGAAACATTGATTTGAAATCACCAAGAGCAAATCCTTTATCGGGTCTTGGTTTTAAAGTAAATTTCTGAATTGTGGTGACAGAGCCCCCGGTTTTGTAAACAATATTACGAAATTCTTTGAGTTGTTTTTCAAGATCAACAATCTCACGGAGTAAGTTATCAGTATACTTCCTTTTTCGTATTTTATGTTCACAAAAATCCTTTTTGCAACTTGACAATTCTGTTTCTATTTTTGAAAGTACTTTTTGAAGTTGTTCAACTTGTATTTTTAGTTCACACTTTTCACTTTCTAGTTTTGAAACCAACTTTCCGTTTGACTCAATTAAATCTTGCATTTTATGCTGAAGATCTTGCTCTTTGTTGAAAGATTCTTGAAAAGCTTTTTCAAAACTTTTTGCATGTTTAATCTTGTCTTCTTGATTTGAAAGTTGTATTTTATAACACTCAATATCTCTTGCAAGTGACGCATTTGTTTCTTTTAAGGCTTTGTTTTTCTCATTGCATTTTATGATTTGCAATTGTTGATCGTTCAGTTGTTTGGATAACAATATGAGGTCAGGATCTGGATCAAACGATGGTTCATGTTGTTCTATATGATCATGTTTATCATACTCAATAGGATCATCAAATGAAACAACTGTGTCATCATCAAATATGACAACTGTGCTTATTTGTTCATCTGATTGAGAAGATGAAGATGAGTCAGATGGAACAACTTGCGCCATATCTGATTCAGAAGCAGAAGGTGAGGCAATGTCATGAATTAGGCATGTATTAAGGTCATGTACCTGAGACAAGCCGTCAGTGTCATACACTGGGCCTGAATCATTAAACTGAAGTTCCTGCACGTTGCCCATAAGCATCACAGCTGCATTAGCTTCCAGATCCTCCATATCATTGTCATTGTTCACATTTGCCATGAAATTGTTATCCTGCTCAGGGAAATGTCCATCTTTTTCATCTTGGAGAGCCATAAGTAATGCCTGCTTGTGAAACTTACTACCCCAAGTTCTCGGTTTAGGACATGCTGTCGCTATATGACCTTTTTCATTACAGTTATAACACCACACTGCATTCCCAGAGTTTGAGTTCCTAGTTTCAACTGGTTCAGACCTTTGCTGAGACGGACCTGAGTTGTTCCTGAACCCTCTATTGTTATTGAGCCTTTGACCATTCCCAAAATTTCCTGAAGAATTTCCTGAACCAGAACGTCCAAAGTTACGATTCTGAATTTCCACCCTTCCATCATTTACAATAGCTTGATTCCTTGTATTAGAAGATGAACATTGACGGTTGTTTGTTTTGTTGGAGAATTTGCTAAAAGCACGAGCAATAAGAGCAAGTCCCTGATTCAACGTATTAAAGTCATCATTGTCATCTTCATTTGAGTTTGAGTAATATACTGCATCATTGTTGTTGTATGGAACAAGTTGAGTAGAAGTATTCAGTGGAGATGAATCATAAGTGACCATTTGGTTTGAGGTGGAAGATTGTGGATAACTGAAGTAGTGTTGCTCTTGAATATGTGCATGATTTGACATTGGTGGTGGAGCATAGTTAGATTGAGCTACGAGTGCCAAAGAATTTGGAGTTGGTGATGGTAAGTATCCTCCTCGAAGAGCTCGATCTTTTTCCACTTCAGGTTCATGGTGTTTCAGAAAATCATACAACAATCCATACGGTGCATCATGAAGATTTTTGGTTTGTCGAACGAATGTCACATATTTATGCCAAT
Source organism: Artemisia argyi (assembly GCA_030686995.1). Classification (NCBI taxonomy): domain Eukaryota; kingdom Viridiplantae; phylum Streptophyta; class Magnoliopsida; order Asterales; family Asteraceae; genus Artemisia; species Artemisia argyi. Next base: position 77,588,550 of record CM060684.1, on the reverse strand, counting down.
CCGGACCAAGACTACCAACGAATTTGGAGTTCACTGCGATCCTTGGTACTGTAATTTTGTGTCGTTCCAAATCATTTACCACATTAGTGAAACGATGATAGTAGGATTCAAGTGACTCTCCTGGTTCAATTGTGATGTCAGTGTATTCCATGTAGAGTTTGGATTCCATATCATCTTTGTTCAATTGAGTGCCTTCCACAAGGAGATGAACATGTTCCCACATAGCTTTGGCTGTTTTCTGAGCATCGACACTTCGATAAATTGGATTAGGTATTCCTTGAAGTATATAAGCCATTGCATACTCATCAGCTTCACGATGTAATTTCTGTTCTTCTGTGAGTTGAGATTCTGGAAGAGGTTTCTCTGCAGGAGCACGTGGAGGATCAGCAGTTGGATCACCAGTGTCAAATTTTGTTGGCCACTCAAATGGTCCTTCAAGTATCACTTGTTTCAAGAATTTCCCATGAGGTTTCTTTAGTTCAAGAAATCGTAAGAATCGACTTGACCATTGAACATAGTTCCCAGGTGTTAGCATTGGAGGTGTTTCAAGTGATCCCGCCTCATGTCTGGATTGTTGAGTTGTAATAACTTCACACATTCTATCAAACCAGTGAGGTTGTTTGGAGGAATACTGAGTGTTTTGTTGTGACATTTGATATGGTTGTTGTTGAGGAATGATTTGATGTTGTTGCATCATGAGATATTGTGGTTGTAGATTAAGCGGTTGTTGATGAAAGTGTGATTGTGAAGGTTGTTGATATGATTGTTGCTGATGGTATTGTTGTTGTTGATACTGCTGATGTTGCTGTTGCTGAGGATTAGAGAAGTAGTAATGTGGTGGTTGAGACATCTTAGAACACTTGTGTAATGATGGATCTTTGTAGAAGATTGAAATGCACGTTCCTTTGGTTAAGATCAAAATCCCTGGGGTAAGTTGAAATCTTACGAGTAAAACTTAAACTTATGCGTAGACTTCAAAGTTACGCGTAAAGGTGATCTTATGCGTAAACTATTGAGTTATGCGTAAGATTTACCTTATGCGTAAGTTTTAAGCTTATGCGTAAGAGTCTTATGCGTAAGGTTCAAAGACCAAACAAATCTTTCAAACTTATCCAAGCTTGAAAGATATCCGTAGTCGAAGTATTCCACTAACTTATCCAAGCTAGGGAAGTACAGAGTCACCGTAACACGAGGAGAAGACCTTAGATGAAACTTAAGCGTAGATATCAGTAACTTACGCGTAAGATTAAATCTTATGCGTAAGATCAAACTTCTGCGTAGAAAGTCAACTTCTGCGTAGGATGAAACTTCAGCGTAGAACTTTGGCGTAGGACTTAAGCTTTTGCGTAGGATTTCAGCGTACAATTACAACTTATGCGTAGGAAGAGGGTTTTGACCAAAGTTATGCGTAGGAAAGGGGTTTTGTGCCAAAGTTATGCGTAGAAAGGACAGAAAGTACTGTAGACAGCTAAGTTTTTGTACTATTCAAAAATCTTACGCGTAGGATGACCAGAAAGTTGAAAAAACTCTAATTTTTGAAGAAAAAAATGCTTAGAAATAAGAACTTTTGATCAAATAACTTCACCAATACTTAGAAAACACTAAATATTAAAGATTTTGCGTAGAATAAGTAGAAAAACCTTAAAAAATCAAAACTTTATGCAAAAATCTAAGCTTCTAAACACTATATTAACCTTAAAACTTGTCCAAGCTTCAAGATTTGAGTGTAAGAAACAAAGAAAAAAGCAAAAATATGATAAAAAAAACACCCTTAAACCCACGTAAACACCAAGAAAAGCACTTCAATCTCTTTCATATATATGGCGCAACCCAATTCTTACTTTTTTTAATCGAAATACCTAAAAATTGCCCAAATACTACTAAAATCCCTCTTGATATTGAGATATGTTGTAAGTGATATAGGTTGTATATGTAAATACTATATGTGAAAAAAAAAATGGAAAAGTGATTAAAATATAAGTAGTCAAAAGGGCTAATAGTTGTATCGTGTGCGAGCTAGACTTAGAATTGACCCAGGAATTGACGAGACAATAAAAGTTAGTAATCTCGAAAAGACTTATCCTCGACGGGTAATAACATCAAGTTAGTTACTAGAGCTAGTTGTCACCTAAAAGCTGACAATGGAACTCTTTAACTAGCCACGTAAGCGTGTCTCGAAAAGGATTTGTCTTAGTAGAAATGTACCGTCTCGAGAAACTTTCTGTGGACTTGACCAGGCCAGGTAATAACTTCAAGCTAGTCTAACTAGTGATGTAAGCGTGTCTCGAATCGGTCTTGTTCACTGAAAGTGGATCAATTCAAAATGCTTGCTCCTCCCGCATGTGCAAATTTATTAAATACTCATGAGCACATGTGAAGGGGGAGCCCTTCAAAAGTGTACACAAAACTCTCAAAGTGTTAACCAAAATATTTGGTTATCATAAACACTTTGAGAGATTTTCAATCAAAGGTTTCTTGGCTATTGTCGGTTAATCAAGGAGTTATAAGGTGATTAAGATATGAATAACCATCCTATGATCCGCCAGAGCCGGAGGGATCTACCCAAGGACATCTCCCATAGTTAGAATTAGAAGTCCTTAGGTATGATACGAAAAAAAGAGAAAAGAATGAAAGGGAAAGAAGGAGTTGAAGAATTAAAAAGAAATGTAAAAGAAAAGGGTGAAAAGAAATAGCCCTCCATATGTTCAACCTTAGGGCAGACACCAGGTTCAACTCGTATGCTACTGGTTGTTGCTAAGGCGACACCGGTATTGAAGATAAAGTCGTCATGGACCCAGTGACGCAATGCACTAAACCTTCTTAACCACTCAAGTTCTCTTAAAAGAACTTGTTTCATTCTCACGGGGAACCAGTGTAATCTATTGACTTATCTCTTAGTGATGGTTGATATTGAAGCAGGAGACCCCTCCCTAGTCTCCGCATAGGAAACCTAAGTGTGCACTTATAGAGTCTAGAGCCATGAGATATATCAAAGATCTCTTAGGAACACTTAGTATTTCAACAACTGGTGTTCTACATCAATGGACACCAGCTGTAAATTATCGAGTCCTTCGCAGATCTTAGCAATCTGCCGAGAACGTTTATGAGAGAATTACTAACATAGTTCTCAATGATTGAACGGAAATTCCTGCCAGGGTCAACATCATACAGCCCTGACAGCAGGTCACTTCGGTAACCCCACAAGGGTTACGCTTAGTGTTCGCGGTGGTTCCATTGCGGTCTACAGTCGTGGAGTGATCCCCAGCGACTCACCCAGTCATTGAGCTACTTAGTAGGTCTCGTAAGCTCCTTCGGGAGTATCTGATATGGGAACGGCCTGGATAAGGATTAGAAGGAGTCTTCACATTATGCGGTTGACAAGCTCTAATTCCTTATCTGTAAGTACCGGATGTTTGTTGCTAACTGTTTATTTGCAGGTACATCACCTCCATGATGGTAGATTCCAGCATGCTCATACAATACATCTTGAAGCAAATGAAAGCTCCCCCAAAGATCTTTGCACCACAAAGTTCAAAGAAAGATTCTACGTCAATAAGAAGAATCAACAAAGTATAAAGACTAAAGATCTTAGAGTATGAAAAGGAACTTCATGCACGTGAAAGTCTAAGTCCAAAGATGTATGAGTATGTTGGAATGGCGGACAACCACCACAGACGCAGGAGTGACGAATGGCAGACTACTTCATAACACAATCACTACATTATCACCAAAGAACAAAGACATAGAGCAAAGTGCATTTATTAAACGACATTTTTGAAGACGTCTAAAGTTTTACATGTCACAAGTCAACGACAAAGATGAAGACGTCAAGCAACCGTGATGACCGACCCTTAGGGGGAGATTGTTGGGAACATACTTTTGTATTTAGTCAAGTCTCGGTCATTACCTTTTGTAATAGGTTGCTTAGTTATTTATTTCTTTATGTTTAAGTTACAAGGCTTATGTATCCTAGTCCAATGGGCCTTGAAGCCCACGTTTTTAGATGAATGAGGGAGGAAGGGAGTGTTGCCCTACTCCTCCCCTATATATACTAAGCTTATGTAAACTTTAATATTGTTGGTTATTTGAATATCTTAGTGAAACTATTGTTCTTTCACTCTTCATAATCTTATAATCAACCATCTCTTATTCTCATCTCATTTCTTATACTTGTGTTTACTAAATGGTGACCTAACAGTTTTCGTAGCCTCACTCTTTCTAAATGCTTTATAAACCCTGTGAGGGGGATAAATGCTACTTGCTTTCTTTAAATCGAATACAATTGTTGCATGAGTAAACTATCTGCCACCCATACACAACAAAATTCATGAATATAATCGTTTGTGATAATTTACACTAGTGAACGCGAATATAATTGATAGATCTATTGGAGTTTGACAACTCCCGTTGGTACTACCTCTCACTGGAGGGTACCAATAAGTATTATATTTAAACCCTCTGAAGGATTAACTTTGGAAAGTTATCCTTCTCGTCCCATCATGGATTGGTCTGCAGACCCCATGATCTGGACTGTTAATGTGTGGTTCATGAGATTAGTGCAACAGACCAACTCTTGATAATTGTACATGCATTACAATTATCACACACACACTACAATTTTCCTTGAAGGGTGTAACAACAGAACCCTGAGGAACTTGTATTCTCTAACACTTAAACCTATAACTCTCACTCAACACCTAGTGTTGACTTTTTAAGCATGTATCCTAGGTAACGGAGCTCTGTAGAAATTATGGCACGGAGTGGCACGAGACTTGAAAGACTTTCTATTTGGTTATCATTCAAACATAACATCTCACAGTTAGATTCACGGGAGCTCATCTTATAAAACTATGATAATTTTAATGAATGATAACTCATTTTTATTAAATGTCTCTTTTAGAGTCATTTTCTATTGTTGTATCTGTGATTCATGAGGTAATACCCCAGATCCAAATTCCGCTACGATCTGTGAAAATGGGTGTGTTACAGATTGGCATCAGAGCTTCAGTTGTAGAGAATAAGGTCAAAACCTAAACTACAACTACTTTTCCCAATACCCAAGAAAGTCTTTCGTGCCACTACACTCCCCAATGCCTATTTCCTAGAGCCATATGTCATAACTCGTTATTTCAGGTCCTTTTTCAAACGTCAAAATTTCATTATTCATCTTGGGAAGTTACTATTCATCATTTACTATTCACCGATCACTATTTGTCATTTTACTATTCATCGTTTTCAGAGTTGGTTGAGATTCTGAGAAGAGTTCAAAATTTTCACTATTCATATGACACTATTCATTCTCGGAGGGAAATCACTATTCACGATTGTCGTTTACCATTTCGTAAATCTAGTTTACGAGTATTAAATTCGCGTAACCGAATTGGTTTAGCTGCGAATTCACGCATCATCATTTACGTATGATTAATTTGTAATTAACGTTATCACTCAGTTTTTACTACTAAAGTATACCCAATACTCCCGACTATGATCCTAACATATTTTCACACTCATTATAATAATATAAAAATTATATTATTAGTTTACCCGGTGTTTTCAAATCAATTGTTACATTTTACGGTCGGAGCTTATTACTCCGTCGGTTTGCGATATTTCAACCGATAATTATTTTAACACCCGATTCTCATCAGGAATGTAATTTCATAAATTTTTACAACTTCGTCATATTTTATTTCAGCTCATCACGGTTTATTTTTAGTTAACTCGGTACCCGATAACACTTAATGTATACACAAAACACACCAATACATACATACTTGGACAAGATCTTTAATTAACATCAAATCCATCCCTTTTTCTCACCATGTGCCCCCCCCCCTAGCTACCCTATGCCTTATGCATACTTGATTTCAAAGACTAAATTAAATGCTAAGATTCTACATGTTTTCTATTTAATTTCCATAACATCTTTACATACAATTACACTAGCTAAAATTCACCTCAAACTCTCTTTTTTTCTCTCTTCTTTGTTTGGCCAAAGGAAGAACACCAAGAACCATTCACCAATTTTTGAAGTTGAAGTATTAAACAAGCTCAAATTTCATTCCTAGTTAGGGTTTTGTGGTAAAAACCCTAGGTTATTATACATTTTCTCATCAAATCACTCCAATATTGCAAGTAAGCTTCAAAAATATCTTTATGATCCTTTCATACTTTCATTTACTTCATATGTTTATGTATTTTCAAGATATACTAGTTGGTAACGCAACTTACTTATGTTTTAAATACCACTTTGCACATAAACTATCTTTAACACTAGATCTATAAATTTCACTAGTAATCTCATGAGATCCACCAAGTTTGATGATGTTTTGGACCCCATGACACTCTAAGAAAGTGTATGGTAGGATTAAGTATTTGTGGAGTTGATTTGGAGTAGTTTGGTAAAGATTTGAACAAGTATTAAACTAAAAAAATATATTTTTCTCACTATTAAAAAAGTCACTGTCCCATTTTGCAAAACGTGGGAAACTCAGGGGATAGGGTGTAACATTGGGCTAGAGATTCAGAAAATACTTTCAAAAACGAAACTATGGGCGAAAGAACGGATTAAAACGAGTTTATAACGAAGGAGATATGTTAAAAACAAGTTTAACGATGAAAACTATTATTTTCTAAAAATAGTAAGCTGTCACACGATTTTTATGGGTAAAATCGAGGCGTTAGACGTAACCTAGAGAAGCCGAACTATCAAAAATATATCACTATTTGTCAATATGATTCCGTGGATATAAAGAACATAGAAAACGAGCTTATAACGAAAAAGATACAAGCGTTTGAACTTAGACGATTTTAATATTTTCCTTCAGCACAACACTTAGAAAATTTTCCAAGTATTAACCATTTCGCCAAATGAGCATGTTGAGAGCCATTTTTCTCATTGATAAACCCATTTCTGGAAAATTTACATCATTGAAAAAAGTTAGTTCACCCAGCCTAGTTTTCAAAACATCCAACCGTTTGCCAAAAGGATTAATAACGCATAACATATGGTCTTCCAAACTTTCCCGAAAACTGCCCAGAATCTGCCAAAACAGCCCAAACACCTCACTTCGCGGCTATTTTTCTTTATGATCGAGACCCGTATGGACAAACTTCAATTCTATGACTTTTTAGATAAGGTGAAAATCTTCCTAAAACTACTAAGCTTCTTACCTAACTCTTAATATTCACTATTTCGAGACTAGTTTTGCGAGACCATTTTGGTCATATATTTACCTTTGAATGTAGATACAAGTATTACTTTTGTTCACATAACTAAATCGTATTTGGCAGTGGGTCGTAAACACACAGGTTACAAGTCTCTTATGGCGGGACTTGGAACTGAGGAGATTTACGATGCATTTGCTGGGAAATCTTCATTCATATGCATTACATTCTTTTTCACAAGACTCTATGAACTCACCAACCTCGTGTTGACACTTTAGCATTTATTTTCAGGTATTAAGCAATGGCACGCTACTGGGGTTTTGGCAGGGCATGACATGGTCATAGAAGACTCTGATATTCATTTGGGGACCGTTTTAAACTATTTTAAGGGCCTACTTCTGCACTACTTTTAACAATGTAAATTCAACATTTTTGATTAAACTATTTTATTCTAAATGATTGAAGTGAAAACTACTTTTGTACTTGTGTTGAGATACCAATTGAGTTACACCCCAGCTACATGTATGCTTCCGCTGGACCCGATTTTGGTGGTCCAAGTCCAAATCTTTTATGACCATATCGACATCCCCACGAGGCGAGCCATTGACCAATCGGCCGGTGGTAAGCTACGTGATCTATGTGCGGAACAATCATGGGAACTCATAGAAGATCTTGCTCTCTATGACAATGAAAGTTGGAATGATCCCCGTGACTTGAACAAAACGGTCAAGGCAATATCCTTACCTTCGAACAATTCTAGCACTCCCGACCATAGGATCATGGAACTTGAGGACCAAGTCTAGTTTCTCATGAAATCTTACGAAGCTCCTAAGCCTTCAAGCCAAGTGAACAAAATCACTTCTTCATGCAAATTATGTAGTGGTCCCCACGACACTCGTGATTGTGTGGAACTCCCCGGAACAGCTTTTGCGGACTACGCATCCACACGTACCGATGAAGCGGGCGATAAGTGGTACACTTTCAAGCCCGAGCCAAACACTTATGGTGATTCATACAACCCCTCGTGGAAAAATCACCCAAACCTTAGGTGGAAACAAAATCAACCCAATTCTTCCAATCCGCCTAATCGTTACCAACCAACCGGTCCACCCTCCAACCGTACTTTCAACAACAATCCTTCGAACAACTATGGTAGTACCAACAACCTTGAAGGATTGATGTCTAAGTTCATGGCATCTCAAGAAGCTCGCATAGCTAGTGATGCGTGGGAATCGCACCTTGCTTTACCTCTCGAGGGATCTCGAGAAGCTTACAACCCCCACCAGGCAGTGTACCTGATCGTTGTAGTATAGTATAGTGACAAGTACCGGGGGATTGATCGTTCAGCTTAGGAATAGTGTCGCTAGGATTAGAAAACCTAATTTACTAGTTCTAGAGGTGAGGGATGATTATTTTTTGTATTTTTATATTTTTATGAAAGCAATTAAAATCTCGGTTTTTGAAGGAGTGGGCGGAATTAGTTGCTAGTCAACTAACCCAAAGCTAAGATATATTCAAAATAAAATACTGAAAATGAAATTAAACTAAATTATACTAAGGTTGTGAGCAGTAATTGGAGAAATTGTGTTTACTTAGACTTCACTACTCCCTAGATATCTTTTACATGTTAATTACTTGTTATACTTGTATGGATGACGGATTGTATTCCTTAATATCATTCGTGGGGTGGCATACATAACTCCCCAACTCTATGAGCTCTTATCTCCTCCTACACCATGACCCAGCACAACTATAGGGATTGTAAACAGTGGCTCATGCATTAAATACAACCAATAAAGACCTAGTACGCCTCGGTTCATGTTTCTTAAGACGTTCAAGCATGTTACCATTTGGAGATCTACCAGTTTTCTTAAGCCTAACATATAAATCATTCATCCAAGAACAAGAATAAACAAGTAATCAACACATAATCAACATCTAGGTTTCATTAGATCTAAGCAAACACAAGAGAGATCTAGCCTAGCATAATGGAATTGAGACCAGAACAAGATATAAACAACCAACACATAGACATATTGATTGAATTAGGAGAACACTTATCTCAATTACAATGCAAGGTATCAAGGGTTTGGAACCCTTGAAAAACCTGTAAAAGAGGCACCAAATTCGTCTTTAGGGTTTCACCAAAACTTCTCTCCTTTTAATGAAAAAACTAGAAAACTATATATAGGAAAAGTAGGCTGACGGCGTCAAGAGTTACTTGTGACGCCGTCACCTCGCCGCCATATACTTCCTCGGACGGCCTTGATCTACTTATGACGGCCTATGTGACGCCGTCACCGACCACGGTATTTTATTCTTGCCACTTTGACGCCGTCATGAAGGCGTTTGACGCCGTCACCACCTTCGGTATTTTAATCTTCATGTCTGACGCCGTCAAGATATTACTCTTGACGCCGTCACCTTGTATCTTCAGCATGGAAATTTTGTACTTTGCCGTTTTTTTCACTTTTATGCTCCAAAAACGTCCAAAATGGCTTCTTTTCCAGAATTCACTCTCCAAACACCTAAAATCACGAAAGGAACGATTTAGGGCAATATTTGATCAAATAAAGTCGGATTCGGGCTTAAATGACCCCCTAAAAACGGATCATTTTTCGCCTCATCATATACCCTTACACTTGAGATTTGCTTGTCCTCAAGCAAATGCGCTTTTATTCTACTTGAAAGACAAGTTAGGGGTCATTTAACACTAATATAAAAGTAATTACAACAAATAATCGTTCCACTAAAGACCAATAGACAAGCACGGAGGTCATACACAAGCACCTCACAAATAGTGTTTAGATACTCACATCTCTCGGGTGTAATAAAGTAATATAACATTATGGAAATGGAAGATATCACTCACTACCTGTCATAGCAAAATAGATTACCATAGGCTTGGGAAAGGATCAAACCTCCACCACATGGCGTAAGCACCTAGGATAAACTATCAAAGAGGTCTTTTAAAGGGTTGTAACGTTAGGTATAGGGATATGAATTACACGGTTTTGTTGGATAAAGGAAGTTTTACTGGTGGCGAGTTAACAATCTTGGTTAATTACATGTACAATATGGCGTTGCTAAGCCAAGACTAGACTCGACTTAAGCTAATAAATGAAAAATAACAAAAACATAAAATGAACATAGAATAAAACGGGATGGTAGTCCGTATGTTTTTTTTTCTCTCTTTTTTTTTTTTTTTTTTTTTTTTTTTTTTTTTCTTTTTCTATTTTTTTTTCTTTTTCTTGTTTTTTATCCATATTTTTTTTTCGATTTTTTTTTTTTTTTTTTTTTTTTTTTTTTTTTTTTTTTTTTTTTTTTGCATACACTCTTACCCTACCATCCGAAATAATACATCATAGGGGTATGAGCATTCCCCTTACACTTGAATCTTTACATACTTTACAATTAACTAATCTAATGACTCGAATTAAGAAAATCAAAACACTTGGAGCACTTTTAAGATTAACGTACATATGGGGGTAATATATTATGTTCTTCCCCATTACTCCATAAAATAAGTACTTACCCATGAGTCCCAATCGTCCCAAAACAATATGTACAATGATATGACTCGACTTAGCAACCATGTAATCAATTAGAAAGTTAACTTAGGGTTTAACAAATAACAATAATGCACTAAAAATGAGCACATACACGGAAGGCTAAGGCGATTTGGGTGTACATTTAAGTGGGGTGTAACAAATTCTTCCTTTAAGTAAGATGCTTAAAGTTAGAAACGAAAAGATAGGCTCGGAGGGGTGTACTAGGGGTATCGTGTACTAAAAATGAGTACAACGCTAAGGGTGTGGGAAAAATTAGTTGACTTAACTAGCCAAGTAATATGACTTAAATGGTCAAGTAATTGTAATACTGGTTTAACACAAGGGTGATCCTAATGCCTCTTATCATGTAGTAAATCCTACCACACGAATGTAGTCTCACTAGCGGTCTCGGGATGCATCACTAACGCAAGTTCTAGAATCTAAATGCTACCGGTACACTCATAAGCGCTAATAGTAAATGCTTTTCCTATCAAATCTAAAGGCGAACCTCACATTTTTGGGTGGAAAATTTTTCTGAATATACGGTTATGTGCTAGTCAAACAACCTCCTATCCATGAGACGCTTGCTATGGCTAAAGTTTCACTCCTAAATGTTGTAAAAAATTTTAAATTTGGCGCTAAAATTGCACTAACAAGTATTTCTCGTAGTTTTATTACACATCTACTATCAGACAAAACAAACTCAAGCGAAAGTGCATATGTAAGGTATCATCTTTTTACCCTCCCCTTACACTTAAGATGAACATTGTCCCCAATGTTCAAGTAAAGAATGTAAAAGTTAAGAAGTAAAGAGAATGAAATCAAATACTCCCCTGATTCGCTCGGTATGGATTTTAGGTTGGCCAGGTTAAATCTTCCTCCAAGAAAACGAACAATCAAAGCTTCCCTTCCAGAGTATAAATCATCTTCTTGTCATAAATAACCTGTAAATCCTGACAACAATAGACAGGGCAACCTCGCGTAAAATCGGCGGCATCCTATATAAGTTACTAAATCCTAGAAAACAAAGTAAGATATAATGCTTGTGGAATGAAGTTTGCAGATTTCCTAGAGATTATAAAACTTAATAATTCACAAAAACCATAAGACTCCGTTAGAAAAACAAAACCGGTAAAATTTCCAGATTTTTAACTCCTGACGCCGTCAAGAGTAATACTCTGACGCCGTCAGAATGGACCTGCAGAAATTCTTATGTTAAGTTTCCGGAAAATTTCTGGAAAAACTTCGTCCTACTTCCTGGAAAATCCTGCAAAACTTCATTATGACTCAATACAAGCATTTGACTCTAACAAATACGAATATACATGTTCATTAAATATTGTGGAGAATCATGATCGGTTTGTTTCTTAAAAACATATTTGGGGTTTCCCCTTACACTTATCTTTTGCAAAAATACCTTTAGGTTGGAGTTAAGACTAGGCCAAACAACATAATAAAGTATTTCCACATTTTAATTGAGAAACATGATCAACCAACAATAAAAATAAAACATGCATACGGAAGCAAATAACAATCAAACAAATAAAATCACACAAAACATGGGTTGCCTCCCAAGAAGCGCTTTTCTTTATTTACGAGTCTTGTAGCTAGACTCAAAGTCATGGGGTATCACGTGATTCGGGTGAGTTCCTCATTGAGGACATCTTTGGGATCGAACTTAGGTTTCAACTTCCTATCGGTTTCCTTAGTGTGGTATGACCTTTCAAACTTCTCTCCATCCGGATCATACAAGGTCATTCTAATATGCCATGACCCGTCACCTTCTTTAGGTGGCTTGTCCCACCTCCATTTACACTTATCCCCCTATCTTTTCCATTTATTCCTTTCTATGTTAATGGGCATCACGCTTAATAACTCAATCATCTTCCTAAAGACTAACGGGTCCTCAAAGGGATCTAACTCTTCATCTCTAGCTATGAGTTGTTCTACCGAATGTGTCTTTTCAACAAAGTCTTTTTCTAGATAGAATGGGCATTGAGGTCCTATAAAGTTCCTTTCTATCCAAGGTCCATATCTAGATGGTCTCCTATTCATTTCTACCCAATGCGGTGTTGGTTCATCATCACAATCATAACTATGCTTCTTAACATCATACACCGACCAAGTATCGCCTTCTCCTACCGCTATCTTGGATTCCTTGCAATCTATCATGGCACTAGCGGTTGCTAAAAATCCTCTTCCTACCAATAATGGGCATGTAGTGTCACTAACCATGTCTAGGACGTGAAAATCCGCTATTATAGTTAACCTTCCTACGTGAACAACTACATCCTTAATCATTCCAACCGGGTGGGCAATACTCCCATCCGCTAGCCCTATCAATACCTCCGTTTCCTCTAACTTTCCTAGCTTAAGAGCGGTGAATAGGGATAAGGGAATCAAGTTGAGGCTTGACCCTAAATCGGCTAGTGTGTCGAAAGCTTCGGATTTTCCTATCTTACAAGGCAAAACAAATATACCCGGATCATCAAGCTTTTTAGGCAACTTGTTTTGAACGAAGGCGGTCCCATTTTTACCTAGCTTACACTTCTCATATTTTTCTAGGAGGGCACTATAGTAAGGAGCACGCGCTAAGACATCAATGACGGGGCGTTCAAGGTGAAGTTCTTTGAATTCATCGTCAAGGTCTTGCGTAAGAGGTGTTTCAACTATGCTTTTGACCGGCTCTATAGTGGGTGTTTTAGTTGATTGGTCCTTTTGGGGAACTTGGTTTTGTTTGAAACACGTGCTCGTTGATTTAACCGAGTAGTATTGTGGACACGAAGTGGGTGACGAAACTGAAGATATGGCATTAACATTTAGTTTCGGATTCTTGATGGTGTCGCTTGGGAGTGCTCCCATTTCTCGGTCATTGAGAACTTTCAACAATGCATCAATTCTAGTGGTCATCTCGCTTTGCTTTTGTTTGAAATCGGCTTCAAACTTAGATATGCGAGCTTCTTAAGATGCCATGAACTTTGACATCAATCCTTCAAGATTGTTGGTACTACCATAGTTGTTAGAAGGATTGTTGTTGAAAGTACGGTTGGATGGTGGACCGTTTGGTTGGTAACGATTAGGTGGGTTGGATGAATAGGGTTGATTTTGTTTCCACCTAAGGTTTGGGTGATTTTTCCATGAGGGGTTGTATGAATCACCGTATGTGTTTGGCTCGGGCTTGAAAGTGTACCACTTATCTCCCGCTTCGTTGGTACGTGTGGATGCGTAATCCGCAAAAGCTGTTTCGAGGAGTTCCACACAATCACGAGTGTCATGGGGACCACTAAATAATTTGCATGAAGAAGTGATTTTGTTCACTTGGCTTGAATGCTTCGGAGCTTCGTAAGATTTCATGAGAAACTTGACTTGGCCCTCAAGTTCCATGATCCTACGGTCGGGAGTGCTAGAATTGTTCGAAGGCAAAGATATTGCCTTGACCGTTTTGTTCAAGTCACGGGGATCATTCCAACTTTCGTTGTCATAGAGAGCAAGTTCTTCTATGAGTTCCCATGATTGTTCCGCACTAAGATCACGTAGCTTACCACCGGCCGATTGGTCAATGGTTCGCCTCGTGGAGATGTCGATATGGTCATAGAAGATTTGGACTTGGAGCCAAAGATCTATGCCATGATGAGGGACTTTTTGGAGTAAGTCCTTGAAACGAGTCCATGCTTCATAAAGAGATTCATTTTGACGTTGTTGAAACATCAAGATGTCATTCCTAAGCTTAGTAGTTCTCCCCGGTGGGAAAAATTGAGCAAGGAAACGAGTGGTGAGATCATCCCATGTGGTGATGGATCCCGCGGGTAAATGCTCAAACCATTGACTAACTTGATCCCGTAGAGAGAATTGGAATAGGCGTAAACGGGTAGTCTCTCTAGTTTCAACACCTAGGTCTATGGAATCTACGATTTTGAGGAAGTCCTTAAGGTGTTGGTTTGGATCTTCGGAACGAAGTCCATGGAATGCACATCCGCTTTGCACCAACCGGATGGTGTCGGATCGCAAGGGGGTCACATTGGCTCCGGTGAGCTCAATGGTGTTTCGGTAGCCTTGATGGCTAGGTCGGGAGTACTCTCCTAAGGTTCGGGGCCTAAGGGGTTCTAATGGTGGGTTTTGTTGTGGTGGGATGATGGGTTCAAAGATGTTACCACCTTCCATGATGTCGGATGGTAAAGAGTTACGAACAAAGGCACGAAGAAATAAGATAGACTAAAGAAGACCTAAAAATAAAAAAATAAAATCTTACTAGAAAGGAATCTAGCAAGTAGACCTAATAAAAAGAAATCCTAACCTAGACAATAACTATTCCCCAGGCTGCGGCGCCAAAAACTTGATGCGTGGGAATCGCACCTTGCTTTACCTCTCGAGGGATCTCGAGAAGCTTACAACCCCCACCAGGCAGTGTACCTGATCGTTGCAGTATAGTATAGTGACAAGTACTGGGGGATTGATCGTTCAGCTTAGGAATAGTGTCGCTAGGATTAGAAAACCTAATTTACTAGTTCTAGAGGTGAGGGATGATTATTTTTTGTATTTTTATATTTTTATGAAAGCAATTAAAATCTCGGTTTTTGAAGGAGTGGGCGGAATTAGTTGCTAGTCAACTAACCCAAAGCTAAGATATATTCAAAATAAAATACTGAAAATGAAATTAAACTAAATTATACTAAGGTTGTGAGCAGTAATTGGAGAAATTGTGTTTACTTAGACTTCACTACTCCCTAGATATCTTTTACATGTTAATTACTTGTTATACTTGTATGGATGACGGATTGTATTCCTTAATATCATTCGTGGGGTGGCATACATAACTCCCCAACTCTATGAGCTCTTATCTCCTCCTACACCATGACCCAGCACAACTATAGGGATTGTAAACAGTGGCTCATGCATTAAATACAACCAATAAAGACCTAGTACGCCTCGGTTCATGTTTCTTAAGACGTTCAAGCATGTTACCATTTGGAGATCTGCCAGTTTTCTTAAGCCTAACATATAAATCATTCATCCAAGAACAAGAATAAACAAGTAATCAACACATAATCAACATCTAGGTTTCATTAGATCTAAGCAAACACAAGAGAGATCTAGCCTAGCATAATGGAATTGAGACAAGAACAAGATATAAACAACCAACACATAGACATATTGATTGAATTAGGAGAACACTTATCTCAATTACAATACAAGGTCTCAATTACAACGCCGTCACCGACCACGGTATTTTATTCTTGCCACTTTGACGCCGTCATGAAGGCGTTTGACGCCGTCACCTCCTTCGGTATTTTAATCTTCATGTCTGACGCCGTTAAGATATTACTCTTGACGCCGTCACCTTGTATCTTCAGCATGGAAATTTGGTACTTTGCCGTTTTCTTCACTTTTATGCTCCAAAAACGTCCAAAATGGCTTCTTTTCCAGAATTCACTCTCCAAACACCTAAAATCACAAAAGGAACGATTTAGGGCAATATTTGATCAAATAAAGTCGGATTCGGGCTTAAATGACCCCCTAAAAACGGATTATTTTTCGCCTCATCAGCTAGGTTTGAAACCAAATTCAACCAACAACAAACAGAGATAACCAACAAGATTGACAACTTGTTGAAGGCCCTCAACAACCAAGCACTAGTCACACCTAAGAAGGACACTAGGGACACCAATAACGAAAGCCAAGTTAAGGACCCATCATCATCCAAACATGTCCACTTTGTCAATGTTGTCACCATTAAGCCAATAGATAAGGAGATTGAAGAGAGTGACAAGGATGAAGTTAGAATAGAAGCCGAGACTAGGGATGAGAGTAGGGAAGTTGAGGTAGAGCCTATAGAAGAATACTTTGATAAGTTGCCCACCAAGGAAGAACGGGAATACCATAAGGATTTATTCGATAGTCCCGAGAGACCATATATCCTTGGCAACCCCCTTATCAAAATGGGAGACCCCTCTAACATTAACATCCCATGCAATATCGGGCACATGCATATATGGAAAGCTTACATCGACCCTAGATCCCCCGTGAACATCATGACTAGGACTTATTACATTTGGGTGATGAAGAAGCAACTTGATTTTAGGATGATACCCGATAAGAATCTGATAAGTAATTTTACAGGAAGAGTGAAGGGACTGCATGTGATTATAAGGAATCTCACCTATGAGATCGATTTTATGATAGTTGAGGACACTTGTCCGGTGATAGATGCTTGCCTAAGCCAAATAATATTTGGAAAACCATTTATTGAGGCCACTAGGATGAGTTATGATCCGACTTTAGGGATAGTTAGATTCAAGGAAGAAAATGATGAAGTTGCCTATCAAATGCCCTACAAAATTGAGCAATACCGCCTTCTCTCTAATATCGAAAAGGAACACAAGCAAGCGGCGTATTATAGGAATGAGGAGGATAGACGTAGAGGAGTAGAGTATGTAAAGAACAGAATGCTTGGTTTCTACAAAGAATGCTTGCAACTAGGTCCGGAGTACAAAACTGGTTTAGAAGACGACCTAGAGAGTGGAACCAATGATGAGGTCACGTAGTAACCCATGACCTTGAGTCTAGCTACAAGACTCGTAAATAAAGAAAAGCGCTTCTTGGGAGGCAACCCATGTTTTGTGTGATTTTGTTTGTTTGTTTGTTATTTGCTTCCGTATGCATGCTTTATTTTTATTGTTGGTAGATCATGTTTCTAAACTAAATAGTGGAAATACTTTACTTTGTTGTTTTGGCCTAGTCTTAACTCCACCTAAAAGTATTTTTGCAAAAGATAAGTGTAAGGGGAAACCCCAAATGTGTTTTTAAGAAACAAACCAATCATGATTCTCCACAATATTAAATAAACATGTATATTCGTATTTGTTAGAGTCAAATGCTTGTATTGAGTCATAATGAAGTTTTGCAGGATTTTCCAGGAAGTAGGACCAAGTTTTTCCAGAAATTTTCCGGAAACTTAACATAAGAATTTCTGCAGGTCAATCCTGACGGCGTCAGGAGTTTACTCTTGACGGCGTCAAGTGTAAAAATCTGGAAATTTTACCAGTTTCGTTTTTCTAACGGAGTCTTATGGTTTTTGTGAATTATTAAGTTTTATAATCTCCAGGAGATCTGCAAACTTCATTCCACAAGCATTATATCTTATCTTGTTTTCTAGGATTTAGTAACTTATATAGGATGCCGCCGATTTTACGCGAGGTTGTCTTGTCTATTTTATCAGGTTTTACAGGTTATGTATGACAAGAAGATGATTTATATTCTGGAAGGGAAGCTTTGATTGTTCATTTTCTTGGAGGAAGATTTAACCTGGCCACCTTATTATCCATACCGAGCGAATCAGGGGAGTATTTGATTTCATTCTTTTTACTTTTTAACTTTTACATTCTTTACTTGAACATTGGGGACAATGTTCATCTTAAGTGTAAGGGGAGGGTAAAAAGATGATACCTTACATATGCACTTTTGCTTGAGTTTGTTTTGTTTAATGGTAGATGTGTAATAAAACTATGAGAAATACTCGTTAGTGCAATTTTAGTGCCAAATTTAAAATTTTTTACAACATTTAGGAGTGAAACTTTAGCCATAGCAAGCGTCTCATGGATAGGAGATTGTATGACTAGCACATAACCGTATATTCAGAAAAATTTTCTACCAAAATATGTGAGGTTCGCCTTTAGATTTGATAGGAAAAGCATTTACTATTAGTGCTTATGAGTGTACCGGTAGCATTTAGATTCTAGAACTTGCGTTAGTGATGCATCCCGAGACCGCTAGTGAGACTACATTCGTGTGGTAGGATTTACTACATGATAAGAGGCATTAGGATCACCCTTGTGTTAAACTCGTATCATAATTACTTGAACATTTAAGTCATATTACTTGGCTAGTTAAGTCAACTAATTTTTCCCACACCCTTAGCGTTGTACTCATTTTTAGTACACGAAACCCCTAGTACACCCCTCCGAGCCTATCTTTTCGTTTCTAACTTTAAGCATCTTACTTAAAGGAAGAATTTGTTACACTCCACTTAAATGTACAACCAAATCGCCTTAGTCTTCCGTGTATGCGCTCATTTTTAGTGCATTATTGTTATTTGTTAAACCCTAAGTTAACTATCTAATTGATTACATGGTTGCTAAGTCGAGTCATATCCATGTACATATTGTTTTGGGACGATTGGGACTCATGGGTAAGTACTTATTTTATGGAGTAACGGGGAAGAACATCATATATTACCCCCGGATGTGCGTTAATCTTAAAAGTGCTCCAAGTGTTTTGATTTTCTTAATTCGAGTCATTAGATTAGTTTAATGTAAAGTATGTAAAGATTCAAGTGTAATGGGAGTATTCATCCCCTATAATGTATTATTTTGGATGGTAGGGTAAGAGTGTATGCAAAAAAAAAAAAAAAAAAAAAAAAAAAAAAAAAAAAAAAAAAAAAAAAATCGAAAAAAAAAAAATAGAATAATCAAGAAAAAAAAAATAGAAAAGAAAAAGAGAAAAAAACATACGGACTACCATCCCTTTTTATTCAATGTTTATTTTATGTTTTTGTTATTTTTCATTTATTAGCTTAAGTCGAGTCTAGTCTTGGCTTAGCAACGCCACATTGTACATGTAATTAACCAAGATTGTTAACTCGCCACCAGTAAAACTTCCTTTATCCAACAAAACCGTGTATTTCATATCCCTACACCTAACGTTACAACCCTTTAAAAGACCTCTTTGATAGTTCATCCTAGGTGCTTACGCCATGTGGTGGAGGTTTGATCCTTTCCCAAGCCTATGGTAATCTATTTTGCTATGACAAGTAGTGAGAGATATCTTCCGTTTCCATATTGTAATTTATACTTTATTACACCCGAGAGATTTGAGTATCTAAACACTATTTGTGAGGTGCTTGTGTATGACCTCCGTGCTTGTCTATTGGTCTTTAGTGGAACGATTATTTGTTGTAATTACTTTTATATTAGTGTTAAATGACCCCTAACTTGTATTTTGAGTAGAATAAAAGCACATTTGCTTGAGGACAAGCAAATCTCAAGTGTAAGGGTATATGATGAGGCGAAAAATGAACCGTTTTTAGGGGGTCATTTAAGCCGGAATTCGAGTTTATTTGATCAAATATTGCCCTAAATCGTTCCTTTTGTGATTTTAGGTACTTTGGGAGAGAAATATGGAAAAGGAAGCAATTCGGACGTTTTTGGAGCATAAAAGTGAAGAAAACGCCAAAGTCTTAATTTTCCTTGCTGGGAACAGTAGGTGACGGCGTCAAGAGTAACATCCTGACGGCGTCAAGAGCAATTTCCATGACGATCCAGAACAGATTTGACGGCGTCACAAGGAAGGGCGTCAAGAGGAAAATACATGACGGCCTGGAAATGATTAACACATGACGGCATCAGAAGTGGATCAAGGCAGTCCGAGAATTATTTTGGCGGCGAGGTGACGGCGTCACAAGGTTGGTCTTGACGCCGTCAGACCCCTTTTCCTATATATAGTTTTCTAATTTTCACATTAAAAAAAGAGAAGTTTTGGAGAAACCCTAAGTAGGAACTTGGTGTGAATTTTACAGGTTTTTCAAGGGTTCCAAGCCCTTGATACCTTTCATGTGTAATTGAGATAAGTGTTCTTTTAATTCAATCAATATGTCTATGTGTTGGTTATCTATATCTTGTTCTTGTCTTAATTCCATCATGCTAGGCTAGATCTATCTTGTGTTTGCTTGGATCTAATGAAACCTAGATGTTAATTATGTGTTGATTACTTGTTTATACTTGTCTTGGATGAATGATTTATATGTTAGGCTTAAGAAAACTGGCAGATCTCCAATTGGTAACATGCTTGAACGTCTTAAGAAACATGAACCGACGCGCACTAGGTCTTTATTGGTTGTATTTAATGCATGAGCCACTGTTTACAATCCCTATAGTTGTGCTGGGCATGGTATAGGAGGAGATAAGAGCTCATAGAATTGGGGAGTTAAGTGTGCCACCCCATGAATGGTATTAAGGAATACGATCCGTCATCCATGCAATTATAACAAGTAATTAACGTGTAAAAGATGTCTAGGGAGTAGTGAAATCTAAGTAAACACATTTTCTCCACTTATTGCTTACAACCTTAGTATAATTTAGTTTATTTTCATTTTTAGTATTTTATTTTGATTGCATCTTTAGTATTGGGTTAGTTGATTAGCAACTAATTCCGCCCAAATCCTTCATACCCGAGATTTTTAATTGCTTTCATAAAATATAAAAATACAAAAATAATCATCCCTCACCTTTAGAACTAGTATTTAGGTTTTCTAATCCTAGCGACACTATTCCTAAGCTGAACGATCAATCCCCCGGTACTTGTCACTATACTATACTACAACGATCAGGTACACTGCCTGGTGGGGGTTGTAAGCTTCTCAAGATCCCTTGAGAGGTAAAGCCTGGTGCGATTTCCACTCATCAGCATGGTCATAGAAGACTCTGATATTCATTTGGGGACCGTTTTAAACTATTTTAAGGGCTTACTTCCGCACTACTTTTAACAATGTAAATTCAACATTTTTGATTAAACTATTTTATTCTAAATGATTGAAGTGAAAACTACTTTTGTACTTGTGTTGAGATACCAATTGAGTTGCACCCTAGCAACATGTATGCTTCCGCTGGACCCGATTCTGGGGGTGTGACACCATATGTGCATTAGATCTGCATAATAGGTATTCTTTAACGTATATCTTAGTTTATATTATTTTATCGGATTATTATATAGTTATTCCTGCTCCCCACTACTCTACCTTTACCCAACCCGAATTACATACGGAGAATGTTCTTCCCTCTCTGAATGATTCGGATCTTAGTTTTAAAAATCTTTTTCCTAATTCCCCGGAGAGCCCTAGGAATAGTATAGATACACCGTCACCCTTAGGTTTTACACCTTTCGTAGATGACCTGCACTTAAAACGTATAAGAGAATTCTATGCTAAGGCATCACCTATTACTCCCCCAAACACTATTTTACACCCACTATTTCCCTCCCCTAGATTTAAACCACATGGGTTCTTTCTTCCTAGAGAACCATATATACCTAGGAAACCTATCCCTGCCTGTATCCCTAGATATGAACCTAGACAACCCTATAACTTAGCACCCACACCTTACTTAGTAAACCCTCACACTTCATCTTGGAAATCTGAATTAGGAGAAAATTCCACTAGGACAACTTTAGAAAATCAGGTAGAAGATATTTTAAATAACTTAGATGAAATATTCCTTGACCTTATTGAGAAGATAGAAGAAGGTCATGATAATAACCTAGGCACCCAACCTAATTATAGTAGTTTAAGAAACACCCTAAAATAATCCCATTTTAAGATAGCTAAATTACAGAAAAATCAAATGAGACACCACCATAAGATAGCCTTTGCCCCTTTAGGATTTGTACCATAGAAAAGATGATTGATGATGATGAGGAATGTCATCAATCAAATCTAGGAAATATTACAAACCTAAACCCTTAGATTTAAGAAAACCTCGGAAGAAATCCCTAAGTAGTATGCCTTTTATAACTTTAGGAGTTTTGCCTTAGAATAATGCCTATAGGATATGTAAGATAGGAAATCAATAATATAAGTTATGCGTTAGATACCTCTGATGAGTGTGTAAATACTCATCATTTTTACCTTTTCTGAGCTGCCAAAACATCTAAAAACACTCAATATTGAATCAAAATAGTGAAAATATCCCAGGAAAGTGTTTTACATGTTTCAAATGCAAAATAATCAAAAACAGATGAAAAACGCACAAAGTTTACAAAATTGGCAGTTTCAGTCCCTCATCTTTCAAAGGTTGTCAAATCTAGTCCCTAGTTGTTCTAAAAACTTGAAAAAGTCACCAAAGGTCCTTTTAAATCAAAAAGTTACACAATTAGTCCTTTGGTGCAAAGTTTCACAAAATGTCAAGTTTAGTCCCTGAACTTTGAAAATTGTCAAAAATGGTCCCTGGGATATTAAAAACTTTGAGAAAAACAAATTTTGTCCTTGCACTAACCTTTTATGGCAGGATTGGTCCTTGGTGGAAAAGTTTGGTGAAATTACATAATTGGTCCCTGAAGTTTGAAAGTTTGGCAGTTTTAGTCCCTGGTGAAATTAAAATGGAAAAATCATACCAGGACCTCATACTATTCATAACTTGGCAAAACACACCCTTGTGAACACTTTGGAAGAATGCCAAGTTCACCCCCCCCCCCAACTTTCGATAAATTGCAAAAAAGGTCCTTGTGAAATCTAAAAACCAAACCGGATCCCTTAGTATTATCATAAGCCAAAAACCATAGTCCAATCTACACAAAAAAGCCCACCCTTTTGTTTTATCTTTGGCCCAAGACAAATCCAGCCCACACACCTCATAGTAATATAACCGGGGTCAAAACATTGACCTTGGTCAAACCGGTCAAACTCCACCCCTTTCTCCTTCCCTCCCCCACATCCCAACTTGCAGGTCACCTCACCCCATCACCTCAGCCCACCATCTTATCCCACCGCCCAAACCAATCACCCTCACCATATATACCTAACCCCCTCCACATTTAATGCACCACCCCCCCCCCTTGTCTGATTTTCAGATCAAATTGCAAAAAAATCATTTTGGCGCCAAAACATAATCAAGAGCCAGGATCACTTTTTCTCACAATTGATGGTTGGGATTTAATCAGAAGGTCAAGTGGAAGCTAGTGGACCATCTTATCTCACAGCAGAGGCACTCAAGAAGAAGAAGCCCTAGTTTTAGGAAATTAGTATAAATTAGAAGCTCATGTAAGCCATAAAGGGCATCCCTTTCTTTTTCTTGTATTCTTAGTTAAATTAAAAGTAATTCTCAGTGTACTCTTAAGTTTCCAAGTTAATGCAAGTATTGTTCAAGTTTTATGAAATTCGTATTTTAGTTAAAAATTTTAATTCCTTGTTATTTGTTTCACAAGCAACATATTTAGTCTCAGTTTGAATCTTTAAACTTGTTAAAGTTAATTTGAATCAAAAGAAAGTAAAACTCAGAAAAAGAAAAAAAAAAAAAAAAAAGGAAAATACAAAGATAAATCAAAAAAAAAAGTAGCAGAAGAAGATGGAAGCAGAGGAAGCAAGGAATGGAATGGGGTATTAGTGAGTCTGTGGAGACTCTATAGGTGGTTCTAGTTCTTGTACTGCTTGGCTTGGATGGCATGAAGTAAGCCACAATTTTGATTTTTCATAATTTTTATAATCTCAGCTTATTAACTGTTCTTGTATGCTTAATTATGTGTATTAGATCTCATTAGGTTACTTTCAATCTGTTTCTAGAGTTTAATCAGTAAATTGCTTTGAAAAACCAAAACTAGTCCACATATAGGGGTGTTTGGTTTAGTGGATTGTTGAGGTATTCAGTGATCATTGTGCCTTGATAGTTGTCCCTTTAGTTTGCATTATGTATAATTAGGTTTGAATAAACATAAAACTAGCACTTATAATAGAGAAAGTCAAAAATCCATAGTAATCACTCCCACAGTCAACTGTGTGGAAATTTTAGACCTATAAACCCAAGGATCTTAGTGTGAGTTGGAGTTTCAAGCTAATTTGGTGTCACTTAGGCTTATAACACATTTCTCAGCTTATAGGATTGGACCAAAGTTCACCAAAGTCAACTCTTCATCAAAAGATAAAAAGTCAAAGTTACTTGTCTCAGTTTTTTGCAAAAATGGTGTGATTTGTTTTGATTTTTGAGTAAGGAATTAGGCCTTGTAATTTCTAGGATTAGTAACCCCCCACCTCAACTTTAGTTTCCCATAGTTTTGATATTTTTGGGATTTTTCTGCTAGGCCCCACACAACCCCAAAGTAGGTTGCAGGGCTGGGAGTTGCCCTGCATCAGCAGACCACACACCCAAACCACCAACTTTGGTGGTGGTTCTTGACCACATCAGTGGGACCCATTGCCTCCTTTTGGTTTCTTCCAACCCCCCTCCTACCAGGGATCATATTTTGACTAATGGTTTAACCTAGGAACAAGTGGACCCCACGTGGAATCAGCTCAAAAGATTGTCCCATTTTTGTGTTAGGTTTTAATTTGCAAAGTGCTTATTTCCATCTTAACAGCTTATCTGTGCTCATTGCTTGTTTTTTCTAGCTTATTCAAGTCACTTTAGCTTATTTGTACCTAGTTTCATCATTGTGGACCCCACATTTAGTCATTTGTGCTTATTTTGCTTCTTGGTCAATAAAAGTCAAACTGTCTAAGTAAAGGGGATGCAGAAAAAAGTTGTTTCACAAAAGTTACTTATTTTAATCATATATTTAGCTGTCAAAAAGAAAAACTCCAAAAAACCAAACATAAAAATAGTGATAGCTTCTATTTAATAGAAACTATCTTTTTCATTTTTCATTTCAGCTTATTTTAAGCACTTTTCCATTTTTATAATTTTCTTAATTTCCTAGTACCTTTAAGTATTTAAAATAATTTTCTTAGATTTTTCCTAATCTGTTTACTATTTATTAGATTTAAAAGTAGTTTAATTAATTAAATAGGTAATATTAGTTATTAATTAGTTTTCTTAAAATTTTAGTAACAACAGTAGGTTTTTATAATTTTTCTAAGTGTTATAAATTAGTTAAGACTTTAGAAAATATATTTTTAGTTTCTACTGTTCATTTTCCATTTTTCTTATTTTAATTATTTAAATTAGATTTAAATCAATTAAAAGGTAATTAATTAGTGAAATAGCCTAAAATATAATTTTTAGAAGTTTTTATAATTTTGTAGGATTCCTGTGATGGTTAAATAGTTTTACAAATTTTTCCATAATTTTCTAAGTTAATTTAGTATTATTTGTAATGTAAATTAGTTTAATTAGTTTAATTAAGTTAATTAGTTTTTAATTAATAAAAAACTCATAAAAAGACAAAAATATTTATTTTTATTTTTTGTACTTTCTTCAAGTTCAATTTAAGGTTTAGAAATTATTTTTGCAAGTTTTTAGTTTAATTTGTAATCTTTATAATTTTTAGTTAATTAAAATTAGGTTTTAATTAGATTTTAAATAGTTTTATTAATTAAATAATATTTAAATATTAAAATAATCATTTTTATAATTTCATTTTCATTTTAAATTTCTTTTTAATTTTAAGTTTTCAAAAGTTTCACTTGCACTCCCTGTAGTTTGTAATTTATCAAAACCCACTTTTCTGTCTGTTACGTGATTCCAATTTGTGAATTTGTGCATATATCTATATATCTGTTATTTGTGAATATTATCTCATTGTACAAATACCAAAATATCAGTAGCAAAATCAATTCCATATCATCTTCGCTACTGTCCTCAGTGTCACTTATTCCCATAAACGATTTCCAAAAGCATCATTTCAATCTCGCTGGGACTTAACGACCCGGGGACACACTATACTATCCATGGAGAATTGGAACGAGGCTGTCTTTGACTTATTGACCTTGGTCAATAATATCTGACTGCTTTTACACCAATCAAAATTTTGGCGCCGCTGCCGGGGAGGTTGTTGCGTGTTTTAAAAAATCGTTTTAAGTTTAGAGGTTTTCAAAACCCTCCCTGTACAAATTTCACACAAATTTGTAAAAAGTTTTTGTAAAAATAAAAATCATATCAAAAAAAAGTTCATTAACACTTTTCCTAAAGTGTTAACAACACCAAAAAAAATCAAAAACAACAAAACAAACAGTGAAGTTAAATTACTTCGTTTTCTTTAAGATTACAACCTGAAACAGTTGGTTTAAGGTAAGTTCTGGCATTAAATTGCGAACTGAAGAGGAAACCTATTTACTTCCTCCCGCCAGCCTGCGAGTAATCTTAAAAGAACGATTTCGGTTAACGAATCAGTTCCAAAAATATTTCCCAAAGTTTTCTGCACACACACCCATAAGCCTAAAACAGTTTTTCAAATTAATAAATACATAAAATCTTACCACCGCAAACCAAGGCTGAACACCTACCAACTGGGGGTGTGGACATAATAAGTTCCCAAACTAAAGATTAAAACTTGCCTTTATATCCCTGTGAGTGGTGTACCTTTTTTAAAGAAGCCATTCACTTGTGATAATTGGTTTAAGTTCACTGTGGTTTTGCCTCGATCTTGTTTTGAAAAATTATTTTTAGTGCATGCGCACTCGGTCACAAACAAAACGTAAACATCAGAAAAACGTACCTGATGCGTAGGAATCGCACCTTGCTTTACCTCTCGAGGGATCTCGCGAGGCTTACAACCCCCACCAGGCAGTGTACCTGATCGTTGTAGTATAGTATAGTGACAAGTACCGGGGGATTGATCGTTCAGCTTAGGAATAGTGTCGCTAGGATTAGAAAGCCTAATTAATAGTTCTAGAGATGGAAGATGATTATTTTTGTGTTTTTATATTTTATGAAAGCAAGTAAAATCTCGGGTTTTGAAGGAGTGGGCGGAATTAGTTGCTAATCAACTAACCCAAAAACTACTTTATAACTAATTAACTAATGAAAATGAACTTAAACTAACATTAAACTAAGGTTGTGAGCAGTGGTTGGAGAAATTGTGTTTACTTAGACTTCATTACTCCCTAGATATCTTTTACATGTTAATTACTTGTTACACTTGTATGAATGACGGGTTGTATTCCTTAATACCATTCGTGGAGTGGCATACATAACTCCCCAACTCTATGAGCTCTTATCTCCTCCTACACCATGACCCAGCACAACTATAGGGATTGTAAACAGTGGCTCATGCATTAAATACAACCAATAAAGACCTAGTACGCCTCGGTTCATGTTTCTTAAGACGTTCAAGCATGTTACCATTTGGAGATCTGCCAGTTTTCTTAAGCCTAACATATAATATCATTCATTCAAAACAAGAATAGACAAGTAATCAACACATAATCAACATCTAGGTTTCATTAGATCTAAGCAAACACAAAGGAAATTTAGCCTAGCATAGTAGAATTAAGATAAGAACAAAAGATAGACAACCAACACATAGACATATTGATTGAATTAAGAGTATACTTATCTCAATTACAATGCAAGGTCTCAAGGGTTTGGAACCCTTGAAAAACCTGTAAAAGAGGCACCAAAATCGTCTTTAGGGTTTCACCAAAACTTCTCCCTTTTTAATGAAAAAACTAGAAAACTATATATAGGAAAATCGTCCTGACGGCGTCAAGAGTAAAATCTGACGCCGTCAACTCGCCGCCATATACTTCCTCGGACGCCCTAGATCCAATCGTGACGGCCTATGTGACGCCGTCACCACCCTCGGTAAATTAATCTTGGTCATTTTGACGCCGTCATCTCTTCATCTGACGCCTTCACAACCTTCGGTAAAATATTCATCCTTTCTGACGCCGTCAAGAGTAAATTCTTGACGCCGTCACCTTGTAATTCCAGCTTGGATTTGGTACTTTGTTGTTTTCTTCACTTTATGCTCCAAAAACATCCAAAATAGTCTCTTTTCCAGAATTCACTCTCCAAACACCTAAAATCACAAAAGGAACGATTTAGGGCAATATTTGATCAAATAAATTCGGATTCGGGCTTAAATGACCCCCTAAAAACGGATCATTTTTCGCCTCATCATATACCCTTACACTTGAGATTTGCTTGTCCTCAAGCAAATGAGCTTTTATTCTACTCAAAAGACAAGTTAGGGGTCATTTAACACTAATATAAAAGTAATTACAACAAATAATCGTTCCACTAAAGACCAATAGACAAGCACGGAGGTCATACACAAGCACCTCACAAATAGTGTTTAGATACTCACATCTCTCGGGTGTAATAAAGTAATATAACATTATGGAAATGGAAGATATCTCTCACTACCTGTCATAGCAAAATAGATTACCATAGGCTTGGGAAAGGATCAAACCTCCACCACATGGCGTAAGCACCTAGGATAAACTATCAAAGAGGTCTTTTTAAAGGGTTATAACGTTAGGTGTAGGGATATGAATTACACGGTTTTGTTGGATAAAGGGGATTTTACTGGTGGCGAGTTAACAATCTTAGTTAATTACATGTACAAGATGGCGTTGCTAAGCCAAGACTAGACTCGACTTAAGCTAATAAATGAAAAATAACTAAAAACATAAAATGAACATAGAATGAAAACGGGGTGGTAGTCCGTATGTTTTTTTTTTTTCTCTTTCTTTTCTATTTTTTTTTTTTCTTGATTTTTATTTTTTTTTCGATTTTTTTTTTTTTTTTTTTTTTTTTTTTTTTTTTTGCATACACTCTTACCCTACCATCCAAAATAATACATCATAAGGGTTTGAGCACTCCCCTTACACTTGAATCTTTACATACTTTACATTAAACTATTCTAATGACTCGAATTAAGAAAATCAAAACACTTGGAGCACTTTTAAGATTAACGTACATATGGGGGTAATAAGTGTTGTTCTTCCCCATTACTCCATAAAATAAGTACTTACCCATGAGTCCCAATCGTCCCAAAACAATATGTACAAGGATATGACTCGACTTAGCAACCATGTAATCAATTAGAAAGTTAACTTAGGGTTTAACAAATAACAATAATGCACTAAAAATGAGCGCATACACGGAAGGGTAAGGCGATTTGGGTGTACATTTAAGTGGGATGTAACAAATTCTTCCTTTAAGTAAAATGCTTAAAGTTAGAAACGAAAAGATAGGCTCGGAGGGGTGTACTAGGGGTATCGTGTACTAAAAATGAGTACAACGCTAAGGGTGTGGGAAAAATTAGTTGACTTAACTAGCCAAGTAATATGACTTAAATGGTCAAGTAATTGTAATACGGGTTTAACACAAGGGTGATCCTAATGCCTCTTATCACGTAGTAAATCCTACCACACGAATGTAGTCTCACTAGCGGTCTCGGGATGCATCACTAACGCAAGTTCTAGAATCTAAATGCTACCGGTACACTCATAAGCACCAATAATAAATGCTTTTCCTATCAAAACTAAAGGCGAACCTCACATTTTTGGGTGGAAAATTTTTCTGAATATACGGTTATGTGCTAGTCATACAACCTCCTATCCATGAGACGCTTGCTATGGCTAAAGTTTCACTCCTAAATGTTGTAAAAAATTTTAAATTTGGCGCTAAAATTGCACTAACAAGTATTTCTCATAGTTTTATTACTCATCTACTATCAAACAAAACAAACTCAAGCGAAAGTGCATATGTAAGGTATCATCTTTTTACCCTCCCCTTACACTTAAGATGAACATTGTCCCCAATGTTCAAGTAAAGAATGTAAAAGTTAAAAGTAAAGAGAATGAATTCAAATACTCCCCTGATTCGCTCGGTATGGATTTTAGGTTGGCCAGGTTAAATCTTCCTCCAAGAAAACGAACAATCAAAGCTTCCCTTCCAGAATATAAATCATCTTCTTGTCTCAAATAACCTGTAAATCCTGACAAAAGTAGACAAGGCAACCTCGCGTAAAATCGGCGGCATCCTATATAAGTTACTAAATCCTAGAAAACAAAGTAAGATATAATGCTTGTGGAATGAAGTTTGCAGATTTCCTGGAGATTATAAAACTTAATAATTCACAAAAACTATAAGACTCCGTTAGAAAAACAAAACTGGTAAAATTTCCAGATTTTTGACTCCTGACGCCGTCAACAGCAATTGCCTGACGCCGTCAGAATGAACCTGCAGAAATCTTTATGTTAAGTTTCCGGAAAATTTCTGGAAAAACTTTGTCCTACTTCCTGGAAAATCCTGCAAAACTACATTATGACTCAATACAAGCATTTGACTCTAACAATACGAATACACATGTTCATTAAATATTGTGGAGAATCATGATCGGTTGTTTCTTAAAAAACATATTTGGGGTTTCCCCTTACACTTATCTTTTGCAAAAATACCTTTAGGTTGAAGTTAAGACTAGGCTAAACAACATAATAAAGTATTTCACATTTTAATTGAGAAACATGATCAACCAACAATAAAAATAAAACATGCATACGGAAGCAAATAACAATCAAACAATTAAAATCACACAAAACATGGGTTGCCTCCCAAGAAGCGCTTTTCTTTATTTACGAGTCTTGTAGCTAGACTCAAAGTCGTGGGTTAACGCGTATCGCTTATGCTCACGTAACCAAGTGTGAGCCATCTAATAGTCGCCTCATCTTTCTTGTATTCGTCTCCTAACTCTAAGCACCCGCGATAATATCTTTTATTCTTTTCATATGTGTACTTAAGTCCCTTCCTCTTATCATTCTCACTTAGCATTTCCATAGGCGGATACCTACTACACTTTTCCATGGAGAAATCCTTGAACCTAGGGTGTGTGCGGGGCATTTGATAGACAAATTCTTCATCCCCATCCGAGAATGTAATTAACCCTTCTATGAGTTTTTCATCGAGGTTGGTCAATCGTTTGAAAGATCTTCCAAACACAACTTGGGTCAATTTATCATCAATAAATTCTCCTAGATTCTCCATAACCATGAATTCAACAAGATAAACCAAACTTCCTACAAACACATGTAATGGTATTGCCATAGCCACAATGTTTTCTCCTTTATATTCTAACTCATCTACCATGATTTTATTGTATTCATTACGTGAGATTATATTCATGGGAAGAGATGAGTTGAGATAGGCGTTAAAGCTCTTAAATCCAATCTTACAAGGGAATTGCATGTTAAATGAACCATCGCACTCAATCCTAGTTCTAGGGTCCACATACCTAAGAGGGTTTATTTCCTCTTCCATTCTATCCTCATTGACTACGTCACCATCATCGAGATCTTCATCGGAGTCTGAATAGTAAAAAGGACTAGCCCTACGGTCATCATCATGATCAGACTCTTCTAGTTCAGAATTATTGTCAAAGTGGTGGTTGGGTGAGAGGTTAGGTGGGTTCTCATTTTCTGCTAAAGGAAGTGGGGCGGGCAATTGGAACATCCTACGACGAAAAACACGAATAACAGGAATCAGCCGATCAATGTTATTGTGATCCATCAAAATAGTTTGCGAACAAAGACACGAAGAATTACGAACAAAAGCACGAAGAAATAAGATAGACTAAAGAAGACCTAAAAATAAAAATAAAATCTTACTAGAAAGGAATCTAGCAAGTAGACCTAATAAAAAGAAATTCTAACCTAGACAATAACTATTCCCCGGCAGCGGCGCCAAAAACTTGATGCGTAGGAATCGCACCTTGCTTTACCTCTCGAGGGATCTCGCGAGGCTTACAACCCCCACCAGGCAGTGTACCTGATCGTTGTAGTATAGTATAGTGACAAGTACCGGGGGATTGATCGTTCAGCTTAGGAATAGTGTCGCTAGGATTAGAAAGCCTAATTAATAGTTCTAGAGATGGAAGATGATTATTTTTGTGTTTTTATATTTTATGAAAGCAAGTAAAATCTCGGGTTTTGAAGGAGTGGGCGGAATTAGTTGCTAATCAACTAACCCAAAAACTACTTTATAACTAATTAACTAATGAAAATGAACTTAAACTAACATTAAACTAAGGTTGTGAGCAGTGGTTGGAGAAATTGTGTTTACTTAGACTTCATTACTCCCTAGATATCTTTTACATGTTAATTACTTGTTACACTTGTATGAATGACGGGTTGTATTCCTTAATACCATTCGTGGAGTGGCATACATAACTCCCCAACTCTATGAGCTCTTATCTCCTCCTACACCATGACCCAGCACAACTATAGGGATTGTAAACAGTGGCTCATGCATTAAATACAACCAATAAAGACCTAGTACGCCTCGGTTCATGTTTCTTAAGACGTTCAAGCATGTTACCATTTGGAGATCTGCCAGTTTTCTTAAGCCTAACATATAATATCATTCATTCAAAACAAGAATAGACAAGTAATCAACACATAATCAACATCTAGGTTTCATTAGATCTAAGCAAACACAAAGGAAATTTAGCCTAGCATAGTAGAATTAAGATAAGAACAAAAGATAGACAACCAACACATAGACATATTGATTGAATTAAGAGTATACTTATCTCAATTACAATGCAAGGTCTCAAGGGTTTGGAACCCTTGAAAAACCTGTAAAAGAGGCACCAAAATCGTCTTTAGGGTTTCACCAAAACTTCTCCCTTTTTAATGAAAAAACTAGAAAACTATATATAGGAAAATCGTCCTGACGGCGTCAAGAGTAAAATCTGACGCCGTCAACTCGCCGCCATATACTTCCTCGGACGCCCTAGATCCAATCGTGACGGCCTATGTGACGCCGTCACCACCCTCGGTAAATTAATCTTGGTCATTTTGACGCCGTCATCTCTTCATCTGACGCCTTCACAACCTTCGGTAAAATATTCATCCTTTCTGACGCCGTCAAGAGTAAATTCTTGACGCCGTCACCTTGTAATTCCAGCTTGGATTTGGTACTTTGTTGTTTTCTTCACTTTATGCTCCAAAAACATCCAAAATAGTCTCTTTTCCAGAATTCACTCTCCAAACACCTAAAATCACAAAAGGAACGATTTAGGGCAATATTTGATCAAATAAATTCGGATTCGGGCTTAAATGACCCCCTAAAAACGGATCATTTTTCGCCTCATCAGTACCCGAGCTACATTCTGTTACAGAAGAACCAAAAACCGAAATTGCCGATGGGCCACCACCACCATTACCACCCCCTGACCCTCCCAGGGATGAGCCAGCTCCCGATCTCCGAACGATGGAGGAGTTGTGCCAGCCTACCATGCAAGGGCGGGGTGGGCCTATTGCACCACTCACTATTGAGGCTACGGACTTTGGCCTCAAGCACCACATGATCCAACAAGTCCAGAATTCGTGTCAATTTCACGGATTACCGGGTGACGATGCTAACAAGCATCTTGATAAATACCTCACGGTCACCCAAAGCATGAAACAGCATGGTGTCACCGATGATGCCCTCCGACTGTATCTCTTCCCCTATTCTCTAACTCATCATGCCACTGCATGGTTTGACCGACTCCCAAAGAATTCTATTCATACCTTTGATGAAATGGTAACCAAGTTTTTAGCAAAATATTTTCCACCTTCCATGGTTACCAAGTTACGAAATGATATCAGCAACTTCCGGCAACGTCCCGATGAGTCTCTTTTTGAGGCTTGGGAACGTTATAAGCTAGCTATTGATCTGTGCCCTAACCACAATATGTTGCAAGTTACCATCATAGATACCTTCTATAATGGTCTGACATTGAGGCACCGGGATATTCTCAATGTTGCTGCTGGTGGGACCTTTATGAAAAGGCGTCCCGAAGAGTGCTATGACTTGATTGAGAACATGACTGCCCACCATAACTTTTGGGATTCCTCTGCGGAGAGGGATGAGTCATGTCATTCAGTTACTCCTTCATCATCATCTCCTGAAATAATTGCTCTTACCAAAAAGATGGATGATATTTCTACGGCTGTGATAAGAATGAACCAAACGATGCAAAATCAGGTTCAAAATCAACAAGTGAAATCTGTGGCCCGAAGTTGTGAAACTTGTGTGGGCCCACATCTTTATCCCGAGTGTCCAGCTACTGCTGGTTTTCCTCAAGAGAACATTTATGCTGCTCACGGTTCCTACAACATGGGGGGTAATTCTTACCAACCACAAGGAGACCGAAATCTCTTAAGCTATCGTTCCAACAATTTTCTCGGACCTCCCGGTTTTAACCAAAATCAAAATCGTAACTCGAATCAGAATTTTAACCAAGGTCAAAACTCGAATTTCCAAAACCCGAACCAAAATCAAGGCCAGTTTAATCAAAACAATTTTCAAAATGGCAATCAAAATCAAGGTTTTCAAGGAAATTTTCAAAGAAACCAAAATCAAGGGAATTACAATCAGGGTAATTTCAATCAGAGAAACAATTTTCAGGGTAACAACAATCAAAATCAAGGGAATTTTCAAAACAACCGTGTTCAAAATCCTCCTCAAAACGTTGTTCCACCCTCGTCTTCCTCCGATGAAGTGCTAAAACAATTCATGAAAGCACAAGAGGAAAGAATCGGTTATTGATTAGCAAGATCTCTGAGCTTCAGAAGTCTTTAAATGATCGACCCTCGGGCCCGGGTACACTACCGAGCAACACGATCGCTAACCCGAGGGGCGATGTCAAAGCGATCACTACCCGAAGTGGGGTATCATACAATGGACCCTCGATTCCCTCTACCTCTTCTTCTCCTCCTACTAAGGTAGCGGAACGTGAACCTGAGGTTACTACGGACACGGTACTTCCTACTAATAACGGAGGTACCAACAACGTCCACCCTCAAGTTGTCCCGGTCCCGGCTCGTAAGCCGAAAGTTGTATTTGATCCTCCTGTGAGTTCTGATGAAATTCCAAAGAATGATCCTAAGCCTTCAATTCCATATCCTTCACGTATGAATGATCAAAAGAACCGAGAAAAAGCTAACCATCAGATGGAAAAATTTTATCAAATTTTCCAAGAATTACACTTTGATATTATCTTCGCGGATGCTCTTCTTCTCATGCCTAAGTTTGCTTCGACAATCAAAAATCTGATAAGCAACAAAGAAAAACTCTGTGAAATGGCAAAAACTCCACTTAATGAGCATTTCTCAGCAGTGCCCTTGAAAAAGCTTCCCGAAAAGCTTGGAGATCCCGGGAAATTTCTCATTCCTTGTATTTTCCCGGGGATGGTTGAATGCTTTGCCTTGGCCGATCTTGGTGCAAGCATTAACCTGATGCCTTACACAGTCTGGAAAAGACTCTCTCTTCCTGCTCTCACTCCTACCTGCATGACTCTCAAGCTTGCAGACCGAACTATATCCCGTCCTCTCGGCATTGCCGAAGATATCTTCGTGAAAGTAGGAAAGTTCCATTTTCCGGCAGATTTCGTGATTGTTGATTTCGATGCTGACCCAAGATTTCCTCTCATTCTCGGGAGGGGGTTCTTAAGAACGGGTCGTGCTTTAATCGATGTATTCGAAGAAGAAATCACTCTACGTGTTGGTGGCGAAGCCATCACATTCAATCTTGATCAGACTTCAAGATACTCCTCCAACTATGACGCTGAAACGGTTAACCGAATTGACATCATCGATGTTGCGTCTGAGGAGTAGTCTCAAGAAGTCCTTGGTTTCTCATCCAGTGGCAGTACCACTCCTTCTACTGATCCTATCATTTCCGACTCTTCCCCTTCCCTCACTCCGTTTGAGGGAAGTGGCTTCCTTCTGGAAGAAGTCGAGGCCTTCCTTGCTCAGGATAGCTCAATCCCACATGGGGTTGATGAAAACTATCTTGACCCGGAGGGGGACATTCTTCTTCTTAAAAGATTGTTAAATGACGATCCTTCACCCTCTCCGTCTCCAAAAATACTTCATAAAGCGGAAGTCAAAAATGTTGAAATCCCAAAATCCACGAAGTTATCAAACAAGAGAGAAGGGTAAATCCCAAAATCCACGAAGTTATCAAACAAGAGGTTCTTAAACTTCTTGATGCGGGATTGATTTACCATATATCTGACAGTCCTTGGGTTAGCCCAATTCATTGTGTTCCTAAAAAGGGGGGCATTACCGTTGTCACCAACGAGGATAACGAGTTGATTCCGACTCGTTTGGTCACGGGTTGGCAAGTATGTATTGACTATCGTAAATTTAATGAAGCCACCCTTAAAGACTATTTTCCTCTCCCTTTTATGGATCAGATGCTCGAAAGACTTGCGGGGAATGAATACTACTGCTTCCTCGATGGTTTTTCGGGTTACTTCCAAATCCCCATTGATCCCAAGGATCAAGAGAAGACTACCTTCACATGCCCCTACGGAACTTTTGCTTACAGACGTATGCCTTTCGGCTTATGTAATGCACCAGGCACGTCCAGAGGTGCATGATGTCTATCTTTTCCGACATGATCGGGAAAACTATGGAGGTATTCATGGATGACTTTTCAGTCATCGGGGATTCATTCCAGTCTTGTCTCTCCCACTTGGAACAAATGCTTAAACGTTGTAAAGAAACGAATTTGAGTCTCAACTGGGAGAAGAGCCACTTTATGGTCAAGGAGGGCATTGTCCTCGGCCATAAAATTTCAAAGAACGGGATTGAGGTTGACAGAGCCAAAATTGATGTCATCGCTAAATTACCTCATCCCACCACCGTTAAAGGTGTTAGGAGCTTTTTGGGTCATGTCGGATTCTACCGTAGGTTTATCCAAGATTTTTCTAAGATTGCCCGGCCTATGACCCATCTCCTCGAGAAGGATGCTCCTTTCATCTTCTCTCCTGAGTGCATCGAAGCTTTTGAAACATTAAAGAAAAAGCTTACCGAGACACCGATTCTTGTTGCCCCCGATTGGGATCGACCTTTTGAGCTTATGTGCGATGCTAGTGATTTTGCCATAGGTGCGGTCTTGGGGCAACGTAAAGCAAAATACTTTCAGCCTATACACTACGCAAGCAAAACTATGACCGAGGCACAAAGTCATTACACCACCACTGAAAAAGAACTCCTAGCTGTGGTGTATGCCTTTGAAAAATTCCGGTCATACTTAATCTTGACTAAATGCGTAGTGTATACGGATCACTCGGCTTTGAAGTACCTATTTGCAAAGCAAGATGCAAAGCTGAGGCTTCTCCGTTGGGTTCTCCTCCTCCAAGAATTTGATATCATTATCCGTGATAAAAAAGGAGCCGAGAACCTTGCTGCTGATCATCTATCACGATTAGGAAACCCTCATCAAGATGTGTCCGAGCAACAGGAAATAAATGAAACATTTCCTCTCGAGACACTCAGTGCGGTTACTTTTCGTGGTGACTCTACTACCCCATGGTTTGCCGACTTTGCAAATTACCATGCGGGTAACTTCATCGTGAAGGGGATGACATCCCAACAGAAGAAAAAGTTCTTTAAAGACGTTAAACATTACTTCTGGGACGACCCCTTTCTCTTCAAAATCTGTGCCGATCAAGTCATCAGGCGATGTGTATACGGACAGGAAGCCGCTGATATTCTCAAGGCTTGCCATGCTGGACCCACCGGGGGCCACCATAGTCCTAACTACATCGCCAAAAAGGTGTTTGATTCCGGTTTCTATTGACCCACTATCTATAAGGATGCCCACGAGTTAGTCAAAGCTTGTGATGCTTGTCAGCGTCACGGGAATATTTCACAAAAGAACGAAATGCCACAAAATGCCATTCAAGTTTGTGAAATCTTTGACGTCTGGGGCATTGATTTTATGGGGCCATTCCCATCTTCTCTTGGAAACAAATACATTCTCGTGGCTGTTGACTACTTGTCAAAATGGGTTGAGGCTAAGGCCTTACCCACAAACGATGCCCGAGTTGTTGTGAAATTTTTGAAATCCCTCTTTGCTCGTTTTGGAACTCCACGTGCCATCATTAGTGATCGCGGTACTCACTTTTGCAATGATCAATTTGCAAAAGTCATGCTAAAGTACGGTGTTACTCATCGTCTTTCTACCGCGTATCACCCACAAACAAGTGGGCAGGTGGAGGTTTCAAACCGTGGTATTAAAAGGATTCTTGAGAGGACAGTAGGTGAAAACCATGCTTCCTGGTCGGATAAACTAGATGATGCACTCTGGGCCTTCCGTACAGCTTACAAAACACCCATCGGGTGTACTCCCTACAAGCTTGTATACGGGAAGGCGTGTCATTTACCGATCGAGCTCGAGCACAAAGCCTACTGGGCCTTGAAACATGCAAACTATGATCTTCATAAAGCGGGTGATCACCGTAAGGTTCAAATCAATGAATTAAACGAACTTCGTGATCAAGCCTACGAGAACTCTTTGATCTACAAAGAAAAGACAAAGAAGATTCACGACTCTAAGATTAAGAACCGCGTTTTCAACGTCGGTGACAGAGTCCTTTTTTTCAACTCAAGATTAAAGATCTTCTCGGGGAAATTAAAAACCCGATGGACTGGACCATTCACTGTTGCTAAAGTATATCCATACGGGACTGTTGAGTTATCTCAACCCGAAGGTCCCAACTTCAAAGTGAATGGTCATCGTTTGAAACATTATTTTGGAGAGGACATACCATCCATGGTTGTCCCGGATCTCCAAACTTTCCCCATGGACCAATGAATTCGGGGATCGAGTCAAGCTAGTGACTCGGTGAACAAAAATTAGCAACATATATGGGTTTTCACCCGTATTTCTGACTTCTTTCTACTTTCTACCACTCTAGTGTGGGGGAGTGGCCGTCCCCCACCTTTTGAAAATTAAATATGTATATAAGTTTCAGTTCAAAAAAAATGAAAATGAAAAAAAAATGTAAAAATGTTTATATGTACAGATAAATAAAGTGAAAAATAAAAATCAATATTTCCACAGTTAGTTTCGGATATTAGCTTTTTCCGTTCAGAGATTCGGCATAATAGCCGGGACTTGGAATATTGAGGACAATATTCAATTCTAGTGTGGGGGGAGGAAATTCTTACAAATTTTATCACAAAACTTTCTAAGTACCCCCATTTTTAGGCCTACAAAAAATTTTCACTTTATTTCAAAATTTTTGTGGTAATCAGTCCGCCAAAGTCTTAATGACAAATGGATTGGCTAGTCCAGGAGCAAACGGCTCTTGGTAAAGACATCTCAAACCCGTTGATGGCTTGCAATTTGCCAAAAATTGTATGGTTCCTTAACTCCCCATATCCTCAAAAGCAAATGAGTTGGCTAGCCCACAAGATTATGGCTTATGGTAAAGGCCGTGGAAAATCCATAATTGGTAATCAGCTCACCAAGATGTTGACTTAGTCCATCAAGATGCTGGCTAGTCCAGAAGCAAACGGCTTTTGGTAAAGACTAATCAAATCCGTTGACAGCTGGTGGTTTGCTCAAAATCACACGGTTATCAGGTGTGCCACAGTTCTTACACCTGGCTACTCCAGAAGTGATGGCTTTTGGTAAAGAGATTTTCAAATCCATCAAGTTTTTCTCAAAAGATTGCTAGGGACTAGCAATGTTTTAGTGTGGGGGATTGATGAGTGTGTAAATACTCATCATTTTTACCTTTTCTGAGCTGCCAAAACATCTAAAAACACTCAATATTGAATCAAAATAGTGAAAATATCCCAGGAAAGTGTTTTACATGTTTCAAATGCAAAATAATCAAAAACAGATGAAAAACGCACAAAGTTTGCAAAATTGGCAGTTTCAGTCCCTCATCTTTCAAAGGTTGTCAAATCTAGTCCCTAGTTGTTCTAAAAACTTGAAAAAGTCACCAAAG
The DNA here is from genome assembly GCA_030686995.1 of Artemisia argyi. Taxonomy (NCBI): domain Eukaryota; kingdom Viridiplantae; phylum Streptophyta; class Magnoliopsida; order Asterales; family Asteraceae; genus Artemisia; species Artemisia argyi. The sequence continues at coordinate 77,548,612 of CM060684.1, read as the reverse complement.
GTCCTTTTAAATCAAAAAGTTACACAATTAGTCCTTTGGTGCAAAGTTTCACAAAATGTCAAGTTTAGTCCCTGAACTTTGAAAATTGTCAAAAATGGTCCCTGGGATATTGAAAACTTTGAGAAAAACAAATTTTGTCCTTGCACTAATCTTTTATGGCAGGATTGGTCCTTGGTGGAAAAGTTTGGTGAAATTACACAATTGGTCCCTGAAGTTTAAAAGTTTGGCAGTTTTAGTCCCTGGTGAAATTAAAATGGAAAAATCATACCAGGACCTCATACTATTCATAACTTGGCAAAACACACCCTTGTGAACACTTTGGAAGAATGCCAAGTTCACCCCCCCAACTTTCGATAAATTGCAAAAAAGGTCCTTGTGAAATCTAAAAACCAAACCGGATCCCTTAGTATTATCATAAGCCAAAAACCATAGTCCAATCTACACAAAAAATCCCACCCTTTTGTTTTATCTTTCGCCCAAGACAAATCCAGCCTACACACCTCATAGTAATATAACCGGGGTCAAAACATTGACCTTGGTCAAACCGGTCAAACTCCACCCCTTTCTCCTTCCCTCCCCCACATCCCAACTTGCAGGTCACCTCACCCCATCACCTCAGCCCTCCATCTTATCCCACCGCCCAAACCAATCACCCTCACCATATATACCTAACCCCCTCCACATTTAATGCACCACCCCCCCCCCCTTGTCTGATTTTCAGATCAAATTGCAAAAAAATCATTTTGGCGCCAAAACATAATCAAGAGCCAGGATCACTTTTTCTCACAATTGATGGTTGGGATTTAATCAGAAGGTCAAGTGGAAGCTAGTGGACCATCTTATCTCACAGCAGAGGCACTCAAGAAGAAGAAGCCCTAGTTTTAGGAAATTAGTATAAATTAGAAGCTCATGTAAGCCATAAAAGGCATCCCTTTCTTTTTCTTGTATTCTTAGTTAAATTAAAAGTAATTCTCAGTGTACTCTTAAGTTTCCAAGTTAATGCAAGTATTGTTCAAGTTTTATGAAATTCGTATTTTAGTTAAAAATTTTAATTCCTTGTTATTTGTTTCACAAGCAACATATTTAGTCTCAGTTTGAATCTTTAAACTTGTTAAAGTTAATTTGAATCAAAAGAAAGTAAAACTCAGAAAAAGAAAAAAAAAGGAAAATACAAAGATAAATCAAAAAAAAAAGTAGCAGAAGAAGATGGAAGCAGAGGAAGCAAGGAATTGAATGGGGTATTAGTGAGTCTGTGGAGACTTTATAGGTGGTTCTTGTTCTTGTACTGCTTGGCTTGGATGGCATGAAGTAAGCCACAATTCTGATTTTTCATAATTTTTATAATCTCAGCTTATTAACTGTTCTTGTATGCTTAATTATGTGTATTAGATCTCATTAGGTTACTTTCAATCTGTTTCTAGAGTTTAATCAGTAAATTGCTTTGAAAAACCAAAACTAGTCCACATATAGGGGTGTTTGGTTTAGTGGATTGCTGAGGTATTCAGTGATCATTGTGCCTTGATAGTTGTCCCTTTAGTTTGCATTATGTATAATTAGGTTTGAATAAACATAAAACTAGCACTTATAGAGAAAGTCAAAAATCCATAGTAATCACTCCCACAGTCAACTGTGTGGAAATTTTAGACCTATAAACCCAAGGATCTTAGTGTGAGTTGGAGTTTCAAGCTAATTTGGTGTCACTTAGGCTTATAACACATTTCTCAGCTTATAGGATTGGACCAAAGTTCACCAAAGTCAACTCTTCATCAAAAGATAAAAAGTCAAAGTTACTTGTCTCAGTTTTTTGCAAAAAATGGTGTGATTTGTTTTGATTTTTGAGTAAGGAATTAGGCCTTGTAATTTCTAGGATTAGTAACCCCCCACCTCAACTTTAGTTTCCCATAGTTTTGATATTTTTGGGATTTTTCTGCTAGGCCCCACACAACCCCAAAGTAGGTTGCAGGGCTGGGAGTTGCCCTGCATCAGCAGACCACACACCCAAACCACCAACTTTGGTGGTGGTTCTTGACCACATCAGTGGGACCCATTGCCTCCTTTTGGTTTCTTCCAACCCCCCTCCTACCAGGGATCATATTTTGACTAATGGTTTAACCTAGGAACAAGTGGACCCCACGTGGAATCAGCTCAAAAGATTGTCCCATTTCTGTGTTAGGTTTTAATTTGCAAAGTGCTTATTTCCATCTTAACAGCTTATCTGTGCTCATTGCTTGTTTTTTCTAGCTTATTCAAGTCACTTTAGCTTATTTGTACCTAGTTTCATCATTGTGGACCCCACATTTAGTCATTTGTGCTTATTTTGCTTCTTGGTCAATAAAAGTCAAACTGTCTAAGTAAAGGGGGTGCACACTGCTTATTTTTAAGCTAAGAAAAAAGTTGTTTCACAAAAGTTACTTATTTTAATCATATATTTAGCTGTCAAAAAGAAAAACTCCAAAAAACCAAACAAAAAAATAGTGATAGCTTCTATTTAATAGAAACTATCTTTTTCATTTTTCATTTCAGCTTATTTATAAGCACTTTTCTATTTTTATAATTTTCTTAATTTCCTAGTACCTTTAAGTATTTAAAATAATTTTCTTAGATTTTTCCTAATCTGTTTACTATTTAATAGATTTAAAAGTAGTTTAATTAATTAAATAGGTATTATTAGTTATTAATTAGTTTTCTTAAAATTTTAGTAACAACAGTAGGTTTTTATAATTTTTCTAAGTGTTATAAATTAGTTAAGACTTTTAGAAAATATATTTTTAGTTTCTACTGTTCATTTTCCATTTTTCTTATTTTAATTATTTAAATTATATTTAAATCAATTAAAAGGTAATTAATTAGTGAAATAGCCTAAAATATAATTTTTAGAAGTTTTTATAATTTTGTAGGATTCCTGTGATGGTTAAATAGTTTTATAAATTTTTCCATAATTTTCTAAGTTAATTTAGTATTATTTGTAATTTAAATTAGTTTAATTAGTTTAATTAAGTTAATTAGTTTTTAATTAATAAAAAACTCATAAAAAGACAAAAATATTTATTTTTATTTTTTATACTTTCTTCAAGTTCAATTTAAGGTTTAGAAATTATTTTTGCAAGTTTTTAGTTTAATTTGTAATCTTTATAATTTTTAGTTAATTAAAATTAGGTTTTAATTAGATTTTAAATAGTTTTATTAATTAAATAATATTTAAATATTAAAATAATCATTTTTATAATTTCATTTTCATTTTAAATTTCTTTTTAATTTTAAGTTTTCAAAAGTTTCACTTGCACCCCCTGTAGTTTGTAATTTATCAAAACCCACTTTTCTGTCTGTTACGTTATTCCAATTTGTGAATTTGTGCATATATCTGTATATCTGTTATTTGTGAATATTATCTCATTGTACAAATACCAAAATATCAGTAGCAAAATCAATTCCATATCATCTTGGTTACTGTCCTCAGTGCCACTTATTCCCATAAACGATTTCCAAAAGCACCATTTCAATCTCGCTGGGACTTAACGACCCGGGGACACACTATACTATCGACGGAGAATTGGAACAAGGTTGTCTTTGACTTATTGACCTTGGTCAATAATATCTGACTGCTTTTACACCAATCAACCTCTTACTCTCACTTCCTAGTGACCTTTAATTTAAGATAACCTAGCTAACCTAGGATTAGGTATGTCTCTTCTTGATTACCCTAGGTCATCCCAAACCTTATAGGAACCCTTAGGAATTTAGATATATCCTGTAAAATATAACAAGTTGGGTACTTGTTATAACCTACCTTAAACCCTTACCCCGCTATAACCTCTAGGAACTTAGGATGAACCATCCCGATGCCTTAGATTCATAGATTATCAAAACTTTTAAAGCTTAACTCGTTTGGGTTTTGATTTCAAACCCAAAACCATACTGAGAGCCGTCTCGTAAGAATACTTATTCTTGAACTTTAGGCATTATAGGGAAGCCTAAAGTGTCACTCTATAGAGTCTGTTCCCTATTCCCAATTTCAATCTGCCTAAAATCTCTATCCTCTTAAATCTAACAACAAGACATTTGGCATAAATAGCAACACTTGTTGAAAAACAAGTTATTTATGACCTTATGTAGTTGTAACTTCCACTCCCGTTATTTTGTGACATTATGTGTCATGAATAACAACTTCCCTCAAATTTCATCTCTTTTTCCACCTCCTAAAAACCAAATTCCTTAAAAAAACTCCCTTATAATTTCATATGATACTAATGATGATAATTCCTATTCTACATCATAGAGATCTGAATTCTTTCCAAATTTAGTATCTTTAGCCCTCACTACTTCCTTAGCCTTCTTTCCCCAATCTTCCCTCTCTACACCTCTAAATTACTATGATTCCTGAAATAGTTATTCCCTCTTAGAAAACCGTATTACACTCTAGGATTCTCGTACTTGAGGTTAGAAATAACTCTAGGATTTCCATACTTGAGGTTAGAAATAACTCTCGGATGCCTTTAGGTAAACATAAGAATAGACATAGGATATTTAAATAGGCTATCTCTAGGAAAGCATTGAGGAAATAGAAAAATAAGATTAGAAATCTTCGAGGTCTTAATAGCTAGAAATCAAACTAGAGAAAAACCCATGCCCGATAGGTAAGAAAGATATTACAATAGGATAAATTTAGCCTAAGTTAGGAATTTTACTTAATATCGAGGACATTAGAATTAGTTATAGATTAGACATAAGAAGTCTTTAGATACAATTTAGGAAACTTAGGAATAATAAAGGATTAGATTAGTAAACTACCTTAAGCTTTTAGCACCTAGTCTAGTAATAGGATAAGAATGCCAGTCAAAATTTCACCTTGTAGGAACAAATTATTTTGAGGTTATAGTTTACCTACACCTAGTTTCATAAGTAGCCTACGTCATACTAAGATTTCCCACATACTATCCTCAAAGGTATTGTATAAGGATTTAGAAACTCCTAAGAATGACATACCATTAGGATAACCCAGACTTATAACTTGAGGTTACTAGTTATAACTAGAAATATGACATATGAGGATTTTAGTCTACCTATACTTAGTTTCTTAGGATTTGACGTTTTATAGGATACACATTAGGAATTCTACTTAGAAGATACTATGGATATTACCCTACCCAGTTTCAAGTACTTAGGATATAAGATAGACAACTTAGGTCAAAAGACTAATCATGAAACCCTACCTAAGCATAGTAATATTCCTAGTAAACCCCTAGACAAGAAATCACCTAGCCCTTCTCCTAACATAGGATCTTCCTTACCAGTTAAGATCAATACATCACTTTTAGAACCTTAGGACTAGTTATGAAGACTAGAAGAACCTTAGGGGAAAATAAACTTTGAATGAATCTAGTAAATCTTAATTCCATTAGGAATACCATATTTTCAGTTATCTTTCCATTTAAATATATTCTCCCGCTTCTTCTCATTCTACCGTTTAAATCCTGTTTAAATCTCACTCTCCCGCCTTTTTCCACTCCTCTATTTTAAATCTCATTCTCCCGCCTTTTTCCCGCTCTCCTATTAAAATCTTACTCTCCCGCCTTCCTCACTCTACCGTTTAATCCTATTCTTTTCCCACTCCAACTATTCCTACTTTTCCATCCTTTTGTTATCTCCCACTCTTTCATACTTTCCTATTTCATCCCTTTCATTCCCTCTTCCTCTTCATTCTTTCCTATAAAATCCATCTTTCCGCTTCCTTCCATCCTCTCATTCCTCCGTCATTTTTCACTCTATTTTTCTTCACTCTAAACTCTCTCCCTACCTCATCCTACAATGTTCTAAGAGTTAGAACTTGTATTTCTCGTCATTCACAAGATTCTATTAGTTATAACTTGTAAGAATATCCATGTCAAACTTTAATCCTCATTATGTTCGACTATGATATTAAATCTCGCTTTACAAGAGTTGCAAAAATGAGATCTTCGACGTCCGTCACTCTAGTCATAACATGGGATGTTACCATGTGACAAGTTGTTAAACAGGGAGACTGTAGAACTTGTCTCTATCATGACTAGAACTTGTCTCCACCGTGACTAGAACTTGTCTTCACCATGGCTGGAACTTGTCTCTAAAACATTCTCGTATCACATTTCTTTAAGTGTGGTAAACTCTCTCCATTTTACACCGATACTACATAAGGATGATTTATAATGACTATCCTATTAAAATGAACTAGGATGCTCATTCATTTTAATGAGAAAGTTATAAATCAAATGGATTATGAATTTATAAGCTCTTGTTTATAAATATTGGGACGCCTTTATTTGTAAGTAATGAGATATAAATGAATAAGCCCAAGTATCTGGCATCTGTGCAAGCATTCCCTAATCCGCTTGTACAAACCTCTCATATCTTTCGTACCACTCTTCCTTGGTATCGGAAAATTTTCCTCACGACTTCTACGTTAAACAAAACCTCGGGACGAGATTTTCTCCAAGGGGGTAAGACTATAACAACTCACAAAAACTCATCACTATCATTTCCACTACAAATACCTATGTTAGGTATTTCACAGGTAAATTTTTGCTTTTTATGTGCATTCATTACCTGCATAACTCTCTAGACTTGCTCACGTATCAACACAAGCCAAATATCTCTAACCACACATCCTATAAACCTTCGGTATGTCAAGCATAAGATCACAAAAACTCCACAATAAGTAATCTACCAACCTAACACACTAAACATATCACAATATACTAATAAACCCTAATTAAGCCCTAATCAGGCCTATGTGTTTACAAAACCCTAATTGCTTATCTAAACCAATATGAAAGTGTTCAAGGCTTATGTATGAGTTACCTTAGGAACAATAGGATATTTTAGCACCCTTAGACCCTAGTAAAACCTCTTAGAGCTTAGTTATAAGTCTCTTAAGCACAAAACCATAACTAGGTCATAACTTCACGGAATTAGGTCTAAACTATCCCAAAACTTCACCATAAGCTACCACCACTTAGTATAAGCTTCTTAGGACCTAGTATTAGTCACTAAGAACTCATAGGACCATAATCTAGGCACTAAACCTTAAGTTAAACCCTAATCTCCCACTAAACCAAATTAGGTTAAAACTAAACCAAACTTAACCCTAATCCTAAAACTAAGTACCCTAAGCACCTCAAGCACCTCTAGCACACACCCTAGCTTCTTACCCACCTACTTTTCATCACCAATCACCCTAGCATACACCTTACAAGTAGGTGATGCAACTACTTGTCTCAAATCGACTCCACGAAAAAACCTTAGTCACAAACCACACCTACACCGCCTACAGACCCACCTATAGCTCCACCTAGTCACCAATAGTTGTATCTATTCATTCCTCCCCTCCTCAACACCACATCACCTCCCTTGCCACCTAAACCCTTAACGAGGGCCATATAAACCCTCGTACCCCCTTCCTTTCCAAACCACACCACCACTCTTCTCCACTATAAATTTTCTGTAGTGAGTAGTATTATAGAAGTCTTAGAAGCTCTAGGTGTCAAGTAAGTTCGGCCTTGTACCTTGGTTAAGTCATTTTGCCATCGAGAAACCCTAAAAAACCTAAAACTCTCGTTAAGCCCTAGCTGGTCAAGTAAGACTTATACGCTTGTTCTATTAGCTTTATTTTAGTATTAGAATAGTATTAGGATGCATTAGAACCTATTCCTAAGCCTTGATCACTAAAACTTGCTAGTTTTCTTTTTTAAACCCTAATTAGAGTTGAATTGCTATTTTTATGCTATAGTCCCCTATATTAAGCTATAAGCTAGTTTAAGTAACTTAGTTAAGCTAATATTATTTAACCATAAGCTAGGAAACCTTTTTTTTATAAAAATATGATTTGCATGAAATTAGGACTAGTTTTGCAAAGTTTTCCATGCATAGGGGTATATATGGTAACTTTCTGAAAGTATTAAGTCTAGGGACTATTTTGAAATTTATTAGAAGTTATAAGTATAAGGACCCTTTTTGCAAAGTTATATAACCTTAGGATAAAAAGACAAATAGTTATAAACTAATAAGGACTAGTTTTGCAAAAGTTATAAAGTAAAGGGTATAAATAATAAATTTTGAAAACTATAAGTCCAAGGGTCATTTCTGCCATTTTCCTAAAATATATAAGTATAGGGACTAAATTTGCTAAGTTTAGATAGTTAATAATATAAGTATATAAGTCTAGGGTAGATTTTTGTATATATATAAACTATAAGGGTATAAAGTGAAAATATTTTCATATAAATATAAGAACCTACTTTAAAGTTAGAAGCATAACACAATACTAGGGAGCTTCATGTGAGTAGTATCATTTGGATATTTTGTTTTGACGAGTTTGCTGGGTTTACGAATTAAAGTGCCATGGCTCCTCAAACGATTATTGCATGACTTCTGAATTATGATGGCCCGAACGCTGTTATGTTATAACTAAATTTAATAACAACAATGCTCAATAGTAGAGAGCTTCACGTGAGGAGTATTAACTTCTGAATTATGATGGCCTGAACGGTATTATGTTAACAACATAATACAATAGTAAGGAGCTTCATGTGAGGTGTCATATACTTATGGATTGTGATAGCCCGAACGGTGTTATGTTATATCTAAAACACTAACAAACCTAAGAATGATTACTTAAGAAACTTAAACAAGATAAATAAAGCTTGACATACAACCACACCCACAATACCACCAGGATACGTGAGTAGGCAGTCTAGTCTCCGAGTCACTTTCACATCAATAAGATTTCCCTAAGCCCAGGTGAGTTCATAGCCTCACACTCTTTAAATTCCATGAGTTTTCATAACCTCACTCTTTCTAAATGCTTTATAAACCATGTGAGGGGGATACATGCTATTTGCTTTCTTTAAATCGAATACAAGTCTTTTTCTTTGGTTGTTGCACGAGTAAACTATCTGCCACGCCTACACAACAAAATTCATGAATCTAATCGCTTGTGATATTTTACACAAGTGAACGCGAATATAATTGATAGAACTATTGGAGTTTGACAACTCCCGTTGGTACTACCTCTCACTGGAGGGTACCAATAAGTATTATATTTGAACCCTCTGGAGGATTAACTTTGGCAAGTTATCCTTCCCGTCCCATCATGGATTGGTCTACAGACCCCATGATCTGGGCTGTTAACGTATGGTTCATGAGCTTAGTGCAACATACCAACTCTTGATAATTGTACACGCATTAAAATTATCACACACACTAAATTTTTCCTTGAAGGGTGTAACAACTGAACCCTGAGGAACATCTATTCACTAACACTTAAACCTATGACTCTCACTCAACACATAGTGTTGACTTTTTAAGCATTTATCCTAGGTAACGGAGCTCTGTGGAAATTATGGCATGGAGTGGCACGAGACTTGAAAGACTTTCTATTTTTTTATCATTCAAACATAACATCTCACACTTAGATTCACGGGACCTCATCTTATAAAACTCTAACAATTTTAATGAATGATAACTCATTTTTATAAAATGTCTCTTTTCGAGTCATTTTCTATTACTGTATCTGTGATCCATGAGGTAATACCCCAGATCCAAAATTCCGATGCGATCTGTGAAAATGGGGGTGTTACACTTCGCGTAGGGTCCAAGATTAATATATTCTAGAATATTCGTACACCGCCTTTAGATGCAGCGTAACTTGAATCTTATGTGGCGTATGTCCTTCAGTGTCTTGAGTCGTATTTGGTGAAGTCTTGATAGAGATATGGCGTATGTTGATAATGTGATGCGGCGCATCTGGAGTAGAACAAGTGGTTCTTCTTCGTTGACCAAAGTTTCATATGCAGCGCATGATATAATCAGATGCGGCGCATGCTTCAAAGTCAGGCAATGGTCTTCGAATTCATCTAAGTATGATAGTACGGCGCATCTGTCTAAAATCGCCAAGTTTCACCAATTGCCTGTTTTTACTTGAGAATTACTAAAGTAAACATTAAAGCACCAATTCTCATATAAAATATAATAAAACAAGACAATTATATAGGACATATGATGACAATATAATGTACTTATTTGATGTCATCAAATATCCCCCCACTTGAAATTTACTTGTCCCCAAGTAAACCTTTCGATTAATATTTATGAGAATGTATCCTAAAAGATATTAGGATGTATTTTCATAATTAAGCACTTATTCGTCTTATCATAATTGCAAAACCAAATACTTAACGAGTTAGAAATAAAATAAAAATATATAATTCAAACAAATCTAATCGTTTAATTGTTTAGTTGAGACGAATATTCTATCATATGTTTGGCAAGGATACACATCTCCTCCACTAAAGCTAAGGAGTGACAAGTCTAAAGCGGTTAAAAAGGTTTTGAGGTTTAAGGGTTAAACCTAGCATTGTTCAAACATTTCCTGCATAAACTTAGTAGATCGCTGACGCGAGTCCTCGACACTTCAACTAACGGATGGTCACTAGTATGCTTCATGGATCGCTGGCATGAGTCCTTGACCTTTCAAATGATGGATGGTGACTAATATGTTCCTTGGATCGCTGGCGCGTTATTTTCATAACGGATGGTCACCAATTTAAACACCAGATCGCTGGCGCATCATTTAATCAATCTTAAACTCGGATGGTCACCAATTCACACACCAGATCGCTGTCGCGTTAGTCAATTAATGTAATACTCGGATGGTCACTACCTTATTCATACATTTAACATTCTTACTTGGCCATCATCATATCCGGATGCTTGAAAGCTAACAACGAATACAACAATACGGTTGGGGTATGGATAACATTTAGGATATAAATTGGTGTAATAATAAAAATATATAAACAAACAAATAGATTAAGTCTTAAGTGTAGTTAACCACTTTCCCAACCATTCCATAAATAAGACTCATATCATTGAATAACTCACGCTTTTTGACTCATGTAACTCACGCTTCAGATAAACACGAATTATACTTAATAAACTCTTAATCAAAGAATAAACCGTAGTTGGCGTTCCCATAACGTCCAACTCCTATTCAATCCATAAATATAATACAACAACAAATAGTGGCAATATCATCCACTTAATACAAAACTTTACATCGTTGGTTTATAAGAAACTTACTAACTTTTCTTCTTTCTTTTGCTTTTCTATTTTTTTGATTTTTTTAAAGATATACTAAGATGTGTAAAATTTTACCACATCACTATAACGATAATTCTGGATAACTTTTCAATACTTTTCATAACTTTCAGAAATAACAGTAAATAGTGAAAGTAATAAACACACGAAAAATAACAAGACTCAAAATATACAATATTTACTTTCACTCCAATTGCATTGTGCAATTTCCCGACCTAACCAAATATAATGAATTTACACACACAAGGAAACACACTTTGCCTAAAGCAACTAACCACGAACATTAATCTACAGGATAGGCTAAGGTTTAAGGTGTAACAAAACAATTAACACATGTGTATGAAACGAAAGGAAGGGCTCTGAGGGTTTTTCTAGGGGTATCTTACTCTAAAAATGAGAGTAACAAAGGGTTTTATACGGGGTTAACTAACCAGTGTAGTTAGTTAATAACACATAACATATATAGGCTTTTTAGTTGAAATCCTAGAAATTTAACAAGTTAGAAAAGTCACTCCAATTATATCAATAATACTCATTATGGTGAACTCAAATAGTATACAAGCCAAGTTCTAAAGTTTACTAGTCACATGCACAAAAACTGTTTTAGCAAATAAAGTTATGTGCGCGGCTATGCAACTTAGATTTAACAAAAACATGCTAAAAAATTTAAATTTTGATATATTAAGTATAGATTAAAGCATATTTTTGAAATATTAGGACAAGTAAGCGTTCTAATTCTCCATCCCCCCCCCCCCCCCACTTAAGTTAAACAACGTCCTCGTTGTTTGTATTAAAAGTTAAAAACTGGAAATTAAAAGAATTAGAATGGAAAACTTCTCTGAGATTTGCTCGGTTTGATCCTCCATTATGCATTTCTTGAGCAAAATCTACTTTCTTGTGGATGGCGTCTCCACAGAAAGTACAGAAAATATAAACACCACCATTTAGCAACACATCTGAATTAAGAAAATCACAACTTGTGCGTAATTCATTAGTAGTTAGTAAAAATAAAACCTAAAAATTTAAAATCTGTAAAAATCATCAGGTCAGTCGATACGCCGTATCCATGGAAAGGGATGCGCCGTATCGAGCCTGAAATTAGTACGAATCAGAGAATAAGATGCGTCGCATCCTTAACCAGGGATGCGCCGCATTAAATAAACTGACAGAATGTTTTAAAGTCTAAAAAAATGCAGAAAAATAAAATATATGATCTGTGTAGTAGATATGCCGCATCTATGGGATGAGATGCGCCGCATCTACTGCAGATCTAACAGACTCAACACAAAAACAGTAAAGATAAATTTGGGTTGTCTCCGGTGAGCACTTTTCTTTATTCCAGAGTCTTCAAGTTAGATTCACGTTCAGCTCCTTATTCAAGTATCCAGGAGATCTTTCATCTCCATCTCTAAAGTTAACTTGATAAATCTCACACTCATCCTCTTCGTCCTTTAGAAACCGCAGCTTCTTCGTTGGAGAATTCGCTTTGTGTTGTAGCTTCCCTTGTTTCCTAGCCAAATATTCATCCATGGTGATATCTTCCGTAGTCATTCCTGTGATCAGAGACAAATTCGTCAGTAGTATTTGCCCGGAAGAAAGATACCACAAAATACAGGAAATCAAATAACAAAACGAAGAGTAAAAGTTGTTGATATCTGTAGATGATGCGTCGTATCCTAAGAATAGGATGCGCCGTATCTTGATTCATTAAAAATAAATCAGACTTTTATTCAGAAAATCAATACGCTGCACTTAATAAATCAAATGCGTTGTGCGTTTAAATTATCAAAAATCAATTATACTTATACAAATTAGATGCGCCGAATCAGCAGAAGCTAATGCGTCGTATCTTCGTTACGTTTCAAGATACAAGATTTTTATTCAGATTGAGATACTCCGTATCGATAAAAGTCAATGCATCGTATCTATTTAATTAATTCGAAAACTATTTTTAATAAAAATAATTAAATGTGTCGCATCTGTGAAACAGATGCGCCGTATCTCAGTTAGGGTTTAAAAATTTTCTGATTAAAAACAGAATACGTCGGATCTAGGGGATAGATGCGCCGTACTCGAATTATTAAATGCGAAGTATATAAAATTAAAATGCCATACGCCGCATCTAAATAATAGATGCGCCATATTGTTTGTATCAGCAGAAAACAGGGAAAGCAGTTTTGAAGTAAAAACAAAAGAAAAATCAAAAACTAATAAAACAAAGAAAAACTAACACACAAAACAGAAAATATGCAAATTATATAATGAATGCAATCTAACTAATATACAACAAAGTTAGTAATAAAAAACTAAAAACCTAAAAAATATCTAAAAAATTAGAAAACCTAATTAAAATACTAATAGATAAACAGGTTTTAACAATTCACTTCCTGGCAACGGCGCCAAAAAACTTGATGTTGTGTTTGTGTCACATGTAGTATAGTGTGATTTTGCCTATTTCAAGTTTTACATTTATATTTAGCCGACTTATCCTATAACACACACACTAACGAGCAGTGTACCCGATCAATATGTATATAGTGGTAAGCTGAGTGTCGATCACTAAGAGTAGAACGTAACTCCAAGTTTATCTATCAGTATTTTAATATTCTAAGTTAGTTTTACAATCTAATCTAACGCAAGAGGGTTTTAGTCTGAGAGACTAGCACGATTAGATAGTTTAAACTGTAAATTAAACTAATGAGAACGAATCAGCGAATAGCAAACAGGTACACAAATAGATAATAGATACAGATAGAAGGCCTGTCTTGATTGTTAAGTAGCTTGTCACTTGTTTTATTGCTACTTTTATATGTTATGTATCGTAATCTAATCTGTCTTGTTGGATCCTAAATATAGGCGAGTAAATTCTTAATGATCACTTATGCCTATCCCACTTTCTAGACGCTGGATAAGTAGGCGAGGAGGGGGTATGGCAGCCCAAACAATACTCAGCTACACGCAGAGGTTATCAAAGCACATATACAAGTCACCAAAAATATCAACGTATAAACTTTAATTGATGGGAAAGAAATTTTAAGGGGAGCAGTATGGTGGCCACAAGCCCATCAATCCTGATGAATTAAAGCTTACTATTACAATAAAACAAAACTACTTAATGAATTAAATACATGTAGGACCTTCTTGCTGCTCTAAGATCTTCTTTGGAGGTGTGTCTTGTGTTGCCAAATCATCTGAATTTGTCTCCTTAGGGTTTCTGTTCTCTCTTTTTTTTGTCAGACTCTTGGGGTATTTATAGGTTCTATATGAGGGTTAGATGCGGCGCAGTGAGTAGGTAGATGCGGCACATCTACTTAACTTCGCGTGGGGTCCAAGATTAATAAATTCTGGAATATTCGTACACCACCTTTAGATGCGGCGTAACTTGAATCTTATGCGGTGAATGTCCTTCAGTATCTTGAATCATATTTGGTGAAGTCTTGAAAGAGATACGACGTATGTTGATAATGTGATGTGGTGTATCTGGAGTAGAACAAGTTGGTTCTTCTTCGTTGACCAAAGTTTTATATGCGGCGCATGCATTAAAGTCAGGCAATGGTCTTCGAATTCATCTAAGTATGATAGTGTGGCGCATCTGTCTAGAATGATGCGGCGTATCTTTTGAATTTAAGTAGACTTTTCCATCTTGATCATTTTGCTCCATATTTCGTCTAAAATCGCCAAGTTTCACCAATTACCTGCTTTTACCTGAGAATTACTAAAGTAAATATTAAAGCACCAATTCTCATATAAAATATAATAAAACAAGACAATTATATAGGACAAATGATGACAATATAATGTACTTATTTGATGTCATCAGTTATTTACAACGCTTTGCCCAAAAAGGAATTTCAAAGAATTTTCATGTGTATTACGGCTAAAGATATTTGTAAAACCTTGTTAGTCACTCATCAAGGTAATAATCTAGTCAAAGATAATAAGATCGATATTTTGGTTCAACAATATGAAGAATTCGTCATTCCTGAAGACAAATCTATAGATAGTGCTTTTGCTAGATTCAGTAATATAATTACTAGTCTAAAGGCACTTGATGAAGGTGTTTCTGTCAAGAGTTGTGTTAGGAAATTTCTCAGGGTATTACATCCGAAGTGGAGAGCAAAGGTCATGGCAATTGAAGAATCTAAAGACTTGGCTTCACTATCATTAGATGAGCTCATTGGAAATCTAAAAGTCCATGAGTTAATCATCAAAAATGATTCCGAGATAGTCACGAGCAAAGTTGAAAGAAAATCACTTGCTTTGAAAGCCAAAAAGGAAGCAAGTGATGATGAAAACTCAAGCTCGGAAAGTGAAGATGAGGAGTACGCCCCGGCGGTTAGAGATTTCAAGAAGTTCTTTAAGCGAAGAGGTAGCTATGTTAGACAACCACGGGAAGAAAGGAAAACTCCTCAAAAGACCCGTGATGATAGATATAGCAAGGGCGATAAAAGATGTTTTGGATGCGGAGATCCACGACACTTGGTAGGAGATTGTCCACTCCTAACAAAAGACAAGAACCAAAAGGCATACGTAAGCGGCGCTTGGAGTGATAGCGACGAAGATGACAAAAATGAAGCTTGTCTAATGGCTAGAACTTCAAAAGAGGTACATCTCGAAACCCATCTCTACAATGATGACACACTTTCATTAGATTCGCTTGACCTAAACAATGAATGAGTCAAAAGATAATTTTGAAAAACAAATATTTAAAATCTATCAAATATAAACTAGAAAAAGAAATTTTAGATCTTAAGGATAAATTATCTAGACTCGAAAAAGGTAAAGAAATTGACCTTGAATGCAAGACATGTGTAAATCTTAAAATAGAAAATGAGGAACTTAAAGAGGAACCATCAAAACTTGATAAATTTGAAAAGAGTACCCATTCTCTTAAACAAATAATTAATGCTCAAAATTTTCGGATAATAAAACCGGAATAGGCTATAGTTTCTTTGAAGGCTCAACAAGTGGAACAAAGGAAATAAAATTTGTGAAACCTCAGGCGGACAAAGCTACTGATGGCGGTCCCTCAATTGCACCTGACGGTCCCTTATCATTAAAGGACCGTCGTCCAGGTAAAGGACCATCACCAGTAGGTGAATCCAAGAAATTTCCAAAATCTGTTTTAGGTCCTCATCCAAAGCAACTAAATGTAAGGAATTCTAAAGTAACCATTGCTAGTATAAGAGAAGTTAAACATTTCTATAAACCATTACTCAAACCAGGCGTAGGATTTAACAAACCTTTAGTAAGACCTAGATCTCCACCACCTAGAAAAACTAATGTTATTCAAAGACAAACTAGACCAAGATCACCTAAGAAACAAAACTATCCAAAGACATATCCTGTCAATTGAAAAAATAATTTTCTACCCATGGGTTTCTACTCACCATTTCAACATCCTAGACAAATGCAACAAATTCATAGGATGTTTGATACTAACAACTTTGGACCCATGAGTTATTGGGGACCATATGTTTGAATTTGCCTATGTCATCATTAGATATGCTTGGGAATTGACTTGGAGCCCGACGAATAGGTCAAGGATAGTGGATGCACTAATCACATGATGGGAAATCGCAAGCTATTCTCATCATATCAACCATGCAGTGGAGGTAACGTCACTTTTGGTAGTAAACTTAAGGGTAATATCATCGGCAAAGGTACGATCACTCATAACTCTCTTACTATTACTAATGTAGAACACGTAGATAATCTAGGCTTTAATCTCTTAAGTATTAGTCAAATATGTGATAATTTGTGTAAGATAATCTTTTCCGAAGATGGTAGTGAAATCATAAAGGATGGAAAAGTAATTGCCAAAGGAGTTAGGAAAGGTAACCTATATGTCATAAAGATAAGTAGTAAACCTAGCAACAATGTATGTTTAGCTACAGTTAGTGATAACTCTACCTTGTGGCATAGAAGATTAGGACACGCTAATATGCGTTTACTTCAATATTTAGCATCTAAGGATTTAGTTAGAAATCTACCTAAACTTAAGTTCGACCAACACTTCTGTGATGCTTGTAAAGTGGGAAAACAAGCACACTCTAGTCATAAACCTAAGAACATGGTATCAACCTCTAGATGTCTAGAACTTCTTCACATGGACCTCTTCAGACCATCCGCCGTACGAAGCTACAGAGGAAATCTTTACACCTTAGTTATAGTGGGTGATTACTCTAGGTATACATGGACTAAGTTCCTTAAAAACAAAACCGAAGCTTTCGAACAATTCAAAACATTTAGCAAGAAAATTCAAAACCAACTAGGATGCTCCATAGTTACCATTAGGATGTATTATGGTAGAGAATTTGATTATGAAGTGCAATTCAAAGCTTATTGTGATGCTAATGGTATTACTAACAACTTCTCGGCTCCACGCACTCTACAATCAAATAGAGTAGTCGAAAGGAAAAATAGAACCCTACAAGAAATGAGTAGAACAATGCTAAATGAGCAATCCACTCCTCAAAAATTCTGGTGCAACGCAGTTGACACCTCCACACACATACTCAATAGAATCCTCATTAGTCCGATCCTAGGAAAAACCCCTTATGAAATCTTGAGAGGTAGGAAACCTACTCTAGAATATTTCAAGGTTTTCGGAAGTAAGTGCTACATTCTAAACACCAAAGATTATCTCACCAAGTTTGAACCAAAGTCTTACGAAGGTGTATTCCTAGGATATTCACATAATAGTAAAGTCTATATTGTTCTAAATAAGGAAACAATGGTCGTCGAAGAATCACCCAATGTGACTTTCAATGAGAGTCCTCCCCCACCTAAGACACCTTTGGTAGATGATGACTTAGACGAAGAAAACGCTATAGTAGAAAACATGAAGAATCTAGACATTAATCATCAAAAGGAAACCATTGAAATAGGTGAAACCATGAATGTTAGGGAATCAAGAAATCATCCTTTAGATAAGGTGATAGGAAACCTCAACGAAAGAACCCAGTAGTTCACAAGTACAAGACAAAAGCAACTTCTTTTGTTTTGTCTCTATCATAGAACCTAAGAATATTAATGAAGCTTTGAAAGATGAAAATTGGATCATCGCAATGCAAGAGGAATTAAATCAGTTTAAGTCCAACGATGTTTTGGAGTTAGTACCAAAACCTAAGCATGTAAGCACTATAGGAACTAATTGGGTATTTAGGATTAAGTTGGACGAAAATGGAGTCGTATCTAGAAATAAAGCAAGGTTAGTAGCAGAAGGCTATAATCAACAAGAATGAATTGATTATGACGAAACCTATGCACCCGTAGCAAGACTAAAGTCTATTAGGATATTACTTGAATACGCATGCGCGTTAGACTTTAAATTGTTCCAAATGGATGTGAAAAGTGCATTCCTAAATGGTTTCATCAATGAAGAGGTAAATGTAGCACAACCTCAAGGATTCATTGACTTTGAGAAACCGGAGCATGTTTATAAACTCAAGAAAGCCTTATATGGTCTTAAGCATCCTAAAGCTTGGTATGATAGGTTAAAAGCTTTTCTTATTAAACATGATTACTCAATGGGAATGGTAGATAACACTCTTTTCACTAAGAAGAAAGATTTAAACATCATAATCGTCCAAATATATGTCGATGACATTATATTTGGTTCTACTTGTCAAGACATGTGTGATAAATTATCTAAGATCATGCATGACGAGTTTGAAATGAGTATGATGGGCGAACTTAACTTCTTCCTTGGACTTCAAATAAAAAATGAGATGATGGAATATTCTCTAATCAATCTAAATACATTAAAGAAATGCTTAAGAAATTTGGATTAGAAGATACTAAACCTATGAAAACACCTATGGCTATGGATACAAAGCTCACCAAGGATGAAGAGCGTGAATCCGTAGATAGTACTAAGTATCAAGGTATCGTAGGAAGTTTATTGTACCTAATGACAAGTATGCCCGACATCATGTTTAGTGTCTGCCTTTGTACTCACTTCCAAAAAGATCCCAAAACTTCTCACCTCGAAGCGGTTAAGTGTATCTTCCGATACATTAAAGGCACTACACATTTAGGATTATGGTATCCTAAGGGGACCGGCATAGAAACCATAGTATATGCCGACTCTGATCATGCGGGAGATTATGTGGATCGAAAAAGTAGTAGTAGCATTTGTACCTTCATGGGTTGTTGCTTAACTTCTTGGTTCTCCAAGAAAAAAATGGCACTAGCTATCTCCACGACCGAAGCCGAATATGTAAGCACCGGAAAGGCATGTCAACAAGCACTATGGATGAAACAAGCTCTCGTAGACTATGGCATCACACTTGATGACATTCCAATCATGTGTGACAATAAAGGAGCCATCGACCTAAGTAAGAACCCCGTGCAACATTCTCGCACTAAACACAAAGAAATTAGTCACCACTTTCTTAGGGATAACATACAAAAGGGTAACATATCTATAGAAAAAGTTCCTTTAAAAGAAAACATAGCTGACATCCTTACTAAACCTCTCAAATGAGAACCCTTTTTCTACCTTCGTCTAGGATTAGGTATGATGGAACACATCTCCTCTTAAGTCTTGTAAGTTCTTTACTTCTTCTATTTTTGATTCTAGGATTCTTTTGCGCACAAAGATGATTAAAAATTGGGGAAACATTTCTTTTCTTTCTCTTAACAACCATTATTGCATAATAACAATCAAATTAAAATTTATCTTGTGCATGAAAACCCCAATTTACTCTTTTCATAAATCTTCTCACGATTAGAAAAATCACATTTTCTTGAATTGCTAATACAATTCAAAAACATTTTTCCATGCATGCATAATGCGCTCAACTCTTTTATCGGATCATGTAATAATCGGACATGGAAGAAATGAGCGAAAGTGAACTTAGGAGACTTTGGATTATCTCTTAGGTTTTTCTTTTTCTAGAGTCAAGATAATCGCATCTCCACATATGTTTCATATAGGCACACACTAGGATCATTTTCTGAAAATCAACCTGCTTACTGGTGACGGTCCTTCATCGCCAGACGGTCCCTAAAAATGATAAAGGACCGTCCACTCAATTAAGGGACTGCCTTATTATTTCTATCGTAACTTGGATTTTATGCTTTCCTATCTATGTATTATTGACCAGCCTAACTCTATGTGCTATCCTACTTCTTTATTTGCTTAAACATAATTTGAAAATGTAAAACTTAACATGCATGCTTTGCTATTCTTGATCCCTTTAATCCCTCATTTCTCTCATCCATTGTCATGGCATAATCCTCCTTTTTCTTCATCACACTCATCAAAATGTCCTCCCCTAGAAAACCTAGGATGTCGATCAACCCCATTTGGAGGAAGAAACAAAACCTTGGCAATTTCATGAATACCTCCAACACCTCAAAAAATCGCAATACTAACTCCAATCCAACTTCACACCAAGAGGCTTCATCCTCATCCTTCTCCTTCTTTGCCTCTCAACCAGAAAATGAATAACCATCCACTCACAAAGATGGTCCAAACCCGAGTCCTCAAGATCATCCTTTACCACCCTCATATACACCTCAAATAACTAATGTCAACACTCTAAACTCAATCAAGGCACAAGAATTCGCAAATCTTGTTGACTTGAATCTCCTAAATATCATCCTATCTCAAAAACTTCACCCTCCAACAATGTCTCATCCCACTCTTGCTCAAGTGGAAGGTCATGGGAGCTATTGTGCTTGTTGCATTTACATTCACAACCATCTTCAAAAGATGAAGAATGATCTTGACTTCATCATTTCTATTCTCTTGTCACCCGGGTTCCTACCACCTTCAATGAAAACCTCTTCACTAGCATAGCTCCTCAAGTCTTAGAAAAGCATGCATGCTCAACAATAAAACCTGACTTTGCTCAACAATAAAAAAACGGTGAAACTATTCAACCTCTCCCCCCCCCCCTTTTAGTTTCTACAAATTTTAAAAATGTCTTCTCGGTCCCGAGTGGAAATTTTTAGTTCACACAATCCTTCATTGTCTTAGTCCAAAAACTTCTGGTTGGAAAGAGTTTAGAACACCTTAGGCTTCTGCCATGATTTGTCTAGCCACGGGACAACCATTTAATTTTTCAAATATGATAATGGAAGGATTGAAAAGTAATTTGAAAGGATTTATCCTAGATTTCTGCAAATTATTATGAACCAACAAGTTCCAAATCTTAAATCTCATAAAAGAGAATTTGTTTATCCTATGCTTCAAATGAAAATTTTTTCTTACTTAAAAACAAAAGGCAAACATTTTTTAGGGACTGTGACAGCATTATTTCCTTATATTTTGTCATTAGTACAAAATCAGGGTGAGGGTGAAGGTGAAGCAATACCCACTGCTACCCAACACACACCCACTCTTTTGGAATAATCATCATCCCAACAACCCCAAAATACCCAAACACCTAGGGAAGCTACAAATGAGAACACTGAGCTCCCTCAGGCTAGTGTTAGGATGATTGATGCAGATGAGGCTGTCACAGGTATGGAGAGTGACATGCTGGAAGAGGCTGCTCCTACTGTTGCTAGCTTAAAAGTAGAACATGACAGGAGTAACATAATTAAGACCCCAACCTTGGCAACATCTAATGTTGAAGGTTCTAATGAACCTGAAACAGGTGATAGACACCCCAGCCAAATGGCAAATATGGGGGGCTCTAGTGATAAACTAGGTTTGATACTGAGTTTCATTCCAATGATTCACCTCTCAGGAAAGGTTACACATCCCGAAGTGATGAGGATAGGACAGTGATTGAGGAATTGATGGAACAATATGTACATAATGACAATGCCATTGATCCACCTCTCGGACCATGTCACACAGGTCAAAGGGTGAGGCTAGTATGAAACAAATTAATGCATTGATGGCTAGATGTACCAAACTAGAGTCACAGGTACTTGACCTTACACAACTTACATCTGCTCAGGGTAAAGAGATCAAATTATTGAAGATGAAAATTCAAAAGTTAGAAGGTAAAAAGAGGTCAAGACCTGCATCTTTTAAAAGATTGAAGGTGGGCACATCACAAAGAGTGAGCTCTTCTGAAGATGATCTGAATTTGGGGGAGGATGCTCCTAAACAGGGGAGGAATGCAATCAAAGATTCAGAGGAGGTTCATGAAAGTGTTGCTGCAAATATGGATATGGATGTTGATTCTGGTGAGAATGCAGAAGAGTTTGTGGTTGCTGATAAGGATGGTAATGAAGCAGTGATTGAATCAGTGACTCAGGTAGAAAAATTAAAGACTTTGGAGCCTGAAGAGTTGGTGAATGCTTCAAAGTTTATGGCTGAGACAGTCAAAGCATTAGGAGAAGATGCTGCTACAAGACTAGTTAAGGAAGTATCAAGTGTGGATTATGCTTCTGGTGATCTTCTTTCTGCTGCTAATGCAAATGTAGCAGCTGCTAGTGGTGAAGAAATGACTGTCTCAAGCTGTTGCTAGTTCAAAAGATTCTACTGCTGGGTTACAAGTTTCTGCTGGTAGTGCAAGTCAACCTGCTGTTGAGTCAGAGAGAGTTTCTACTTCTGAATTAATGGAGAAACAAAAGCAATCATCTGTAACCATTCAACAGCCACCACGACAATCAAAATCACCACTACCTGTTTCAATCTCAAAACCACCTGTTAAAGGTGTGGTGATTAGAGAACCTTCTCTCCCAGCCAAGAAGCCTGTACAAGTTACTCAAAGCTCAGACAAGAGAAAAGGAAAAATGATTGAACAACCTGAGCTTGACTCAGATGATGAAGTGAACTTAAATGATATTCCTTTTCAGTATTGGCCAAAAGATAAGCAAATAGCCTTTAATGAAATTGCTGCTAAGAAGTATCAAGAAGAAGAGGATCAAGCAGAATAAGAACTTCTGAAGCAACATCAATTACAAGAAGAAAAAGAAGTTGCTGCTAAGAAAGAGTATGATGATTGGGAGGCTGGGAGAATGAAGATTGATGTTGACATTGAATTCTCCAAGCTGGAGAAAATTGAAGAATAAGAAGTGCCAAATTTTGATGTAGGTGCATGGTTGAAAGAATTCATGGCTAAGATGCAAAGAGAGTACAATGCTGAAAGCAAAAAGAGAAAGCTACTCAAGGGTCCAACTCCTCTGCAAAGAAGAAAGGTGTATGAGCAATATATGAAGAACATGAAAGGATATAAGCTTGTACAACTAAAGTCTTACTCAGATGCTGAAATCTTCAAGATGTATCATAAAGCAAAGAAAGAAACTGAATCTTTCATTGCTATTGGTTCAAAAGAAGATGAAGAAGAAATTGCTAAGATGAATAAGAAGGAGTTGGATATTGAGAAAGCTAAAGAGCCTGAGAAAGTGAAGGAGGCAGAGAAAGAGAAGAAAACAGAGCAAGTGACTTCTTCTAGCCCTGGTGTAAAAAGGCCTAGATATAAGCAAAAGAGTGTGGGTAGGAAAAAGAGGAAAGTAGCAGTGCAGAGCAGTTCAGAGTCTGAATCTAACAAAGAAGAGGAAGCTACTGAGGAGGTGTCTGAAAAAGAAAAAACAAGATTGATGGCTCTTACAAAATTGTCTAAGCATGAAGAACCAGTAATCATGAATGCAACTCCTCCAGCAGCTAAACATCCTATCATCTCCTATAACTTTGAAATTAGAGATGGAAGTGTTGGTTATTGGGAATTCAAGAGAACAAATGGGTTATACTATGGGTTTGTTAAATTCTCACAAATGTTGCACTTTATGGATAGAGATGATGTGGTGTCCATCTGGAAGCTTTATACAGACAAATATGGTGAGGTAAGACCAGATGATGTATTTGAAAGGGTAATCTACTACAACTTGAACATTATGTTTGAACCTAAAGATAGTGATATTGAATGGATGAGGCTGAAGAAAGGAAAAGTTAGAACATGGTTTTTGTATTAGTCTTGTGGTGTTCATGCACTAACTGTCGAAGAAATAGTCATATACATGTTGGTAGAAAAAGATTATTCTCCTCTGAATTTTCACACTGAGATCATACATCAAATGTTGCATCCTGGTAAGTTAAAGCTTCAAAGACACTTCATGGTTGATGATCAAGCATCTGATCTATTGACTAAGTATGAGAAGATACTTGCTTCAAAGTCTTCAAAGAAGTAATAAAAGTGTTTGGAAGCATCCTCCTGGTGAAGGTTAACCTTAAAGGAAACTTGATGATTTAAAAGAAAATATCAAGTTTATGGGAGGATTGTTGGGTTTTAAGGTGCTGCTAGTTGGTAGGATACAACTGCTCATGGTGCATACTGGAAAATACTCCAAGTGTCAAACTACAGCTAGTATATTCCATACTACTGCTAGTATAGATGATTCTACTGTTACAAGAATACTACTGCTGGAGTTAATGATTCTGCTGCTAGAGTATATTATTCTACTGCTAAGGAGATAAGATTGTATACACGTTTTGTAATTATTGAAAAGATATTGTTTGTGTAGAAAGCTATTGTAAACCGTGTAGGACTCCTTAGTCTATAAAAGGGGATCCTAGGGTTAGAGTTTAGTACGTATCTTTTGTTATTCACTTCAAGGTTTCTTGTAAACCCTAATTCTGTTGAGAATTCGTATTAATATATTGAAGTGATTGTTGATAAACTGTTTGCATAGTTCTTCTTAAGTTAAACACTATATTCCGCGTATTGTTTAAGTTTGTTTTCATTAAGTCAGCTTCTATAAGATCAACTACTCAACTGGGATCAACAAACTACAACATATGCTACTGGATAAATCTCATTGTTTGCATCAACCCCAACTGCTGTTAGTAATTGACCTGGAAAAGGACCTGACATAAAGCATCTATCTAATCCTAAGAATTCTCTGCCACAAGCTTTGAAACCTTGTTTTAGAGCTCCGAAACACACATACACTCTTCTAAAAATTCTTGTTGAAGACTCTGGATTTGGTTTTAGCTATACATCAATCCTAACTGTTGTGCATGGATTTTGATTAACCAACTCTTGGGCATATTCTCTAAGCATTGAGTAATGCTCCGTAAAAACAGGTATACTTAAATCATGTTTACTGTCAGGATTGACAATCATATTAAAGTTACTTACAGGAACATCTTCAAGTATATGCTCATCATCATCATCAAACACTTCATCATTCTTTGGATGATATTCCAAATCCTCCTAACCACTCTCACCACTCTCTTATTCTATTTCAGTATCCACCTCTACTTCTTTCACATTTCCCATAGGAACACCTACAATTATAAACCCATAACATTAACAACAAATGTACCTTCTTTAAAAACCAACAATATTTAAATAAACAGAAAAATGCACTATGTTCTTACCGTATTGTGCAGTGGCAAGTACGATTGATGTAATATAACCAGAGTTATAAGTCAACGAGTAAAGTGGAATGAGATTGTGAGTAATTTGCTTGCCTACCAACTTGGGGTTTGTGAATAGGTGGTCGGGATAGTGTGGTAACGAGTTAGGGTGACGGAGCCAATAAGGATTGTTTCTGAAGATGAAGGGGTATATTAGTCATTTCATATGTATTTGACCTTGAGTAATGAGATAAATAACGACCGTTGGCAAAAAGTAGCTTTCGGTAGTTGTTTTGCAAAAAATCGTAAACATTAATGTCTTTTTTGCAACAAAAATTGTTTCAGTGTGATCCTTGCGTATTTGAGTTACTTTAGGGACCAAATTTGCAATTTACCCTTTTTCTTTTTACCCCTCTTTCTTCATTTAACTCCTAAAGGTTCCATTATTGGTTTATTGTAACGGATATCAAGAGTAACCAATAGGGAAGAACCTTATCAACTCGATTTTTGACATCATGAATCCTTTTAACCATGTGTATGCGAGATTGAATTTTCTCCCGTAGCAATACAATAGAGCATGTACGCGCCACGCAAACTTTAATACAGTAGAGCAACAAAACAAAAATAGGCAATTAATGAACTTTGGTGGTAGGAATCTGCAACCATGCAAACTTTATATAGGGAAATATTTGATCACTAAACTGGTAACAACTTTATTTTCCAAATATAGAAAGCAACGAATACTAAACAAGAAAGAATAAAATCCCACAATCATCAGCAATGGCTGCATAAACCAATAAAACAAATACTACAAAATCTATAATACATTTCTTATCAAAATTCAACCTTTAGATAGAACACAATCAGTTGGTGACCTCCTCATCACTTTCTGGAGCTTTCACGTAAAACCGATTGAGCCGTTCCAGCGATTTCTTAACCTGTAAAAGATACGCATTTCTAAATTTAGAAATATTTCAAACATGGAAAACGAAATGTATGAATATTCGAAATCCATTTACCTGATCATCCCAATCTGTTCTCCATGTCAAGTACATTAGCGCAAGTGTTTGAGTTACAATTCCAAAGATCATTCCAATCCATATTCCCTATATTGAGTAACATATAATATCTTGAGTATTTATCCAAAATAAAAAGCCGAAAACTTTACATTTTGAGATTGATCATATACCTTTACTTGGAGATTTGTCAAATATCCTAGCAACGCACCACTTGGAATACCAATTAGGTAATAGCAAACAAGGTTAATGACTGCTACAATACCTTGCATTCCAGCTCCAACCGCGACACCTAGGATAACAACATGTCACGTGTTAATATCATCATTACATAAACTAACTGTCATAAAAATTATCATTATGTACTTTCCAAACATAGATATGACCCATTTTGAAAATTACCAGAGAGAACCGGATAAATGCTGTTCAGCAACACGGAAAATGAAAGTAGCAAAGAAAGTTCTGATACAGTGTCTGCGACTCGTTCATCATCCGTAAAGGCATAAGCAATTTTTTTGCCGAACGCCAAGCATAGAATAAAAAAGAATGATCCTATCGCAATGGAAGTTCCTAACAAAACTTTAATAGAGAACTTTGCAGCTTTAGCATTGCCTCTTCCAAGTTCATTTGCTACGCGCACACTGAAAATTACTCAAACAAAATGAAACTTGTGAATCAAAAAGTTTAATGCATACCATACGTATGGAGTTTTAAATGATTTAATAGACATGTTGCATACCATGCAGCGCCTAAGAAACCGAGACTTATCATAAACTCCCATGCATTAATGTTCAAGCTGCAATTCAAAACTTTAGGTTAAAATTCTTGAAATGATTGTAGTAATAAACTAAAAAACGAATACAAAAACGTCACGTTCGATTTATACCATATGGAGAATGCAGATATGGCAATTTCAGCATTTGCCATGTATCCAGCAAGTAAGACTAGCACAGCGTTGTACCATAGCTCCAAGCTGAAAAGAGAAAACCGGAAAAAGAGTTATTAAGTTTACAAATGTTTGCAAGATTGATAAAGTCACACTTAGAAAACTAGATTTGATTTAAAAGGTCAAAATGATTTATATTAAACATCTAAAGACTAATACAAAAAGCCAAACTAAGAAGACAGTTTAAACTTACGAGTAAACTTCCAAAATGAGCTTTTATTACGTGGATTCTAAGACAATCTTGATTTGTGGGCGGTTGAATCCAAGGCAAATAACAGAAGTGGGATAAGTAAATAGATGCAGATGTATAAATGAGTTTTATTTTATTCTATTTTATAAGCAACTGGACATAGAGCATATATACTACTGAGAAATTTATTGTGTCTTTTCGCACAATATGAATTCTATAGTTATACGGTTGACTTAAAAAGTCAAAATTGGTGCGACAAAATAAAAAAGAGTGATAAGCAGATCTTACCAGACCATAACACCAGATGATATTGATAGCTTTATAACAGGAAACAAATCTTTGAAGGCAGCAACTGTAAACCCTTTCCATGATAAAGGACACCAACCACCAAAAATGTAAATAAACTCTCCAATCACAAGGAACCATGACGATGCCGACAATGCAATCATTGCACCAGGAATTCCATACCCGAGCTTAGTCACCAAAAGCCATGACAAAGGAATATGTAACCCAAATTGGAAAATGGAAAGGCATGCTATCACCATGTTCTTTAATTGTGCTTGTAGAAACATTTGTATCGTCAAGCTAAACACAAAGTTGTAAATGAAAGGGATGAACCATAGAGATATGTATCCACCACTTTGGGCTATTGCTTCGTCCTCACCTAAGAGTCTGTATACTTGTGTTCCAAAGATGAAAATTGGGAGCAGAACTGTCAAGGTAAACAAGTCAACGATCCATGATCGTTGCAAGTAAATTCCCATCATATGGTGTTGCCCCGCACCAAATGCTTGGCCACAAAGAGTTTCAGTTGCGCTTGACATTCCCAACTGTACACATTTAAAAAGAAACTGTGATTAAATTGAATTGAATGGCGTATATGACTTAAAAGAAAATTAGCGATGTGTGAGTTGCTAATTTAGCATTCAGCATAAGATAACATACGGATGAAATTTTGAAAAAGTATCATGCATTGTATACAGTCTAAACAATGTGTGATATAGTAATGTAAGTTATGGAGTATTTTTCAATTTGCTCATCACATATGAAAAGAAAATGTGCAGATAACGACTGACTTACGAGTATTCCATTGACAAATCGGACACTTAAGGTTTGGACAAGAGCGTATCCGGCAAGATCCATCTCACTTATATGACCGACAAATGACTGAGTGACAACAATACATCCGAATGCACAAACCCTTGATATAACACCCGGTAATGCAACCCTCCATATCTTTCTGGTTTCAGTCCAAACCCTTTCGGCCAAGGTACCTTCTACCTCTTCCTCTTCGTGTCTAAGTAGCTTCGTTTGAAGTCCATTATCCATTGTTAGCTAAACTGAAAAAGGCGAAATTTGTTGATATGTTAGTCTTGTTAACTCATTTTTCCAGTCTAAAATGTAACACAGTATTTGATTCTAAGTCATGAACAGTGGACCTGTCATCAATAAAACTGTAACTACATATAAATGTATCATACAAAACAAGTATGATTGGATAGATAAGTGAGTGTTGACAGTTATCAACGTTTTTTTACAAGAATGATCATCAATAGCAATGTCTAAAAAAAATAATGTCACAAAATTAAACTTATTATTTGCATATTTACGCAAAACATACTTAAAAATTGCATTGTAGCTCATACGTGAAAAACTTGTACTTAGCAGAAATATGTAAATATTTAAATATGAAAAACTTGTACTTAGCAGAAATATGTAAATATTTAAGTTTGAGCGAGTGTATATAAAATTCCACAAGTTAATACAATATAAAGTTGCACCTTTATCAGACCAACTCATGATGACAAATCTGAGTGGTTACTTTTTTATTTTTATTTTTTTATGAGAAATGATATGTACATGGACATTTTTATAGATACACGGAATTTTTATCGCCCTTTTTCCTTTATACAAGTCTCATTGTCCCATTGAAACACTCAACCTCATTTTCTCTTTCTAAAATCCGGTGTTCGTTTTAAGATAAAAAACAAATCGAGTGAAAATAGGGAAGGGCATTAAGGTCAATTTACTGTTGATCAACTTTTTTAGTATCAGGCATCCTTTTAAATAGAAATAAATAAATACTCGCTTTATTAGCTTTATAGTTGAGATTCATGAAAAACCCATACAACATATCAATCATCATAGCTACCCATTTATATTTTCCACCCTTTTTTTTAAAACATATCTTGCAAACGGTAAATCTTCAAGCTACAAAAAAAATACCATCGCGACGAGAATTAAATCATTTTTCTATAGATATGCATTGTTAAATACTTTCAACGAATTTTGTTTTTCGACGAGCTTTTTTTTTTTTTTTATTTCCGCCCAGAAAAATCATATATAATTTGTAAAAATCACGTATAATTTGATTTTTACGAATCATATATGATTTGTAAAAACCATATATGATTTGTAAAAATCACATATGATTTGATTTTAACAAATCACATATGATTTTTACAAATCATATATGATTTTTCTGGGAGGAAATTTTTGAAAAAAAAAGTTCGTTAAAAGTATATAACAATGCATGTTTATAGAAAGATAATTTAATTCTCGTCGCGATTGTATTTTTTTTCGCGTAATGATTTACAGTTTGCGAGATATCTAATTTTTAAAAAAATTGTGGAAGTTTATTTTATTTATTTTGATAAAAAAAAAAAAAAAAAAAAAAAAAAAAAAAAAAAAAAAAAAAAGTTAGTGGCTAAAATTGTTTGATTAGTTTTTTTGGTAAAAATTGATTTTACAAGGATCTTTTGGCATTAGCTTTATTAGTTAAGAATTTAAAATAAATAAATAAATAAATAAAAAATCTTTTGGCACCATACACGAAATTCTATCAATCATGACCATATCCCAAAATCAACCAAATCAGAAAACTCTAGCCGACGTCTTAAGTACATGGTATTAAGAACTTAACAATCAAAACTATTAAAGCAACTAACATGGTTACATAATAACCACATTTTAATTTCAGATCAATAAATATACTAATAAATATTTTCAAAGTCTTGGTTTCACACTTTCACCTTTCGTGGTCGACTTGTGTCTTATTCATGTACATCTCATTTTCAATATCTATACATAATTTTTTTTTTTTTTTTTTTTTTAGAAAGGCCAATATTCACGTATACATACTTCACATAACCATATCGTTTCAGACGTATCAATCATTTTTTTTTTTTTTTTTTTTTTTTGAACTTAATGTCTCAATCATGTTTGACTTAATTTGAAATGATCTTAAGCTTTTTTTTTATTCTATGTTTAACCTCCGACTAATTTCGCTTATCTCTACTTTTAAAAACATATGACTCAAAGTTTACCATAAAGTAACGAGACGTCACATTATACCCACATCGGTGAAGCCATTAATGGATTTGTAAGGTATAAATATAAAGAGACGTGATGGGGTAGGTAGGAAGATAGGTGGCAATGAGAGCCATGTGCTACCAAAAACATGACTCGTGTTTAGATCTTGAACCACCCATTTTAATACACCTACTCCCAAGCATGAAAAAAAAAAAAAAAAAAAAAAAAAAAAAAAAAAAAAAACATATCATACTTTTTAATTTAAGTCAAACAACTCCACTCAGATTTGTATCTAGATTTGGCTTTTATTTTGTGTTTGATGGATTTTGAATTACTAGATTATATTAATTATTTTCTGTTAATAATCTTTCACAAATCACTTAGCATGATTTTCAAATTTGTATCTAGATTTGGCTTTTATTTTGTGTTTGATGGATTTTGAATTACTAGATTATATTAATTATTTTCTGTTAATAATCTTTCACAAATCACTTAGCATGATTTTCAATAGAACAATTATTAAAAGGGTTTGTCTAACTTGTGCTCTAGGGACACAAGTTAAGCACACTAAAAGACAGCGGGGTCCCGCAAAAAAAGACATAAGGATCCACGAAACTGTACTTTTCTGTGGATGACAATGTCCTTTTCTGTGAAGTCTCGTTGTCTTTTAGTGTGCTTAACTTGTACCTCTAGAACACAAGTTAAAAAAATCCTTATTAAAATGTTTTTATCAGAATGAGCACTGAGCACATATATTTAATCCGAGTTGCATTTACTACACATGAATTATTTGATAAGTTGCAATATCAATAATATTCTTTTCACTATATTCACACATTAATATAAGTGCAAGAAACACATACTAGCAAAGAAGGACCCAGAATTTTTAAAAGGGTGTAGAACATTTTTTTTTAATAATTATTAGTGCTAAAATTGCCTTAAATAAAGAATTTATTACATAAAATTGAGGTTGCATGGCCATGATAACACATATTTTATAAAAAAATTTACACTTCGTGACCTAAAATCGAGTGTGACCCATGTCAAACCCAGCTCCCATGTGGATCCTGACATGCATGCTAGTAAAACCCTTGATATACAAACATTAGATATTTTTTTCTACAAAAGCATGATTGTTACAAGGTGATATGTCAATACAACTTATTTATCAAACAGTTATACTAGAATTTGAAATCGACATAGATTTATCCCCTAGAATTCAATATACCAACCAAGCTATATACAAGTTGTCAAGTTGTTATATGGAACATCAATGCAAACCCAACATGTTATTCACACTAAAAATCAAACCTAACATATATTATGACGAGTGATGTATTAGCATTTATATTCTTTTTTATTAACTTTTTTATATGTATATGTCAGCATTCAATTGGATATATATGTGTCAAATATAAATTTAAAATTGATTTTCAAGTGAAATGAATTACTAGTAAAAAAACAAAACATAGCGAATGGGAAATGCGAATTCATTTGGGCACTAATATTTTTTATTGTAACGGGAGTTGATTCGCACACCATTTTTTTTTTTTTTTTTTATTTCACCACACTCAGTGTATCACAGGGTTGTATTGTGTACTTTTTGTGCATTACAATGTTGTACAAAATGATGAAATAATCAAAAAATGCGGCGTGTGAATCAGCTCCCTATTGTAACACTCAACTGTATATGGTCAAATCATACCGTAAACATTGTAAAGGTATATAATGCATAGAGTAGAGTGTTTCAATTAAAAGTATGAGTGTGCCGCAAATACTCTGCTACTCCGCACCTACTCCTTTGGTAGATACTTTTCTATCTCAAAACAGACTAAACACTTGTCGTATTTCTAATGTATTTCTTGTAGCTCGTCTAATACACGTAATGACCAGATAAAATTTAATTGATAACTTAAAAATCTCAACCATAAAAATACATATGTTTTGACATCTTCTATGCTAATTCCAATTAGGTGATCCTTGATATTTTTTTACTGCAAACCGATAAAATCCAAATTACAACTATAAAGGTACATCAAAACACCTATTATAAATCATGTTTGATGATCCAGTCTATATTTACTACAAACAGAAATATATAGCAACTAGGAACACATCTTTATAACTTCTATTACAATTTTAATATGTGGTGGTCCAGTATTATTTACCACAAACAGAAATATACTATACATAAAAAAGAAAAGGATCAAAGTTATACTACATAAAAAAGAAAAGGATCAAAGTTATACTACAGTATTATAGAAAACATCAAACTCAACTAAAAAAGAATAGCTAGAGCTACAAAGTCAACGTTAGGAACAAGTTTTCACAAAAAGAATATAAACCCAGATGAGAAAGACTTACTATATGTGATAAGGATCACCGGAGCAACGCCGTGATGCAACAGCCAAAGGTTCTTTCCACTTTTGGACAGTTAAGATGGAAGGTGGTTTTAGGGAGGAGAAAGGTGAGATGTGGAGGGTTTTTAGATGCATAGAAGAAAAATGTGATACGTAGTATATTTATGTGACTCATGGGGTTGAGTGTACCTACCCCTCAAAAGTAAATAAATCATGACTTATTTTGCTTTTTCTCTGTACCAAAAAAAAACAAGAACTTTGTTCCCATTGGTCAACTATTTGTACATGGTAGGTGGGAAAGAAGGGAAGTTGTGTGTTAGGTACCAATATAATATGACAAACTCATGAAAGACAGTCGAATGCTTCAAAGTTCCACAACCCCAAAAGTGTTTAAAGTAGAAGGGTTTGTTATGATGTTCATAACATGTTAAGGGGCTGTTCAAACCTTGAATGTGATTTTGAGAATGATTTTAGGAGTAGATTGTATTTTTAATGGTGTGTGAAAAGGTATATGGATCTCTTAATTTAATTTTTTATCAACTTATAATAAGGTTCTTGCCTTCACAATTTGGAATTTGGCTGTTTGGATAAGGTTTTGGTTGCTCGAGTAGATGTGCTTGTGACATCTTTAATATATGGATCATAATATTAAATTTTGGTATTTTGGTACGAAATTTCATGTGTTGACGCGGAGCTTTTTAATAACATTTAGAATCCTTGGTACAATGGCTAATGGCTCAAAACATGGCTTCTGTGTCACATTATGGCGTGAGATATCACACCAAAAGTGGGCTAGTGGATCTTGGCACCGTGGCCACCAGCTCACGTCAAAAGTAGTTTTTTTAGGGAGGTATATGTGGACTCATGACATCACTTTTAATTTATGACACTATTTTTGTATTAGAAATAGGTGTTTTGGTGTCATTAACAAAAAGTGCTAAATGACACCACTTTTACCCATGATACCACCTCACAGCACCAGCTGTACCTAGCGCTCTTAGGAGTGATGAGTGTTATGATTTAAATACCTGCTTGGCGAACACTAAGGGTTCGTTTGGTAGATGGTATTCGCACTATTAGAATAGTATGATAGTGAAATATTTTATTTGGTATGCGGATGTAGGTTTTAAAACAGTATTTGACACCTTTCCTGGTGGGCTTGCGTGATACCACCCACAAGTGACTACTTTACTGACAAAAGAAATTAATGGTACTTTTCTATTTGTAAGTTTCTTGTCTTTATGTTACCATTTTATTTTATAATATAAGAAATGGACACATCTTATTATATATATATATATATATATATATATATATATATATATATATAAAGAATGAGTTCCCCTATTGAATGTGAGAATTAATGTCACAAGCTAAGAAACTCAAACATTAAGATAAAGCTAAGAGAAGCCAATGGTCTTGAGCTTCATCCAAGCCTTAAAAGAGCTTTTATAGTTCCATAGATTTATTACAATGAGTTTTGAAGATTAAACACATTGAGATTAAACACATTGAGAGAATTAGTGAGATTAAACACATTGAGAAAATTAATGGAGTGTCTCTTGATATCTCCCGCCAACTTATTGCATTGGTTTACATCCCTTCTATACCTCTTTTATAAGCCACACAAGCCAAAAACATCCCACTCTACACCCACAAGAACACTTACAATCTCATTTTGATATGATTTTTTTTATGTGTCTTTCTATTAGCCTTTTGGAGAGGATCTTGGAAGATGATTGATTATGAGTTGGTGATACTTTCTCTCACACTCATATCTCTCTCATATATGTGAAACAACCAAAGTTACACACACATTATTATTCTTGCACATTTTTCTCTGAGGCTCTAACCACCATCTCTTTTTTTTATGCATAATTGATTTTGTTAGTTTAGTTTATTTTTGTGTTTCACTTTGTTAGTTTATTGTAAATATGTGATGGATATTGGTTAGTCTAATGCTTGATTTCTTTTTGTGGTGTTGTGAGTGTTTAGCAGTGAAGATGACAGAGTTTTGGACTTAGATTGATAGATCTTTGAAGACTGATGAAATGATGATCACCATAAAAATGAAGATAGCTGGTAATTTCGGCTTGGTTCAAGTCACTTAACCAGCTATTTAATTTCTTAAGAAATCTCGGTCTGTTCATATTCTAAAACCTAACCAGCCATCTCTTATATAAGTTGTGATTGTATTTGGTAGTTTCATATCAAACTTGAAAGACATATAATCCTTTTCTCATACCAAATGGCCCAAATGATTAAACTAGGACGCAAAGTAACTAACGGTTCAGTCCCACAAAGGTGGCAAGTCTGATATTGTCCAAATTCTTATTTCACATCAAGCAAATTCTATAAAATCCATTCAGTTTTTATATTATTCCAATGGGGTCGGGTCTCTTTCGGAAGTTCATGGAGAACACACTGGTTCAAAATTTAACACGGTATGTATGTTCATGCTTTTTCGCTTCTGCAAGAAGCTCGAGAATATGAAAGTTACAGAATTGTATTACAAGCAATCATTGAAATCTGTATGTTTATTATACCTTTTATATCATGATTTTAAGATTTTGGAGTCATTTATATCCTATATATGTTTATATTTGCAAACATACGGCACACATATTCTTGACAAATTGTATTATATTTGGAGTCATTTTTTAGATTTTGTGTATCAGTTTTTGTAACACTAACTTGAAGTAATCTCGCTTCAATGAATATCGCTGGTCAAAAGTTGAGACATGCATGCATATATAGTTTTATAAAGTTGGTAACAAGTCGACTTAAAATACCTATTTGTTTTGTTTAATCGTTCCTTTTTTGTTAACATTGTTGTTGTTAAAAA
Source organism: Artemisia argyi (assembly GCA_030686995.1). NCBI lineage: Eukaryota > Viridiplantae > Streptophyta > Magnoliopsida > Asterales > Asteraceae > Artemisia > Artemisia argyi. Next base: position 77,512,541 of record CM060684.1, on the reverse strand, counting down.
CTGCATATTATTTTGGATCACCCTTTAGAGTTTTTAACTTTGGTAAGTGGCAAGTATAATTATATGGTTAGGGTGGTTTCAATTGTATTTGGTACCAACAAAAACAAGTACGGACCCTTTGGAAGGACGACGGGCGGTGATGATTTATGTTTTGAAGAATTCAACTATGAGTTTGGACCATAGTGTGGTAACATACAGAAGGGTTGTTTTGGAAGATTTCATTGAAAGGGTTCTTGATGTGTTCTAGGGAGACGGGTATTTTGTTTCTTGGAGTTAAGCTTTGTTGACTTTAATGGTTTAGATGATTGACCGAATGAAGTTCAATTTTATTTATTTATTTATTATTTTTTTTAGAATGAGTTTCATGCAATGAATGTGAGCATTAATGTTACAAGCTAAGTAACTCAAACGAGAAGATAAAGCTAATAGAAGCTGATGGTCTTGAGCTTCTCCCTAGCCTTAAAAGAGCTTTTATAGTTCCATATATTTATTACAATGAGTTTCGAAGATTAAACATATTGAGAGAATTAATGAGATTAAACACATTGAGAGAATTAATGGAGTGTCTCTTGATATCTCCCACCAACTTATTGCATCGGTTAACATCCCTTCTCTACCTCTTTTATAAGCCACACAAGCCAAAAACATCCCACTCTACACTCACAAGAATACTTACAATCTCAGTTTTGATATGATTTTTTTGATGTGCTTTTCCATTAGCCTTTTGAGAGTCCAGTTTGAGAAAGATTTGCTTTCTTTAAACATACTTGACTTACGAATATTTAGTTGTTATGCGACTGGCACAGGTTTTTCAAGAATCTTAAATAGATTATATAGACTTATTTTTCTTCTCTTGATCATATAAAGCTGCAGTATCCACTCTCAAAGTATTCACAGGAATGAATTGTGAGAGTTCTTGAGCAACGTGAGGACAAATTCACTAACTCAAACATTTTGGTATGGAATATATGTTTTCAAAACAAAAATGTGAGCATTATATTGATGACATAATATTCCTTGGTATTCAAGTCCATATTATTAAGTTGAGTTTATTGAATGAGAGACTCAAAGAGACCCGAAAGTAATTGCTTGCTGATTCAAGTCCTTATGATTCAAGTCTATAAATTGAGTTTATGTAATAAATGAGAGACTAAAAGAGACTTGAAAGTATTTGCTTGATAACAAAGATTATATAACCATGTTTTTTGATCCAATTTTAAAAGAAATATAGTAATAAAGCCTCATAGTAAATATTCTCTTATATTACTCATCGACTACGTGACAATAGCTAATCTTTGATTATTAAATTAGTTTAGAGTTTAGTCCTTTCAATTGCTCTTTAACGTCTTATGTCTTATGTCTTATGGCATGCATAAAAAAGTTACATCACGTGAGACTTAAAATTTTACGTTTAGAACTACTATAGCAACACCAAACGGTTATATTTGTTTTGAGTTGTATACATAAATTCATCATATTAATTTGAAATTTAACATGGAAACCCTACAAGCCGTCATCTTTTGTAACTATAAATCACACACACTTTGATCGTCTTCACCAATCATCATACCTTGCAAGTGACTAAATATAAAATCTTTGCATACCTAACAACTAAAAAAAGAAAGAAATGAAAGCTTTGCAAGTTTGCATTTTGGTTGATTAATTGTAGAACATGGTCGGTCAGTCGATGGTCACATAATAGAGAAGATATATAGGGTAAGTGGGATATCAAAACAATTAATGGGAGAGGTATAACCTCAAATTCTATTGTATGAGAAGGTATGCTACAATTGTGATGTAATTCAATGCATCATCAAACCTCCATTACGGTATGCTATTTTGTGATGTAATTCAATGCATCATCAAACCTCCTTTACTATTTTGCAATCTATAATAACTTTTTGAAGTAAAAAATTATTTGCATATAAATGTTTGCGAGGGTAGATAAGAATGTTGAACTCTATAACTCTTCATGATTTAAAGGATAGGATAAATGTATTGTTATTGATTTGTTTTAAATAGTAATTTGTATTGACCGATGTCAAAATATGCAACAAGTGTGATGTCATTCAATGCATGAAATTATCAAAAATCCTCTAATTTTTTGTTAACAAATATCAATTAGATAACTAACCACAAATTTGTTAGTATGGTTTTTATTGTAAGGATATAGAAGAAAAGGTTAAACTTTATAACTAGAAAATGCTTACGTAAATAATGGATTAATAAATATTTTAAACCGAATTGATTTGTCACGAATATTTAAAGCCAAACCAATGTGATATTCTAACCCGAACAAACAAACATGAACCACTTTGTATATAATTTGACCCATACACATTTTTCCTACATAAAAATTGAGTCCTTGCGTAAAAGCAAATTGATAAATGATACATTAGAGGTGCATTATTATTATTATTGTGCCTATAGTGAGACTATAAGACTAAATACTGGTGAACAATAGAGTTTTGTGAAGAAGATGTAAATACCAGATAACCTGTTTATAAAGTTCAAAAGAGTTGCATGTTTTGTATTGTGGTCCACTGGGTGAAGCTTATTAAGTTAAGCGAGCCTAGGTGAGAGTAGTACCGGGTTGGGTGACCAACCGGGAAGTCCTCACATGGGGACCACAAGCTCTAATGATATCAACCAACTACCTTAGAAGTCTGGGCCCAACCATGTGATGTCTTGATCCAACTAAAGGACGCGAGTTCGATTCCGTTCCGCAAGCATGGTTGGGTATTGGGTGGAGGTATTTCACAGGCATCAAACCTTTGCTGGGTAGGGTTGATGGGTACCATTATGGTACACAGGGTTGAGGTGTTCCTGCCAATCTATACTTTTTGATCCAAAATTGACGACTCATGAATCCCATGTTGGCCGGATATAGATTCCCCTAGCACTTGCATGTTTTGTATCCATTTGGGATCCATATTATGTTTTTTTTTTTTTTTTTTTTTTTTTTTTTTTTTTTTTTTAACTATTTCATATGAATTAATTTGGTCATGATTATGAAAAACTATTATAGCAAATATTTAAATGTTTTTATGGGGGGTTTTTCTCCAGAAATCATAGGTTGAACGTTAGTACGGGATTGTAAGGTAAGTCTCTCAAGTATATAGTGGAACCTCGAACGAAGATTTTTATTGTAAATGAGTAGCTGAACTTTATAGCGATAAAATAAATTACTTAAAATCTGGCACTATAAAATTCATGGCAACGGGAAAGCGAATTAGGGTAAACAGGAGAGCAACATCAGCGATTTGATGGTACACATGATGAGTGAAGATTTTACAAGATAACCATAAATTGTGAGATAGAATATCATGTTAGCCATACTTTTTTAGACTTGATTAGGTAAGACGAAGTCACATAACAGTTTAGGACTAAAAAAGTATTGATTAAGTTGAAGAGAACCACAAATCTCGAGATATAATGTTGTGCTAGATAACTTTTTATTATAACTCATATTTATTTATAATTTTTACAAAATAAGGATAACACATATTCAAATACTCTAGAGAACCAAAAATCTCGAGATAGAATGAAGTGTTAGATATATTTTTTAGATCTTAATTGAATCAGGCAAGTCGAAGTCACATAATAAGTGAGGATTAAAAGAGTACACAAGAGGTTAAGATTTAGGTACGATGTTACAAAACAAGGATAACTCATATTTAAATACTACAGGATAACCATATATCTCGAGATATAATGTCGTATTAGCTATACTATTTTAGAACTTACAGAATAAGTAAGCCGAAGTAACATAATAGTTGTTGACTACAAGAGTATAGAAGAACAAGAGCTTAAAGAATTATGTATGATTATTACAAAAAATGATACATAACTCATACTCGAGCGATACTATATATATACTTATTCTAAACGAAAAGTTAAATCGCTATTAGTATTGCCCAAGATTATCACATGAAAATTAATATTTGAGGCATTGGACAAAATCTTACTTAAACTAAGATCTTACGGAATAAAATGTCATTTCAAAGTTGTGAGTTGTTGAGATGTATTGTCTATCACAAGGTCACAGACTATAATGAGTAAACCGTTGCATTAAAATGTTGTATACAAAAGAAATCAACGTATAAACATAACTCGAACACTTTTTACCTGCATACAAGTATGATTTAATCATGGTGAACAAAGCTCGTGCATCGCACGGGCCATGATGCCTCGTAATAATAAACAAAAATCAATTTCCAGTTACATTTTACAAACCAAACAACATTAATACTATCAATTTTTTTTCATATCAAAATTTAAATCCAAATATAAATCTAAATCATAATCCTAAACTCATCTACAAACCAAACGGGCCCTAAATAGTCTTATCTTTATGTTCACAACACTTTTTCCAAAATACAAGATATTTAAAGCTTTGAGGATACAAATTTACTAACATACCCTCAAAAATACCAATTAACTAAAATCAAAGATTTCTCACGTTGTTATAGCTTTGGTTAAATTCATTGTATCGAATGCAAAACGTTGGTTGCTTTTTAGGTTAGCCTTGGTTAAATTCATTGTGTCGAATTCAAAACCTTGGTTGCTTTTAGGTTATGTAATTAATACAAAATAATTTAAATTCAATCCTTTTTATGTTTGCAAATTATTTTTAAGTTATATGATTATTTCAAAATTAATTTGACTCGGTGACATTGAACGAAATGAAGCATATTCGCGACGATTCTGCAATTTTAATATGGAGAGCATGTCTTCAATAATTTGTTACTAGCGTATCATAATACTTATTTGGGATTGTCTAACCAATGCCCTAAGGGCATTGGTTACGAAGGCATGGACCTTAAATAAAAAAACACAGGACCCACACACCAAGTACACTATTCACATAAAAATATATATTTTTTAGTCCTTTTTTATGGGTTCATACCCTCTTAACCAATGCCCTTAGAGCATTCGCAGCCATAACGTGATCCTCGCGTTAAAGGGATTTTTGGCCTGCGTTAACTCGCATTACGGATGTGGTCTCCTGCGTTAGAGGCGCGTTAACGCACCACATTAGCGTGCTAACGCTAAGTTGAGGTGAGAAACGTTGAATGTGGTGGTTACACTTTTGGCCCTTCATGATTGAAAGGTGTGTGTTCTTGTGTGTGTCTGTGTGTTTTTTAATTGTGTGCGTTTGTGTTTTCAGTTTGTGTGTGTGTGTGTTTAGTGTGTGTACAGGTACACGATGGAGAAGATGATACAATTTGGTCAGTTTGCAGTTTAGTCCCTGTGGTATGTGGTGGTTACGGTTTAGTCCCTATAGTTATAAAAGCAGTTTAGTTTTTTTTTTTTTTTTTTTTTTTCGTTATATATATATTTTTTTTCGTTGTAACTTTTTTTTTTTTGTGCGTATTGTAATATATTTTAAGAATCAATGTTATGGTTTTTGATAAATGAAGTATTAGTTTTAGTTTAGGGTTGAATTTGAAAATATTTAAAAAGTGGAGTTAAAGTGAGTTAAGGTTGAGTTATGAATGGGGATGTTTTTTTGTGAGTTAAAGTTAAAGTGATAAAGCTGATGTGGCGCTGACGTGTCTCTGAGTTAACTTATAACTTGTGTTACGCTTGTGCATGCTCTTAGGGCCTTAAGACATTGGTTAGACAATCCCTACTTATTTAATGTCACACATGTAAAATTAATTTTACTATATCTTAAAAAGCTCTCTTTTTCCGGTCTCTAGAAGAACATTTGCGCTGGAAAAAATAGGTGCCAGAAGGCTAGCCTCAACGTTAATGTCTTGGGGTTTGAAATTGAGACCACTGCTAGAGTTTACTATTTAAATACGTGTACATCTTTTTACATCATTTTATACATTATGATTATAGATACAACTATTTAAACAAACGCTTTCATCTCTAGCAAGGACATCAAATTTGGTGCGACTTTTAGTTTAAGGGTGGCGGAAGTAATAAATCTTTTAGATACAACTATTTTAACAAACGTTTTCGTTTGTCTTTTTACGCTTTCGTCTATTTTTAACGTTTTCGACCTTCTTTAACGTTTTCATTTGTTTTTTTATGTTTTCTACTTTTTTTTACGTTTTCGTCGATTTCTTTATGTTTTCGACATTTTTTTTACGTTTTCATTGATTTTTTACGTTTTTGTCCCCCCCCCTTTTTACGTTTTCATCTACTTTTTTACATTTTATTCCATTTTTTTATGTTTTAGTCTGTCTTCATCCTCTTTTCTTTTACATTTTTGTCTGTTTTATTACGTTTTCATCCTTTTTTTACTTTTTCGTTTGTTTTTTTACGTTTTCGTCTATTTTTTTTACATTTTCGCCGGTTTTATTACGATTTCATCCATTTATTTACGTTTTCCTATGTTTTTTTACTTTTTCATTTTTTTAACGTTTCCGTCTTTTTTTTACGTTTCCGTTTGTTTTTTGCGTTTTCGTCTTTTTTTTACGTTTTAGTCCATTTTCTTACAATTTCGTCCTTTTTTTTAGGTTTTCGTCTGTTTTTTATGTTTTCGACCATTATTTTTATGTTTTTATTTGTTTTTTACGTTTTCGTCCGTTTTTTTACGTTTTTGTCAATTCTTTTATTTTTTTGACCGTTTTTTACGTTTTCGTCGGTTTCTTTATGTTTTGAATTGTCTTCTACCATGCAGATGAAGACTTTAGATATGCCTCTTCTTTTGCGGACATGATTTGCAGATGAAGAGATAAAAGCTTTGAAAAACAAATGACACCACTAATTATGATGCAGCATCAAATCTTTGCAACAAAGTTTTAAAACCACAATTTGACATTATTTAAAACGTAAAAGTAAAAACTTTTTAAAGTTATTATGCATTTAGCTTTAATATAAAATCTGTCTTTTTTGAACTTATTAAAATCATGAATATGTAATAAGCTGGTATTCAACTATTAAAGGTACATATTTCATATAAAAATATTCCAATTTTCATATCGTTTCAAGCTACCTTGAAAAGTTAAATACTTTTAATTTGTTAAAAAAAAAAATAAAATAAAAAAAAAAAAATTTAGTTTATGGCCAATGACTTAAATATACCAAGAGATTTATTTTTTCCATCGCATAAACCATTTTCTCTATTTGAAAAAAAAAATTCAAATATAAATTGTTCGACTGTGCGACCACTCAACTCAAGTTTTATTTTTTGCTCGACTCCACTATCATTTGCTCGACTTCACACTATAATTTTGCTCGAATTTACTTTTTGAAAAATAAATTCGCAAAGTCTATAGGCTGGAAGTCAACCTTTTTTTTTTTTTTGTCTATTTAAAACATTAACTCTTTAATTTATCCTTGACGAAAAACTGAGATATTATAAATAGAAAAAAGTTTATTACAAAACACATTTTTTCTAAAGAATTAATGGGTGGATCATGACCATCTATTTTTTCATCAAATAAAAAAGAGTGAATTTCATATATATATATATATATATATATATATATATATATATATATATATATATATATATATATATATATATAGTGTAACTTTCTTACGAGAACCACCTTTATCTGCAGAAACTGCGAGAATCACTTTTTAGCCATTAGATCATTTCATCAATGGATGATATAACTTGTGCCATTAATGCAATTAATTAAAAGATGTGGTAGTCATTTGTAAAGCACAAAGGGTATTATAGTAATCTGCTTATTAATAAATCTCCCCACTAATTAAGGAACATATCAAGGTAAAAAAAATACACGGTTCATTTTTCAACCCTAACTGCCGCCTCTCTTCTCCCTCACCCAAAAAACACGCCTTCAAAGAAAACGCCTCCCTCCCCTACAACCCTAATTCACGGCCGCCGGTAGAGGTGTTCATGAATATGGTTTGTGATATCGACACCTGATCTGTGAAAAGTGTTTCTTCTAGGATATTTATATTTGTTAGACACCCGATCTGTGAGGAGGGTTTCTTCTTGTACCTGAAATTGATTTGTTGACAAAGATGGAGGTACACACGCCTGGTTCATCATGATGATCCAAGGTGAGTGGTTCGCATCCCTGTTATTTTATTCATCCTTAGAGAAGTAAATATGTATACACATGTTGAGATGTAAGTTTTATTATAATTGTAAATTTTTTTTACCAATTCGATTTTTTTTATGATCCAACACATTCACGTACGTTTTGTGTTTCATGTTTAGTGGTTTTGAGTTTCGAATATAAATGGTTTTGAATTTCAAATATTTCATGATCTAAAAAACTCATTGTTTATTGCTTGATATAGTTTAAGTTATATAAGTGGGTAAGCAATGCTCGGCTTACATATATTTTTTTAATGATTCATGGCTTTGATATTTTTATGATGATTCATGGCTTATGATAAAATGAGATATAGATGGACTCCGAAGCTTTTTGTTGCTACTGGTCTTGGCTATATACGATTATACTTTATGTTGTATTTTGGTTGAAATGGATAATCTTTAATATCGATTAGTTATTTTCATGTGTTTATGTATGTATATTTTCTAAATGTTACGTTGTGGTATGACGTTAAAGAATCTTTGATGGTGGTGTGATACATTTTTGAATGGGTTTTGGAAAGATACATATATGTTTACATCTAAAACATATATGTTTTGCATGCATAAAAAATTAGTTTTTTTTTTTTTTTTTTTCTTTTTAAATAAGCGTGCATACATGTTTTAGTAGTTGCATACATGTTCAAAACATATATGTTTTTCGACATGTATATTCAAAATATGTATATTTTAAACATGTATCTTTTAAAAAATGATAGATTATAAGCGAAATGCTTAAAACATGTATGTTTTAGAAACATATATGTTTATTATTTAGTAAGTGTAATTATTATTGTTGCTAATTTTTGTACTTTTCTTTGTATCAGGTATAATTACAAGAATGTTCACGGCTATGAGTGTGCATATATGTCCGACTTTTGAAAGCATGTGCAAATATGTCCGACATCTAAAAATGATGATAAAACGATTATACAGGAAGATAATTTGGGACTTTTGGAGATATATGATTGTTGCATGTGTTTTTATACTTGTAATCAAGTGAAATGTAATATTTAAGTATATCAATCATGTTTTTCTTTTTATAATAATTTATATTCTTTAATTTGTGTTTCAAACTTTCAAAAAAAAATAATGATCAGGTAAATATATTGGTAGGTTGATAAAAAAAAATGTTAGATTAAAAAAACATGTATCCACCTTGACTATTTGGAAAAAAAATATATGTATCCACTTTGACTAATTAGAAACATATATGCACTTTGACTATTCGAGGAAAAAAAATATGTATGCACCTTTAGATTTCAAAAAATAATGATTAGGTATAAAAAAAACATGTATGCACTATGACTATTTGAAAACATGTTAGCAATAAAAAAAATAATAAAAAAAATAAAAATAAAATCCGAATTCTAAGATTTATAAAAAACCGGGAATTATAAAAAAATATATGAAAAAGTGAATTTTACTATTATACCCTTTTGAATTAAATAAAAATAACAAAATTCTATGGAGCATTTAAATGATGTACATTGTGTATTATTAGTTGTAAAAATGTGATTTTTGCAGTTCCTGCAGATAATGTGGTTTTCGCAAGAAAGGGACCCTATATATATATATATATATATATATATATATATATATATATATATATATATATATATATATATATATATATATATATATATACATGTATATACATATATATACATATATATACATATATATATACATATATATATATATATATATACATATATATACATATATATATATATATACATATATATATATATATATATATATATATATATATATATATATATATATATATGTATATATATATATATATATATATACATATGTATATATATGTATATATATATATATATATATATATATATATATATATATATATATATATATATATATATGAGTTTACGTTTAGATAGAACAATTGATGGTGTTGTTGATATTCTTATTCAAGATTCGTCAATACCGAACACGGTTCAGTCGCCGAACATGGTTGCGTTTTCTTTTCTTAAAAATGGTTAAAGGATATTTTGTAATTGCAAAAATAAATAAATAATAATAATAATAATAATAATAATAATAATAATAATAATAATAATAATAATAATAATAATAATAATAATAATAATAATAATAGGGTTATATGGGTCTCGGTTCCTATTTTGAGTAATGACTATAATGATAAGGTTATATGGGTCAATAAGAAGAATAAGGAAGCGGATTTTTGTGTTAAGGAGGCCTGAAAAGCTTTAAGATCTGATTGTCCTAAGGTGTTGTGGTATAAGCAAGTTTGATTCTCTCAGTGTATTCCAAGGCACGCATTTGTGCTTTGGATGGCTATGAGGGGGAGACTTAAAACTACGGATAGAATTTCTAGGTGGTTTAACATTTCTAGTACCTTGTGCCCTCTATGCCATATAGTTGATGAGACTCATAGCCATTTGTTCTTCAGTTGTAACTTCTCTAGGACTGTTTGGGATAACCTTAAGCCTTTGTGTAAACTTGAGGATTTATCTCATATTTGGGCTGAAATTATTTCAGGATTTTCTATTAAAACTGCCAACAATTCTTTTGGAGTGTTATTCAACAGCTAGTCTTGGGTGCTACGGTTTACTATATTTGGCAAGAAAGGAATGTTCGAATATTTAAAAATGAGTTTAGGACTGAGGAAGTTGTTTTTAAAATCATTGTGGACACAATTAGACATAAGCTTATAGGTTTGAGAACCAAGCACCCCCGAGAGGTTGTAAAGGATTCAGGTATTTAAAAATGAATGTTCGAATATTTAAAAATTAGTTTAGGACTAAGGAATCTGTTTTTAAAATCATTGTGGACACAATTAGACATAAGCTTATGGGTTTGAGAACCAAGCACTCCCGAGAGGTTGTAAGGGATGCGGCTATTTGGAAAGTTCATTTGAAAGGCGTTAATGGTGGTGTTAATATGGTTCATAATGATGGGACTGATGGTGTTACATAGATCCGTGAGTTGTCTGATTCTTTACATGATCTTATTGAATCATGTGCAAAAGCTTTGGGTTTATCAGAATGTTTGGCATTATGTTTAGAATCATGGTTCTAACTGTTATTTTGCAAATGTAGCCCTTTATTTGAATTATCGCATGCCTGTTGATTCTCATGTGTGTTGGATCTGCTGGTTTTGCTTGGGAACAGGTTTTTGGAGATGTAACCAAATTTTTGATCGTGGTGATGATGACTCAGGTAATGTTTGCTTACTATGGAGTATTATATATGGTCTATGCACTACAGGTATAAACAAGATAAATGGGTTGTTATTTCATATTTTTGATGTTGAGCTTGAATGTTTTGAAAAGCACACCCATTTGTTCTTTGTTTTTAACCTACGCTGGACCATTATTATGTGTAGTTTGGATATTTTAGGCAATTTGCTATGCACTACAGATTTTTGGATTAACTTCTGTGCTGGCCTACTGTTTGGATGGTTGGAGTTCAGTTGGCTATGTACTACAGCGGTTAATCATAAATTTTGCGCTAGCCTTTTGTTTTGGTTTATGAGGAGTTTTGATAGAATTTTTTGTTGTTATTTGGGTTATAATACTCAGGTTTGGTTTATGAGGAGTTTTGATCAGATTACTATGCATTACAGAGGTGTTTCTTTAACCTTTACGCTAGTTTTCTGGTTTGGTTGTGAAAATGCTCAGTTTTTGGATTTGCATATGCTAATTTGGATTGATGTCTTTATGGTTATTAAGCTTGCATTTTCTTTGACTAATGGTGTTTTCATTACTTGTACTCTTTTCCTTGTTCAAATTTTTCCCACTAGGTTTTTTGTTGGCAAGGTTTTTTTAATGAGACATGTAACTTGGGTGATGTTACTTCTTGATGAATCATTCTCCTTCATGATTGCATTTGATGATGTGAAGTTTGGTGGTACTATGGACTACTCTGGTTCTAGATTGTTAAAGGTTCTTGCTGTATTTTTTAATCAGATCAATTTCACTCTTTTGGGATGCTTTGGATTTATCAGTTGGTATGAGGATTATTTGGAATGCTTCAAGACAGCATTTGATGCTTATTATAGTTGTTTATATATGGTATCTCCCATTTTCTCAATCCTAGCAGCTCGGCTTACTATGATCTATCCACATGTGGTGATGTTTGGAGGTACATTTGGTTGGTCCCTTTTGTATCTTTCCATGTATTCAGAGTATAGGGTGATTGTAGTTAAAGTTTATATGCCTGCTAGGATTGATGATTTTGGGGCTGCTTTGGAGATTTCTTATTAGTTATTAGTTGTCTTTGTTTTGGTTATTTGTATTGTTAGATATTGCAGCACTTGTAATTGATTTGGGGTTGTCCAGATCATTTGCTTTTTCTTTGTTTCTTAAGTAAAAGCAGCCCTGTTTAGAGGTTGTCCTAACAGGTTTTTCCTTTTGTGCTATTTTCTTGTACATAACTCTTCATTTTATTTAATATATTTTACCTTTGAATAATAATAATAATAATAATAATAATAATAATAATAATAATAATAATAATAATAATAATAATAATAATAATAATAATCACAGGCTCCTTCTCATGTTGCTCTTGTTGAGGATTTGGTTGTCCTAACAGGTTTTTCCTTTTGTGGTGATGGTTTTGTTCGGTTCATGTTGCATGATCTCACCAAACCACAGGCTCCTTCTCATGTTGCTCTTGTTGAGGATTTGGTTTCTGATGGGTTTGGTGGTTTTGATTTATATCTTCTTGATACTCTACTTTCTAAGGGGTTGCGTACTGTCAAATCCATTCCTCCTAAATGTCATTTGGGGTTTTCTCGGGTTTTGAAAGGAGCCCTTGATAAGGTGGTTTGTTCGCCTGATGACATTTCTTGCTGGGTTGGTTTGTTAGTCTTGCCTCTTTGTCTGCTTAAAACCTTTTGCCCGAGGAGTAATCAAGAGTGTAGGTCTGCTACTAAACGTCAACGACAAGAGGAATATATTGTTAATGCCATTTCATCTTAGAGCACACCTGGTGGTAGTTTACAAGTTGTGCGTGAGGTTTTAGTCGAACCCCCTCCCTCATGGTCTAATATTGATGAGGATAACTTGGACTTGGGTGACCGTAATATCAAACAGTGTAAGAGGAAGATTTGTGATGGCCATTATACTGCTGCTGTCAGAGTTCTTTCTTCTTCGGGTATTGCGGCTTATGATGATACTACTCTTGCGGATTTAAAAGCTAAGCACCCTTTTCAATCTGCTCCCCTTTTACCAGATATACCTATTGATCATCATCACCTTTCAGCATCTCCTGCTATGGTTCTTGATATGATTAAGAGTTTCCCTCGTGGTACTTCTTGTGGAAGGGATGGTTTGTGTGCCCAACACCTTTTAGATTGTTTAAATGGTGCTGCTGTTGCCATCTCTGATGAGTTAGTCGCTTTTATCACCCAGGTGGTGAACCTTTTTTTTGAGGGTAAATGCCCAAGGGTGTTGGGCGAGTATGTTGCTAGTGCTCCGCTCACGCCTTTAGTTAAACCAGGAGGAGGGATCCGTCCTATCGCTGTTGGGACTGTTTGGAGGCGTTTGGTCTCCAAGGTTTGTGCTTCTATGATTGACCATTCTTTGGATGGTTATTTTGACTGTTTGCAATTTGGCATGGGTGTTTCGGGAGGTGGGGAGGCTATTCTTCATGCTGTGAATCGGTTGACTGAAGACCGTGAGGGCGATGTGGGTTTATCGATGTTGTTGGTGGACTTTAAAAACGCCTTCAATATGGTGGATCGTGCGGTTATGTTACGAGAAGTTCGCCTTCGTGTTCCGGCTATTTCACGTTGGGTGGAATTCTGTTACTCCAGTCCTGCTAGATTATATTATGGTGAACATACTTTATGGTCGCACCAAGGGGTGCAACAGGGTGATCCGCTTGGGCCTCTTCTTTTTGCTTTAGTGTTACATCCCTTGGCATGTAAGATTCGAGACTCCTTTACTCTTTCTCTTCAAGCTTGGTATCTTGATGATGGTACTATTATTGGGGATACCTTGGTTGTGGGGAAGGTTTTAGAGTTGATTATGATGGATGGACCTAGTTGTGGTTTACACCTCAACGTTGATAAAACTGAGGTTTTTTGGCCAAAGGAAGACCCCAGGAGCAGGTATGTTGGTGTTTTTCCCCCTAATATTTCTCGACCTTCGCATGGTGTTAAATTATTAGGGGGGCCCGCCAGTGTGGATTTTGAGTTTAGTAGTAAGCTTGTTATGAAAAGGGTTGCTAAAACTATTGAACTTATGGATGTTGTTGCTAAGCTTAATGATCCCCAGTGTGAGTTGTTGCTACTGCGTGCATGTGCGGGTATTTCCAAGTTGTATTTTTCTATGCGCACATGTCCTCCTCGGGTCTTTGAGGGTGCTCAGGTTTCTTTTGATGCAGCACTTCGCTCTTCTTTGGAACGTATTGTCACTGCTTCTGGACCTGGGTTTGGTGATTGGCAATGGAGACTCGCCACCCTACCTTTTGCTTTCAGGGGACTTGGTGTGTATTCTGCAGGTGATGTCCTGAACTATGCCTTCCTTGCTTCTAGACTTCAATCTGCCAGCTTACAGACTAAGCTTCTCCGTAGTTCTGGTATTGTGACTACTGGTCCCTCTTTTGATGATGCTTTGTGTACTTTTAATGTGAATATGGATATTGACCTTTTGAGTAACCCTAGTGAGATCGCTGCCCCCAAACTTATGAAGAAATTGACAGACATACATTTCACACGTGTTGCCCAAACAGTTGAATCCACCTTCCATTTATCCCCTAGACAGATGGCTTTATGGAACTCACTAAAAGAGGATTACACGTCAGATTAGCTTATGGTGGCACCGATATCCGGATTGGGACAAACTATGAATGCCAGGACTTACCGATGTGTGTTGTGTTATCGGTTGGGTGTTCCTCTTTTTACTGTCCAGATGCCATGTTCAGCTTGTTCTAAGGTTTTTTCTGGTGATATTTTCGGGGATCATGTTGTATCGTGCGCAGGTATAGTTGGTATTAAACATCGGCATAATGTTGTGCGTGATGTTCTCGTTGATATATGTTCTCGGTCTGGAGTTTCAGTTCGTAAGAAGGTGGATATTGGGCTTCATGGAGAGAGGGACAAAACCTTACGTCCAGCCGATATGTTACTTTACTCTTGGGATGGTGGCCTTGATGTTTGTGTTGATCTTACAGGATCGTCACCTTTGACGCGTTCGTGTATGGTTGATTTTATGCCCGGTCGGGCGGTTATTGAAGCCGCACAACGTAAACGTGTCAAGTACGCGGCTAAATGCGCTGATATCGGATATGGGTTCCTCCCCTTTTCATTCTCTTCTTTTGGAGAACTTGAAAAGGATGCAGTGACCTTATTAAAGCGTATTCGACGATTCTCTATGACCCAAGACATTGGAGCACGTGCTGCTCCACATATTTTTAGTAGGATTGGTTTTGCTATAGCTAGAGGTGTGGGGGCTCAGTTAGTCTCTCGGCTCCCCACTAATTTCTTGTAAAATCCTATTTGTTTTTCAATAAAGTGATGTTTATAAAATAAAAATAAAAAATAAAATAATAATAATAATAATAATAATAATAATAATAATAATAATAATAATAATAATAATAATAATAATAATAATAATAATAATATAGGCTCACGACGGGTTGGGACAAAAGATGAATCATCGCCAATTTCGGTCTGTGTTATGCTACAGGCTCACGATTCCTATGTTCTCTGAAGGCAGCCTATGCCCGAGTTGTAATGTACACCGTATGGACCAATGGGGGGATCACGCGGTCCACTGTTCTAGCGAAGTGGGTGTTAAGTTCAGGCATAACCTGGTGCGTGATATCCTGGTTGATATATGTTTCAAGGCAGGGATCATGGTGCGTAAGGAGGCTCCAATGGGGTTTCTTTCGGAGGAAGGGAGAGAATTACATCCTGTAGATGTGCTATTATTCAACTGGCTCCAGGGTAAGGATGCATGTCTGGATGTGACTGGGGTCTCTCCGTTTGCGGGGACTGGGGTGTCGTCATGGGCCCCTGGGGTAGCTTTGAGTAATGCTGTGGAAAAGAAAAGGAAGAAGTATGCGTCTAAGTGTGAAGACAATGGATACAAGTTCGTCCCTTTTGCTTTTTCTACGCTTGGGGAACTTGAGGTGGAAGCTTTGAATACACTTTCTCGTATCAAGTCTATTGCCAACACCCACTCTAATAATATCAAGAGTGGTGTTTTTATTTTTCATCGAGTTAGTTTCTGTATTAAAAAAGGAGTGGGAGCACAGATTGTGTCTAGACTCCCCTCCTATTTCATGTAATTTTCATGTTTTCAATGAAAAGTGACGGTTTATAATAAAAAAATAAATAATAATAATAATAATAATAATAATAATAATAAAATACTTTCTTTAATCGTTACTTGATGTGTAATGTAACATAGTAATTATCTTTTTCAATTGGGAGAGATTGTTGAGTGGACGAAAGCGGCGGATTGCTAATCCGTTGCATGAGATTTGCTAATAATACTAATAAGGGTATGATCATTATTTTATATATCAATTATAATTATTAGACTTTTTTTCTATTAAATATATTTAAAATAATTATTTGGATATTTTTGACAATTTTAATGCTTTGAAAAGATATATATGCAATTATTAGTTTTGGTTTGATATATATGCAATTATAAGACTTTGTAGAGATATATATGCAATTCCCTCCATAAAAAAAAAAAAAAAAAAAAAAAAAAAAAAAAAAAAAAATCTCCATTTTTTTAAAATTAAAATATCTCGCAAACTGTTAATCGTTACATGAAATTAATTATACCATCACGACGACAATTTCTATAGATATACAATTCTATATGCTTTCGATGAACCTTTTTAGAAAATTTTCGCCCAAAAAAAAAGACATGTGATTATACATGTGGCTTGTGAAATCACATGTGGTTTTTTTTGTAACTTGGGTTTCCGACTCGACATTGCGTCATGTGAGTTTTAAATATGTGATTTATGAAGTCACACGTATTTTTTAAAATAACAAAGCACAAGTGATTTTACTTGTGATTTTTTTGGGCCGAAATTTCAACACTAAAAAATGGTCGAAGGTATATCAAAGTGCTCGTCTAGTGAAAGATAAAAATATTCTCATCGCAATGATGTATTTTTCGTAGCATGAAGATTTACCGTTTGCAAAATATGTTGTTTTAAAAAAATTGAAAAATGAGTTTTTTTGTTTGATGAAACATGGATGGCTGGTATTCACCCATTTTGTTCTTTAGGAAAAAAGTGTTCTTAATTGATCTCACCTCATTATCCATAATCATTTCAAAAAAAGTTTAAATGCAAATAAAGATATACTGGATCATGTAGATGCAATAATTTGCACCCGAGATATGGAGAAGTTCGGGTCTTCAAGGATGTTCAGACCTACTGACGTGCTCCGAACCTCGTGGGACTTCATACCTCATGCTAAGTCTTGATCTGTGATAAGAATAGTAACACACGTTAGCCTTGCCCCGGGTGTTTAGTCCGAGACCCAGCTCCGGTGTAAGAATGAGTATGGGTGATATGAGTGAAGTATGAAGTATAAAGTAACTATGATAATATAAGTGCTCATTCAGTTTGGAGTAGTTCCTCCCGAGAATATCATGCCTTTTAACTATGAATAGTTGGGGCTATTTATACTACTTACCTATTCCAAGAATTAAGCATGGGCTTGATGGGCATGTCCGTACAACTCAATGGCTTAGGACAGCGACATGGAGCTTGTCAGTTAGTGACGAACCTTTGGTTCGTCCTTCTGGTTTATTACTTGGTGTCTTCCTTTTACATCGTCCTTTTAGATCTTCCTTTTGTATCTTCCTTTTAGATCATCCTTTTGTATCATCAGTGAATCACACATCGGTTCGTCCATGGATCACATTATGGTTCATCATGGGAAGCGAGTCTTTAGAGACCCGATACACTGTCAGATCATAACAATGGTATTTACAATTAAGATGTGTGTGAATTGATATATTAGTGTGTGTGATAAAGAAAAGAGAGAATTATCTTCAATCAGATTTTGATTCAACTGAGCTGTGTGCCAAATGTAGTTACAAAAATACAGCAAATGCCTCGACTATTTATAGTGGTGAGGGAAAGAATTAAAAAAAAAACATTCTAGCCATGGACTTTCCCAGGTGATTAGATTTCTTATTCCTAACAATCTCCCTCTAGGAATCTATGTGTTAAGCCAATTCACTGCCCAATGGTCTCTGACTATGATTTGAACATAAATTAGTCTAAGTAAATAAGACTCGTAGATAATGAAATCAGAGAGCAACTTAATAATACTACTGATAATGAAATCAACGAGCAACTTCGGCGAAGTTCAAGTCAAAGACATCGTTAAGGAAGTCGAAGATTACTTGAAGACATACTTACTAGCCGATGCGGGTCAGCCGGTAAGTAGAAGGAACTTATCCAGAAGGATACAGATTCATTATGGGTTGACAATACCCAGATGAACCTCTCAGCTCTCTGACTAGCAACAGAGCATAGCTCTTATTCCTTGAAGCATTTAGGTGGGACTTTTCAAAGATGCAATTAAGCGAAATAATGTGCATTTTGGATAAAAGTCAATCAAGTACGAGTTGGTGAAAGATAGTTAATAGTTACTAGAACTATTCACTAAAGTACGCTTGGCGGGTTTCCAAAATTAGAAGCATTAAATGGAAGATGTACTTTATTGTATTTATTCCATAGGATGCTTGACACATATTACCTAACCCTATTAAGTGACTTCCTCGTACCTAGTATAAAAGCAATGTTGGTCGAGAGTAAATGCACCATATCACATGCTTATTGTCGAATTTATGAAAGTGCGTTTACTCTCTTTGATCTTACAACACGTCCCTGATCCTATCAGGGAGACTTATAGTTCATTCGCAAACTTAGTTATCTATGTTTGCTTGATCAGAGAGTTTGTCTTTATATTGTCATTCAATTAAGTGTTTTCTTCATAAGACTTTGTAATTCTTTAATTCATATCAATAAAGAGTTATATGTTGAAAAGTTAAATTGTGTGTTGTGTACTTAAACTGTTTTATACTTTGTTTATAAACTGACGTTGATTTGGGGAACAACAATGGGTATCAGAGCAAGTTTGAATATCCTTTTAACAAGTGCTCTTTACTAAAAACTTTTAAAATCAAGATCCTCTCATTTCAGAAAACAATGATAATGTTGAAAACACTAGAAATAATGATGGTCCACCACCTCCACCTAGTGGTGGTGGTGGTTCTTCTTCGAACTTTAATATTCCAAGTAATGACCTTCCACAATTCCTAGATTCAAGGAGAGAAGCTCATGTTCCTCCGGTTCCTTTACTAGGTATGGACGATTTTCTAGACTAGAAGGACAGATTATTGGTCTATCTTAATGGACCAGAACCTTTTCTTCTTGATATTCTAGAAAGCGGTCGATTCATACCCGAAGCACTCTCCTTCACACCTGAAAACTTTATGGCTAAGCCACAAAAACAATGATCTCTTGAGGAAAGAAGACTTGCTAATCAAGATAGTAGGTTAAAAAGTATTATTATTTCAGCCATTTCCAAACGATACCCTCTGAAACCAATGATACTAAGATTGTATCCCTAAGGAAAAAATTTAATAAGACACTTAATGGTGAAAAAGTTGCAGAAACTTACACAAAGCTGAAAATCTTATTAAATGACCTTTCAAACAAGGGTGTCGATATTCATCAACTTAAGGTCAATGCCAACTTTGTCAACAGCTCCCCTATACGTCTGAATTAGACTCAGAGGGCCAACAATTCTATCAAAAATGATAGTCTCGCCACACTTTTTTGCAAGTACAACTATAGAGAGGAATTAATTGATCAAATATATGAACCTGAAACCAATAAAGTTCTATATAGACCTCTATGTCAACTGCTTTGTTTTCTAACTCTCATGTTCAGGTCCCTGATAGTGATTATGACGTAGAAGAAGACACAATAAGCACTCAATAATTCCTCAATGATCTAAGGTATGAGTTTAAAGACAAAGCCCTTCTGGATAATCAGAGGCGGTTCTACAAGAGATCAGGGAGAGAGGGTATAACTAGGGCAACAATAGAAAAGTCTAAAAAAACTTGTTTTAGATGTGGAAGGGCACGGCACTTTCAAAAAGATTGTCCAAACAACAAAACCTCCTCACATTCATATCCCTCGAAACCCATATATCAATCAAACTCATCATATACACCAATTACTCCAAGGATTTTGATAAACCTGAAAAGGATAACAGAGCCATATACAAAGGAAAGAAAGTTGAATTAGCTCTTCGTACTCAGAAACCTTCATCCTCAAATTGTATGATTGAGATATGGAAGAACTAAAGAGAAAATTGAGATATAGTAATTAAGATTTTCACTTGTTGCCCAGCTTGCATGACCCATCTATATTGTAGGTTCTCATTAATTGAGGGAGTAACATATACCCGATTGAGATATGGAAGAACTAAAAAGAAAATTGAGATATAGTAATTAAAATTCTCACTTGTTGCCTAGCTGATGCGTGGGAAATGCACCCTCACAAAAGGTTTTACCTCTCGAGGGATCTCGAGAAGCTTACAACCCCCACCAGGCAGTGTACCTGATCGTTGTAGTATAGTATAGTGACAAGTACCGGGGGATTGATCGTTCAACTCAGGAATAGTGTCGCTAGGATTAGAAAGTCTACTAAACTAGGTTTAGAGGTGAGGGATGATTCTTTTTGTATTTTTATATTTTTATAAAAGCAAGTAAAATCTCGGTTTTTGAAGGAGTGGGCGGAATCAGTTGCTAGCCAACTAACCTAAATAACTACAAATGCAATCAAAATAAAATAACAAAAATGAAATGAAACTATTTATACTAATGTGGTGGTAGCAATAATGAGGAAAATTGTGTTTACTTAGGTTTCATTACTCCCTAGATATCTTTTACAGGTTGATAGCTTGTTACAATTGCATGGATGACGGGTCATATTCCTTAATACTAGTCGTAGGGCCGTGTACAATATTCCCTAACTCTATAGGATCCTACTTCACTCCTATATCGAGCCGTTAGAAGCTCTTAACATGGGATCATTAGAATTCTCCTACGCATTAAATACAACCAAAAATTGTAGTACACCTCCGATCATGTTTCTTAAGACGTTCAAGCAAGTTACCAATGGAAGTCTGCCAGTTTTCTTAAGCCTAACATCGAATACAATCATCCGTAACAATTATAAATAAACAATCAACCCATAATTAACATCTAGGTTTCACTACATCTAAGCAAACACAAAGGAAATCTAGCCTAGCATGTTAAATAGAAGACAAGTGTAAGATATAATCAAACAATACATAGACATATTGATTGATTTGAAAGAGTACTTATCTCTAATTGAACATGAAAGATTCAAAGGGTTGAAACCCTTGAAAAAGCTGGAAAATTCGACCTAGGGTTTTTCCCTCAAAGTTGCACCCTAATGAATGAAATTTGGAAAACTATATATAGATTTTACAGGGTGACGGCGTCATGTATTGGATCGTGACGCCGTCAACTCGCCGCCTTAATAGAAATCGTATTGCCTAGATCTGATATTGACGTTGTCATGTACAAAAATCTTCTGGGCCGTCATGTACAAATGGACCCTGACGGCCTTGGTGACGCCGTCAGGTCCTATGCTTGAAAATACTCTGGACCGTCACGTGTATTTCCCACTTCCACCTCTTTTGTAACTCTTGACGCCTTCATGTAGAGAGTTGTGACGCCGTCAGGTACTGTTCCCAGCAAGGAAAATTGAGACTTTGCCGTTTTCTTCACTTTTATGCTCCAAAAACGTCCAAAACGCTTCCTTTTCCAGATTTCTCTCCAAAAGTACCTAAAATGACAAAATGAACGATATAGGGCAATATTTGATTAAATACCCTTACACTTGAGATTTGCTTGTCCTCAAGCAAATGAGCTTTTCCACCAATAAAAATACAAGTTAGGGGTCATTTAACACTAATATAAAAGTAATTGCAACAAATAATCGTTCCACTAAAGACCAAAGACAAGCACGGAGGTCATACACTAGCACCTCACAAATAGTGTTTAGATACTCACATCTCTCGGGTGTAATAAAGTATATATCACAATAAGGAAATAGAAAACATCTCTCACTACCTGTCATAGATAAATAGATTACCATAGGCTTGGGAAAGGATCAAACCTCCACCACTTGGCGTAAGCACCGAGGATAAACTATCAAAGAGGTCTTTCAAAGGGTTATAACGTTAGGTGTAGGGATATGGAATACACGGTTTTGTTGGATAAAGGCAATATTTACTGGTGGCGAGTTAATCATCTTGGTTAATTACATGTACAATATGGCGTTGCTAAGCCAAGACTAGACTCGACTTAAGCTAAAAATCAAAAATAAAACAAACATAGAATGAAACGGGATGGTAGTCCGTATTTTTTTTCTTTTCTTTTCTTTTTCTATTTTTTTTTTCTTTTTCTTGATTTTTTTTATTGTTTTTTCATACACTCTTACCCTACCATCCAAAATAATACATCATAGGGAATGTACATTCCCCTTACACTTGAATTTTTACATACTTTACAATAAACTAATCTAATGACTCGAATCAAGATAATCAAAACACTTGGAGTACTTTTAAGATTAACGCACATATGGGGGTAATATAAGATGTTCTTCCCCATTACTCCATAACATAAGTACTTTACCCGTGAGTCCCAATTGTCCCAAAACAATATGTACAAGATATGACTCGACTTAGCAACCATGTAATCAATTAGATAATTAACTAAGTGTTTAAACATGTAACAATAATGCACTAAAGATGAGTGCATACACGGAAGGCTAAGGCGATTTGGTTGCACATTTGGGTGGGTTGTAACAAATTCTTCCTTTAAGTAAAATGCTTAAAGTTAGAAACGAAAAGATAGGCTCGGAGGGGTGTACTAGGGGTTTCGTGTACTAAAAATGAGTACAACGCTAAGGTGTGGGAAAAATTAATTAACTTTACTAGCCAAGTAATATGACTTAAATGGTCAAGTAATTACGATGCGGGTTTAACACAAGGGTGATCCTAATGCCTCTTATCATGTAGTAAATCCTACTACACGAATGTAGTCTCACTAGCTGTCTTGGGATGCATCACTAACGCAAGTTCTAGAATCTAAATGCTACCGGTACACTCATAAGCACTAATAATGAATGCTTTTCCTATCAAATCTAAAGGCGGACCTCACATATTTGGGTGGAAAATTTTTCTGAATGGTACGGTTTTGTGCTAGTCATACAACTCCTATCCATGAGACGCTTGCTAAGGCTAAAGTTTCACTCCTAAATGTTGTAAAAAATTTTAAATTTGGCGCTAAAATTACATTAACAAGTATTTCTCTTAGTTTTATTACACACCTACCATCAAACAAACAAACTCAAGTGCAATTGTATCCTATAAGGTATCATCATTTACCCTCCCCCTACGCTTAGAATGAACATTGTCCCTAATGTTCAATTAAAGGATGTAAAAGTAAAACAGTTAAAAGAATAAAAACAAATACTCCCCTGATTCGTTCTGTGTGGATAGTGTGTCAACAAGGTTAGATCTTCCTCCAAGAAAATGAACATTCAAAGCTTCCCTTCCAGAAAATAAATCATCTTCTTGTCATATATAACCTGTTAAACCTGAGAAAACAAACAAGGTAACCTTGCGTAAAATCGGCGGCAATCTATATATACTAACAAGTCCTAAAAAACAATGTAAGATATAATGCTTGTGGAATGAATGTTTGCAGATTTCAAGGAGTTTATAAAACTAAAGAATTAACAAAAACTTTAAGACTCCGTTAGAAAAACAAAACTCGCAAAATTTCCAGAATTTTACACATGACGCCGTCAGGAGTTAACTCTTGACGCCGTCAGAAGTGACCTGCAGAAATCTTTACGTTAAGTTTCCGGAAAATTTCTGGAAAAACTTACGTCCTACTTCCTGAAAAATCCTGCAAAACATCATTATGACTCGATACAAGCATTTGACTCTAACAAATACTAATACACATGTTCATTTAATATTGTGGCGAATCAAGATCAATTTTGTTCTTAAAAACAAATTTGGGGTTTCTCCTTACACTTAGCTTTTGCAAAATACCTTTATATGAAGTTAAGACGAAGTTAAACAACAAAATAAAGCATTTTCACAATTTAGTTTGAAACATGATCTACCAACAATAAAAATAAAGCATGCATACGGAAGAAAATAACAATCAAACAAATAAAAATCACACACAACATGGGTTGCCTCCCAAGAAGCGCTTTTCTTTATTTACGAGTCTTGTAGCTAGACTCAAGGTCATGGGCTATCGTGTGTCGTTTATGCTCACATACCCTAGGGTGAGCCATCTAATAGTCACCTCATCTTTCTTATAGTCATCACTTAGCTCTAAACATCCGCGATAATACCTTTTATTCTTTTCATGAGGATATTTAATCCCTTTTCTTTTATCATTCTCACTTAGCATTTCTAGGGGTGGATACCTACTACATTTCTCCATAGAAAAATCCTTGAACCTAGGGTGTGCACGGGGCATTTGGTAAACACAATCTTCATCCCCATCCGAGAATGTAATTACCCCTTCCATAAGTTTTTCATCAGGGTTGGTTAGCCTTTTGAAGGGTTTCCCAAACACAACTTGGGTTAACTTACTATTGATAAATTCTCCTAGATTCTCCATAACCATGAACTCAACAAGATAAACAAAGCTTCCTACAAACACATACAATGACATTGCCCTAGCAATAATGTTGTCGCCTTTGTATTCTAACTCATCTACCACAATTTTATTGTATTCACTACGCGAGATTATGTTCATTGGTAGAGATGAGTTAAGGTAGGCATCAAAGCTCCTAAATCCAATTTTACAAGGAAATTGCATATTAAATGGGCTATCATTCTCAATCCTTGTTCTAGGGTCGACATACTTATGAGGGTCCACTTCATCATCCATCCTATCCTCATTAATTAGGTCACCATCATCTAGGTCCTCATCGGAGTCCGAATAGTAAAAAGGACTAGCCCTATGGTCATCATCATGGTCAGACTCCTATATCTCAGAATTATTGTGAAAGTGATGGTTAGGCGAGAGTATAGGTGGGTTCTCATTTTCCGCTAAAGGGATTGGGGCAGGCATTTGGAAAATCCTACGACGAAAAACACGAATAACAGGAATCAAACGATCAATGCTATTGTTATCCATCGAGATAGTTTATGAAGAAAGGAAACAAAGAAATAAGATAGACTAAAGGAAACCTAAAAATAAAAATAAAATCTTACTAGAAAGGAATCTAGCAAGTAGACCTAATAAAAAGAAATCCTAACCTAGACAATAACTATTCCCCGGGCTACGGCGCCAAAAACTTGATGCGTGGAAATTGCACCCTCACAAAAGGTTTTACCTCTCGAGGGATCTTGAGAAGCTTACAACCCCCACCAGGCAGTGTACCTGATCGTTGTAGTATAGTATAGTGACAAGTACTAGGGGATTGATCGTTCAACTCAGGAATAGTGTCGCTAGGATTAGAAAGTCTACTAAACAAGGTCTAGAGGTGAGGGATGATTCTTTTTGTATTGTTATATTTTTATAAAAACAAGTAAAATCTCGGGTTTTGAAGGAGTGGGCGGAATTACAACTAACCCAAATAACTACAAATGCAATCAAAATAAAATAACAAAAATGAAATGAAACTATTTATACTAATGTGGTGGTAACAATAATGAGGAAAGTTGTGTTTACGTAGGTTTCATTACTCCCTAGATATCTTTTACAGGTTGATAGCTTGTTACAATTGCATGGATGACGGGTCATATTCCTTAATACTAGTTGTAGGGTCGTGTTCAATATTCCCTAACTCTATAGGATCCTACTTCACTCCTATGTCGAGCCGTTAGAAGCTCCTAACATGGGATCATTAGAATTCTCCTATGCATTAAATACAACCAAAAATCGTAGTACACCTCCGATCATGTTTCTTAAGAAGTTCAAGCAAGTTACCAATGGAAGTCTGCCAGTTTTCTTAAGCCTAACATCGAATACAATCATCCGTAGCAATTATAAACAAACAATCAACCCATAATTAACATCTAGGTTTCACTACATCTAAGCAAACACAAAGGAAATCTAGCCTAGCATGTTAAATAGAAGACAAGTGTAAGATATAATCAAACAACACATAGACATATTGATTGATTTGAAAGAGTACTTATCTCTAATTGAACATGAAAGATTCAAAGGGTTGAAACCCTTGAAAAAGCTGGAAAATTCGACCTAGGGTTTTTCCCTCAAAGTTGCACCCTAATGAATGAAATTTGGAAAACTATATATAGATTTTACAGGGTGATGGCGTCATGTATTAGATCGTGACGCCGTCAACTCGCCGCCTTAATAGAAATCGTATTGCCTACACTGGTACAAAAATGGCCTTTCGTCACACATGGTCGATTTCAAACGGTCACATTGTAACATATTTACGTGACTAAATGTATGAAAATAAAATTAACAGCCACACTCGATCCGACTTGTGTGACCATTACGGAAGATATATGTCACACATTTGTGTATTTATCTGACTAGAGGGTAGCTGGTAAGTATTTTTCGATCATTTAGTCACGTTTAATTTGGGACGTATGACCGATACAAATCAGCTTTAAGTATTAGTCACACTACAGATATACATATGTGACAAATATATGTCACACAATTGAAGAGTGTGACCAAAATAGATATATGGTCACATGAAGTAATTGTGTATGTGACTAAATTATATAGTTAAGTTTGTCACACATTATTTAAACGTGACTGCTATTCTTTGCTGAATATTTAGCCACATAGCTTTTGAAATGTGTGACAACTGAAAAGTAAGTTTGAAGCGTTAGTCACGATATGTGTAACACCTAAAATCTGAAAGCTTGTGAAATGACTAAAATACCCCTACATATTTAAATTTTAATTAAAAGCTTATAAAGTCTCCAAATAAATCCCAGATTTCAAACAATGCACAAGTTATGTGTCCAAATAATTTTAACTATTACATTTAACATTTACACAAGTGGATAAATTACCAAAATGCCCCTATATGGCCGATTAAGGTAAAAATGTATTTTAATTAATTTTATTTTGATTTAAATGATATATATATGGTAAATTGAGAAGATAATTATTAAGAGATAATTACCCAAGATAAAATCACGAAATTCCTGGCCCAAGCCCTCCCCTAGGATCGGCATTCATCATTTAAAAGTCAACCCATATCATTTTTATCTCTAACCCTAATTGCCGATTTAACAAACACACACAAAATCCCCATAGCCTCCATTCGACATTCACAACACTCCTAAGCAATTTTATGTGATCTATCATCATCCTAAGAAGCCAAGAAAAATACCCTTTTGAATTGTTGAAGCTTGGATCGATCGTGGTTTTGGTTTTCTTTTGTCGAGCCCTAATAACAAGGTAAATTCGTTTTGATTCATTCGACCTCCAAAAAAATTATTTCTTATTTTTCTGGTGATTCTTACATCATATACAACCCACGAAAATTGGTTTCAAGGTTGGAAGATCATCGGTGAAGTCGTGGTGATTTTTGGATCATTTGGCCTCTACGCGTAGGTTATAAATCGTACAGCCCTCTCCACACGTTCAAGCCTTGGTTTGGTATTTTTCTCAGGTCCCTTACATCCTATAAACATCAAATAAAATGCTCTAATTGATCCATGCATGCTCGACATCACTTTGGCTAATTAAACCCTAAAAACGTATACAAAACCTAAATAAATGAATCCGAATTTTTGAGGCTTGAAACCTATTTTATTTAGACTCTATACCATCATAATAACCTGGGAAAAATGTTGGTTCGAATTGTTAAGGCCTAAAACAATTATTTTGGAACCATGTAAATAATCGGCTATAATAAAAGAAAAAGGAGAAATAAAAGTCGTGTGCCCTAGGGTTTTGGTTAGGGCTGGAAAAAGGTGATAATTAATGATATGTAATGATGAGTTAATGATTGGGAATTGATTAGAAGGATTAGGGTTTCTAATTCCTTTATTTTTGTATTATACGATTTGGCAAAAAGGTTTTGGGTGAGTTTTGTAAACTTTAAAACTTAAGGGTTAATTCTGGAACTTTATTTGAGCTGTACAATATTCAAATAAAATATATAATGAGGGTGTTAAGTGTAATTTTTGCATATAAATGGATTAAAATGTATTTTAAACCTAATTAGGGTTTGTTTTGAAAATAATTAAAAGAGAGGGACTAAACATGTAATTTTCAGAAACTTGGAGCTGTTTTGAGTAAATTAATATATTCAGGAGGTTATGTGTCATTTTGATAATTTGATGGCATAATATGTGGTTAGTAATAATTAAAAGTTGAAATTATAAATTAAAGGGTTAAATATGTAACTTTTATAACTTGAGGGACTTAAAGTGTAAATTATGAATATTTGAGGATTCATTCGAATAACTTAATAAAATAAGTGCTCATTATGTAAAATGGATAAGTTAAGGGTTTAATGTGTAACTTTGAATACTAAAAGGTTTAAAGTGTAATTTTGGAAAGTAAAGGATATAAAATGCAAAGTTATGAAACCCTAAGGACCAAATGTGTAAATATGTTAAAAGATATTTTGATTCCATTAATAATGACTCAACTTTCTAATTATGGAAATTTTCTAAAAGTGGAAACTTACTATTTATGGAAACCTGTTAAAAGTGGAAAGTCACTTTAAATGGAAAGTTACTAAAACTGGAAAGCCGACTAAAATGAGAAATCTGAATTGAATAAGTTATTAATAATAAGCCGATCATTAATTCGTGTAGATTCGCTGAAGAAGGAGTTTTGCTTCCGACCTTTATGTTTTCTGTCATGTTTGCACTTGCGGTTTAAGGTACAGATATTCTGACCTTTCTCAAAAGGTTTCTCATGATCTCTTTCATATTCTGATCCGTTAGTTCCCGAATTGATGCCATTGCTATGATCCCCTTTACTTGAACCTTCTCTGTTGATCCCACTTGATATGACCTCCGTTATGAACCTATGCTATGAAAACCTTCTTAATGATACCATGGAAATGTTTTGAGAAGAACTGATTTGAAAAGATGTTTATAAATGATGCTAAATTTCTTTTTAAAAGAAAGGTTATTTAACTTTCATGAACCCTATATTTTGAAAGACCATTTTTATGAAAACTGTTTTAAAAGATTATTTAAATTGGACTTTTAATAGAAACTTTTGAAACGGACTTTTGAACTGAACCATGAATTGATTTTTGAATATGAACCTTGACCTGATGAACTCTTAATGGACCTTGACTATTATTTCTGATATGATTTTGAGATGACTTTGAGATAAACCTTTGCTATATGACCTTTTGTATGACTTTGAGACCTGACTCTTAGTTTGATACCCGAGCCATTTCTGTTTTCCCTACCTATGGAGGTACCATAGGCATGTCTGTGATGCACCACTGGCATGACTCATGTGTGGGTGAGTGATTTCTCACGCATTCCCTTTTTATGATTATTATTATGGCCATTATGACTTTGAGTATATGACTTTGAGATTGACTTTGAGTAAGGGGCGTATGGATTGCAATCCTAGATCTGATCTGTTTAGTGGATTTAACTATGACTTTGAGTTGACTTTGAGGTGACTGGTGCTGTGTGCAATACACGCCTTTCACAATTTTTGGGAGCTAGCTACTCCACTATTATGATACATGAGGACACCCCTCATATTATCTGGTTGCCTGAGAGGTATCCCCTCTGATTGTGTAATTATGACTTTGAGATTATGATGTTGAGATTGACTTTGAGTTTCTGGGCTCGTGGTAGATGACTATCCTTTCTTCTTTCTATTCTATTACTCTTTTATCTATTCCTTATTCTATTTCTCCAATGCTCTATATTTCAGTTCTGTTTTATTATCATTGCTTTGTATATGTATCTGTTCACTGGGCTTTTTAAGCTCAGCCGCATTTCCTTTTCCTGCGGCAGGTTTTAGTAGGAAGCTGGGTTATGGGAAGAGAGTGTGACTGGACTTAGAAGACTATGCTTTGGACTAGAGACGATTAGTTGAAGTTTCACTTTATTAGACATAGTATTTATTGTTTTGTAACCTTGTAGTTTCAGATTTTCTTTTGTAACCTTGAATTTCGTTGTATGTATGAATCATATGCTTGTGTTTGTTCTGATATGTCACTGTAATGTAATACTTCTACCCTTATCGGGTTGGGGTGTTACAATTATGGTATCAGAGACCCAGGCTGCGATTCGTAATACATTTACCCTTGACCTGTGAAGTTTGGACCCCTAAGTTTCCACTGTAGGCGCTCATAAGACAACCTTTGAAACTTTACATTAGGATTCCCCATAGGAACCTAAGTTATTACCAGTGAGGAATGGGTAGACTAAGACATTTATGTAAGTATCATTTGCTTCCGTATCACTCTGATCGTGCCTTTGCTCTTAGATAAGCCTTATAAGGACCTTTGTTTCAGAAGTTAGAAGTTTTGCAACTTAAGCTTAGTAACCAAGTAAGTTTGGAATACCTCGGAAAGCTACCTGGATACCATACACATTTAAGTCTCACCTTCAGATTTTGATCTCCGCCTCCGATTTGTTTGATAAGCTGTTTGACACCTTTTCGACCACATCGTAGGTCATTCAACCACAATGTGTTCGACACATTCTGTAAATACATTACTTATGCTGGGTATGAATGTATCATCCGATACTACTTAACTCTGTATGATCCATTATTACTCCTATGAGAATCTTGGTAATTATGAACCACGAATATGAGAAGTTTTGTTTCCTCTCTTTGAATGATGAACCTTGTTCTGCCAACCGTTTCCTTTGGAAGGGTATGATGTAAATACTATCTCTATATGGATTTGTTAACTAAGCATGATGATGCTGATAACTGAGATTCTGTACCTCTCACAATTGACGATTATACGATATTCGTATTACCAATGATACACATCCTACCTGCTACTTATGCTAAGAAGCTAAACGAAATTCCCACACATTGAACTGTTCGTTTATCCATCCCCCAACATTTTTTTGTTGAACCATGTACTTAACTCTGATATATGAACTATCTGTATGATTTGACGACTGTATTCACTCTATGAATCCTTTGACTTTGAGATGTCTGATTGTACGGTCTTTTGGACTGAATGGCTATTCGTGAAGATACCATAGACTACCATATCTGAAATGTGACCTTAAAAATCTGCTTCACCCTATTCCATTATGATGACTCTCTACATCTGCTAAAATTTCTGTCACTATGGAAACACCTACCCCAAACTCATGTGATTACCAAGTTGTCCTGAAAACCATTATTATCAACCCTTGGAAAGTTCTACTATTGGGAAATATTTTGTCATACGAAGATTTTCCGGTATTCTCTGATGAACCTTTTGGTACTCCTTCCTGCTTAAGAAGTAGAGTGGACATTGAACTGATATCAGTGAAGAAACCATGGTGCCATAGAAGTTGAGAGATTGAAGGAGCTGATGGAATATGATTTTTAACCTTGGTAATTCTCTTTAGATGCTCTTGTTTGTTTATGAAGAAGAACGAGAGAAGTATGCGATGACGTATCGACTATCGTGAACTTAAACGTACCACTATCACTAATCATTATCTGTTTCCACGTATCAATAATTAATTTGGTCTTCCTTTGAAACTCCGCGTTTGACTGCATCATTTTAGATTTGAAGGACTGAAGAAGCAACCACAAAAACTTCTAAGAAGGGGGTTAACTAACCGAGAGTAACCTTTGGGAAGTATTTCAGTTCCTGAAGAAGAAAGAAGGCGATGTGAAAATTTCCTGAGATGATTTCTGAAATTGCCTTTGCACTCGTTACCACATTTGTGAGTTTGAATGATGCCAATGGTGTTGGCTAGAATAATCATGTTTTCGCGTGTTTTGGACAAATTGTCATAGTATGACATTGTGTTGTGTTCTAAAACGAAAGAAGAACATAGAGATTATTGGTGAGACGACCCTTTGTTCTGGAAGAGAAATTTGATTGACGTTCAGAAAGCATAATAGACAACACTACCCTGTCTAATGTAAAGACAGAGCTTTCACAAGAAGGACCAAGATCGAAGATCGTTATCGGAGTTAGAAACTTGGTGGAAGAGTCGTAGAAGATGGTTGCGACAAGCACTACCATGGAAGAAGCATACAAGAAGAAGTGAGGAACTGGGATAGTGCTCAATCATACATCATGCAACACGTGAAGATTTCAGTTTGGGCACCAAGACAACCAGACCAAAGAAGACGAACTATTCAACACACAACCTGGAGTCGACAACAACATCATGTACCTTAAAACCTGGAGCCATGACAGAAGACCTGTCGAAGACACGCAGTCTTGTTTCTCTATTCATTTTAGTTGTACTAAGATGAATTGAGAGCAGAAGCAGACCTGCGGATGGAGGGATGCACAGTGATCGTGTCAGAGACTGCTGCTACGACGCCACAGTACCAAGAAGAGTTGCTGAAGGCTTGAGGAACCAGACTCGAATTTTAAATTCTTTTAATCATGAGGCAAGATGGACAAGAGTAAACAGACTACCCCAACTTGGAAGAAATTTTGAAATTTGTATTTGAGTGGACGGATTTTGAAGCGGACATTGTGTTTAGACGAGATGATGCTGTAAAGAATTGACGTTATTGATGACGTACCTTAATTTTGAATGACATTCTCGGATCTCCGTTACTCTTCGAGTAATTTTCGTTCTCTTAGTTATGTTGTTTGATTTTGGTGACCTCTGAGACTATAGGTGGACTAGGTGGATTTAAATAAGTTTGGGTGTTCACGACTTGAGATAAAGTATGATCATCATGAGGGCATATGTATATGATGCCAGTATTATGACGCCTGGCCAACGTGATAATACTTACATCATATAACGTGCACTTATGGTGGGCATGTGATATTTCGAGAAGTGCCTTAGAAGCTTTAGAATTCTGGCATCTGATCAAGATCATCTGAGTTTAGTGAGACTTTAGGTTCATTCTACCTATACGTTTGATATGCTGTCCTTGTTATACGATTCGATACGTTTGGACTCTCGACACGTGTTTTGCTGATCCTTGCAACTTCTGATAAGAATCTTAGGTTCCATTATGAAATTTCTGCCGTTGACGATATCTAACGATATGCTTTCTGTCCGTATACGTTTCGCATTCGTCGAAGTTGTTCATTATGATCTGCTATGAGTAAAATATCTGATTATGGACTTTGAGGAAACGAGACCTGTTTGTCTATGAGAATACTTTTGGAAGGTTATCTAAAAGTTGAGACTATCTGAAAAGCTGAAGAGTTAAACCTTAAATCACCCCATATTTGCTAAAATTCAATGTATTCTCATCTGATTCGCCTAATCAATTCGATAAAAATCGTATGTATTTTTATACCTCTTCCTAGAGAATTCGATTATCATCCGTTATGTTTGGTACATTATCCTTTTGATTCAAATTCAATATGATATGCCCTTCTGAGAAATCTGAAACTGTTTTGACAATAACTACGAGTCATGAGAAACTATTTGGTCTGAAGATCTTTTTGGAAGAACCTCCCCGGGCGTGAAAATGTTTGTGACGACTTTTGCGGTTTACTACGACTTCGTCTAACTTTGCGACTTCAAATTTCGAGGACGAAATTTTTCTTTTTAGAGGGGAAGAAGTTGTAACACCTAAAATCTGAAAGCTTGTGAAATGACTAAAATACCCCTACATATTTAAAATTTAATTAAAAGCTTATAAAGTCTCCAAATAAATCCCAGATTTCAAACAATGCACAAGTTATGTGTCCAAATAATTTTAACTATTACATTTAACATTTACACAAGTGGCTAAATTACCAAAATGCCCCTATATGGCCGATTAAGGTAAAAATGTATTTTAATTAATTTTATTTTGATTTAAATGATATATATATGGTAAATTGAGAAGATAATTATTAAGAGATAATTACCCAAGATAAAATCACGAAATTCCTGGCCCAAGCCCTCCCCTAGGATCGGCATTCATCATTTAAAAGTCAACCCATATCATTTTTATCTCTAACCCTAATTGCCGATTTAACAAACACACACAAAATCCCCATAGCCTCCATTCGACATTCACAACACTCCTAAGCAATTTTCTGTGATCTATCATCATCCTAAGAAGCCAAGAAAAATACCCTTTTGAATTTTTGAAGCTTGGATCGATCGTGGTTTTGGTTTTCTTTTGTCGAGCCCTAATAACAAGGTAAATTCGTTTTGATTCATTCGACCTCCACAAAAATTATTTCTTATTTTTCTGGTGATTCTTACATCATATACAACCCACTAAAATTGGTTTCAAGGTTGGAAGATCATCGGTGAAG
Organism: Artemisia argyi; assembly: GCA_030686995.1. NCBI lineage: Eukaryota > Viridiplantae > Streptophyta > Magnoliopsida > Asterales > Asteraceae > Artemisia > Artemisia argyi. Next base: position 77,478,050 of record CM060684.1, on the reverse strand, counting down.
TCGTGGTGATTTTTGGATCATTTGGCCTCTACGCGTAGGTTATAAATCGTACAGCCATCTCCACACGTTCAAGCCTTGGTTTGGTATTTTTCTCAGGTCCCTTACATCCTATAAACATCAAATAAAATGCTCTAATCGATCCATGCATGCTCGACATCACTTTGGCTAATTAAACCCTAAAAACGTATACAAAACCTAAATAAATGAATCCCAATTTTTGAGGCTTGAAACCTATTTTATTTAGACTCTATACCATCATAATAACCTGGGAAAAATGTTGGTTCGAATTGTTAAGGCCTAAAACAATTATTTTAGAACCATGTAAATAATCGGCTATAATAAAAGAAAAAGGAGAAATAAAAGTCGTGTGCCCTAGGGTTTTGGTTAGGGCTGGAAAAAGGTGATAATTAATGATATGTAATGATGAGTTAATGATTGGGAATTGATTAGAAGGATTAGGGTTTCTAATTCCTTTATTTTTGTATTATACGATTTGGCAAAAAGGTTTTGGGTGAGTTTTGTAAACTTTAAAACTTAAGGGTTAATTCTGGAACTTTATTTGAGCTGTACAATATTCGAATAAAATATATAATGAGGGTGTTAAGTGTAATTTTTGCATATAAATGGATTAAAATGTATTTTAAACCTAATTAGGGTTTGTTTTGAAAATAATTAAAAGAGAGGGACTAAACATGTAATTTTCAGAAACTTGGAGCTGTTTTGAGTAAATTAATATATTCAGGAGGTTATGTGTCATTTTGATAATTTGATGGCATAATATGTGGTTAGTAATAATTAAAAGTTGAAATTATAAATTAAAGGGTTAAATATGTAACTTTTATAACTTGAGGGACTTAAAGTGTAAATTATGAATATTTGAGGATTCATTCGAATAACTTAATAAAATAAGTGCTCATTATGTAAAATGGATAAGTTAAGGGTTTAATGTGTAACTTTGAATACTAAAAGGTTTAAAGTGTAATTTTGGAAAGTAAAGGATATAAAATGCAAAGTTATGAAACCCTAAGGACCAAATGTGTAAATATGTTAAAAGATATTTTGATTCCATTAATAATGACTCAACTTTCTAATTATGGAAATTTTCTAAAAGTGGAAACTTACTATTTATGGAAACCTGTTAAAAGTGGAAAGTCACTTTAAATGGAAAGTTACTAAAACTGGAAAGCCGACTAAAATGAGAAATCTGAATTGAATAAGTTATTAATAATAAGCCGATCATTAATTCGTGTAGATTCGCTGAAGAAGGAGTTTTGCTTCCGACCTTTATGTTTTCTGTCATGTTTGCACTTGCGGTTTAAGGTACAGATATTCTGACCTTTCTCAAAAGGTTTCTCATGATCTCTTTCATATTCTGATCCGTTAGTTCCCGAATTGATGCCATTGCTATGATCCCCTTTACTTGAACCTTCTCTGTTGATCCCACTTGATATGACCTCCGTTATGAACCTATGCTATGAAAACCTTCTTAATGATACCATGGAAATGTTTTGAGAAGAACTGATTTGAAAAGATGTTTATAAATGATGCTAAATTTCTTTTTAAAAGAAAGGTTATTTAACTTTCATGAACCCTATATTTTGAAAGACCATTTTTATGAAAACTGTTTTAAAAGATTATTTAAATTGGACTTTTAATAGAAACTTTTGAAACGGACTTTTGAACTGAACCATGAATTGATTTTTGAATATGAACCTTGACCTGATGAACTCTTAATGGACCTTGACTATTATTTCTGATATGATTTTGAGATGACTTTGAGATAAACCTTTGCTATATGACCTTTTGTATGACTTTGAGACCTGACTCTTAGTTTGATACCCGAGCCATTTCTGTTTTCCCTACCTATGGAGGTACCATAGGCATGTCTGTGATGCACCACTGGCATGACTCATGTGTGGGTGAGTGATTTCTCACGCCGTCCCTTTTTATGATTATTATTATGGCCATTATGACTTTGAGTATATGACTTTGAGATTGACTTTGAGTAAGGGGCGTATGGATTGCAATCCTAGATCTGATCTGTTTAGTGGATTTAACTATGACTTTGAGTTGACTTTGAGGTGACTGGTGCTGTGTGCAATACACGCCTTTCACAATTTCTGGGAGCTAGCTACTCCACTATTATGATACATGAGGACACCCCTCATATTATCTGGTTGCCTGAGAGGTATCCCCTCTGATTGTGTAATTATGACTTTGAGATTATGATGTTGAGATTGACTTTGAGTTTCTGGGCTCGTGGTAGATGACTATCCTTTCTTCTTTCTATTCTATTACTCTTTTATCTATTCCTTATTCTATTTCTCCAATGCTCTATATTTCAGTTTTGTTTTATTATCATTGCTTTGTATATGTATCTGTTCACTGGGCTTTTTAAGCTCAGCCGCATTTCCTTTTCCTGCGGCAGGTTTTAGTAGGAAGCTGGGTTATGGGAAGAGAGTGTGACTGGACTTAGAAGACTATGCTTTGGACTAGAGACGATTAGTTGAAGTTTCACTTTATTAGACATAGTATTTATTGTTTTGTAACCTTGTAGTTTCAGATTTTCTTTTGTAACCCTGAATTTCGTTGTATGTATGAATCATATGCTTGTGTTTGTTCTGATATGTCACTGTAATGTAATACTTCTACCCTTATCGGGTTGGGGTGTTACAATATGCATTTAATAGTGACAAATATATATGTCACACACTTGACGAGTGTGACCAAATGTCATATATGGTCATACTAAACCATAGAAACATGATTAAGTGTAACAAAAATTCGATACATATGGTCACGTTGGTTAATATGTATGTGAGTGTGTCTAAAGTTTAGTGTGTGTTTGCTTGCCAAATCCTAATGTGTATAGTCACACTTAATTGAATCACGATCATGTGACTATAGGCTTTACAAAAAAACATAAAAATAAAATAAATAAATAAATAAATAGTCACATTGTAACTATAGGCTTTAAAATAGTCACACCATATCAGAAATGTGTATCTAAATGATGTTTAAGGCCACATTATAAAGGTATTATATGTGACAAATACATTCAAAATAGTTACATTGAGTTTTTGGCTCTTCCATACATTTTGAAGATCTCATCATCTGAGTATCGCTTTAATTGAACAAGCTTCCAACCCTTCATATTGTTTAGATGGTACTCATAGTACTTCCTCTTTTGCTTAACTGTTGGACGATTGAGCACTTTTCTCTTATTTCTTTGATTGAGATAAAATTTCTTCCTCTCAGCTTCTTGATTCCTCTTCCATTCATCTTTTTGTTCTTGAGTGTACTCTTGCATTTCTTCTTTTATTTGTTTCATCAGTGCAATATCAACATCACCTTTAATCCTTTCTTCATCCCAAGAATCCAAGAGTGCTTTTGTTTTGGCCTCAGCTTCAGCGTGTTTCCTTCTTTGTTCAAGTACCATCTGATTCTCCTCTGCAAACAAAGCAGCCAATTTTCTTGCAGCAGCTCCATCTACTTCAAGTTGCTTGGGTTTGGGCCAGTACTCAAAAGGAATATCCTTTAAAGGATCATGCTTAGGCTCTTCAACCATAAAACCTTTGCCTTTGCCCTTATAACTTGGCTCTTGTACACTCTTCTTTATTTATTGAGTTGGTTCTCTAATCACCACACCTTTGACAGGAACTCTTGGTTGTTGTGGTGGTGGTTGTAATTGTTCTGCTGGTAGTGGTGATTGTGGCACTGCTTGTTTAAATCGTGTCTTCAATAGAATCATTGCTTCTGCCAAAGTTTCCTCATCATCACTAGCAATAGAAACATTTTCCTCAGCAGTAGTATCCTCCTTGGCAATTTATGCAGTTGCACCAACAGTAGAATCTCCCATGCCTTTGATTGCTGCTTCCATAACAACCTCATTACCTTGATTATCAGCAACCATATACTCATCATCATTCTCAGCAGAATCCACATCCATAACCACACCAATGTCATCACCAGCAGCAGCACTATCAGAGTTTTCCATAGCTTCCCCTGAATTCTTGGTTTCATTCCTCCCCTGTTTGGGATCATCCTCCCCCAAACTTATGCTTTCAGATGAACTAATCCTTTGTCTTGTGCCCACTTTTTTCCGTCTTTTGAATGACCTGGTTCTTGACCCCTTCTGACCTCCCAATTGCTTAACCCTTAGCTTCAAACCTGTAATTACATCCCCATGAGTATCTGTGATTTGTTTTAGGCCAAAAACCTCTTCTTTAAGTTTGGTATATTTAACCATCAATTCTTTAACAAGTTCCATCTCTTCCTCACCACTTTTATCCTCATCACTAGCATTGTCCCCCTTGGTTTCTTGGCACCTGCGGTTTCCTTCACCTGAATCAGCTCCATTGGAACTTGATTCATTATAAGTTCTTGAACCTTCACCCTTCTTATGTTGACCTAGTTCCAACATTGCTTGAAATAATGGTTTACCTATGACAGGAAAGTTCTTACCCTTTCTCTTTATGTTAGAAAAGACCTTTTTAATATGAGAGTGAACAGGATAAACCTTGTCGTGAACTTTCTTATTTGTAAACTGTTTGTCCATAAGAAGTTGCAGAAATCTTGGATATAAATAATGTTGGTTTGAAAAATTATCCAAGGCTTTAACCACATGATCAAAAATTAATTTTGAAAAATTGAATTTTTCTTTATTTTTTGCCAAACATATAAGGGCAGAAGCCATGTTACTACTAAACTCATTCCAACCAGTAGTCTTTGGGCTAAGACACTGTAACAAAGTGTGAATTAAGAATTTCCACTGTGGGGGAAAGCCACCTTTATTAAATTTCAAAGAATCATTTTTTCTTACATACCCCATCTCTTGAAGGTTTTCAAAAATTGTGGAGTCTGGAAGATTCTCAATTCCATTAACATCTCCTAGATGAAGAACTTCTCTAACAGATGCCTCTGTAACAATAATCTTCTGCCCATCCACACGGGCATGAATCTGTACTTCCTCATCAATAGTTTTGACCTTTGCAGTAGCCCAAAACTGTTTGATGTTGGAAACATATACAGTAGGGTTAACTGTTAATGCATACCTAATATGAGTAACATTGAGAAAATCAACAACTTCAGTGAACTCTTCATTCTCCTTGGTGGGCTTTTGCAAGAATGCAATCATGTTATGCTTGTTGGAAAAAGACAGAGTCGACATTGTGAAATTTGAACATTTGTGTAGGGTTTTGCTGGGAATTGCAATTAATTGATAAAATCAAGCAGTGGTTTTATGTTTGATAGAGTTTTGATCGGATAAAAACAATTGTGTGAAACTGTGAATGATTGAAGTATACAAACCCTTAACCGTTCATATTTCTAAAAGAGTACCCTGCACTCTCAAAAATAGTAGAACAACCCTTAGCCGGACTAAGTTAGGCTTAGCAGCACTAAAATATGCCTAGCAACACTAAGTTAGTTTCCACTCGAAACGGCTTATTTTTCAGGACTCCAGCACTTTTCTCAGCTTATCCTGCAAAATATTAGTCCCAAAAACACAAAACCTAACTCATTACCCGAATCACAATAATCACATCATCAATTACACTTAGCAATACTATTTATAACTAGCAACATTAACAAATCATTTCTGGATTTTAACAATTTGACATACTGCTTTTATCCAAGAAACCAAACACACCTTTGACAGTTTGACATCATAAGCAACCATACAAGGTCTCAAAATTTTCATTGATATTTTTTCAAAGATACAACCATTCATAAAAGCTGCAAACATAAACATAATTAATTATCCTACCTAAATACTAAAGATACTAGAAACATAAAAACATCATCTTTAAAAACTGCTTCACTCCGTTTCACACCAACTTGTTAAAACCAGATCGCTCTACTCCCGGCGTTGCATCCTTTTCCTTTCCAGGAGATATTGAAACTTAATTTCAAGATCGGTAATCCGGTTTTCCAGATTTAACGGGTCTGCAAATGCAAACCCATCTTGTTGACCCCCTTGGTTTTGATGCTCCACCACATTTTGATGCTCCATCAAATTTTGTTGCTGATCCTCTTCATTTTGCTCCTCCACCACATTTTGCTGCGCATCCTCTTCATTTTGCTGCTCCACCACATTTTGCTGCGCATCCTGTTGATCCTCCTCATCCTCTTCATCTTCTTCCTCCACCTCCACATCATTCAGTCCCCAACGCTCATCCCAGTAAAAGTCTTGTCTATGCAGCCATTTCAAAATTATTGACCTCATCCACGTATCTACCTGCCTATACGACCCATATTCGTAAACGGGATCATACCCGAAATGATTAAACACTGCGTCCCATAGCAAACTGTTGTTTAATACCCACTCGTACTCTTTTGCATCATTTTAAAAGTTACCATTTGCTGCCATTGTTGAAGTTTTCTTTGAAAGTGAATATAAGTTTATGTGTGTTATTTGGTATATATACAATAGAGAGGTATAAATAGGCTGGAGAGGTATATGAACGATTCCCAAGACTTTTGGCGGGAAAAGGGATCGAGCAAAGGCGCCTAAATCATACTGTGAATTGAAGATATTTTAAAACTGTTCCTAAAGATAAGGAATTGACTGTCTCCACTTTCCTTTTACCAATTCTTGAATTACCAAGTTCAATGAGTTGATGCAATAACTACTTGTATCTCATGCTTTATGAATAATGAACTTCCAAACTCAATATTTCCAACAATGATTTGGGATTGGGTTTTGACCCGAGGGAATAAAAGTTTGACCGTGACTCGAAGAAAACTTATGTTATGTTTCTTTGAAGTTTAATGTTTTTGTGTTCAAAGAAAACTTATGTTATGTTTCTTTGTTAATCAAGTTATCGATTACTATATTATGATGCTTTGTTAAAAGACAAACAAAGATTGTCAAACTTGATTGTCATTTGCAAAAGTCAAAGAGTCTCCAGGTGAATTTAGGCAATTCCGGGTAATTACTATCAAAAGATAACTAATAGCCAATCATGATTGTCACTTTGGGTAATTTTTGGTTGTTTTGTGCCTGTACATTCATTTGCATAAGGTCAAACAGGATAGTCAAATTGTGCCATTTTGGGTAATTACTACCAAAAGATATCGAGTAGCCAAAAGATCAAGATCGGTTAAATTTACAAGCAAACACTTAACCATTCACCATAAAGATGGGGTACATGAGCCACTACAAACCACACAATCTAGCCATAAACACTATACTACTTCAGTGCAAGTATCAAAGAAACCACAACTGCAAAAACACGATGTGTTGACTTCCAAAAACTGACTTTCTTTAAGGCATTTGTCAACTCTGCCTCCAATTCTTGAATCCTTCTTTGACGATTAACTTCAATTTGAACCTCACGCCTTTGTCTGAGATTCAGTTTGCTATACATCTTAAACAAATGCATCTTGTACCAATCACATTCCTCCTCTGGATCATACTGTAGGACCTTAAATCTATCAACTTTAACACAAATATAAGCACTAGAAGAAGGAAAGATGGTGACTTGATGTTATATAAGTGGCGTTAAAACTAGAGAGAAATAAGAGATGAAATAGAAAGCTTTTATTAATAAACACACACACTTACACACACAAGCACACCTTACAAATGAGAGGTAAGGTGCCTTTTATAGTTCCATACATAGACTTTCTATGGGCTTGGGCTTGGACTTGGTTACATGATTAGATAATAAGGCTTATGAAACATAGCACATAACATATTAGCTTGCCAAGTCCAAAGCCCAATGACTAAACTATTACTAATCTTAACAAACGACACAAAGTTACAATATGAGAATGACCATCACTTCTATATATATATATATATATATATATATATATATATATATATATATATATATATATATATATATATATATATATATATATATATATTTAATGCTAACAATCTCCCCCTAAGAGGTGGTCATTCGAATGATGCTCCACGTGATTAGGTCTTCCGTGTTCTTTGTCTTTATCTTTGTGTGTCATTGTAGAATAGTCTTTAGTCTTTGTTCCTTCATGCTTTGTGATCTTTGATAACTGATTATTCATCGTTCTTTGTCCCTTTGTGATGTGGAGCAATCTGCCTTTCGTCACTTCTGCGTCAGTGGTGGTTGTTTGCCATTCCAACATGCTCATACATCTTTGGATTTTGATATTCATATGCACGTAGTTCCCTTTCTTTCACTTTGATCTTTAGTCTTTATACTTTGTAGATTCTTCTTTTTGGCGTAGAATCTTTCTTTGAACTTTGTGTTGTATAGATCTTTGAGGGAGCTTTCTTTAACTTCCAGATGTATGTATAAGCACGTGGAATCTGTCGCCATGGAGATGAAGTGTCCCTGCATATAAATAGTTAGCAATAAAACATCCGGTACTTACAGATAAGAATTAGAGATCATCAACAGCATAGTGTGAAGACTCCTTCTAATCCTTACCAAGGCCGTTCCCATGTCAGATACTCTCGAGAGAGCTTACAAGACCTACTAAGTAGCTCAATGACTGGGTGAGTCGCTGGGGATCACTCCACGACTGTAGACCGTTTGAAACCACCGTAAACACTAAGCATAACCCATAAAGAATTACCGAAGTGACCTGCTGTCAGGGCTGCTTGATGTTGACCCTGGCAGGAATTTCCATTCAATCATTGAGAATCACAAAAGTGAATCCTCTCATAAATGTTCTGGAAGATTGCTAAGATCTGCCTAGGACTCTTAAGTTTACATCTGGCGTCCTTAATGATGAACAACCAGTGTAGAAATATCATGTGTTCCTATGAGATCTTTTGATGAATCTCGGGGCTCTAGACTCGATAAGTGCGCATTTGGTTTCCTATGCGGAGATTAGGGAGAGGTCTCCTATTTCAATATCAACCATCTCTAAGAGACAGGTCGATAGATTACACCGGTTCCCCGTGAGAATGAAACAAGCTCTTTTAAGAGAACTTGAGTGGTTAAGAAGGTTTAGTGCAGTGCGTCACTGGGTCCATGACGTCTTTGTCTTCAATACCGGTGTCACCTTAGTAACAACCAGTAGCATATGTGTTAAACCCGATGTCTGCCCTAAGGTTGAACATTTGGAGGGCTATTTCTTTTCACCCTTTTTCATATCTTTTCTTTTTAATTCTTCAACCCCTTCTTTCTCCTTTCTCATTTTCTCCTTTTTTCAATCATACCTAAGGACTTCTAATTCTACTCTATTGGATTTGTCCTTGGGTAGATCCCTCCGGCTCTGGCGGATCAAAGGACGGTTTTTCCTAACCTTAGTCACCTTATAACTCCATGACTATCCTATAATTGCCATGAAACCATTTATTGAAAATCTCTCAAAGTGTTTATGATAATGAAACACTTTGTTGTTACCACTTTGAGAGTTTTGCAGCTTTTGAAGGACTCCCCCTTCACATGTGCTCATGAATTTTAAGAAATTTGCACATGCGAGAGGAGTTTGCACTTTTTGAATTGATCCACTTTCAGTGAACATGACCGATTCGAGACACGCTTACATCACTAGTTAGACTAGCTTGAAATTATTACCCGTCCTGGTCAAGTCCAAAGAAAGTCTCTCGATATGGTACATTCTACTCAGACAAGTCCTATTCGAGACACGCTTACATCACTAGTTAGACTAGCTTGAAATTATTACCCGTCCAGGACAAGTCTTTTCGATTACTGACATTTTAAGCTTCGTCAATTCATTGGTACTTACTGAGTCGAGCTCTTTTGAGATTCAGCCACAATCTTTAAACATCTTTGATCACATTTTAATCATGTCTTCTCCCCCTCAAAAATAGCATATTGTGATATTTTTTATATCAACTGAGTAAAAAAAAGCTTTTTGGAGAGAAAGACATATTTCATTTTGCATGAATACGGAACATTTTTGTTTTTGTACTCCCCCTTAATGATAGCACATTTTAAAATCAATTAAGGGTTTTGAGGGAGTTATCTTGAGCACTCATTTGAAAGATTTTGAGAAATCTTTTGAACAATCTTGAAAAAGTGCTCAAGAATTGTATTTTAAAAAACGAGTTTATGTTTGAAATCCTTTTCGTTTGTTTATACTCGAACTTTTGAAAATGATTTCATCTTTGAACGTACGAGTCCTTGATTTGAAAATAATCAGAAGTCATCATTTTAGTTCGGGTTTCGTACTGAGGTATACGAAAGCTATTGTGAAGAAACTTTTGAGAAACGACATGTTTTTTAAAAACATTTTAAAGAACTCCCGCTCAAGCATCTGTACATATCCGTATCATTGTTGAATGACATTTCTAGAAACGTACAGAATATTGATTTATACGAGAGACATGTCGTGAGAAGAATATTTTTGTATTTTTTTTGATTTTATATTGTTTTTGTATTTTTTGAAATTTTATATTTTTGTATTTTTTTGTTGGTTTTTCAAATTTTGTATTTTGTTTTTTTCAAAAATATTTACAGCGAAGCGATTTTGAAAACATTTTTCAAGAAGATTTGAGAAGACGTTCTAGCTCCTCAGGAGTTAGGCTTCGCATGCCAATTCGTCGAACTAAATAGTCAAACCGTTCTTTTGGAAGGGCTTTAGTAAATAGATCGGCGAGTTGGTAATCAGTCTTAACGAAAAATAATTCAACAGTACCCTCTTCCACGTGTTCTTTGATGAAATGGTAGCGGACTTTGATATGCTTCGTCTTAGAGTGATGTACGGGATTGCACAAGATGGCTGTGGCACTTTTTGAGTCACAATACATAGGTATTCTGTCAAAAGTAAAGCCATAATCTGTGAGCTATGTCCGCATCCAAAGAACTTGGGCACAACACGCAGATAGAGACACATACTCGGCTTCGGCGGTTGATAGTGCAGTACAATCCTGTTTCTTTGACGACCAGCTTACTAGCTTTTCACCCAAAAATTGTGCTCCACCTGATGTACTCTTTGCTGTAACTTGATCACCAGCATGGTCTGCATCTGAAAATGCTGTTAGATTAAACCCCGAATCCTTCGGATACCAAAGTCCCATGTTAATGGTGCTTCGTAGGTACCGAAAGATCCGTTTAACCTCTTTGAGGTGAAGTTCGGTAGGCTTTGCCTGAAACCGTGCTAAAAACAACAAATTGAATATCTGGTCGACTGGCAGTTAGGTACATGAGAGAACCGATCATGCTCCGATATTTCTTCGGATCAATGGGTTTCCCAAACAAATCAGCACCTATTTTTGGTGAAGTGACCATTGGTGTACCAACAGAATCACAGTTTTCCATTCCATGTTTTTTCAAAATCTCTATTGTATATTTAGCTTGATTGATAAAGATACCACGAGGGGATTGATGGATTTGTAAACCAAGAAAGAATTTTAGTTCCCCCATCATGGACATTTCAAATTTACTTTTCATGAGATTTTCAAAATGTTTTGAATGGTTAGGATTGGTTGATCCAAAAATAATGTCGTCCACGTAAATTTGAACGATCAAAATGTCATCTTTGAATTTTTTGATAAACAAGGTGTCATCAACCGTTCCTTTTGTGAAATTGTTTTTAAGCAAGAAAGATGATAGTTCGTCATACCACGCTCATGGAGCTTGTTTTAAACCATAAATTGCTTTCTTAAGCTTGTAGACGTAGTCTGGATGATCATTGTCGATGAATCCCTCTGGCTGACTCACATACACTTCTTCTTTCAGAGTTCCATTCAAGAAAGCAGTCTTAATATCCATCTGATAGACTGTGATGTTTTTGTGAGCGGCATAGGCTAAGAAAATCCGGACTGCTTCAAGTCTAGCTACAGGCGCGAATGATTCCTCGAAATCTATCCCTTCTTCTTGTGGATAACCTTTAGCCACGAGACGAGCTTTGTTACGAATTACAGTCATTTCCTCATCTAGTTTGTTCTTCCACAACCACTTGAGATCAAGAACACGTTTATCAAGTGTTCGTTCAACAAGTTCCCAACTGTCATGTAACAAGTATTGAAGAAATTCATCCTGCATCGCTTCTATCCAAGGATATTCTGCCGTTGCTTCCCGAATGTTCTTTGGTTCTTTGAGGCTGATTGAGCAAATATAGATGCACAATTCGAGATCGGTGGCAAGTTGTCTCCTTGTCTGAACTGGCTTTGAAGGTTCACCAATAACATGTTCTATTGGATGGTCTTTTGTCCATTGAAACGTAGAAGGGTACCTTAGGTTTAACGAATGCGTGTTAGATGGTTCTTGTAACCTTGAAGCAGATTCAGCAGAGTCTGTTGCAAACGGGTTTTCAAATACTTCTTCTTCTTCTTCTAACGTAACATCGTTTGAATTATTTGTTGGTTCTTCTTGAAAATTTGTGTTTTGCTTTTGCTCATCAACTCTTGGTAGATCAGTTTCAATAACTGGAGTTGCTGGAGTAGATGTTGATGATGTTGAGGTAGTTGGTGCTTCTGCTTCGATTGTGGTAGATGCATCTTGTGATGGTGGTGGTGGTTGATGGTTTTGAGCGGGTGCAGCGGAATGTTGTTGAGATGCATTAGTCGAAGTTCCACCATTTAACTCGAAGAAATTTTCCAGTTCTTGTTCTGAAGGTTTGTCCATGTTTGTTGACTGAGCTCCTTGAGGCACGAGTCCTGAACTGATGTGTCCAGAAGTCTGCTGGTTTGGTGCGGGTCCTAATCCGTTTTGATTAGAAGCCATTGGATTAAGCGCGGGTTCTAGAGCGTATCTCTCAGAAGCCATTTGTGAAATCTCGTCAAACTTCACATTCATCATCTCCATTATCCGTTTTGTTCTTCTATTATACACCCTGAATGCCCTCGAGTTTTCTGAATATCCAATGAAGATTCCAATATCACCCTTAGCTTTCAACTTTCCTAGATTTTCTCTGTCGTTTGTCGGATAGCACAAAGCGCCAAACACGTGAAGGTAAGAGATGTCAGGTTTACGGTTGTTCACTAGCTCATATGGGGTTTTATTGAATCTCGGATGGACTAGGGATCGGTTTTGAGTAAAACAAGTAGTGGCAACAACATCAGCCCATAAGAATAGTGGTGCACTAGAAAAAATCAGCATTGTGCGAGCAGCTTCCACAAGAGTTCTATTTCTTCTTTCAACTACCCCATTCTGCTGTGGAGTTCTAACAACTAATGTTTGGTGTGTGATTCCAACATCTTCAAGGTAAGTTCTTAACTCCTGGTTTGTAAATTCTGTGCCATTGTCTGTTCTTATAATCCTTACTGGAGCTTGAAGTAGAACTTGAATACGCTTCAGAAAGGTGATGATGATGCCTGGTGCTTCGTCTTTTGATCTCAAAAACTTTACCTAAGTATATCTTGAATAATCATCAACAATAACGAGAATATACTTCTTCCCATTAATGCTTTCAACTCTCATTGGGCCACATAAGTCCATGTGCAACATATGTAACCTTGCTTCCGAACTAGGTACGATTTTTATGATGCTCTTTTGCTTTTTCCTTGTTCGCATGATGGACATAGGTGTTCCTTGGTGTATTTGAACTTAGGAAGTCCGGTGATGATGATGTCTTTGGCTAACTTGTTGATCATGTCGAAATTGAGATGGGATAATCTTCTATGCCACAGCCAGGACTTAGTTTCGGTTGCCCTTGTCATAAGACAAATTGGTGATGTAGAAGCCATTTGGTTGATGTCGATAGCATACAAATTTGTACCACGATTACCAGTTAAGAGATCATCAGCAACCAAATTTCTAATAAAAACCATGTTTCTCCTGAATGCAACTTCTAAATCAGCATCACAAAACTGCCCGACTGAAAACAAGTTGTGTCCCAACCCTTCGATGTAGTAAACTTGAGTGATTAAAAAATTCTCAAACCGAAGATCTCCGTAACCCTGAATAGCTGCTACATGATCATTTCCAAAGCGTACAGTTCCCATGAATTTCCAGACGAAATTGATCAGCAGCTTTAAGTTCCCGGTCATGTGCTTGGAGCAACCCGAGTCGACGATCCAAAGACATATTTCGATAACCTGCCAAGAACAAAAGAGTTTGTATTTGGAAACCGTTTTGAATTTGGTTCCATGGGGTTAGGAGTAAAAGCAGAATCACACTCATAGACAGTTGCTTCTTGTTTAGCTTGAGTTATTTCTAATTTGCCGTTCTTAAGAGTGAACTCTCTACCCGTTGGAATCCACATACAAAACTTAAGATAGTTTCTAGGCATTCGACTAATAGTGGTAGTCCTAAATCGTGCAACTAATCGTTCTATAGATCTGGATCTAACACTAGGTCTTTTTGGAACATGCTTCTGTTCAGGCGTAACATTCACATTCTTAGAAACACATTCATCGTGAACATCATTAATTAAACATTTCTTGCATATTAAACAAACAGAGTCATTACATGCAATAGAAACAGTACTTTCGACATTACATTCAGATGAAACATGTCTCTTATTACAAAGCGATAAATTCCTAGGGTGTTCTTCTATGTCTTCAACTTTATTCTTGCTACTACTCTTAGAAACAGGCGAGACTTTATTGTTCCTTGTATTGCTCCTAGGCTTTAGTCTGCTGCTCCTAGAGGTGCTTTCTAATCCTATAGAAGGTAAGGCACACACATTAGGATTTATATTGTTGTCCTTTTTAGCATCCCTAGATTCTTTAGAATTAGCCTTTATGCACTTGTCATTTGTCTTAGATGTTGAGGCAGACGCACTAGTGGGACTAATCCTAAAAAGGCCAGGTGCTATCACTTTTGGTGTTTCGACAACCGCTTTTCCTTTATCAACAATCTTTTCATTTTCACTTTTCTTGGGCAAAGGTGTTGGAGTGACTGGTTTTGTCAAATCCTTTTTCTCATCGACTTTTGGAGCAAACCTTGAAATTGACATTTTTGGTTTTTGAACCGTGTTTGAAACATTTGGTTTATCTGAAGTCAATGGTTTTGCAAACTTAGTTTCCTCACCCTTTCCTTTTTGACTTTCAAGCTGAGCCCTCAAAAGATCAGTTTGCTCTTTCATATTCTTTAAGGCATGCTCATACGACAATTTGTCATACTTGCATTCTTCCTTTTTCCGATCAAGTTGTTTAAAATATGACACATTTTCTTTTTCAAGCTTTATAAGAGCATTTTCATATTTTGAAACAATTGCGGAGGTCTCAGCTCTTAGTCGTTCATCGTCTTGAACCGAATATGTTTGTAAAATGATGGACATAATGTCAGTGGTCATAACAGCTTCGAAGAGAGAATCATTTAGGTTTTCCAAAACATTCATGTTTTTACGAGTTTCATTAGCTTCGTTTACCAGGGATTTGTGGTCCTTGACAAAGTCGGCCGTTTCTTTTAAGAAAGCTTGTTCAAAATGGATTACCCTCGCACTGATGTTATTCAGTGGGATAGTAATTTCGTTTTCAAAAACTTTTTTCTGCTCAATATGAAAACTGGAATGCCAGTTGTTAATATTGATTGTAGTTTTAGAAGCAACAATATTTTGAAGTTCTTGAATTCTCTTTTTAATGTCATCCAGAATGTCTCTAGCCTCACTTGTATTAAAAGTGTTGTTAGAAGACATTTGTTCTATTTTTGAAAGAGATTTGGAAGCAATTACTTTCTTAGAAAACATTTTTGAGAATGGTCGTTTTATGGAAAACACAGATGGTTCTATTTGTGGAACAAAAGTAATTCCCGAAAGTTTGTTCAATTTGTTGTAATCAATGGGTTTCAAATCCTTTTGTTTCATTTTAATTATGCTCTCTTCGACATGTTCTATCGTTTGCACAGAATCCCGAACGACAGGAGGATCATGTTTAGTGTAAATCACATTACCATTATACAAAACATTCTGTTCTTGCTGAGCTTTCTTGAGATTACTGGGGGTGTTGTTACCAAGAGCCACTTTATGTTTCGTATGGTAAATCGGATTAGTTTGATTTGAAATCATTTTCATTGTTTGACTTGACTGACCCGACTTAACCACTAATTCTTCTAAATGAGCAATCATGTGTTCTGACTCTACGATTTCGGCCAAAAGTTTGTCTTCTTTCTTTGCAAAGTCCTTTTTAGCTCGTCCCTTTCTTTTTCAAGATTGGTATAACCTGATTTTTGTTTAGAAAGTTGGTTTTGTAAATCAGAAATTTCCACGTTTAAAGATTTTATCTTTTTGAAAGAATTAACATCAAGTGTATCAAACTTGAGTTGCAATTTTTTTTCCCTTGAAACGGAATTTTGATAACCAGTTTCTAATTCAGACAATCTTTTGTTATGAAATTCAAAAGCTTTAACGTTTTCTTTGTAACTCTCAAGCTCAGTGGTCAATTTAACATTCGCGGCCTTAACATCGCGATTGACCTTTTTCACATTCTCAATTTCAATACAACAATTATTCAATAATGATTCAAATAAAGCACGTGTTTCCTCATCATTCTCAGCATGCTGTGAAGCGAAGCCTCCATTATGATTCACATCTGGAGTCGCTGAAGGAGTATTGCTACTACTTGGTGTGTCCAGGAATGTATCATAAGTGGATGCTTGCTTCTCAAAATGCTGTTCCTCATGAGGAGACATATCAAATATATCATTATTGTGACATGTGCTGAAATTTGATACCTCAGATGGTGCATTGGTGTCATAAACAGGAAGTGTGTCAGAATCCGTGTCATACTTAGCTTCCTGAAGATTCGCCATGAATATGCAGTTCGCATCGATATCCTCTCTATCTTCCATGTCATCCATAAGAGCCATAAAATCATTCTCCTCTGCGTTCAACTGAAACCCTGCCTCATTCTTTTGTGCCAACAGTAATGCTTTCTGCAAGTACGCTGTGTCTTTCTTGTTCGGCTTAGTAGGACAGTTCCTTGCCATATGACCTACACCCTGACAGTTGAAACACTTAACCGGATTACCCTGATTCACATGTCCTAAATTCCCAACTACTGGAGCTGCAACATTTCTATTCTGATTACCCATTGCCTGATTTCCAACATTCTGACCCCTCTGATTTCCAACAAACTGACCCAACTGATTCCCTGCATACTGACCATACTGATTTCCTGCATTCTGATTCCCTGCATTCAGCATATTCTGATTCCCCATGTTAATTCCAGTAGCATATCCTTGCTGATTCCCATAAACTCCAACCATTTGGCCTCCGTTGCCCATATTGAAACTCGGCTAAGCGATCTGCCTGTTGCGAGTATTCGATGAAATCCTTTGGTTGTTGTTTGTTGGTGTAGAATAGCGTCCTTGGAATGCCTTTGACAGAAAAGCAAACGCTTGGGTCAATGCTGCAGAAGCTTCATCATTTTCAGTGAATTCTGGTTCTTGGAATTGTTGGAATTGCTGTTGTGGAATAACATGTTGTTGTTGCTGTGGGTAGAACTGTTGTTGGTAGACCGGTGTTGTTTGTTGAATGTATGAAGGTTGCATGTAGTTGTGAGTGGAAGATGATGATGGTTGTTGTGTGTTCACTGGTAGCGGTGTTGGTGTAGTAGCAATTAGTGCAAGAGGATCATGATTCTTTGCCAATCTTTCTTTCCTTACTTCATTAGCCTCAGCTTGGTTTTGTTTCAGAAAGTCATAGAGTTGATCTTAATTCACCTTATGTAAATCCTTTGTTTGATTGACAATTGTAACATAACGACCCCATTCTTCTGGAAGGTTATTGATGAATTTGATGTTTGTTGCAATTGTTCGAGGTGTCAACTTATTTCTGATTAACTCATTCATCAAAGTGCAAAACCTTGTGTAGTAAGATTCAATCTGTTCACCTTTAGTAGATGTAAAGTTCTCCCATTCACTAAGAAGTTTGTTCTCAACGTCTTGTTGTCCAATCTCAGTTCCATGACATATCCTTCTAACACGTTCCCACATAGCATAAGCAGTTTCACAACTGTCGACCGCAGCAAAGATCTCCCGTGGTAATCCAAGTTGGATTAAATGCATTGCCATATCATCAGCGGCGATCTGCTTCTTGTCTTCCTCTGTGTAATCTGCTTCTGTTTGTTCACGCACGAATGGTTGAGTAGGAGGTGTTGTATTTGGATTACCTTCAATTCGAACTTGTTTTGCCTTGAATGGACCATTTGTAATGGAGTTGATCATTAATTTACCATCAGGCTTTGTTTTGATGTAACGAAGCATGCGGCTTGTCCATGGGAGATATCCACCTTTTTCAAGCATTGGAGGTCGGTTTTCCGCACCGGCGGCATGAATATCTTGCTGAGATGCCATTGATGAAGTGTAGATTGATAAAGTTGATTTTTGGATCGATTCAACGAAGTAGGAGTTGTGATTAGTGTAAGTTGATGCAAGTTTGGATGGTGAAAAATTTGATCTGAAACCTTAAAACCTCAATAACTTCCGTTCGGAGTGGATTTGGGCCTCGAAGCTTGGCTTGAATGATCTTTAGATGATTCAACGTGTCCTTCTTCTCGGTCTCACGGTCGTTTTGACAGCGGATTCGTCGAAAACGGAGTTACGGTTCAAAAGTTATGGCCGTTTGAAGTTTGGTTGTCAAAAGTCAAAAACTTACGCGTAAAATCCTGAACTTATGCGTAAACAGTGAATAATCTTACGCGTAAGATGTTATGCGTAACCTTTAAGTTATGCGTAAGATCTAAGGTTATGCGTAAACAATATGTTTATGCGTAGACTTTGATTTTGCGCGTAAACTTAGAGTTTATGCGTAAGAATGTTACGCGTAAGGTTTTTCAACCAAATTGATCTCTCAAACTTATCAAAGCTTGAAAGATATCCCGTGTCGAAGTATTCCACAAACTTATCCAAGTCAGGGAAGTACTGAGTAGAATCTGATCTTTGAAGAAAACTTATGCGTAGGATCTTTCGCGTAGAAGTTCACCATATGCGTAGGATTCAGACTTTTGCGTAGAAACAGACTTTAGCGTAGGAAGTTATGCGTAGGATCACACCTTATGCGTAGGATTCCAATCTAACGCGTAGGAAGAGGTTTTTCTGCTTAAACTTAAGCGTAGGAAGCTGTTTTACGCGTAGAAAGAGGGTTTTAAGCCAAAACTCATGCGTAAACAGTACTAGAATACGAAAACTTACGCGTAAGATGTCCCAAACAGCTAAAAATCCGATTTTTCAACCAAAAACACTTTTTCCACTTGTTTCTTTTGATCAAATCTTACCCAAAACACTTAGAATCACTAAAACTTCAATAAAGTTCACAACTTTAACACTAAAACCACGTAAAAATCAAAACTTTTTAAAGAAAAAGTGCACAAATGAATGAAAAATGCAACTTTTAAAGGAAAAGTTTGATAAAAACGATTTTCACACACTCCTAAACCATTGTTAGGCGATTGATACCACTTGTAGGACCTTAAATCTATCAACTTTAACACAAATATAAGCACTAGAAGAAGGAAAGATGGTGACTTGATGTTATATAAATGGCGTTAAAACTAGAGAGAAATAAGAGATGAAATAGAAAGCTTTTATTAATAAACACACACACTTACACACACATGCACACCTTACAAATGAGAGGTAAGGTGCCTTTTATAGTTCCATACATAGACTTTCTATGGGCTTGGGCTTGGACTTGGTTACATGATTAGATAATAAGGCTTATGAAACATAGCACATAACATATTAGCTTGCCAAGTCCAAAGCCCAATGACTAAACTATTACTAATCTTAACAAACGACACAAAGTTACAATATGAGAATGACCATCACTTCTATATATATATATATATATATTTTTAATGCTAACACATACCAATCAAATTGTTCACATTTCTTCGTACCCGGTTTCTAAAATAAAAAAAAAAAAAAAAACGTAGTATATTAAACATTAAACTTAATAATCTTTAAACTAAACGTATCTGATAACTTACCCATCGATTTTGGCAGCAAATGAAACATCGAGCAGGGTTGGATGGTGTCCAAGATGTTACCACCATTGCTGGCCTGTCACATTTGCAGTTATCTTCAAAAAGATAAAACGACATGAGTTAGTTTGATTTTGATTTGGGATTTGTTATGATTTTTTAGAGTGTGTTAAATTAGGGTTTATGTGAAAGGGAATTGATTTGCACACTTTATAAATTGATTGGGACACTCCATCTGTGCATTAAATACTTGTACAGTATTAAACACACTGCTTCAACCGGTTGTACATTGAGTGTGCAAATAACTTTTTTGGGTGTGCAAATCATTAGCCGTATGTAAAACAGAAGATCAAAAATTGACGGGCATTAATCCTTATTCAGGTCAATCGGGCCGACCCCGTACTCGAGTTAGCCAAATATTTTCAACCCGAATCACCCGAATAAAAAGGAGAAGGACGTATGGAAATGAAAAAATCGTACAAAAATGTACGAAAACGCAATAAACGTTTCATAACGTTTTAATACAGAGGAAAACATTCAGAAAAGCTTAGAACATATGAAAACGAGCGAAAATTGCCGAAAACATTTAACATGGATGAAATCGGTCAAAAAGGGTCGCAATCGGTCGTAGTCGGACTAAAACGGTCTAAATCCGTCGAAATCTGTTGAAAATTGTCAACGTCGATCGAAAACTAGCGACATCGATCAAAATCGATTGAAAACGGTCAAAAAGGGACGAAAAACGTTGGAAACGGATTAAAACGTAAAAAAAAAAAAAAAAAAAAAAAAAACGTATAAAAATGTTGTATAGCATTTGTCTTATTTAACGAAATCCAATGCACATGACCCATGACCCATGTTAATTACCCATTGTCGATCACCAATCATGTATTGGTCGATAACATATGTGACATGCCACTACAACCTAATATTAATGCGCATGACCCGTTACCCATGTTAATTACCCAATGATCAACAGTCATGGATGTGACCAGTGATAATCTAATGCATATGACCCATATGATATGTCAAATACCCATTATTGAATGTGACCAGTGACAACCTAATGCATATGACCCATGACCCATGTGAATTAGCCAATATCACCAGTCATGCATGGGTTGCACCGGCTTGGTAGGTGTATAGTAGTTATATATAGTGTGAATTGAATGTTATATAAATTGTATTTGAAGTTATTAAAGGCGGTCATGCATGGGTTACACCGGCTTGGTAGGTGTACCGTTTGTCACAGAAACTAATAAGAAGCAAGTATGCAAGGACCTCCCGATCATGTTATCAGGGATCGAGAAAGTTTGAACTCGGTTTGAGCTTGATCACTCGAAAAGCTCGGTTTATTTGTAAAGGTGTGTGTCTTACACAAATTAAAATTGAAATATAATCTAATAATCGAATTCGGTTCACCTTCGGCTCGAAAATCTCGATACCAAGGTTTTCAAGATCGGGATCATATCCTACTTAGGATCGATTTTGTCTTTGCAAGATCGAGATTGTAATATCGGATCGGGATCTTAAGATCCTACCATAATGCATTTTTTAAGTATCTTTTGTAATATTATACAAATTTATAAATTATTATATACATAAACACAAAATTATATAAATGTTTCATTGAAATGTTGTCCTAAATTATGGTTATGAAATGTATAAGAAGATTATAACATGTTGTTTTTTCAATTTTACAAAACACAATTCATAAATTTGTAGTTTTTTAGTTTGCTAGTTCGAGAAAAGTAAGATCGGATCGGATTAGATCATACATAAGATCCTATGGTCGGGATCGGGTTCCTATACGATCTTAAGCTTTCAAAGATCCTACATAAGATCCGGATCGTTTTTGCTTTGCAGTATCGTAAAATCATAAGATCCTAAGATCAGGATCGGGATCCTGACAACCATGCTCGATACATTTATAATTAACTATTTACACTTAGTACGCTTACATACAATATATATATATATATATATATATATATATATATATATATATATATATATATATATATATATATATATTAAAAAAAACATATGCTATATCACTTACAAGCTCGAAAACTCAACAATAACTCGAGTCGAACTTTTATAAGGTTGAGCTCAACTCATTAAACAATTACCACTTCATTTGATAGGCTTGAGTTTGAAT
Organism: Artemisia argyi; assembly: GCA_030686995.1. Lineage (NCBI taxonomy): Eukaryota > Viridiplantae > Streptophyta > Magnoliopsida > Asterales > Asteraceae > Artemisia > Artemisia argyi. The sequence continues at coordinate 77,456,115 of CM060684.1, read as the reverse complement.
AATCATCCCATATTTTAACTTTTCCCCAACCCGCTTAAAATTTTCCCCAAATTTAAATTGCCCTCCACCCAAATATTTCATTGACCCGCCCATGTTTTTCAATACTCGTTCCCAATTAATATCCATAAAATCTAGATCTGGTCTTCTTCTATCTCCTCAACACTCTCCTCACTCACGCCACCGCTCGCACCAACACCACACTCGCACCAAGACCACCGCTAAGGCCCGATCCAATGACATGTTTGGCGGTCCAGTCCGGCTCGGCAATCAGCTCACTATGTTTGTCGGTCCAGTCCGGCTCTGTATTCAGCTCACCGGTTTGGTTGATCCTAATTACTGGCGAGGAACACTCCAACTTTGCCCTGTTCTTGATTGGTACTTTGCTTTTACATGGTTATTGAGCTACGTGATTCAAGCTCCTTGATTTTGATTTCACTAAAGCTATATGTAATGTATGCAGATATTAAACCGGGTTGATGATGTTGTCAATGAAGCTTTGAAACAATCTCAAGGTTCGTATACAGCCTTGCTATCTTATAATGACAAGATTTTTTATGAATACCTGATTACACACTTCTTAGTCCTAAATTTAGGCATCTTTATCTGGTGCATATCTTAGTCCTTAATTTATTAATACATCATCAGGTTGCAAAACAACTCGAAATGTCTTTCATGACATGTTACCCTGCCCGCCATTTTTATGTGGTATTATCTTTTATTATTTTTGAAAGTGCATTCACATCTGAAATGGTTTTTTATCCTTGAATTCATCTTTTAGATGTTTTTAAGCACCCATTATGCGGGGACTGATTTAAAAACTAGATTGACTATAACCAAACTGGCCAAAAGCAAATGCTACCTTGGAATCTTTACTTTTTTCTAGTTTGAAAAAAATAATCTGAAATGTATATAGCTTTGGAAGGTTGAATAAAAGTTACAAATAAAAGATGCAGAATCGATTGTAAGAAAGCCTAAAATCGAAAATAGACCAAGATCTGATTATCAAAAAATATAGCTGTTTCTAATCAAATAGTCGCGTTGGTCTATTTGATTTTTTCAGCTTATCTTTTCCATTTTTAATTGGGTGGTTGGGACAAAGTTACTTGTACCTTTTTAAACCATTCCTAGAGTTTAATCTATACCTTATTTTTAATTGGGTGGTTGGGACAAAGTTACAAGATCTGATATGCGTTTTATTCCTATCGTGTTTGCGCATATAGTTGAACCAGTGGCGCATCAAGCGACTCAAAACCACCAAAGCAGATAGTTGAACCAGTGGCGTATCAAGTGACTCAAAACCACCAAAGCAGATAGTTGAATCAGTGGCGAGTCAAGCGACTCAAAACCACCAAAGCAGATAGTTGAATCAGTAGCGAATCAAGCGAATCAAAACCACAAAAACAACAGATATTTGAACTAGTGGCGCCTAACAAACTAGATGCACCTGACAAAAGACAAGGCAATAGTGTGTCTGTCAAATGTCAAGAAATAGATGCACCTGTCAACAATATATATCACCACATACTTTTTACAGAGGAAGGTTTTCTAGCATCTAATCAAGAACTTTATTCTAGTATGCTCATCTAGTTCTGTTATGTTGTGAGCTTTGACATGTTCTAGTTCTGCTCTAATCCTGATGTGGTTATTGTTGATATGCAGCAGCCTACGTTTTCAAGGCTTTTATATCCAGATGATGAGATTAGATTAGTGGGAGAAAAACTTGTAAGTTTAACTGCAAATTTTATTATTATGTTCATTGTTTTGGATTAAAAGTCTTCATGATGTTGTTTGAATTACTGCTGATCATGTTTGTGTTAATATTGCTTAGATGGATTTAGTTCTGCTCATGAACTTCAAAGAAGATGTGCAAAAGTAATTACTACTGCTAGTACAAAAGTTACTACTGCTAGTACAAAAGTTACGACTGCTAGTGAAAGTTGGTACTGCTCAGAGATTAAGACCGCTCGAAGTTGCTAGTTTCTTATGGAGAAGATTATAGATACTTAGGAAACTATTGTAAGCCGACTAGGACTCCTTGGTGTATAAAAGGATGTCCAATTTTATATTTGGTTCAGTTATATACATTCCAATTTTATTGTATTTGCATTTATTTTGATATATATTTGAATTGTTTTGATATATATTGATTTTTTAAATGTGACTAAAAGATGCATATAGTCACACTTATTAACACTTTGGTCACTGTTTGCTTAGTTCATTGTGTGACTAAATATTACAAAAGGTCACGCAAACATAAACTTCATATTGCCATTGGATGATCAATAGTCACACAAAATACACATTTCTTCATTTTAAACAGCATATGGTCACACTTATTAACACTTTTGGCCACTGTTTGCTAAATGGTATGTGACTAAATACCCAAAACAAACATGCTTTGTATGACTAAATATTACAAAAGGCCACACAAACATAAAATTCATGTGGCCATTGGATGATCAATAGTCACACAAAATACACATTTCTTCACTTTAAACAGCATATGGTCACACTTATTAACACTTTTGGCCACTGTTTGCGTAATGGTATGTGACTAAATACCCAAAACAAACATGCTTTGTGTGACTAAATATTACAAAAGACCACACAAACATAAAATTCATGTGTCCATTGGATGATCAATAGTCACACAAAATACATATTTCTTCACTTTAAACAGCATATGGTCACACTTATTAACACTTTTGGCCACTGTTTGCTTAATGGTATGTGACTAAATACCAAAAACAAACATGCTTTGTGTGACTAAATATTACAAAAGGCCACACAAACATAAACTTCATGTGGCCATTGGATGATCAATAGTCACACAAAATACACATTTCTTCACTTTAAACAGCATATGGTCACACTTATTCACACTTTTGGCCACTTTGTGTTAAATTGTATGTGACTAACTCCAAAAAAATAACACCCATTGTGTGACTAAATCATCACAAACGTCACATTTATTGTATATTCATGTGGCCATTGGAATATCAATAGTCACACAAAATACACATTTACTTGAATATATCATCTAAAATGTCACATATATTATATATTTATGTGGCCAAAGGACAAACAATAGTCACTCTCAAAAAACATTCGTGTGACTATAAGGTGTTTACGGTCACTGGTAACGACTAATCCAACAAAACTTGTGCCTAATTTGTCACACATATTCGGGGTTTTGGTCACTCTTTTTCGATGGAAAAGGCCACGAACTCAACAATGTGACCATATGCCACCTACGGTGGCAGGACCTTTTGTCACACATGACGAAAAAAACGTGCGTGACTATATGCATATCGTCACACATTTTTGGCGTGACCAACAGAACTTTTTGTACCAGTGCTAGATCTGATTTTGACGATGTCATGTACAAAAATCTTCTGGGCCGTCATGTACAAATGGACCCTGACGGCCTTGGTGACGCCGTCAGGTCCTATGCTTGAAAATACTCTGGACCGTCACGTGTATTTCCCACTTCCACCTCTTTTGTAACTCTTGACGCCGTCATGTGGAGAGTTGTGACGCCATTAGGTACTGTTCCCAACAAGGAAAATTGAGACTTTGCCGTTTTCTTCACTTTTATGCTCCAAAAATGTCCAAAACGCTTCCTTTTCCAGATTTCTCTCCAAAAGTACCTAAAATGACAAAAGGAATGATTTAGGGCAATATTTGATCAAATAAATTCGAATTCGGGCTTAAATGACCCCTTAAAAGTGGTTCACTTTTCGCCTCATCACCAGCCTGCATGTCCTATCTATATTGAAGTTTCTTATTAATTGAGGGACTAACATATACCCGTGGAATGTTGTTGAACTAGGAAACATGATCAGAAAGAGTAGAACCAGGAAAGACGTCGCCACCGATAGCAATGCCTACAAAAAATGATCACGACAATGATATTATATTATTATACCATATATACACAACTTAGGAAGCCATAAGGCCTTAAAATGAAATAAAATTACCCAAATGCATCTAGATAGTAGCATTCACTAAAGAAAGCATATCATATCTTCTTGACCTTCATACTCAGAATTAAAAGGTTCTCAGTCACCAATTTTATAAAAAGGAAGATGTTCAGGATAACCATTATCATGATTGAAATTCAGAAAGTTGTAACAACTTGCCTGCGTAATTTCAAAATCGGTTACTTTTAGTTCAAACAAATATAGTTTTTCAATTTAAAACTGATATAGGCACAAAGTGATGTTCAATAGATGGTTCATTTTCATTTACTGGTTCATTTCAGGTACAACTTATGGTTCATTTGTTGTGGCATTCAAGTCAGTCATCAGTTGTGTAACTTAATTATATGCACAATCAAAATAACTAAATTTCCACTTAAATTACACAATCAGAACAACTTATGTAAGTAGTGAAGTTAATGTTCAACTCATGGCAAGCGCTTAAATCTAAGGTGGCAACTATAGTCAATTGTGAAGCCAACTATATGGCATGGTCAATTACGAAACCTGAAACAACTGCTATAACCAAATACTACTCGTAGCACACAACTAAAAAAATACCATTTTAATCAGAATCTTACTAGATATAAATTTATATTGATGTCAAATAGTCGATAAATAAATAAAAGCAAAAACATAAAGTCAAACCAACATTTTTCATATCATCAACCTATTCGACATAGGTAAACTTCTTCTTATCGCGCAACAAAGCCAGGACCATATAATCAAGCCATTCTAAACACATGCTCCCTGTAAACACACAAATAAAACATTTATAAAAATAAATAAGAATTCATATAATTGAAACTAAACAAATTATTGATAAATAACCACCCGAAAGAGTTACTTGATCCAACATGGTACTCATCAACAGTTTTCAACCAACCAACATCATCACGAATATGTGCAACCAAATGAACATTTAATTTGTCCTTAACCTTGAGCTCTATCATCGACTTCCTTCATATCGTTATTAAATTACACAAACTCTTTTCACTTATGAATATCATCAACCCAACTCATCAATCATACAAACAAACTTAAATTCCAACTAATAAGACATAAAAACTAAAATCCTTAATTTTTTTATATAAACCTAAAAACAGAAATTGCCATTAAAAACCTACCTCGAGTTTGATCAAAAAACGTTAATCAAATGGTTCTTCACTACATGTGGGTTTTAGATCGGAGAGTGTAGTTTTGTGTAAAATCTGTTGTAAATTGATTGAGTGTGTGTGATTGAGGTTTTAGGTTTGCTATTTTGATGACTCATCGGTGATAAGCGCAACATTTGAAGACACGCGTGAGGATTATACAAATAACAATGATAATTAGTGAAAATGATGAGGCGAAAAATGATCCATTTTTAGGGGGTCATTTAAGCCCGGAATTGAATTTATTTAATCAAATATTGCCCTAAATCGTTCCTTTTGTGATTTTAGGTACTTTTGAAGTGAGTTCTGGAAAAGGAAGCATTTTGGATGTTTTTGGAGCATAAAAGAAAATGGCAAAGTCTTAATTTTCCTTGTTGGGAACAGTACCTGACGGCGTCACAAGGTTCTACATGACGGCGTCAAGAGTAAAACAAGAGGTGAAGTGGATAGAGTCCGTGACGATCCAGAGAGTTTTTACACTAAGGGCATGACGGCGTCACCATAGGCCGTCATGGTCCCATTGCATGTGACGGCCCAGAGAAATTTTGCACATAACGACGTCAGATCTGGATCTAGGCAATCCGATATTACTATAGGCGGCGAGTTGACGCGTCAGATATTTCTTCTTGACGCCGTCACGATGGAAAATCTATATATAGTTTTGTAATTTTCATTCATGAAGAGAGGATAATTAGAGGGAATTAGAGGGATAACTTGGTGAAACCCTAGCACGATTTTTACTGTGCTTTCAAGGGTTTTTACCCTTTGAAACCTTTCATGTTCAATTAAGATAAGTATCCTTTCAATTCATTCAACATGTCGATGTGTTGTTTGAATATATCTTACGCTTGTCTTGATTTTAACATGTTAGGCTAGATCTCTTGTGTGTTTGCTTAGATGTAGTGAAACCTAGATGTTGATTATGGGTTGATTGCTTGTTTATAGTTGTTACGGATGAATGATTTCGATGTTAGGCTTAAGAAAACTGGCAGACTTCCATAGGGTAACTTGCTTGAACGTCTTACGAAACATGAACCAATGCGTACTAGGTTTTTATGGTTGTATTTAATGCATGAGCGAATTCTAGTGATCCCATGTTAGGAGCTTCTTGCAGGCTCGACATAGGAGTGAAGTAGGAGCTTATAGAGTTGGAGAAGTACGTACGCCACCCCACGAATGGTATTAAGGAATATAACTCGTCATCCACGCAATTGTAACAAACTATCAACCTGTAAATGATATCTAGGGAGTAATGAAACCTAAGTAAACACAATTTTCCCATTATTGTTCACACCACTAGTTTAATTAGTTTTATTTATATTTTTGTTATTTTATTTTGATTGCATCTTAGTTATTGGGTTAGTTGATTAGCAACTAATTCCGCCCACTCTTCCAAAAACCGAGATTTTAATTGCTTTTATAAAAATATAAAAATACAAAAAGAATCATCCCTCACCTCTAGACTTAATGTTTAGGCTTTCTAATCCTAGCGACACTATTCCAGAGTTGAATGATCAATACCCCGGTACTTGTCACTATACTATACTACAACTATCAGGTACACTTCCTGGTGGGGGTTGTAAGCTCCTCGTGATCCCTCGAGAGGTAAAGCCTGGTGCAATTCTCACGCATCAAGTTTTTGGCGCCGCTGCCGGGGAATAGTTATTGTCTAGGTTAGGATTTCTTTTTATTAGCTCTACTTGCTAAGTTCCTTTCTAGTAAGATTTTATTTTTATTTTTAGGTTTTCTTTAGTCTATCTCATTTCTTCATGTCTTTGTTCGTAACCTTTACCATCCGACATCATGAAAGGTGGTAACATCTTTGAACCCATCAACCCACCACAACAAAACCACCCACAAAACCCACCACTAGCAAACTAACCTCTTAGGCCCCGAACCCTAGGAGAGTATTCCCGTCCTAGCCACCAAGGCTATCGAAACAGTATTGAGCTCACTCAAGGAGCTAATGTGTCCCCCTTCCGATCCGACACCATCCGGTTGGTGCAAAGCGGATGTGCATTCCATGGACTTCGTTCCGAAGATCCTAATCAACATCTCAAGGACTTACTTAAAATCGTAGATTCCATAGACCTTGATGTTGCAACTAGAGAGTCGACCCGATTACGCCTATTCCAATTCTCTCTACGTGATCAAGCTAGTCAATGGCTTGAACGTTTACCCGCGGGATCCATCACCTCATGGGATGATCTCACCATTCGTTTCCTTGCTCAATTTTTCCCACCGGGGAGAACTACCAAGCTTAGAAATGATATCTTGATGTTCCAACAACGTCAAGGTGAAACTCTATATGAAGCATGGACTAGTTTCAAGGACTTGCACCAAAAAGTCCCTCATTATGGCATTGATCTTTGGCTCCAAGTCCAAATCTTCTATGACCATATCGATCTCTCCACAAGGCGAACCATTGACCAATCGGCCGATGGTAAGCTACGTGATCTAAGTGCGGAAGAATCATGGGAACTCATAGAAGATCTTGCTCTCTATGACAATGAAAGTTGGAATGATCCTCGTGATTTGAACAAAACGGTCAAGGCAATATCTTTGCCTTCGAACAATTCTAGCACTCCCGACCGTAGGATCATGGAACTTGAGGACCAAGTCAAGTTTCTCATGAAATCTTACGAAGCTCCTAAGCCTTCAAGCCAAGTGAACAAAATCACTTCTTCATGTGAATTATGTAGTGGTCCCCATGACACTCGTGATTGCGTGGAACTCCCCGAAACAGCTTTTGCGGACTACGCATCCTCGCGTACCAATGAAGCGGGAGACAAGTGGTACACTTTCAAACATGAGCCAAACCCTTATGGTGATTCCTACAATCCTTCTTGGAAAAATCACCCGAACCTTAGGTGGAAACAAAACCAAAACAATTCTTCTAATCCGCCTAATCGTTACCAACCTAACGGTCCACCCTCCAACCGCACTTTCAACAACAATCCTTCTAATAACTATGGTAGTACCAATAATCTTGAAGGATTGATGTCCAAGTTTATGGCATCTCAAGAAGCTCGCATATCTAAGGTTGAAGCCGATTTCAAGCAAAAGCAAAGTGAGATGACCACCAAAATTGACACATTGTTGAAAGTTCTCAATGACCGAGATATGGGAGCACTCCCAAGCGACACGGTCAAGAACCCGAAACTAAACGTTAATTCCATATCATCGGTTTCGTCGCCCACTTCTTGTCCGCAAGACTACTCGGTTAAATCAATGAGCACGTGTTTCAAGCAAAACCAAATTCTTCAAAAAGACCAATCAAATGAAACACCCAATATCAAACCGGTCAAAAGCATAGTTGAAACACCTCCTACACAAGACCTTGACGAAGAATTCAAGGAGTTCCACCTTGAACGCCCCGTCATTGATGTCTTAGCCCGTGCTCCCTACTAAAGTGCCCTCCTAGAAAAATATGAGAAATTTAAACTAGGTAAAAATGGGACCGCCTTCGTTCAAACAAGTTTCCTAAGAAGCTTGATGATCCGGGCATATTTGTTTTGCCTTGTAAGATAGGAAAATCCGAAGCTTTCGACACACTAGCCGATTTACGATCAAGCCTCAACTTGATTCCCTTATCTCTCTTCACCACTCTTAAGCTAGGAAAGTTAGAGGAGACGGAGGTATTAATTGGTCTAGCGGATGGGAGTATTGTCTACCCGGTTGGGATGATCAAGGATGTAGTTGTTCACGTAGGGAAGTTAACTATTTTAGCGGATTTTCACGTCCTAGATATGGTTAGTGATACTACATGCCCATTGTTAGTAGGAAGAGGATTTTTAGTAACTGCTAGCGCCATGATAGATTGTAAAGAGTCTAAGATAGCGGTAGGTGAGGGCGATACTTGGTCGGTATATGATGTTAAGAAACATAGCTACGATTGTAAGGACGAACCGACACCACATTGGGTAGAGATGAATAGGAGACCATCTAGATATGGACCTTGGATAGAAAGAAACTTTATAGGACCTCGACGCCCATTCTATCTAGAAAAAGATTTCATCGATAAAACACATTCGGTGGAACAACTCATAGCTAGAGATGAGGAGCTAGACCCTTTTGAGGACCCCCTAGTCTTTAGGAAAATGATTGAGTTCTTATGCGTAATGCCTATTAACATAGAGATGAACAAGTGGAAAAGAGAGGGGGATAAGTGTAAATGGAGGTGGGACAAGCCACCTAAGGAAGGTGACGGATCATGGCATATGAAGATGATTTTGTATGATCCGGATGGAGAAAAGTTTGAAAGGTCATACCGTACTAAGAAGACCGATTGGAAGTTGAAACCCAAGTTTGATCCCAAAGATGTCCTCAATGAGGAACTCACCCATATAACGTAATAGCCCATGACCTTGAGTCTAGCTACAAGACTCGTAAATAAAGAAAAGCGCTTCTTGCGAGGCAACCCATGTTTTGTGTGATTTTTTATTTGTTTGATTGTTATTTGTTTCCGTATGCATGCTTTATTTTTATTGTTGGTAGATCATGTTTCAAAAAATAAAATGGTGAAAATACTTTATTTTGTCGTTTGACTTCGTCTTAACTTCATCCAAAGGTATTTCGCAAAAGATAAATGTAAGGGGAAACCCCAAATATGTTTTTAAGAAACAAAAATTGATCATGATTTTCCACAATATTAAATGGACATGTATATTCGTATTTGTTAGAGTCAAATGCTTGTATCGAGTCATAATGATGTTTTGAAGGATTTTCCAGGAAGTAGGACATAAGTTTTTCCAGAAATATTCCGGAAACTTAACGTAAAGATTTTTGCAGGTCACTTCTGACGGCGTCATGAGTTTACTCTTGACGGCGTCATTCTGGAAATTTTGCTAGTTTTGTTTTTCTAACGGAATCTTAAAGTTTTTGTTAATTCTTTAGTTTTATAAACTCCAGGAAATCTGCAAACATTCATTCCACAAGCATTATATCTTAATTTGTTTTCTAGGATTTATTAGTATATATAGATTGCCGCCGATTTTACGCGATGTTGCCTTGTTTGTTTTCTCAGGTTTAACAGGTTTTGTATGACAAGAAGATGATTTATATTCTGGAAGGAAAGCTTTGATTGTTCATTTTCTTGGAGGAAGATCTAACCTTGTTACCGCACTATCCACACCGAACGAATCAAGGGAGTATTTTCTTTCATTCTTTTACCTGTTTTACTTTTACATTCTTTAATTGAACATTGGGGACAATGTTCATCCTAAGTGTAAGGGGAGGGTAAATGATGATACCTTATAGGATACACTTTCACTTGAGTTTGTTTGTTCGATGGTAGGTGTGTAATAAAACTAAGAGAAATACTTGTTAGTGTAATTTTAGCGCCAAATTTAAAATTTTTTACAACATTTAGGAGTGAAACTTTAGCCATAGCAAGCGTCTCATGGATACGAGTTGTATGACTAGCACAAAACCGTACCATTCAGAAAAATTTTCCACCCAAATATGTGAGGTTCGCCTTTAGATTTGATAGGAAAAGCATTCACTATTAGTGCTTACGAGTGTACAGGTAGCATTTAGATTCTAGAACTTGCGTTAGTGATGCATCCCGAGACCGCTAGTGAGACTACATTCGTGTAGTAGGATTTACTACATGATAAGAGGCATTAGGATTACCCTTGTGTTAAACCCGTATCATAATTACTTGGCCATTTAAGTCATATTACTTGGCTAGTAAAGTCAACTAATTTTTCCCACACCTTAGCGTTGTACTCATTTTTAGTACACAAAACCCCTAGTACACCCCTCCGAGCCTATCTTTTCATTTCTAACTTTAAGCATCTTACTTAAAGGAAGAATTTGTTACAACCCATTTAAATGTACAACCAAATCGCCTTAGCCTTTCGTGTATGCACTCATCTTTAGTGCATTATTGTTACATGTTTAAACCCTTAGTTAATTATCTAATTGATTACATGGTTGCTAAGTCGAGTCATATCCTTGTACATATTGTTTTGGGACGATTGGGACTCATGGGTAAAGTACTTGTGTTATGGAGTAATGGGGAAGAACATCATATTATTACCCCCATAGGTGCGTTAATCTTAAAAAGTACTCCAAGTGTTTTGATTATCTTGATTCGAGTCATTAGATTAGTTTATTGTAAAGTATGTAAAAATTCAAGTGTAAGGGGAATGTTCATTCCCTATGATGTATTATTTTGGATGGTAGGGTAAGAGTGTATGAAAAAAAAAATCGAAAAAAAAGAGAAAGAAAAAGAAAAAGAAAAAGAAAAAGGAAAAAAATAGAAAAAGAAAAGAGAAAAAACATACGGACTACCATCCCGTTTCATTCTATGTTTATTTTATGTTTTTGTTATTTTTCATTCATTAGCTTAAGTCGAGTCTAGTCTTGTCTTAGCAACGCCATATTGTACATGTGATTAACCAAGATGATTAACTCGCCACCAGTAAAGATTGCCTATATCCAACAAAACCGTGTATTCCATTTCCCTACACCTAACATTATAACCCTTTAAAAGACCTCTTTAATAGTTTATCCTAGGTGCTTACGCCATGTGGTGGAGGTTTGATCCTTTCCCAATACTATGGTAATCTATTTTTCTATGACAGGTAGTGAGAGATGTTTTCCATTTCCATATTGTGATATATACTTTATTACACCCGAGAGATGTGAGTATCAAAATACTATTTGTGAGGTGCTAGTGTATGACCTTCGTGCTTGTCTTTGGTCTTTAGTGGAACGATTATTTGTTGTAATTACTTTTATATTAGTGTTAAATGACCCCTAACTTGTATTTTGACTAGAATAAAAGCGCATTTGCTTGAGGACAAGCAAATCTCAAGTGTAAGGGTATATGATGAGGCGAAAAATGATCCGTTTTTAGGGGGACATTTAAGCCCGGAATTGAATTTATTTGATCAAATATTGCCCTAAATCGTTCCTTTTGTGATTTCAGGTACTTTTGGAGTGAATTCTGAAAAAGGAAGCATTTTGGATGTTTTTTGAGCATAAAAGTGAAGAAAACGGCAAAGTCTTAATTTTCCTTGCTGGGAACAGTACCTGACGGCGTCACAAGGTTCTACATGACGGCGTCAAGAGTAAAACAAGAGGTGAAGTGGATAGAGTCCGTGACGATCCAGAGAGTTTTTACACTAAGGGCATGACGGCGTCACCATAGGCCGTCATGGTCCCATTGCATGTGACGGCTCAGAGAAATTTTGCATATGACGGCGTCAGATCTGGATCTAGGCAATCCGATATTACTATGGGCGGCGAGTTGACGGCGTCAGATATTTCTTCTTGACGCCGTCACGATGGAAAATCTATATATAGTTTTGTAATTTTCATTCATGAAGAGAGGACAATTAGAGGGATAACTTGGAGAAACCTACCACGATTTTTACTGTTCTTTCAAGGGTTTTTACCCTTTGAAACCTTTCATGTTCAGTTAAGATAAATATCCTTTCAATTCATTCAATATGTCTATGTGTTGTTTGAATATATCTTACGCTTGTCTTGATTTTAACATGTTAGGCTAGATTTCTTGTGTGTTTGCTTAGATGTAGTGAAACCTAGATGTTGATTATGGGTTGATTGCTTGTTTATAGTTGTTACGAATGAATGATTTCGATGTTAGGCTTAGGAAAACTGGCAGACTTCCATAGGGTAACATGCTTGAACGTCTTAAGAAACATGAACCAATGCGTATTAGGTTTTTATGGTTGTATTTAATGCATGAGCGAATTCTAGTGATCCCATGTTAGGAGCTTCTTGCAGGCTCGACATAGGAGTGAAGTAGGAGCTTATAGAGTTGGGGAAGTACGTACGCCACCCCACGAATGGTATTAAGGAATATAACCTGTCATCCACGCAATTGTAACAAACTATCAACCTGTAAAAGATATCTAGGGAGTAATAAAACCTAAGTAAACACAATTTCCCATTATTGTTCACACCACTAGTTTAATTAGTTTTATTTACATTTTTGTTATTTTATTTTGATTGCATCTTAGTTATTGGGTTAGTTGATTAGCAACTAATTCCGCTCACTCTTCCAAAAACCGAGATTTTAATTGCTTTATTAAAAATATAAAAATACAAAAAGAATCATCCCTCACATCTAGACTTAATTTTTAGGCTTTCTAATCCTAGCGACACTATTCCTGAGTTGAACGATCAATCCCCTGGTACTTGTCACTATACTATACTACAACGATCAGGTACACTTCCTGGTGGGGGTTGTAAGATTCTCGAGATCCCTCGAGAGGTAAAGTCTGGTGCAATTCCCACGCATCAGGAAACCAGGTGGAGCTTCAAGGAGACCGCCACATAGATGAAGAAGATAGTGGGATCAGAACTATGTCGTTTTTGTGAAGAGTTTTGGAGAGGAACAAAACTGTGTCGTTTTGGAGAGGATGTGAGGTAGGATTTTTAGGAAGATAAAACAATGTAGTTTGGGGCATCTTCAAAACAATGTCGATTAAGTTTTTAATCATAAATGTATAATAAGGTTATGTCTCATAAATTTAAACAAAATCGTAAATTAATTTTATTCTTAATTCACACTATTATGTTTAATGACACCATCAATTTCAACACTTTGACCTCAATTTCCACCCATTTCAACCTTTTTACACCCTAAAATATATTCTTTCTAAAAGACTTTGAACGTAAGAGGTCATCAAATGCTAGAGCTATGGAAATAGGTATATAACCATGCATAGTGAAAGACTCGTTGATTGTTCTCATTAAACAACAAGCCTATATATACACCAATTAGAGTCCTTATGAAGTTAACTAAAGCTAACTTCATATCGGATAAATGAGAACTTGATACATATAAGAAAGATTCTATACATATCTATTCAAAGATATGTATGCATAACTAAGAGCATAGGGTATGATAACTTGGGGTTAAACTTTAACCCACTGCCACATCAACATCACATCAGTTCCTAAACTTTAACCAAACATTAACCAAAAACCCCCGTTATCATAACCAAACTTTAACCAAATAACAATTTATAAAAACACCCCTTCATTTAGGGGGAAGAAGTGATTTATTATTATTATTATTATTATTATTATTATTATTATTATAAACATCATTTTATTAGAAAAATATAAGATTTACAAGAAATTAGCGAGGAGCCGAGATATTAATTGGGCTCTCACTCCTTTAGCTACAGCGAAGCTAATCCTACTGAAAATATGAGCAGCAGCACGTGCTCCACTTGCTGCGTTAACGAGGTGTTAACCTCCACCCTCGGTATGTTAACTTCCCCTTAACTTGCAAAAGGTTAAAGTTTAACCACCAATTTTTGTGAGCATACCGTATGCTCTAACACAGAAGTGGGAGGATGGCAAAGATTTAGACCGTCACAAAAATCATAGCAGAGAGAACACGTGGATGACCCTTGGTATTTGCAATTTAATAATGGTTAGCACCATGAAGAACCTGAACATTTTATTTCATTTTATTTTTCTACCAGAATTTTTGACTCGACATCGAGCCGATTAATTCCAGAGTGGCTACCTTTTTGAATAGCCTGTAGTCAGCGCAGATGAATCTACATGGCCACAAAGGGATTAATTTTCTCCCCGTTAGATTCGAACCCTTAGCCTCTTTTTTGGAATGCTGATATTCTTACTGTTGGGCCACCCTTTGTGTTTAAAATATTACGAACAAAGTGTATGTCCATTTTAGTGTTCTCAGTTTGTTGTTGTTGAACGGGTAATAGACAAAAAAAAATTACACGAAGATTATCACAATACACAAACGTGGCTTTATTTAGCAGAACATGAAGCTTAATTACAAGATTTCAAAGGCAACATGATTCGGGTACGTGATGTTTAATAGAAAAACAAGACGTGATAGTTGGTTGTTGTAAAGGAATTAAAAGTATGTACGTTAGAATTATTAAGCAAATATATATATTTTTTAATCAGGTTATTACGTTACTATACTGCGATAATGTTATTGAGTTAGTAATCACGGATGTGAGATACAACCATTGTTCTATACTTATGATTTATGTGTTAACCTCTTTTTGCTTCCGAATAATATCCGAAAAAGACCTCAACAGAACTTTGACTTATGCCTTATCTAGCTGATAGTTTTTAATAACCTTTTTTATGGTTTAACCTTATATATATATATATATATATACACACACACACACATACACACACACACACACACATACGCGCGCGCACACACACACCCCAACTTTTAGTAACTTATTTTTAATGTTTTATTGAAAACTTCTACACTTAATATTTGTGTTTTCACTATAAACACACTAAGCTATGATAGAATTAGCTGTGAGTTCAGGGGGTTTTTTTATTAAGCTTCTCAAAAAAGCTTATAGCTTTATCATAAACTTATTGTGTTATGATAATTGAATAAGCCAATAAGCACTTTTAATAAGCATTACCAAACACCTCTTTAGTTATAATATGAAGTTTTCTTATTTGATGTTAGGACTAACTTTGTTGTTATCCTCACTATAATGCAACATGTTAGTGGTGTTTGCAGTTTTATAATCTTATCGCACACACTAAAATGTAATGCAATTTGTTGTGTGCATTTTTTTGAAGGTGGATTAAGTATTAACACATGATTGTCGTGCAAGGATTTTCTACGCCTACTCAAGGTATGAATGTATAATTAAGTTGAGTTGCTGATTTAGATAATACATGAATGTATTTTAATGTACCAAAGATGTGCTTTAATGCCTATATGGGGAATTCTATGGTTGGAATTCTTAGCAAGTGTCTTTGAATGAGTTAATGAAACTTAGCAGGTATTTGTTGTCATTGTTACTATGGATGTCAATCAACGGTCTAAAATATGGGTGTCTTTTACTTTGATGATTTAGGCCAATTGTGAAGAAAGTTGCACTAAAGTGAAAGGTCGGTAAGGATTCAAACAATTCTAAAAGACTTGCAAATGTACTATTTGTCATTTTTTTTATGCATTTATGATTTACTTATGCAAGTAAGTTTTTCGAACAAGAATGTACATTGATAAACATTGTATGATGGTTATTCATAATCAAGGATATGAATCTTCATTGCTATCTAAATATGCTACATATTTTAATGAAAATATAAGTAAAAGAAATACCGCACTTACAAAACACATCATAAATTGAGCACGAGTTTGCAAAATAAAGGCATATATCACTAACATCTAGGGATGAGCATTTTGATCTGAATCCCGAAACCGAACCGGAACTGTGCCGAAACGGTATCGATCCCGATATACGGTACGGTACCGAGACTACGAAATAAGGTGAAAAAAAATTCGGGACCACTAATTCGGTACGGGACCGGAACCAAATCGGGAAATTCCCGAAAAAAAGAGGAAAACCCGATTTTTTGGTACCGGTACCGGTATCCGAATCCCGTTCGGTACGGTACCGGTACCACTAATTTATGCTCGGGAAAAAATTGATACCACTAATTCAATACGGGATTGGTACGGGACCGGTACCGTGCTCATCTCTACTAACATCTTATGCAAGTCAAGTATCATCATGTGATTTTGCTTGAATAATAAAATATTATTTTTAATCTAAAAGCATTCTCCTAAAATAATACAAGTAGGTAGATTATAATATATATATATATATATATATATATATATATATATATATATATATATATATATATATATATATATAGACACACACATATGTGGTTTTTTATTTTTAGTGATTCATTTCTTAATCAATAATAATACATAATTAAAAAGAAATTTTAAAAACCCTGTGTGTGCACAGGTATTATAACTAGTTTTATTAGTTTATTAACACCTAATAATCTGTAAACATTGGTTACATTAATAAGTGTCGAAAAAAATTGAAAAAAAATAGATTTTTCACATTTATAATTGTAAAAAAAGAAAATTAAAATAAAATAAAATAAAAATTTACACTTTTAAGTGTCGAAAATTTTAAGAAATGTTCATAGGTGTGTTTCTCCGCACTTCAGGAAAGGAGAGATTGTTGGGCTTGGTGGTGTTATTAGCTTGCTGTTGGGCTTGGAGAGATCTTCCTGTGCAAATTAGAAGACAAGCCAGCCATATAACATTTGTTACTAGGCCTGCACAAGTTAAATTAGTTGGCCTGTCCCATTCGTTGAAGTGCATTATGAGAGCTCGTGGTATGTGGATTATTATGGGGAGATAGGCTGGTGTTATTAATAGACCACAGGGAAGATTGATGTGTGACAGTATTAGTACGTGAGGCATGATCATGCAAAAAATTACACCCGTTCCCCTATTTGCAAAGCCCGGTCCGTGTAAAATGATGACAAATAATCCCAGACGTGTTGCCACATGAATCCGAGACTTAGTGTCCCGTTGTGAGGTCTTGGCTATTAATGCCTGAGGAGCCGAGGGTGAAGTATTAAGTGGTGTAGGTTCGTTTTGTGTTTCAAACGAAGGTCTTCAGTAGTAACCATGGAACGGACCGTGTCTAGGTTGGGAAAAGGGTCACAGTGAGCTATAATGCCGGCTACATGAGCAAAGTGATCAATTAGTCTGCTTATAGCATAGGTAACTAGGCCATCGTCGTCATGGGGTTACCTAATTAAACAAAAACAAAAAAAAGTTAAATAAAGCGAAATTATCGTGATTCTGCCGTTTCACCGGCAAGCTCGGATATCATGTAAACATTATTTCGTATATTGCATAGTTAGGTTATGATTTATTATAAATACATGAATAACTAATAACTAATAAGTGGGCTTGGCCCAATATGTATTATCTAAACATCTGCTAACTGTATTGAATCAATGCAAATTAAATACTTTTCTGTTTTATTGAATACGAAACAATTAGTGGCCCGAAGACACTTAATTATTAGACAAACTTCAAAAACAAAAAGTTTATAGATAAAAAATTAGGGTTAAAGGTTGTTTATTATGAATATAGTCAGGTTTACGGCATAATTTTTCATGGCTCTCTTAATGTTTCTTGAAAAACAAACATGGAGACAAAGAGAAGAAAGATGAATGAATGTAAACTCTGTGCGGGGCATTGCCGTGGTGGAACTGCACATACCCTGAGTTCAATTAAATGGCTTAACAACTTTTGAGTTATATACTTTTAGTAGAATTATCACACAGCTTTAGATTAACTAATAAACATTACTAACTTTAGTTTTGCGTCTATTCGAAACATCGCTAGCTAAATTGGTCTTGGTCTATGTTTCTGTGGGGATAGGAAGGAGAATATGACATTCCTTGGTCTCGGGAATATGACAAACATTTACCATGTATCATTTAGTTTTATTTAAGTTACATACATGCATACTACTCATTTGGGTCTTTGTCGTTTCTAATTCGGTATATAACTTGTGGTTGGCGACTAGTGGAAGAAGAAAACATATTTCACTATAGGGCCGTCCCATTTATGGTTGACTTAAAATGTTTTTATCGTAATATAACGGATACTTCACAAGTATACTATAAGAAATATTTGAAATAGAAAAGTCAATGAAGGATATCAAATTCGAAGTTTCTGTACACGTCGTTCAAAAATCCACAAACATGGTGGGTGACAAAATTTCATAAAATATACATTCGATTCCAATGATAAAAAATAATGAATTACATCCAATTCATTTTAAATTGAACTTTACAAAATCTACTTTTAATCTTATCGCAAATTGCATTAAAGCAACAATAAAGAATTACAGACACCAAATTTGGTGGTGTCTTCTTAGTTTGCCGAGGAAGAAGATTAAGCGGGACTTGAGTTCTACACAAAGGGCACGTAGACTTTGTCTCGAACCATGGATCAATACAATGAACATGGAAGCAATGGTGACACTGAGGCAGTTTTCGGTAGCGTTCACCTTCTGCAACATCATACAAACACACAGCACAATATAATCCGTTCTTACCTGGAAGAGACTTTAAAATGAGGACGGGGAGTTTTTGTCAAATTTTGAAGAAGATGCGGTGGATGATGAAGAGAAGGATTAGGGTTATAAAAGTGGTGAGGATTAGGTTTTGAGAGTTGTTTTGCATGGATATATTTATGCTCGTTGCAAAAGTATTCATGCTTTCTTATAAATGAATTAGAAAAATGAAAGTTTGCGTGTGTATGTTTTAGTGGGTAACGGAAGGAAAAGATGACGTATCCTACCTACCCAAGGGGGTACGGGGTACCACAAACTCAAAACGCTTTCTATGTGTAATGCGCATATCTTATATATACACTCGGCTCTTCGTTTCTTATTTGGTGGGATGAGTTGGCGGGAGAATATGACAAATATAATGCTCCGTATTATAGTATCTAATAGTCTACAACTTGTCAACTTACATTTACTCCTTGTGTGAACATTGTTAGTTCCGGGCGAAAACTGGTGACACACTTTAACCTTAAATCGTTTTTTATTCAATTCGATTTGCGCAAATAAGGGCCATTTAGTATTTTTCGTATGAAAAGAGAAAAATTGAAAATCTGTTTAGTTAAAGTTTTTTCCAACAATTTTCAAAAAATGTGAAATTCTTATTCTCTATATTTTAACTAAGGTTTGAAAAGATCATTTTACTCTTCTTACTTTTTTTCATTCTCTAGGAATTTAAAACGGAAAAAACAGAAAATTTTCACCAACTAAACGGTCCCTTTTAAAGATTCTGGTTTTGAGTATCGATTTAATATTCTTTGTTTCATCTTTACTTAATTCTAGGTTTGTCATTAGATCCATTTGATGCTTTCCGTGTGGGTTCTTCGGTTTTAAGATTTTTTTTTCAATGATCGCTTTTTGGAGTTTAATTACTTTTAGACGATCAAACATATTAGAGTAAATTACATGATTCGTCTCTGTGGTTTGGGGTAAATCCATAATTGAGTCCTTCTGGTAAATCAGAGGTAGTTCTACAAGACATCATGGAGAGTGGGTACAACTAGGGTAACAATAGACAAGTCTAAAGAGACTTGTTTCAGATGTGGAAGAACATATTTTCAAAAAGATTTTCCAAACAATAAAACCTCTTCGCCTTCATATCCTTCGAAACCCAGATATCGTTCAAACTCATCATATACACCCAATCACTCCAAGGATTCTGATAAAGCTGAAAAGGATTACAGAGCAGTATACAAAGGAAAAAAAGCTGAAATATCTCTTATACACAGAAATCTTCATCCTCAAACAACAAGGGTAAAGAGAAAGAAGATAAGGGGTTGATGGCTAAAACATATGATTGAGATATAGAAGAACTAAAGAGAAAACTGAGATATAGTAATTAGGATTTTGACTCGTTACCTAGTCTGCATGACCCATCTATATTGTAGTTTCTTATTAATGGAGGGAGTAACATATACCCATGCAATGTTGTTGAACCGCAGAAAGAATAAAACTGAGAAAGACATCTCCTCCTGTAGAATACTAACTATGTTGGAAACATGATCAAGTGGTGGTGAGTGAGGCGTAGAAATGAGGGGGAGGGAGGAAAAGAGAGAAAGAGTGGAACCTTGAAAGAAAAAGAGAAAAGGTTAGATTGAAAATGAGAGAAGGTCCAACCCTCTCCACATGTGGAGAGGGGTATTTATAGTTACAATATTACGCCCACTCCCGGGCTGTGGATCAGGCATACAGTGGGTAAAGACCCGTTCCTTCTTCCACGGTGTTACTTAATCTAATACTAATTAACTAATAAACAAACTAACTACGAGCTAACTTAATGCTATTACAATCATTAGGTGACCGAGACTTTTACAGGAATATTTGTATTCCTAACAATCTCCCCCTAAGCGAGGTCACCTTTGAAATTAAGCTCTTTGGTCTTTAAGCATTCTTTAGTCTTTGTAGCTCGTAGGATCTGATTCTTCACTTTTCTTCACACTTTGTACTTCAAGCAAACAAACTTGTGATTAGAGTTCATTTGTGATATATGATCTTTGAGCTTCTTTGAGATCATCAACCAAAGTAAATCTCCAAGCTCATCCATAGTAGTATCGCCTTCATGTGATGTAGTGACTTTAGGACCATCATGCTCACACTCTTCTGTTATCTGGAGACGTTGCATTGGAGTTATAGATCAGGAGACTTTTTCATCAGAGTTGAGGAAGCGTTGTTGGTAGTCTCTCAACATTTGTTGTAGCAAGTCTCTCATCTTCATTGATAGTGTGGAGGATGTGTGAGCATGAGGTATGGATTGACCCGATTCAGCTGGAAACTGGAGCCATCAACGCCATCTTTATATGTGTCCCTGAAATAAAACAGTTAGCACCAAAGATAGAGAACGAATATGGCTTTGTCATTCGTTCTGCGAGGACAGACTACCCTCCGGTTTTGTGAAAACCGACCTGTGATCAGGTAGAGTCTCTTTTTAAAGAAGACTCTCCTTGACAGGAATTTCCAGCTTGTAGTAATGAATTTTCCAAAGAGTCCACTTCGGAATCTTCATACTTAGCATGTTCTCATACCGGAACGTCTCAAAGCAGACAGCACGATAGAGTGAATCAGTGAATAGATATTCACGGATTGATGAGAAATTGATTTATAGAAATCACTCGCGTGTCATATGATAAACATTTTTGAGACACAACGAGAGTTTTATACTTTGAATCACAATTCCATCAAAAATACTTTTGTTTGAAAGATATTACACACTCAATGTGCTCGAAAGATAAGTTGGTGAGCACATTGAGAGGTTTTGGCAAAAGTATCCGTCAATCCATATCCTGGAACAAGTTTGATTCAAATTTGAATCGCACCATTGTTGCTTTCCAGTTGTCACTTGATCATTGAACCAAGATGGATCTCACATGTCACCTACCAAGAGCTTGAGTGATGTTCGCTCTAGAAGGATTTCCATCGTCATTGTGAATATTTTCATATCACTCGGATGTTCTGGCAATACCACAAGGATAATGCGTAGGACTCTAAATATTTTACCTTATTTTCCACATTGTGTGAAACAATAAGCATATTTGGAATGTGTCCTATCGAGATTTATGGATGATCTCATGGCTCTAGACTCAATAGTGCGTTTTGATCCGCTCCTGGAGACTGGGGAGGCGTCTCCTGTTTTAGGTATCAACATAGCTCGCAATGAGCGGTCGATACATTGCACAGGGTTCCCCATGAGATTGAAACAAGCTCTTTTAAGAGAACTTGAGTGGTTGGGAAGTTTTAGTGCAGTGCGTCACTGGGTCCATGACGTCTTGTCTTCAATACCGGTGTTACCTTAGTAACCGCCAGTAGATTATGAATTGAACCCGGTTTCTGCCCTAAGGTTGAGTATATGGAGGGCTATTTCTTTTCACCCTTTCTCATTTCATTTCTTTTTCATTCTTCAACCCCTTCAGTGCTTACCGAGACTTCATCACTAGAACCTTGTTGGGTTTGTTCCAGTCCTAGCTCTATCTCAGTCCGCACTCTTCCCTTTCTCACTTTACTCCTTTTTTCAATCATTCCTAAGGACTTCTAATCTATCTATGGATTGTCCCTGGGAAGATCCTTCCGGTTCTGGTGGATCATGGGAACTTATACCTAACCTTAACCAACCTTATAACTCCGTGCATTAAAGTAAATGGTCGGTCTTAGGTATTATTTCCACAAACGCCTTTCGCTCCCCCTCAATATGTGCATCGATATTCGAAAGTGTTTAACACATATGTGGGAGCATATTATTGAGTCGAAAAGATCACATTTGATATCAGATTGCATATTTAAATCACATTCTCTCCCCCGATCAAAAATTTCAAATCTTTTGAGATTTTTGATCTCAATTGATTTAAATAATTTAGAAAGCGTTTTGGGAGAGAAATGCGGTCAATTTTAATATTTTCTGATAAAAAGGAACTTTTTCTAGCTCCCCCTCAAACTGTGAGGGAGGTTATTATGTGTCAGATTTGAAGAGTTTGTAAAAGATTCGAAGTGTTAGTGAAAACTCTTTGAAAATTTACTCATTCTGACACATAACATATCACAAAACATTTTGTTGCAAGATTTTATGTACGAAGTGTGGGGAGTTTTGATAATACATAAAATTTTGAGAAATCACTCTCCCCCTCAATCAATGACGGATGTTAAAGCATAAATATTTTCATAAACTATTAACGTCATTGATTGAGTGAAAATTTTATCAAACTTTTGAGTTCAATTCGATTTTCATTCAAAATTTCATGGTACCACCAAGTTTTGCACAAACACTTTCCGGAAAACTCATAGAAGGGAAAGTATTTGGCGATAAAAAGAAGATTTCTCTTCTTTATCAAGAAATAATGCACTGAAGCGTACATTAGATCGAGGGTGCATGAATATAAAGTAATTCACGCTCGGATGAACGACACCCTTTGTTAGGAACAACCGTCTTTTTGGCGACGTGTTTTCCTTAATTTTGAAAAACGGGTTGCTATCTGAAGTAATAGCAAACCATATTTTAAGAACGTTTTAAGATACGACATGTTTTTGGAAAAGAACTTTATTTTGAAACCGAAAAACTCTTGCTCAAGCATATGTATGATTCCGTGTCATTATTGAATGACATTTCTAGAAACGTACATAATATCGATTATACAAGAGACATGTCGAGAGAAGAATATTTTTTGAGTTTTTGTAAATTTTTTTTTTTTTTTTTTTTTTTTTTTTTTTTTTTTTTTTTTTTAATGATACTATACAAGGATACGTGAAGCAACCCCTTTACTCCTCTTGATCTTCCTGAAGACATCTGAGATCCTCAGGTGTGAGACTCTTCATACCAAGACGTGGGAGGATGAAGTGAAACCGTTCCCTAGAAAGTGCTTTGGTGAAGATATCGGCTAGTTGGAACTCAGTCCTCACAAAGTAAAGTTCCACAATTTCTTTCTCAACTTGCTCCCTGATGAAGTGATGTCGAATGTCAATGTGTTTAGTTCTTGAATGCTGGACATTGTTGCAACAGAGGGCAATTGCACTTTTGTTGTCACAGTACATAGGAATCTTATTGCAGATGAAGCCATAGTCAGAAAGTTGAGATCGCATCCAGAGGATCTGAGCACAGCATGATGACATAGCAATGTATTCAGCTTCAGTGGAGGAGATAGATGTACTCATTTGTTTCTTTGAAGACCAACTGACTAGCTTATTTCCTAAAAACTGTGCACCCCCAGATGTACTGCGACGAGTGTCTTGACATCCAGCATGATCAGCATCCGAATATGCTGTGAGAGCCATAGAGGTTTCTTTAGGGTACCAAAGGCCCAAGTGGATTGTTCCTTTAAGGTATCGAAAGACTCTCTTGACAGCTTCCAAATGTTTCTTGGTGGGTTTGGATTGATACCAGGCACAAATGCAAACTGCAAATAGAAGGTCGGGTCTGCTTGCAGTAAGGTACATTAAAGAGCCAATCATGCTTCGATACATGGTTTGGTCGACCGGAATTCCCACATCATCTTCGTCAAGCTTTGATCGTTCAATCATAGGAGTATCAACTGAATCACTGGAGTCGAATCCAAATTTCTTCAAAATTTCATTGGCGTATTTGGATTGATTGATGAATATGCCATTGGGGTTTTGAGAAATTTGCAGGCCTAGAAAGAATGACATTTGACCCATCATAGACATTTGGAATTCAGAGCTCATCTCTTGAGAGAAACGATCACATTCTGAGGGATCAGATGAGGCAAAGATGATGTCATCGACATAGATTTGTACATGTAGGAGGTTTTTGCCTGTTTTTCTGGTAAAGAGGGTAGGATCAACAACGCCTTTGGAGAATTTGTTGGCCAGAAGAAATTTAGACAGGGTGTCGTACCACGCCCTGGGTGCTTGTTTAAGCCCATAAAGAGCCTTCTTTAATCGGTACACATGATTAGGGCGTTCTGGATCCACAAAACCTTCGGGTTGAGATACGTACACCACCTCTTTCAGATCCCCATTTAAAAATGCGGTTTTGACATCCATTTGATAAACCACCATGTTTTGACTTGCAGCATTAGCGAGGAAGATCCTTATGGCTTCTATTCTAGCAACTGGGGCGAAGGATTCTTCAAAGTCAATACCTTCTTCTTGTCGATATCCTTTAGCCACAAGCCTAGCTTTGTTTTTCAAAACATCTCCATGCTCATCAAGTTTAACCTTGAATATCCATTTGAGAGCAATGATCATAGCACACTCGGGAGGTGGTACTAGTTCCCAGACATCCAGTCGGTCAAATTCATGAATTTCGTCCACCATTGCAGTGAACCATGAGTGTTTAGACATTGCATCCTTGACGCTTTTTGGTTCAGCTTTAGAAAGAACAGAATTGAAGAAGCACCACAATGCGTCGGTTGCAAGTTGCTTGCGGGTTGATACTGGACGTGAAGGGTTCCCAATAATGTTGTCAATAGGATGATCATTGGTCCATTTTCGAAGGTATTCATGGGGTTGAGAATGTGGAACTGAGGTAGCCGTGTTAGATTCGTCAGAGGATGTTACATCATTTGATAGTTCAGGGGCAAAGATGTTAACAAATGGTTCATTATCAGGTGGAGCAAAAGGATTTACTTTAGATGTATTATCTACATTTGCCGCTCTATGTGCAAGTGAAGGTTGGACATTAGACATGCTAACCGATTGACTGATGGCGGGAGCTTCAGAATCCCATGACAATGAAGTGGATGGACCGTTATTGTCATCTTGATCATTCACCACCCCATCTGGTGGTTGAACCATTGCAGCTTCAGGAGCATTCATCTGTTGAGGTTCAAAGTATTCATCAAACATTGGGTCAAACAGTTTCTTCCAATCTTCACTTGTGGGAGGTACAAAAGGAGCAGCAGGGATGGGATTCTGTACAAGCCTGGAACTAATTGGTCCAGGGGACAAAAGGTTAGGTACGGGTCCAGAACTTGATTGTCCAGGAACCGGTTGCTCAGTCAGCTCATCGAAAGTAACGTGGATTGTTTCCATTATATCTCTGGTACGTTTGTTGTAGATTCGGTACCCCTTTCGCTCTGGAGCATAGCCAACGAAGAAACCAATGTCGGCCTTGGCCTTGAGTTTCCCAAGGTCTTCACTGTCATTAGTTGGATAGCAAAGTGCACCAAAAACTCGAAGAAACGAAAGATCGGGTTTTCTGCCATGAACCAGTTCATAGGGAGTCTTGCTGTGGAGAGGATGTATCAAGGATCGGTTCTGTGTGTAACATGCGGTGGCAATTGCCTCAGCCCAAAGAAATAGAGGAGCTTTGGAGAAGATAAGCATGGTCCTAGCGGCTTCAACTAAGGTGCGATTGCGTCTTTCAACGACTCCATTTTGTTGAGGAGTTCGTGGAATGCTCTTTTGATGACTAATCCCGACACCTTCATAAAACAGAGTAAGTTGTCTGTTCACAAATTCTGTTCCATTATCAGTACGAATGACTCTAACTGTTTTGTTGAGGCGGACTTGCAACATCTTGATGAGCTTGATGATGGTTTCTGGAGTTTCATCTTTAGATCGTAGAAATTTCACCCATGTGAATCGAGAGTAGTCATCAACAATCACCAGCACATATTTCTTTCCATTGATACTTTGAATCCTCATTGGTCCATAAAGATCCATGTGAAGAGTATGAAGAACTTCCATGATAGAATTGACAGTTTTGGGTTTATGGGTATGCTTTTTGCTCTTGCCCATTTGACAGGCGGAACACAGATGGTCCTTTTCATACTTAAGTCTGGGCAAGCCTCGAACAAGATCCTTACGTGTAAGTTCATTGATGGTACCGAAGTTCAAATGGTTTAAACGACGATGCCACAACCATGACTTGTTCTTGGATGCTTTAGAGAGTGGACAAATTGGAGAGGACCATAGCATATCTTCGATGGAGATGGTGTAAAGATTAGTGCCCCGACTCCCCTTGAGAAGATCAACACCATCTAATTCTCTAACAAAACAGGTGTGCTTTCTGAAGGCGACTTCGAGATCTGAGTCACAGAATTGACCAACAGAAAATAGATTGTGCCCAAGTCCTTCCACGTAGTAGACTTTGGATATAACACTGTCTCCAAAGACATAATCACCATAACCCATTATAGAACCAAAATGATCATTCCCAAACCTAACCGTACCAATAAACTTTTCCACGAAATTCTTGAGCCTTGAGCGATCACCAGTCATATGTTTTGAGCAGCCTGAGTCCAAATACCAAAGGATGATTTGTACGACCTGCATTTGAAATCAGACAATCATGGATAACTGAAAAAGCTGGAGCCCCACACACAGTTGGGGTCCGTTTGGTTAGAACACACAAATATTGGATTATCATAAGTAACAGGTATCTCACTGGAGTGTTCACATTTTGATGCAGTAGACCTAGGAGTGGTATTTATTGCTTCTATTGGAAATAGTCTACCAGTAGGTCTCCACTTCCTAATAGGCATGACCCTAGAGTTAGTAATCCTAGTCACTGGGCACTTTTCCCTCAGAGTGAGTTTCCTTCCAGTAGGTCTCCATTGATAACCAACATTAGTGAAAACTTTTCCTGTTTTGTTCCATACTTGTTTTGCCCGTTTAATACGAGAAACATTCATAACTGGTGATTGCATAGTGGGTTTAAGAACAGACACAGCACACACATCATGATTACCATCAAATAAGCATTTGTTCCACGTCTTACAAATAGTATCAGAATTCGAATTAATTACATCATTTTTAACACAAATGACTGAATCAACACGATTCCTTTCACTAAGCAACACTTTATTGTTCCTAGATGATTCTTCTACTTCCTTCATAAGTGAGCTCTTAGCCGGCAAAGTCCTATCATTCTTTGTGTTGCACTTAGGCTGTGACTTGCTAGCATAAGATACACCTTTTACTCCTGTAGAAGCAATGATGGGAACATTAGTCTGATTAGTTGCTACTTGTTTTATGGTGATCAAGATGGGGGACTGTGACATGGTTTGGGGAAAGTCAACTGTGACATGCTTGTTGCCACTGAGAGGGTGCAATGCAGTTGTCCTATCCGACTTGGTATCATTCTTGGGACATGATCCTATGGCATATTCTAATAATTCCTGGGCCCTATTAGTGAGGAAGCACGCACCAATAATAACATCATCAAGTGGTTTAGAGATCCTCTTATCTTCAACAGTTTCTCTAAGTATGGCCAGACAATCCTTAAGATTTCTAAGATAGTTATTATGAACTAACTTATTGTTCCTAAGGGGAAGAGAAACATTCACAGCATCGCACACATATTTATTACAAGCATGTACATTGGAAATTGCATGATCACACGAAGCAACGGGCATTTTACCCTTCACCTTGGTCTTTAGATTCTCAATTTCATTTAACAAAGAGGTGACTTTCTCATTGTTTTGGTCACGTGTTGTTTTGATAGACTCAAACAATTCTTTATAACATTGTTTAGCGTTGAACATTTCAGCACGAAGCCACTCATTTTCATGTTGTAAGTCATTGATAGTGTCCTGTTTTTGAAAATTTTGAGAATCCATAGACTTTTGGTAATTGGTATTGGTCACATCGCTTCTGTTCGATTTTAATTGTGCAATTTGGACCTTCAACTTCCGAATCGTGTTTGAGTGAGCTTGAATTACTTCATCCTTTTTGGCTAATTCAAAACATGTATCAAATTCAGGAACATCCGAAGATATCTTGGCATTTGATATTTTTATACTTTCTTCTAGATGTTGATATTTTAATTGTAGGTTCAGATTATCAACTTCTAGTTTTGAGAAATTCCTGACCATGTTATCATGATCATCGTTTTGAATTTTTTCAGTAAGTTTGTAATTCTCCCCCTCAAGCTCAATCACACGATTTTGGAAGACATTCAAAGTAACCGACATTTCATGAAATTGTCGAGCAGAGAGCGCAGAGTCGGTAACAGTATAAAACACATCTTTAGCAATGCAGTTAGCAATCAAGTTTTCATTCATGATGAGAATGTTTTTTCTGTCAATTTCACTGTGTTTGAGATCAATAGCAAGTTGGTTACCCTCACCTTTCACTTCATCAAAAACTTTTTTCATTTGAGTCACATCATCATTAATGGTGTTTTTAAGTCCCTCAAAATATTCTTTTAGAAGTTTAAAGAATGGCATAACTTCAGTTAAGTAACACTGTTTTGTTTGCTCAAAACCCCTTTCCCCTTCTGTAATCCCTGTAGGTGTAATTCTTATTTTACAGGTTTTCTCAAAGTCATTGAACAATTGACCTAGCACATACAGCCCAATTAGAGTATTGCATTGTGTGGGAAGAGTGAAAGGTACAAGGTGCCTAGGTGTGTTTAGGGGATATGCAGTTGGGTGAGCAATTCTAAACATAGTGCGTGTGTTCCCTACAACTTTTTCAGCTTGCATTCTCTCAATGTCAATATTCCAAAACACTTTTTCAGGAAAAATTCTCTTATGAGGAACAAAAATTGCAGTATGATTGTCATTTGCATAATCATAGTGAAACACGAGGTTATTAGCAATGCATTTAGGATCCTTTAAACGTTCAGCAAGTTTGGCCCTAGTTCTATCTTCTGCCTCATTGATGTGGTCATAGGATCGTGTATCAGGAGGGGCATGGTTAGGTTCAAGCATAGTTTTTGCATCATATAATGCAGGTTGTGCACCTAGACCTATTCTAAGGAATCTTGCTTTGGGTTTGGAGGAATCATGTTCACTAAATTCATCACTTAACTTCCTGTGGTTTTCCATCATTTGAGTAGATTGAATGGTTTGGCCCTGTGTGTACAACTTATCTTCCAATTTATTTTTCAACGTTTTTAATTTTGAGAAGTCATTTAGTAGTTTAGTTTCTTTATCTTTGAATTCTTGTTTGATTGTAGTCAAACCTTTTTGAACCTCAAGTTTTTGTTTGACGGTTTGATTCAATTGGTTCTTTAAAGAAACTAGTTCCCTTTTTAATGATTCTTGTTTGGAATTGTTTTCAGATATGTAAGTACGCAGTTGCCATTCCATTTTCTGCTCACGTTCATTCAGCTCAAACTTAGCACGCTGCTCATAAATGTTTACTTGGTCCTTAAGGGTGTTAATTCTAGTGATCAAAGAATCATCAGGGTTGTATATAGAGTGCTTATATACCTCATGTTGACTGGAATCAATAGACGGCATGTCACTTGGTACAACTGGGGGTCCATTGTCATTCACATACATTTCATATGGGATATTATTGGTATTACCCATATCAGTGATGTATGTGTTGACGATATTCTTGAGTTGTACAGAGTCACATGCCCCCTGTACAGGTGTAGAATTATTCAGATCATGTTTAGGCGATTTTGGTACCTCAGAGATAGCAGACGTGATGGATAAATCAGGATGCTGTGAAGAGGATGCTGCTGCAGACAGGTTAGCCATGAAGATTGTTTGAGCAGTTGGTTCATCATCCACGTCTGAGTCAAATGCATCACACTCTTCAACTTGAAAGATATTTGGGTCATTAAGAGCCATGTCCTGAACAGGTTGATCATCCACATCAGCATCAAAGGTGTTCCCATCATTATCAGCCAGAAAGAGCAATGCTTCTTCATCCAACACAGTCCCATTTTCTTGTGCCTGCATCAGCAGCATCTTGTCTTTGAAGTACTCAGAGTTTTGGGGATGTTTTGGGAGAGTGCAATTCCTAGCAATATGGCCCAACCCTCCGCAGTTGTAGCATTTCGGTTGCTTAGCTTGTGCTTGAAGAGCATTCCCAACTCTGTACTGCCCATTCTCTCTACCAGCATTTCTTTGGTTGAAGTTCTGTCTTCCCTGCACATTCTGCACCACTACCCGACCATCTTCAATGACTGCCTGATTACGTGGATTAGATGAGATTCTGAGCTGGTTGTTAGTAGATGGGAGTGCAGCCCTGAACTGTTGGACCAGTAAAGACACTTGGTTGGAGAGATTATCAATCATCATGTCAGTGTGAGAATACCCAGAATCAAGTTGAGCATTCACTGCAGATGGTGAGGGAGTTGATGATTGACTAATGGTTGAGGTAGACCTGGAGGATGATTGTGATGGTTGACCTTGATCTTTAGAGGTTTGATTAAGTTGTTGAACATTGGAGACAAAAGCAAGAGATTCATTTGTTGTAGACGGATTGAGTTTTTCTCGCATTAGCCGATCGTAAGCTGCATGTTTCTCATGTTGCTGGAGATACGCATACAGCTGTTCATGATTGGTATGCCTGAGACCCTTGTTGAGCTTAACAGCCGTGACAAACCTATCCCATTCCGGTGCCATGTTGTTCACGAATTTGGAATTGAGCTGTATGTTGGGCATTGTCATCTTGATGGCTCTCATGTCATTGACCAGCTTGTGAAATCTGACATAATAGTCAGTGATGCTTTCACCTGGATTCATTTTGAAATGCTCAAATTCATCGTATAGCTGTGACTCACGATCTTCTTTAGTTAACTCAGACCCTGCAAGAAGCATTTTGACATTATCCCAGACCGCCTTTGCTTCAGTGTTGAAGTTGATCAGTTTGTAGACATCTTTGGGAAGGCCTTGAATGATGATATTAGATGCTCTGATGTCTGCAGCATATCGTTTCTTTTCTTCTTCAGATAACTCATTGTAAGTGTGAGGTCTATCAGGACCAAACACGGCCGGTAGTTGATCAGTTGCTTCTGAAATCGTGTCTCTAGTAGTACCCGCTTGAAAGGGTCCCTCATCGATGGATTTCAGGATGTTAACCCCATTATCTTTACCTAGACAGTACAGCCGTATCCTTTGAGCCCATGATTCATAGTCAGTTCTGTCCAACATCGGAGGTCGGGTGTCAGACCCCGCAGCTTGAATGTCATCGGAAGAAGTCGACATCACAAATAAGAGATTACCAAACTAAAAGTGGGAGATAAGTTAAACGCAACTTAACCACAATAAAATCCAACCGCAACTTAACCACAACTTGACCAAACCGCAGAACACAAACCTCAAACAATACCAAACCGCAACAAAATCCAACCGCAGAATGAGCAAACCGCAACCAGAGCCAACCGCAGGCCAAAGAAACTAACCGCAGAGAACTAACCGCAAGTAATACCAAACCGCAACCCACGCAAACCGCAGGCCAAAGATACTAACCGCAACCCAAGCAAACCGCAGGCCAAAGATACTAACCGCAAGAACTAATCGCAGATAGTACCCAACCGCAGAAAATAACCAACCGCAGAAACAGTTAACCGCAAATGATTAACCGCAGAAAACTAAACGCAGGCAGATAACTAATCGCAGTGATAATGGTCCAAAAGTGTCACTATCGTTGCGTTTTGTTTGTATTCCCGAAATAGTAAACGCAGAAAGTTAATCGCAACTCGCAGGACTTAACCGCAACCAAGAAAGTGAAACAGTGGACTTAACCGCAACCAAGAAAACCGCCCATAATCCACTCCAAACTTCAAATAGCTTGATGATATTGTAACTCACTCTACACTACAGTGTTACACAAACACTAATGAACATAAAAGAGCATCACAAACATGTATAACAACACTAGAGGGATGAAACCAAGATGTTTTCCAAGAAAGTGACACCAAACTCACAAAACCACTCAAAACATCATCAAATTCGATTCTACAAGGCCCTAAGATGAAACCTTGGCTCTGATACCAATTGTAGAATACTAACTATGTTGGAAACATGATCAAGTGGTGGTGAGTGAGGCGTAGAAATGAGGGGGAGGGAGGAAAAGAGAGAAAGAGTGGAACCTTGAAAGAAAAAGAGAAAAGGTTAGATTGAAAATGAGAGAAGGTCCAACCCTCTCCACATGTGGAGAGGGGTATTTATAGTTACAATATTACGCCCACTCCCGGGCTGTGGATCAGGCATACAGTGGGTAAAGACCCGTTCCTTCTTCCACGGTGTTACTTAATCTAATACTAATTAACTAATAAACAAACTAACTACGAGCTAACTTAATGCTATTACAATCATTAGGTGACCGAGACTTTTACAGGAATATTTGTATTCCTAACACCTCCAATAGTAGTGCCTACAAAAAATGATCACGATAATGATGTTTTATTATTATACCATATATACACAACTTAGGAAGCCATGAGGCCTTAGAATGAAATCAAATTACCCAAACCCATCTAGATAGTAGCATTCGCTAATGAAAGCATATCATATCTTCTTGACCTTCATACTCCATTTGCTGAATTAACAGGTTCTCTTCGCTAATTTGTTAATAAGGAAGATGTTCAGGATAGATATTATGATGATTGATATTCAGAGATTTGTAACAACTTGCATGCATAGTTTCTAACCCGGTTACTTTTAGTTCAAACAAATACAGTTTTTAAATTTAAAACTGATATGGGCACAAAGTGTTGTTCAATAGCAGGTTCGTTTTCATTTACCGGTTCATTTTAGGTACAACTTGTGGTTCATTTGTTGTGCTATTCAAGTTAGTCATCAGTTGTATAACGTAATTATACGCACAATCAAAACAACTAAATATAAGGCAACAACTATAGTCAATTGTGAAGCTAACTATGTGGTATGGTCAATCCCGGAACCTGAAACAACTATTATAACCAAATACTACTCGTAACACACAACTAAAAAAACCACTCTAATCAGAATCTTACCATATATAAATTTATAGTGACGCAAAATAGTCGATAAACAAATAAAAGCTAAAACAAAAAATCAAACCAACATTTTTCATATTATCAACATGTTCGACATAGATAAACTTCTGATTCTTATCGCGCAACAAAGCCAAGACCATAGAATCAAGCACATACTAAACACATGCTCCTTGTAAACACACAAATAAAACAATTATAAAAATTAGTAAGAATTCTTATAGTTGAAATTAACGAATTATTGATAAAGGGAGAGTTTTTACGGAACCTCCCATTGGGGGGGGGGGGGGGTTTCGTAGGGTCCTGTGAATTGTGAGTTTGTACGATGTGCATCGCGATTTATACATTTTGACCGAAACCTCCTATTGTCACATCATTGGGGGGGGGGGGGGGGTCTTACTAATGTAACCCATTGATAAATAACCACCTGAAAAAAGTTACTTGATCCAACATAGTACTCATCAACAGTTTTTGTCACACCTCGCCAAAGCGGAAACGCGAGGGTGTAAGTTCATGGATATCATCACAACACCTGGTGTCTATATAGAGAACAACTACATGCACAAAAATAGAGCAAAGTACAAACACAAAGTGTTGTAACAATACCCCAAAACAAAATCCAAAACAAATACATAAGATCCAAACATAGATGGTAAACCACTTCCAATGCAACTAAGGTCTCGTCTAATCACATCCTTCTATCTTATCCATAGAAAGCTCACCTGAAAATAATGCTTAAAACGTCAACATAATGTTGGTGAGATTCATAGGTTTAAGACTCACTCACAATAGGCAACCGATTCACTGTGATTATAAAACATAGATGGACAAATAATTATAGTTATCATATAAACTACATGTATTCGCAAGGCAACCAACACACATAAGGAAATCATTGGGACGGAACGTGTCCCCCGCTCCCATTTCAACATCAATTAGGTCGCATGCATGAGCAACAGGATAAGCATCCTCCCAATTGAATACACATCATAACATTTGGGCCGGAACATGACCCCCGCTCCCATTTCATCATCAATTAGGTCGCATGCGCGAGCAACAGGATAAGCATCCTCCCAATTGAATCCCATTTAAACCACACATCATTATATCGAGTAGGAGTTATTACTCTCCAATTGGATACCTCCCCCCCCCCCCCCCCCAATTGGGCCACACAGCATTATCATCACATTATCCAATCCACATAACATTATCATCTCATATAGCATTTACACAATAACATTATAAGTCCAAGCTTTTTAAACCACACATAATCACAGTAACTCAAAACAATTAACACAAGCATCATTCCCATCCCAAGTTTAAAACAAAGTAAAAAGTGGGACTATGAACTCATCTCAAACTTTGCAGCTTCCACAAACACAAATCACAAATCTATATCACACAAAATAAGTCCACGTTACACATGGCCAAGCTAAAAGCTATAACTCATGTAATACGCATATGATGGATGTCTAAGATTCATATGACCCACCATGGATCTCCTAGACCCCATGCTAATCACCACTAAATCCTAATGTGCACTAAATCCCTTGCACTTATAAAATCAGAAAACGCAAAATTTTAGGGTACATTCGCACACATAAAATAATAAATTTAAAAGCTCAATAACTCACACCAAAACTTTACCATAGTCCCTTGGATGTATACAAGCTACTACCAAAAGGCCATGGTCCAAAAACATACACAAGTATCCTTTGAAAAATCAAACATAACAACTATCCAAATTCGGATATGAACACACACCAAAAAGTTTTAATCAAATTAAAATACCTCTACAACTTTCTATCAAAAATCCTTCGCGTGGGAGTCCAAGTACATATGAAAATTAACTCAACCAGAAGGGCTAAGCTAAATCTCACTTTTTCATCCACATCTCACTATCAAACTTATGACCTAAATATGTCCCGGTTTTACAGCTTTGACACCTTAACAAAGAAAAATCAAAAGATTAACTTCCGGACCTCGAAATCGATCGTGGCCGGACGTTTTGGAAAGCTCTTTCATTAAACTTCAATTTAGACTTAAATTTCGTGATCTAACTCATCACCATCTGTTAAATACATTCGAATCTTTACAGCACTACTTTTCTGTCCAAACCCTAACTCAATAACTAGCATGTTTTACGCTCAATTCTCTTCACCAATTGATGAGACGAAAAATGAACTACTTTTAGGGGGTCATTTAAGCCCGGAATTGAATTTATTTGATCAAATATTGCTCTAAATCGTTCCTTTTGTGATTTTAGGTACTTTGGGAGAGAAATCTGGAAAAGGAAGCAATTCGGACGTTTTTGGAGCATAAAAGTGAAGAAAACGCCAAAGACTTAATTTTCCAAGCTGGGAACGGCGTCAAGAGTACCATCCTGACGGCGTCAAGAGTAAATTGCATGACGACCCAGTACAGAAATGAAGGTGTCACAAGGAAGAGCGTCATGAGTTAAATACGTGACGGCCTGGAAAAACTTAATACATGACGGCGTCAGATGTAGATCAAGGCAGTCCGAGGATTCTTTTG
This sequence comes from Artemisia argyi, assembly GCA_030686995.1. Classification (NCBI taxonomy): domain Eukaryota; kingdom Viridiplantae; phylum Streptophyta; class Magnoliopsida; order Asterales; family Asteraceae; genus Artemisia; species Artemisia argyi. Next base: position 77,419,934 of record CM060684.1, on the reverse strand, counting down.
GCGGTGAGATGACAGCGTCACCCCTTTGTTCTTGACGCCATCAGACTCAATTATCTATATATAGTTTTCTAATTTTCATTCATTAGAGGAACAAGTTTGGAGAAACCCTAAGGCCGAACCATATACAAATTTACAGGTTTTTCAAGGGTTTTCAGCCCTTGAACCCTTACATGTGTAATTGAGATAAGTGTTCTTCTAATTCAATCAATATGTCTATGTGTTGTTTGTCTATATCTTGGGTTTGTCTTAATTCCACCATGCTAGGCTAGATTTATCTTGTGTTTGCTTAGATCTAATGAAACCTAGATGTTGATTATGTGTTGATTACTTGTTTATGGTTGTATTGGATGAATGATTTCAATGTTAGGCTTAACAAAACTGGCAGATCTCCAAATGGTAACATGCTTGAACGTCTTAGGAAACATGAACCGATGTGTACTAGGTTTTATTGGTTGTATTTAATGCATGAGTAAATTCTAATGATCCCATGTTAGGAGCTTCTTAGCCGGCTCGACATAGGAGTGAAGTAGGCACTCATAGGATTGGGGAGTTAAGTACGCCACCCCATGAATGGTATTAAGGAATACAATCCGTCATCCACGCAACTATAACAAGTAATTAACGTGTAAAAGATATCTAGGGAGTAGTGAAATCTAAGTAAACACAATTTCTCCGCTTATTGCTCACAACCTTAGTTTAATTTAGTTTTATTTTCATTTCTAGTATTTTATTTTGATTGCATCTTTAGTATTGGGTTAGTTGACTAGCAACTAATTCCGCCCAAATCCTTCAAACCCGAGATATTTACTTGCTTTTTAAAAAATATAAAAAATACAAAAAGAATCATCCCTCATCTCTAGAACTAGTATTTAGGTTTTCTAATCCTAGCGACACTATTCCTAGCTGAACGATCAATCCCCCGGTACTTGTCACTATACTATACTACAACGATCAGGTACACTGCCTAGTGGGGGTTGTAAGCTTCTTGAGATCCCTCGAGAGGTAAAGCCTGGTGCAATCCCCACGCATCAAGTTTTTGGCGCCGCAACCCGGGGAATAGTTATTGTCTAGGTTAGAATCTCTTTTTATTAGGTCTATTTCCTAGATTCCTTTCTAGTAAGATTTTATTTTTATTTTTAGGTTCTCTTTAGTCTATCTTTTTCTTTGTACCTTTGTTAGTGAATTAAATTCATTGATTATTCCGTTGACCATTATGGAAAACGCGAATCCACCCCTTTCCCCTAGAGAAGTGGCTGTGTTACGTGAACAAATTGAGAGTGAGATTAGGGAACTTAGGGAGCTTAATAGGTTGATTAAGGTTGAGCTCGACCAGGCATTTAGTGTCCTAGTGACCGCCTTGTATTCAAATGAGGACCTAGGGCCTAATGATTTTGTGAATATCGTTGAGGAACTTGAAGAGGGGGAAATAGATCCGAAGCTAAATGATTATTTTAATCTATATCCCACTAAGGAGGAGATTGCATATTATAATAATCGAACCTAAGATTAAGAGAGGCGATCCTAAGAATGCTAAGATACCATGTATGATTGGGTATAGGCACGTTGACAATGCTTACATTGACTTTAAATCCCCAATCAACATTATGTCCTCAAATGTTTATAATGATATAGTGAAAACAAGACTTGAACCTAGAAGAGATCCCAAATACCCCGGTAGAGTTTGTAACTTTGTCGGGAGAGTTAAAGGTTTACATGTCTTTGTTGGGAATTTCACTTTTATCACCGACTTTATGATTGTGGAAGATCTTGCTAATGTTCTTGACTGTCGATTGTCCAATGTCGTGTTTGGTAAACCGTTTGTTGAGGAGTCCAAGTTAGAATATGATGAGATCGAAGGGACAATCCAATTTGCAAGTAACACCGATAGGATCACTTATAGGATGCCTAATAGAATGAAAGAATTTCGCTTTATATCCCGATTTGATAAGGATAACGTTGGTGCTTTTGAGGACATCAATGAAGAGGATAAGAAAAAGGGCATGGATTATATATGGGAAAAGAGGAGTCTTTTCTACAAAGATTGCTTGGCTCTAGGACCAAGGTATAAAGTCGATAAGGGATTTGCCCAAAGGATTATAGGAGCGATTGAGAAAAAGGTGATTGGTTTCTACAAAGAACATTTACAATCGGAGAGTGAAACCAATGATGAGGTCACGTGTAACACCTAAAATCTAAGAACATGTGAAAAGACCAAATTGCCCTTACAAATTTGAAATTTAATTAAAAGCTTATTAAAGTACCAAATATAAATCCTAAACTCCTAACAATGCACAAGTTATGTATCCAAATAATTTTAACAACTTCATTTAACATTTATAAAAGTTGAAAAATTACCAAAATACCCCTCATAGGGCCGAATGACTTAATATGTGTTATATTTTGATTTAAATTGATTTTAAAAGATATATATTGTCTAAATATGGAAGATAATTATCACCCAATATTCTCCCACCTATAATCACGAAATTTCTGGTCCATAAACCCCCCTCATCACACGGTTTTCCCTTTTAAAAATTCAATCCATATCTTTTCTCCACAAAACCCTAATTTGCCGATTTCAATAAACACACAAAGAATTCCCTTGGCCTCCATTCGACAACCCCATCATTCCTAAGCATTTTTCTATGATCAAACAACATCCAAGAGGTCCTACAAAAATACTCTTTTGAATTTTTGAAGCTTGGATCGATCGTGGTTTTGGTTTCCTTTTGTCGAGCACTATAAACAAGGTAAATTCGTTATGTTTCATACGACCTCTTATAAATTCATTTTCTATTTTTCCTGAGTTCCTTACATCATATGTGATATTCGAAAAATGATTACAAGGTTTTTTGGTCGCGTTTGTTCTCGTGGGAATTTTTGGTGTCGTATTATCCAATTCAAGAGGTGTAATTCGTTCAGCCTATTCTATTTGTTCCAGATCTGGTCTGGTATTTTTCTCACGTCTCTTACATCATATAAGTCTCAAATAAAATGTTCTAATCGATCCATGCATGCTCTATAATGTTTTGGTGAATTAAACCCTAAAAACGCAACAAAACTCTATATCATTGTATATGAATTTTCTGGATATGAATGATAATTTTTATGAACTTCATATATTAATTATGATCTCGTAAAAATATGGGTTTGAATTATAGAATCTTAAATCTCGTGTTGTGATTTATTTTATAAATCGGCTAATTAAGAAAACAAGGAAGAAAATAAAAGAAACCCTAAATCGAATTAGGGTTAGGGTTTTTATGTTTGGATCTGGTAATTAATGCATAATAATGATTGAGTAATGATTGTATAATGATGGCATAATGATTTTATGAAATTAGGGTTTGGTTTTGGTAACTTTAAAATAAATCCGATTGGAAAATAAAGTACAAGGGTGTGTTTTGCCAACTTTGAAACATCTGGGATATTTTTGTAAGATCATATATATCAGTAGGAATATGGGAAAAATATAACTTGAGGGTTCTAAGTGTAAATATTACAAGAAGTGAGTTAATTGTATTTAATTGGTGCGATTTGTAATTAATTAAAGTAGAGGGACTAAAAGTGTAATTTCTGGAAACTTGGGACAGATCTGAGTAATAAAATATATTCAGGGGGGGTTTTGTGCTAATTTGGTAATTTAATGGCTTAATATGTAATTATTGATAATTAAAAGTTGAAATTGTAAGTTAAAGGGTTAAATATGTAACTTTGATAACTTGAAGGACTTAAAGTGTAAATTGTGAATACTTGAAGGTATATTAGTATAACATGATAAAATAAGGGATTATTATGTAAAATGGATAAGTTAAGGGTTTAATGTGTAACTTTGAATACTAAAAGGTTTAAAGTGTAATTTTGGAAAGTAAAGGGTTAAAATGTAAAGTTATGAAACCCTAAGGACCAAATGTGTAAATATGTTAAAAGATACTTTGATTCCATTAATAATGATTCAACTTTCTAATTATGGAAACTTTCTAAAAGTGGAAACTTACTATTTATGGAAACCTGTTAAAAGTGGAAAGTCACTTTAAATGGAAAGTTACTAAAACTGGAAAGCCGACTAAAATGAGAAATCTGAATTGAATAAGTTATTAATAATAAGCCGATCATTAATTCGTGTAGATTCGCTGAAGAAGGAGTTTTGCTTCCGACTTTTATGTTTTCTGTCATGTTTGCACTTGCGGTTTAAGGTACAGATATTCTGACCTTTCTCAAAAGGTTTCTCATGATCTCTTTCATATTCTGATCCGTTAGTTCCCGAATTGATGCCATTGCTATGATCCCCTTTACTTGAACCTTCTCTGTTGATCCCACTTGATATGACCTCCGTTATGAACCTATGCTATGAAAACCTTCTTAATGATACCATGGAAATGTTTTGAGAAGAACTGATTTGAAAAGATGTTTATAAATGATGCTAAATTTCTTTTTAAAAGAAAGGTTATTTAACTTTCATGAACCCTATATTTTGAAAGACCATTTTTATGAAAACTGTTTTAAAAGATTATTTAAATTGGACTTTTAATAGAAACTTTTGAAACGGACTTTTGAACTGAACCATGAATTGATTTTTGAATATGAACCTTGACCTGATGAACTCTGAATGGACCTTGACTATTATTTCTGATATGATTTTGAGATGACTTTGAGATAAACCTTTGCTATATGACCTTTTGTATGACTTTGAGACCTGACTCTTAGTTTGATACCCGAGCCATTTCTGTTTTCCCTACCTATGGAGGTACCATAGGCATGTCTGTGATGCACCACTGGCATGACTCATGTGTGGGTGAGTGATTTCTCACGCCGTCCCTTTTTATGATTATTATTATGGCCATTATGACTTTGAGTATATGACTTTGAGATTGACTTTGAGTAAGGGGCGTATGGATTGCAATCCTAGACATGTATGCTTAGTGGATTTAACTATGACTTTGAGTTGACTTTGAGGTGACTGGTGCTGTGTGCAATACACGCCTTTCACAATTTCTGGGAGCTAGCTACTCCACCCATTTGATACATGAGGACACCCCTCATATTATCTGGTTGCCTGAGAGGTATCCCCTCTGATTGTGAGATTATGACTTTGAGATTATGACTTTGAGATTTATGACTTTGAGTTTCTGGGCTCGTGGTAGATGACTATCCTTTCTTCTTTATATTCTATCACTCTTTTATCTATTCCTTATTCTATTTCCCCAATGCACTATGTTTCAGTTCTGTTTCATTATCATTGCTTTGTATATGTATCTGTTCACTGGGCTTTTTAAGCTCAGCCGCATTTCCTTTTCCTGTGGCAGGTTTTAGTAGGAAGCTGGGTTATGGGAAGAGAGTGTGATTGGACTTAGAAGACTATGCTTTGGACTAGAGACGATTAGATGAAGTTTCACTTTATTAGACATAGTATTTATTTCTTTGTAACCTTGTAGTTTCAGATTTTCATTTGTAACCCTGAATTTCGTTATATGTATGAATCATATGCTTGTGTTTGTTCTGATATGTCACTGTAATGTAATACTTCTACCCTTATCGGGTTGGGGTGTTACAATTATGGTATCAGAGACCAGGCTGCGATTCGTAATACATTTACCCTTGACCTGTGAAGTTTGGACCCCTAAGTTTCCACTGTAGGCGCTCATAAGACAACCTTTGAAACTTTACATTAGGATTCCCCATAGGAACCCAAGTTATTACCGGTGAGGAATGGGTAGACTAAGACATTTATGTAAGTATCATTTGCTTCCGTATCACTCTGATCGTGCCTTTACTCTTAGATAAGCCTTATAAGGACCTTTGTTTCAGAAGTTAGAAGTTTTGCAACTTAAGCTTAGTAACCAAGTAAGTTTGGAATACCTCGGGAGGCTACCTGGATACCTTACACATTTAAGTTTCACTTTCAGATTTTGATCTCCGCCTCCGATTTGTTTGATAAGCTGTTTGACACCTTTTTGGACCATATCGTAGGTCATTCAACCGCAATGTGTTCGGCACATTCTGTGAATTCATTACTTATGATGAGTATGAATGTATCATCCGATACTACTTAACTCTGTATGATCCATTATTACTCCTATGATAATTTTGGTAATTATGAACCACGAATATAAGACGTTTTGTTTCCTCTCTTTGAATGATGAACCTTGTTCTGCCAACCATTTCCTTTGGAAGGGTATGATGTAAATACTATCTCTATATGGATTTGTTAACTAAGCATGATGATGCTGATGACTGAGATTCTGTAACTCTCATGATTGACAATTATACGATGTTCGTATTACCAATGATACACATCCTACCTGCTACTTATGCTAATAAGCTAAACGAAATTCCCACACATTGAACTGTTCGTTTATCCATCCCAACATTTTTGTTGAACCATGTACTTGACTCTGATATATGAACTATCTGTATGATTTTACGAATGTATTCACTCTATGAATCCTTTGACTTTGAGATGTCTGATTGTACGGTCTTTTGGACTGAATGGCTATTCGTGAAGATACCATAGACTACCATATCTGAAATGTGACCTTAAAAATCTGCTTCACCCTATTCCATTATGATGACTCTCTATCATCTGCTAAAATTTCTGTCACTATGGAAACACCTACCCCAAACTCATGTGATTACCAAGTTGTCCTGAAAACCATTATTATCAACCCTTGGAAAGTTCTACTATTGGGAAATATTTTGTCATACGAAGATTTTCCGGTATTCTCTGATGAACCTTTTGGTACTCCTTCCTGCTTAAGAAGTAGAGTGGACATTGAACTGATATCAGTGAAGAAACCATGGTGCCATAGAAGTCGAGAGATTGAAGGAGCTGATGGAATATGATTTTTAACCTTGGTGATTCTCTTTAGATGCTCTTGTTTGTTTATGAAGAAGAACGAGAGAAGTATGCGATGACGTATCGACTATCGTGAACTTAAACGTACCACTATCAGCAATCATTATCTGTTTCCGCGTATCAATGATTAATTTGTTTTTCCTTTGAACCCCGCATTTGATTGCATCATTTTAGATTTGAAGGACTGAAGAAGCAACCACAAAAACTTCTAAGAAGGGGGTTAACTAACCGAGAGTAACCTTTGGGAAGTATTTCAGTTCCTGAAGAAGAAAGAAGGCGATGTGAAAATTTCCTGAGATGATTTCTGAAATTGCCTTTGCACTCGTTACCACATTTGTGAGTTTGAATGATGCCAATGGTGTTGGCTAGAATAATCATGTTTTCGCGTGTTTTGGACAAATTGTCATAGTATGACATTGTGTTGTGTTCTAAAACGAAAGAAGAACATAGAGATTATTGGTGAGACGACCCTTTGTTCTGGAAGAGAAATTTGATTGACGTTCAGAAAGCATAATAGACAACACTACCCTGTATAATGTAAAGACAGAGCTTTCACAAGAAGGACCAAGATCGAAGATCGTTATCGGAGTTAGAAACTTGGTGGAAGAGTCGTAGAAGATGGTTGCGACAAGCACTACCATGGAAGAAGCATACAAGAAGAAGTGAGGAACTGGGATAGTGCTCAATCATACATCATGCAACACGTGAAGATTTCAGTTTGGGCATCAAGACAACCAGACCAAAGAAGACGAACCATTCAACACACAACCTGGAGTCGACAACAACATCATGTACCTTAAAACCTGGAGCCATGACAGAAGACCTGTCGAAGACACGCAGTCTTGTTTCTCTATTCATTTTAGTTGTACTAAGATGAATTGAGAGCAGAAGCAGACCTGCGGATGGAGGGATGCACAGTGATCGTGTCAGAGACTGCCGCTACGACGCCACAGTACCAAGAAGAGTTGCTGAAGGCTTGAGGAACCAGACTCGAGTTTTAAATTCTCTTAATCATGAGGTAAGACGGACAAGAATAAACAGACTACTCCAACTTGGAAGAAATTTTGAAATTTGTAAATGAGTGGACGGATTTGAAAGCGGACATTGTGTTTAGACGAGATGATACTGTAAAGAATTGACGTTACTGATGACGTACCTTAATTTTGAATGACATTCTCGGATCTCCGTTACTCTTCGAGTAATTTTTGTTCTCTTAGTTATGTTGTTTGATTTTGGTGACCTCTGAGACTATAGGTGGACTAGGTGGATTTAAATAAGTTTGGGTGTTCACGACTTGAGATAAAGTATGATCATCATGAGGGCATATGTATATGATGCCAGTATTATGACGCCTGGCCAACGTGATAATACTTACATCATATAACGTGCACTTATGGTGGGCATGTGATATTTCGAGGAGTGCCTTAGAAGCTTTAGAATTCTGGCATCTGATCAAGATCATCTGAGTTTAGTGAGACTTTAGGTTCATTCTACCTATACGTTTGATATGCTGTCCTTGTTATACGATTCGATACGTTTGGACTCTCGACACGTGTTTTGCTAATCTTTGCAACTTCTGATAAGGATCTTAGGTTCCATTATGAAATTCTGCCGTTGACGATATCTAACGATATGCTTTCTGTCCATATACGATTCGCATTCGTGAAGTTGTTCATTATGATCTGCTATGAGTAAAGTATGTGATTGCGGACTTTGAGGAAATGAGCCCTGTTTGTTTCTGAGAATACCTTTGGAAGGTTATCTAAAAGCCGTGACTATTTGAGAAGCTGAAGAATTAAACCTTAAATCACCCCATATTTGCTAAAATTCAATGTATTCTCATCTGATTCGCCTAATCAATTCGATGAAAATCCTATGTATTTTTATACCTCTTCCTAGAGAATTCGATTATCATCCGTTATGTTTGGTACATTATCCTTTTGATTCAAATTCAATATGATATGCCCTTCTGAGAAATCTGAAACTGTTTTGACAATAACTACGAGTCATGAGAAACTATTTGGTCTGAAGATCTTTTTGGAAGAACCTCCCCGGGCGTGAAAATGTTTGTGACGACTTTTGCGGTTTGCTACGACTTCGTCTAACCTTGCGACTTCAAATTTCGAGGACGAAATTTTTCTTTTAGAGGGGAAGAAGTTGTAACACCTAAAATCTAAGAACATGTGAAAAGACCAAATTGCCCTTACAAATTTGAAATTTAATTAAAAGCTTATTAAAGTACCAAATATAAATCCTAAACTCCTAACAATGCACAAGTTATGTATCCAAATAATTTTAACAACTTCATTTAACATTTATAAAAGTTGCAAAATTACCAAAATACCCCTCATAGGGCCGAATGACTTAATATGTGTTATATTTTGATTTAAATTGATTTTAAAAGATATATATTGTCTAAATATGGAAGATAATTATCACCCAATATTCTCCCACCTATAATCACGAAATTTCTGGTCCATAAACCCCCCTCATCACACGGTTTTCCCTTTTAAAAATTCAATCCATATCTTTTCTCCACAAAACCCTAATTTGCCGATTTCAATAAACACACAAAGAATTCCCTTGGCCTCCATTCGACAACCCCATCATTCCTAAGCATTTTTCTGTGATCAAAAAACATCCAAGAGGTCCTAGAAAAATACTCTTTTGAATTGTTGAAGCTTGGATCGATCGTGGTTTTGGTTTCCTTTTGTCGAGCACTATAAACAAGGTAAATTCGTTATGATTCATACGACCTCTTATAAATTCATTTTCTATTTTTCCTGAGTTCCTTACATCATATATGATATTCGAAAAATGATTACAAGGTTTGTTGGTCGCGTTTGTTCTCGTGGGAATTTTTGGTGTCGTATTATCCAATTCAAGAGGTGTAATTCGTCCAGCCTATTCTATTTGTTCCAGATCTGGTCTGGTATTTTTATCACATCTCTTACATCATATAAGTCTCAAATAAAATGTTCTAATCGATCCATGCATGCTCTATAACGTTTTGGTGAATTAAACCCTAAAAATGCAACAAAACTCTATATCATTGTATATGAATTTTCTGGATATGAATGATAATTTTTATGAACTTCATATATTAATTATGATCTCGTAAAAATATGGGTTTGAATTATAGAAGCTTAAATCTCGTGTTGTGATTTATTTTATAAATCGGCTAATTAAGAAAACAAGGAAGAAAATAAAAGAAACCCTAAATCGAATTAGGGTTAGGGTTTTTATGTTTGGATCTGGTAATTAATGCATAATAATGATTGAGTAATGATTGTATAATGATGGCATAATGATTTTATGAAATTAGGGTTTGGTTTTGGTAACTTTAAAATAAATCCGATTGGAAAATAAAGTACAAGGGTGTGTTTTGCCAACTTTGAAACATCTGGGATATTTTTGTAAGATCATATATATCAGTAGGAATATGGGAAAAATATAACTTGAGGGTTCTAAGTGTAAATATTACAAGAAGTGAGTTAATTGTATTTAATTGGTGCGATTTGTAATTAATTAAAGTAGAGGGACTAAAAGTGTAATTTCTGGAAACTTGGGACTGATTTGAGTAATAAAATATATTCAGGGGGGGTTTTGTGCTAATTTGGTAATTTAATGGCTTAATATGTAATTATTGATAATTAAAAGTTGAAATTGTAAGTTAAAGGGTTAAATATGTAACTTTGATAACTTGAAGGACTTAAAGTGTAAATTGTGAATACTTGAAGGTATATTAGTATAACATGATAAAATAAGGGATTATTATGTAAAATGGATAAGTTAAGGGTTTAATGTGTAACTTTGAATACTAAAAGGTTTAAAGTGTAATTTTGGAAAGTAAAGGGTTAAAATGTAAAGTTATGAAACCCTAAGGACCAAATGTGTAAATATGTTAAAAGATACTTTGATTCCATTAATAATGATTCAACTTTCTAATTATGGAAACTTTATAAAAGTGGAAACTTACTATTTATGGAAACCTGTTAAAAGTGGAAAGTCACTTTAAATGGAAAGTTACTAAAACTGGAAAGCCGACTAAAATGAGAAATCTGAATTAAATAAGTTATTAATAATAAGCCGATCATTAATTCGTGTAGATTCGCTGAAGAAGGAGTTTTGCTTCCGACTTTTATGTTTTCTGTCATGTTTGGACTTGCGGTTTAAGGTACAGATATTCTGACCTTTCTCAAAAGGTTTCTCATGATCTCTTTCATATTCTGATCCGTTAGTTCCCGAATTGATGCCATTGCTATGATCCCCTTTACTTGAACCTTCTCTGTTGATCCCACTTGATATGACCTCCGTTATGAACCTATGCTATGAAAACCTTCTTAATGATACCATGGAAATGTTTTGAGAAGAACTGATTTGAAAAGATGTTTATAAATGATGCTAAATTTCTTTTTAAAAGAAAGGTTATTTAACTTTCATGAACCCTATATTTTGAAAGACCATTTTTATGAAAACTGTTTTAAAAGATTATTTAAATTGGACTTTTAATAGAAACTTTTGAAACGGACTTTTGAACTGAACCATGAATTGATTTTTGAATATGAACCTTGACCTGATGAACTCTGAATGGACCTTGACTATTATTTCTGATATGATTTTGAGATGACTTTGAGATAAACCTTTGCTATATGACCTTTTGTATGACTTTGAGACCTGACTCTTAGTTTGATACCCGAGCCATTTCTGTTTTCCCTACCTATGGAGGTACCATAGGCATGTCTATGATGCACCACTGGCATGACTCATGTGTGGGTGAGTGATTTCTCACGCCGTCCCTTTTTATGATTATTATTATGGCCATTATGACTTTGAGTATATGACTTTGAGATTGACTTTGAGTAAGGGGCGTATGGATTGCAATCCTTGACATGTATGCTTAGTGGATTTAACTATGACTTTGAGTTGACTGGTGCTGTGTGCAATACACGCCTTTCACAATTTCTGGGAGCTAGCTACTCCACCCATTTGATACATGAGGACACCCCTCATATTATCTGGTTGCCTGAGAGGTATCCCCTCTGATTGTGAGATTATGACTTTGAGATTATGACTTTGAGATTTATGACTTTGAGTTTCTGGGCTCGTGGTAGATGACTATCCTTTCTTCTTTATATTCTATCACTCTTTTATCTATTCCTTATTCTATTTCCCCAATGCACTATGTTTCAGTTCTGTTTCATTATCATTGCTTTGTATATGTATCTGTTCACTGGGCTTTTTAAGCTCAGCCGCATTTTCTTTTCCTGCGGCAGGTTTTAGTAGGAAGCTGGGTTATGGGAAGAGAGTGTGATTGGACTTAGAAGACTATGCTTTGGACTAGAGACGATTAGATGAAGTTTCACTTTATTAGACATAGTATTTATTTCTTTGTAACCTTGTAGTTTCAGATTTTCATTTGTAACCCTGAATTTCGTTATATGTATGAATCATATGCTTGTGTTTGTTCTGATATGTCACTGTAATGTAATACTTCTACCCTTATCGGGTTGGGGTGTTACAATTATGGTATCAGAGACCAGGCTGCGATTCGTAATACATTTACCCTTGACCTGTGAAGTTTGGACCCCTAAGTTTCCACTGTAGGCGCTCATAAGACAACCTTTGAAACTTTACATTAGGATTCCCCATAGGAACCCAAGTTATTACCGGTGAGGAATGGGTAGACTAAGACATTTATGTAAGTATCATTTGCTTCCGTATCACTCTGATCGTGCCTTTACTCTTAGATAAGCCTTATAAGGACCTTTGTTTCAGAAGTTAGAAGTTTTGCAACTTAAGCTTAGTAACCAAGTAAGTTTGGAATACCTCGGGAGGCTACCTGGATACCTTACACATTTAAGTTTCACTTTCAGATTTTGATCTCCGCCTCCGATTTGTTTGATAAGCTGTTTGACACCTTTTTGGACCATATCGTAGGTCATTCAACCGCAATGTGTTCGACACATTCTGTGAATTCATTACTTATGATGAGTATGAATGTATCATCCAATACTACTTAACTCTGTATGATCCATTATTACTCCTATGAGAATTTTGGTAATTATGAACCACGAATATAAGACGTTTTGTTTCCTCTCTTTGAATGATGAACCTTGTTCTGCCAACCATTTCCTTTGGAAGGGTATGATGTAAATACTATCTCTATATGGATTTGTTAACTAAGCATGATGATGCTGATGACTGAGATTCTGTAACTCTCATGATTGACAATTATACGATGTTCGTATTACCAATGATACACATCCTACCTGCTACTTATGCTAATAAGCTAAACGAAATTCCCACACATTGAACTGTTCGTTTATCCATCCCAACATTTTTGTTGAACCATGTACTTGACTCTGATATATGAACTATCTGTATGATTTTACGAATGTATTCACTCTATGAATCCTTTGACTTTGAGATGTCTGATTGTACGGTCTTTTGGACTGAATGGCTATTCGTGAAGATACCATAGACTACCATATCTGAAATGTGACCTTAAAAATCTGCTTCACCCTATTCCATTATGATGACTCTCTATCATCTGCTAAAATTTCTGTCACTATGGAAACACCTACCCCAAACTCATGTGATTACCAAGTTGTCCTGAAAACCATTATTATCAACCCTTGGAAAGTTCTACTATTGGGAAATATTTTGTCATACGAAGATTTTCCGGTATTCTCTGATGAACCTTTTGGTACTCCTTCCTGCTTAAGAAGTAGAGTGGACATTGAACTGATATCAGTGAAGAAACCATGGTGCCATAGAAGTCGAGAGATTGAAGGAGCTGATGGAATATGATTTTTAACCTTGGTGATTCTCTTTAGATGCTCTTGTTTGTTTATGAAGAAGAACGAGAGAAGTATGCGATGACGTATCGACTATCGTGAACTTAAACGTACCACTATCAGCAATCATTATCTGTTTCCGCGTATCAATGATTAATTTGTTTTTCCTTTGAACCCCGCATTTGATTGCATCATTTTAGATTTGAAGGACTGAAGAAGCAACCACAAAAACTTCTAAGAAGGGGGTTAACTAACCGAGAGTAACCTTTGGGAAGTATTTCAGTTCCTGAAGAAGAAAGAAGGCGATGTGAAAATTTCCTGAGATGATTTCTGAAATTGCCTTTGCACTCGTTACCACATTTGTGAGTTTGAATGATGCCAATGGTGTTGGCTAGAATAATCATGTTTTCGCGTGTTTTGGACAAATTGTCATAGTATGACATTGTGTTGTGTTCTAAAACGAAAGAAGAACATAGAGATTATTGGTGAGACGACCCTTTGTTCTGGAAGAGAAATTTGATTGACGTTCAGAAAGCATAATAGACAACACTACCCTGTGTAATGTAAAGACAGAGCTTTCACAAGAAGGACCAAGATCGAAGATCGTTATCGGAGTTAGAAACTTGGTGGAAGAGTCGTAGAAGATGGTTGCGACAAGCACTACCATGGAAGAAGCATACAAGAAGAAGTGAGGAACTGGGATAGTGCTCAATCATACATCATGCAACACGTGAAGATTTCAGTTTGGGCATCAAGACAACCAGACCAAAGAAGACGAACCATTCAACACACAACCTGGAGTCGACAACAACATCATGTACCTTAAAACCTGGAGCCATGACAGAAGACCTGTCGAAGACACGCAGTCTTGTTTCTCTATTCATTTTAGTTGTACTAAGATGAATTGAGAGCAGAAGCAGACCTGCGGATGGAGGGATGCACAGTGATCGTGTCAGAGACTGCCGCTACGACGCCACAGTACCAAGAAGAGTTGCTGAAGGCTTGAGGAACCAGACTTGAATTTTAAATTCTCTTAATCATGAGGTAAGACGGACAAGAATAAACAGACTACTCCAACTTGGAAGAAATTTTGAAATTTGTAAATGAGTGGACGGATTTGAAAGCGGACATTGTGTTTAGACGAGATGATACTGTAAAGAATTGACGTTACTGATGACGTACCTTAATTTTGAATGACATTCTCGGATCTCCGTTACTCTTCGAGTAATTTTCATTCTCTTAGTTATGTTGTTTGATTTTGGTGACCTCTGAGACTATAGGTGGACTAGGTGGATTTAAATAAGTTTGGGTGTTCACGACTTGAGATAAAGTATGATCATCATGAGGGCATATGTATATGATGCCAGTATTATGACGCCTGGCCAACGTGATAATACTTACATTATATAACGTGCACTTATGGTGGGCATGTGATATTTCGAGGAGTGCCTTAGAAGCTTTAGAATTCTGGCATCTGATCAAGATCATCTGAGTTTAGTGAGACTTTAGGTTCATTCTACCTATACGTTTGATATGCTGTCCTTGTTATACGATTCGATACGTTTGGACTCTCGACACGTGTTTTGCTAATCTTTGCAACTTCTGATAAGGATCTTAGGTTCCATTATGAAATTCTGCCGTTGACGATATCTAACGATATGCTTTCTGTCCATATACGATTCGCATTCGTGAAGTTGTTCATTATGATCTGCTATGAGTAAAGTATGTGATTGCGGACTTTGAGGAAATGAGCCCTGTTTGTTTCTGAGAATACCTTTGGAAGGTTATCTAAAAGCCGTGACTATTTGAGAAGCTGAAGAATTAAACCTTAAATCACCCCATATTTGCTAAAATTCAATGTATTCTCATCTGATTCGCCTAATCAATTCGATGAAAATCCTATGTATTTTTATACCTCTTCCTAGAGAATTCGATTATCATCCGTTATGTTTGGTACATTATCCTTTTGATTCAAATTCAATATGATATGCCCTTCTGAGAAATCTGAAACTGTTTTGACAATAACTACGAGTCATGAGAAACTATTTGGTCTGAAGATCTTTTTGGAAGAACCTCCCCGGGCGTGAAAATGTTTGTGACGACTTTTGCGGTTTGCTACGACTTCGTCTAACCTTGCGACTTCAAATTTCGAGGACGAAATTTTTCTTTTAGAGGGGAAGAAGTTGTAACACCTAAAATCTAAGAACATGTGAAAAGACCAAATTGCCCTTACAAATTTGAAATTTAATTAAAAGCTTATTAAAGTACCAAATATAAATCCTAAACTCCTAACAATGCACAAGTTATGTATCCAAATAATTTTAACAACTTCATTTAACATTTATAAAAGTTGCAAAATTACCAAAATACCCCTCATAGGGCCGAATGACTTAATATGTGTTATATTTTGATTTAAATTGATTTTAAAAGATATATATTGTCTAAATATGGAAGATAATTATCACCCAATATTCTCCCACCTATAATCACGAAATTTCTGGTCCATAAACCCCCCTCATCACACGGTTTTCCCTTTTAAAAATTCAATCCATATCTTTTCTCCACAAAACCCTAATTTGCCGATTTCAATAAACACACAAAGAATTCCCTTGGCCTCCATTCGACAACCCCATCATTCCTAAGCATTTTTCTGTGATCAAAAAACATCCAAGAGGTCCTAGAAAAATACTCTTTTGAATTGTTGAAGCTTGGATCGATCGTGGTTTTGGTTTCCTTTTGTCGAGCACTATAAACAAGGTAAATTCGTTATGATTCATACGACCTCTTATAAATTCATTTTCTATTTTTCCTGAGTTCCTTACATCATATATGATATTCTAAAAATGATTACAAGGTTTGTTGGTCGCGTTTGTTCTCGTGGGAATTTTTGGTGTCGTATTATCCAATTCAAGAGGTGTAATTCGTCCAGCCTATTCTATTTGTTCCAGATCTGGTCTGGTATTTTTCTCACGTCTCTTACATCATATAAGTCTCAAATAAAATGTTCTAATCGATCCATGCATGCTCTATAACGTTTTGGTGAATTAAACCCTAAAAATGCAACAAAACTCTATATCATTGTATATGAATTTTCTGGATATGAATGATAATTTTTATGAACTTCATATATTAATTATGATCTCGTAAAAATATGGGTTTGAATTATAGAAGCTTAAATCTCGTGTTGTGATTTATTTTATAAATCGGCTAATTAAGAAAACAAGGAAGAAAATAAAAGAAACCCTAAATCGAATTAGGGTTAGGGTTTTTATGTTTGGATCTGGTAATTAATGCATAATAATGATTGAGTAATGATTGTATAATGATGGCATAATGATTTTATGAAATTAGGGTTTGGTTTTGGTAACTTTAAAATAAATCCGATTGGAAAATAAAGTACAAGGGTGTGTTTTGCCAACTTTGAAACATCTGGGATATTTTTGTAAGATCATATATATCAGTAGGAATATGGGAAAAATATAACTTGAGGGTTCTAAGTGTAAATATTACAAGAAGTGAGTTAATTGTATTTAATTGGTGCGATTTGTAATTAATTAAAGTAGAGGGACTAAAAGTGTAATTTCTGGAAACTTGGGACTGATTTGAGTAATAAAATATATTCAGGGGGGGTTTTGTGCTAATTTGGTAATTTAATGGCTTAATATGTAATTATTGATAATTAAAAGTTGAAATTGTAAGTTAAAGGGTTAAATATGTAACTTTGATAACTTGAAGGACTTAAAGTGTAAATTGTGAATACTTGAAGGTATATTAGTATAACATGATAAAATAAGGGATTATTATGTAAAATGGATAAGTTAAGGGTTTAATGTGTAACTTTGAATACTAAAAGGTTTAAAGTGTAATTTTAGAAAGTAAAGGGTTAAAATGTAAAGTTATGAAACCCTAAGGACCAAATGTGTAAATATGTTAAAAGATACTTTGATTCCATTAATAATGATTCAACTTTCTAATTATGGAAACTTTATAAAAGTGGAAACTTACTATTTATGGAAACCTGTTAAAAGTGGAAAGTCACTTTAAATGGAAAGTTACTAAAACTGGAAAGCCGACTAAAATGAGAAATCTGAATTGAATAAGTTATTAATAATAAGCCGATCATTAATTCGTGTAGATTCGCTGAAGAAGGAGTTTTGCTTCCGACTTTTATGTTTTCTGTCATGTTTGCACTTGCGGTTTAAGGTACAGATATTCTGACCTTTCTCAAAAGGTTTCTCATGATCTCTTTCATATTCTGATCCGTTAGTTCCCGAATTGATGCCATTGCTATGATCCCCTTTACTTGAACCTTCTCTGTTGATCCCACTTGATATGACCTCCGTTATGAACCTATGCTATGAAAACCTTCTTAATGATACCATGGAAATGTTTTGAGAATAACTGATTTGAAAAGATGTTTATAAATGATGCTAAATTTCTTTTTAAAAGAAAGGTTATTTAACTTTCATGAACCCTATATTTTGAAAGACCATTTTTATGAAAACTGTTTTAAAAGATTATTTAAATTGGACTTTTAATAGAAACTTTTGAAACGGACTTTTGAACTGAACCATGAATTGATTTTTGAATATGAACCTTGACCTGATGAACTCTGAATGGACCTTGACTATTATTTCTGATATGATTTTGAGATGACTTTGAGATAAACCTTTGCTATATGACCTTTTGTATGACTTTGAGACCTGACTCTTAGTTTGATACCCGAGCCATTTCTGTTTTCCCTACCTATGGAGGTACCATAGGCATGTCTGTGATGCACCACTGGCATGACTCATGTGTGGGTGAGTGATTTCTCACGCCGTCCCTTTTTATGATTATTATTATGGCCATTATGACTTTGAGTATATGACTTTGAGATTGACTTTGAGTAAGGGGCGTATGGATTGCAATCCTTGACATGTATGCTTAGTGGATTTAACTATGACTTTGAGGTGACTGGTGCTGTGTGCAATACACGCCTTTCACAATTTCTGGGAGCTAGCTACTCCACCCATTTGATACATGAGGACACCCCTCATATTATCTGGTTGCCTGAGAGGTATCCCCTCTGATTGTGAGATTATGACTTTGAGATTATGACTTTGAGATTTATGACTTTGAGTTTCTGGGCTCATGGTAGATGACTATCCTTTCTTCTTTATATTCTATCACTCTTTTATCTATTCCTTATTCTATTTCCCCAATGCACTATGTTTCAGTTCTGTTTCATTATCATTGCTTTGTATATGTATCTGTTCACTGGGCTTTTTAAGCCCAGCCGCATTTCCTTTTCCTGCGGCAGGTTTTAGTAGGAAGCTGGGTTATGGGAAGAGAGTGTGATTGGACTTAGAAGACTATGCTTTGGACTAGAGACGATTAGATGAAGTTTCACTTTATTAGACATAGTATTTATTTCTTTGTAACCTTGTAGTTTCATATTTTCATTTGTAACCCTGAATTTCGTTATATGTATGAATCATATGCTTGTGTTTGTTCTGATATGTCACTGTAATGTAATACTTCTACCCTTATCGGGTTGGGGTGTTACATCACGTAGTAACCCATGACCTTGAGTCTAGCTACAAGACTCGTAAATAAAGAAAAGCGCTTCTTGGGAGGCAACCCATGCTTTGTGTGATTTTATTTTGTTTGTTTGTTATTTGCTTCCGTATGCATGCTTTATTTTTATTGTTGGTAGATCATGTTTCTAAACTAAATAGTGGAAATACTTTACTTTGTTGTTTAGCCTAGTCTTAACTCCACTTAAAGGTATTTTTGCAAAAGATAAGTGTAAGGGGAAACCCCAAATATGTTTTTAAGAAATGAACTGATCATGATTCTCCACAATATTAAATGAACATGTATATTCGTATTTGTTAGAGTCAAATGCTTGTATTGAGTCATAATGAAGTTTTGCAGGATTTTCTAGGAAGTAGGACCAAGTTTTTCCAGAAATTTTCCGGAAACTTGACATAAAAATTTCTGCAGGTCACTTCTGACGGCGTCACGAGTTTACTCTTGACGGCGTCACGTGTAAAAATCTGGAAATTTTACCGGTTTTGTTTTTCTAACGGAGTCTTAAAGTTTTTGTTGAATTATTAAGTTTTATAATCTCCAGGAAATCTGCAAACTTCATTCCACAAGCATTATATCTTATTTTGTTTTCTAGGATTTAGTAACTTATGTAGATTGCCGCCGATTTTATGCGAGGTTGCTTTGTTTGTTTTCACAGGATTTACAGGTTATGTATGACAAGAAGATGATTTAGATTCTGGAAGGGAAGCTTTGATTGTTCATTTTCTTGGAGGAAGATTTAACCTGGCCACCTTATTATCCATACCGAGCGAATCAGGGGAGTATTTGATTTCATTTGTTTTACTTATTTCACTTTTACATTCTTTACTTGAACATTGGGGACAATGTTCATCCTAAGTGTAAGGGGATGGTAAAATGATGATACCTTACAGATACACTTTCGCTTGAGTTTGTTCGTTTAAATGGTAGATGTGTAATAAAACTATGAGAAATACTTGTTAGTGTAATTTTAGCGCCAAATTTAAAATTTTTTACAACATTTAGGAGTGAAACTTTAGCCATAGCAAGCGTCTCATGGATAGGAGATTGTATGACTAGCACATAACCGTAGCATTTAGAAAAATTTTCCACCCAAATATGTGAGGTTTGCCTTTAGATTTGATAGGAAAAGCATTTACTATTAGTGCTTATGAGTGTACCGGTAGCATTTAGATTCTAGAACTTGCGTTAGTGATGCATCCCGAGACCGCTAGTGAGACTACATTCGTGTAGTAGGATTTACTACATGATAAGAGGCATTAGGATCACCCTTGTGTTAAACCCATATTATAATTACTTGACCATTTAAGTCATATTACTTGGCTAGTTAAGTCAACTAATTTTTCCCACACCTTAGCGTTGTACTCATTTTTAGTACACGAAACCCCTAGTACACCCCTCCGAGCCTATCTTTTCGTTTCTAACTTTAAGCATTTTACTTAAAGGAAGAATTTGTTACACCCCACTTAAATGTACAACCAAATCGCCTTAGCCTTCCGTGTATGCACTCATCTTTAGTGCATTATTGTTATTTGTTAAACCCTAAGTTAATTATCAAATTGATTACATGGTTGCTAAGTCGAGTCATATCCTTGTACATATTGTTTTGGGATGATTGAGACTCATGGGTAAAGTACTTATGTTATGGAGTAATGGGGAAGAACATCATTTATTACCCATATGTGCGTTAATCTTAATAGTACTCCAAGTGTTTTGATTTTCTTAATTCGAGTCATTAGATTAGTTTATTGTAAAGTATGTAAAAATTCAAGTGTAAGGGGAATATTCATCCCCTATGATGTATTATTTTGGATGGTAGGGTAAGAGTGTATGCAAAAAAAAAAAAAAAAAAAAAAAAAAAAAAAAAAAAAAAAAAAAAATCGAAAAAAGAAAAAAGAAGGAAAAAGAAAAGAGAAAAAACATACGGACTACCATCCCGTTTCATTCTATGTTTATTTTATGTTTTTCTTATTTTTCATTTATTAGCTTAAGTCGAGTCTAGTCTTGGCTTAGCAACGCCACATTGTACATGTAATTAACCAAGATTGTTAACTCGCCACCAGTAAAGACTGCCTATATCCAACAAAACCGTGTATTTCATATCCCTACACCTAACATTACAACCCTTTAAAAGACCTCTTTGATAGTTTATCCTAGGTGCTTACGCCATGTGGTGGAGGTTTGATCCTCTCCCAAGCCTATGGTAATCTATTTTGCTATGACAGGTAGTGAGAGATATCTTTCGTTTCCATATTGTAATTTATACTTTATTACACCCGAGAGATGTGAGTATCTAAACACTATTTGTGAGGTGCTAGTATATGACCTCCGTGCTTGTCTTTGGTCTTTAGTGGAACGATTATTTGTTGTAATTACTTTTATATTAGTGTTAAATGACCCCTAACTTGTATTTTGAGTAGAATAAAAGCGCATTTGCTTGAGGACAAGCAAATCTTAAGTGTAAGGGTATATGATGAGGCGAAAAATGAACCACTATTAGGGGGTCATTTAAGCCCGGAATTGAATTTATTTGATCAAATATTGCCCTAAATCGTTCCTTTTGTGATTTTAGGTACTTTGGGAGAGAAATCTGGAAAAGGAAGCAATTCGGACATTTTTGGAGCATAAAAGTGAAGAAAACGCCAAAGACTTAATTTTCTAAGCTGGGAACAGTATGTGACGGCGTCAAGAATACCATCCTGACGGCGTCAAGAGTAAATTGCATGACGGCCCAGTACAGAAATGAAGGCGTCACAAGGAAGAGCGTCAAGAGTTAAATACGTTACGGCCTGAAAAAACTTAATACATGACGACGTCAGATGTAGATCAAGGCAGTCCGAGGATTCTTTTGGCGGCGAGATGACGGCGTCACCCCTTTGTTCTTGACGCCGTCAGACTCAATTATCTATATATAGTTTTCTAATTTTCATTCATTAGAGGAACAAGTTTGGAGAAACCCTAAGGCCGAACCATATACGAATTTTACAGGTTTTTCAAGGGTTTTCAGCCCTTGAACCCTTACATGTGTAATTGAGATAAGTTTTCTTCTAATTCAAGCAATATGTCTATGTGTTGGTTGTCTATATCTTGTGCTTGTCTTAATTCCACCATGCTAGGCTAGATTTATCTTGTGTTTGCTTAGATCTAATGAAACCTAGATGTTGATTATGTGTTGATTACTTGTTTATGGTTGTATTGGATGAATGATTTCAATGTTAGGCTTAAGAAAACTGACAGATCTCCAAATGGTAACATGCTTGAACGTCTTAGGAAACATGAACCTATGTGTACTAGGTTTTATTGGTTGTATTTAATGCATGAGTAAATTCTAATGATCCCATGTTAGGAGCTTCTTAGCCGGCTCGACATAGGAGTGAAGTAGGCACTCATAGGATTGGGGAGTTAAGTACGCCACCCCATGAATGGTATTAAGGAATACAATCCGTCATCCACGCAACTATAACAAGTAATTAACGTGTAAAAGATATCTAGGGAGTAGTGAAATCTAAGTAAACACAATTTCTCCACTTATTGCTCACAACCTTAGTTTAATTTAGTTTTATTTTCATTTCTAGTATTTTATTTTGATTGCATCTTTAGTATTGGGTTAGTTGACTAGCAACTAATTCCGCCCAAATCCTTCAAACCCGAGATATTTACTTGCTTTTTAAAAAATATAAAAAATACAAAAAGAATCATCCCTCATCTCTTAAACTAGTATTTAGGTTTTCTAATCCTAGCGACACTATTCCTAGCTGAACGATCAATCCCCCGGTACTTGTCACTATACTATACTACAATGATCAGGTACACTGCCTGGTGGGGGTTGTAAGCTTCTCGAGATCCCTCGAGAAGTAAAGCCTGGTGCAATCCCCACGCATCACCAATCATCATAATATAATCATTAATTGATCCCAACATGTTTTAATTAATTAATTTACAAAAACTTACAAACCCTAGATCCATCATACTTAATATTACATGAATTCCAATCATTAATCAATTAATTGAACATAGGTTTTAAGAATTTTACCATGATTCTTGATTATTGCTTGAAAACTATATACCCTAATTTTTTTCTCCTTCTTTTCTCCTTGTGTTCGACCCAAATATGCAGGAAAAAGGGATTTGGGAACTTTGGTTTTGTATTTATAATTATTTAGTTGATAATTACCTAACTTTGAGTTGTAATTGGGCTACAATTGGGTCTCTTTCCCCCTTTTTCCTCTAGGTCGGTCGATCACCTCCCCCATATACAAATTTTTATTAAATTTATTTATTACACTCAAAATCTCATATTCTTGATATTTTATATATACCCATATCGAATCCTAACGTCTTACGCGATAAACCTTAAATTTACGACAAACCGGAAAAATTATCATTTTCAAAACAAAGTTTCCAAAAACAGAATTCCACATTCTTTTGAAACATAACTTGTTGATACAAAAGTTGGGCGTTCCTTGTTTGGGTTCCTGCTCTCGTACCAATTAGATCTTAATGCATGAAACCTGCGCACTAAGAAAGCAAACAAACACCGTTAGGCTTATAGTGGGATTGTCTTCCACGATTATCCTCCGGCGTGAGAGTAAGTAATCGGTTTAAGGTTTTTGTATATGAATTAGGGTTGTAAAGTCGTACCTTTAACGAGAGTTATGGCATTGTTTATATAGGCACAAAATCCTTGTAGATTTCGTGTTCCTCACTCTTCGCACGCGTAGTGCTTATCCGGTCTATGGATCTTTATCCATAAATAGAAGATCCTTATCTAGACCATAAATAGTTTGGTTGGGTTTGGGCTTTCGTGAGTCCAAACCGTTAGCAGTATGGCCCAAATCATTGTCATGATAGCCCACTCATAGTGGACTTGGGCATTAGTAGTGTTTATCATTTGGTCTCGTGACCCAAATATAGACTATACGTCACCATGTCCCTCCAGTCTAGTGTGCGCGGGTCATAGCCGCGGATGCTAGACTAGTGAGAGCAATGGTAAGCGTGGCGGGAAGAATTTTAAATAATTACCGCCCAATATTTGGAACCATGTATCTAGTCCCAAAATATCTCAAAGATACCTCGGGAAACGGGGAGTGTGTCCACGTATTTTTCGGGAAGTATGAAAAAGTGCTTGTACCTCCTTGTATCCTAGCCACACGATTAACTTTAGTGGGATCCACGTGGCGATCCTTTTAGGGTTTGGTGACCTTATAAAAGTCACCACCTCCCTTTTTAACGAAAACATCACAGTAAAATATCTTCTTCCGCCATTTTTAAAATTTCTCAAAGCTTGTTCAAGAATCAACTGTTTTATTATGTAACAGCGAGTGCGCTCCATAGTTAATCTTATTTTTCCTTAGAAATGGTTCGTCAGTTAGAAGAGTTTCACTCTTAAATGGACGAGGATGAACTGCGTCAGTTCACCTCCGACTATTTCATTCCGCTTGCGGTGCATCCGGAGGTACCGGATGCCAACGCATGTATCGCAGACTTCCCTGATGGGAAAATAGGGGTGTATACGCGCTTCTTTGAATTCGCCAACCAGCGCGTACCTATATCCCGATTCCTGAGCGATGTGCTAAACTTTTATCGCCTGCACATTTCGCAGCTGCACTGTATAGGTGCGGCCAAAATAATAAATTTCAAGGTAAATTGCCTTTTATTGGCGATAAACCCAACTATCAACTTATTCCGCGCATTCTACCACACGTCATGGTTGAATGGGTGGGTAACATTCTCCAAACGCCCAGGGGGTTATCAGTGCTATACTGATAAGGTGGACTCCTTGAGGGGATGGAGGGAAAGGTTTTTTTGGATAGATGATCGGGTATTCACTTCGCTCTCTGAGTTTTATACTTAAGGGGGGCTTCCAAAGGATGAGCGCCCAGATCCCGGTACGTACAATGTGGGGGATGCGGAGACTATTGATGAGAACCACATCCCCATCAATACTTATCCTGAGGAGTTCTTGGTGCACATGGGGCTGAGTCGTAACTACTTCGGGGAAAGTGACGAGGTGCCAACGTTCTTGGATGGAAGCGGCCGGGGTGGGTGCTTGTCCTTTCTTATCCTCGCGTGTATAGTGTAAGCTCCTTTGCATATATTGATTTTATCACTAACTTGTTCCTCCTTTTGTGTGTTTATATGTTGCGCAGAGATGGATCTATTCGCCGTGGTGAAGTTGACAAAGCCGACGCAGGTAACTGTGGGCGTGCGCCCCTTGAGGGAAGGTGAGGTGCCCATTCTGGAGGCTACTGCTGGGCGTCTGCTGGAGCTTGCGCAAGAGGAGCCTTCTGACGCATCACAGCCTGTGGTGAATGCGACCCCCGTGCAAACCGTGCCTGCGCAGGTAGTGGTGACGCCTGAAGTTGTGCGCGCTGAGTCGTCCACGAGTGCTGGCATTCTCAAAGTCGACACGGACTCTGAAGAGGAGTGTCAGGGTGTGAAGCGCAAGGCTGTTGTTGATGATGGTGAAGCGACCTCCAAGCGTAGGCGTCATACCATTATTGTGGATGAGTCTACTGATGAGGAGACGTCAGTGTCTGTTGCTGCGCAGGAGAATGCTCAGACTTCTCCCTTTATGTAAGTAAACTGAATATTTTTACTTATACGTGTTTTTGCGCAGCGCCATTCCCTAAATTTATTTACGTTTTCTTGTAGTGACGATGCTGCAGGGGGTGATGTAGCGTTCGTGGAGGGGTCAGTGCCACCTCAGGCGGCTCATACACATGTGGAGGAGCCGGTGAGAGTTGATGAAGAGATGTCTGCGCAACAGCTGATGGAGGAGCTGGGAGCTGTTGCTGAGCGTCAGGATGAGTTAGTTGCTCAGCTGAAGGCGCGGTATGTTGGAGAAGGTAACAGTCTCGCTCAGAAAGATGAGGAGATTGCCTTGCTCAAGGCGCAGTTAAGTGATGCGCGAGCAGAGGTAGAGTCTACCACTGCGTATAGTAGGAAGGTTGCTGATGAGAAACTGTCCTTGATGGTTGATACGTAGGGATTGCACCAGGCTTTACCTCTCGAGGGATCTCGAGAAGCTTACAACCCCACCAGGCAGTGTACCTGATCGATGTAGTATAGTATAATGACAAGTACCGGGGGATTGATTGTTCAGCTAGGAATAGTGTCGCTAGGATTAGAAAACCTAAAGATTAGGTCTAGAGATGAGGGATGATTCTTTTTGTATTTTTATATTTTTTAGAAAGCAAGTAAAATTCTCGGGTTTGAAGGAGTTGGGCGGAATTAGTTGCTAGTCAACTAACCCAATTACTAAAGATGCAATCAAAATAAAATACTAAAAATGAAAATAAAACTAATTATACTAAAGTTGTGAGCAATATGTGGGAGAATTGCGTTTACTTAGATTTCACTACTCCCTAGATATCTTTTACACGTTAATTACTTGTTATAGTTGCGTGGATGACGGATTGTATTCCTTAATACCATTCATGGGGTGGAGTACTTACTTCCCCAATCCTATGAGCGCCTACTACACTCCTATGTCGAGCCGGCTAAGAAGCTCCTAACATGGGATCACTAGAATTTGCTCATGCATTAAATACAACCAATAAAACCTAGTACACATCGGTTCATGTTTCCAAAGACGTTCAAGCATGTTACACAATGGAGATTTGCCAGTTTTCTTATGCCTAACATTGAAATCATTCATCCATTACAACCATAAACAAGTAATCAACACATAATTAACATCTAGGTTTCATTAGATCTAAGCAAACACAAGATAGATCTAGCCTAGCATGTTGAAATCAAGACAAGCAAAAGATATAATCAACCAACACATAGACATATTGATTGAATTAAGAGAAGACTTATCTCAATAGAACATGAAAGGATTCAAGGGGTGAAAACCCTTGAAAACACTGTAAAATATGACCTAGGGTTTACAAAGTTCGGCCCTAGTTTTCTCCACACAAGTTCCTCTTTAATGAATGAAAAATAGAAAACTACATATAGAGTTTGATAGGTGACGACGTCAAGAAAAAAAAAGTCTGACGCCGTCATCTCGCCGCCAAATAGTTTCTCGGACTGCCTAGATCTGGATCTGACGCCGTCATGTATTCCCCTTGTGCAGGCCGTCACCAAAAATACTCTTGACGCCCTTGTTGTGACGCCTTCAGGTTTGCACTGGGTCGTCATGGTTTTTACTCTTGACGACGTCAGGATCCTCCTCTTGACGCCGTCAGGTACTGTTCTCAGCATGGAAAATTAAGTCTTTGCCGTTTTCTTCACTTTTATGCTCCAAAAACGTCTGAATTGCTTCCTTTTCCAGAATTCACTCCCAAAGTACCTAAAATCACAAAAGGAACGATTTAGGGCAATATTTGATCAAATAAATTCAATTTCGGGCTTAAATGAACCCCTAAAAGTGGTTCATTTTTCGCCTCATCATATACCCTTACACTTGAGATTTGCTTGTCCTCAAGCAAATGCGCTTTTATTCTAGTCAAAATGCAAGTTAGGGGTCATTTAACGCTAACATAAAAGTAATTACAACAAATAATCGTTCCACTAAAGACCAAAGACAAACACGGAGGTCATATACTAGCACCTCACAAATAGTGTTTAGATACTCTCATCTCTCAGGTGTAATAAAGTAATATTACAATATGGAAACGGAAAACATCTCTCACTACCTGTCATAGCAAAATAGATTACCATAGGCTTGGGAAAGGATCAAACCTCCACCACATGGCGTAAGCACCTAGGATAAACTATCAAAGAGGTCTTTTAAAGGGTTGTAACGTTAGGTGTAGGGATATGGAATACACGGTTTTGTTGGATATAGGCAGTCTTTACTGGTGGCGAGTTAACAATCTTGGTTAATTACATGTACAATATGGCGTTGCTAAGCCAAGACTAGACTCGACTTAAGCTAATAAATGAAAAATAACAAAAACATAAAATAAACATAGAATGAATAGGGATGGTAGTCCGTATGTTTTTTCTCTTTTTTTTTTTATTTTTTTTTTATTTATTATTTTTTTTTTGCATACACTCTTACCCTACCATCCAAAATAATACATCATAGGGAATAAAAATTCCCCTTACACTTGAATTTTTACATACTTTACAATAAACTAATCTAATGACTCGAATTAAGAAAATCAAAACACTTGGAGTACTTTTAAGATTAACGTACATATAGGGGTAATAATATGATGTTCTTCCCCATTACTCCATAAAATAAGTACTTTATCCATGAGTCCCAATCGTCCCAAAACAATATGTACAAGGATATGACTCGACTTAGCAACCATGTAATGAATTAGATAATTAACTTAGGGTTTAACAAATAACAATAATGCACTAATAATGAGTGCATACACGGAAGGCTAAGGCGATTTGGGTGTACATTTAAGTGGGATGTAACAAATTCTTCCTTTAAGTAAAATGCTTAAAGTTAGAAACGAAAAGATAGGCTCGGAGGGGTGTACTAGGGGTTTCGTGTACTAAAAATGAGTACAACGCTAAGGGTGTGGGAAAAATTAATTGACTTAACTAGTCAAGTAATGTGACTTAAATGGTCAAGTAATTATGATACGGGTTTAACACAAGGGTGATCCTAATGCCTCTTATCATGTAGTAAATCCTACTACACGAATGTAGTCTCACTAGCGGTCTCGGGATGCATCACTAACGCAAGTTCTAGAATCTAAATGCTACCGGTACACTCATAAGCACTAATAATAAATTCTTTTCCTATCAAATCAAAATGCGAACCTCACATATTTGGGTGGAAAATTTTTCTGAATGGTACGGTTTTGTGCTAGTCATACGATCTCCTATCCATGAGACGCTTGCTATGGCTAAAGTTTCACTCCTAAATGATGTAAAAAATTTTAAATTTGGCGCTAAAATTGCACTAACAAGTATTTCTCATAGTTTTATTACACATCTACCATCAAACAAACAAAATCAAGCGAAAGTGTATCTGTAAGGTATCATCATTTTACCCTCCCCTTACACTTAGGATGAACATTGTCCCCAATGTTCAAGTAAAGAATGTAAAAGTGAAATAAGTAAAACAAATGAAATCAAATACTCCCCTGATTCGCACGGTATGGATAATAAGGTGGCCAGGTTAGATCTTCCTCCAAGAAAATGAACAATCAATGCTTCCCTTCCAGAATAATAATCATCTTCTTGTCATACATAACCTGTAAAACCTGAGAAAACAGACAAGGCAACCTCGCATAAAATCGGCGGCAATCTACATATGCTAATAAATCCTAGAAAACAAAATAAGATATAATGCTTGTGGAATGATGTTTGCAGATTTCCTGGAGATTATAAAACTAATAATTCAACAAAAACTTTAAGACTCCATTAGAAAAACAAAACTGGTAAAATTTCCATAATTTTACACGTGACGCCGTCAAGAGTAAACTCATGACGCCGTCAGAAGTGACCTACAGAAATTCTTATGTTAAGTTTCCGGAAAATTTCTGAAAAAACTTCGTCCTACTTCCTGGAAAATCCTGCAAAACTTCATTATGACTCGATACAAGCATTTGACTCTAACAAATACGAATATGCATGTTCACTTAATATTGTGGAGAATCATGATCGGTTTTGTTTCTTAAAAACATATTTGGGGTTTCCCCTTACACTTATCTTTTGCAAAAATACCTTTGGACGAAGTTAAGACTAGGCCAAACAACAAAGTAAAGTATTTCCACTATTTTAGTTTTGAAACATGATCTACCAACAATAAAAATAAAGCATGCCTACGGAAGCAAATAACAAACAAACAAAATAAAAATCACATAAAATCATGGGTTGCCTCCCAAGAAGCGCTTTTCTTTATTTACGAGTCTTGTAGCTAGACTCAAGGTCATGGGTTACTACGTGATACGGGTGAATTCCTCATTGAGGACATCTTTGGGATCATACTTAGGTTTTAACTTCCTATCGGTTTTCTTAGTTCGGTATGACCTTTCAAACTTTTCTCCATCCGGATCATACAGAGTCATCTTCATATGCCATGATCCGTCACCTTCTTTAGGTGGCTTGTCCCACCGCCATTTACACTTATCTCCCTCTCTTTTCCACTTATTCATCTCTATATTAATAGGCATTATGCTTAAGAACTCAATCATCTTCCTAAAAACTAAGGGGTCCTTAAAAGGATCTAGCTCTTCATCTCTAGCTATGAGTTGTTCCACCGAATGTGTCTTTTTGATGAAATCTTTTTCTAAATAGAATGGGCGTTGAGGTCCTATAAAGTTCCTTTCTATCCAAGGTCCATATCTAGATGGTTTCCTATTCATCTCTACCCAATGTGGTGTCGGTTCATCATCACAATAATAACTATGTTTCTTAACATCGTATACCGACCAAGTGTCGCCCTCACCTACCGCTATCTTAGACTCCTTACAATCTATCATGGCGCTAGCGGTTGCTAAAAATCCTCTTCCTACCAACAATGGCCATGTAGTGTCACTAACCATGTCTAGGACGTGAAAATCCGCTAAGATAGTTAACTTCCCTACGTGAACAACTACATCCTTAATCATTCCAACCGGGTGGGCAATACTTCCATCCGCTAGACCTATCAATACCTCCGTCTCCTCTAACTTTCCTAGCTTGAGAGTGGTGAAAAGGGATAAGGGAATCAAGTTGAGGCTTGACCCTAAATCGGCTAGTGTGTTAAAAGCTTCGGATCTTCCTATCTTACAAGGTAAAACAAATATACCCGGATCATCAAGCTTTGTAGGTAACTTGTTTAGAACAAAGGCGGTCCCATTTTTACCTAGTTTAAACTTCTCATACTTTTCTAGGAGGGCACTATAGTAGGGAGCACGGGCTAAAACATCAATGACGGGACGTTCAAGGTGAAGTTCCTTGAATTCATCGTCAAGGTCTTGCGTGGGAGGTGTTTCAACTATGCTTTTGACCGGTTTTATATCGGGTGTTTTATTCGATAGGTCCTTTTGAAGAATTTAATTTTGCTTGAAACACGTGCTCATAGATTTAACCGATTAGTATTGTGGACAAGAAGTGGGTGACGAAACTGATGATATGGAATTAACGTTTAGTTTCGGGTTCTTGACCGTGTCTCTTGGGAGTGCTCCCATTTCTCGGTCATTGAGAACTTTCAACAATGTGTCAATTTTGGTGGTCATCTGGCTTTGCTTTTGTTTGAAATCGGTTTCAAACTTAGATATGCGAGCTTCTTGAGATGCCATAAACTTGGACATCAATCCTTCAAGGTTGTTGGTACTACCATAGTTGTTAGAAGGATTGTTGTTGAAAGTACGGTTGGAGGGTGGACCGTTTGGTTGGTAACGATTAGGCGGATTGGAAGAGTTGGCTTGATTTTGTTTCCACCTAAGGTTTGGGTGATTTTTCCAAGAGGGGTTGTAGGAATCACCGTAAGGGTTTGGCTCGGGTTTGAAAGTGTACCACTTATCTCCCGCTTCGTCGGTACACGAAGATGCGTAGTCCGCAAAAGCTGTTCCGGGGAGTTCCACACAATCACGAGTGTCATGGGGACCACTACATAATTCGCATGAAGAAGTGATTTTGTTCACATGGCTTGAAGGCTTAGGAGCTTCGTAAGATTTCATGAGAAACTTGACTTGGTCCTCAAGTTCCATGATCCTACGGTCGGGAGTGCTAGCGTTGTTCGAAGGCAAAGATATTGCCTTGACCATTTTGTTCAAATCACGGAGATCATTCCAACTTTCGTTGTCATAGAGAGCAAGATCTTCTATGAGTTCCCATGATTGTTCCGCACTTAGATCACGTAGCTTACCACCTGCCGATTGGTCAATGGCTCGCCTTGTGGAGAGATCGATATGGTCATAGAAGATTTGGACTTGGAGCCAAAGATCTATGCCATGATGAGGGACTTTTTGGAGTAAGTCCTTGAATCGAGTCCATGCTTCATATAGAGTTTCACCTTGACGTTGTTGGAACATCAAGATATCATTTCTAAGCTTGGTAGTTCTCCCCAGTGGGAAAAATTGTGCAAGGAAACGAGTGGTGAGATCATCCCATGAGGTGATGGATCCCGCGGGTAAACGTTCAAGCCATTGACTAGCTTGATCACGTAGAGAGAATTGGAATAGGCGTAATCGGGTTGACTCTCTAGTTGTAACATCAAGGTCTATAGAATCTACGATTTTAAAGAAGTCCTTTAGATGTTGATTTGGATCTTCGGAACGAAGTCCATGGAATGCACATCCGCTTTGCACCAACCGGATGGTGTCGGATCGCAAGGAGGTCACATTGGCTCCGGTGAGCTCAATGGTGTTTCAGTAACCTTGGTGGCTAGGTCGGGAGTACTCTCCTAAGGTTTGGGGCCTAAGAGGTTCTAGTGGTGGGTTTTGTTGTGGTGGGATGACGGGTTCAAAGATGTTCCCATCGTCCATGATGTCGGGTGGTGAAGAGTTACGAACAAAAACACGAAGAAATAAGATAGACTAAAGAGAACCTAAAAAATAAAAATAAAATCTTACTAGAAAGGAATCTAGCAAGTAGACCTAATAAAAAGAGATTCTAACCTAGACAATAACTATTCCCCGGGCTGCGGCGCTAAAAACTTGATACGTAGGGATTGCACCAGGCTTTACCTCTCGATGGATCTCGAGAAGCTTACAACCCCCACCAGGCAGTGTACCTGATCGATGTAGTATAGTATAATGACAAGTACCGGGGGATTGATCGTTCAGCTAGGAATAGTGTCGCTAGGATTAGAAAACCTAAAGACTAGGTCTAGAGATGAGGGATGATTCTTTTTGTATTTTTATATTTTTTAGAAAGCAAGTAAAATTCTCGGGTTTGAAGGAGTTGGGTGGAATTAGTTGCTAGTCAACTAACCCAATTACTAAAGATGCAATCAAAATAAAATAATAAAAATGAAAATAAAACTAATTATACTAAAGTTGTGAGCAATATGTAGGAGAATTGTGTTTACTTAGATTTCACTACTCCCTAGATATCTTTCACACGTTAATTACATGTTATAGTTGCGTGGATGACGGATTGTATTCCTTAATACCATTCATGGGGTGGCGTACTTACTTCCCCAATCCTATGAGCGCCTACTTCACTCCTATGTTGAGCCGGCTAAGAAGCTCCTAACATGGGATCACTATAATTTGCTCATGCATTAAATACAACCAATAAAACCTAGTACACATCGGTTCATGTTTCCTAAGACGTTCAAGCATGTTACACAATGGAGATCTGCCAGTTTTCTTATGCCTAACATTGAAATCATTCATCCATTACAACCATAAACAAGTAATCAACACATAATTAACATCTAGGTTTCATTAGATCTAAGCAAACACAAGATAGATCTAGCCTAGCATGTTGAAATCAAGAAAAGCAAAAGATATAATCAACCAACACATAGACATATTGATTGAATTAAGAGAAGACTTATCTCAATAGAACATGAAAGGGTTCAAGGGGTGAAAACCCTTAAAAACACTGTAAAATATGACCTAGGGTTTACAAAGTTCGGCCCTAGTTTTCTCCACACAAGTTCCTCTTTAAGGAATGAAAAATAGAAAACTATATATAGAGTTTGATAGGTGACGGCGTCAAGAACAAATGTCTGACGCCGTCATCTCGCCGCCAAATAGTTTCTCGGACTGCCTAGATCTGGATCTGACGCCGTCATGTATTCCCTTTGTGCAGGCCATCACCAAAAATACTCTTGACGCCCTTGTTGTGACGCCTTCAGGTTTGCACTGGGTCGTCATGGTTTTTACTCTTGACGCCGTCAGGATCTTCCTCTTGACGCCGTCAGGTACTGTTCTCAGCATGGAAAATTAAGTATTTGCCATTTTCTTCACTTTTATGCTCCAAAAACGTCCGAATTGCTTCCTTTTCCAGAATTCACTCCCAAAGTACCTAAAGTCACAAAAGGAACGATTTAGGGCAATATTTGATCAAATAAATTCAATTCCGGGCTTAAATGACCCCCTAAAAGTAGTTCATTTTTCGCCTCATAAATGGTGGAGTTAAAGCGTGAACGTGCTGCAACTGAGCAACACAGGTCTAACTGCGCCTAGGCATTAAAATACTTGCAGGAGAATCGAAGCAAGCATTTTGCTCAGCTTAGTGAGTTCTGCGAGCGCGTAGATTAAAAGGTGAAAATGTAGGAGAGCAAGCTGCGAAAGCTGAGCATAGAGTACTATGAGGAGTTATATCCTCATCTCATGTCTACCATTGCTGAGCGTAGGTATATATTTTTTATTCTGAAGTCTTCATCTACTAAATGTATTAATGCTCTTTTTGTCTTCTAACGTGTGCGTTGTTGCGTGTGTAGGTGGTTGATCAGCCATGGATTGCGCCTGGCTGCTATGGGTACGTTGGAGTCCCCAGAGGTCGTAGAGTCCTTTGGGAAGGTCGTGGAGTGCGCTGTGGCACGCGACAAGGCCCAGGCTGTGGAGGAACTTCATGAGAGCAAGATGCTGACTGCGCCACTTGCAGAAGTTCCTGGGTACAGTGCAGATGCTTTTGATGAGCTTGTGGAGGCTATGGAAAAGATGAAGGTCTTTAACTTTCCTCAGATTGCCCGCTTGGAGCGTGATCAGGACTATCCTATCAGCGTGATCATGCAGGGCCTAACTCTGGCCAAGCACATAGCTGAGGATGCAGAGGCGCACCCTAACTTCTTTTTGAAGCCAGACGAATCGCAGCTGATGGTGCCTGTTTTTGCCCGCCCTCGCCACATGCTTAATCCCTTCGCTCTTGAGAAGGAGATTTCGTTGAAGAAGTGCCTAGAGGCCCATGAGACAAGAGCTGCTCGTAAGAAGGGCGTGAAGGGAAAGGCCATCTTATGTGGGGTTGGCACAGCCCATCTTCCCAGGTCTGATGGGATTCCCGTTAGCGTACCAACGGTGTCTCAGGAAGATAGCAGCCTATTAAGAAGGCTAAGTGGCCTGTAGACTTGGCAATCGCTGCATTTCTTTATCATGTCTCGTGCGTCGCGGTGCATAGTAGGCCAAAAGTATCCTGACCGCAGGGCGCGTGCCACTACAGACCGTGGTCCTGAGTGCATGCTACATGAACCAGCGTGAATTTCTCGGAGTACATAATCTGCTTGAAGAAGTCCAAAACATCGGAGCCAAGGTTGTAGGAATGAACGTCGATATAGGACACCATCTCGAAGTTCAAATCTCTGCGCTGTGCGCTGCACCCTTCGAGCGTCCTTCTGATCTTGTGGTAAGATTCCTTTCCTTATAAATTCAATGATAGGTGTCATCCACGTAGGATCCTGTTCTTCTATCACCGTGGATACTTCCATCTCCAAGATTGATTTGCTTTTTAGAGTTTCCACCAATACCTGTTTTGATAGGTGCGCAAAGCTTGTAGATGCGATCTTGCTAAGCGCATCAGCTTTCCTGTTTCTCCTCTAGGTACTTGTTTGATTGTAAACCTATCAAAGTTCTGAATTAAAGACTTGGTTTTTTCAAGGTATTGGACCATGTGTTCATCCTTCGCTTCATATTCACCTAGCACGTGGTTAGCTACTAGTATGGAATCTACATTTGCCTTTAGGTTGCGTACACCCATTTGAATTGCAATACGCAGTCCAGCGAGTAGGGCTTCGTATTCTGCCTCATTGTTTGTGGCTGTGAATTCGAAACGCAGTGCGTAGGTGAATTCTACTCCTTCTGGATTAGTGAGGATAAAGCCTGCGCCTGACCCATCCACGCATGAGGATCCGTCAGTGAATAGAACCCATGGTTCTTGTAACTCTGTCTTGCTTGCTGAAGATGGAGTATCAGTATCTGGTTTCTCAAAAATAAAGTCGGATAATATCTGCCCCTTGATTGCAGTGCGTGGTCTATACGAGATGTTATACTCACTTAGCAACACACTCCATTTTTGTAGCCGTCGTGATGCGTCAGGTTTAGAGATAACTTGTTTGATGGGCTGGTCCGTGATTACAGCTATTGGGTGCGCCTGAAAGTATCTGCGCAGTCTTTTAGCTACGAATACTAGAGCTAGGACCAGCTTTTCCATAGCGGTGTAGTTAGTCTCTGTCTTTTTCAGTGCCTTGCTTACAAAGTATATGGGTGTTTGAACGGAGTTCCTATCTGTTAATAGTATTACGCTAACTGCTCCATGGGTTGCAGATAAGTACATGTTCAATTCTTCCCCTGGTCGCGGTGCGACAAGTTTGGGAAGTGCTGCAAGATGCTGTTTGAGTTGTTGGAAGGCTTCCTCCACCTCCTCAGTCCAACAAAAGTCTCCCTTTTTTGTACACTTTGTGAGTGTTTTAAAAAGAGGGAGTGACTTGTCCGCTGATTTGGAGAAAAATCGGTTTAGTCCAGCTAGCTTTCCGTTTAATGACTGGACTTCTTTCAATGTGCGCGGAGAAGGGAGATCAATGACCGCTTTTGTCTTTTCTGGGCAAGGCATAATGTCATCAGGTTCTATTAAATACCCAAGGAACATGCCTTCTGTCGCGCCAAAAGTGCACTTCTTGGGATTCAACTTCATGTTTATTTTTCCCAATGTTTTAAACGTCTCCTCAATGTCGCGCACCAATTCTTCCTCTGTGTGACTCTTTATAACAAGGTCATCAACGTAAACTTCCAGGTTGCGACCTACTTGCTTCTCAAATGCTGTGTCCACCAATCGCTGGTATGTTGCTCCCGCGTTCTTTAGGCCAAAGGGCATTTTTGTATAGCAAAAGACCCCTTGACTTGTGTGGAAAACTGTTTTCTCTTCATCTTCTTCAGCCATCATAATTTGATGATATCCTTTGTATGTGTCTAGGAAACACTTAAAGGGATATGCACACAGAGATTCTACCTTCCAGTCTATTTCTGGCAGGTGGTAGCAGTCCTGTGGACATGCTTTATTGAGGTCAGTGAAGTCTACGCACATTCTCCAGCTGCCATCACTCTTCTTTACCATTACTGGATTAGAGAGCCAGTCGTGATATTTGACTTCGCGCATAATACCTGCGTCTACAAGTTTGTGTACTTCTTCCAGGATGGCTTTTGGGCGATCTGGAGCCTGGCCGCGCTTTTTCTGTCGTATTGGAGGATATCCTTGTCGGATTTGTAGCTTGTGTTCCGTAATGGAGCGTGGCACTCCAGTCATGTGTTTTGGTTCCCATGCAAAGATGTTTAGGTTATTTTGCAGGAGTGCGCGCACAGCTGCTCTGCCTTTGTCGGATAGTGACCCTCCAATTGATATTTGCTGATCTGGGTAATCTGGGTGGATGGCAACTTTTAAGTTTGGTATTTTGGCTGCGCGTTGTTCTGGGATATTTTCCACTTCACTGGCTACTGTGTTACATTCTTTTGGTGACACAGTGGCATTGTAGAGGGTGACAATGCCTCCTTCTACTGGAAATTTGAGCATCCCATGCGCTGTGGACGGTACGGCGTGCATGGATGATATTCCAGGTCTCCCGATGATGCCGTTGTATGGCGAAGGGGGTTTGATTACCATGAAGTTCATCCATGCTGTCGTAGAGTGCTGCTCATTACCTATGACCACGAGTAGGCGTAATTGCCCCATGGGCCATATCTTCTATCCTGTAAATCCTGTCAGCGATGTCGTGGCTGAGATTAGCTGACCTTGTATTTCTGGTCGCAGCCTTTTGAAGCAATGTTCGTACATGATATCTGCAGATGCCCCTCCGTCTACATACATACGGTGGATACGTGACCTCCTGTATGTATTTCAATGCTGAGTGGCTCCATTACTGCGTTGTCCGCAGCGATAGTTGGGAAGGAAATTTCATTTTAAGAGGAGAACTTTTGGCTGACTTTTTGTCTGGTTTTTCGCTGCAATGATTGTATCATGTAGATTGTGTTAGCCTTGTCTTTGGCTATCTCCTTCTTTCCTCCATTCTTTGTTTTTTCTTTTCCTTCTTTTATATTTTTAACGAGGTGATCCATTCTACCTTCCTTTACCAGCTTGTCGATCAATTGTCGTAGTTGGACGTACTCGTTGGAAGTGTGGCCCTTTTGTCCATGGTATTCGCAGTATCCATTCCCCACACACCGGTCCTCTGGGGTACGCATTGGTGGGGGCTTCGGGAAGTTTGCGCCCTCTGTTGCGATTATCTCCCTTGGTGTTTTCGTGAGGGGGTATATTTGTCGTTTTCCCATCCACTTCCCTGGCCGCGATAACCCTTGTTGCGATTGCTACCCTAGTCATTGGATTGTCTCCTAGGCTGTTCTTGTTGCCTATAATTTGAGTAGCCTTTTTTACTATCTGCGGCTGCTGCTTCTCCTTGGATGAAGGACCTTGTGCGCTTCATTAACTCATCAAAGGTTTGGGGACCTTATCATTTAATTTCTTGATGAGTTCTGGGTTATTTATCCCATTCATGAACCCCAAGATTTTTAGCACTTCAGGACACGCCTTGACGTGTATGCATTCATATTTAAAGCGCTCCACGTAAGCGCTTGTTGATTCCCCTTGGCGCTGTTTTACTCTGGCCAATTCAACAGGGTTCTTTGCGCACTTTTTTCTCTGAGTAAAGTTTAAGCGGAATGCTTTTCGCAATTCTTTGAACCCGTTTAAGCTTCTTCGTGGAAGCTTACTAAACCAGGTCCGCGCATTCCCTACTAAGGTAGAGTTAAACATATGACACCACACAGGTTGTGGCCAATTTTCGATGGTGCAGCAGATTCGAAAATTTTTAGGTGATCGTCAGGGTCACCTGTTCCATCATATGTTTTCACATTGGCGGGCATGTGCCTCTTCTTATCATCCGAGTAGTCACTAATGCGCCGTGTGAACGCATCAATCTTTTGGCGGCGCCAAGGAAGAGATATGTCTTCATCTTCCTCCTCACGACGTCTTCCTCTAGACTTCCAATGTCCTGTTTCTTTGTCCTTGTTGTCCGAGGAATCACTCGAGGAATAGTTGTCTCTTTTACGACGTTTGCGCCATTTTTCCTCAGAATCTGAGCTTGGAGGACTTTCACTTGGAGGCGCCCGTCTTCCCAGTCTATCATCGATCCTTCTGCTACCAGACCTTGAAGAGCTGTCGCTCGGTGAGTGTTGTCACCCAAGTCTGTCTTGTATTCTGCGGTTACCAAGTCTAGAGTGGACATTGGTGCGTATTCCATCATCTTCATATTCTTCTGAGTACTGCGAATCAGATGTTGTACCCAGTCTATCGTGGACATTGGTACGTCTTTCATTATTTTCGCGTCCCCCCCCCCTCTGGTAGCGTAGGGATGTTTCGCATTCAGGACCAAAGTTGAGCCGGGCTTGCAGGCTCATACTTGACCTTCTCCTTGCTTCTTCTTGCATGAGGGAAGTTAGGGTTTCGTAATTTTGGGATACAAAATTACTTAATGTTAAATCAGGCGCATCCTCTTCCATCGCAAGAATTTCTGCCTCAACATTAGGCGCCCTATCTCGGTTGGGTGCGCCAGGCGGCACAGTGTTGTCTACTATGGGTGCCGTTTGGTGGGGAGTATTGAAGAGGGTGCGCTAAAGTTCCTCAGTGTTTGGGACCACCGTGGTGGTCTGAGTAGTATTTACGGGCAACTATATAGTTGGGAGAATTAGAGTTGAGCCCGTTTCTTGGTGTCCAGGTGCACTGGTTGTTCCAGAGGCCTGTCTAGGGATTGAATCTTGGTTCTTCCTCTTTTGGGAGTCATTGTGTGTTTTTTCCAGCTGCGGAGTCCGCTGGCTTGAGTTTTTGTGTTTCGTCATTCTAGTTCTTAGTGTAGGGTCCCACGGATGGCGCCACTTGTTGATACAAAAGTTGGGCGTTCCTTGTTTTGGTTCCTGCTCTCGTACCAATTAGATCTTAATGCTTGAAACCTGCGCACTAAGAAAGCAAACAAACACCATTAGGCTTATCGTGGGATTGTCTCCCACGATTATCCTCCGGCGTGAGAGTAAGTAATCGGTTTTAGGTTTTTGTATATGAATTAGGGTTGTAAAGTCGTACCTTTAACGAGAGTTATGGCATTGTTTATATAGGCACGAAATCCTTGTAGATTTCGTGTTCTTCACTCTTCGCACGCGTAGTGCTTATCCGGTCTATGGATCTTTATCCATAAATAGAAGATCCTTATCTAGACCATAAATAGTTTGGTTGGGTTTGGGCTTTCATGAGTCCAAACCGTTAGTAGTATGGCCCAAATCATTGTCATGATAGCCCACTCATAGTGGACTTGGGCATTAGTAGTATTTATCATTTGGTCTCGTGACCCAAATATAGACTATACGTCATCTTAACTCATAAAAACAAACTCCTCGTAACTTGCTAACGCTCAAAAACTTGAACGAAGACACGTTACACAAAAACACAAATACACCAAAACTTCACAAGTCATTTCTACACCACAAATGCGATCAAAATGAACTTTCCCAAATTCCATACTTTCCAAATCACAATAAAAACCATTTACGCAAAGAGATTTAGTGCTAAAACTCACCTATATCACACATATATCACTTCAATCACCTAGGACACACCAAACAAATGTCAACCGAGTCAAGACTATCAGTCAAACTGACCTGCTAAAACCACGGTTGTTACAGTTTTCAACCGACCAACATCATCATGAATATGTGCAACCAAATGAACATTTAATTTATCCTTAACCTCGAGATCTATCATCGACTTCCTTCATATCTTTAGTTAAATTAAACAAACTCTTTTCACTTCTGTAAATCAGCAGCCCAACTCATCAATCATACAAATAAGCTTAAATTCTAACTAATCAAAAAATAAAAACTAAAACCCTTAATTCTTTTTATATAAACCTAAAAACATAAATTACCATGAAAAACATACCTTGAGTTTGATTTGAAAATTGTTAATCAAATGGTTCTTCACTGCATGTCGGTTTTAGATAAGAGAGTATGTTTTTGTGTGAAATATGTTGTCAACAAACTGATTGTGTGTGTGTTTGAGATTTTAGGTTTGTTATTTTGATGACTCATCGGTGATAAACACAACATTTGAAGACACGTATGAGGATTATACAAATAGTGGGATCAAAACTATGTTGTTTTTGTGAAGAGTTTTGGAGAGGAACAAAATTGTGTCGTTTTGAAAAGGATGTGATGGAGGATTCTCATGAAGATAATTCAAAGTAGTTTGGGCCTCCTCAAAACGACATTGTTTCTCATCGTAAATGTATAATAGGCTAATGTTTCATAAATTTAAACAAAATCATAATATTACTTTTCTTCTTAATTCACATTATTATGTTTGATGACACCATCAATTTCAACACTTTGACCCCATTTTCCAACCATGTCTAACACTTTTTACACTTTAAAATTTTTTGAAATCTACTTCTACGAAACAACTTTACAGAAATGGACCATCAAAAATCGTGTAACCGAAATCTACTAAGAGAGCAAAATGAGGGGCGAGCAAAGCCTTTCTTGCCATGTCCATTGTCGTTTAGCATTTTCTTGTTTTTTTTGAAATAGACGAGAATAATGGAGAGCAAGGGAGACGAGACATACTTTGCTCTCTAACTTCATTGTCTTTTTCTAGTTTTCTTGAAATAGACGAGAATAATGGAGAGCAAGGGAGACGAAAAACACTTTGCTCTCTAACTTCATTGTCTTTTTCTATAGTTTTTTTTAAATAGACGAGAATAATGGAGAGCAAGGGAGACAAGAAACACTTTGCTCGCTAACTTCATTGTCTTTTTCTATATAGCTTTTGCTTCACAAACAAGGGACGAGAAAACCCTTCAGCATATAAAAAAATTATAAAAAAAGACAATGAAGTTAACGAGCAAAGTGTTTCTCATCTCCCTTGCTCTCCATTATACTCGCCTATTTCAAAAAAACTATAAGAGGTCATCAAATGCTAGAGCTATGGATATAGCAACTATGCATAGTGAAAGAAATGGACTCGTTGTTGTTCACAATAAACAACAAACCTATATATACACGTATTAGAGTCCTTATCAAGTTAAATAAAGCTAACTTCGTATTGGATAAATAAGAACTTGATACATATCAGAAACATTCTATACATATCTACTAAGATATGTATGCACTAACACACCCCTTCAGTCAAAGTGGGAGGAGGATGAAGATTTAATTAGACTCTCATAAAAATCATAGTGATTAGAAAATACGTGGATGGCCCTTGTTATCCGCAATATAATAATGGTAAGCAACCAGAAGAGCCCGAACTTTTTTTCTGTTACCTGAGTTTCCGAATCGATTTTTTGAGCCAATTAATCTGAGTGTGTGGAAAACTAGAAGGGGGGTTGAATAGTTTTACGTCCTTTTAAAATTTATAAAAACAAGTTTGTTTTAAAAACTTCGATTCTAGTTTATGTGATCTCAATACTTGCACTATATGAACAATTATATAGTAACTAATTAACTAAGCTAATATAGCAAAGGTAAATAAGTAAGTAACGAAAAGAGTTGGAGAGATCAAACCACAACACAAGGATTTATAGTTGTTTGGCTAGGTCACCTTCCTTGTTCCTACTCCACTCCCCGAATCACCTACTCGAGAGTTTTCTTCACTATGTCAACAAACTCCCTTATGGCGGAGAAAACCTTACACACCAATTTACACACCACAACAACGTCACAACTTAATCACAACTTCTACACAGCTTATTCACACCTATCTTCTTCACACCAATCTTCTTCACAACTACACTACTTCACTACTAATCAACTTCTTCTTCCTACACAACTTCTATATCTTCTAAACTACTTATTACAAGCACAACACAACTTTACAAATAATATATACACTATGCACAACTACTCTTCAATACTTCTTGAACTTAGTTGTCGAAGGAGTGTTCTTCTTTTGCACTTTGGATGAAGATGGATGAGAAGGGATTGAATCACTTGAAACAAGGATTAGTATTCTAATGATCAAAGGGTTTTGGAAGATGTTTAGACAGTTTGAGATCTGAAAGTTTTGTGCAAAAGGTGGGGCAAAATTCCAGAAGTAAGGTGGTATTTATAGGAGAAAAATTCTGACAGTTTCTGACACAGGAGCCTGGCCGGTCCCCTTAAATCATGGCCGGTCCCCTTAATTTTAAGGGGACCGCCCCTTATAATTAAGGGGGCCGCCCAGCTGTAACGGCCAGGAAACTTGTCTTTTAGTGAGAAAAGTTTATTTGGTGAAAAACTAACTGATTTTGGTTAAAAATTTGAATTCATATATTTAGTATGATTAAAACATTTTTCTTTATTACCAAAGTGTTTTTCAAAAATATATAATATGTTTATATAATTAAATAAACTTTGTATTAATTAATTAAATACCCCTTTGATCATGAGATGTATTAAGCACTTGTTTATCCATACCTTAAGTGATTAAGTTGGATATAATGATATAAACTAGTTTAATACTTGTTTACGTAGTAATATTACGTTTGATGATTTTACATTTTGTGATCGTCAAAACATAGAGATATCGAAAAATATAAATAACGTTTTTATGCATTATTTATGTCAACAATCTCCCCCTTTTTAATGATTACAAAATCTAAACTCATTAAGCGAAAAATTAGTTTATATACAAGTATTATTGTGAGTTTATAGCAATTCTTCCCCTTTTTGTTAGCATCAAAAAGGTTATCCTGATTTTAATGGAGCTCCCCCTTGATGTATACTCCCCCTCGTTTTGAGGTCATAATCGAGATATGGAATGCTTGCAAAAATATTTAGAACAAACAATATATATATATATATGCATGCAACAATTATATGTAAAGATAAGGCAAGCAATATAAGCATGGAAGAAAACATTTCATTAAAGAGATAAAAACACAAACATTATACATTCAAGATGTATGATCAATACAACAATGCAACTAATACAACTAATAACCCAAAACTCTAATAGAAATGTTTTTCCTAGAGCTTGTCATCAAAATGGTTTAAACAAAGTTATTCTCAACCATGAGTCATGCTTAATTTGGGAGGAGTAATGTTGTAGGTGGAGATGATGGAGTTGATGGAGGTGGGGTTGTGGTGGATGTTGGTGGTGGAGGAGTGGATGTTGTTGGTTGAGGTTGAGGAATCAAGCTTTCAATATATGAAAGCATGTAACGGATTTCATCTCTTAATCCAAAGATGATGGTGCGGTTATGGATGCAACAAAGACAAGTAACACCATGAGCTTCAAGTAAGCTCCATGGGATGGGAATGTAGGTAGGTGGATTGAGTGGTGATGGTGAAAATTGTGCATCAAGAGGTGTGATGGGTGATAATGAAAGTGTTATGTCTAAGGTTGCATTTTCAAGAGGTGATGGTGGTGGAATTCTTGGTGGAGGTGATAGGTGAGTGTTGATGTAGTCATTGATGGATGATGATGATGGCATGGAAGAGGTGGAGGTTCCATGTGTTGATGGTGTTTTGGATGGTGCATTTGGAGCACTAGGAGATGAGCGTTGAGGTGGTGGTGATGGAGTGGTATTGTCTTCATTTGTGAGATCAAAAAAGAGTTCTTTTGGTGGAATGATAACAAGTTTTTGTTTCTTGGCATTGTTGGAGGTGGTGGTTTTTGGTGATGACATGATGGATTTGTTGAGGTTGCTGATGATAAGGAAGTGTGGATGAAGGTGGAATGGGTTATATAGCATGAAATCATGATTA
The DNA here is from genome assembly GCA_030686995.1 of Artemisia argyi. Taxonomy (NCBI): domain Eukaryota; kingdom Viridiplantae; phylum Streptophyta; class Magnoliopsida; order Asterales; family Asteraceae; genus Artemisia; species Artemisia argyi. The sequence continues at coordinate 77,375,133 of CM060684.1, read as the reverse complement.
GAAATGGTATTAATTTGAAATTGCATTGTTAGATTCCAAAATCAGTTTTGTTTTTAAGGGAAATAGTAGCTGGGGCTAGTAAAAGAGGTCACAAGTTGCAAAAGAAAACAGTGTAAAAAAAAACTGTTCCAGATGGCCGGTCCCCTTAAATTTAAGGAGGCCGCCCATCTGACGACCCAGAAATCAAAAATTTTCAAAATTTTTTTGAAAAAATGTTATATTCTGTTTTGATTTTGCAGCAGGCTCTATTTGAACATTTCACATTTGTTTTGGTCTATTAGAAAACATATATACATATATAATTCTACACAAGTCATGCAAGCATAGATTAAAATCAAGTATAAAAAACATGCATACATGTAGAGCAAATAATAATAAGAAGTAAATGGCAATATGGTTCAAATACATCTAGAAACAAAGCAACAAATAGCACATAAGTAACATATTACAAATTGTTTAAGAGGAAAAATAAAGCCAATTTCATAGACAACATCACTACTATTTCTTTCCCAGCACCCCATCAACAGCAGTGGCAAGTGACTATAAGTCCTCCTCATCGTCATCCCTTGGAAAAGAGAACGAAACAAGAATTCTAGGACGATTAGATTTAAACTTACGGGTTTTGTGAATTTGAGGAAGAACGAGAGGTCTGATGAGTGCTCAAACACTCATCATTTTTGTCGTATTTAAACTGCCAAAACATACAAAAACAATCAAAAAGTCATCAAAATACTTAAATTATCCCAGGGATTGTGTTTTATATGTTTTAAAAGCAAAATGAGCAAAAACAAATGAAAAATGATCAAAGTTTGCAATATTGGCAGTTTCAATCCCCCAAGTTTCAAAACTTGTCAAAAATAGTCCCTATGCATTTATTTTGAAAGAAAAAGTCAACCCAAGCTTTTGAAAGTCAAATATTACAAAAATTGATACTTGGGTCATAAGTTTCCAAATTTACATGTTTGGTCCCTAAAATTTCAAAAATGGCAGAAAAGGTCCCTGGGAATTTTGAAAAATGGAATAATACAAAAATTGGTTCTTGGAAAATTGGTGCTTGGCAATATTAGTCCTTGGTAACAATTTGGGAGATTTACAGATTCAGCCCCTCAAGTTTGGTGGAATTGCAAAATTGGTCCTTGTGTGTTATAATACCAATCCGGACCCTTAATACAATTAAACCCAAAACCACCCTAATCCAATATCCAATCCCCCAAAGCCCATTCCATCCCAAGCCCATCATCTCCCCAGGCTCACTCCCTTTTGATACCAAAGCAGGGTCAAACAACCCTTTGACCATCTTCCCTCCCAACACTTCAACGCAAAACCAGGGTACTATGTCCCCCCCCCCCCCTCTCCACCTTTCCAACCATTAGCCCCCCACAATTAATGAGCCTCACCAATCTAACCAACCCCCACCATCACCCCATTAAATGCCCTCAACCATACCACTAATTTTGGTGCGTTTGATTTTGGCGGGAAAAATGCAATCAATGGCTTGGATTCATCAAAGCTAAATTGAAGGGTTGGGATTTGGTCTCTGGTCAACAAGGAAGCATGTGGGTCTCTAAAATTGCAAGTGGAACTCACATGGAAGGATGTATGGCTTGTTATTGCCTCGTAGTATAAGTAATAGCTTATGTAAGCCTCAAATGGCATGTATTGTAATCTTAGTTTAATTTTAATGTTTACTTATCCTTTGTAATCAATTTTCAAAGTTAATGCAAATCTCTTTTAAGTTTATTTTCTGTTTTTGAATTTCAAATTCCATAAAAATATTTCAAGTATCACAACAGGTTCATTAAGGTGTGATAAGTTAATCACAAAGTCATATAAGCTCAATATAATCAATTTCAGAAGTTTTCTAAGCTTGTGAAATCAGTTTAACCAAGTTTCATAAAATTAGTTAAAAATACATGAAAAATAAAAATAAAATAAAAATTATGGACAAAGGTTGAAGAAAGCTGGAGCAAGGTATATACTGGATGGCCTTGGGATTAGAGACTTATGGAAGTCATTAGGAATTGGTAATTGATCCTTGTTCATTGGCTGCTAGCATTGGAAAGCTTTGTAAGCTCTCCAAATTTCATTTTTTTTATCATATTAGTTTAAAAGTAGTTCTAGTGGTTTTTCTGCATTAAATTAGTCTTTTAATTGTTTCTTAGATAAGTAGTAATCATTAAATTATAGTTTGTACTCAATTGAATCTAGTTTCATAACTATCTGTGTAATTAAGGGGTGTTTGGATTTAACTGTGTTGATCATTGTGTTTGGTCTCAGTGTTTGAGACTTGTTCCTATAACTCACTTAGTTCCTAAATATACCAAACCAAGCATCAAATCAGTCACCAACAGACAAAAAGTCAAAATCATCAAAATCTTGTTCTAATTTCTGTCTGTGTGAGTTTTAGAATAGCACAATCTTCATAATAGCTCATAAGTAGATACCAAGGCTTAATTTAGTGTTCATATATCTTAATTAACCTAACTTAATCCATAAATCAGTGTTCAAAGTTCATAAAAGTCAAAAATCAAGTTTTCATGAAAAAGTCAAAAACACTCTTTGGCAGAAATCCATTTCTGGGAGGATTTTTCTAGATTTTTGTGTTTGGAATTAGAAAGTGAAAATTGTTGTGCTTATAGTATCTCAGCTAGTCTACAAGATCCCATGGTCAGCTTATTTTTGTGAATTTTGCACAAGCTTGTGTACAAGCTCAAAGTGAGCTGCAGGGGAAGCACCTCTCCTGTGCACAGACCTCAGTTTCATAAGCCCAACTTGAGTGGACCCCACAGGCTTAACCAGTGGGCCCCACACCTTGCTTTTTGGCTTAATGGAAAGCCAATAAGCCAGACTCTTAGGTTTTAAGCTTATTTTGTAGTTTAAGGCTTATTTAGTAGGGCTGCATGTGCCCTTTTGTTTGTCCCTTGTCTGTCCAAAGCTGACAACTCAGCTTTTGTACCAATCTTTCAACCCTCCCCCTGACCTCATATGTGGGACCTAGAGGGTGTGACCTAGTTTTTTTAGAAAGCCAATAAGCTCAGCTTATTGGCTTATCACTTTGTTTGGCCTTCCAAAGTCCCTAGTGGACCCCACAAGCCCTTTAAGTTGACCCTTTGAACCTGTGTTGGACTGTTCGGTAATTGAAGTGCTTATTGCTTGTTTGCTGCTTATTCTTGTGCTTATTTGCTCAATTTGGTTTGTTTTAAGTAGTGTTACATCTGTTTGTGGTTTATTTGTGTTCATTACATCATTTGGTAGCTTTTCAATTCAATCAAAGTCCTAATAAGCTTAATAAGCTCAACTGTCTTCATAATAAGCTCATCAAATTGCTTATTTTTGAGTTCCAAGCAAATCACCTTCACAAAAGTTGCTTAAAAACATCCAATAAGCAAGTTTGAAACAGAAAAGTCCCAAAAAGCCAACTTTAATAGAAGTGATAGCTTCTATTTAAGTCAATTGGCTTATTACCTCAGCTTATTTATAAGCTATTCTCAATTTTATAATTTTCCTAGGCTTCTAGTATGTAAAAATAATTTTTGTAATTTTCTCCGATTTTTCTTGCATCATTTAGTATTTTTCTTAATTTAAATTCGTTTTTAATAATTATTAAATAGTTAATAGTTAATATTAATTAATTAGAAAATCAGAAAAATACAAATTTAGTTTTAAAATTAGTTTTTAGTTATTTTTAATTTTTCCAAATTTTATTTTCAATTTTCTAGTGTAGTTTCATAATTAATTAGAATTTAGGTTAATTTAAATAATTAAAAAGTAATTAATAATTAGTTAATAATTACTAATAATTAATTAAAAAGTCTTAAAAATATATTTTCAGTTCTAAAATTAGTTTTATATTAATTTAGATTTTTCTAAGTTTAAATTTTATTTTTCTAGGTTAATTTCATAATTATTTGTATTTTAGGTTAATTTAGTTAATTAGAATTAAATAGGAAATTAGTATTTAATTAATAGTAATTATTAAAATAGTGTAAAAATTAATTTTAATTTTCTAAAAAATTTCTTTAATCATTATGTTGATATAAATAAATGACTAAAAACGTTATTCATATCTTTCGATATCTCTATGTTTTGATACTCACAAAACGAAAACACATCAAAACCAAAGATCATGACGTAAACAAGTATTTGGTAGTAAATAATCACTTTCACCATCTAATCACTTAAGGTATGAATAAACATAGTATTTAATGCATTATAAGATCAAAAGGATATTATTACAAAGTTTATTTTAATATATAAACTTATTATATATTTTTGAAAAACACTTTTGGTAATAAGGAAAAATGTTTTTATCATACTAAATATATCTTGAAAGCAATATTGAAATTGATCTTAAATGTAAATATTGTCAAGACTATAAACATGAAATTAAGATGGAAAATGAAAAAGCAAAAATATTAGCAAAATATGAAAATAGCTCTAGATCTTTAAAATATTTACTTAACATTCAAAAGTCATTTTTTGATAAAACCGGCTTAGGATTTACCGTAAATGATCCTTCAACAAATGTATCAAAACAAATAAAATTTGTTAAACCTAGTGGAGAAATTTAGAACTAATATTATTTACACTCATTATTCATTACTCTAGTCAAGAAAGTCATTGTTTGTTGATTAATTAAAACAAACTATTGATGAACTCTTGTACTTCTCGACGTCATCCTCAGCATGTGCATTTAAATGCAATGGACGTTCTCAACTAACCAACTCGGACCCGTGAGAACCTGGGTACCAAGCTCTTTATCATGTTTAGGTAATTAACGAATGAAGAGACTGTTACGTTTTGGATTGCTCACCTTTCTCTCTTACTTTTGACGACTATTGGTTCCTATTACTATGTTTCACATTCTGCACATGATTTGACTATGACGTTGTTGCGGTCATTTATTGTCTCGGCATTTTGTTCTTCACTTTTGGAGTATTGGTTTTATGGTGTGTCCGTTACTATTTCAAGACGAAGGTTTCAAAGCACAACTCTTCTTAGTCTTCACGACTTGTGATGATTGGTGTGATCGATTAAGCATTTCGGATCAAGCTCCCTTGATTTCTATTGCGTTGGAATTTTACTTTGCTACTTCGACATGTTTTGGGCAAACTTTTAAAATGTCTTCCATTACTCTCATGCCCACTCTTAAAGAAAAGCTGGACCTGAGGTAAGTTTTCTTTTCAAAAACTTGCCAATATTATATTATATTAAAATAGGCTTTAATTAGTATATGAATATGATTTAATTTATAAGTTGCCATGATTTTAGATCATTAATACTGATATATATATATATACATGATATTAGGATAAGTAACCCTCTTGTTGTTAAGTCTATTATCATCTCTCTTAGTCTTCATTTATATTGAAGATCTTCTATGATCTATAGTAGAATACTTACCATTTAAGATATATGATCTTACTAGTTGCATTAATAGATGTGTTATAATTAAGACTTGTTAGTAACTTAATATTATGACGTTCCTTGTATATATATATATATATATATACATATGTCTATCTTGTATCCATAGATGATTTACTTTGTCCCTCTCTATCTCATTGCATTTAGATCATAAATATCTACCATCTCTCTTTCATATCTTTAGTTGCCATTAGAGATGATTATATGTGACAATGGGCTTAATTGATTCTCTTGAGTATGATAAGTTTCCATTGCAAATCCTTCACTTGCAATTTCTTGATTATCAAAATCAAAACATCATGTTTAAAACCTCTCTCTTTCAATAAAAATCTTTCAAATATCTATATTATTTTTCTTCAAACAACATGTTTAACTATAAGCTACCATAACTTTATTTTAATCAAAATCAAGATTGAAATTTTTTTTTCTCTCATGTTATGAAACAAAACTCAATTTATTTTATTGTAATACACACTTGAATTTATTTCAAAACATTGTTGAATAAAACTAAAAACATTTTGTTTAAAACATATTTGATTATCTCACATATATCATACACTTTTGTGGATATGACATTCACAATTTAATCAAATCATTTCATGAGAATCATGGTTTGCCAATATGGATCTTGTTTGTAACAAGTCTTGATGTCCATATAATCATATCTTCCTACTTGTTACTTGTAAGCAATCATCAATATGTTTGCACTAGCCTACATATTATCATCTTCATATAGTTGCATATTTAACTAATTTGCTTTATTGCTTCCTTAGTTGCCTATCTTAATTGATAAATTAGTAGATAGCATGATTATTAGAAATTAATTGTCTACTTTACTTATTTCTATAACACTCTCTGCTTTCATGAATAGTATGTCCTATATTGCCTCAAAGAGTTGAACTTACTTGAATCCAAATTCAAAAACACAACCTTTTTGAAAATTTTCTGCCAAAAACCCATTTCTGGCATTCTGGGAATCACCAGATGGGCGGCCCCCTTAATTTTAAGGGGACCGGCCATCTGATGGTCGGGGATACTGTTTTCTTTATCACTTTTTGACCCATTTCACTCTATACTTCCCAGAATTCACAAACATACTTTGTCCCATACTATCCTTCAAAATTTACCTTCCTAAAACACATTTCTCATACACTATAAATACCCTCTTCCCATCATTAATGCCATCACACCCAAACATGTCATCTCCCAACAACCAAAAACCAAAGATTTCAAGAACCGCAAGGATCTCCGTCAAACCCGTTTGGAGGAGGAAACTTGATTCTTGTCATAACTCAAGTGATGTTGTTCCAAGTCAACCAACAACTACACCTCAAACCCAAACTAATGACTCATCTCATAACCTATCATCTACTCATGCCCTCATTAATGCTTCTTCTTATGATGAGCATGCTCAATCCCAAAACAACAATCCCAATCTCTAAATCAATACTTCACATGTTGCTCATTTAAAAAAAACACCACCCAATCATGAAGAACCTCTTCCACCCATTTCATGTTTTCATGACTACCCAAGCTCAACCATGTCCCCACTACCAAGAGTACCACCACCACATCCTACAACCTCACATGCCATTCCTATGTTGCATGTTCAAACCTTCACCCAAGACAACTATCATGTTCTACCACCATCACCTTCCTCCGAACACTTGAAGTTCGTTGAGGAGCTAAAAGAGGCTCATGAGCTTAGTGCTCTTTTAGCATTACATCTTGCTCAACGCAATTTGGATCCACCTCAATCAAGCTCACCATCATCACCACTCAACATCAACCAAATTGAGAAGCATGTTAACAATTGCCCTTGTTGCGTCTTTCTCCAACAACAAACCATTGCATTGAATGAGCATTTCACTTGGATTGAGTATCTTCTTACTAGATCTCAACAAACACCATCACTTGAACAACATCAAAACCCTCAATCAACAAACCTAACTTAAAATCCACCACCTACAAGCTCCACATCTCCAAACTCACCAACATCCATGCAACCAAAAGTTTATCTCCACTAAACCACCAAGCATTTTATATGCTTATGTTTCTCATTTTCAAATAAAACTCCTCAACCATTTTAGGATTCAAGAAAGTTTGGTGACACTCCTTGTTGGCACATTAGGATGCTCTACTTAGTTTAGTATTGTATCTTTATGGCCTTTGTAACAATGATTATGAGTTGACATAATCATTTTCTATTAATGAATGATTTAATATGTGTTTCTAATTATGTTTTGCCATGCTTATTATTAGTTGGTATTATGCTATATGTGTTTGCTTGTGCTTCTAATATTTTTCTTGCAAGAATTCCAATACTCGAACCCTTGGTGCCCTCAAACGAGGGGGAGCATACATCAAGGGGGAGCTTTGGTGAGTGCTTATTCACTCACCTTTTCTAAACCAAAATTGGACCAAATAAACCAAAAACTAACCAATAATGCCAAAGAATGTGTGTTTTTGTGTTTGTGAATATGCAGGAATGGATATTTAAGAAAAAGACGAAAAATCATGAGAAAATGACAAAACGGGCACGAGATTTGGAAAAGTTTGAATAAAGCCGGAGCCGGGGAAGCTTAGTGGTCAAAGTAAAGCTCATATGGTCAAATGGAATCCTCAAAGTTTCAAGAATTACAAGAATGGCCCTTGGTCATAAGTTTGAAGAAAGTACACATTTGATCCTTCAACTTTCAAAGTTATCACTTTTGGTCCTCATGAAGATATTTTGGAAGAATGACAACTCAGCCCCTCATCTTTCATGAAATGCCACAAAAGACCCTTGAAATAATATTTATGAAGATTGGCAGCTTTGGTCCTTTGAATTTCAGAAAGTACACTTTTGGTCCCTTGGTTTAATCTATTACTACCACAACCGGACCTTTAATCCAAAATAAAAACAAACACAACCCAACCTAAGCCCAATATCAAACACCAGCCCACCACCACCTTTTATACTACCCGGTCCAATCAAAACCACCAAACCCGACCCACCCAACTCAAACAATAATAAAAAAATAACTAATGAAATTACCTCGCACCTCACCAAATTACCTCGTACCAATCCTAAAACCCACCTCGTACTAGAATAATTCTAGAACCATCTGACAACGTGTCAGATGGTGTCATAAACCCTCCACCGTGGCCTAAAGAAGCCCCCTGATTGGCTATTAATGTGTGGCAAGAGGATAAGGCTTAATTCCAACGGATAGAATTGGTGGGATGTCGACATCATACGTGGAATTGAAGATATGTGGCCTCAATTTGAGCTCTAGAGCCTTCCATGAAACCCTAGGCTCCTCATCCCCTGCTCCTATATAAACCCCCCCCCCCCTCATACGTTTTGGGTAGTAGGTTTTAAGTAGTGTTACTCTGTCAATTTGAATTCAACTTTGTAACTTAGATTAGTTATTGTAATTTCAGTTTCAAGTTTTAATAAAAGTATTGCTTTTTCTAAATCTTAGCTTAATCTTCATATTACCGTTGCTTATTCTGTTTTAATTTATCTCTAATTCAGCTTATCTTAGTTCTTTATAAACCTTTAAAAGTTATTTATCAAGTCTTTGTTTCACTTTACCAAAAACTCAAAAAAAATTGAAAAAACTTGAAAAATACAAAAAGAATTTTACTTTCTCTTAATTTCTGTGTAAGCTAGCTTTTCTGAATCATATTACAATTTTATAATAGTTTATTTACTCATTTCAATATTCAAAAGTATAAGATCATAAAAAACCAAAAAAATAAGAAAACTACAAAAAAAAACTCAAAAATATTATGTCTTGTTTCTTAAATCCAATTTCAAAAGCTTTTTAATGGTTTGTTTTATCCTATCTCAGCTTATATATAGTCTAGTTGGTGTCATTTATCAAAAACTCGATAAGTTCAAAAAAAAAAAGTCAAACAAAGTCAACCTGCTCAGCTTATTGAATAAGCTGAGCTTATTGGTGATTGTAGGCAGCCAAGAAGGTGTCCACTTGGCCTGTCAAAAGACAGGCAAGCATAGTGAACCCCCTCTTTTCATGCTGAGGGGGATTGGCTTTGTAAGTGTTCAATTTCTATTCAATCTCTATAGCTTAATTTAGCAGCTTATCTTCTGAGTTTATGGTTTGCTTATAGCTTAATCTAGCCTAATATTGCTTAACATTTGCTTCTTGATCAAATTTGAAAGTTGTGGTATGTTTTACTAGTGTGACTGTTTGATCTATATCATCATCTGTGATCATTGCTTTTTGATATAATAGTGTTATTAGATCTGTGTTTCTAATGTATTTCATGTCATTGGATCATATTAAGCATGTTTGGATTGGTTTGAAAGTTGGTTTGTAGGTTCTGTAGTGGTTTCATCATTGTGACAGACCCTAAAGGGGTGTTTGGTTGGTTGTGTTTTGCTGATATAAGGCTTAGAAAAGAAGGTAATACTGGTTTAGGGAATTCACTAGGGTAATATTAGGACTAGTTAAAACATAAAATTAGTAAGTCATTTGGTTAAAGTCAAAGTTTCTAGTTTAATCACCACACAGTTAGTATAAGTAGATTTTAGGTTAAGAAATCTTATAAGTAGTTGCACATTAGTTATTAGTAGCTTAAAGTAATCATAATATAGCTTAATTACATCTCTGTGATCATTTTAGTGTAATCAAAACTCAAAAAGGTCAACTTTCTGTTTCATTTCAAAAGTCAAAAAGTTTTTCAACTCAGATTTGGTATAAACTTTGGAAGCCTGTGTAGACTTCAAAACTTATTAGAAATTGTTGTGGTTTGTTGTTTTGTGAAGCTCAGTAGCTAAAGTTTGTATCTCAAAAAGAAAAATCCATTTTGAAATCTGTTTGCTTATCTGAAAAGCCCTTTGAGTTTGGCTTATTGGGACTACACATGCCCTGCACCATCAGTCCTTGCCCAACTTCTTGGGCAAATTTGGGCTAGTAGGTTACATCTAGGATCTGTGTTCTTGCTTGTTTTGGGTTCCCACCATAGTAGTGAGTAAATTGCCACCAATAGTGTTGCCTTTCTAGCTTATTTGCATAGCTTATTTTATCTATTTAGTTTGTAGATTTTGGCTAAATCTGTTTTTAGAATAGGGCTTCATTTGCTTAATATAGACCTCTAGTTTGGTTTCTTGATTGTTCTGAGCTTACTATAGTCCGTAGTACTTATTTCAATTGAATTTGGGCTTTGTGCTTATCTGCTAGTGCTTATTACTCTCCTAAGTGCTTATTTGAGCTACTTTGTGTACTTAACTGTGTTCCTGTGCATCAAATGGCCTGAGTCTTGTCCTTTTAAGCTCATTTAAGTCTAAAAATCATTTGGTAAAAGTTTGGTCAAAATTTGGTCAACTGTGCTTATAAATAAGCACTTAAATAAGCTGATTTTAAGCTAATAAGCACTTCCAGTGCTTATTTTTCACTTTTTATATTTTTCCTAGATTTAAAACTTTATTTTAGATTTTCCCTAAAATTTTCATATTTTTCTGAGTTAATTTGCTATTTTTCTTATTTAATTTTCATTTTTAATCATTATTTAATACTTTTTAATTACTAAAAAATCCAAAAAAATCAGAAAAAGCCAAGAAAAATCCAAAAATATTTTAGAAAATAGTTTTCAGTTATTTTAGAATTTTAGAAAGTAATTTTGCATTTTTCTCACTTTATTTACATTTTCTTTTAATTTTTAAATAGTTTAAATAGTTTTTAATTCATAAAAATTAAATAAAAAGTCAAAAAAATATTTTTCTTTTTCTTAAAATTTTCTTTTATCATTTTTAACTTTTTAAAATTATTTTGAAGTCCGTAGGATTAGTGTAGCATAATAGTCGCGTTTTATTTCGCGCGTTACGTTTAAATAATCGCGTGTGCATTTCCGTTTTTACGTTTTAGACTTTGATGCATTGCTAGCTTGTACTCTTGCATATTTCATAATTGTTTGTTGATAATTGAGTTATTTGATCACTATATTTGCTTTTTCACCACTTCTCACTACACGATTTACACGAATCGATATTCTTGATTCCATTCACACCTTCACTTGGAAATGACTCGGGTGATTCGTATTTCTTGCGGATCACTTCGATACTATACTACTATTATATATAATTGGTTTTCACGATGAATCAATTTTTGGCGCCGCTGCCGGGGAGCGCCTGAAGTGAATTTTTGAATATTGTTTTGAAAAATCTTGTTTTGTTAAGCCTTCCTCTATTTTGTATATATATTTATATAAAAATTGAAAAATTCAAAACACTTTTCCTAAAGTGTTTACAAAATACCAAAAAGATAATAAAAGTTACAGCCTCGACTCGATCGAAAGAAAGGGCGTTGTAAACCAAATAAGTTTCCCAATATAATGAAAACGTAATTTAGTTGTTTATCGGACTATTTCAATTACTACAACCGATTAAGCTGGAAATACGGAAGCTAAGACATTAAATTGCTAGCTGAAGAGAGATCCATTCTTCTCTCCCGTCCCGTCGCACGTGGTTTTGAAAGAAACGGTTTTCGATTAAAGTTACGTTTTAAGAAAAGAAAAACAAAAAAATAAAAAGTTTTTGAGAAAAAATTGAAAAAAAAATTGAAAAATAAATAAAAACAAAAAGATTTTCTTTTCTATTTTCTTTTTCTTTTTAATTTTGATTTTGGTGTATGCACACCCGTTCTACTTCTGAGAATCTTACTTCTCCGCTCTCAAACCCCGAGCGGGTTTTACGACATACGAGTCGGGTTCATTTCCTTGACGACGAGGAGATGAACCATAACGAACAACACAACGGGCCCCCGCCGATGGGACAACAACCGGCATTTGATCCGCGTCCGATGGAAGAACAACTCCAATCACCATTTAACGGTGTGAGGAGAGCAATTGTGATTCCGGACATCAATGCCAACTTTGAAATCAATCACGGATTACTCAATTTAATCACGGGTATATCCTTTCACGGGTTTGATAACGAAGACCCCTATGCTCACATCAGAAATTTCACCGACATCGCTGAGACTATTAGAATGAATCAAGTTCCTCACGATGTGGTGAAATTGAAGTTATTTCCTTTCTCCTTAAAAGGAGCAGCCCGGACTTGGCAGGAAAAGGAACCGCCTAACTCGATTCACTCTTGGAATGATCTTGCTTCCAAGTTTGTGAATTATTTCTATCCTCCTTCTAAAACTTCTAATCTACGTTCCCAAATATTTCGGTTCCAACAAGCTTTTGATGAGTCGTTTAGTGAAGCTTGGGACCGATTCAAAGATTTGATGGAAAAATGTCCGAACCATGGGTTCACACCCCTTCAGCAGATTGACACTTTCTATAATGGGTTGAGTCATGTTGACCAAGACTCACTCAACTCTGCTGCGGGTGGGAACTTGTTGGCTAGAAATACGAATGATGCTTTCATGATAATTGAGAATAAAGCTCGTGTTAGAATGTCAAGAAATAAACCACAAGTGTCTAATAATGGTAAAAATAATGACGAATTGGTTAATATGATTGTAGCTTTAACTAAGAAAGTTGATGCAATGTCCATTGAAAAACCAAGTCATCAAGTCAATGTTGTGAATCAAGGTTGTGTTACTTGTGGTGGTCCACATCCGTATAACGAGTGTCCGTCAACCGGAGCTTATGCTCAAGAGAACGTGTATGCTGCAAATATGGGTGGCAACGGCTACCCACCTCTTCAAGGAGATCGAAATCTCCTCAGCTACCGTTCAAGCCATTATCTTGGACCACCCGGTTTTCAAAATCAGAGTCATAATAACAATGTGCAAAACCGTACACATCAAGTTAATCAAAATCAAAACCGGCAAAATCAAGGTTTTCAAAACCAAGGTGTAAACCAAAATCGGAATTTTCAGGGAAATCAAAACCAAGCCCCGCCTCAAGGGAACAATTTCCAAAATAATAGGAATTTTCAGAATAATCAAGGGAATTTTAACAATGCAAATCTGAATCATGGCAATTTTCAAAACCGTGGGCAAAATTTCAATAATCAAAATCAAGCTGTTATTCCAAATCCGTCGCCCACGGAAGAATTGATTAAGCAATTGCTTCAAAACCAACAAGCTTTTATGACAAAACAAGAGGAAACAACAAGGTTGTTAGCTAATCAAATCAATGATCTTAACAAGCGTTTAAATGATCGATCCTCGGGCTCTGGAACTTTGCCTAGCAACACGATCGCTAACCCGAGGGGCGATGCTAAAGCGATCACGACAAGGAGTGGTGTTTCTTATGATGGACCAACGGCTCCGACTACCTCTTCTTCTCTACCTCCCAAGGTAGTCGCCCGTGAACCCGAGGCGACAACGGATACGGAAATTCCTATTAATAATGGAAGGACCGAAGACATCCAACCTCCGGTGGTCCCGACGTCCAAGGGAAAGGAAAAAGTTGTTTATGAAAAAGATATTCCCGTTAAAACAAAGTTGCCTTATCCGTCACGTTTAAACGAACAAAAGCACCGCGAGAAAGATAAAAACCAAATGGAGAAATTTTATCAGATTTTTCAAGGATTGCACTTTGATATAAGTCTCGCGGATGCTATACTTTTGATGCCCAAATTTGCTTCGATGCTAAAAGGACTTTTAAATAATAAGGAAAAGCTTTTTGAAATGTCAAGAACCCAAATGAACGAGAATTGCTCAGCGGTTCTTCTTAAAAAGCTACCCGAAAAGCTTGAAGACCCTGGCAAGTTTCTTATACCGTGCAATTTTCCGGGTATGGTTCAATGCTTCGCCTTGGCCGATCTCGGTGCTAGCATTAACCTAATGCCATTGTCGATTTGGAGAAAGTTGTCTCTCCCTAACTTGACACCGACGCTTATGACCCTCGAGCTTGCCGACCGATCTACGTCTCATCCAATTGGCATAGCCGAGGATATTTTTGTCAATGTTGGGAAATTCCATTTCCCTGCGGATTTTGTGGTTGTTGATTTCGATGCCGATCCACAGGTTCCTCTCATTCTCGGGAGAGGATTCCTACGGACCGGTCGTGCCTTAATTGATGTTTACGACGAGGAGATTACTTTACGTGTTGGAAATGAAGCCGTCACTTTTAACCTTGATCAAACCGCGAGATACTCCTCCGACTACGATGTTGCTTCCGTCAACCGAATCGATGTTATTGACGAAGCTACGGAGGAGTATTCTCAAGAACTTCTTGGTTTTACCGAAAATGCTTCGAGTGGCAATCCCACTCCTTCTTTTGAACCTATCGTCTCCGATTCTTCCCCTTCCCTCACTCCATTTGAGGGAAGTGATCTCGCTTGGGAAGAAATTAATGCTTGTCTTTCAAATGAATCATTTTCACCGGAAATTGATAATAATAACTTTGATCCGGAGGGGGACATTTCATTGATTGAAAAACTTTTAAATGAAAACCCGATTGTTTCTCCCCCTCCGATGGACTTAAAAATGGCACACGTAAAAGAAGTAAAGCTGTCTATTGAGAATCCTCCGGAGCTCGAGCTCAAGGATTTGCCTCCTCATCTCGAATACGCATACTTGGAAAAAAATGATAAATTACTGGTTATAATATCAAAAGACCTTAAAGATGAGGAGAAGACACGACTCTTAAATGTGCTTCGGAAGCATAAAAGTGCTATTGCTTGGCAAATATCCGACATTAAGGGAATCGACCCTCGATTTTGTACTCATAAGATTCTGCTTGACGATAATCACAAAGCTTCCGTCCAACAACAACGACGGGTTAACCCACTAATCCACGAAGTGATCAAAAACGAAGTTATTAAACTCCTTGACGCTGGAATGATTTATCCGATCTCGGATAGTTCATGGGTTAGCCCGATTCATTGTGTTCCAAAGAAGGGCGGAATCACTGTTGTGAAAAACGAAGATAATGAGCTTATACCGACTAGACTTGTGACCGGATGGAGAGTTTGTATCGACTACCGCAAGTTGAATGATGCGACACGTAAAGACCATTTCCCGCTCCCTTTTATGGACCAAATGCTTGAACGGTTAGCGGGAAATGAGTTCTATTGTTTCTTGGATGGCTTTTCTGGGTACTTTCAAATCCCCATTGATCCCCAGGATCAAGAAAAGACCACTTTTACTTGCCCGTATGGAACGTTTGCCTATCAGAGAATGCCCTTTGGCCTATGTAACGCTCCAGGCACGTTTCAACGGTGTATGATGGCTATTTTCTCGGATATGATCAAAAAAACCATGGAAGTGTTCATGGACGAATTCTCCGTCTACGGAAATTCTTTCGACTCTTGCCTCTCCCATTTAGAGAAAATGTTGATACGGTTTGAAAACACCAATTTGGTTTTAAATTGGGAGAAGAGCCACTTCATGGTTAAAGAGGGCATAGTCCTCGGCCATAAGATATCCAAATCTGGGATTGAGGTAGATCGTGCAAAAGTCGATGTCATTGCTAAGCTACCTCATCCTACGACCGTCAAAGGAATCCGAAGTTTCCTTGATCATGCTGGCTTTTACCGACGTTTTATACAAGACTTCTCCAAAATAGTCCGGCCTCTGACCCACCTTTTAGAAAAGGATGCTCCGTTTAACTTCACAAATGAATGCGTCGATGCATTTAATGTTTTAAAGAAGAAGTTAACGGAGGCACCACTCTTAGTTGCCCCCGAGTGGAGCTTACCATTTGAGCTAATGTGTGATGCAAGTGATTATGCCATTGGTGCAGTTCTGGGGCAACGTAAGAATAAATACTTTCAACCGATACACTATGCAAGTAAGACTATGACCGAGGCCCAACATCATTATACAACTACCGAAAAGGAAATGTTAACGGTTGTCTATGCTTTCGAAAAATTTAGGTCTTATTTGCTCCTTAAAAAGTGCATAGTGTATACGGATCATTCGGCCCTAAAATACTTAATGGCAAAGCAAGATGCTAAGCCACGCTTGAAGCGGTGGGTTCTTTTGCTCCAAGAATTTAATGTCGAAATACGAGACAAAAAAGGAGCTGAGAATCTTGCTGCTGATCACCTTTCACGACTTGAGAACCCCATCAAAGTGCTCTCGAGAACAAGGAAATCAACGATGCATTTCCTCTCGAGACACTTAGGAGTGTGTCTAATATTGACCAAAGTACCCCATGGTTCGCCGATTTTGCAAATTATCATGCGGGGAATTTCATTAGGAAAGGGATGTCGTCCCAACAAAAGAAGAAATTCTTTAAAGATGTCCAACATTATTTTTGGGACGACCCCTATTTGTTCAAAGTCTGTGCGGATCAAGTGATCCGGCGGTGTGTTCACGGTACGGAAGCAGTTGAAATACTTATGGCATGCCATAGTGGACCCACGGGGGGACATCATGGTGCCAATTTCACCGCAAAGAAAGTGTTCGATTCCGGCTTCTATTGGCCGACGATTTATTGGGATGCCCATGAATTGGTGAAATCATGCGATTCTTGCCAACGTCAAGGGAAAATTTCTCAAAAAGATGAAATGCCACAAAACGCTATTCAAGTTTGTGAAATTTTTTACGTTTGGGGCATCGATTTCATGGGTCCATTCCCGTCATCAAGAGGAAATAAGTATATTCTCGTGGCCGTCGATTATTTGTCCAAATGGGTTGAAGCGAAGGCGCTCCCCACCAATGACGCCCGAGTAGTTGTGAAATTTTTAAAAAGTCTCTTTGCCCGATTTGGTACACCTCGAGCCATCATAAGCGATCGTGGGACCCATTTTTGCAATGACCAATTCGCTAAAGTTATGCTTAAATATGGTGTCACACATCGTCTTTCCACGGCTTATCATCCACAAACGAGTGGTCAAGTGGAGGTGTCCAATCGTGGCTTAAAAAGGATATTAGAAAGGACCATGGGTGAGCACCGTGCCTCATGGGCCGATAAGCTAGACGATGCTCTATGGGCTTTCCGGACCGCTTACAAAACACCCATTGGGTGCACTCCATATAAGCTGGTTTACGGGAAAGCTTGTCATTTGCCCATCGAACTTGAGCACAAGGCCTATTGGGCCTTAAAACATGCAAATTTTGACTTAAAAACCGCGGGTGATCACCGAAAAGTTCAATTGAACGAATTAGTCGAACTTCGTGATCAAGCTTACGAGAATTCTTTAATTTATAAAGAGAAAACAAAAAGACTTCATGATGCCAAGATCAAAGACCGCGTGTTCAACGTTGGTGATCAAGTGCTTCTTTTTAACTCTCGTTTAAAGATTTTCTCGGGTAAGCTTAAAACCCGTTGGTCTGGACCATTCACCATAACACAAGTATTCCCTTATGGTACCATTGAGTTGGCTCAACTTGATGGTCCCAACTTTAAGGTGAATGGTCACCGTTTGAAACACTATTTCGGAGGGGACGTACCAACCATGGTAGTCCCGGATCTCCAAACTTTCCCCAAGGACGAATGAATTCAGGGATCGAGTCAAGCTACGTGACTCGGTAATCAAAAACAAAGCGCTTCGTGGGAGGCAACCCATGCTTATCCAATTTCATCTTCTTATATTTCTATTTTCTAATAAATAACGTGAGGAGGGGGTACCTCTTCCAATCTTGTGTTTCGTGGTTGTTTGTGTATGATTGTCCAGGATTGTCCCCGATTTATGATGACTCTCGTGCTCGTGGTTTTGTCTTTCTCTCCACTCGAGTCTCATTCATCGATGCTTTTGGAAATCCAATATCCGTAAATCTTATCGACTAACGTTTTCTTTGGCATAATTAATAAACGGCCTAGATTTATGTTAGGATTACCTTTGCCCGTAAAACATTGAGGACAATGTTTCATTCTAGTCCGGGGGGGTGAATCTTCGATTCGATTTTGACCTTGCAGTTTTCACCATGTCGTATACTCTTGCAACTCCGTTTTTCCACCAAAAATGAAAAAAATTGAAAAAAGTGAAAAATTTCAAAAATTTTTGAAGAAAAATGAAAGAAAAAGAGCAAAAAAAAAAAAAAAAAAAAAAAAAAAAAAAGTTGAAAAAGTTGTGCAAAAATATAATAAAAGTTGAATAAGTGATTTGACACCTTGTTGACTTTCTTACTGGCGAGAGTAGGAATAAATATTTTGACTTGACCGGGCGTGTTGAGCCCTAGCTTGTTCCCTTAACCAATGATAATCATAAAAGTTTGCGCTAGCCTTGTACACTAGGAGCTACTCTTTTGTCGGCTCCCGTACTTGACTTTATACATGCACGGTTTGAAAAAGCTTTCGCTAGTCACTTACACTAGGAGCTACAAAACGCGAATTCTATCCAAGAGTTTGCAAGCTCCCGTATTTGACTTTATATATGCGTGGCTGATTATTGGCTAAGCATCTGCTAATCTCATTATTTGAGGTCTTAAATTTGCAGAGAACGAGAAATGATAGAGTTTACTTACAAGTTTAATGCTAAACGTGGAGTAGTGGTTCTCTTTAGAGCTCATAAGAGGTACTCGTGGCTTTTTACTCCCATCAGATACGTCACCAATATATAATAGATGTTCTAGGATAATTAGTGGTATTTAGGTTTGAATAATATTTAGTTATTTGTTTTCTTAAGAGAATTTTTGCTTTAGAAGTTGGGTACATATCAAGGAACATCAAAAATAAGAGCGAAAAGTGAAAAATCAAAAGTCAAAATTTGATTATCTATGTGGTTTTGGAGCTACCCGATAAGCTTCCATTGATGCTATGAGAAAAGTCAAGAAAGAAAGAAAAAAAGTGAAAAGTATGAAAAAAGTATGAGAAAAGTGAAAAAAGTGAAAAAGAAAAAAACTGAAAGTTGAAGTATTGTTGAATAAGAGCTATGTATGTATAAATAAGTTGTTGGCGCGTGAGGTGCATGTGATAAGTGATTAGTAATCAGTCACATGAGGTGCACGTGATTGTACTCCGCAACTTATATCCTTGATATTGTATGTACCCCAAATTCCTTGATGTGGACCGAATTTCTATTGCAGTGGTTCTTAAGAGAAAATGAATAACTATTTATCGTTTTAACTTAGGTATCACTATCGGACTAAAAAAGGTATCGAAACGAGAAAATATGAAGCGATTCATTTCTCAAATAAAGTAAAATATTGAGATACAAAAACTTAGGACATGGGAGTAAGAAGTTTCCACGAGTAACTTTTATGAGTAGTGTTAGCATTAAATTTGTAGATAAGCTGTGATCTCGTTTTTACGCTTAGTTTGGGAGCTCGTGAAAAATCAAGGATGACGATTTTTATCCGTATGGTCACTTCTTAAATAGAAGTGTTTCTACTCGTAGACCCTAAAAATTATTGCAAAAATAATGAAAGTTCAACAAACCGTCACAAGTATGAAGTGTGAAAAGCCCAAAAATAGAATAAAGTGGAATAAAGAAAATAAATTTTGGAAAACGGAGCGTTTACGGGAATAAATGATTTTGTAATCTCTTTTGAACCTCCTTGCTACTTTTCAAAGTTAGTAAAAAGAGTATCGAAATTATTTATCCCAAAAGCGTGAATTGATCACATTGCGTGAGGACACGGCAATACTTTAGTCCGGGGGATTTTGGTGAGTGCTTATTCACTCACCTTTTCTAAATCAAAATTGGACCAAATAAACCAAAAACTAACCAATAATGCCAAAGAATGTGTGTTTTTGTGTTTGTGAATATGCAGGAACGGATATTTAAGAAAAAGATGAAAAATCACGAGAAAATGACAAAACGGGCACGAGATTTGGAAAAGTTTGAATAAAGCCGGAGCCGGGGAAGCTTAGTGGTCAAAGTAAAGCTCATATGGTCAAATGGAATTCTAAAAGTTTCAAGAATTACAAGAATCGCCTTTGGTCATAAGTTTGAAGAAAGTACACATTTGATCCTTCAACTTTCAAAGTTATCACTTTTGGTCCTCATGAAGATATTTTGGAAGAATGACAACTCAGCCCCTCATCTTTCATGAAATGCCACAAAAGACCCTTGAAATAATATTTATGAAGATTGGCAGCTTTGGTCCTTTGAATTTCAGAAAGTACACTTTTGGTCCCTTGGTTTAATCTATTACTACCACAACCGGACCTTTAATCCAAAATAAAAACAAACACAACCCAACCTAAGCCCAATATCAAACACCAGCCCACCACCACCTTTTATACTACCCGGTCCAATCCAAACCACCAAACCCGACCCACCCAACTCAAACAATAATAAAAAATAACTAATGGCGCGTGTTACTGTGCATCCCTCCCACAAAAATTACCCTGCACCTCACCAAATTACCTCGTACCAATCCTAAAACCCACCTCGTACAAGAATAATTCTAGAACCATCTGACAACGTGTTAGATGGTGTCATAAACCCTCCACCGTGGCCAAAAGAAGCCCCCTGATTGGCTATTGATGCGTGGCAAGAGGATAAGGCTTAATTCCATCGAATAGAATTGGTGGGATGTCGACATCATACGTGGAATTGAAGATATGTGGCCTCAATTTGAGATCTAGAGCCTTCCATGAAACCCTAGCCTCCTCATCCCCTGCTCCTATATAAACCCCCCCCCCCTTCATACGTTTTGGGTAGTAGGTTTTAAGTAGTGTTACTCTGTCAATTTGAATTCAGCTTTGTAACTTAGATTAGTTATTGTAATTTCAGTTTCAAGTTTTAATAAAAGTATTGCTTTTTCTAAATCTTAGCTTAATCTTCATATTACTATTGCTTATTCTGTTTTAATTTATCTCTAATTCAGCTTATCTTAGTTCTTTATAAACCTTTAAAAGTTATTTATCAAGTCTTTGTTTCACTTTACCAAAAACTCAAAAAAAATTGAAAAAACTTGAAAAATACAAAAAGAATTTTACTTTCTCTTAATTTCTGTGTAAGCTAGCTTTTCTGAATCATATTACAATTTTATAATAGTTTATTTACTCATTTCAATATTCAAAAGTATAAGATCATAAAAAACCAAAAAAAATAAGAAAACTACAAAAAAAAAACTCAAAAATATTCTGTCTTGTTTCTTAAATCCAATTTCAAAAGCTTTTTAATGGTTTGTTTTATCCTATCTCAGCTTATATAGCTTATATATAGTCTAGTTGGTGTCATTTATCAAAAACTCGATAAGTTCAAAAAAAAGTCAAACAAAGTCAACCTGCTCAGCTTATTGAATAAGCTGAGCTTATTGGTGATTGTAGGCAGCCAAGAAGGTGTCCACTTGGCCTGTCAAAAGACAGGCAAGCATAGTGAACCCCCTCTTTTCATGCTGAGGGGGATTGGCTTTGTAAGTGTTCAATTTCTATTCAATCTCTATAGCTTAATTTAGCAGCTTATCTTCTGAGTTTATGGTTTGCTTATAGCTTAATCTAGCCTAATATTGCTTAACATTTGCTTCTTGATCAAATTTGAAAGTTGTGGTATGTTTTACTAGTGTGACTGTTTGATCTATATCATCATCTGTGATCATTGCTTTTTGATATAATAGTGTTATTAGATCTGTGTTTCTAATGTATTTCATGTCATTGGATCATATTAAGCATGTTTGGATTGGTTTGAAAGTTGGTTTGTAGGTTCTGTAGTGGTTTCATCATTGTGACAGACCCTAAAGGGGTGTTTGGTTGGTTGTGTTTTGCTGATATAAGGCTTAGTTAAGAAGGTAATACTGGTTTAGGGAATTCACTAGGGTAATATTAGGACTAGTTAAAACATAAAATTAGTAAGTCATTTGGTTAAAGTCAAAGTTTCTAGTTTAATCACCATACAGTTAGTATAAGTAGATTTTAGGTTAAGAAATCTTATAAGTAGTTGCACATTAGTTATTAGTAGCTTAAAGTAATCATAATATAGCTTAATTACATCTCTGTGATCATTTTAGTGTAATCAAAACTCAAAAAGGTCAACTTTCTGTTTCATTTCAAAAGTCAAAAAGTTTTTCAACTCAGATTTGGTATAAACTTTGGAAGCCTGTGTAGACTTCAAAACTTATTAGAAATTGTTGTGGTTTGTTGTTTTGTGAAGCTCAGTAGCTAAAGTTTGTATCTCAAAAAGAAAAATCCATTTTGAAATCTGTTTGCTTATCTGAAAAGCCCTTTGAGTTTGGCTTATTGGGACTACACATGCCCTGCACCATCAGTCCTTGCCCAACTTCTTGGGCAAATTTGGGCTAGTAGGTTACATCTAGGATCTGTGTTCTTGCTTGTTTTGGGTTCCCACCATAGTAGTGAGTAAATTGCCACCAATAGTGTTGCCTTTCTAGCTTATTTGCATAGCTTATTTTATCTATTTAGTTTGTAGATTTTGGCTAAATCTGTTTTTAGAATAGGGCTTCATTTGCTTAATATAGACCTCTAGTTTGGTTTCTTGATTGTTCTGAGCTTACTATAGTCCGTAGTACTTATTTCAATTGAATTTGGGCTTTGTGCTTATCTGCTAGTGCTTATTGCTCTCCTAAGTGCTTATTTGAGCTACTTTGTGTGCTTAACTGTGTTCATGTGCATCAAATGGCCTGAGTCTTGTCCTTTTAAGCTCATTTAAGTCTAAAAATCATTTGGTAAAAGTTTGGTCAAAATTTGGTCAACTGTGCTTATAAATAAGCACTTAAATAAGCTGATTTTATGCTAATAAGCACTTCTAGTGCTTATTTTTCACTTTTTATATTTTTCCTAGATTTAAAACTTTATTTTAGATTTTCCCTGAAATTTTCATATTTTTCTGAGTTAATTTGCTATTTTTCTTATTTAATTTTCATTTTTAATCATTATTTAATACTTTTTAATTACTAAAAAATCCAAAAAAATCAGAAAAATCCAAGAAAAATCCAAAAATATCTTAGAAAATAGTTTTCAGTTATTTTAGAATTTTAGAAAGTAATTTTGCATTTTTCTCACCTTATTTACATTTTCTTTTAATTTTTAAATAGTTTTTAATTCATAAAAATTAAATAAAAAGTCAAAAAAATATTTTTCTTTTTCTTAAAATTTTCTTTTATCATTTTTAACTTTTTAAAATTATTTTGAAGTCCGTAGGATTAGTGTAGCATAATAGTCGCGTTTTATTTCGCGCTTTACGTTTAAATAATCGCGTGTGCATTTCCGTTTTTACGTTTTAGACTTTGATGCATTGCTAGCTTGTACTCTTGCATATTTCATAATTGTTAGCTGATAATTGAATTATTTGATCACTATATTTGCTTTTTCACCACTTCTCACTACACGATTTACACGAATCGATATTCTTGATTCCATTTACACCTTCACTTGGAAACGACTCGGGTGATTCGTATTTCTTGCGGATCACTTCGATACTATACTACTATTATATATAATTGGTTTTCAAGACGAATCAAGCTTCCTTCTTATTGGCTTAAACCTTTTTGATTTTACAAAAAAGGGGAGAAGTGAATATAAACTCACTAAATACTTGTCTAAAAATTAATTTTTGAATTTAATGAGTTTAGGTTTTGTAATCATCAAAAAGGGGGAGATTGTTGATATAAATAAATGACTAAAAACGTTATTCATATCTTTCGATATCTCTATATTTTGATAATCACAAAACGAAAACACATCAAACCAAAGATCATGACGTAAACAAGTATTTAGTAGTAAATAATCACTTTCACCATCTAATCACTTAAGATATGAATAAACATAGTGTTTAATGCATTATAAGATCAAAGGGATATTATTACAAAGTTTATTTTAATATATAAACTTATTATATATTTTTGAAAAACACTTTTGGTAATAAGGAAAAATGTTTTAATCATACTAAATATATGATTTCAAATTTTTAACCAAAACCAGTTAATTTTTCACCAAATAAACTTTCCCCACTAAAAAACAAAAATTCTGGCCGTTACAGCTGGGCGGCCCCTTAATTATAAAGGGCGGTCCCCTTAATTTTAAGGGGGACGGCCTTGATTTAAGGGGACCGGTCACGCTCCTCTGTCAGAATTTGTTGCCTATAAATACCACCTTAAATCTGGAATTTTTCTCACCTTTTTGCACTAGAAACTTTCTGATTCAAATCTTCATTTCAATCTTAAAAATCCTTTGATCATATAATTCATAAGCCTTTGTTTCCAAGTGATCCAAAGCCTCATTCATTCAAGTGCAAAGAGAAGAATACTTCTATTCATCAAGACTTGGAGTATTACAACTTAGTATCATCTTGCTATCTAAGTTATTTGATCATTTAATCTTGTATATCATTCATTCTTTGGTGAATACATTGGTTAGTTAGATTTAGATATAGGATCTAGATTTATTGAAGGTGTGAAGTAGTACTAGAAGTGAAGAAGTAGAGGTGGATAGGATTAGTGATAGAAGAAATAAGTAGTGGTAGTATATTGAAGTGGAGATAGTTGTGAAGACAAAGAAGTTGAAGCTTTGAAGTTGAGAAGACCTTGAAGCCTAGAAGTTGTGAAGTAGTATATATCTTGGAGTAATGGTTAGGACTTAGTAGTGAAGGCATGAAGAAACAAGTGGCGTGAAGAAAAAGAGTTAGGAAGTAGAAAGTTGTGAGGAAGCTAGGAACGAAGTAGAATGTTGTGAAGAAGCTAGGAGTGAAGTAGAAAGGTGTGAGGAAGAATTGGTGTGACGTAGATTGGTGTGAAGAAGTTGTGTAGAAGTTGTGATTGTGTTGTGACAAAGTTGTGGTGTGTAATTTGGTGTGTAAGGTTTTCTCCGCCATAAGGGAGGCTTTTGATCTAGTGAAGAAAACTCTCGAGTAGGTGACTCGGGGAGTGGAGTAGGGCAAGGAAGGTGTCCTTGTAGCCGAACCACTATAAATCCCTTGTCTCTCGGTTTGATCTTTTCATCTCTCACTTTTTGATTACTTACTTATTAGCATTTCATACATAATTATTATTATTTGTGTTGTGCATATATTGATTTCACATAAAGATCAAACTAACATACATTCATAACACTAATCTTACAAAAACAAACCAAGTACATAAACTTATATTAAAACACTTATACATATATACATGCTTATATATATGATATACGAAATTATAAATTCTTTCCCAACATTATACATAAGTAGTGTTCATACAAAATCGTAAATAAACTAGTATCTCCACTTTTGCATTAAAGAGTTTTGAAATTGTACATTATACATAAGTAGTGTTTATACAAAATCGTAAATAAACCAGTATCTATATTTTTGCATTAAAGAGTTTTGAAATTTTCGTCTAATCTTTAGAAGCTAACTTTTACAGAACAAATAAAACGAAAAAGAAGTAAAACTATTCAACCCCCCTTCTAGTTTTCCACACATTAGGTTTGTAAAAATATCATTTTTATACCAATAGTCTTTTCAGATCACCTCACTCACTTTAATTTTACGTACGTTTGTTCCCGTTTTCAGCAAACGTACGGTTTTTTTAGGTTTTAGTTAACTTCTTCTTAATCTAAATTCCAGTAATTAATCACATAGCTTTCCTAAGCTATTTCTGTTAATAATTTCCAAATAATTCTCATAACCACCCTTTTCTGTGAATAATCACCCGATCACAAAGCACGCTCAGACACAATTCACACCTCGTCGGGACTTAACGACCTGGTGATACCATATATTACCCGGAGATTGACTCTAGGCTATTTGACTTTGTTGACCATTCCTTGGTCAATATAAGTTGACTGTTTAGGGCAAATCAAGGTCGGAGGGTTGGATAGATAGATTGATAAATACTATCATCGAGATCGGGATAGTTTTCAATGACATGCTTGTGGAGACGAGTGAGAAACATACCATACGGAAGAATAGATTTAGGATTTTCTCTTGCACATTCAATACGTTTGATAAAGAAGTATGCCAAATTGTAAGGTTGCTCGGCAACAATACAATACAACATATGAGCGAGACAAGCCGGGAGATGGTCTGAGTGTCCTTCAGAACCAAACGCATTCTCTCGAACTAGTTCTTCCCAATACTCCATGTCGGGCCTTAATTCTTTACGAAGAATTTGATTTTTAGGATTTGAGACATGTTTGGGTATGATGCTTTGGGTGGAAGTTTCACATTCCAACCCGAGCATTTGACGAATATCTTCGGGAGATGGAATTTCGGAGATATAAGGACCATGAGTAGGACGAGAACGTTGGAGAGCGCAAAGATCCCATTCATTAGTGAATACGGATTGACCAGAAAAAGGAATTTGAAGGATTTGACCAAATTGTGCAAGAGTGAGAGTAATAAATTCATGTTGGATCATGAATGAAATGAAGATGGAACCAAAGTCATCGGTTTGAACCGTGACTTGGCTATAGAAGTCAAGAATGAAGCGAGGAATGATGGGTTCATTAATTTGGAAGAGACATTCAAGATGGATATTGGTGAATGAGCTTTCGATGAAATCGGATTGATAGTAAGCTTGATCTACGACTCGACCTTCATGAATGTTTCTATCTTCTATTTGACGATAGATACGTGCAATGGAGGGAGAGGTAGTGGGAAGTTGAGAGACTTTGGGAATGTAGTTTTTGGTTAAGGAAATATCTTCGGTAGTTGCTTTTGGCATTTTCACCTAAACACAACAACAATACAAAAGACCAAAATAAATGTAAAGAAGAATAAAAAAAAAATGTATATATTTTTAAGACTTATGTTGGAACGTAAACATACTTCGACTCTAAAACGATAATCCTAGGAAGTAGTTTACCATGTTCCTTAATATTATTTTTAACTCGTTCTAGATATATTTTACGATGTTTAGTAAGTAGTTATGGACAAATCCAAACGCCCTTTTAAACATCTTAATATATCATGAAATTTACTAGATTTACATTAGGTTGTAAAACTAGCCATTTCTTACGAGTTTCTTATGCATGTGATTAGTTTTCGAAAAAGGTAGTTTATATTTTGACTCAAAAATGTCATGTTTCGTACTAAACCAAACACTTCCTTAACTAGACACTTACACTACAAGTATGTCAATATATATATGAATTATATATCTTGACAAGTTCGAATTACAAGTTTTAGGTTTATAATCTTGACAACGTTTTATAAAAATTATAATGACTTAATTTTGACATTATTTGGACATAATCTAAACACCCTCTTATCGTGTACAAAAATATTTTTACTTAGTCGAAAAATATAGTTTCATGTTTTACAAATTATAAAAATATAATGTGATTAGTTTTAACAAGTTTTTATAACATTATTCAACAATATATTTTCCAACAAATTTTGAAAAGGAGTGTATGAAATTTTTCAAAAATTTTCGGCAAGAGGGTTTATAATTACTAGTTTCTAGTGTTAATTAAGCATCCTAATCCTAAGGGAAGCATTTAGTTATGGAGATTTTAGACCCAATTCGAAAGAAATTATGGATTTGAAAAAATTAATAAAACATGCATAATCTTGAGTTTGACCAAATTAGATGGAATTAGATGAAATGTGTTATGAAAAATTTACAATATATAATGGTGATTGTGTTAGATGGATTTGCCCTTTGCGTATTAACCCGAATTATGTGATTTGGAAGTGGTTTTAGGTGTTTTGAGGTTTGGTTTTTCGTCACAGCAAAAGCAGAAGGAATGGGTGTTGAAAAAGTGGAGTGTTTGGCAAAAGAAACAAGAGGAAAATCGGGTTGGAACTATCAGATGGCCGGTCCCCTTAAACATTAAGGGGGCCGCCCTTCATTTGGCTGCCGGTCCCCTTAAACATTAAGGGGGCCGCCCTCCAAACTTTGATTTTTCGTGGTTTTGGTTTCTAGAAAGAACAAGAAAATATTTATATATAAATTAGATTTATATTTAATAAAAAATACGTTGGAGAGTATTCGCACGAAAGGAATTTCTTGACACTTTTACTTGACATTTCGTCAATTAAAATATCTTGATCATTTCGGATGAAATTTATCAAGTTGTCAAGTGGACGAGAGAGTTGTGGAAGGTTTATATATATATATATATATATATATATATATATATATATATATATATAGTATGGGTTTTTAAGACGAGAATATAGGAGGGAGACGTATGCAACGGAAGACGGGAGTTTGTTTCATCCATAGATTTTTCGACTCATCTCTCTTCATCAACATGAGTGTTGTATGAACATTAAAGTTCAATAAGGCCAATGGGGGGAAAGAAAAGGTTCGTAAACGAACAATTTCTAGTTCTAGAAAATCAACAAATAAATTTTCTAGGTTATAAGATCCTAGATATAGCTAAGTATATATATATATATATATATATATATATATATATATATATATATATATATATATATATATATATATATATAAAATCTAGAAGAAACAATGAGCCGAACAAAATCACATAAAAACTAGTTACTAAACTAAGCATGCATTTCTTGACAATGAAATAAAAGGAAATGTGTACCTTTCGTCTTCAATACGTTTATCTTTAAAGTCTTCAACGAATAGTCCGAATAATAGGTGACAACAAAAATTTCCATGTTTGAATGGCGAATTTTCTACGTTGGTCCCCATTGTCTCATTTGACCAAAGTTATTTGATCCGAACATGTTTTGTATTTGATTTGGGTGCATATATGGTGGAAACATTCCCCACGGATTGAAGTTCCACATTTGTTGATTATTGTTAAAGTTTCGTCTATTTTGGTTTGCTCTTAGTTGAGGTATTTTAGGTCTAGGGTAAGAATTATTTGGTTTCCTAGGTGGTGGAGTTTTAGATCTTGTTTTAGGTTTAGACGATCCTACTTCGGTTTTTAAAGGTGGTTTATAAAACGGTTTTATTTCTTCATTACTAGCAAGAGGTGTTTTCTTATCATTTATGAGTATATACTTAGGATTAGATTTTGAAGGTTTTAGTTCCTTGAGTTCACTTTCAAATTTAACATTTTTAATTTCACTTGTTGAAGCTTCGGTTGAGTTAAATCCTAAACCGGCTTTATCTCCGGATACTCTTTGAATACTTATAATTTTATTAAGTGAGTTACTACTATTTTCAAATTTATCAAGTTTACAAATTTCTTCCCTAAGTTTGTTGTTTTCACTTTTAAGCTCTTGACATGATTTACATTCTTCAAAAATTTCTTTACCTTTTTCAAATTGATGTATTTTAATTTTTAGTTCTAGTACTTCATATTCTAATTGGTTGTTTATGTATTTTAGTGATTTATTTTTAGCCATTACTTGTTGTCCTAGTTTACATAATCTATTGTATTCACTATCTAAATCTTTTTCATCTAATGATAAATTTTCATCACTAAAGTATTCGGTTTCGGAACGTACCTCACTTGATGTCTTAGCGATAAGACACTTTTCTTCCTTTGTTATTTCTTTCTCATCTTCATCGCTATCACTCCAGGCTCCTCCAACAAATGCTCTTTGATTTTGATCTCTTGTCATCATTGGACATTTTCCAATGAGGTGATTCGGATCACCACACTTGAAACACTTTCTCTCATTCTTGCTATACTTGTCATCATTATTCTTTTGAGGTGCTCTCTTTTCATCGTGTGGTTGTCTAACGAATCTTCCTCGCCTTTTGAAGAATTTCTTGAAATCTCTTACGGCCATGGCATATTCTTCGTTATCGCTTTCGTAAGATGAGCTATCTTCGTTGTTGGATTCCTTTCAAGGCGATTGACTTGCTTTGCTCTCGTTTTCCTTTAACCATTTAGGAGTCCTTCTTTATAATTGTTTCGTAGACTTTCAAATTTCCAATTAATTCATTAAGTTGCAACGTTGACAAATTCTTTGATTCTTCAATAGCCGTCACTTTAGCTCGCCATTTTGGGTGAAGAGCCCTAAGAAACTTCCTAACAAAATTCTTACTAGAAAAATTCTCATCAAGTGCTTTTAAACTTGTGATGATAGTGTTAAATCTAGCGAAAGCATTATCAATTGATTCCTCTTCCGGAATCGTGAATTGCTCATATTGTTGAACAAGTAGATCTATTTTATTATCTTTGACTTGATTATTACCTTGGTGAGTTATTAATAAAGAGTTCCAAATTTTTTTTGCGGTTTCACACATAAAGATCATTTCGTACTCTTTACGTGGTAGCGCATTATAAATAATTATTTTTGCTTCATTATTTTTAGCAAGTTTTCTTTTTAAATCATCATTTTGTTTTTCAAAATGTACGATTTCATCTTTCTTTGTTTCGGGGTTATTTTGAATAGGTAAAAAATCACCATTGGTAATAACATGCCAAAGATCTAGATCTTTTGATTTCACATAAGTTTCGAACCGATTTTTCCAATATAAAAATCCATCACTTTCAAATAGTGGTGGTCTTTTCATAGAGTGCCCTTCTAAATATTTTTCAGATTCCATAGATCGTTACAAGTTTTAAAATACAATATATTTTAAAGATCTTGCAAGACGTGGCTCTGGTACCAATTGTGGAAAACTAGAAGGGGGGTTGAATAGTTTTACGTCCTTTTAAAATTTATAAAAACAAGTTTGTTTTAAAAACTTCGATTCTAGTTTATGTGATCACAATACTTGCACTATATGAACAATTATATAGTAACTAACTAACTAAGCTAATATAGTAAAGGTAAATAAGTAAGTAATGAAAAGAGTTGGAGAGATCAAACCACAACACAAGAATTTATAGTGGTTCGGCTACAAGGTCACCTTCCTTGTTCCTACTCCACTCCCCGAGTCACCTATTCGAGAGTTTTCTTCACTATGTCAACAAACTCCCTTATGGCGGAGAAAACCTTACACACCAATTTACACACCACAACAACGTCACAACTTAATCACAACTTCTACACAACTTATTCACACCTATCTTCTTCACACCAATCTTCTTCACACCAATCTTCTTCACAACTACACTACTTCACTACTAATCAACTTCTTCTTCCTACA
Source organism: Artemisia argyi (assembly GCA_030686995.1). Lineage (NCBI taxonomy): Eukaryota > Viridiplantae > Streptophyta > Magnoliopsida > Asterales > Asteraceae > Artemisia > Artemisia argyi. Next base: position 77,343,985 of record CM060684.1, on the reverse strand, counting down.
CAACTTCTATATCTTCTAAACTACTTATTACAAGCACAACACAACTTCACAAATAAAATATACACTATGCACAACTACTCTTCAATACTTCTTGAACTTAGATGTAGAATGAGTGTTCTTCTTTTGCACTTTGGATGAAGATGGATGAGAAGGGATTGAATCACTTGAAACAAGGATTAGTATTCTAATAATCAAAGGGTTTTAGAAGATGTTTAGAGAGTTTGAGATCTGAAAATTTCGTGCAAAAGGTGGGGCAAAATTCCAGAATTAAGGTGGTATTTATAGGAGAAAAATTCTGACAGTTTCTGACACAGGAGCCTGGCCGGTCCCCTTAAATCACAGCCGGTCCCCTTAATTTTAAGGGGACCGCCCCTTATAATTAAGGGGGCCGCCCAGCTGTAACGGCCAGAAAACTTGTCTTTTAGTGGGGAAAGTTTATTTGGTGAAAAACTAACTGATTTTGGTTAAAAATTTGAATTCATATATTTAGTATGATTAAAACATTTTCTTTATTACCAAAAGTGTTTTTCAAAAATATATAATATGTTTATATAATTAAATAAACTTTTTATTAATTAATTAAATACCCCTTTGATCATGAGATGTATTAAGCACTTGTTTATCCATACCTTAAGTGATTAAGTTGGATATAATGATATAAACTAGCTTAATACTTGTTTACGTAGTAATCTTACGTTTGATGATTTTACATTTTGTGATCGTCAAAACATAGAGATATCGAAAAATATAAATAACGTTTTTATGCATTATTTATGTCAACAGAGTGTGATTATCTTTTTTGGATAGTTCGTAGTCGGCGCCGGTGAACCTCCGTTACCACAAGAGGATTAATTTTTTCTCCGTTAGATTTGAACCCTTGACCTCCTCTTTGCAAGGCTGGTATTCTTACCGCTAGGTACCCCTTGTGGTTAGACAATTTCACGAACAAAGTGTATGTCTATTTCAATGGTCTCAGTTTGTTGTTGTGGAACGGGTTTAATAGAGAGAAAAAGTGCACGAAAATTATCACAATACACAAGCGTGGCTTTGTTTAGCAGAATATGAAGCTCAATTACAAGATTTTGAAGCCAACATGATTCGCGTACAACATTTGGCAAACAATATACTTTGCTTCGGCGCTAGACTGAGAGAGCGTAGGTTTACGCTTGCAAGACCGAGATATTAAGTTGTCATCCAAATATACACAATAGCAGGTGATGGAACGACATGTATCCGAACAACCACCTCAAACGGCATCCGTGGAAAAAAATAAGACTGGAAATAGATGACCGCTACATAAAAGTAGTTCAGTCTACACACCTTTTTCTCACTTTTAAAAAGTGTATAAATTTTTATTAGTTTATTTAAACTTAATAATGTGTAAACACTGGTTGCATTAATAAGTGTGGAAAAAAATTACAAAACAATAGATTTTTTACATTTATAATTGTACCAAAAAAAAGTTCATACTTTTGATTGTCGAGAAATTAAAGAAATATTGATGTGTGACACTATTAGCACGTGAGGCACGATCATGCAAAAACTTACACCGGTTCCCATATTTGCAAAGCCCGGTCCGTGTTAAATGCCAGCAAATAATCCCAGATGTCTTGCCACATGAATCCCGAGACTTTGTGTCCTGATGTGAGGTTTCCGCTATTAATGTCTGAGGAGCCGAGGGTGAAGTATTAAGTGGTGTGAGTTCGTTTTATGTTTCAAACGAAGGTCTCCGGTAGTAACCATGGAACGGACCGTGTCTAGGTTGCAAAAAAGGTCACAGTGAGCTATAATGTCGGCTACATGAGCAAAGTGATCACTTAGTCTGTTTATAGCATAGATAACTAGGCAATCATCGTGAATGCGGTGCCTAATTAAAAGAAAAAAAAAATAATAAAGCGAAAATAATCGGGATCCTTCCGGATCACCGGCGAGTAGCCGATGACCGGAGAATAACATATTTTTGTTGGTGGATCTTACCTAAAACTCGAATACGATATAAAACATGCATTTCGTATATTGCATAATCAGGTTAGAATCAAGGTTTTGAAACCCGGGTCGACCCAGCCGGGTTAACCGGTTCGACCGGTTCCGGCTGAAAAAACGAGTCAAAACAACCCGGGTTTCTAAAACCGGGTTAACCGGTTTAACCCGCCGGGTTTTGAGTGACCCGGGTCAACCCGGTTCTCAAAACCCAGCCGGGTTTCATTTTTTCAAAATATTTTAATTAAAACCCGGGTTGACCCGGGTTGACCCGGCGGTCGACCCGGTTGACCCGGCAGTCGAACCGGTTGACCCGGTCAAAAAAATAATAAATTGAAAACCGAGTTGACCCGGCAGTCCAACCGATCGAATCGGTTGACCCGGTGCCCGATGACTCGACCGGGTCGATTTCGAACCCGGTTTTCAAAACATTGGTTAGAATACATCAAAATATCAGATACATGACTAAACTAATAACTATAATAAGTGGGCTTGGCGCAATATGTAACATCAATGCATTAAATACCCTTTTTTTTCTTTGTTTTTTTGAATTGAATATGAATATGAAAGTTTGTGTTGGTTTTAATGCACCACAATTATTAGTGGCCGAAGACGCTTATTAGACAAACTTCAAAAACGAAAAGCTTTAAAAACATTAAGTTTATATATAAGAATTAGTGTTAAAGGTTGTTTATTATGAATATGAGTACGTTTACGGCATAATTTTTCATGGCTCTCTTAATGTTTCTTGAAAAACAAACATGGAGGTATGTTTGGCATAATGAGCTGTAAGCTGTATGCTGTAAACTGTAAACTGTAGGCTGTAAACTGTAAGTTGTTAACATGAGCTACAAACTGTATTTTTCTTTCAATAAAAGTGTTTGGTAAATTAACTGTTAACTGTAAGTATAAGATGTAAAATGACATTAAAGGACATGTCTATAATTGTAAATAAATGCAAAACATAAATATAATAAGCTTATTATTTTAGAAATGATCGTAGTCTTTAGACAACATGCTAGTAATAGTCATTGATGATGTGCATTCTATATTGATGTAACAGTATTATTCCAGATGAAAAACATTTTCAGTGTTTGTTTCTTGACAGCGAACTTCATGAATTTCATTGGTATTTGTGTCGTCACAGCAGTGTTTGTTTCTTACAATGTCACACTAATTATAGTTCTATCAAGTAACATGCAATTTTTAAAAAAAATTATAAAGCAATATATATAAAAGTAATATTTATCACTACAAGAACTAGTGAGATGTATTCTTCTAGATATATACTAGAAAAAATAAACATATGCTATCACGTTAATATCTAGAGGGCATTTATGTAACTTACATTTCAAAAAGCTCCATAGAATGTAGAACGCTCATTCATATGACGTTTAAATTTGAAGCTGTTTTAGCAAAATAAAAGCTACAATCTTGGCTATCCAAACAAGGCTATTTAATTGAAAGAGCTGTTATATTTAAAATAAAAAGCTTGTAGCCGTGGTGGAACTATACATACCCTGAGTTCAATTAAATGGCTTAACAAGTTTTGAGTTATATGCTTTTAGTAGAATTATCACACAGCTTTAGATTAACTAATAAACATTACTAACTTTAGTTTTGCGTCTATTCGAAAATTTTGGTGACTCCTAAATTATACGGGTACGTGGCTATGTGAACATCGCTAGCTAAATTGGTCTTGGTCTCTGTTTCTGTGGGGATAGGAAGGAGAATATGACATTCCTTGGTCTCGGGAATATGACAAACATTTACCATGTATCATTTAGTTTTATTTAAGTTATATGCATGCATACTACTCATTTGGGTCTTTGTCGTTTCTAATTCGGTATATAAGGAAGAAGAAAACATATTTCACTATAGGGCCGTCCCATTTATGGTTGACTTAAACTGTTTTTATCGTAACATAACGGATACTTCACAAGTGTACTATAAGGAATATTTGAAATAGAAAAGTCAAATGAAGGATATCAAATTCGAAGTTTCTGTACACGTCGTTCAAAAATCCACAAACATGCCAACATGGTGGGTGGCAAACTTTCATAAAATATACATTCGATTCCAAATGAAAAAAATAATGAATTACATCCAATTCATTTTAAATTGAACTTTACAAAATCTACTCTTAATCTTATCGCAAATTGCAATAAAACAACAATAAAGAATTACAGACACCAAATTTGGTGGTGTCTTCTTAGTCTGCCGAGGAAGAAGATTTAACGGGACTTGAGTTCTACACAAAGGGCACGTAGACTTTGTCTCGAACCATGGATCAATACAATCGACATGGAAGCAATGGTGACACTGAGGCAGTTTTCGGTAGCGTTCACCTTCTGCAACATCATACAAACACACCGCACAATATACTCCTTTCTTACCTGCACGGGACTTTAAAACGAGGACAGGGAGTTTTTGTCGAATTTTGAAGAAGATGCGGTGGATGATAAAGAGAAGGATTAGGGTTATAAAAGTGGTGAGGATTAGGTTTTTAGAGTTGTTTGGCATGGATATATTTATGCTCGTTGCAAAAGTATTCATGCTTTCTTATAAATGATTTAGAAAAATGAAAATTTGCGGGTGTATGGTTGTGTTGTAATATATATGACGTGTGTGAATTAATAGTGGCGTATGTATTAGCGGGTAATGGAGGGAAAAGATGACGTATCCTACCCAAGGGGGTATGACAAACTCAAAACGCTTTCTATGTGTAATGCGCATGTCTTATATATACTGGTGGGATGGGTTGGCGGGAGCAGATGACAAATATAATATTATATCTAATAGTCTACAACTTACATTTACTCCTTGTGTGAACATTGTGAGTTCCGAGCGAAAAGTCGAAAACTGGCGACTCACTTTAACCTTAAATCGTTTTTTTTATTCAATTTGATTTAATTTGCACAAGTAACCTTTTAACGATTCTAGTTTTGAGTTTTGATTTAATATTCTTTGTTTTATCTTTACTTAATTCTAGGTTTGTCATTCGATCCATTTGGGTGCTTTCCGTGGTGGGTCTTCGGTTTTAAGGAATCTTTTTTTTCCAGCTATCGGTTTTTGGAGTTTAATTACTTTTGGACGATAGAATATATTCTTAATATTAGTGCACTGTTAAGTTGTGATCACTGTTCTATATGTATGATTGTTTATTTTTGTTAGTCTAACTCTTGTTATCTCACCGTTTCCTCAGCTTTTTCTTTCCAAAACTAAACTCTAACCACAATTTGTTAATAGTGACCGTAATGGCAACCGTAAATTTTTTTAAAATTAAAAACTATATTTATTATAATTAATAAAAGAGAAGAAGTCGATGATTTAGATAAATATTCCAGCAAAAGTGCATCATATCACTCCTTCCTTATATCTCCTCCAAGATAAACAATAACATTCCAATCTTATCTCTCCATAGCAAAAACGCAGCACCAAATCCACCCTTATTCCTACAAAACATACAATCGATTAACATAAAATCACAACAAATCAACCTTCTTTATTACTCCATAACACACGAAATGCAACAAATCAACCTTCTTTATCACAACAAATCGATAAACCGTCGTTCTTGACACACCCTCCTCCACCACCTACGCCAGATCAACCGTGTTATGATTTATGGTTAGCATGCATGGTAAAAAACATATATATATACATATGTATATATATATATATATATATATATATATATATATATATATATATATATACATATGTATTGTATATATACATATGTATATATATATATATATATATATATATATATATATATATATATATATATATATATATATATATATATATATATATATATATTATTTGGATTAAAAGTAGCCAACGGCTAAAAATCATGGGAGGTGTGCACATTTACTCGGTTGGCTAACAAACCGAGTAATGAAAAAGTTGGATGTTTGATCGGTTGCCTTCGCTTGGCCTAGGGGATAGAACGTGGTCGACTACTCGGTTGGGGGGTCAACCAACTGAGCAACCACCATTCCATTAGCATTGGCCTTAGGGTTTCTGCATGAATTTTAAAGATAAACGCTGCTAGATCTTCTGGTTTTAAGTGTTTTTCTATGGTTTGATGATGAAGTCTGGGTTCTTAGATTCGGGAGGAGGAGGGGAAAATAAGAAAAAGAAAAAAAGGTGTCGATTGGTTCTAATTTGGATTCTGGTGATAATCTTGCATATAAGATCCGTAACCTAGAAAATCAATTGCTTGATGGTAAAGTAGTTTTATTGGGTGAAGATGAAAAACCACTCAAACCTACTATTGTTAATAGGAGTGTTGTTAATAGTGATGGTGGGGTTTTTTCATACCCATATGTTGCTGAGGTTAGGAATGTGATGCATGATGTGAATGTTCATGATCCGTTTCCAACACCTCATGCACGTGGGAATGAAATGTGAGTCTATTAGGAATGATGAGGCTATGATGGATAAGGTGAACACTGTTGGTGAGGCTGGGTTCGTGCAACAAAGTTTGAATGTGTCTAACTTATAAACCGATTCCACTATAAGTGATGAACCTACGCATACTGTTACTGTGGCTATGTGTAAGAGTTTTGAAGAGGCAAATTGTGCTTATATACCTTCTGATGACAAGGTAGACAACATACCAGTGACCAAAACTAGTGTGGAATCCCCCTCATCTTATGCTTCTAAAATCAGCCATACATCTTCTACTAAAGCTAACTTTTGGTTTATTGAAGAAACGTTACATAAGGATGCTGATTATAATGTGGGTTTACCTATAGATTCGGTACAAGAGGTTAATGAGCGGATAAAAAATTCACTTTAAGGGTATTTTATTGGTAAAAGACTTGCATTTCATGTGATTGAATGGTTCGTGATTAACAATTGGGGAAACTATGGAATTCAAAAAGTTACGATGAACGTGAATGGTTTTTTCTTTTTCAAGTTCTCGTCTATAAAGGATGTTGAGTCTATTCTCCGGGATGGACCTTGGATGATTCGTGGAATTTCTGTCTTTCTTAACAAGTGGTCTCCATCGATAAGTCTTCTTAAGAAAGATTTGTCTTGTGTTCCGGTATGGGTGAAGTTTCACGATGTCCCTTTGGTTGCTTATACTCCGGATGGTTTAAGTTTGAGTGTTTCTAAAATTGGTACCTATGGTGCTAGATTCTTATACTAATACCATGTGTTTGGAGTCATGGGGGCGTAGTAGTTATACAGGAGATTTAATAGAAATCAATGCATCCAATGAATTTGATGACAATTTAGTGTTGGTTGGTCCTAAACCCGTAGATGAAGGGTATACAAAGAAAACTATTCACATTGAATACGGGTGGGAACCACCTCGATGTAGTACTTGTTTGCTTTATAGTCATTTGAATGATGATTGTCCTAAAGCCTCTCCAAAACGTGTGGTGAATAGGATGGGTAAAAGCAAATACATGCATTCGGGTGTATCTAGAAAGCTGTCTAATAATTGATTTACTGTTGTGAAGTGGAAATGTGGTAATACTAAGAATTTCAATGCTATTCGAATGAACAAATTTAAGTATCGACTGGTTGCTCCTAAAGATACCCAGACGTCACCTACTAAAGATATCACAAAAGAGGCGTCTACATCTAGACAACCAAAGAAGGCTGTGGAAGTAGCGAACACTTCAACCAACGTGGCGTCTACTTCTAAACAGCCTACAAAAGATCGCAATGTGGTTAATACTTCGAATGTGTTTGCTGCTCTTGATGAGATAGATGATTCTACAATGAAAAATGTTCAACTGAGTGGTAATTCCAATACACCTATTGTTGATTTGGATGAAGGTTCTTCTGTTAATGTAGCATCTAGTGTAATGCCGCTACTAATGTTGATGGAGGACACGTGGAAAACAATGAAAACATCCCTAGTTCGTCCAATGCTGCTCCTTCTACAAAGAGCACACCTGACATGGTTAAATATGAAAAAAAAAATGGTAATCCGTTTTCTAAGGTTAGGAATTTGGTTATTTCGGATAATGATAGTGATGATGATGATGATGAAGTTCTTGAGGACTACAATGAACCCCACAAGTTTTATGGCATTTGACGGTTCTAAAAGAGGTAGTGGAGTGAGCATGAAGAGCTTATTGGAGCAGTGGAAGGAGGACACCTATGACCAAAACCCTTATGCTGATGATGAGTTTCATGATCGTGGTCTAACTGATCACAATTGAAGTTTGTCAATGCATATGACATTGGTCTCTGTGGTCAGCTTAGATAGGTTGTTCTTTTTTATTTTTGCATAAGTAGGACATGTCATTCTTATGCTAGTTTAGGTTTTAAGCATTGTAGGCGCTTTTGATTTGCCTTTTTGGGCTTAGGTGCGGGACCCACCCACATCCGTTACATTTAATTATTTTTTGGAGTAATCATATTTTACCGTAAGTAACCCTTTTACCCAAAAGAAACATTGTTAGTTCGGGGTAGTTAATTTCTTGCAACGTTAATTTTTTTTTTTTTTTTTTTTTGAACGGCAATCTTGCAACGTTAATTCATAGATTTCTTTTGTTAGTCCCGAATTATTATTATTATTATTATTATTATTATTATTATTATTATTATTATTATTATTATTATTATTATTATTATTATTATTATTATTATTATCTATACTACATATAATGCACAAATGAATCTCTCATCAAAATTTTCAGACTTACAAGAAATAAAACATGGTTTACAACACTTTAATGCACTCAATTTTCAGAATTACAACAAAACAAGCATATGGTACAACAAAATAAGTGTGGTGTCATTTTCAGACCAAAAGAAACATTGTTAGTTCGGGGTAGTTAATTTCTTGCAACGTTAATTCATAGATTTCTTTTGTTAGTCCCGAATTATTATTATTATTATTATTATTATTATTATTATTATTATTATTATTATTATTATTATTATTATTATTATTACTATTACTATTACTATTATTATTACTATTACTATTATTATTATTATTATTATTATTATTATTATCTATACTACATATAATGCACAAATGAATATCTCTCCAAAATTTTCAGACTTACAAGAAATAAAGCATGGTTTACAACACTTTAATGCACTCAATTTTCAGAATTACAACAAAACAAGCATATAGTACAACAAAAATAAGCATGGTGTCATTTTGAGACCATTTTTCTATCAAACAACATTAATGCTATTAATTAATAGTTTAATACACCCCATCACCAATTAATACAAAATGGAAAGCGCAATGTACAAATATAAACAGGAACTAAACATCTTGAATAAATATTTAAATCTATACAAACTAGAGACTATAAAAACATAAAAGTGCTATATTCATAACCATCGCCCTACTATCCTCACTACTTCACCACCATCGCTTATCACAACCACCGCGGACTCCGACACCTCCGGAAATAACTCATGCCGACCTTCAAGCCGCGGGAAACCGGTGTTCATCACGGTCGTCAGATCACCACCACCACCATAAAGAAAACGACACAAAAGGCTTGTATCATTGATTTTTCTTGTTCGGATAACAAACATTTTCCATCTCAACAAAGACAAAAAGAGTTGCTTTGTTCGAAACCATCACCAAAGACAGTGAACAAGAAAATTTGAAATCATTCAAAGATTCTTTACATTCTTTACACGGATTTATAGATATCTTATTCTGAGATTGGTAAATAAAAGATTGTTAGGTGAAGAGATTTGGATGGTTGCATTTTTAGAGAAAAAGAAAGAAGAGGACTACGTTTAGTTTGTGAAACAAAAAGGTAAATGTGTAGTAGTTTTAGGTTTAGGGTATCAAATAGTTTTTAGGTTAAAGTAGTATTGTGGGTTGGACTAATACTAACAATTTGGATACAACAAAGACAAGTGGGCCTTATTTCTTTTTACCAAGTACTAACAAAGAAACATAAAGACCAAATTTTTGTCATAAATATTGGACACTGTTTGGTTATATGTAGATTAGGAGGTGTATATTTTATATCGTATAAATATAATGAAATCTCATTGTACTTTAGCTATTCGCGACGTAATTTGACCTTATACCTCTATCATATTACCAACTAACGCTTCTAAATGGTGTCCACGTCATATGAGTAGTCTACAATTTGTATATTACTAATCAGTTTGATACTGCTTAAAGTTACTCAAACCTTAAATCATCATTTTTCGTAATGTCATTGAGGGGAAAACGTAAAATTAAAAATATTTTTCGACAAAGATTATGTTACAGGGTACCCTCCGCCGCAACGCGTGGGTACCCTGCTAGTTATTATTGTTATGTATATAAATTAGTTTAAGTGTTATATATATTTTATTGTAAGTTATGTAATATTTTATTTTAATGTTTATTTTAATTATTTTGTGAAAGTGAGAAGAAAACAAATGTGAGCCTCAAGTATAACTGAATTGAGGTTATGAGGAAAAGCTTGCTCTGTCGATTTAAATTTATCATTGAAAAATATGTTTATGTCTTATATTTAATTGAAATTATTATTGAATTTGCAAGAAACTCAAAACTTGACTTAAATGATATTTTTATTCCGTTATATAAAATTTTAAACTCCATCACAACGCGGCAAAAAAGTCACCCACTGAAAACAATATATATAATATGTGTAGAATTTTTTAACTAAAGGATTATCGAATGATGATTGATAGTTTTACACCTCCATTTGAATATATTGTGCACATAACATGTTGTGTCAAGTTACATTGCAAAAGTTTGGTTTAAGTGGATTAAATAGATTGTTAAAGAGGCAAGCAAAATTTAGTCACAACACCCCAAGGATCCACAGATCCATGCAGGGATTTGTCCTTTGCTTTGATGTTTTATACTGTGGAAAAATCATGTCTTGCAATGTAGCTTAACACATTCTAACTTAAAAGGAAGTTCACCCTCACTTAACACATTCTCAAGTTTTTGGCATCTGAAGTACCTCCCAAAAAGAAGTTCATCCTAAGATTATGTAATCAATCCTTTTTAACTAAATGCCGTTGAAGATTCTACACCGTGGAAAAATCTATTGGGGAGAAGATTATTCGTCAATTGGTCCTCATGGTGGGATAGGTGTCGTTTCTTTAGATATAGTCCGGGTCCATGGAACCAAATAGTGAAGTTAAAAGATGATCTTCTTGCTTATTGAATTAATATCCCTTCCTTGTTCAAGAAAAAGATAGGAAATGAAATTTAACGAGGTTGGCTAAATAATTGTGTATGGGGGGATTTTTTTTTGTCAATCATTCCCTAGGATTTTTGTTTAGAATTAAACCAAGCAGGGACAGAGCCAAGAATTATAAATACGGTGGGGGGGGGGGGGGGGCGAACTTTTTTTTCAAAATAACAAAGTAAAATAAACTCTATCTAGAAACATACCTTTGTAAAACATGGACTTCATTAAAGATTAGAACAAAGGTTGTAGCCAATACAAAAGTACTTTCGCCTAGTAACATTAAACACTACTAAAAAAACTAACAAAAGAGCTGTACACCATTAGTAGCTCATCATCCAGTGAAATCTTGAAACCATTCTACATCAGTAGCTAGCAACATCAAACACGACCAAAAGAAACTACATCATCTAGCGAAATCTTAAAACCATTCTAGCAAACACAATCTAATAAACATACCAACTTTCCATAATATAAGCGCATAACTTTTACATTGATCACAAATGCGATTATGTTTCATTATCAGGAACATGTGAACTCTCGACTTGCACCTGCAAAAAAATAATAGAATCAGTTAAATAGCTAACTCCTAAGCTATATATAGTTAAACCAAAAAATAAATATTAAATATGAGAAGGTACCTTGGGTATTTGAAATAGGACTCATCTTTTTTTCTTAGAATAGAAAGCATCTATTATCATATTTGTAGTAAATGTATCAGAAACTCCCTTTTGATATAAATAATCAAACAATGTTTAAGATAGTCATCACTCATCTCGTGCGAAGTCTTGTTTCGCGAATTTCATTGCTAAGAAAGCCCTTTCACTCGATGCAATTAAAACCAGAAGAGTTGATATAAGACATATCAAGTGGTCAACCAAAGGATAAGATTTTCATTTCCCAGTCTCATGAAGGCCTTTACATAAAGCAGAGAGTTTAGAAACTTTTTTTAACCTCGGATGATTACGCACATCTAGCTTGTAATGTTGCAACTTAGCTTTTAGTTGAATCTTTTCTTGATCTGTGAAGTACAAAGGATAAAACTTCTTCACCAGTGTACAAATATCATCAATCTTGAAGGACTTTCTTAGATCTAGAGCAACACTCATGTGAAGAAGTTCTGTTACAGACTCATTAAATCTAGAGTTCATCTCTACTAATTGACGATCAATAGTAGCAGAATAGAATACATCAACTCGATAGTGATGTTCGACGGTCACATTATTCTTTTTACAAGACTGAATTAAATTCCTATAAGTAGCATTCATGTCGGGAATTGGATATTATTATTCTCACAAGCAAGAGTAACTTTACCCATAAGTGAGTCCCAACCTTCATCTCTTAAATTTTGAAGCAATGTCTTTGTAGTGGAAACCAAAGCCAATGCATTCATAATTTCTTATATTCTATGTTTTAAAGCTTGACAAAGCTTGTCAGTTATCTCCAATTTCTTCGTAATATGCATAAAAATAACAAAGTCAAATGGCAACAAGTGTTTAAGGCAATACGCATCGTCACCTTTTTGAGAAGTTGTGGACCCTGTAACAGCAATGTCACTTAATACTACATATGCAGGACCATACAAGCTACATATTGATCTAAAATGCGAACTCCATCTAGTGTTTCCAGGCCTTTGTACATTTTAGATTTGATTATGTCCTTTCCCGGTCTCGAGCTCTCCAATCTCAGCTAGATGTGTAATTTAAGCAACTTGAGCATCTATTATGTTAGGAATATTTGTAATACTTAGTAATAATTGTAATACTAGTAGGTATGTAGTTCCTACTAGCAGCCTAGCAGGTATATAGTTCCTGCTGGTAAGGTTATTATAATAGTTAGTACTGGTAATTCCTACTGGTAGCGTACTTAGTCCTGGTAGTGTCAAATAGTTATTCCAGGATAAGATATTAGTTTGTTAGAGATGAGGATATGCATGAGCTAAATTAGGAAGAGATATGCATATCATTCTCACACGTTTTAGTAAATGCCGATTAGGGTTTATCAATATATATAAAGAACCCACGGCTTAGGGAATTGTAACACACAAGAACACAAAACACAATTCTCCTTGTTCATTAATAGAAATCCATAGAAGGATCTTTTAGTTTCTCATTAGTCATGTTCTTCTTATTAGTTGTGTCTATATTCCACATAGACATTAGTTGTTCAAAGCAAGAGTCTCTCTTGTGTTTAGCTTGTGATTACATAGGCTATTCACCATCCTTAACAGGTAGTAAAGATCTATCTAGAGTGGGATCCAACAAGTGGTATCAGAGATCAACCTCCTACCAAAAACTGACATCCACCAGTTGTGGATTTCCTATCCTTGTTTGCACCAGCATAATCACTGTCACTATAAGCTTCAAGAACAATGGGTGACTCTCTAGGGTACCATAAGCCCAACTTAGGTTGGCCTTTAAGATACTTGAAAATATTCTTTACTGCTTCAAAATTTGAAGTAGTAGGATTGACTTGACTCCTTGAACAAGCACTAACTACAAACATTATATCAGGCCTTGAAGCTGTCAAGTACATTAGTGAACCTATCATGGATCTGTACAAAGGTACATTGACAGTACTATCAGGTTTATTCTTGGACTTAGGCTTTGGAGCTTCATAGGGTGTTGTTGTAGTCCTGACATTCATAAAAAGTCCATAAGGTCTTTGTTGAACTTGTATTTGATGAGGCGAAAAGTGTACCGCTTTTAAGGGGTCATTTAAGCCCGAATTCGAGATAATTTGATCAAATATTGCCCTAAATCGTTCCTTTTGTCATTTTAGGTACTTTTGAGGGGAAATCTGGAAAAGGAAGCATTTTGGACATTTTTGGAGCATAAAAGTGAAGAAAACGGCAAAGTCTCAAAATTCCTTGCTGGAACAGTACCTTATGGCGTCAAGCATTTACAAGTGACGGCGTCAAGAGTTATAAAAGAGGTGGATATGGAACTTATAACGTGACGGACCAGAGAGTTTTCAAGCTTATGACCTGACGGCGTCACCAAGGCCGTCAGGGATCAATACTAGTGACGGCCCAGAGTAATTTCCTACATGAAGGCGTCACAAATGGATCTAGGCAATACGATTTTTATCATGGCGGCGAGTTGACGGCGTCACAAGTTAATACATGACGCCGTCAAGATGTAAAGTCTATATATAGTTTTCCCATTTTCATTCATTAGGGTGCAACTTTGAGGGAATAAACCCTAGGCCGAATTTTAACAGCTTTGCAAGGGTTTCAACCCCTTGATTCTTCCATGTTCAATTGAAAATAAGTATTTATCCAAATCATTCAATATGTCTATGTGTTGTGTGATTATATCTTACGCTTGTCTTCTTTTTAACATGCTAGGCTAGATCTTTCTTGTGTTTGCTTAGATGTAGTGAAACCTAGATGTTGATTATGGGTTGATTGTTTGTTTATGTTAATACAAATATCGCCTAAAAACGTTATTTATATTTTACGATCTTTGCTAAGTTTTGTTAATGACAAAGTATGAACTTTAGCTAGGAGTAAATCATCACTTTAAGTGTTTAAGTCTTGTTTAAACTAATGTTTACATTTCCTTTTAAACAAAACATTGTTTTTATTTCTTAAATTAGAAAGTGTCTTGTCACATCACATTTATTTCTTAAAATAGTAATGTCACATCACATTTAGGGCAAGCTTTGTCAATATTCATTTATGGTAAGAAAGTGTGTTTGACTAACCATATGTTTGCTTGCAAGACTTGTGTTTGACTAGGTGTAATGAGATGTGACCTTGTTTGGTTTGGGAGATTTATTGCAAAAACCAACTGTAGCCCTGACGGTACCCTGGGGTACACGGGCGGAACCCATCTGAGGGTTCCGCCTGATCCGCCAGACCTGCAGAATGGTTTGCTATAAATACCAAACCATTTGTTAGTTTTGAGTCACCACTTTAGGACATATTTTCATATACTCTCTCAACTAACTCAGTAACATTTGACTTGTGTGATTCTCTTATGTAGCAAGGGACTTCACAAGATCATTCAAGAAGTTACAAGCTTCAACACTAAAGTTGCAAGTCTTGTTAGCTTGGTCATGTATAAGCTTTGGTAGTTTATACTTCATTTGTGTCATGTATGTAGAAGTGATTGGTTAGTATTTTAGGCCTCAAAATACATAGTGTGTCGGGAGTTGTTGTACCCTTGTAAAAGAACTAACGGGAGTGGTTGTACCCTTGATAAAGAACTCGACATCTAGCTTAGTGTCGGTAAAAGTGTAAGCGACGATGGGAGTGGTTGTACCCGTGTAAAAGAACTCGACATCTAGCTTAGTGTCGGTAAAAGTGTAAGCGACGTTGTAAAGGTTTTCTCCGCCGGTGAAAGGAGCTTGTTGATTAGTGCTTATAACTCTCGAGTTGGAAACTCGGGGCGTGGATGTAGGGCAAGGAAAAAGAGTCTTTGTAGCCGAACCACGATAAACAATCGTGTTGTGGTTTGATCGTTTCTTTCTTTATCTTTGCTTATTACATATTGTCTTTTAGTTAGAATTTCTAATAACATATAAAGCTTTTCAAAGAATTAAACAAGTAAAGGTGTGTTTATATTTTTAAACAAATGTAAAGCTTTTCAAAGAACTAAACAAGCATAGTTAAGAATATCACATGTAATGCTTTTCAAAGAATGGAACAAGTAATGTTAGAATTGTCATTCACATGTAAAGCTTTTCAAAGAATCAAACATGCAAAGTTGTACTTGCATCTTTGAACAAACTTAATGTTTTAAAAGGATATTCAACCTTAAAAGGATTTAAAAAGCGGTAAACTATTCAACCCCCCTTCTAGTTTTTCACAATTGGTATCAGAGCTACGTTACTCAAAATCTTTAAAATAGAATGTATTTTAAAACTTGGATCGATCCATGGATTTTGAAAATCTCAAAGAAGGGCTACCTATTCAAAACCCACCGCTATTTGAAAAAGAAAACTTACTTGAATGGAAAAGTAATTTTGAAAACTATGTGAAATCAATTGATCAAGATCTTTGGCATATTATTTCTTTTGGTGATTTCAAACCAAAGAAAACAAGTTTTTGAAAACCAAGATAACTATCTTAAACTTGATAAAAAACTAAGGCTAAAACAATGATTTATAAAGCTTTAGTACCGAATATAAAAGAATGTATTTTTGTCAAACGGCTAATGATATTTGGAAAAATATGTTAAACTTTCATCAAGAAATATGTCAAGTCAAAGATGATCAATTTGATCTCACATATGAATTAGAAGTCTTAGAAATATTAATAGATAGACATTTAGTTGTGATGAATACATGTGTTACTAGTTTAAATGTTTTAAATGAAGGTGTAAGTGAAGATGATTACTCGTGTTGAGCTCTTAGTGGACTTTCTTGCGATTCATGGAATAACACGGATGAAGATGAAGCCAACCATCCGGTTTGTGATTCTCAACTAGATAAAACATCAAGCAAGGTACATTTTGAAACCAAACACTTTTGCTTTGAGAAATTTATCCTAGAGTTTTCTAAACTAGAAAATGAGTCTAAACGTTTATGCAACATGGACCTGAAAACTATCTTTAACAATGAGTCTTCAAAATCTTTTAAGAATATCTTTGAAATGGAAATCTTGTTAGAAGATAAAATGTCTAGGATTGAGAGTAATGTCGAAATTGATCTAGAATGTAAATTATACCTAGATTACAAACATGAGATTAAAAAGCAAAATGAGAAAGGAAAAATATTAGTTAAATTTGATGAAAGCTCAAAATCTCTTGAAAGATTGTTGAGGAGTCAAAGGGTGTTTAAAGATAAAACCGGATTAGGATTTAACTCAAAAGCACCATCAACTAGTAAAACAAAACAAGTAAAATTTGTCTAACCTAGAAGAGAGATTTAGAGACAATTCAATCTCTAATAGAAACTCATGATAAAAAGTTTAAGATTATCATGCTCTATGCTTTTATATGATTATCTAACCTTCTTGGACACATGAGTAATTGAGTTTCAAAGCGTGTCATCAAATCAAGATTTTACGCGTAGTGTTTATCCTCTTGATAGCATCTCTATGCAATTTAAAAGGTACGCATTACTTCAACTTGACTTTGATTGTCTCTTGTTTCTAGCATTATGTGTTGGAATATGTGTTTTTAGTAATACTCTAAAAGTGTTTACCTGCTATTAGTAATAACTAAGATTAGATTCTATGCAACAAGGAATTTCGTCATTAGTACTAGTCGGAGATATAAGGTGTTTTGGTTCTTTAACCATCAAGAGATAAACACGAGAAACTCTTGAGTGAGTCTCACTCAACTCTTGCTTACAAGTGAGCAAACTAAGAATTTCCTAAGTGTTAAAATGTCTAACACTTTTGTGATGCTTGCAAAACAAACCTTTGTTAAACAACATTCTCAAACACCATACTTTGAGTCTTAAATTGTGTTTTTCTTCGATCACTCCTTTATGATAATCTCACATAAAACACACAAGGTGAAATAAATCACATTAGCATACATTAGGATGTGTGGAAGAAAATGAGTTTTCAACATCTAAGATTTACACATCAAATGTGACACTTAGTCTTATGATGTTGTACCTCTTGGACTTTTTCAAAACAAGTAGAGTTCATAGTGTCTTAAGTAAGAAAACCCAAAGAGTCGAGGAGTCGTTGAATATAACATTTAACGAGTGATCTTCTCCTTCTAAGATATCATCTTTGGTAGATGATGACTTAGTCGAAAGTCTAATGATGGCAAGACAAGTATGTTATGTAAAACATTAAGGATAAAAGTACAAAATAACATCTTCTCACCTTGAGTCAAACATTGAATCAAGCAAAATTGACATAAGTTATAAAACTTGATTTATAGGTCATAGTTGTGTCTAAACAAATTCAACAAAAACAGTTTTGGGAATTTAGAGTAAAACAACTAGTGAAACAAAATAGATTTTTCAAAGTAATCAAGTGATTATAGTGTCAATATTTGAAAGACTTTTTGATAATAAAAGCAAGCCCCAAAAGCAAGGGATTTTAACTTAAAAACATTCCTAGTTACTCTCTTGTTCTCAATGGTTTAGTTATTGATGACTTATCAAGAATGAGATTAGTAAATCCGTAGGTAAAACTAAATGTAGAGAAATGTTCGGAAGACTGCTTGTTCTCATAACAATTAGATCCAACATTATGTTTAGCATTTGTCTATGTGCTCGTTTTAGAGAAGATCCGAATACAACTCTTTAGGAAGAACTTGTGTGGGTACATCAAAAGGTACTACACAACTAGGATTATGGTCTCCCAAAAGAACGGGAATAGAAACCATAGTGTATGCCAAATGGAATTATGTCGGTAATAAGTTGATAAGAAAAGCACAAGTGGTACTTGAACTTTTATACTTACTTACCCAATGATTCTCCAAAACGCGTAAGATTCTCAAATTAGTATCGGATGGAGAAGCACATCAACAAGCTCCACTTGAACAAGCAAACTCGCGTCAACAACGGAATTCATCCTATCAACATTGTTATCCCTTCAACAAAGGAATCATCGACTTCGGCAACAATTCAATCCATTGTGGTCTTAATAGACATATTGTGATCCATCATCGTCGCCTTGGTAAGATTGTTCATTGAGGAACGTCTTAACTAAGAAAGTCTTCTACGTTAACCATTCTATCAATGTTTTCACAAAACCTCTTGAATGTGAAGCATTCATCATTCCTAGGCTTAGTCAAAGACTCATAAGACCTAAAACCTTTGTTTTGAACATTAGGATAAAACCACAAAAATCAAGACAATCCCTTTTGAATTTTTCCCTGCAGCTCCCACGGTACCCTCAGACCATACGGGCGGAACCCTCCTTTTGGTTCCGCCTGGTCCACCAAAGCTACAGAATGTTTTATTTTCAAAACCAAACACATCTTTACTCACAACTCCAACTTACCATCAGCCCATAAGATTCACAAAATGAACAAAACTTCAAGCATCTTCCTCATAACCTTTCATCACTCAAACCTCAAACAACCAATGTGAAATGAGAAACCGAGTTATCCTTTGTCCTATCAATATCGAGTCATCCACCATTTCCATGCCCTCAAAGAAACCAAGAGTCAATATCATCTTCACCAATAACTCCACCTAGTCATCTTCACAAGAAGATTCCACAATGTAACCAAACAAGTGTGTCATCCCCACTATAACCTAACATATTAAGATTAAACCACCTTTCATGATACATAAACCTATGTTCACCTTTGTGTCGCTCTTTGAAACAAAGGGCAATTGTCAAATCCATACTCTCATTAACATATTTGTCTATGTCATCAAAAGTCAAGTGAATTTCATTATGAAATGCGTCTCTTCCACTTTCTAGCAAGTGAAGAACACAAAGAAGATATCCAAGCTTTAAGTGTTGTCAAGCAATCACCACCTCATTTCACATATTCACTCTCGGTCGTCAACCATACTTTACCACCGTTCACCACATTGTTAAAACAAATGAAAAACGTCATTGAAACATCACTTGCATTATAAAACATTTTTAAGCATCTAAATGAGTCAAGTTAACCGCACCTCCACATTGTTTTCATATAAGCACACACTAGAACATACACATTACAATAGTCGTTTACTTAGACTAAAATGTGAAATTTTGATTTTCTAGGAATCATCATGCCTCCTCTAACTCACTACGACCACAAGGACACCATCAAGTACCTACCTAAACACCACAAAACCAAAGGTCTTACTCAAACTCAAATCGGTGTCCTCAAAGCCTTAGAAAAACGATATGTCCATAAGGGTAGAACCATTGATCCATCCTTCTTAGAAGGTACAAACCTCTACACGGAATTTGCCACAATCAACTTTGAGTGTCTCTTAGAAATCGACGAGCCTATTTGTTCTAGGTTCATTTTAGAATTCTATGCATCCGTCACCCTCTCCAAGGATGAGTATGGTCGCATGTCTATTAACTTTAGGGCTAGTAGTCATCAATACTCCTTCACTCTCGAGGAGTTTGCTCAAATCCTAGGTGTCCCAAACCATGGTACTTGCATCTACTCCGACTTGCACTCCCTCTCAACTCTTGACACACTCTTTGACCGCATCTATCCCTATGATACCCCTCTTGTGTCCAAAGATGAACTTCGTGACCACCTCTTCATTAGGACCACCAACACTAGGAGAACTAGAACCGGAAATGAGGTCATCAAGGACCCATATGGAATGGAATTCAATGAACTCAAGCCCCAATTCAAGGAATGGGAAGAATTCCTTAGAGCCAATGAAATTAGCACCATAGGAAACCGGGATCACATCAATGTTTGCCTTTGCTACATGCTCTACTCCTTGTCCGTTAGGCAACCCTTCAACCTTACCTACTACATGACCAAGAGAATGACCGACATTCCCGTGCAAGGCACAACGTCTATGCCATATGGAATGCTCTTGACCCGTCTCTTTAGGTTCATCACTCCCATTCCATCAACTCCTAGAGGTCTTAACCCAGACTACTCTCTTATTCCACACGCTTTTGTCCTACTAAGTGATAGCAGAATCTACAAAGCCCAAGGTAAACATTTTCCAACTCTAGGCTTTTCCCAACTCTAGGCTCCCACCTCTCGACTACCTATCCCAACTTCCGGATATTCCAAATGAGTCGGCGGAGTTCAATCAAATAAAGGGGATGTTTAAGAATCTTGGAAGATTCCTTGGAAAGCTCAAGAACAAGATTAACCGTCAATGGGTGCAAGTGTGTAGGAGTGTTTGGCACTAGGTGCTATTTGAACAAATTTGGTTGTTTAAACAATGTTTATGAGGTATTTGTGTGTTAGTACAATGTTTGATACTACTTGGAACATGTATTATCTAACTTTGATGCAGGTAGACAAATTTTGGCAAGTTGTCAAAATTTCATTTTTATGAAATTTTCACCAAGTATAGTGAAATTCTCGACCTCAATGTCAAAGTCCTATGGTATGTGTGTTTACATGTCCAATTTTTGCATTACCTAACCAGATATGCATTATCTTTTTGATTTTAGGAGTTTTCGAAAAATTTGAAAAACGTCTCGCGGGTCAAAAATGCGGACTGCCAAGTTTTTCAGGTCTGGCGGATCTGGCGGCACCCTAGATTGGGTTCCGCCAGTGAAATTTCTGGGCAACCCAGAAATGGCCCAACGGACCAGACGGAACCCAAAACAGGGTTCCGCCTGTGTACCGCGAGGGTTCCGCCAGTTACCTGCAGAAAATTTTTGTCATTTTTCTTAAGTCCAAAACTTGTAAAGTGTCAAACCATTATCCTAAGTGAGAAACATCTTCCATTAACTCCAATAACCATATTAGAACAACTCTCACTCACTAAAACAATTAGGAAGCCACTTCCCTCCAAAAATTCAAATTCAAACATAACTAACCCAATGAACCCTTTTAAAGGATCCTTCAAACCATTGGAACATTTTCAACCAAATCACATCCCATGATCACAAAGCATTGATTGCATATGTTGGTCTTTCACTCCACCCTATTCCATTGGATTGACATCAAATGATGTGACAAGTTCATGAAAATCATTTGATACCTCAATCTTTGAATGGCAGAACATCAAATCCAAACACTCCTTCCCATAATTCTTATTAAGTGTGATCACTTTAGAATACCCCAAAACTCACACCAACACCATTACTTCTCTCAATCTCAAAACTCTTGCAAACCAAATATTTGAGATGACTTAATCAAACACCTCATCTGAATCATCAAGCTAAAACCACTAGGATTAGTGTTAAACCTTGTTGCTTCAACAAAACCGTCAAATCAAGCTCATCACTTGACATTTCTTCACCTATCCAAAACTTACTTAACCTTACTACCTCAACATCATATTCAATACCTTGCAACATCAACATAACCACTATTCAAGATTTCCTCAATCTTGCTACTCCAACATCTACTCCCAAACATGGCAATACAAACATATACAGTTTTCAACCATCAAAAACTTTTTCAACCATCGATCACCAATACTTACACCAGTGGAACTTTTCCATACACCACCAACATCACCACATCCACTATTGGAAACTTTTGAAAACCTATCACCTAAACCATCAAGCCCTCCATCATTGTCACATTTTGACACCATTGCCGAAATGGAAACCCAACAACAACCAATATTTCAACCAAATGAGTCATTGGATGATGCACCTCATCCACCGTCATTGCTTGAGAGGTTGGCTTACCATTATGCTAGACCCTAAATTTTTTTTTTCAAATGATCAAGGTCATACACACCTACAATCATTTGTGTTTCACCCCATTTACAAAAACCTTTATGGTAATCCTTCCGAAGAACCAAGCTTCCGTCACTTTGTTCAACGACAACAACCACAAGAACCTTCCCAACACTTTGAATCTCTATTTTCTTCGTATAAGAAAATAGAAGCATCTCAATGATCTTTCACCAAGACCAACAAAACCACCACCTTTCACAAATAAATAACCAAGGTCATTGCTTAACCAAAATGAGTCTTTCGACCACAACCAACCACCACAACAAGAGTATCACCACCCAAAACCATTGTTGTTTCACCCTATCCAATAAAATGAGGTTTATCCTAAACCACATTTTGGATAGTCTCAAGTTTAGAGTCTCCAAAATGAAACAAAACCGTTTCTTTTGGAAAATATTTCTTATTAAAACCAACAAACCAAGCTTAGAGCACCAACACCACCTCAAGTTTAGAGTCTCCAAAATGAAACAAAATCGTTTCATTTGGAAAACGTTTCACCATTTAAACCAAAACCGTGTCACCTCCACAACATTCAAAATAAAGCCCGCTACAACCCTCAACACACATTTTCATCCTTAAACAACCTTAGCCTTATTTTTGGAAAATGTTTCTCATTAAGAAAAATGATGATTTCCTTGTAGCATTTTATGTTCTTAGTTTATTTTTGGTTTTTCTTTATTTTTGAGAAGTAGGATAATGTCGTCCTAATTTCTTATCTTTGACTTTTTAAGAGTCAAAATTCTACATGAAATATATTTCATTCTACTACAAGGTTTGGATATATATCTTGTGTTTTAGGAACTAACCTTTCTTTTTGTAGGATCATTATCCATGTTTTCCTTCCTTGATACTCCATTTAGGGGAGTATTATTCAAGGGGGAGCATGAGTGTTGCGTTATTCCACTTCACAACTCTTAGTTGTGTTTTAGACATGAAATGCTTTCATGACTTGTCTTGTGCAACAACTAACCTTTTTCTTGTAGGTTCAAAATCCATGTCTCCTCTCTTGGCACTCCATTTAGGGGGAGTATCGTCCAAGGGGGAGCAAGTGCTTACTTCCGCTTCGCTACTCTTCTTTTTGTTTCGACAAAAAGGTGGAGAATTTATATATAAACTTGTTTCAATTTTTTTTTTTTTTTTTTTTTTTTTTTTTTTTTTTTTTTTTTTTTTTTGTGCTTATCACCTCATCTTTGCAAAAACAAGTTTTTATACTAACTTTATAAGACATAACACTAAAACTAGTTACTTACTTATAAATAAAGTTTATGTTTTGTCATCAACAAAAAGGGGGAGATTGTTAATACAAATATCGCCTAAAAACGTTATTTATATTTTACGATCTTTGCTAAGTTTTGTTAATGACAAAGTATGAACTTTAGCTAGGAGTATATCATCACTTTAAGTGTTTAAGTCATGTTTAAACTAATGTTTACATTTCCTTTTAAACAAAACATTGTTTTTATTTCTTAAATTAGAAAGTGTCTTGTTACGTCACATTTATTTCTTAAAATAGTAATGTCACATCACATTTAGGGCAAGCTTTGTCAATATTCATTTATGGTAAGAAAATGTGTTTAACTAACCATATGTTTGCTTGCAAGACTTGTGTTTGACTAGGTGTAATGAGATGTGACCTTGTTTGGTTTGGGAGATTTATTGCAAAAACCAACTGCAGCGCTGACGGTACCCTGGGGGTACACGGGCGGAACCCATCTGAGGGTTCCGCCTGATCCGCCAGACCTGCAGAATGGTTTGCTATAAATACCAAACCATTTGTTAGTTTTGAGTCACCCCTTTAGGACATATTTTCATATACTCTCTCAACTAACTCAGTAACATTTGACTTGTGTGATTCTCTTATGTAGCAAGGGACTTCACAAGATCATTCAAGAAGTTACAAGCTTCAACACTAAAGTTGCAAGTCTTGTTAGCTTGGTCATGTATAAGCTTTGGTAGTTTATACTTCATTTGTGTCATGTATGTAGAAGTGATTGGTTAGTATTTTAGGCCTCAAAATACATAGTGTGTCGGGAGTTGTTGTACCCTTGTAAAAGAACTAACGGGAGTGGTTGTACCCTTGGTAAAGAACTCGACATCTAGCTTAATTTCGGTAAAAGTGTAAGCGACGATGGGAGTGGTTGTACCCGTGTAAAAGAACTCGACATCTAGCTTAGTGTCGGTAAAAGTGTAAGCGACGTTGTAAAGGTTTTCTCCGCCGGTGAAAGGAGCTTGTTGATTAGTGCTTATAACTCTCGAGTTGGAAACTCGGGGCGTGGATGTAGGGCAAGGAAAAAGAGTCCTTGTAGCCGAACCACGATAAACAATCGTGTTGTGGTTTGATCGTTTCTTTCTTTATCTTTGCTTATTACATATTGTCTTTTAGTTAGAATTGCTAATAACATATAAAGCTTTTCAAAGAATTAAACAAGTAAATGTGTGTTTATATCTTTAAACAAATGTAAAGCTTTTCAAAGAACTAAACAAGCATAGTTAAGAATATCACATGTAATGCTTTTCAAAGAATGGAACAAGTAATGTTAGAATTGTCATTCACATGTAAAGCTTTTCAAAGAATCAAACATGCAAAGTTGTACTTGCATCTTTGAACAAACTTAATGTTTTAAAAGGATATTCAAGCTTAAAAGGATTTAAAAAGCGGTAAACTATTCAACCCCCCTTCTAGTTTTCCACAGTTTATAATTGTTACGGATGATTGTATTCGATGTTAGGCTTAAGAAAACTGGCAGACTTCCATTGGTAACTTGCTTGAACGTCTTAAGAAACATTATCAGAGGTGTACTACGATTTTTGGTTGTATTTATTGCGTAAGAGAATTCTAATGATCCCATGTTAGGATCTTCTAACGGCTAGACATAGGAGTGAAGTAGGATCTTATAGAGTTAGGGAATATTGTACACGACCCTACGACTATTAGTAAGGAATATGACCCGTCATCCATGCAATTGTAACAAATTAATCAACCTGTAAAAGATATCTAGGGAGTAATGAAGTCTAAGTAAACACAACTTTCCTCATTATTGTTTCCACCACATTAGTATAATAGTTTATTTTCATTTCTGTTATTTTATTTTGATTGCATCTTTAGATTTATTGGGTTAGTTGGCTAGCAACTAATTCCGCCCACTCCTTTAAAACCCGAGATTATTACTTGCATTCATAAAATATAAAAATACAAAAAGAATCATCCCTCACCTCTAGACCTAGTTTAGTAGGCTTTCTAATCCAAGCGACACTATTCCTGAGTTGAACGATCAATCCCCCGGTACTTGTACTACAACAATCAGGTACACTGCCTGGTGGGGGTTGTAAGCTTCTCGAGATCCCTTGAGAGGTAAAACCTGTTGCGAGGGCGCAATCCCCCGTATCAGTAATCCTAGGAAGAAAGTTAGTTCTCCCATAGCACTCATTTCAAATTCTCCCTTCATCAAGGCCTGAAATTCTCCCTTCATCAAGGCCTCAAATTCATCACACCGGGCCTTCTTTGTAGATCCAAAGATGATGTCATCCACATAAAATTGTACCAGGATGATATCACTTTTGTGCTTCTCAATAAAGAGAGTCCTGTCAATTGTGCCTCTTCTGTACCCATGTTTCAGTAAAAGGTAGAAAGGGTTGCATACCAAGCTCTTGGTGCTTGATGAAGTCCATATAGAGCCTTGACTACTTTGTAGACCTTCTTGGGATGTTGAGGATCCACAAATCCCTTAGGTTAAGTGACATAAACTTCCTCATCAATGTTTCCATAAAGAAAAGCACTCTTAACATCCATCTGATAAACCATAAATCCCATCTAGGATAAAAATGCTAAAAACAATCTGATTGCCTCTATTCTTGCAACTAGAGCAAAAACTTTATCATAATCAATGCCTTCCTCCTGTTTATATCCTTGAGCTACAAGCCTAGCCTTGCTTCTGACAACAACCCCCTGGCATCCCTCTTGTTTTTGAGTATCCACTTTGTCCCAATAGCATATTTTCCCGTAGGCAAATCAACAAGAATCCATACATTTTGAAACTTGAACTGTTGCATTTCTTCCTGCATAGCTTCAACCCAGCTTGGATCTTCAAGTGCCTAAGCTACACTCCTTGGTTCTACTTGAGAAAGAAAACAAGAAAACAGACAATGTTGAAAATCTGTATGATTGTCTCTTTTCTGTGCATGAATGTAACTGATAAAAGCAGATTCACCATAAGTAGGCTTAGTGACCTGTCTTCTCATTTGTACATTTGAATTAGGATCCCCAATAATTAGAGATTGAGGATGTATTGTATGGATTCACTTAGTTGCCACATGACTGACTTCCATAGTTGGTGCTAAGTTGGTTAGATCAGCACCAAAATCATCATCATAAGATGAAGAGGAGAAGATACCAGATGAGCATTTATTATTTCCAAGGTCTGATGGAGTTGAAAATCTTGTTGAAGGCTCAACATCAAAGGATGAGTCAGTTGAATTACCAGCAGGTTCTGGAACACTGCCAGTAGGAACTGATACATTACCAGTAGAAACCATTGTGTCACCAGAAGGAGCTATTGTTGCATTTGCTTTCTTTTGAAGTTCCTCAGCATCTTTTGCAAACCTCAATCCAAGTCTATTAGCATCAGAGTTGGCTCTTTTTTCCTGAACTTTCAGCCTTGCAAGTTCCTTTTGAAAAATTTCTTTAGCAGAGTCAAGAGGAGAATCATCATCTTCATCACCAGAAGAATCTTTAGTCTTAGCTTCTTGAATGTTGTGAGATGGATAAGAAGGGACAATGATGACCTGTTCATCATATTCTGATTCTGAATCAACATCTTATGTAACTGCAGGGTTAGTCGAAGGTTCTTGTGTTCCTATAGACTGGTTAGTTTTAACACGATTATAGCCCAAAGAATCAGTCAAATAATCGAGATCAAAATACCATTCATGACCAAGACCCTGAACATTAGGTTTTTCTTCAAGAAACCTCAGATTCAAAGTCTCTTCTACCCTTTTATTAGGCACATTGTACACCCTGTAGGCTTTATTACTTGCAGAATATCCAACAATATAGCCTTCATCAACCTCCCCATCAAACTTACCCAGATGATCACTTATATTCAGAATGGTCACATGACACCCAAAGGGTTTAAAATAACTGACTGATGGAATTTTCCCAGTCAATAAGGTACAGGGTGTCTTATTATGAGGACTAGTTAGTGACACTCTATTCAAGACATAAAAAGCAGTTCTTACCACTTCAATCCAAAACATAGTAAGTAACTTAGAGTCAGCCAACATAGTTCTAGCTGCCTCAGTATCTTCTGCATCCTGTCATACCCTTTGTGCAATCCTTCTGCTTCACTAATTCTAAACTCTGAAAATTCTTGCTTCAACATGGACTTTCTCATCTTCTTGGATTCAGCATTTCCACAAAACCTTGCTTTGACTGCATTCCATATATCCTTTACATCATCTATATAATGGAAATCTGCTACATGATCATCAGGAATAGATTGAAGCAGGGTAGTTCTTCCCTTTGATTCCCTCTGAGCAGCAATGTGTTCATCTGCAGTTGTTGGAGGGAGAATAGTGACATTTCCATCACGATCTCTTCCAGTCCTTTTCAAGCTGTTGCCATTTTGAATCACCTTCCAGATATTTATAGCATTGTTTGTGATCTAGTATTCCATCTTCATAGCCCAGACCTCGTATTCATCCTTCTTCAAATAAGGAAATTTTGCATTGTTGTTTGAGACAGTGGTGATGATCTGAGGTTAAATATTTTGTTGTGGTTGAACAACTGTGTCTTCACTTTCATTGTCAGATCCTGCCATTTTAAAGGTGTGGAGAGGAGTTTGGTTGTGAGGTTTATAAGGATCTTTAAAAAAATATTCTTCTTATGAGGGACTCTCAAACCTGCCTCTAATACCATTTGTTGGATCCGACTCTAGATAGATCTTTACTGCCTGTTAAGGATGGTGAATAGCCTATGTAATCACAAGCTAAACACAAGAGAGACTCTTGCTTTGAACAGCTAATGTATATGCGGAATATAGACAAAACTAATAAGAAGAACAAGACTAATGAAAACTAAAAGATCCTTCTGTAGATTTCTATTAATGAACAAGGAGAATTGTGTTTTGTGTTCTTGTGTGTTACAATTCCCTAAGCTGTGGGTTCTTTATATATATTGATAAAACCCTAATCGGCATTTACTAAAACGTGTGAGAATAATATGCATATCTCTTCCTAATTTAGCTCATGCATATCCTCATCTCTAACAAACTAATATCTTATCCTAGAATAACTATTTGACACTACCAGGACTAAATACGCTACCAGTAGGAATTACAAGTACTAACTATTATAATAACCTTACCAGCAGGAACTATATTCCTGCCAGTAGGAACTACTACTCTACCAGTAGGAACTACATACCTACTAGTATTACAATTATTACTAAGTATTACAAATATTCCTAGCATATTAGTTGACCATTACGTATGCAATAAAAGGAAATGACATTAACAACGATGTTAAAAATCTTAAAAAACTTGTGCACCACTGCCACCTCTTTAGATGTTGAAACTAATGCTAATTGCAATTGATGGGCAAAGCAATGTACATAGTACGCATAAGGACACTCCTTTAAGATCAAAGCTTGTAGGCCATTCCATTCTCCACGCATATTACTTGCTGATGCATTTCGAAAGCTTTAAATTTATAATAACTAATTTCACCGATTCTCTTAATTCAAAACACACAGGTAAAAGTATAACCCTCGTTTATAGTAAAGAGTTTTGGTAAGACCAGGTCATTCCACAGGGACTGAGATTACTCTTAAGTATCAATTAACTAATCAAAAGTGATTTAGAAAACTTATGCAAATGATACTATGAAATTCAAATATCAGATAAATATGGTTTACTTGGATAGTTTCTATAACTCAGTGGTGGTTTATGATGATGATCTCTGAGGTGTAGCAAGTTCAACAAATGAGTAGTTGTTTTCATCATATCAAAATAACGTTTTATCAGTTAACAATGATGATTCAAGACTTATGTCTGCTAGTCCTTAAACAAATGTTTAATAAGTTTAAGAAATAGTTGCAATGTTTAAAACTCTATTGTTTATATCAATACAAAAGCGGTTTCTCCTTCAATTGATCAACATACATAGACATATGTTAGAAAACCATAAAATACTACTTGAATCTTTCGATCCTTTTCCAATTAGCAATTATAATCAAAGAGATAAACAATGTTGATAAGTTTAGAACACGACAGGAGATTAACATAAACAATAAATCAACAAGAGATAATAACCACAACCAATCACTTTATTATATTAATATATCCAAGCAACCATAATAAGTTTAGCCTAACATGGCTTTAACAAACAAGCTTACAGTGATAATAACGCTTGAAATGATCAACATGCTTCTGAATTAATGTAATGAAGAAGCTACCGTCACTAGCGATCACCACAATAATATCTAAGAAGTATTTCAACGCTTAAAGGATCTTTGACTTCACTTGAGCACTCCAATGATTGGATTATGAGAGAGAGTGAGTATCAGAACTTTAGAGGTTGTTGGGATGAGAGGTGTGTGAAATTGAGACGAAATGGGGCTATATTTATAGGCGTGGAGAAGTGGCCAGGCACTGAAGCACGTCGCACTTAATATAAAAGTCGGCGGTCTTCACATAGAATGCCGGCGATCTTGGAGCAAAACCACGGCGGACTTCAGAAGTTTTCTTGGCGCCAAAGCGTCATTATTAAGGCTGAAGGTCGGTGCACATTAATACTAAGATCGCCGCTCTTTATTGGATTGACTTGATTTATATACGACCCCGTAACCGGCGCACTTGAGACAAAAACTCGGAGCTCTTTTCTCTTGGAATAGGCTTTATCATAAGATTATCTTGGATTTGTACACTTTGCCTTGGATCTTGAAGTTCTTTGTCTATTGGACCTGAAATGTATTTTCATGCAATTAAGTATCGAAAGTCCTTATAAATC
Source organism: Artemisia argyi (assembly GCA_030686995.1). Taxonomy (NCBI): domain Eukaryota; kingdom Viridiplantae; phylum Streptophyta; class Magnoliopsida; order Asterales; family Asteraceae; genus Artemisia; species Artemisia argyi. Next base: position 77,313,571 of record CM060684.1, on the reverse strand, counting down.
ATATAGAAACTAACAAATAACGCTATATAAAATATGTATAATTCGAGCGTCATCACTTGCCCCGTCATATCTTTGGCCTCGAATATTTTGAACATCTAACTTATGATAAGACAATGAAGAAAAGATCTCATTCTTTAGAGTCAAAGAAGTCGTGTCCTTTACATGAATCAAGTCTAAAAACCTTGCTTTAATGTTTCCATTTCAGTCAACAAATCTCACCCCAATAGCCATTTACTTTTTTTTAGATTCATCTCGAGACTCATCAATTACAAAATAAAACGTTGCATTCCCAATTTCATCACGAATTTCCTATTGTATACTCTTTGCAATAATTGTAAAATTTCTTTTTGAATATCTGGTGAGGTATACTTTGCATTTTGAGGAGCGTTTCCTAGCATAACATTTTCAACATCCTTACTATAAGAAGTTACAAGCTTTACCAACTCAAGAAGGTTTCCTTGATTTTTTGAACCAGTTCACTCATCACTACACGTAACGCCACAAGTCTGAACTGTGAGCCATTTAACCTACTCAATAGTTGTTTTAAGTCGAAGTCTATTTTCAATAACTTCTTTTTCTGTTTGTTTCTCTATCACATTCCCAATATGTCACGATTGGTTCTTTAAAGCTTCGTAGCATCTTATAGAAAAATTATGAGCTGAGGCTAGTCTTACCTACACGAGTGATGAAAGCGCAACCATTGCCACAATTAACCTTTTTCCACTTGTTGAACCCTACTTGGTAAACCTATCAGAACTATCTCGTCCAACGGGCTTCTTATTGAAAATATAACATGGTAAACAATATGCAGTATCCTTTGTCTATGTATATTCCAGCCACTAGAATCTTTTAAACCATACTTATTGAAAGCTTCACATACGACCATTAGGACCACTAGGACTTGAAGGATATTTCGATTTACTAAGTTGATAAGGTCCAAGTTTGATGTATTCTCATCTAATTTCATTGTGGTCAATCGGATAACATAATATTGAAGGTCGCGCGCTTGGATCACGGATCCAAGAATCTAATTTTACCTCAAATGAAGTATGAACATCTTTTCCAGGTTCAACTCTAGGTGACTCGTTCACATGATTATCATTAACATCTTGTTGGTCATTTGGTTGCGTCTCATGTACATCTTCTTTTTTATTATCACCATCTTGTGGTGATTCACGGTCTTGAACAACATCCACTTTTGGCATGTGAAAATAATCAATGGTTCTTTTTGTTCCTTTAATACCCATCATTCAACCTAAAAAAACATTATTACAACATCACCAATTTAGCAAGTATAAAAAAAATTATAATCAAGTATAAAACTAAAAATATGCACACACAATCAAGTATAAAACAGGGGTGATCAAAGTCTCTGCCATAAAAACAAATCCCTAGTTTATAAATAAAAAAATGTGGGGATTTTAAGCAATTATATATCAAAAGACAACTAAATATATAAATAAAAGGAACACATACTTAGAATTATCATAAGAAAAGAATATGATCAATTAATAAAAGGATCGTGTGCAAACTAGGGATGAGCATGGTTCTGGAACCGGTTGGAACTGGAACCAGAACCGGTGGATCCGAGAACCGTTTTTTCTGAAAAGTGGGAACCGAGAACCGAACCGAATATAGTTTTTGGTTCCTGTTCTGGTTCCGGTTCTAGTTCAGGTTCCGGTTCCAGTTCTTTTGGATCTACCCGTATAGGAACCGCTTTTCTATAGAGCTAATAAAAAACACAAAAAAATAAACTTTTTAAGAACTTGCAACCATTTACATTTAAGAAAATAACAATTAACAACTAAACCATAAACTCGAATAGTCAATCATTCTATAGTTACTTTCACTTGTTCATATTTTAAGAAAACAATAATGCATAATAATCCGGAAAACAAAACAAAATAACTTAAAACTTTGTTCATATCTGTTAGGTAATGTATTAATAAAACTATAAGTGCTACGTCATGATCATGTAGCTACGTGATGATGATATGTAATAAATTATGTATTAATAAAAGTGCCAGCAAATTATAGCATGATGAACATGTAAAAGCTAATCGAATGCAAATAAAAATAAAATATAAACTTACTTGCATTATTTAGATAATGATGAATGATCTTGGAATATTATTAGGTTTAAATTAATTATTGATTTGTGGATGTTTCAGTGAATTAAAGATTAGGGTTTAGAGTATTTGGCTTGATGGCTAGTAGTTTTCTTTTCTTTTTTTTTTTTAATTATTATTATTATTATTTTTTGTGATACGTAGGATTTGATTAATATTTTGATAAAAAGTAAAAAAAAAATTACATATTTTTATAATTATTGGATCTTTGGTTCCGGAACCAAGAACCGGTGGAACCGATCCGAACCGACCCAAGAACCAAAAAATCTCAAAATCAAGAACTGGAACTGGAACCATTGGTTCTGGTTTAGGTTCAGTTCTTCATGGTTCCGGTCCGATTCTCGGTCCGGTTCTGGTTCTTTTGCTCATCCCTAGTGCAAACCTTATGTGTGAAGTTGAAAGGGTGCAAAGCGAAGTCGTCTACTCGTCTGGTCTCTATTTTCTTTTTTGCCTCTTAAAACATAGGGGATCAATTAGTGATACATGGTATTTTGGGCTTAAGTTTTATCATAAAAGTACATAGAAATTTGGCTCCTAGAAGGGGACCAAGCACCCTCCAGCCCCCCCCCCCCCCCCCCTCCTTCTCTCCATCTCTAAAACCAAAGTTGCCTAGTTAGTGAACATTAACCAACTGTTGTTACTGCTACTTTTCATCCGGGTTTGCCTCATAGCTCAACTAGAGGACATGCTAACTTCCCAAGCTCATCTTAGCCTCGAGGTCTTAAGTTCCATTGGGTCTAAGAACAGAGGCTCAAAATTTTGGAGCAATTTGTTTGACCAGCCTCTTGTGCAACTTATGCCTCTTAGATACCCTTAAAAAATAGGTTTGGTGGTGACCATAGCACCTAAAAGGTGGTCGATTTTATGGTATGTTGAATTTTGATATGGTGTTGATGTAGATATGGTGGGTTTGGTGACCATAATGCCAAGTCTTAGGATACGTTTGGTAGAGATAATTTCATAAAAATGAAATAATGTAGAGAATATAACTTCAAAGAAATGAATTGGTTGAGAAATTTCTTAAATTTATCGATTGCTAACGACAGAGAATTGATCATTTTATTTTGATTTTTCTATTAGTTATCACGGTTTTCAACAAATAAACGAAGTAATACATAAAAAATAACAAATAATAAATTGAAACCACTAATTCCACATTTATAAAAAATGAAATAACTAGAAATTGATTGGCATGCCTAACTGGTATGCATAATTATATGCCTAAACGTATGTGTCAACATCCTGTTGGTGACAGCAGGATGACCCAGTTTTTCACAAACCAATAACTTATTCGCACATCTATTTAGGCACATAATTAGTCGCATTTTAAGGTATCACAATCATTTTCCATAACAAAAATCAATGGCATTACAAAGGACAAAAAAGACGTCCTATAACAATAGTTAAGTTGCTATTTAAAAAATGTTCACAATTAAAATAGTCAAGTTTTATAGAAATGTAAACTAGGTCTGTTTCGTTTGTGCGGCTATTATGGGGTTTGAGTTATAAACATAAAATTGATTGTTTGGTTGCATTTTTAAAAGTTAGGTTTAGGATAATAACCATATCAGGGGATGGAGTAAATTGGGTGGGTTTAAAGGGTTTTATGACATATTGTGGGGTCGTATGTTTTTTTACCTCTTATCTCTTTTTTATTATCCCCTTTTAATTAATATAAATAGACTTTAATGTATATTTTAGTATATAATACATCATTTAATATTATTCTCTCTTATCTCAGATTCAGATTCAAATTCAATTCTTAAACCAAATTCAAATTCAAATCTAAATTCTAATCATAAACCCATCTACAAACAAAACAGACCATTAATCGAACTTCTTTTTTATGCCCAGATAATCTTTTTCACTTTCAAAACAAAAGATGAAAACACCCATTTTCATCAAAATGAAATGAAAATAACAACAAAAAATAATGCACTAGTGAGAATTTGGAAGGAGATATAATTCTTCGATTTCTTCCTTTGGCATAGAGGTGCACATCATAACCGGTAAACCGAACCGGAACCGAAAGTTAACCAAAAAACCAAACGGTCAAAACTAGTTTTGACCTAAACCGTTTTGTTTTTTCCACAAACCGTCGGTTTGGGATTTTGAATTATACACCGGTTAGGGAATCGGTTTTTTGGAACCGGTTATTCGAACCGGTTTGGAGTGTTTTTTTTTTTTTTTTTTTTTGAATTTCAAATTTTGAATTCAAATAGTGGGCGGGAGAGCGGGAAGGAGCGGGGATTCCGAATTTTTGAATTTTTGGTTTAAAATTTACCATTTTGCCATTTATTGTTTAGTATAAATAGAGGGTTGTGTTATGGTTTATTTACAACTTTCCTAGTAGCAAAATACACTCTAAAAATCAAAACCGAAAGTATTTCACTAATGGCAAGTTCAAACACCACCAACACGGGTAACACCACTGAAGCTGGTTCATCAAGTGCACCTACAAAATTTTACCATGCGACCGTGTAAAAGATCCTTGGGAAAACTACAACTACGTCCTAATATCGGATGGCAAGAAAAAGGCTCAATGTAAGCATTGCTTGAGTATAATGTTTGCCGGTTCCAACTCAACGTAGAGGGCTCATATCAAACAGAAGTATTGCAAGGAACTCAAAACGGTTCCGAAAGTGGGTCAATCGTCTATGGGTCGGGACGGAAGTATTTTTGTATACGATCATGAAGTAGTTCGTCAACAATTTGCCGATTTGGTGATTCGGTGAGGTTTGCCGTTCAACCATTTTGACGACTCGGATACGACGGAGGTGTTTCTGAATCATGTCCAACCAATGTAAGATTATGTAAGTCGTATGACTCTAAAACGCGATGCTATGAAAATGTGAAAAACGGCCAAACAAGAATTACAATATGTTTTTTTATAAATTTAGATGGTTGTGTTAATCTAACAACGGATGTTTGGTCCGCTCCTCACAATTTGCCATTTTCGTACGTTTGTGTTACCGTACATTGGATTGATCCCGAAAGTTGGCAAATGATGAAGCGAGTCATTTCATTTGAAAACTTTCAGGTTCCTCACATGGGAAGTTCTTTATTCAAAGTGTTGAGAAAAGTGTTCGTCAAATATCACTTTTCACAAAAAAAAAAAAAAAAAAAAAAAAAAAAAAAAAAAATCAATTACATTAGATAATGCTAGTAATAACACAAATGCAATGTGTAGACTGAAAATGGAAGACAAGCCACCCTTTAATGGCGATTTTTTATCATACTCGATGTGTTGCACACATCATTAACTTGGCTGTGCAAGCGGGATTAAATGATCCCATAATGCATGAAATGAAAGAATGTTTTAGAAGAATGTCAGCCGATATTTTCAAAAATGGTACTACAATATATAATAACTACATTCGGATGTGTGTTGATGCGGGGAAACCTTGTTTGTCACCTAATTTTGATATTGATACAAGATGGAATTCCACTTATCTTATGTTGATAAGTGGTTTAAAACAAAAGGTGACTTTACAAAATTTTCATGACAAATTATCGGCAAAGGGTAAGTGTGTTCCATTTTTGGTCGACCATTGGGAGACTATTGAAAAACTAACCCGATTACTTGAAGCTTTCTTCAACACCTTAACAAAATTATCGGGAGTTTATTATCCAACATCTCATTTGGTACTCGAGCAACTATACTTAATGTGTTCAAGTGGCCTCAGTTGAATTAAATGGTGGTATATATATACAAATATGGTTTCACCAATGAAAGAAAAGCTTAGAAAATATTTTGAAAGTTTGCCATCAATATTTACTTGTGCGGCCGCATTAAATCCAAGTGATAATGTAAGCTGGGTAGAGTTACTTATCGACTTGATTACAACTGATTTGGGGTGTTTTGATACTAACGAGAACTTTGGTGATGATGCAAAAGTGTCTTTTAACAATTCTTTGGAAGGTTTATGGGCATATTATTTTGAAAAATATGGTAACCCAACTCCTTCAGTGAGTTCGGCTTCTTCTTCATCATCGAGGTCGCATAGAGGGATACATGGATTGCTTCAAAAGTTAAGAGAAAATCCCAACAAACGGGCAAAGAGTGATCGTTTGACAAACAATAAATATGTAAGATATAGCACAACCGATTTTATCTCACATATTCCGACCGAACAAGTTGAAAACTTTGATGTTTTTGCGTTTTGGAAAGCAAAGGAAACAATGTTTCCCGTTCTATCCCGAATGGCTCGAGATGTACTAAGTATACAAGCTACTTTGGTAGCTTCTAAATCCGCTTTTTCAACAAATGGAAGGGTGTTATCAAATTGAAGAACAAGTCTCACATCGGCTTCTTTGGAGATGTGTATGTGTTTGAAATATCACTTGGATGCAACCAAGCAAAGACAACACAAATCAAATCTTGAAAACGCCTTAGACTTTGAAGAAGATATCTACGAGGAAGAGGTGCAAGATGGTGTAGCCGAAATGCTTTCCAATGAAGAAATAAGACAAGATGAAGCTACTTCTGAAGCTAGGTCCATCGGATCCGATGAAGACATTTTCGAGTAGCCTTTCGATGTATAATTTTTTAAGTTTATGTATTATGTTTGATGTATTTTCTTTCATGATGTATTTCCTTTCAGTTGTATTTTTTATGTATTAAATAAAGTTGAAGTTTATTCAATTTACTTTGTATAAACGACGAAAAACGGAGAAAAAAATTAACTGGTTAATAACCGGTCAAACTGTTTTTTGAAAATTGAAATTTGAACTTGGCGCCTTGGCGGGAAAAAAAAAGAAAAGGAAAAAAAAGCTGGTTAACTGGTTAAAAACCGGTGAATTTTTTGAGTTTTCAATTTTTGAATTTAAATTTTGAGTGGGGAGGCAGGTAAAATTTGAATTTTGAATTTAAATTTTTTGCCATTTTATATTTAGTATAAATAGAGAGGTTGTATTTTTGTTTATTTACAACTTTTATACAAAATATACTCTAAAAATCAAAACCGAAAGTAATACACTAATGGCAAATGCAAATCACGGATAGGAGGCTATTGCACCAGTGATTGTTGCGGTTTTACCATACAACCGTAATCCAGATCCTTGGGATAATTTAAACTACGTCCTAATGTTGAATGGTACGAGAAAGGCTCAATGTAAGCATTGCTTCCGTTTAATGAATTCCCTTTCCAGCTCGGCGTTGAGGGCTCATTTCATGTAGTATTGCTCGGCATTCGATCCTCGACGAGTCGACGTTGAGTAGCTTTTCGATGTTTTATGTTTGATAATGTATTTCCTTTCGGTTGCATTTCCGTTGTATTAAATAAAAGTTGAAGTTTATTCAATTTAGTTTGTATAAATGACGAAAAACAAAACAAAAAATATTAAAAAATAAAAAAAACCGGTCACGAACCGTACCCAAACCGGTTTCAACCAGTTGGGTTTTTTCCTCTCGAGTGTCGGTTTGTAACTGAACTGGTTAACCGGCCGGCTCGGCTCGGCTGCTCGTTGACTCAAACCGGTTCGGTAACCCGGTCGTCAAACCGAACCAGTTAACCGTTTTATGCACGACTACTTTGGCATAGCAAATGAAGGAAATGTAGATGGTTCAATAATTTTTCTAATCGTTTTTTTTCTCTCTACCAAATATACTTTCAGGGTGTTATGTTATAGATTGTTTTATTTCATTTATAAAACAAAACTTGGTGAAGAGTTTGTGTTTCTCTCTACCAAATATACTTTCAGGGTGTTATGTTATAGATTGTTTTATTTCATTTATAAAACAAAACTTGGTGAAGAGTTTGTGAAAGAAGTTAAAGAATGTAACTTGTAAGAAGAGATGGTGTGGCCGATGAATTTTGGAGAGAGATAGTAATTGTGGAGTGGGTAAAAATTTAGTCAGAAGATGAAAAATAATTATAACCACACATATGAGAAGCATTGACTTGAATTAGATGCATTTCTGTTCATTTTAGGCACATCTCAATTAGTTTCGAAAGTTGTTTTAAAGTGAAAACGATGCAAAGTAGTTCTTGCAACAAATTTGACCCACAAGAGATGAAAAATACAATGATTCGCCTAACTTGATAAAATGCATATAATATATGTATATGCATATAATTTTTTGCTAAAAAATATATCATAACGCATCTAAAATATTAAAGATGCATCAAATTCAAGTTGATGTATCTCTAATTTGTTGTTCATTATTCTCATTTTAATTTAGGAAATGTGTGAATAAAGAGTAGGGAGGGAATGAAAGTGGAATGGTGTGGGCGGAAACAAATAACAAGAAAAAGACAATTTTACCTTCATGTATAAGTGACATGATTGTTTTGACTGTTAAAATAGACGGTTGTTTGGTTAAAAGGACCATGTCTGTTAAGGATTTTCAAGTTAAGGACTATTTGCATTAAAAAAATGTCAAAAGACCATATATGTAAGTCAATGCAAACCACATGATGATTCGTGTCATTTACTCTTATCTTTATAGAGAAATGATTTGGATGCCTAAAAATATTACTAATTGTGTGACTAAATTGATGTGGCAATGGTTTATTGGGTTGTAGAAAAGCGGGTCCCTCTCCAGTCACCAATAGTATGCTGGCACATAGATTAGACATACCATTTAGACATACCAATTAGGCATGTCAATCAATGTTCATCTTTATATATCACCATTCACCAAATACTGACATACAACAAAAATGTTAAAAATAAATAAACAAATAAATAAATGAATCAACTAATTCGAAAGCCTGGAGTAAAAGATATCGATATATTAAAGAGAAAATGTGTTTTCCTGTCCTTTTGTGACAAGTCAAATGATACTTCTTTTTCACTTTATTAGTCGAAGTATGCACTTCGTTGACTGCTATCATACTTGTATTACAACTTGTATACTTGTATGTTGAAACTTAAATGTCAATTGGGTTGGTGATCTATGAAACAGCTGGTATTTGACACAAGAAAAGTCACTAGTGCATGAATGAACTATAATTTAGTCATCTTAGAACCACGCGTTTGTATAAATATGCATAGTTTCGATTTTCTAGTGTCTATCAGTATATGAAAAAGAAAATTAATCTTGCGCCGGCCCCTGCCGATCGGGCAATCAGTCCTACGAACTCAGTATATATCATGTAAAATACTAAAATAGTAATTAAAGGGAAACAGATACTTCACGTTTTCTAAACAAGAAAACAAAACCACTAACCACATGATAACAAAAGACTCTGACAAAAATATAAACTACTTCCTACGACTTTGGAGATTAAAGCCATAAATGGCATTAAGAGCATCCAAATTCACTGGAAGATCATAAATTTGCTTCGAATAATCATCATAGTCATCAAACTCATCTTCACGCTCATGACCACCACCAAAAAGATTTGTTGATTCGTCGAACGTGTTAAAAACCTCATCATCATCACTATCAGAAACCACAACCTCACCCACCTTTGAAAATGGGTTAGCCCTCTTAGTGGAAGAGGTAGACGGAATAGGATGACCATCATCATCCACAAGAGTAGCTTTCCCATCAATAAGTAGCTTTTCAAGCTTACCAATTTTCTCAAAAATAGAAGTAGAACCAACTTCTTTTGTTCCCATTGAATCACTCACAAGCGGTTCTTGTGATGTAGTACCAGTCTTAATCGACTCATCCTCATTAACTTCCATTGTACAGCCAGCATCCACATCCATGTTGGTGTCATTAGTAGGAATACCAAAACCATCCGTATCATCCATATTAAGCGCATCAAACTGATTGGATGTAGTGATCTTCGTTCCACTTATACTAGCACTAGGCACATCAGTATTCTTCTTCATGTTGACATCCACTTTCTTGGGCTCAGTAGGAGGCGCTTTGGGTCTATATTGCACCTTCTTACCCACACTAGGATTTGTGAAACCTCCTTTATTAGGACCAGATTGACCACCACTATTACTCTTCTTCTTATTATTGATAGTTTGAAAACCATCATTAACACTCGGTGTAGGTTGAGTAGTAGGAAGGAAAAATTTAGGACAATCAACAAGAGTATGACGAAATACCTTACACTTATCACAACGAGGCGGTTTCCACTCATATTCAACCCGAATCTTCTCAATAGTCGAACCCCTCCCATCAATCAAAGGTATTTCAACAGTGAGACTATCCCGAAGTACCTCATTCGCCTTCACTTCAATCATGCACCTTGCAAAACTACTACGGCCTCATGATTCCTTGCACATTTGGCTAGTATAGGCATCTAAAATTTTTAGCGTACCAATCAATGTAGCAAGAAGACTCAGACCGTCATCAGAGAACATGGCAAGAGGAACATCATGAAATTTGACCCACACCGGAATGTTGGTCAAATCCTCTTTAAGTAAATTGGTGTTCAATATCCATGGTTTAAGACTAATAGGAGCATTTCTAATCAGTCATGGACCATTTTCAAGAACAACATCAACACCTTTCTTCGAAGTGAACTTAAAGAAAAAGAACCCCTTAGCATTCATCATAACCTTCTGTATACCATACTTAGCCCACACATTGCATACATAATAATCAACAACAGGAAAAGCAATGCGATGACCAAGAAAATAACCATAAAGTGTATTCTCGAATCTAGTATTCACCTCTTTGACAACTTTCATCGGGACAGATAGATCAACTCCAGTCTTTTTATTGCTACATTCCAATCGACGAAAATTAGACACATGTTTTTTAGGATCATTTGAAGTAGCACCCGCATAAGAGACCGACTTCACTCCAGTTCCAACCGTATTACTAGGCAAATCCGAGCCCATCGTATTGTTAGAACCAGATTTAAGATCAACACTAGCAGCATTCTTCGCATTCTCAACTTGAACTTTATTCATAGTTGTATTAAAATCATTACATGCATTAATCACAAACTGGTCAACATTAGAGGTAGCATCATGTATAGATTCAGCCACATGTGATTGAGTCTGCTTCATTCTTCCAACAGAAGTTGACACACTAATCCCATCACCATCAGGTATGCATGCGCTAATCCCACCCTAATTCGAATTACCTGTATCAATAGGCGCATGTGAAACCGGCTTCACATGCTTAAGAGTGAACTTAATAGCTGGCATCGATTCCACAATAGCCTCAAGACTAGGGTATTGCAAACCCGTATGATCACCACCCATGGCTCCAACAACATCATCATTCCCACTGTTAGGGCTCATTGTCGATTCAGAGATCGACTCACCAATGCTAACAGTATGGTCTGTCTCGTTAGTAGTACCATGCTCCACGTACTTTACATGATCATCTTCCAAGTTAGGGTTTCTTACGATGGTAGGATCATGTAACACATTAACGGAATCAACACCAACACAACCATCTTTATTAATAACAGATTCGACAACATGGGCATCAAAATTATCATTAGAATTCTTAACAACCCTAACCGCATGCCTGGTTTACGTAGCACCAGGGTTAATCCCCTTCAAACGTTTGAAGCGATCACTCAACTCCTCAACATTAACTCTAGGTACAGGACTTGTACTAGTTTGATACTTCTCTCCAACATTCGACATCAGAAACAAACCCTAAACACCGATAAAAACATATTCGAAACAACCAGATCCAAATAAACGGCAAACAGTAAACCGAAGTAAACCCTAGTAGAGACTAACCCTTCGGCTAACTAAATGTTTTGCATCAAAATATTACTAAATCCAGCAATTGCATTAAATTACTATCAAATAAACTAATTATGGCTTTGACTAATTATATACATGAAAAGGAATCATATTCTTAATTCTGTAACTAAAAATGCTTAATCTTACTAAAAAACTCTAGTTGTCTTTTGCTTACACAATCCAATACCTCATTATACTATATTACATTTATCAGGGTTCTTATGAACAGGACTGCTCCCCCTCAACTTCTGTAGCATTTTACTGTAGCCACAAACACAAATATAAAACTCACCTTATCTTTTCCACACCCACAACACAAATCACAAAACACAAACACGCACAAAAAAAATAACGATTCATGCCTCCACAAAAAAAATTAATCAACGAAGAAAATTAATCAGATCCACAGATCGTATACTATATTACATTTATCAGGGTTCTTATGAACAGGACTGCTCCCCCTCAACTTCTGTAGCATTTTACTGTAGCCACAAACACAAATATAAAACTCACCTTATCTTTTCCACACCCACAACACAAATCACAAAACACAAACACGCACAAAAAAAATAACGATTCATGCCTCCACAAAAAAAATTAATCAACGAAGAAAACTAATCAGATCCACAGATCGTGTATAAACAAGGTAATATTAGGGTTTTTTTCATTTTTTTTAATTTGGGGTTTTTGTTTTTTTTTTATATGTCGTTCATAAGAATTAGGGTTTTGTGTTAATTTAGGGATTTTTTTGGAATGATTCATAAAAATTAGGGGTTCGTTTAAATTTTAGGGTTCTTATGAAATTAGTGGTGGTTGGGATTGGGATTTCGTATGTGGTTATTTAATTATTGGGGTTGTTTGTCTTAGCTATCCCAAAAACATTAAGGAGCTCTGATTGAATTGAGATCATTGTTTATTTAGATCGACAATAGGATCTTTAATGATAAAACTCAGGAACACAGTGTAAAAGTGAGTTTATTTTAGGTTTGAGTTGTGATATGGTGTATAAAAAAGGTAAAAATGCTGGAAAGTTATGAGGTTATTCTGCTTTGATTTATTAAGTGTCTCTTATCTGAAGGTTTAATTATATTTTTACTGTAGATTGGGTTAGAATATGACTATATTTTTTTTTCCTTTGAAGATTCAGTTAAACAAGACTTAGGGTTGCAACTTTGGGGGGTTTTCGTGGCGGCGTTTATACTCGATCCGATAATAAAGACATGTTTTTTCGTTTGCGGCTGAAGAGCTGATTGTAAGTTATGTTTAATTTTTCCTACTGTTTTTGGTGCGCGTCAAATTTTCAATGATTTTTTGTTTGGAGTGATTTGGTCGTGTTTAGTTATGGATGAAGGTTTAACTAAAGAATATATTTATGACCGCTTTTAAACAGAGGGTGATGTTTTTAAATTTAGAGATGAAGAAGCTTATGGATGAAGGTCGATTATTCGATATGCTTATCTACATTTTGAGTGTTTTAAAATGGTTGAGATTTTCAGTGGTGTTTGAGATTGTTGATTAGCCAAAGAAAAACTCTTAACTGTTTGTAGAAGTTTGCCTTTTTCTCAACCTGTTTGTAGAAATTGCATTTGAATGATGATTGAACCTGAAAATTTGTAGTTGTACTACCTTCAACTTCATATGTGTTGCCGTATAGGATTCAAGCCTCATGATCAAGTCATGCAAGTCGTTAACTAAAAGAATGGTGCAAGAGAAGTGAAGGAAGTGGAAATGACGACTAGGTGTTAGGTACTAAGTATTTGAGAGACACGTGTTAAGGTTTTATAATCAAAAAGTTTGGGGCTGTGATTATCAACACTAAGAGTTTATGAACAGAGCTATCACCATTACACGTAAGGTAGGGATAATTTAAAGGATATATCTTTTCTCCTTGCAAGCCATATTTTTTTAACTAAATACTTCTTATTGGTATCATTAAATAGATAGCTATTGCTGTGAGTTTTACATCTATTCGTTAAAATTGACCACTGGCGAACTAATTATAAAACTGCTATTTCATATGACTACAGGCTTGATTTTTCACCCCAAAAAAGGACCAGAGTTACTGGGATAGCAGTTCTGGAGAATGTTCGAATATATTCAAATATTACGTGCGTTTTGGACTTGAGCACTGAGGTTCAGACACAAAAGGTATGCATTTTGTGCTAATTATTTTCATGTTAGCTCAATAACCGTAAACGAACCATTCTACTTATACATGCAACACTTTCATATTAGGCCGATTCCTCCTTTGTTAGTATTAGAGCAGTTTTGACCCATTTAGGTAAAGGTGGATTGACTGTGAAACGAGTTGAAGGAGGCTCAAACTACTCTTATTATAATTTTGCCACATTTGAGCTTTTGGTGCAGGTTAGTACGAAAACATGTTATTCAATCAATTGGTTGATGAGGAGTAACACGAGTTATATATGGATAACGAATTACAGTAGTATCGACCCGATTAGTTTACAAGAATTTTTGCTAGGATGTCCACACATGTTGTCCGTACTAAAGAGTTGGTTTGCTTTGTGAACTTAAATCAACTGTCATACAGTCATATTATATCGCCATATTTAATTTTCATGATTGAAACTAAATACAGTTGTGTAACAAAGTAGCGTGTGTGGTAATATACATGGAATATTAGTTTCAGAAGTGCTTGATATCCATCACAAACACTTCTTTCATTCCTACTGTATGTGATTTTTTTAGGAGGTAATTTGTACTTTTATTAAATTTGACTTTATGATTTTGTTTTAACAGAAGACGAACCATTTGACTGGCCAAAAGAATCCAGATTCAAGGATATACAAGGAGGTGATTTCCAAAGTGATATGAATGGTAACAAATACATTTATTCCCTTTCCGTTTTGCATCTATTGGAGTAGAACAATTATTCTATGAAGTTTTCCTATTTGCATTTTTTTTTTATTATATCAACAATTTGATTAATACGTTTTTTGTTGTTTTCCCGTTAACCTCTTAGTGGTGTGTTGATGCTTTAATTCATTATTTAAGAGACCACTTGCTTTGTTTATCAAAAATGAATGTATCCGAGTTAGGCCTACATGAATTAACTAACAGATTCATGCACATTTACAGTATTCCTAACTTTTTATTGGTCAAGCAATGCTTTAAATCAGTTAAGCTACAATGTGCTTTGTTTATCTACGAAGAATACTATACCAAATTTGGCTTATATGGAGTAACTAAAAATTTATGCACGCTTCAACTGTGAATTACTTATGCTACTATATTGTTTTTTTACATCTCCTCGCCGATTTTTTGCAAAGACTGTTGTTGAAATTTGTATGCGGTCCTCTATTTTCTCTTCTTTGAGATACCTAAGAGTGATGCACTTTTATTCATAGATTCTTGACAACAAAACCAACCCGTTCGCACCCGAAACCTGATAACCTGATCTTTTATGTCGGGTTAGCGCCAATCTTATGTAATGTCACATCTCCGTAAACCATCAGGCTTTTTTTTTTATTGTATGTACCATTGCCTTTTTTTAACTATATCTTGCTATTCAAGAGAAAAAAGGGTTGCCCATATAAACTCTTGCCCTTTAACCATAAATTGTAGTTCAAGATTGAATAGGCCACAGACTTCACTAATCAGCTATGCAACATATTTGTGTAAAAAGATTAATTACACAACATGCTGCAATACCATATACAACCAACATTATGTATTTTGTTAACTCACTTTTTGGAATTTATCATGATTTTTTCCCTTCATATTTTGCACTTTATTATGGTTTCTCAAGTTTTTGTTGTACATGTTGTGAAATATGCAGGCCTTATTCAGAAATATGGTGTGGTAGTCCATTACGCCAATGTAGAATATTAGGCGTGGAATTGCTCTCATACTTCAGAAATATGTAGGCTTTATTCAGAAATATGCAAGCCTTATTCAGAAATATGGCCTCGTAGTCGATCACACTTCAGCAGGTAATACCAAAATTGGGATTTTGTTTGCAACCGTCTTTTTTTTTTTTTTTTTTTTTTTTAGATTTTCTTATTTAACCTTCCTGCATTACAGGGTATACAGGGACCTTAGGACTGGATGTGGCATGTGCGCAGATGTAAACAGAATTCGGCCGGTGTTATATGGATTTGCAGACGCTTTTTTGTAGCACCTGATTATCAGTTTCTACTTATTTCGAAGCAAAAGTGTGACAAAGTCACAGAAATGTATAATTCTTGATATTGCTAATTGTGAAGTTGCTTGGAATATAGTAGTAAACATTTTTTTTCTAGAAATGTATAATTCACCATTTTTTCTTCTTGCCTTTTTGATAACAGAGACTTTTTATAGCTTAAATTTATGATCTTTTTAATTCCAGAATGGTTGTATAGATTACAGTGAGTTTGTTGCGATGATGCACAAGGGAACTGCTCCTGTGGCAAGGAATCGGAACAAAAATAGCTTTATCATTGGGTTCAAGGAACCACTGCCTGCTTTATGATTTCAAGTATCCATATTTTACAGTCTAACTACTGTATTTTTTTAAAGTATACAAATGGAATAGTGGAAGAACACAACCTATAATATTGTTCAAGCACCATTAAGGAATATAGTAGTAAATATGGTTACATTTAGGCTATATGGTGTATGTGTAGAGTAGATGCTAATGCATTACACAAAACTTAAACAGACATGACGTATTTTTTTTATTATGCCATTATTCTTCTTGGGCTGACAGAAGAAAGAATGAGTAGACTCTTTGTTAACATAAATAATGCATAAAAACGTTATTTATATTTTTCGATATCTCTATGTTTTGACGATCACAAAATGTAAAATCATCAAACGAAAGATTACTACGTAAACAAGTATTAAGCTAGTTTATATCATTATATCCAACTTAATCACTTAAGGTATGGATAAACAAGTGCTTAATACATCTCATTATCAAAGGGGTATTTAATTAATTGATACAAAGTTTATTTAATTAAATAAACATATTATATATTTTTGAAAAACAGTTTTGGTAATAAAGAAAAATGTTTTAATCATACTAAATATATGAATTCAAATTTTTATCAAAAATCAGTTAGTTTTTCACCAAATAAACTTTCCCCACTAAAATAAAAGTTTTCTGGCCGCTACAGCTGGGCGGCCCCCTTAATTATAAGGGGTGGTCCCCTTAAAATTAAGGGGACCGGCCATGATTTAAGGGGACCGGCCAAGCTCCTGTATCAGAAACTGTCAGAATTTTTCTCCTATAAATACCACCTTAATTCTGGAATTTTGCCTCACCTTTTGCACGAAATTTTCAGATCTCAAACTCTCTAAACACCTTCCAAAACCCTTTGATCATTAGAATACTAATCCTTGTTTCAAGTGATTCAATCCCTTCTTATCCATTCTCATCCAAAGTGCAAAAGAAGAACACTCCTTCTACAACTAAGTTCAAGAAGTATTGAAGAGTAGTTGTGCATAGTGTATATATTATTTGTGAAGTTGTGTTGTGCTTGTAATAAGTAGTTTAGAATAAATAGAAGTTGTGTAGGAAGAAGAAGTTGATTAGTAGTGAAGTAGTGTAGTCGTGAAGAAGATAGGTGTGAAGTAGATTGATGTGAAGAAGATTGGTGTGAAGAAGAAAGGTGTGAAGAAGATAGGTGTGAAGTAGATTGGTGTGAAGAAGTTGTGTAGAAGTTGTGATCAAGTTGTGACGTAGTTGTGGTGTGTAAATTGGTGTGTAAGGTTTTCTCCGCCATAAGGGAGTTTGTTGACATAGTGATGAAAACTCTCGAGTAGGTGACTCGGGGAGTGGAGTAGGAACAAGAAAGGTGACCTTGTAGCCGAACCACTATAAATCATTGTGTTGTGGTTTGATCTCTCCAACTCTTTTCATTACTTACTTATTTACCTTTACTATATTAGCTTAGTTAGTTAGTTATTATATAGTTGTTCATATAGTGCAAGTATTGAGATCACATAAACTAGAATCAAAGTTTTTAAAACAAACTTGTTTTTAGAAATTTTAAAAAGGACGTAAAACTATTCAACCCCCCCCCCCCTTCTAGTTTTCCACACTCTTCACAAGGTAAAGAAGTTTACTCTAAAATTACCTCCATATATTGTGTTGTCTTTCGATCTGTTAGTGACGCAGAGCGGGGATGACATGCGGCTCTGAGCTGAACCTGTTGAGTCTCTAATGCATAGCATGCTCTTCGAGTATGGCATTTTCGTGACATTGCCCTGTAGGTGGCTGCATTAGAGACTCAGCAGGTGCTCTAAAGTTGACTTATATTGTTTGAGGCTATCGTAGTCTTCACCCATGTTGCATCTGCAGTGCTTAAAGGTCCAAAGGACCATGAAGAGAAGTCAAGCTGCCACCGTGGAAAGATAAAGGCAGGAACATTGTTGGAATAGAAGTTAGTGATGATACTATGCTACTCGATGGTTTATCCCAGGTACAGTCTTCAATTTCCTATTGATAATGTTTTTTGACATGTCGCAAATAAATAAACTTTCTATAAATTTTTGTACATCTTTCTTGATGTTACTACTTACTACCATAGGAAACACGGAACGAGCCTATCTCTTACTCTTAAATCCATTAAAGCTTAAGAGAGGTACTGAAAAGACTAAGTGACCCGAGAAGCCCACCCTTTAGGTCCCTTTTCATAGACGAGATAATGAGGATCGATTTAGTGCTGAAAGCCTTAAAAGCATCAATACGATGTTGCCCCTATTTTTCCATTGAAGGGTCCTCATAGAAGGAAATAGTGAAAGTCTCATTTTGACACTAGCGAGATACCTACATTGTAATCGATCTCTCAGTCTATGAAGGAAAAAGTCAGAACGTTAAAATGCCTTTCTAATAGAAAGTTTGTACATGCTATCTCGAGCTATACTATAGTTAGGGGAATTTGATCAATTGGCTTTCAAGCTGAACTATGTAATTAAGAAGTGTAATGCTAAACTAATTAGCTAATAGAAAGTTTGTACATGCTATCTCGAGCTATACTATAGGTAGGGGAATTTGATCAATTGGCTTTCAAGCTGAACTATGTAATTAAGAAGTGTAATGCTAAACTAATTAGCTAAGAGAAGTCCTGGAGTAAGGCTTTAGCTTTAGCCTCAGCCTCCATATTCTTGCCCTGACAAAAGTTGCATGAGAAAGCTAAAACAATGGCACCTGTTGAGTCTCTAATGCGACCACCTACTGCACTATTTAAGCCAATAGCATAACCATCCACATTTAGTTTAAAGCATGTAGTAATATGAGAAATCCATTTGAGCCATTCCCCTCTTTTGGGAATGGCGGGCAGAATGATTATCAAGTCTGGAATCCATGTCTGATCATGAAGACTGAGAGAGTAAGTTATGTCTAATGATATGAACATTGCATTGTCTTCCATGTATTTCCAGTAAGCTTTTTGTATACATTTTCTCCTGATATCATTCACATAATTAGATAAATGCGACATTTCTTACAGGCGGCACAACCAAAAGTAGAGAACTAACAACACTTGAAAAGTCTGTAAAAGCAATAAGCTGGAACACGCACTAAGGACCATTTGAGCAAGTAAAGGTACGCATAAAGAAGAGAAGTCCGTTGTCATGTCAAAGAATATTAGAGCAAATTAACCAAAAGTCCAGAACTAACAAGACTTGCTAAGGAATTATCTGAACATGATGAGAATGAGAAGTCCGTTGTCATGTCAAAGAAGATTACAGCAAATTAACTAATAGTTCTTCATTAGCCTTCTTTTTGTGTTTCTTTAATTGTTGCTGGAAGTTGTAGTAACTAAATTATGTTCACATCGAAACCTTAATTTGTACTTGCAATATTTTTACTATGCAAATGCTATATGGTATACGACAGTTTCTGTTACTATCGTCTCATGTAAGTATCCTGTCGTTTTTACGTTGGTTATTAATTGTTGAACGTTCAGACCTCTTTTCTTTTGCATAACTTGCGTATACAAACACCCCGCGGCAACGCGCGGGTTTAAAACCTCGTATTTTTACATTTACTAGCTAGTAACTCATTTAACGTTTAAAGAAAAACAGATGAGTGTCGATATATAACAACGGGATTTAATAATGGAAAATAGTTATAGTTGTGACATTGTGGTTAAATAATAATAATAATAATAATAACAATAATAATAATAAATTAAGTGACGTTCATAACACGGTTTGGTCGGATTTAATTAACGATGACAAAGAATAGGTAATTTTTAAAACAAGATTAAATGAAAAATAAGTTTTCTCATTTAGAAAGAATGTTAATTTTAGAAACAATGTTAAAATAAAAGTGTCTAGTATAGTTTATGGATATTAACATTTCCATAATTTAAAAAATTTTAAGCAAAAATATTTTCCCGTTATATGTGTAGAGAAAATAACTAGACAAAAATACACCGTTGGTCCCTAAACTTTCTCTAAAACATCGCCTGGGACCCTATGTTTCTAGAATCGTCGTCATGCGTCCAAACCTTGGGATTTTTAGGCCGAATGCGTCCCTTGACCAGTTTGGTCTAGGTCAACACTCATTTTTTGGTATATTCCCAAGGGTATAATAGGCAAAACACATTTATAACTACACTTTAGTTAATCAAACAAGAGTGACAGTTTATGGACCAACTAAGGTTGTCAATAAAGGGGTGTTTGATTTTTCTGTTACAAAATTTATAGCTACTATGTTTGGTTTTCCTCATATGATGGGGTGTTTGGTTTTGCCGATAGACACAGTGCATAAAAGGGGTGTTTGGTTTGTGTCATTCGCTTGTTCTCTCTCACTGTCAATACTAACACCATACAATTTTTTTGATAATAAATCCACCATGCCCATACAATAACATTTAATGATCAAAAGTCTTTGCATTTTGCCCCCAAACCACTGTCTTTGGATATGCTGACATAAAGGGGTGTTTGTTTTTGGTCATACGAATAGTACACAAAAAAGGAGAATACACGAAGATTAAATGCTAAAACATAGATTTATATATTCATCATAGTGGCACGTAGACTACAAGAAGAACCTTAAAATCATAAAACAAGAACCCAAAAGACCCCATTAACCTACCCCAGGAAATACCCAAAAGAGCCCATTTCACTAATTATTTTCAGCCATTTTCTGAACATAACCTTCCTGCATGCGAATACCAACATTAGCATCACCATAAATCTTGATCAAACGTGCAAGTAGGTCGATTTAACTGGCCTAGGTTTTTCTTAATGCCTCCAAACAGTCAAGCGCCACACCACGCGGTCCCAAAGCTTCATTATCCTGAATCAGCTCCCTACGCTTTGGTATCAGCCTCTTTAGATGATCAATAGCGGCACGAATAAGGCTTTTAAAAAACCCTTCTTCAACAGCTTCTTGACTAAACCACAGGCCCATACGATCTTGTAAACGTAATGAATCGGCCACTTCCATAAGTTCATTCAACATTGGGAAATCTTCCATGGGGAAATGTGTGAGGAAAAGGTTGCGGATGGGTTTATTGGGTTACGCGCAAAAGTAAATACCGTCTCAGGGAAGAGACGGTGAAGGGTTTAATAACATTTTTTATTTCATAGTTGGTCCCTAAGGTTGTCTACATTTTTGTGGTCGTATGTAAAATTCCCGCCCATAATTTAGTTCACAATATATTACATTGAGTTTACAAGCTTAGGGACATACGGTGTAATTTGTGTAAAATTAATGGCACCTCATTAAATCCTTACCTACCCATACGAAAGTCAAAGACGTATATTCATTACTCAAAATACGTAAAAACTGGCAAACACACACACACACAAAATGAAGCCACATAACAAATAAAGTATGGTTATTTTCGTGCCTTTGCATATCCAATCACAAGTCATACGTATTGTGTAAAAATATTTTTGACCACTTTGGACTCACAACTGGCATTGGCAATTTTGTCTTTAGAAAGTTAAACTGGAAATAGTAAAGGTCACTAACCATTTTCAGTTAGACTTTCTAAAGTCAAACTTGACAACGGTAAATGTGACTTGTTTAATAATGCTTTTGCAAGATTTACATTAGAAAGTTAAAAGTGCACATTCTAAATTGAATTTAACAATGGAATGGCAATTGTGACTTTAGTTAGTCAAAATGCAAATGCCAAATAACATTTACCGTTTGCAAGTTTGACTTCCTAAAGTCAAACTTCCCATTGCATTTGGTGAGCAACATAGGCAGTATGTAAAGTAAACATTCGCAGCACAAACATATTCACAACCAACAACTAAATAGCAACATACTTATACGATAATAGTTGTCTTATGGTATTCAACCCATACATAAACTAGAAACAGTAAAAGAATTCTACCCCGGCTGTGGGGGAAGCTCGATGGAATTTCAACAGCCTCTTTGCCAACTCCCAGTTCATCTTGATTTTTTCATTCTCATCATGACTCAAATTGCAGTCATGGATATAAATTTTCTTCGGTAAGGGGGAACATGCAAGTATGAACTTTCTTATGGCTATTTCATTCTCTGTTCTAGGGAAAGAAAGAAACACCGCACTTTGAAGCTGCCCCAGGCTCATTGTGTTGCTGGTTACATCAAATGAATCAATCTCCATAGGTACAACACTAAGGGTGTATAAGGCCTGCAAAATGAGAGACTATTGATATGCACAACCATTGGAATTTAATATGATGTCTTTTACAGATATGCATTTCACTTACCCTGGTTTCTAGCATTTGCATATTTGGAGACCCACGAATCATTTGAATGATGAATGAAACCATTGCATTATTCCCAAAATCGACCCCGTATAGCTCAAGAGACTTGAGGGATACAAAGGCCACATGGACATTCATCCCGGAGGTACCTTCGGCCAACACTACAAAAGGTAGAATTTTCTTTAGTTTCAAAGATAACATTGCATAAATGTTACAAATTACTTTAACATTCTGTAATTTGAATTGAAAAACTGAAATATGTCTTACCTTGCAGTCTTGAAAATCCAAGGTAAGGGTCTCAAGTTTAGAAAGAGTTGCAAAGTGAAAGATATTGGAAGTTGTTATTGTCACAGGATCGTTCCAAACACCGAATGACAAATTTAACTTCTTCAAATTGCTAAGAATTGCAATATCCCATAGTCTCATCTTGTTTGTAGTACAACGATCCATTTTTAGAGACTCGAGCAAAGGACAACCAGCAAAAAAGTCCAAACTGTACCGCTATGAAAATTGACGTTACACAATTCTAAGCTGAGTAGCTTTGGAAAACCCCTAAAACTTGTCATAGTAGGAAAAGTGCAACAATGAAGTTCGAGAAATTTCAACTCCATACGATAGTAAAGTTGGGTTGGCAACGTAACTGGTTCACCATACCAGTTTCGAATTGTGACCTCCTCAACTCCTACCCGAACCAAAAACAAAAGCCACTCATGAATGTCTTCATAATTCAAGTCGTCTTGTCTAAACAGCGTTTTGGGCTCTACGGAAAACACAAACCTTCTTATTGAGTTGTAGTAAAAGACAAGTAATATGCCTCCCATCAAAGTTATTTATTAAATAGTAAAACAAATCCTCATCAACTATGACATCGGTCAGCATGGTCCACTTAAACCGCCAGCTTCTCGATAAAGTACAGGCCGGTCCTCACCACATCTTTTAGTGGCAAGCGATTCATAATATTAGTGGTCAAATTATCTGGCATGTTGCTGATATAATCTGCCATATCAGTGATCACATTATCTCCAAAAAACATTGTATTGTTGGAATTTTAGTTTGGTCTTTGAGTTCTGGAAATAGGTGTCTGGTTTTGGTTTTGAATTTACCGATGATAGTTTGGATAAGGGTTTATGTAATTATGGTGTGTAAATGGGTTTGGTTAGTGGGTTAATTAGTTATCACGCAAATAATAACTAGCGTTTCAGAGAAGATCGGCTCAAGTTGCGAAGCAAAGTTCTTAGTTGGTCCCTAAACTATGACTCTTGTTTGATTAACTAAAGTGTAGTTATAAATGTGTTTTGCCTATTATACCCTTGGAATATATCAAAAAATAAGCGTTGACCGAGACCAAACTGGTCAAGGGACATATTCGGCCTAAAAGTCCCAAGGTTTGAACGCATGGCGACGATTTTAGAAACTTAAGGTCCCAGACGATGTTTTTGAAAAAATTCAGAGACCAACGGTGTATTTTTATCAAATAACTAATATGAACATCTTTTACTTATAAACCATATGGTTGATTTTCCTTTTACTCTTTTTGGAAATCCAAATGAATTTGTATCATTCAAGATTATACTAGTAATAGAAGAGCGTTATTCTTTGACAATGTAAATTAACACTAATAACTATTATCATCACGTCATATCTTCTTGATAACAATTTTAGAGTAAATTACACCGTTCGTCCCTGTGGTTTCCCCAAAATAACACCGCAAGTCCCTTGGTTTTCATGTTTGCGTCACGAGTCCTTATAATGAAGTTTATTAACACCATTAGTCCCTATCTTTAACGATCGTTAGCTTTCTCCGTTAACTCCTACATGTGCCTTACATGTGTCGTCCATTTCTAACGATCATTAACTTTTTTTCACGTTTTCGTCTGTTTTCGCACGTTTTCGTTCATTTTTTCACGTTTTCATTTATTTTTTCACGTTTTCGGCCGCATTGGACGTTTTCGTCCGTTTTGGACGTTTTCATCCTTTTTTGAGCGTTTTTGTTTGTTTTTGCACATTTCGTCTGTTTTTGCACGTTTTCGCACGTTTTTGTCCATTTTTGCAAGTTTTCGTCCGATTTTGCATGTTTTCGTCCGTTTTTGCACGGTTTCGTCCGTTTTGGTAGTTTTTCGTTCATTTTTTCATGTTCTCGCCCGTTTTTACACATTTTCATCTATTTTCGCATGTTTTTTTGTCTGTTTTACATGTTTTCGTTTGTTTTTTCATGTTCTCGCCCGTTTTTACACATTTTCATCTATTTTCGCATGTTTTTTTGTCTGTTTTTACATGTTTTCGTTTGCTTTTGCACCTTTTTGTTCATATTTGCACGTTTTCGTTTGTTTTTTTCATGTTTTCACCTGTTTTTACACATTCTAGCCAATTTTTGCATGATTTTGTTCGTTATTTACATGATTTTGTTAATAAACATGAAAAAATAAACGAAATCGTGAACAACGGACTAAAATGTGCAAAACGGACGAAAACTTGCAAAAAACAGACGAAAACGTGCGAAAATGGACGAAAACGTGCGAAAACGTGCGAAAACGTGCAATAACGAACAAAATCATGCAAAAATTGGCTAAAATGTGTAAAAACACGTGAAAACGTGAGAAAAACAAACGAAAACATGCAAAAATGAATGAAAAGGTGCAAAAACAGACGAAAACATGTAAAAACAGACGAAAGCATGCAGAAATAGACGAAAATGTGTAAAAACAGGCGAGAACATGAAAAAATGAAAGAAGAACTACCAAAACGGACGAAACCATGCAAAAACAGACGAAAACATGCAAAATCGAATGAAAACTCGCAAAAATGGACAAAAACGTGCGAAAACGGACGAAAACGTGCAAAAACAGACGAAACGTGCAAAAACAGACAAAAACGTTCAAAAAAGGATGAAAACGTCCAAAACGGACGAAAACGTGAAAAAACGAACGAAAACGTGCGAGAACATACGAAAACGTGAAAAAAAAGTTAACGGTCGTTAGAAATGGACGACACATGTAAGGCACATGTGGGAGTTAACGGAGAAAGCTAACAATCGTTAAAGATAGGGACTAATGGTGTTAATAAACTTCATTATAAGGACTCGTGGCGCAAAAATGAAAACCAAGGAACTTGCGGTGTTATTTTGGGTAAACCATAGGGACGAACGGTGTAATTTACTCACAATTTTATTTGGGTATAGTTGTGTTTTGTGTAGTGTGTGTTGAGACTTATAGGGTCTTGAATTTATAAATAAGCTAGTTTATAAAACAAGTGTTTTTCTTTTTTTATTTTTATTTATTTATTGTCACATATATTTATGCAAGCTTTTATAAGCCATAATCTCAAACTAATTGAAACAGATCTTATAGGTGCTTATAGTTACTCAAATTAATTAAACACTCTTCAAAATATAATGGATTAACACACAAAATTTTAAAATATATCTAATTTTAATTTGATACGGAGTATATTTTAATGTGATTTTATATTAATAAGCTTTATTTTAACTAATTCGTCAAACTATTTTATAAAATTATAAGCTTCAACTTCTAGCTTATAATACAAGCTCTACTTCAAGCCTCAACTCGAATTCTAGCTCTAACTCATTTCATCAAACATACCTTATATGTTAAAAGTAATAAGCTTACTTCTATCTAATAAATTCTAACTTTGACTAGTAAATGAGAAAGGGAAATCATATTCTTTCTTTGAATGATTTAAGCTTTTCTTTAGTATAGAATTATTAATATTTAATTTGCTTAATCACACGATTTGGTTTGTATTGAACATTAGAGTTTGGTTCAACAAACATTAATAATAATAATAATAATAATATAACCACTCATTTTTCAACAAAGATGAATAAAAACCACTTACATTTTTTATATAAAAAATAAATATCTTATATCGTTAATCGTTAAGTAAAACTAATTATACCATCATACAACAACAACAACAACAACAACATGCCCAATCCCGCAAGAGCGAGGTATGGGGGAGGTAGAAGTGTAGACAGATCCTACCCCTACCCCAGGCAAAGCCTAGGAGTAGAGAGACTGCTTCCAGGGAGACCTCCGGCACGTGCACATGTGTGAGTGATAAAGAAACCCAAAGTGCAAGGAGCAAAAGAGCAACAAGACAAACAAAGCACAGAGAACCAAACAAAGAACAAGGAGCAAAGCAAGCAAACAAAGCATAGAGGAACGCGAGAGAAACAAGGAACGAAAAGGCAAAACAAACACAAGCAAGAACGCAAAGGCAAAACAAACACAAGCAAGCAGGCAGCATGCAAGAAGACAACACAAAGAACAAGCAAAGCAAAGCAAGGGGCAAAAGCAAAGGCAAAGCAAAGGGCAAAAACTAAGGCAAGGGGGCTAAAGCAAAGGCCAAGGGGGAAAAAGCTAAGGCAAAGGGAAAAGAGACACCACTAGCCTACTAAAAACCTAAAAGGGGACAAGCAAAGAGACCAAAACGCCTAAAGTGCAAAAGGGCCTACCAAACCTAAAACGCAAAAGGGCAAGGCAAAGACAACCTACCACACGACCTAAACTACCCGCAAGTTCTAATCCTAGCTCTCCACTCGTTCCTATCTGAGATCATGTCCTCGGACAAGAGAAGCTCCTTCATGTCTAGCCTAAGTCTATCCTCCCACCTGAGCTTAGGTCTTCCCCTCCTTCTCAAACCGTCGACCCTCAGCTCTTCGACTCTCCTTACTGGCGCCGTCTGTGGCCTTCTCCTGACATGACCGAACCACCTCAACCTTCCTTCTCGCATCTTTGAGATTATAGTTTCAACTTCAAGTTCTGCTCTGAAAACTCCGTTCGGTATCATGTCAAGCATAGTCTTCCCACAAATCCACCTTAGCATTCTCAGTTCTGCCACTTCCACTTTGTTAGCTTGGGCTTTCGTGATAGGCCAACACTCTGACCCGTACAAGATAGCTGGTCTGATCGCCACCCTATAAAATTTTCCCTTAAGCTTAAGGGGGACTTTCTTATCACAGAGCACACCTGACGACGCCCTCCATTTCGCCCATCCTGCTCTAATACGGTGGGTAACGTCATCGTCAATCCTTCCTGATTTGTGTATCATCGCACCTAAATATCTAAAAAACTCCTTAGGTTGAAGAATCTGGTTGCCGATACGAACTTCCTCCTCATTGTGGCCGATCTCGTTGCTACCGAAATCACATCTCATGTATTCAGTCTTCTCTCTGCTTACCCGAAGACCACTGTCTTCCAATGCCTCTCGCCAGTGCTCCAGTCTGTAGTTTAGCCCTTCGGCCGATTCTGCTACCAACACAATATCGTCAGCGAAAATCATGCTCCAAGGAATGCCCTCTTGTATCCCTCTAGTTATCTCATCGAGAATCAGGGCGAAGAGGTACGGACTAATGGCTGATCCTTGGTGAAGTCCAACTTCCACCGGGAAAAACTCAGTGCACCCCACCGTGCACCGTACGCGGGTCTTCGCCCCCTCGTACATATCCCTAATGATTCTTAAGTATCTCCTTGGGGTTCCTTTTTCTATTAGAGTCCTCCAAATCAACTCTCGTGGGACACTATCGTATGCCTTTTCTAGGTCCAGGAAAGCCATATGCAAATCTCTCTGTCTTTCTCTATACTTCTCCATAAGACTTCTAAGGAGGTGGATAGCCTCGACCGAGGACCTCCCTGGCATAAATCCGAATTGGTTCTCTGACACCCTTGTCTCCCTTCTTAACCTCCTCTCAATAACTCTCTCCCAGAGCTTCATGGTGTGACCAAGTAGTTTAATACCCCTATAGTTGCTACACACTTGCGCGTCTCCCTTGTTCTTGAAGACGGGGATTACTTCGCTGAGTCTCCATTCTTCTGGCATCTTGGCGCTAGAGAAGATCTTGTTGAAAAGGCAGGTCAACCAATTCACCCCTTCATCTCCTAGGCTCCTCCAAGCTTCTATGGGTATTTGGTCCGGGCCTACAGCTTTGTTTCTACCCATCTTCTGTAATGCAACCTTCACTTCTTCTTGGCTGATCCTCGAGTAGTAGCATTCTGGTGACACATGCTGGCTAGGGTTCTCTCCTTCCCCCCTTCCATCGGTGTTCCCCTCGTTAAAGAGAGAGGAAAAATACTCTCCCCATCTCTTTCTAATACCTTCTTCACTCACTATGGTACATCCTCCTTCATCTTTGATGTATTTAATGTTTCCTAAATCTCTTCTTCTTTTCTCACGGGCTTTAGCAATTCTGAAGATATCGTTTGCTCCCTCTTTGGAGTCCAATTTCTTATACAAATCTTCGTACGCCTTGTCTTTCGCCTCTGCTACCGCCTTTTTTGCTTCCCTTTTAGCCACTTTATACCTCTCTTCCGCAGCTGCCCTATCCGCTTGGTGGCTCTCTCTACTCAAAAGAAACTCTTTGAACCGAGCCTGTTTCTCTGCAACTTTGATCTGTACCTCCTCTCTGAACCACCAAGATTCCCTGCGTGTTGACTGGGTTCTCACTGACCCACTAGTCACGCCTAGGGAAAGCTTTGCTACGTCTCTGATGGTGCCAGCAAGGGTGTTCCACATCTGATCCGCATCCCTAGTAGTCAAGTTCTCTGCCCGAGCCGAAAGACCCTCTGAGACTTTCGCTCTAAACGCCTCCACCGCATCTCCGCTAAGATTCTTCCACAAAATCCTTGGCATCCCTGTCGCCTCTCTCCTGTGTCGACTCCTCTGGAAAAGAGTATCCAAGGCAACCAATCTGTGTTGGGATGCGCATGTCTCGCCAGGGAAAACCCTGCAGTCCTTACATGCCCTAAGGTCATCTCTGCGCACCAACAGATAATCAATCTGGGTGCTATGACCCCCGCTCTGGAAGGTAATTAAGTGGACGTCTCTCTTCTTGAAGAAAGAGTTTGCAACCACTAAGTTGTGAGCAGTAGCAAATTCTAGTATCGAGCATCCTTCATCATTCCTACCTCCATACCCGAATCCTCCATGAACCCCCGCGTATCCATCTGCAGAAGCTCCTATATGACCGTTCAAGTCACCACCTATAAACAATCGTTGGTCTGCCGGGCACTCCCTCACGATCTCGTCGAGGGAATCCCAGAAACTCCTCTTCTCTACGTCACTGCGACCCACCTGCGGTGCGTAAGCGCTGATCACGTTAACGGTTTCTCCATCAATAACCAAAGTAATCTTCATGGTTCTATCGTCCTTCCTGGTCACTTGCACTACATTATCCTTAAGATCCGCCGCTATAATGACTCCAACTCCGTTTCTAGCTGACCTAGAGCCCGAGTACCAAAGCTTGTAGCCGTTTCCCTCCCTCGAGCTAGACCCCTTCCATTTAGTCTCTTGAAAACACGCTATATCAACCTTATGTCTCCCCAAGACGTCAGCAAGCTCAAAGAGCTTACCGGTCAAAGACCCTACGTTCCAGCTGCCCACTCTGATCCTACGCGAACCCGCTACTCTACCAACACCCCTAAGCACCCTAGACCCGCCTACCCCTACCCCACCCGCTCCGGCAAGACATGACCTCAGGTGACCATCACCAACTACAGCGTCTATCCTACCCTCCGGAAAACACACACACGGCAAAAGCACAGGAGCAAAAAAAAAAATTAAAAAAAAAAAAAAAAAAAAAAAAAAAAAAAAAAAAGGAGCAGCAAAAGAAAGGACAAAACAGACTAAAAAAGCACACAAAAAGGGGACACAAACGCGCACCAGTAAGTAAAAGAGAACCAAGACTGCTATTAAATGAAAAAGATAGCTAAATAAATAGATAAATAAATAAAGTTAAAGTTATAAAGTTTAAGAAAATGTACTCTACTGCTGCCGGAAGGAAAATCCGGACAGCAGTGGCGGTTGCAGCGGTGGCCGACGGCGGCAGGAGGCGGCCGGCGGCGAACAAGACCAACTGCACAGTCACAGCGTGGTGTGGGGAGTCTTCCCTCGCCGGAATAAGAAAGATAATATAGCAACTAACCTGGATATCAAAACGTCAGACACTGTAGCACAAGCACAAATAGGTCAGCCAAACAAAAAAGGAATAAGGAAGATAATATAGCAAACTCCCTGGTCGTCGGAAAAAAAAAAAAAAAAAAAAAAAAAAAAAAAAAAAAAAAAATCCGGTGGTCGGAAAGTGGTCGCCGGCGGCTCCGGCAACGACAATGTCTGGGTCAACCTCGGAAATAGGTGGGGAACCACCACACGCGGGCGGTTGAAGTCCTAGCAGTCGGGGGTTGGCTGGAGAGACGCCGGAAAAAAAAACAAGAATTCCACCACGAAGTGGTGGCGCGTGGGGGCGCGTGAAAACACCGGCGGATGTCCGGTTTGTGAGGTTTTGTTCCAGGTAGCTTGGTGTTGGTGATGGTGTTGTTTAATTTAATTAATTGAATGAATTGAATTGAAGATGTAGGTGATGGTATTGAAAGGTTAGAGCGAAAGGTTAGAGAGAGTTTAGGGCCTACCAGATGTGATATTATTAATTATACCATCATGACGAACATAAAATCTTGAATACTGATAGTTCTATATACTTTTGAAGGTTTTTTTTTTTTTTTTTTTTTTTTTTTTTTTTTTTTGAGTGTTGAAATTTACGCTATAAAGAATTACATGTGATTTGTAATATGAAAAATCACATGTGATTTGTGATTTGAACTTTAAAACTTGCATCATAAATCAAATGTGATTTCGTATTTTTTAGAATTTAATACCTAATAGAAAAACAAAAAAATAAGTTTGTTAAAAGTATATCAAAGTGATCGTCTACTGAAAAATAAAAAAATTATCGTTGTGATTGTGTATTTTTTGCCGTTTAATGATTTACCGTTTATAAAATAATCTATACTATATAAAAGTTAAACCCCTTAATTTAATGTGCAAGAGTATTGTGCACAAATAGGTTGTACGGTAAAATGTAGTTTAAGCAACATCTATGGTTTATCAATTACACAAATTAAGATCCATTGTGCACAAATGAGTGGTATGATACAATGTAGTTTATGCAACTAATGTGGAATATCAAGTTATGGAATATGAATTGTTGTTGTGATTTCGAGTATATGAATCATCTCTGCATTTACAACACATAATGATCTCAATACTATAAATAAAAAATGTATTTACAACAAACCACAATCCCATCTCCTCACACTCAATGATCGATCTCAGTTTTTTTTTTTTTTTTTTTTTTTTTTTTTTTTTCCTTCTTCTTTGTGTGATACTACTTTTATATATCCAAAAACAATCAACAACAACGACTACCCTATGTCCAATCCCATCATCTAAATAACACCAACATACTACAAACAACAATTCCATCTCCTCACAAATATAACAACAGCAACAACCATCTACACGACTCAAATACAAAATAAAAATAAAGAACCAAAAGATCTCAGCTTTCTTTTTCGTGTATTAAAACTAATTTAAGACCTTTAAAGATCAATAACACGAGAAAAAACTCATCATCGATCTATGAGAAGCTTTGCTTCTTTTTATATCCAAAAATAAAGAAATAATCATAACAAATCTGTTATGTTCTTTATTTGGTTCGCTTAATGAAACACAAAAAAGAAACAACTAATACACCTTACCCGAGACCTCTTTATGAGATCTAGAAGCCTTTGGCAGCAAGAAGTCACAGAAGCAAGTGTGTGATGTTACTCGGTTTACATAAGCAGAAAGATTATAAAGGTTTGTTTGTGCTTCGTGAGTCAAGAAAAACATGGATATAAAGGGTTATTTGTTTAGGTGTTCGGTTATCTAAAGCGGTAGAAAGAATAAGTTTTGTGTTCAGTAATGATAAGGAGAAATGGGTAGAAGCTTGGATTGTTTGTGATTGCGTATTGATGGGAGAAGGATGAGGGAGAGCGTTTAGCTGAGAATGTGGTAGGCGTTATGTTTTGAGATGTGTGTTTTAGGGTTAGTCAAAGACTCAAAAGTGGTAACAGGTTATACCATTTGAATTATGAATTGGATTGGATCGGATATTGGGCCTAATGTTAGCCACTAGCCCACTATGATTTAATGTGATGTATACATCCTGTCATGACTTAATTTTCTTCTATCATATATATACATGTTATTTGTATTTTCGTATATTTGAGTGCATTCACACATTGTAACTATGAACAAGGTGAAAGGTTTATGTTGGTGACCTGCTTGCTTAAGATCAGTCCCTTATTTACGTGAATATATATATTTTTCTAAGGGTTTATTTTTGTCGATTTTAAAATAGTATAGCAAGAAAAGGTCCTATAAAGGTTTATTAAGTGTTTAGACATTTTTTAAACCACGCTTCAAGATTGTATATTTTTTGCACGTTGCAATTGGTTCAAGTATTTTTATTAAAGGACTAGAAGTTTTTATTTATTTATTTTATTTTATTTTTGGTTACTTACCTTGTAGTCCTCAAGACACTCGCGATTGACATTTTACAAATCGAGTTCATGCGTAGTTTATTAGTTACTCTTTTACCATCAGTTATGAAATTGATATTAACTTTTTAGTTCTTCTAAGTAATCTGATACGCGGATTAGAATAGAAAACATAGTTAGAGAAAGAGAGAAATAAGGAAGGAAATGGAATGGGTTGGAGGAGTGGAAGGTGGTAACGTAAATACAAGGCTTTCAAAAATTGGTTACAGTGTTACACTCCCACTTAGCTACTTAGTTTCATTTCAATGATCACCAACATGTTAATGTGTTTAATTTTGTATGTGATGAAATAGAACGTACATCTTTGTTATCGTCTTTTAAATGTTTGTTAAACTCGATATAGCTTTTAACTTTAACATATAGGTGATCTTAGAGATCATTATAATTAAATCAATATGTTTGGCAAAGATCTACATATGCTAATAAAGCTATTAAAAGAGCTATAATAATGAAAATTACAAAGACAATATTGATTCCCTATATATACGCTAATAATTTTATACATTAAATTTTAGTAGATTCACAAACTATTAATCAAATTGTCACATTTTTTAAGTCATTTCCAAATCTTTCTAATTTGATCGTGGACTAAGATTGGTAGATTATATGACTAAAAAAGAAAATAAATTAAGGAGAAATTAAAGTAGTGAAATAATGTGAATGTGGAGTGAATGTAACTTCATATCTATATATACTACTTATAGCTTTAACCCCTTAATTTAATGTGAAAAAGGATTTGTGCACAAAAGAAATACGGTACAACCTAGACATTGCACACCAATAAATACAAATTTTCGTTTATGATAAACTCATCTTCAATGCTCTCTTTAATTTCAAAGAAAACAAATCATCTTTCACTTAATCAATTCTTAGTAATGCAACCCATTAATGCAACCATTAAGATGAATATGAAGAATTGCATTTAAAGGGGTCTATACATATCCCCTAGAAACGTTTAATGCACTCTAATGTAAAAATAGACCACTTTCATTTGAGTTAGCACGCCACACCACCCAACCCAACCCAACCCCACCAATGTCGGTAACACTCAAAAAAACGAAAATAGAAGAAAATAATTATTTGATCTCAGATTTATTTCTTTGACCTTATTCAAGGTAATATCAAACCTTTTAAAGGTCAATCAAATGAAAGAGTCATCTCATCATAGATCTTATAACTTAACAAACCCGAGACCTTTTAGCAAATAAAACAACCTACTCGAGACCTTTTAGCAAAGATCTTGAAGTCGAGACTATATATGATGCCTCAAATAAACACGAAATCACAATAAGATTCACGGGTACGGTTTGTTTGTGAAAAAAAACACAATTATTCAGCAAACAACCCGTCTCGTGCATCGCACGGGTTGTATAAAGCCTCGTTTATTTTTAAAAAAGAAGGTGAAAAGTGGGTTTTAATGTTTTGATGAGAAGTAAATGTCAAAAATTTGTTTATCTGATTTTTTTGTTGATCTTTATTCTTATTGAACTCACCTCTTCAACATTAAAAGTACAGTAACTCATTTAATGTAATGCACAAAATGTCATTTCATTAAAGCGTAATTTAATTTAATACGAATACTAGTTATTTACTCGTATGATTTTTAACTATCTTTGACAATGTTGTATTGAGTAATCCTGATTTACTTATAAGTCAAAAAGTTAATACGGATACTAGCTATTTATGTTGTCTTAACTCTCTACGTGTTTGTGGCACTATAGATTTCAGCAGATTGTTGTTATTCTTTGACGATGCTGTATTTCTGGACTAATCCCGAAATGTCGTATAGTCTTTTGTTTAGATGCTCATATCATCATATCCTTAGAGTTATGCTGATAATTCAGATTGTTTCTAGTACATGTTGTGCGTGGAATGATTTCTCAACAACACTTGATCCTAACAACGTTGAAGATGATACCAAGGTCGTATCATTTGATCTTCCTGGTCCATCACCCTCATATCCGACAGGTATATATATTTATCGAAAATATACATATGGTCATGTTAGGACTTCTTTTTTTTCTTATTAGGTGTTGATCACTTGATTGAGTGCATGTTTGTATAACAAGAGCTGTTTGGATTATTCCGAGTTTCGTAAGTTTTAAGCGTATGTTGGCTTACTGTCTTTTTTAAAAGAGATAAAAAATTATGTTTTATTTGTTAGCAAATTGATCAGACTGAATATATATGGTAATTGTAATGGAAATTTATTATAGTTTGTGGCTCATATGTAACATGACATATATCACTCGCTATCATAACCGATGGTCGTAAGTAAAGCATATGTGGCATGATTAGTACATTAAATGAAAAATGAAACACCACTTTGGAGAAAAAAAATAAATAAAAAATAATAATAAAATAAAATAAAAAATGAGAACATGTTTTTTTTAGGGGCAATTGCATATATACCCACTAAAATTTGCATATTTACATATATACCCAAAACATGCTTAACTTCATTGTATATCATGCATTGAAAACTTGTATTTTGGGTAAATATGCAAGTTTTTGAGTTTTAGTGGGTATATATGCAATTCTCCTTTTTTTTTATTGAATTTCTGAATATGATTGTGTATTTATACACTAGTTATAATGCCCGCGCACGCGCAGGTTTTTTTAAATTTTTTTAATCATATATTTTTATTTATTAAAAACAAATAATTTAATCTTTATTTTGTTTGATTTATGATGTTTAATTATAGTTTTTATTATTAAAGATAATTATTTAAAAAATTTAATCCTATTATTAATTGCATCTTATTTATATTTTTTGTATTTATCTTCTACTTGTATTAATTGCATCTTATCTATATTTTTTGTATTTATCTTCTACTTGTGTTATGGATAAATATAAAATGTTACCTAATAAAAAAATAATCTTTTTTTAAATACAATTATTACTAAATAAAGTATGAATGCATTTTTTTGAAATGAAAAATTTCCGATAGAGGTTTTGTTTTATTATATAAAAAAGATATACAAAGTAACTTGAAAACACTAAATTTGTAAATAATTTTTTTTAGGTGGAGACTTTGGAAAGGGGACAATTGAGCTTGGCGGATTGGAAGTGTACCAAGCTTTGTATTTTAAAAAAATATGGTCTACAAACATTGGTGGAACAAATGGCCTTGGTGCAACATTTTATGAACCAGTTTCCATCCCAGAAGGGTTCGATTTGCTTGGCCACTACTGCAAACAAAACTCTAAACCTTCGTTTGCATCCGTTCTTACAGCGAAGGACACCACAGATGACCCATGGCTGGGTGCCTTATTGTATCCCGTTGACTACAAGCTTATCTGGACGAGTAAAGGTTCAAATATCAGCCAATCTGTGGACGGCTATATTTGGCTTCCAATACCGCCTGATGGTTATAAAGCCGTTGGACACATTGTCACAACTTCACCCGAAAAGCCCTCATATCTTAAGACCAAGTGTGTTAGATCCGACTTAACGGATTTGATACAAGTGGACAAATTGATTTGGGGATATAAAAAAAATACGAGCCAACTTAGTATCAATGTGTATACTACAATGCCAATACACAAAAGTCTAAGTGTTCCAGTGGGTACTTTTTTTGCTCGATCAAGTGGAGAGGATAAGCACGAGTTAGTGTGTTTGAAGATGGTCAGGAGTGATCCTTACTTTGCTATGCCTAATTCTTTACAAATCAAAACAATGATCGGTGCTTATGCTCCTCGGGTCTATTTCCATCCTGATGAAGAATACTTTCCATCATCGGTTTTGTGGTTTTTTAATAATGGGGCTGAGATATACCAAGTTGGCGGAATTCACTGGCCTGTGATCAAGGATGGTGAATTACTTCCGGATTATGGTACATTGGATGATTCATATCTGGACCTCCCATCAGATGAAGCTTATAGCAAAGAAAAGGCTAAAAGAGGGTTTTTACATGATGCGATTGCTTACATACACGTGAAACGAGCTCTAGGGGGAACCTTTACTGATCTAGCCATATGGTTGTATTACCCTTTTAATGGTGCTGGGAAGGTACAAGTTGGACCTTTCACCATTAAGCTATCAAAGATAGGGGAACATGTTAGCGATTGGGAACATATTACATTAAGGATTGATAACTTCAGCGGGATTTTGAAATCGGTCTATCTATCTCAGCACTCTAAGGGAAAATGGTTTAGTCCTAGAGAATTTGAGTTCGTGGAGGGAACTAGGCCTGTGGTGTATGCCTCTTTGCATGGGCATACACACTACAATACTCCAGGTCTTCATTTGCATTTAAAAGAGGAAATAAACCAAAATGACATGAAAATGTTATACAATGAATTCAACTCATACTCAAAAAAATCACCAATTGTAATAGGGGAAAAGTATGTGTGGTTTGGTATTAGGGATGACGCTGCAAAAAGCAACAACGTGATGGATATTGCATCTAAATATGATGTAGTTTGTGTCGATAACATGGATTCAGTCCTTAAACCATGGTTGAACTATACGGGAAGATGAGGTCCTAAGATTACTTATAACTATAAGAGGGAAATAATGAAGGCAACGAGCTACTTACCGGATAAGGTGGAAGCACTTGCTAATAAATTGTTGGAGAAGGTCCCGGCTGAGGTATTTGGAGAAGAAGGGCCGGAAGGACCCAAGATGAAGGACAGTTGGACCGGGGATGAACGGGTTTAAATATAATTCAAAATGACAATTTAACCATGTATATCGCTATATGCATATCATCATATTAATAATCAGGGGCGGAACTAGGAGCCAAGTTTAGGGGTAGCGAAATACGAAAATTTGTTTAGGGGTAGCGAAAATTTGTTTCAGGGGTCGCGAAATCGCCAAAAAATGGCCAAAAATCGCCAAAAATTCCACTACTGGGTAAAAGTTCAGGGGTAGCGACCGCTACCCCTGAACTACATGTACATCCGCACCTGTTAATAATACTCCTTTATATCAATGATCGACCAAGTAGTTGTTGTATATCCGTTGCAGGTTCAGTCACTTATACGCGTTTATGTCAATGATCCATCAAGTAGATGTATATCATATCCTTTCCAAGTTTAAATTATTACTCATTTATTTCAGTGATTTGATTAAAAGTGTGATAAGACCAAGCTTTTTCCTTCATTCAAATTGACACCACTTCATCTCCATACGTACTCACCTTCCAGGGATGTCAAAAGCACCCAAAACCAACGGGGAAAACCGAAACTCGAACCGGTTGGGTCGGGTTCGGGGGTGGGTTGGCGGGTTTTGATGCGGGTTTGGCTATTAATTAATTTTTTTTGCCGGGTACGAGTTCGGGTATGGTTCAGGTAATACCCGCCCGATTACCCGTACCCGTATCCGCTTAATTGATATTATAATTAAATAGAATATATATACATTATATATAATTTCTTCCATTATATTTTTTTATATAAGCATTTCTATTACATAACACATTTTATTTTGTATATGAATTATTTAAAAGCGTTAAATCATTTGATACGATATTCATTTTCTTTAACTTTTAAAAAATTTGAATATATTAGGTTGTTTTCCTTTGTTTTGTAGGTGGATTTTAGTGTGACTTAATCTTAATACCGCCATTTAGTCCATATAATATTCAACTGGGGATAACCGATACCCATAGGGAAACCCAAAAAACCGATAAATAATATTAATCGGATATCCGGCGGGTAATAGGACGGGTACGGGTTTAGATATTATAAACGGGTGCGGGTACGAGTACACTAAAACCCGACCCATTGTCACCCTTCTTATTACTAAAGCATGTGCAAAAACAATGAATTCAAGATGTACGTAGAATACATCTAGGGAAAAAGATTGGGATGACTACGAGTCTACGACAATACATACTCTATTCGTTGTTGAACACGTAGATTGTACTATTTCTCTCTTCTTACATATAAAATTAATCTTGCCACATGTATCAAGATTCTCATTAAACTAGTAGTAATTGTGACCAAATGGCTCTGCCACCTCAATGCTAAACCAACTTCATTCTCTAAGACCAAATGCCCGTAATAATGATCAAATGCATGACCAAACCTTTTTCAACTAAAATATGTTTAGATGTGCATTGGGACCCACGCATATATGTGCAATTCGTTCGGTCGAGTTGTGGACCAAACCAACCCAATCCGCGCGGGGGGGGGGGGGGGGGGGGGGGGGCGTTCACTGGAGGTCTCTTACCAGGGGGACACGTCATGAGAGGCGACAAACCAAATGGTCGACCTCCCATTGCGACTAGCCTTAGTTATAAAATTAGGCATACCAATTATGTAATCATTACTCTGCATCTAGCATATGTGATAGCCAATGCCCTTTCTTTATTTATTGTTGGGGTTATATAATCTACAATTGAATCTGCAATCTACTAATTAATGACGAAAGCTACAATTTGAAATTATGTGATTTTGCCGATATTCAAAGAAATACTATAAAACAACACAGTTTAATTTTTCGTGACAAAACTTCAAAAGTTTGATTTCACTCGAATAACGAATATAATTAGACCTTCATTACATATAAATACAATATAAATGAATTTTTTATTAATGGTAACATGAGAAAGACAGTCAAGCTAGAGAAGTATAACACCTTGGTCAAACTACTCAATCCCTATTCGCACTAATAGTAACTACGATTGACATATCAAGTGATCTCAACAACGTATCATACCTATCTAGCTCACCTGGCTAACGCAATACTATCATCCTCAATAACCGCAAAGAAAGAACATTTGTAGTTCATCGGGAGTTACCATGTTTTATTGTAGAACGTACATTCGGAAAAAAGACATAGATATCGGTTATTTTCTTCGCAACTTCAAGCTTCTTTTTCTCAGTATCATTCACAACTACACATGTTCTTACTTTCTTTTTTACGATCGTGCGTTCGGACTTTTCACTGGAGGTCTCTTACTAGGGGGACACGTCATGAGAGGCGACAAACCAAATGGTCGACCTCCCATTGCGACTAGCCTTAGTTATAAAATTAGGCATACCAATTATGTAATCATTACTCTGCATCTAGCATATGTGATAGCCAATGCCCTTTCTTTATTTATTGTTGGGGTTATATAATCTACAATTGAATCTGCAATCTACTAATTAATGACGAAAGCTACAATTTGAAATTATGTGATTTTGCCGATATTCAAAGAAATACTATAAAACAACACAGTTTAATTTTTCGTGACAAAACTTCAAAAGTTTGATTTCACTCGAATAACGAATATAATTAGACCTTCATTACATATAAATACAATATAAATGAATTTTTTATTAATGGTAACATGAGAAAGACAGTCGAGCTAGAGAAGTATAACACCTTGGTCAAACTACTCAATCCACTATTCGCACTAATAGTAACTACGATTGACATATCAAGTGATCTCAACAACGTATCATACCTATCTAGCTCACCTGGCTAACGCAATACTATCATCCTCAATAACCGCAAAGAAAGAACATTTGTAGTTCATCGGGAGTTACCATGTTTTATTGTAGAACGTACATTCGGAAAAAAGACATAGATATCGGTTATTTTCTTCGCAACTTCAAGCTTCTTTTTCTCAGTATCATTCACAACTACACATGTTCTTACTTTCTTTTTTACGATCGTGCGTTCGGACTTTTCACTGGAGGTCTCTTACCAGGGGGACACGTCATGAGAGGCGACAAACCAAATGGTCGACCTCCCATTGCGACTAGCCTTAGTTATAAAAT
Source organism: Artemisia argyi (assembly GCA_030686995.1). Classification (NCBI taxonomy): domain Eukaryota; kingdom Viridiplantae; phylum Streptophyta; class Magnoliopsida; order Asterales; family Asteraceae; genus Artemisia; species Artemisia argyi. The sequence goes on along the minus strand of CM060684.1, from coordinate 77,273,049 downwards.
TAGGCATACCAATTATGTAATCATTACTCTGCATCTAGCATATGTGATAGCCAATGCCCTTTCTTTATTTATTGTTGGGGTTATATAATCTACAATTGAATCTGCAATCTACTAATTAATGACGAAAGCTACAATTTGAAATTATGTGATTTTGCCGATATTCAAAGAAATACTATAAAACAACACAGTTTAATTTTTCGTGACAAAACTTCAAAAGTTTGATTTCACTCGAATAACGAATATAATTAGACCTTCATTACATATAAATACAATATAAATGAATTTTTTATTAATGGTAACATGAGAAAGACGGTCGAGCTAGAGAAGTATAACACCTTGGTCAAACTACTCAATCCACTATTCGCACTAATAGTAACTACGATTGACATATCAAGTGATCTCAACAACGTATCATACCTATCTAGCTCACCTGGCTAACGCAATACTATCATCCTCAATAACCGCAAAGAAAGAACATTTGTAGTTCATCGGGAGTTACCATGTTTTATTGTAGAACGTACATTCGGAAAAAAGACATAGATATCGGTTATTTTCTTCGCAACTTCAAGCTTCTTTTTCTCAGTATCATTCACAACTACACATGTTCTTACTTTCTTTTTTACGATCGTGCGTTCGGACTTTTCACTATTTATGACCAATAAGAATCTTTTCAAGCTGCTTACCGGTCTTCATAGCTATTTAAAATCTAGGAATATATAAAATATTTGACATAAAGTAATTCTCAAAATATTAACAGAGGTTTAAAATCATATCAACATGTGATTTTCTTCTATGATAATTAAACTTTAATCTTCTAAATTCTTGATTGCATTTATCACTTTTTATTCTTGACGAGCGTTGCATACTTATTGAAGACTTTAAAAACTAATACTTTACAAACTCACTTTTGTAGGCTATGCTTAGAAGCTCTAAATTAAAAAGGAAAAATGAAAAAAATATTTATTTCCGTCACAACTTTTCATCAATAATAACCATCTTTTACCAAAAACTTAAAAATACCAATAAATTCAACAACCTTTGCAACCACTTTGTTGATTGACCTTCCAACCACCATTACGGATTTTCTATCTCGCAAAAAAAATTGTAGATTTAAACTTGCAACCACCTTGCGAAATTTGTTAAGATATGTCCAAACCTCTTGTTATGCGACTTGAATCAAAAAACAAGATAACATATTCTTAGAGTTTTTGGCGATTGTGAACGAATGTTTCGTAATCATTGAATCAAAAATTTCGCAAGGTGTCAACAAGATTAAGTGTGAGATTCGTTTTTCTCAGGGTTAGCAATCCGCAAGATGGTCGCAAGGTCAACATGCAAAGTGGTGGCAAGGGTTGCGAAATTTTTGGATACCAGTTTTTAGTAAAAAAACGGGTCTTTCATAAAAAATAACTAACCGTGAAAATAAATATTTTTGTGATTCTCATTTCCAAAAAAGTGTCATTAAATAAGCTTAAACAAACATTACTAAAAAGTTACATTGTGTTTTCGAGTATCACTTAAAAAAAAATATGGTTAGTTTTGAAGTAAAATGTTTTCTCGTTGAAGATATTATTTTCTATATTGAAAAAATAAAATAAAAAAAAAATAAAATAAAATAAATAAATAAATAAAAAATAAAAAAATAAAAAAAATAACTTTTGAGAGGGTACATTTACAAAACTCCCAAACTTAAACCATATGTTATCCAACTTCAACTATCAAGATTCAAGTAACAGTCTTGTTCTTCAAATACTTTAATGGCGGCTTCATGTTCTTTTGTCCCATCTTCTTCATCATCATTCACTCTCCAATCACAATTCATTAAAAACCCATCTCAAAAACCAGTTTCACTATCATGGTCTTCTTCATTTCCTCAGTTAAATCTATCCCTCAATTCAACTCCATCAAATCGTACACTCAAGAACAAGGTACACTTAAAGTTTGAATCTTTTTGTGTTTTTATGTTGTGGGTGTGATTATTTGAAAAGGGTTTAGCTTATTTGGAATAATTTGTTTGTTTCTTTATATAAATGATGATGATTGGGTAAAATATGATGGGTTGTTGAGTTGATGTGGTTTGACTTTTGAAGTCAATGAACTGACTTTTATATGCAAAATGATGTGATTTTTACTGGTTAAGTCCAAAATTTTAGTTCGTAGTAATTGTTATAATGTATTAAGTTCGATGTGGTTTTCGTTATTCATGGAGAACTTTTTTATGGTTTGTTTCAAATTGGGGTTGAATGACCATGGAAGTCAAGGCCTGAAATGACTGTAATTTGATGTCGTTTAGTTTAAATTTTACGATAGTTTTGCTTACATACCAATCTGGAGTATAAATGTATGCTCTGAAATGAATTAAAACTATACAAGTGTTTCTCCTAAATGTTGGAAGTTTTAGTTTTAACACTAATACAGTAGCAATCATCCTAAGACAAAAGTTTTTGAATTTGTGTATCTGCATATGAATTCTTATTCCCTTTATTCCATTTCTCTTATTTGTTATATATTTAAGTATGTGCATAAATGTACATATAACGAGTTGTTTAATTTGAATCTCATCTTTTGTAAATGTGAAGGACCATCACCTTGTCATTTTTATTTGTTTTTTACATGATGTGTGTGTTCTGGTTGATCTGTTAGGGAGCTATACCTTTGTGGGAATGATAGGATTGAAAAAAGGAGAAACAAGTAACCAAATAAACAGTATTCAAGTTTTTCAAAAATATTCACATTATTACTAGGAATCTAGGATTGTTCTTAGGAGGTTTTGGGATTGCTTAATAAAACTTGTTATCTGCTTATCATGTTTTAATACATGAGGATGTTATGTTGAGATTGCATATCCGACTGCTTATCTAATTACTGTATTTCTAAGCGAAATAAGCTATTTTATATAAGCAATTTGAAATTTCATATCCCATAACTGCTCTTCTTAAAAGCTATAAACAGATACGCAATTTTATTAGTAATGCATTAGTTTTTGACGTTCGGATTAACAAATTATTCTTTTTAAGTTGATTATCCTGCTATAATGGTGTGATAATCAGTTTCATGCTGGCCGCAACGAAACTGATTATCAGAAGTTAAGATAAATGTAACTCACTTAACATTTAGGTCTTTGCCCTGTTACGTATTAAATAATTGAAGATTACTGTACTATAACAAATTTAGATAGCATACACATACATACACTATCTCCTTCGACGCGCTTTATGTTGTTCAATATTACATAATCATTTTCACAGCACACATCCAGACAATCCCGAGAACTCTAGAAAGAAGGCCATCCCATCCCTATTAAAAGAAGAAAACAAGACTGAAAACTTAGTAATACCTGAATACGATCATCCTAACTATACTCCTCGTTATCTAAATTTGGTAAACAAGTATTTAAAATTTTAAAGACAAAGAAAGACCAAATAAAGTTATAGATAGCTTTATGCCCCTTGCTGTCTTTTAAATTTTGTTCTTGTTTCTGCTTATTGATTTTTTTTTTTTTTTTTTTTTTTTTTCGCTTTTTCATTTGTCTTTAACCGCTTTCTTCCATAGGGGTTTGTTGTTGAAGCCGCATGGACACGAAGATCACGAAGCGAAGCAGAAAAAAGACCAAACAAGAAATCATGGAAACAAAGGACAGATATGTACATGAGACCATTTCAATTAAATGTTTTCTTTTCAAAAAGGTTCATTCACGCAAAAGTGATGCATAGAGGTACTAGCAAAGTGGTATCAGTTGCCACCACAAATGCAAAGGATTTAAGGAACGCGTTGCCTTCACTGATAGATAATGAGGCCTGCAGAGTAATTGGGAGGTTGATAGCTGAGAGATCAAAGGAAGCTGATGTCTTTGCAGTGGCCTTTGAAGCGAAAAAGAATGAACGAATTGAAGGTAGGCTAGCGATTGTTCTTGATACTATTAAGGAGAATGGCATTATTTTTGTTTGAACTTTTAGTATATAGACAGTTGTGTAATCTCATAGCTAGCATCCTGTGTTCAAACTCTTGATCGTGGAAAGTTCATTATTCTTCATTTTGGATTATTTTTTAACTAACCCAACCAACGGTTTTTCCATTTAAAGGCGACTAGAAGATTCTAAAACTCATTAATGAAGCATAAAAGCTAAAGATCAACAATGCAGAAATATGGACTCTGTAACTCACATGAGGCGAATCCATTGAGACTGCTTGAGTATGTTAAGATAGTAATTGGTAGTGAGTAGGATAATGCAAATGCTTAACATGATTACTGACACAGGCTTTTAGTTGCACGATATATTGCTGTAGTGATAATTGGTGTAAAACAACATATCAAAAGTAAGCGTCAGGCCTCTTACTGAACCCAGTGGATGTCAAGGTGACTCGGTTCACCGTTGGGGGGTATAGATTCAATAGCGTAATTCGTCTGCAACAGGGACTAAGTACGAAATCGGACATTACCATAGGGAACAATGGTTGTCTTTAATTTTCTGTTAATTGTTATACCTTAGTTAATAATCCCTTGATATTAGTTTATTCGTTTCATATGGTTATGGATAAATGAATTGAAGTCAACAGTTTAACAGTATGGTATGGATTAAGAATAGATAAGTTACAGTAAAAATTTTAACCGTAGTCTAAATTTCAGACTCATCCTCAGTATACCTACAAGAGTAAACCCCAACACGGAGGATTGATATTATTGTTCTGTTCATACTCAGTTTTGAATGAATTGATTAGATCATGTTTGGCCTGCCTAGGCAATTATCTAGATAGTGTTTGTTTTGATTAGTTTCATGAAGTGTCTAGGTTTAAAGCAGATACGTGTTAAGACCAGTAAACATGTTGCCTCAGCCCTCAACTCATAGATAATGAGCTTGCAGAGACATCAAATGAAGCAGATGTGTTTGCAGTTGCTCTTGAAGCTAAAAAGAGCTAACGAATTGAAGGGAGGTTGGCGATTGTTGTATTACCATAGAGGATAATGGTAGTATTTCTTATCACCATTAACTTAAGATAAATAATCAGGGGTGTTAACATAATGTCCACAGATAATTTCAAGTATTAAGAATATGATATACGAATATTACTGTTACAATTAATAATGTAATTCTTCTTTAGACAAATAAAAAATACGAGTAACCATTATACATATAAATTTTGTTCTCAAATCAATCAGAAAAATCATCCATCAGATGGTTCATGATCAATTTGAGTAACCTTACACTAAGCCACCATAATCTGTAGCACGTTATAATGATGCATCATGTATTAACCAAACTGCAAACAACAGATAAACAATGAACAGTAATGTTAATACCACTTTTGTGTAGTAAGTTGACAAATGGGAAAGGTGCGCTAGCCTAAAACTTCCAGTTATTGATCTATCAAATCAGGTTTGACGCAACAAAAAAAGGAGTTGATATACCAGTGATTGTTGGTGTTTACCTCAAATGAATACCATACAATTGTTGTAATAGAGACAACACCTAGGCAGCAGCCTGCAAAACATAACAATCATACCATAAATCTCGAGATAATGATGAAGCTGAATAACTATTAACTACTTAATAAAAATTATTTCCCCTTAATATTAAACATTATATTTGTAAAGTATGTTCTTCCAATCAGCAAACGAGGCTTTTTGAGATAACATACCACCATCTTCAGTTCAGTCCTTTACCTTGTCATCAACAGGGGCGAAAGCAGCCTTAACTGCTTCAAAAACTTCTTCAACAGGCTTACCAGCATCAATCTTAAGAGAAAAAATTAATCAGTTGTCAGTACTCATTACACCACAAACAACAGTTATCAAAAGTAATATAACCAAAAAAACTTTCGTATTTACCTTTTTGACCTTCCCCTTAGAACTGTAATAGTTGATAACAGCAAGACTAGATTCCTCAAAAACCTTAAACCGCTTCCTTATTGTCTCAATGTTATCATCTACTCTCCCCTTCATATCCAAAAAAGCAAGGTTAAACTCAATCAGCAACAAAAACTCTATAATTCTTCAAATAAAAAATGGTTTTTTTTTTACCAAAAGACTAAATCATACAATACTATCACCAAATATTGATTATTTTTAAAAAATTATGGTCAAACTGGTTGAAGATCATTTTCAGGTAACATATTGACGAATGGTTCGATACTTGCTAGTAAGTTTATCTGTTTGGTAATTAACCCAAAAAAAAAAAAAAAATAGTCCAATCTCACAAGACATATGCCAAACCTGGTTGCGGCCCAAGATGCGCCTCTCCATCTCTTCCTCCGAACAATCAAAGAAAAGAACAAACTCGGGTACGATTCCAGTCTATATAAACCATAACAAGATTTAGATATATGACATGATTATATATGCCTAAAACAGCTCAATAAAAGATGATTTTTTTATTGAAGTTTAGAATTTAGAACTCACAACTAGCTCAAAGGCTGCACGATTTTCCTCATTACGAGGAAAACCATCAATTAGGAACTTGTCGTTCTCAATTTCCAGAATTGCTTTTTCAAGAAGCTTGATTGTTACTTCTGAAGGAACAATTGTTCCCTCAGAAATCATGTTCTGAATCATGGTCCTGTAGTTTACCAATAAAATTTAGAATAAAAATACAGTGAAATTATCTCCAGTATCCATTGTTACATGTAAGAAATTGTTAAGTAGTCAAATGAGTTAAAAGACGAAGTACCCATTTTCAGAGCCGGATTTTATTTCTGCGCGCAGAAGATCTCCAGCACTGAGATGGGTATATCCAAAGTGCTCTACAATATTGGCACATTGTGTACCCTTACCACTGCCCGGGCCTCCTGCTCAGATTTAGATGAGTAAGAGTTAGATGTATGTTACTTTTGATTCCATGGGTTGGTGAAGGATATTTAAGCATTTAGTTAATGATCAAACGCTTCCGATAAACTATGCGGGAGATTAACTGCTACAAATTTTAATGGGACGCAGGGAGAAATTATATTATTTTAGACCATAAATTTTTAGATCCTTTAACTTACTAATTATCATTGAAGTACTCACCTAGAACAAACACAACCTTGGGATTCTTTTCACTAAGAGCACTCTTGGCTCCTTCCTGCAATCATATAGACACATTCATTTTGAATGTTGGCGATAATATTTTTAAGATTGGATGAAACAATAAAACAATGCTACTATATAGCTACCTTATTTGCAGCATCGACAACAGTCCCCATAAGTCTGTGCTAGTGTGTCTTAAACTTAACCCTGCATCCAACCCAAAGAATAAAAATTAGAAGTTGCAAACCAAACAGCTTTTAAACCCTAGAGATAAAAGTCGTTATCCGAATCTTTCTTTTAGTTGCATACAACTTGAACCATGACTTTTAGGTTCAGTCACACAACGAGCAAGCACATTTTCAGGGAAGTGTAACAAATATTAGGCACCTTTTTCATACTTTTGTGTTCTATCATTTAGGAATCCAATTCAAATAAGTATATGGATATCATGTAACAGAGTGGCATATCTAGATCGGAGATCATCTATAGCTAATCTAGGTATGACTGCCAAAAGACCTTCTAAACATACTCCGTAGTCCGTACATAAAACAGTGATTCCATATAACCTTCCTCAACCAAAAGACCTTAATACTTAGATATAAACAGATCCATCACATAATTTACCCAAAAGCCATGACTTTCAGAAGGGTCCTAAATCGTAGCAGTCATAACACCAACTTTCAATCATAAAGACTCAAAAGAAATTGTGTACACATGTGAAATAAAGCATAGATCTACACATCCACATCAAAACAAGTTCCCCGAATCATAACCACACGCAAATGAACAAATATATACTCAAATCTACAAATTACAACGCCTAACAATTCAAGATCTGAACAAGATCCAACAAAATTACCAAAACAAGATTAGCTAAAAATCTCAAAAATGCCAATGCCGGGTACGAGTATTTTTTTAGCTCACTAAAAACGAGCGAAAGTTCAAATTTTGACAAATTCAAGGACCCTATGAATCCTTTTGATGCGCGAAAAAAATACTCAAACCCCACATTGGCAAATTTAGTTACCCTTTAATTGCATTTCTCCAAAAGTTACATTATGTAACATCAAAGTAACAACCTTTCTTCCTTAATTATGCATACCCATTTGGCAGATAGTAATATTAAACCCATAATTAATCAGATCAAACATTATACAACACATGAAATTAGCATAACTAATCAAGATCAACAGATCTTGCCCAAAAATAATCAGTAAATAACATATTAACAAAATGATCTATCTAACACAATATGTATGAAATCAATTAACCCATATGGGATTTATGTATGATTAAGGGTGTTTTAAGCACAAGAATCTTACAGATTTTTGTTGGAGAAATTTGCAATTTGAGGGAATTGGAGGAGAGATCTGGTGAAATTTTGCTAAAATTTCGGGGTTTTATAGGAAGGAGGGGAGGGATTCGTCCGTATTTTCAGATCTTTGTCACCTTTTCTTTTCCTATTCTTCAACTTAACTCTTTATAACTTCTTTGATTTTTTAAATGGTTTTTGGTCGTAGAACACAATGAATTTTTTCAAATTTACTGATTTTATATGTAAATTTTAAAAAAGTTGTGTGAATGTAACGAGGGGTGCGTTTGGTTTGACACTTTGGAATGGTTTTAAGTTTGATGTGACATAATTTGTTGTTTGGTTCATTCTTTCAATAAAAATAATAATAGATGCAATCAAATTTCATTCCACATTAATTTGAAAGGTTTTGTCAAAACCCGTGAGACCTACCACTTTCTACTCTCACATACAACTTTTATTTAAAATTTTAAATGTTATTTTATTATTATAATTTTATTATAAAATACATTTAATAAATACATTTTCTCTCTCCAAATCCTAAATCAAATCCAAATCATATTCCAAACCCACTTATAAACCAAACGACCCTGAAGTAACTAACTTTCATAAGTTTGCAATTTGCGCATTGTGATGACGTGTTCTATCTGAAAGTTTGACACGTGACACCATTTATAACGTGACATGACATGACATTAAAATGTGCAGATTTGAACATTTTATAAAAATTTGTTACATTTACACAAATTTTTTAGAGTTCACATACCAAATCGGTACATTTGAAAAAGTTTGTTACTATTTTATGACCAAAACCCTTTTTTAAAAGTCGACTAACTATCAAATCGTTCATAGAGCGGTTCGGTTCGGTTAGTTGTATGATTTAACTATCCATCGTGGGACGAGTAATTCATTTTACTATCCGCCATCGTCATACTAGGCGAGTAATCGGACATGTGGGTATCCGAAATGAGCGGTTACCACATTTCGGGTCACGATTAACCATTGTAAACATTTCATCGAGTTTAACGTATGAAAATAACATGATATATAACGTAAAATGTCGTTTTAGTTAAATTAAGTAACATTGAATAGATTATAGTCATATTCAATTTATTCCATCACAATAACTACATTCAAATTAACATACATAACATATTGACAAAAAAATATTTATTCGACGTTTATCGTTTACGATCACATTAACAAATTTTCACACATGGATATGTATATATTGGGAGCAGAAAAGTCGTTATACAAAAAAGGTGGTGCAATAATATAATCAATACTTGTACAATTATTTGAATATTTATTTAAAAACCTTCATGTATATTATACACGGTGCAGTTCGGTTAACCGCGGATATCTAAAAATAAAAACCAAAACCGAACCGTGATAAGCGACTTTTTCGATTTTGCTTTCTTCGGTTTTGGGGTTTTTTCAGTTTTGGATTGAACGGTTCGGATCGGTTCTCGGTTTCTCGGGTTTTTTGAATACCCCTAACCAATATACGCAACACTGCATACGTCATAAACAACATTTCCCACAGGCCACAACCATTTAGGCTGGGTGTAATTGAGGAAGAAGGCGTGTCTTCCTCCCACCCATCACGCGTCCAAGGTAAAATGCTGCTCAAAATGACACTTCTTTGACACATTTTAAGCACAAGTTGATCGCTGCTAGACCGAATTGTTGAGAGAGTTGTATGGATGAAGTTGGTTTTTTATGGGGAATATTTGTGTATAAATAGATTATGTTTGGTAGTGAAATTGGTGGTCCCATTGCACCTAGTTGGTGGTGATCTTGGTGGTGGAGGAAAAGATGATGTGTCGTTGAGTTAGCGATGGTAATGTTAGTCACAATTACATTAGGCTTTAGTTGAGAAATTTCTCACACAACATGAAATATCATTAAATTAAAAATTCTTTTTATGACTTATCGACGACTTAATAACTACTTCATGTGGTCAACATGGGTACTCTTTCTCCACTCCATAATAAACGCATGTCATTTATTATGCATGTTTGACCCGTGCCCGTTAGGACCTAAGCCTGTTTGGCCCGTTGCCCAAGCCCGTCCGACCCGTTCATTTTGCCACCTTTAACTGTTATTTGAGTTTAATTCAAAACAAATGTCAATTTTAATCAATCAAAAAATTATTAAATAATAATAACAATAATAATAATAATAATAATAATAATAATAATAATGTTATTTGTTTGAGTAAAATCCTGTCACCCTTCGAAAGTCCTTGTAAAGTCCTCCGAATGGTTGTTGAGCACGTCGTGAACCTGTGAATCACAACAAACGTGTTAGCCTCGCCCCGGGTGTTGTCCCAGGACCAAGCTCCTGCGCAAGGATAAGTATAGGGTTGGTGATAATAAATGTGTGTGTAATAGTGCAGTAAATGCTAAACTATTATGAAAGTAAATAAGGGGTATTTATACTACTAACCAATTATTGTTCACCACTTGTAAGTAGGTGACTGTTCCTGACATGTAGGTGTTGGTCCCTTTTACTTGGTTAACCGTAACTAAGAAGTTAAAGTAACCAAGTTATATGACTTGAACACAAATGTAGAAAATGATTAACAATAAAGAAACGTAAACAAAAGAGATAATATTTTCCAACGTTTAATTCTTTATTAGAAGTTAATCAAAAAGAATCGTACCCAAGTGTTTGCGGAATAACACTTGGGGTTGAATTGACAAGTGTGGTATGGACTCCTCACTAAACTCAACTAAGTTGAGTGACAACTTAAATTACCCACTGAGCTATCTCAGGGGCTTGTGTTGTTCTTTGGAGGAGTAAAAGTGGTTTGTGAATGCTTTGCATTAATTGCACAAACTTGTCAACTTTTACTCCTCACATTTGCTTCCTATTTATACACAAGTATAGAACAACTAAATATACATTGGACCTAAAGCTTCCTTAACAATATCTTGAAAGATATTATTCTTCTGGCAAAGGAACCTTCATTGAGTTAGATCCAAAAGGCACTTTCTGATGACAGACTGGTTTTAACCATTTGGGGAAAGTCTGACATTAAAGTGATAAAGCACTTTAATAAAGCAGCTCAGACTTTCCCGCCCAGTCCCGCCAAAACTTCAGTCTTCATGTCATCAGTCTTCAGTACGTTTAAGTTGCTGAGGAGTCATTGGGGTTCAGTGAGTTATTGTCATCCTCACTGAACCCATCACCTTCTTCTTGGCTTAGATCACACTTCACTGAGTTCCGCCTCACTGAATGGAGAACCTTTCTTCTTAGTCTCGGTCTTAGCTCCCTGAAGGTGACTCACTGAGTTACTGTTCACTCAGTGACTTGTTTGCACTTAGGGGATTTTACGTTCAAATCCTTGTTAGAAGACTTGGGGAATTCAGTGACCCAACAATCTCCCCCTATTTGAACATACAAATTGCCTAAGTGATACTTGATTCAGCTTGAGTTGTCAGGGTACATCTTCTCTTGCTGAATGTTTGTTGTAATTGTAAGTAGGACATAACTATTTAAACAAAACATCAGTTTATTCATTAGCTATTACATTTTCCTACAAATTACAAACAAAATAAAAAAAGATAGTTATTGCAGATCAGATGTTCAGATGATAGCCAAGTCCCTCAATCTTAGCTTTCTTTGATCTCAGCAGGTGTTTCTCAGGATGCTCCTCAATCTTTGTCCTTAGGTCCTTACAGAACCTTTGGTTTGCACCACTTTGAATAGGAGCAGCTAACATCAGGTACGTTACCATTGCCGTGACCCCTGCCTTGTCTATATCGGACCACCTTTGGAAGCCAAGGTCTCCATATTCATCAGTGAAGCATAGACCTCGTTCAGGGTGTTCAAGCACGGTGTTGTTCACGAAGGTGATTCCTTCAGGAACAGACCTGTCACATTCCAATCCTGGGACTTTGATCTCAGGCTCGGATTCGATGTGCTTCCTTTTTCTCCTTGTGGTGGTTGAAGAAGCAGTTCCTGTTGTTGGAGCAGGAAGAAGGGAGGGAATGTTGAGGGCTTCAGGCATTGCTCTCAGTCTGTCATATCTTTCGCTCAGTGACTTGAGAAGTTGATCAACAACGACGCCATTTTTCTTGGCAATGATGGGACGGAGTTCATCAAGTTCAGTGATCCCAAAGTCAGCGAATTTGAATGGATTATGAACATCCATTATTCTCTTATCAGCCCCCCTGAAGACAGTGACCATTGCGGGTTTGGTATTCCTGTGGATTTTGATGTCAGTGATGGTTTCAGGCTTCAATCTTTCCTTCATCACCCAATGATATCTTTCAACCCTGGTCTTTCTGATTTGAGCTTGCCTCTTCAGCTTTTCTTCCCTTTCCTTTTTCAGAGCATTCATCTGTTCTTCCTGAGCCTTTTTAAAGGCTGCACCAGCTTGCTCATTAGCTAGTGCCTCAGTGTCCAGACCAATCTTTTCAGCCTCCTCATGAACAACCTGTATCAGTTTAGGCTTGCTCAGTTTCTCTTCTTCAGCTGCCTTTGCCGCTTTCTCAACTTTTCCCAAGTAGTCTTGTATCTGGTCATGAGTAAGTTGATAGATTTTTCCATTAATTTCATACGGGACCCTGATAGGTTCATCAGGGTCAACTCTGACAATTTTGGAGGCAGGCTGGAGTCTGACTTCAGGTTCTGAGGTGGTGGCAATGCTTTTTCCTCTGTCCTGAAGTAGAGTGGAGGAGACTGGTTCCTCTTGTGGGGGAACTTGAGTGATTGGTGTGGCTTCAGTGACATGCTCCCCCTCAGTGTGAGAGGGCTGTCCAGCTTCTTGTTCATCAGTAACAGGGGTTTCAGTAACATTCTCCCCCTCAACATTTGCCGGAGCTGCAGTGATGGCAAGTGTTGGAGTTACTGAAGTAGAAGTAGAACCCTTGAAGGCTTGAAATATTTCCGTCATCATAGACTTGATCTCCGCAGTATCCTGATGAATGAGAGACACCCTGGAGTCAAGTGAAGCCTGAGAACTTTCAAGGGCAGTCATCCTGGAACCCATTGTCCATGCCAGAGATGTGGACTTCTGGAATTGAGCTGTCACTGATGCTTCCAACTGAGTGAAGGAAGACTTGAGGGACTCTACCGTGGAGCTGAGATTCTGAACATTTGAATCCCTTATCAAACCAAGTAACTCAGTAAGGGCCGCCGAGTTGACCTGATATGTCTCAGATGCCTGAAGAATTCTTTTGTTGAGCTCAGGATCATCCTTGACTGATTCTTGAACTGACTTAACCCCTGTAGCCAGCTCCTTAAGGGATTCCAAAAATTGATTGATGTGCGAAGCCATTTGTGTCAGGGAGTGATTGACAGTGGAATTTTGCTCCCTGACATCTTCATTGTAATCTTCAACAGCATCTTTGAGAAGGTGATAGTGGACTGCTTGCTCAGTATGCAGATCAAACACCTCTTCAGTGACCCCCCTGTACAAAACATTAGTCATTTTCTTGATGAACCTTTTGAAGGCTCTTTCAGTGAGAGGAGTTGAAGCGTCTTCTGAGGTTTCCGGCTCGGAATGTTGTTCATCTTCATCATGGTTAGAGGGTTGAGGAGACTGAGTAACAGGTTCAGGGACTGTCTCCTCATCCTCCATATCATCTCCGGCCGTGAAGACTTCCTCGTCACTGTTGAATTCATCATCAGAAAATAAGAATGCCTGAGCATCCGCCAGGGAGGATATCTGCAACAATTGGAGGTTATCCGGCTCCTCTTCATAAGAAGATTTGCCTTCGTTTTGGCCAGGTCCTGACCCCTCAAATCCGGTAGGTTGGGTTTTACCTACCTGGTCTTTAAGGCCAGTTCCCAAGTTATGCGCACCTCCGGGAGTGGTTGTGGGTTCCATATCAGCGGGTGGTTTATATCCCTCTGAGTCTTTGTCCCCCGTGACCCCTTCAGACACTGATGGGTGTTTCTCAGTGCCATCCCGAGGAGCCGTGATTGTTGTGTCCCTATCAGTGGGTTGTTTGTTTCCCACTGAGTCTTGGGGATAAGTAGGGGTGCCCTCAGACAAAAGCTTTGATTTGCGAATGTCCTCATCAGGCAAGTGAGTGGTTGAGTCCCCCTTTCCAACAGGCTTGTTCTGGCCTGTCGAAGGTTTAGGGACATTAACTCCCTGATGCTTGGGTTTTGATCTACCCGAGCCTTTAGCAGGATGTGATTGTTTGTGGACCCCCTTCTCAGTGGAGTAGTGCTGCCCCACCGAGGATTTAGGATCCCTTACTCCCTGAGACCCTGGTTGTGATTTGCCAGAGACGTTAACAGGATGTGAAGGTTTGTTTTGTTTCGGCTCAACTGTCTTGTTTATGACAGTAGAGTCTTTGGAAACGGGTTTGCCCGAGGACACTGAGTGTGATTTCTCAGTGCCCTCCGTTGGCTTTTGTTGCAGGCCTAGTGACTGGGTTATTATACTCAGGGTGTCCGCAGTCAAGGGCGGTAATTCATGCCCCTTTTTGGCAACTTTAGGATCAGAAGTCTCAGTGTCGAGTGACTTGGGTTGAGCCACCTTCCTGGACCCCTGACCCTTCTTCCTCTTCACCCTTTTGGTGGGAGAGGGAATTGGTGATACTTTATTGTCACCCTGGATAGCAGTACGCATGTACAATGTCAGGGTGACTGGTGTAACCTCAAGAGGGTCGCGTGAGTAATTTGCCTTGTGTAGGACGTCAGGCTCAAAACCTACTGCGTCAGGCCTATCATACTCAGACCCAAGCAAGTCTTGTAGGGCACAGGAAACAAATCTAGGATATGACATATGTTTTTGCCTAGACTTCCCCCCTAACTTTGCTATGAGGTCCCTGAAGATGATTTCTCCAAGGTCTATCATTTTACCCTCAATGAGACAGAACACTATCATTGCTTGAGTAGTGTTTAATTGCTCAGTCGAGGATTTATTTCCCCAGAGAACCTGAATGACAAAAGTCATTAGAATCCTCCAGGGAGCTGGGAACCAGGTCTTAACAATTGGGGCTTTGGATAATAGGGACCCTGGTGTCACCTCAGGGTGATTTTTGTCATAGGGTCCCAATTCCAACAAGACCTCCTTTACCTCTTTTTCAGAGGGTTGGGCAGTGAAGGTCGTGGTATAATCAAGCCCAGTGGCTTTGACAAAAGTTTTATAGTCAAGAGTTAGGGACTTAGTTCCATTCTTGACTGTAAACTTGATTTTGGCCTCTTTTGGCGCATCAGGGTTTTCAACAACCGCTGTGCACCAAAATTCCCTCAAGTAGTCATGATAGATGACTGAGGGGGTCTTAGTGAATGAGGTGGTCAGGAAACAGTTCTGAAGGAACTTCACCACATCCCTGTATTCAGGGTACCCAGCAAGGTAGGCAAAGTTCCCCACCACATTATTTTTGGTAAGGTCTACGCTTTCCATTTGGAAATCCACATTGGGTGCGTATTTTACGACCTTAGAAGTAGCCATTTGGTAATAAAAAGCCTGGTTTGAAAAATGGGTATGGGTGAGGAAACACACGCAGTTTTGAAAACAATTTGCAAGAGTTTTGTTAAAGATTTTAAAAGCGTGTGTGTGTTTCCCTTTTTGTGGGGGTATTTATAGGGTAAAGATTTGGGAGGTGATGTTGCGGATGCCAAAGGTTTAATTTATTTAACCGAAACGGCATAATAATTTTGGTTTGATATCCGCATTAAATGTCACGATTCCCACTACCCCTATTTTCTCTCACCCTTTGGGGTGCTTCTGCAAATATTGCACTTTTGCAGGAAAAACAATCATCACACGTTTTGTGTGTGAGAGAGCATTTAATGCTCAGTGGTGTTTGGTGAGAGAGATGTGGGGGCCCAAGGAGTGGATGCCAGTTGTGTAAGTGATATATATTCCTATATTTAATAGGATTCAGTTACCTACCTGGGACATTTAACTGACTAAATACTTAGAGCATTTAGTTAGGGTATTCAATGCCATTTTTCATCCTGAGCCCCCTGAATGATTTTTTCATTCAATAAAAATGAGTGTTTCAGGAAGGGTGTGATCAGGGACCTAGAGAATATACATCATGTTGGAACATTTTTGATCAGTTCCCTGATTCTATGTCCAACATGCCCAGTTCAGCTTTCAATCTTGTGAAAGTGGGTTCATCCAAAGGTTTAGTGAAGATATCAGCTAGCTGATACTCAGTGGGGATGAAATGTAGTTCAATTTCTCCATTAGAGATATGGTCCCTGATGAAGTGGTATCTGATATCAATGTGTTTGGTTCTTTGATGAAGTACTGGATTGTTTGAGATGGCTATGGCACTTGTATTATCACAAAAGATAGGTACCATCTTATACTGAATGCCATAGTCACTCAGTTGGCTCTTCATCCAAAGTACATTTGCACAGCATCCAGCAGCAGCCATATATTCAGCTTCAGCTGAGGACATGGCCACTGACTGCTGTTTCTTTGTACTCCAACACACAAGTTTACCACCAAGAAATTGGCAGGATCCTGAAGTACTTTTCCTATCCATGTTACATCCTGCATAGTCAGAGTCAGTGTACCCTTTGAGATCAAATCCTGAACATTTTGGGTAATACAAACCAAGGTTTGGAGTACCCTTCAGGTACCTGATGATTCTCTTGACAGCAGTGAGATGTGATTCTTTAGGGTCAGCCTGGTATCTTGCACACAGGCAGACTGAGAATTGGATATCAGGCCTTGAGGCAAGTAAGTACATCAGGGAGCCAATCATTCCTCTATATTGGGTTTGATTCACTGACTTTCCAGTGAGATCAGGACCAAGGTTGTTTGGAGGAACCATGGGAGTTTTTACTGAAGAGCAGTCAGTGAGCTCATACTTCTTCAGTAGGTTCCTGAGATATTTCTCTTGGCAAATGGATATTCCTTTTTCAGTTTGTTTGATTTGTAGTCCAAGAAAGTATGTGAGTTCACCCATCATGCTCATTTCAAACTTTGTGGTCATGAGTTTTTCAAATTGTTTGCAAAGTTTGTAACTTGTTGAGCCAAAGATGATGTCATCAACATATACTTGGACAAGAATGACATCATCCTTTGTTCTGTAGATGAACAGTGTGTTGTCAATTCTTCCTCTGACAAACTTGTTTTGGATCAGGAAGGCTGAAAGAGTTTCATACCATGCCCTGGGTGCTTGTTTCAGTCCATAAAGGGCTTTGTTAAGCTTGTAGACATGGTTGGGGTATTCACTACTTTCGAAACCAGGAGGCTGTTGCACATAAACATCTTCTTTGATGTTACCATTCAGGAATGCACTTTTAACATCCATTTGGTAAACTTTAAAGTTCATGTAAGTTGCATAGGCAAGGAAGATCTTGATGGCTTCCATTCTTGCAACAGGTGCAAAGGTTTCCTCATAGTCTATACCTTCCTGTTGATTATATCCTTTGGCAACCAGTCTTGCTTTGTTTTTGATGACTGTGCCATTCTCATCAGTCTTGTTTTTAAAGACCCATTTCATACCAATGATTAAAACACCCTGAGGGCATTCAACAAGGGTCATGACATCATTTCTGTCAAATTGTTCCAATTCATCTCTCATGGCCTGAACCCAACTTTCATAAGTCAGGGCTTCTTTGACATTTTTAGGCTCAATTTCTGAGAGATAGTCAGCATAAAGGCATATGTTGGCAGTGGCAGCCTTGAGTTTGGCAGCCTTGCTTCTTGTGAGCATGCCTTCAGTGGGTTCACCAATGATGTTCACAAGCTCAATGATTTTGGATCTAGTCCAGCTATCCTGGGGTTTGGGATAGGAATTTGAGCTTGTAGGAGCCTGAATAGGTTCAGTCTCAGGAACATGAGGTAACTCATCAATATGCACTTCAGTGACAACTGTAGGAACAATTTGTTCTGTGGGTTCCTGAACATTTTGTTCAGTGGTGTCAGTCTCATTTGAGACAGGCTGAGTTTCTATGAACTCACTGATAGGTGGTTGGGGTAGATTGTGAGGGATGATGTAGTAAGAGACATCAGCATCAGCTTGGTATTGAGTTGAGGGATTGTTCTCAGGATGATACTTATCAGGAGGATATCTTGATGAGTCATCAATACCAATTTCTTCAACTGAGGAATTTGAGAACCTGATGGATTCAGTGCTCTCATCAACAGTAATGTGATAAGTTTCCTCAGTTTGTTGTCTCCTTGTGTTGAACACCCTGAAGGCTTTAGAGACCAAGGAATATCCCAGGAAGTATCCATCATCAGCTTTGGCATCAAATTTACCTAAGTGATCCTTGTGATTATGTATAAACACAGGACACCCAAATACATGAAAGTAGCTGATGTCAGGAATCCTTCCTTTGAATATCTCATAAGGTGTCTTATTGTGCCTTTTCACAATGATTGACCTGTTTTGAGTGTAGCAGGCTGTTTTAACTGCCTCAGTCCAAAAATGTTTTGAGAGGACTGAGCCATTCAGCATGGTTCTTGCTGCCTCAATGAGTGTTCTATTTCTCCTTTCAGCTACTCCATTTTGTTCAGGAGTATAGGGAGAAGTGAAATTTTGAGAAATTCCTTTCTCATCACAAAAACACTCAAGGTCTTGGTTTTTGAATTCAGTGCCATTGTCAGTCCTGATCTGTTTAACTTTGACATCATTTTGATTTTCAATGTTCCTGACAAATGACATGATGGTTTCAGCTGCCTGACTCTTTTTGGTCAGGAAGTAAACCCAAGTATATCTTGAGTATTCATCCACAATGACCAGAGTATACTTCTCATGGTGTATGGACATTGGACTGACAGGTCCATATGAAGAAGATGCAGGCAGCTTTTGATTGAAAAAGTTTGTTTGGTTTTGAATGATGCCCTGTGGTGTTTTCCTTTTTCACAAGCAGAACAAGGCTTGTCTTTGGTATACACCAGGGATGGAAGGCCCAGAACTTTGTTCTGTTTGGCCAGGTTGTTGATGTTTTTGAAGTTGAGATGAGAGAGTCTCCTATGCCATAGCCAGTTGATTGTCTCACTTGCCTTTGAGAATAGGCAAGTCCCATTTTGAGTCAGGGATGACATGTCAAGGACATATACATCATCCCTTCTGGGTGCAATCAACACAACTTCCTTATTGGCATTAAAGATGGTCCCTCTCTTATCATCAAACTGAACTATGTATTTTGCATCACATAGTTGGTAAACACTTATCAGGTTGTACTTCAGACCATTAACATAAGCTATTCTTGTAAAAACTATACCATTGCAGTTTACTGAACCATAACCCTCAGTGGGAGCTGATGAGTTATCACCAAATACTACTTTGGGTCCTGGTTCTTCCACATATTTGTGCAGAAAACTTTTCACACCAGTCATACTTCTGGAGCATCCACTGTCTAGATGCCAGGTAGGATCCTTGATGTGTTTCTGCACAAACAGTAAACTGGGTTAGTTTTGCTTGTTGACCCACCTTCTAGTGGGCTTAGTCCTCAGGGACTTTTTGAACTCAGTTAGTGAATCATGGTCTGAAGTTATGTGTCCTGAGCTTCCACATGTTTTACATTTTGTGGATGTTGATGCATCAGGTGACTGAGAAGTGTTGGTTTGATATTTTCTTCTGGACTGAATCACTTTGTCATGCCCCCTGGTTTCATAGGAGGGATCTCCACAGATGTCACAGCATACTTTCATCAAACAATCATCAGGAAGATGATCATTGAAACCACAGTGAGGACATGGTGAGAAAGGCTTAGCCTTCAGTCTTTGTTTGGGAGGTGTGGCATACTGATAGCCTTGGGTTTTGTACTGACCCCTTGCCTTTAAAGAGGCAGTGTGGGGGATGTGATCACAAGTTCTGTGGTCCTCTTGTTTGCATATCATACAAAATAGGACTCTGTAGCATTTATCAGTGCTGTGATTTGGATAATTGCACAGTTCACATCTCCCTGAGGGTCTGGGTGTGGTTTTTGGTTTGGATGAACCTGAGGATACTGAGGGCTTGGTAGATTTAGAGTCAGAGTTTTTCTCAGTAGACTCAATTTTCTCACTCAGCATCCTGACAAGTTCAGCAAGCTGATCAACCTTTGAATCAGTGCTTTCAAGCTTCACTTCAGTAGTTACTGAAGGTTTTTGGTGTTCAGTGGGTGCAGGAGTAGGTCTTTTCAGTATAGTCCTTCCTAACCCTGATTTCTCTTTAGGAGAATGTGGTTGAAAGACTAATGGTGCAAGATTAGAATTGGGTTCTGCTCCATGAAGTTGTTTCAGTGGAGGGAGTGGTGAATCAGACTTAGACTCAGTGATGGACTCAGTAGGACTAAGTTCATCAGTGACTCCTAGCAGCTCCTTGATAGCCTGGCTTTCAGGCTCCAGAATTCTTCCAGTGTTAAAATTTGGCAATTTACTATCAGGATTGTTTCTTTCAATCCAATCACTGGGTTTGGGAGCTAGTTCCTTGCTAGAGAGTATGTTGGTAAATAGAAAAGTTGTGGAATGACTACTTTCCCCTGAAACCTCAGTGAGTTGATCATCACCTAGACCAGCCTTATTGGGGCTGGGTGAGAGACTCAGTGTTTCATAAAGTTTGGGGTTTTTCTGAGTCCATTTCCAAATAATTTCCTTTTCTTTCTTAAGTTCTTCCTGAAGAGCTTGATTTTGTTTTACAAGTTCAGAGTTTTGAATTTGAAGTGTGACACTTTCAAGTTTGGCTTGTTTTAAGACAAGTAATTCATCTCTACACTGATTTAATTCAAAACTGAGTTTGTTAAATTTTGAAAACAGATTAAGTCTTTGCTCTTCAACATACTTAAGATCAACATTTATATAGTCTAAGTAAGATTTCCAATCATCATTATCATCCATAGAAAGTAAAAGATTTACCTTTCTCATTGTGATGTTGACCCATTCACCATTTCTTGCATGACTCTTCCACACAGCAAGTTTGTTGTCTTCTGACAGAGCCATCAGGGCACTGATGTGAACTTCATCATCATCAGAGGACACTTCAACCTCATCCCAGTCATATGTTTCAGCAACAAGCCCTTTGTTTTTGGCTTGAGTAGGCTTTGGAGCCTGAGGAGGCTGAGAGACTGTTGAGGATGATTCAAGAAGGGCAAGCTTGGCTTTTGCCTTTCTGTACTTTGCTTCAAAGTCAATTTGAGGGACTTTTTCAAATCTTTGACTAGACTGAAGCATTTTTGGTTGAAATTTGCTGGGGCCTGAAAAAGAGTTATTTCCTGAAAACTTGAAGGATGGTTCTGAGGTAGTTTTTGAAAAACAATCTTTAGCAAAATGCCCCATTTTGCCACATTTAAAGCATTCAGTATTGTCATTTGCTTTAGAAGTAAATTTATTTTTCTTAAAAAACCTTTTTGAATTAGCAAGGAGTGCTCTTTCATGAAATTCAATCTGAAGATCATTAAGATACTCCTCACTGGTTCTTTGGTCAACCTCATCATCTGAACCATCCTGAAAATCCTGCACAACACCTTTAGAATAGAAAGCAGTTGATATGGGTGTGATTGTCAAGGCCTTTTTGGTCTCCTGAGCTTTACCAGGGTATCTCCTGGTGATAAGATTGTCTTCATAGACAAACTTCCCATAAATGGCAGGGAGCTCAAGGTTCTGAATGTGGTTTGCATTTCTCAATCCCTGAGAGAAGTTTAACCACTTCTCAGGGAGACTGTTGACAAAACCAACATTGATTTCATGTTTTGACAGTATAACACCATCATTGGTCAGCTCATTCAGGAGGGTCTTATACCGAGTATAAGTCTCAGGGAGACTTTCAGAATCCTTGGCCCTGAAGGTATTGAATTCAAGCTTCAGGTCCATGATTCTATTCTCTTTGGTATCAGAAGGCCCTTCATAGCTATGAACCAGGTCAGTCCATGTCTGCTGGGCAGTGGGACAGTTGATCACTGATTCCATTATATCATCAGGAAGGCATGATATAATGATGCTTTTCAGGCGCTGGTCTTGATTGACCACCCTCCTTTCATCTGGGGTCCACTGAGCTTCAGGTTTGATTAAACCTTGGGCAGTTGTTGGGACATATGGACCCTCATTAATCAATTTGATATAATAAGGTTCCATCCCAGTTAAGTAGCAAAGCATTCGTTTTTTCCACTTGTTAAATTTGCCAGCTTCAAGTCGAGGGGCAGTTGCTGAATAACTTCCACCCTTTTTATCGACAAGCTGGGGAACATCTGTGTCAGTCATAGTGGGATCTTGATTTTAAAAACTTGAGCACTCTTTAGGTTTTGAAAACGTGTAAAAGTTTTACAAATCAGAGGCTCTGATACCACTTGTTGGTCCCTTTTACTTGGTTAACCGTAACTAAGAAGTTAAAGTAACCAAGTTATATGACTTGAACACAAATGTAGAAAATGATTAACAATAAAGAAATGTAAACAAAAGAGATAATATTTTCCAACGTTTAATTCTTTATTAGAAGTTAATCAAAAAGAATCGTACCCAAGTGTTTGCGGAATAACACTTGGGGTTGAATTGACAAGTGTGGTATGGACTCCTCACTAAACTCAACTAAGTTGAGTGACAACTTAAATTACCCACTGAGCTATCTCAGGGGCTTGTGTTGTTCTTTGGAGGAGTAAAAGTGGTTTGTGAATGCTTTGCATTAATTGCACAAACTTGTCAACTTTTACTCCTCACATTTGCTTCCTATTTATACACAAGTATAGAACAACTAAATATACATTGGACCTAAAGCTTCCTTAACAATATCTTGAAAGATATTATTCTTCTGGCAAAGGAACCTTCATTGAGTTAGATCCAAAAGGCACTTTCTGATGACAGACTGGTTTTAACCATTTGGGGAAAGTCTGACATTAAAGTGATAAAGCACTTTAATAAAGCAGCTCAGACTTTCCCGCCCAGTCCCGCCAAAACTTCAGTCTTCATGTCATCAGTCTTCAGTACGTTTAAGTTGCTGAGGAGTCATTGGGGTTCAGTGAGTTATTGTCATCCTCACTGAACCCATCACCTTCTTCTTGGCTTAGATCACACTTCACTGAGTTCCGCCTCACTGAATGGAGAACCTTTCTTCTTAGGCTCGGTCTTAGCTCCCTGAAGGTGACTCACTGAGTTACTGTTCACTCAGTGACTTGTTTGCACTTAGGGGATTTTACGTTCAAATCCTTGTTAGAAGACTTGGGGAATTCAGTGACCCAACAGTAGGCCCTATACTAGGGTGTCAGACAAGAGGGGGCCACGTGTCAAGCACGTGCCCGTGAAGTAAGAAGTGAAACCATCCAGTCGTATGTAACCGTCCGGATTATTATAGAACCGGACGGTTGAGTATATAACCGTCTGGTCATGTACACAATCATGTCCCCCCCCCCCCCCCCCGCAGTATCATGTTACTTTGTGATATGATATTTTGTGTCTTCGGAAAGGTAAGAGCCTTCGCTTTTGCTTGTCGTGGTTATTATTCCTTCGGAGTCTATCCTCAAAACAAAATGTCTTTCATTGGGTTGCTTGGGCTTACCCAGGCTGAACTTTGGGCCACGGTTTGGGTTTGGGCCCAAACTCACTGTTCTGGAAGAATTCATCTATTTTACCGTGATGCATGAGATCTTGCCACGTGTCCAAGGTGTGTTCGTGGAGGGTTCAGATTTGCCCGCGGGTACATCTGACATGAGGTGACGCTTCACTTTTCCCCATGCCCTCTCTATACAAGGTTTTTTCCTCTCATTTTTACAGTTTACTTTTACTGTTCCTCTTATATTTCTGCGGTGGTTTCTTCGTCTTTATCCCAGGTGCGTTATTCAACCTTCTTTCCTTTCTTCATTAAGAGTTGCCTTCCCCTCCGTCTATATGCTATGTATTCGCAATAGAATGTTCCCTCCGGTTCCGTTTCCTCAGACGTTACACCCAAGTTTGATATGCATGTATATACGTCCGTTATGTCGGAGAAAGATGTGAGGGATGTTGCTCGTCTGTATGGGATCCCTGCGGATTTGCATCCTCGGTTACCTCCCCCCGGTATGACTATGGATCGTCTGCCGAGGGATGCCATTGGTATTTATGAAGCATACTTAGAGTTTTCCGGGGTTAGGATTCCGTTTTCTACCTTCCTTCTTCAGGTCCTCAATCATTTTCGAGTGCATTTGTCTCAACTCGTTCCGATAGGTTTGACGAAGGTTGTACTTTTTAAGATATATTGTCGAAGTTTGAATTTTGTCCCCTACCTTACCTTGTTCCGTCTCTTCTATTCCCTTAAAAAACAATGGCATTGGTTCTCCTTTGCTCGCCGGACCAGGAGGAATGGTCAGGCACAGATTTTTAACGAGACGTGTTCTAGTCTGAAGCATTGGAAGGACAGGTTTTTCTTGATCGACCGTCGTGCCATTCCGGATGGTATGCCTTGGCGTCATCCGGACTCCAGCGTATCGGAGCTGCCTCCATTCGGTGGTTATCAACAGGAACATATTGATGTTTTGACTTCCGTGGTGGTTGATATTCAGGAGGTGCATCCGGCTCTTCTTTTTTAGGCAGGTTTGACGAGGGTCTGGAAGTATCCTGAGCATCGACCAATTTTTAAGGATGGGGAGGGGAATGGTAACTCTCCGTTGTTTCTTTCTTTTTAGTTTCCTCCTTGTCTTTCATATTCACCTCTTTATACTTATATGCTTATGTGTTCCCTATATTTTTGCATTTGTAACCATGTCTCGCTTTCTCAGAATTCCGAATACAACTCTCTCACGCGTTGGCAAATGACCTTCCTTGGCCGAGGGAGGTTACGTAGAGCAACATGTTACGGCACCTCTTGATCCTAAGAGTCCCCTACCAAAGAAAACGGGGTTGCAGAAAGTTGTTGAGAGGCCGGATCAGAGGATTTTGGACGCTCGTTCGGCCAAGGAAAAGAAAAAACAAACCGGTCCTTCCCGCGTGACCAAGAAGCGTCCGGCCGGGGATTCTTCTCGTCATCCTCCCAAAAGGCCAAGTGGTTCTAGTGTGGTGATATCGGAAGATGAGCTCTCTTCGGATGATGATGATCGTACACGGTCTCCATCACCCATCAATATTTTTCAGCCTGTTTCTGAGAATGTGGAGAATGTTGTGGATGATCAGGAGAACGTAGATGTTTCCGTTCAAGAAAATGTTGAGGAATCTCACGGGGAGTTTGCTGAGGAGAATGTTGTGGATGAGAATGTTGGTCATGATGACGGAGGGAATGGTATTAGCCTTCAGACTCTGATGGCTGAGCCACATGAAGATTCTAGCCTTCCGAACATTGCAAATCTTGCGCATGGAGGTAGTATGATGCTTGGTTTTATCTTTTGTTTCGATATTTCGCTTCTTGCTCGCAGTATTCTCATTTTATTTTGTCAACAGGCTTCCAGGGTTCTCCCTACGGTGGATCTCGTCGTCAAGCGTTTAACCCTAGGGGGTCCGGAGGTATGATTTTTGCCCTAAGTGTGGAGGTTGCTTATCGAGTTCTTTTACTGATTCATTTATCCTTTTCAGAGCGTGGTGACTCTTCCGAGCCTTTCATTCCGGGTTGGAAGTTGACTGCCGGAGCAAGTTTGAATGATGCGGAAGTATGCCGTGATCTGATGGTGCACCTTGCCCCTCCTGCTGTCCGGTTCGAGCAGTCAATCTTAACGGACTATCAGGCTACTCAACGAGCTTGGTTTGAGTTGGCCAGGAGTTCCCTTGCCCAGGCCGATGCGATACAGCGATTTGAGAACCTAAGCTACCATTATGGGCAATTGTATCAGACTCACCAAACTTGTGAGGATTCTGCCGGTAAGCTGAAGGATGCTGAGGTTCGCTTGGGTGAGCAAAGCCGGACTGTGGAAGAGTTGACCCAGTCCAACAGGGAGCTCTATCAGCAGCATCAGGGTTGTGCCAACCGGGAGGCAGACCTATCCGGTCAATTGTCTTCAGTCCAGCAGGAGAGAGATGAGCTGAAGGGTAAGGTTATGGAGCAGGCTGACCGAATAAAACAACTTGAAGATCTGTTGGCAAGCAAGGACTCGGCCTTGGAAACATCAGAAAGGAAAGATGCTGGGTTAGCCGGGGAAGTTGAAAAGTTGACTGTGGGGGCAAGTCAAGCAGAAATCTTGAGGCACAATTATGTGCGACAACTTGTTCCGACGGTTGTGAAGAGGTTCCGGGAGAGCGAAGAGTATCAAAGGGCATGGGGTGAAGTGTTTAATGTTGCTTTAGACGCCGGTTGGTTGGAGGGTGTGGAGTGCGGCCATACGGAAGAGCAGGTGAATGCCTATATTGCCGGTCGTGAAGGCTTTAACTTGGAGGCCGTTCAGAACTTCCGTGCTGCTTATGATGAAATGTTCCTCCGCCCGTTCCCTTATCTTGAAAGGGTGGCCTCTTCCTTCCGTTTGCCTCTTACAGATGTTATGGACCTTCTTCCTGCCGGTGAAGAAAATACCGTTGGTGCCAGTGCTTCCGGACATACTTTATCCGATCACACTCTTCCTGATCCTTAGCTTTTTCTTTTATGGATGTATATTTTTGACGACCTTGGGTCGTGGCAATTTGGACATGTATCCGTATATTTAGACCTTTGGTTGACATGATATTCATTTTTTAGGCTACGGCCTGTATTATCCTAACATTTTGTTTATCTGTAGTGTCTTTCCTTTGTGATAATCATATACTTTTTTTTGTATATATATATTGTATGCCGTCGTTGTGGGCACTGAATGTTATGTGTGCCGTCGTTGTGGGCATCAAATGAATCTTTGTGCCGTCGTTGTGGGCATCAAATAAATTTTTGTGCCATCGTTGTGGGCATCAAATAAATTTTTGTGCTCGGTACTCGGAGGGAGGTAGCTAATCTTCGTCCGTGTTTCCGTTAGTTTTTTCTTGTTCAGATGATGGAAAATTTTCCCTTCTCTCCGTCTGAGGAGGGATGATTGATATTGGTACTAGTAAATGTACATAGGTAGGGGTTATTAGCCTTACATAAGGAATTCTTGAACAGAATAAAAACTATAAGTAACACTTCCGGAGGTTAATAGCGTGCTATTTCCGGGGCACCTCTTGGTCGTCCATTGTATATAACTTATAAGATCCATTCTGATATGCTTCCGTCACCCGATACGGGCCTTCCCATTTCGGGCCCAACTTTCATTGATCTTCTACTCTACTTGCTTCATTCCTTCGGTACACGAAGTCTCCAGGTTTGAAAGATACCTGACTGTCCTTCCGGTTGTAGTATCTCTCCACCTTTGTTTTGTATTTGGCCTCGCGTATAGCGGCCTCCTCCCTTCTTTCTTGTAATAGGTCCAAATTAAGGCGCATCTCCTCTTTGTTTGTCTCGCCCCTTATCATCATGGTCCGGTGAGTTGGCATGCCTATTTCCTCTGGGATGACTGCTTCGCTTCCGTAGGTTAGACTGAACGGCGTCTCACCGTTACTCATCTTGAGGGTAGTGCGGTGTGCCCATAAGACGTTGGGTAACTCATCTACCCATCCGGCTTTCTCCCTTCCTAACCTGGTCTTTATACCGTTCATCAAGCTTTTGTTTGCAGCTTCGACCAATCCGTTGGCTTGGGGGTGAGCCACTACCGTGTTAATTTGTTGTATCTCCAGCTGTTCGCACCATCTTTTGAACGGATCGTTCACGAATTGCGTCCCGTTATCAGTGACAATGATCCTTGGTAAACCGAACCTGCAGACGATATTTTCCCAATTGAATTTTTTAACCTCCTTCCTGGTTATCCATGTCAACGGCTTGGCTTCGACCCACTTGGTGAAATAATCTATTGCCACAATCACGTACTTTGCTTTACCGGCCGATTGTGGCAAGGGACCAAAAATGTCCATCCCCCACTGGTAGAATGGCCATGGTGCCATTATCGATGTCATCGGTGTTTTTGGGAGCCTCGGAAGCTTTGCATGAATTTGGCATGAATCACATTTCCGGATTTCTTCCCGAGCGTCCCGATGCATTGTAGGCCAGTAATACCCTTGCCTCATGGCCTTAGCCACGACCATTCGGGGTTCCGAATGCATTCCGCAGGCGCCCATATGGATCTCCCGGATGATGTAGTTTGCTTGTAGAGGCCCCACACATCTTAGCATTGGCATCAGGTAAGATTTTTTGAACAACACTCCTTCTACCATAACGTATTGGTTTACCTTCATCCTTAGTGTTCATGCTTCATTCTTGTCCTCCGACCAGATCCCTTCCTCTAAACACCTAATTATGGGTGTCATCCAGTTATTTCCTTCTTCCTCTACCACGGTGTTCACCTCTGTCTTTTCGATCGATCTTTATGTTAATATTTCTACAAGTACTTCCTTCGTTAGGTGGTTAAACGCGACCGTGGCCAGTTTACTCAACACGTCTGCCTTCTGATTTCGTGCCCGAGGAATATTGACGATGGAAAATTGCTTGAAACCGGCTATCAGCCCTTTCTTCTTAGCTAGGCATTTGATCATGTTTAAGTTTGTGGCCACATAATCACCATTGATCTGGTTGGCCACCAGCTTAGAGTCAACGTACACCCTTATCTTTTGTACTCCCATGTCCATTGCTATTCTTAGACCTGCAAGTAATGCCTCGTATTCTGCTTCATTGTTTGTCGTCTCCTCGAAGTTGAGCCGAAGGGCATATGTGTATTCCACCTTAGTTGGACTAATGAGTACTAAACCTGCTCCAACACCCTTTTGATTGGATGCACCGTCCATATACAACGTCCATCGTCCGACCTCATCTACGTTTGGCTTCTGTGCCGGTTGTTGGAAGTAGGATGGTGAGTTGTTTCCGAAAGGAAATCTGCCAGGATCTGCCCCTTAATTGAGTTCCTCGGTATATATTCTATGGTGTATGCCCCCAGCTCTATCGAGTATTTAGCGAGTTTTTCGGACGTCTGAGTTTTGTTAAGGATCTGCTTGAGGGGCTGGTCAGTGATGACTTTGATTGGGTGAGCCTCAAAATACCGGCGTAACCTTCTCGACACATGCAGCAGAGACAGGACCAGTTTTTCCATAGGAGCATAATTTCTCTCAGCGTAGTTCAGAGTCCGACTGACGTAATGGACCGGGCATTGTTTACCTTTTCTTTCCGCCACTAGCACAGTGCTAACAGCTTCATCCACCGCCGCTAGGTATATGTATAAGGTTTCTTTGGCGACCGGGGTGGTCAACGAAGGAAGGTGTTCGATGAGCTGCTTCATTTCTTGGAAAGCTGCTTCCGCAGCCTTCGTCCACCGGTACTCATCCTTGTTTTCTTTGGTGATGATTTTCAAAGTTCCGAAGAAAGGCAGCGACCGTTCAGCTGACCTAGAGAGAAAGCGATTTAGTGCGGCCAGTTTGCCGCTAAGACTTTGCATTTCCCTCAGTGTTCGGGGCGACTGCATGTCCATTATTGCTTTGGCCTTTCTTAGGTTCGCCCTTATTCCTTCGGAGGTGACCAAGTATCCTAGGAACTTTCCTTCTTCCATTCCGAACGAACACTTCTTGGGATTGAGTTTCATATTGATCTTCCTGAGGTTGTCGAATGTTTCGGCAATGTCCTCTATCATTCCCCTTTCTTCTTTGCTCTTGATCACCATGTCATCCACATAGGCTTCCAAATTCCTCCCCAACTGCGTTTGGAAAGCCATGTCTACTAACCATTGATATGTCGCCCCGGCGTTTTGAGACCAAACGGCATCTTGGTGTATCAGTAAGTCCCTTGGTCCGTGTAGAATGCTGTTTTTTCTTCGTCATCCTTGGCCATTTACACCTGATGGTATCCCTTGTAGGCGTCCAAAAAACACTTGTATTTGTATCCCATGACTGATTCAATTTTCCAATCAATGTCCGGGAGAGGGTAGTAGTCTTTTGGGCAGGCTGAGTTGATGTTCTTGAAATCTACACACATCCTCCAGCTTCCGTCCCCTTTTCTGACTAGTACTGGGTTAGAGATCCACGTCGGGTATTTTACGGGACGGACGATTCCAGCTCGGATCCATTCTTCTACTTCTTGTAATACTGCCCGGCTACGGTCTAGTGCAAATATCCTCCGTTTCTGACATATCGGATCCACGATAGGATTAGCGTTTAGGTTATGTTCTATTATTCACCGGGGAACACCTGTCATGTCGGAGGGCTCCCAAGCGAATACGTCCAAGTTTTTCACAAGCAAGGCCCTTAAGAGAGCCTTGTACTCCGGGGTCAAGTTTCCTCCGATGGTAACAAACTAATCGGGATGGGCCGGGTTAATCATTATTTCTTCCGGTTGGCTCTCTTTTTCTAGTTCCGCTTCTTCACTTATTATTTTGTTGTCCTCCCACTTCCTGCATTCCGACACAGCGGCCGTCCGGGTGAGCAACGTAGTGATTCCCCGCGAAGTAGGAAATTTCATCATTGCGTTAATGGTTGATGGGATAGCCCGGAGTGCTTTTAATCCGCTCCGCCCAAGGATTATATTATAAGGGGATGGGGCTCGGATTATCATGAACTTCATTATCGTTCGCCGAGATAGATCTTCATTCCCAAATTCCACATCCATTTCCAGATTGCCCAAGGGTTTCGTAACATCCCCGGCAAACCCCAGTAGGTCGGTATGCGTAGGCCGCAGTCGGGATCTGATTGAAGAGTGCAGGTTGTTAAAGCAGTGTTCGAACATAATTTCCACTGAGGCTCCTTCATCCACGAGGATCCGTCGCACCAGGTATCCTTCTATCATGGCTTCTATGATGAGAGGTTCTTCGGACACATCATCCGACAAGATCGGAGGGAAGATAATGGGTACATTCATCAATCCTTTCGTCCTTTCCCGGTCCTTTCTTTTCCTTCCATCTGAGTTTGTTCAAGCCATGTTAATGATTTTGCCTTTCCGTGGCTCTTCTCCTCGTTGGACCACTCCCTTCTGTCTAACGTCTTTGATGAGGTGATTGAGCTTTCCCGATTCTAGTGCCTCTTCTAACTATTTCTGTAGCTGCCTGCAGCCATTCGTGTGGTAACCCTTCTCCATATGGTAGTCACAATATTTATCTTGGTTTTCTCTGCGTGGAGGGTAATTCATAGGCATGGGCTGCGGCAGTTGAAGTTGACGTTCAGTAGCCAGGATTTCCTTAGGGAGTTTGGTGAGGGCTGTGGAAAACTAGAAGGGGGGTTGAATAGTTTACCGCTTTTTCGATTCTTATTTAGCTTGATTATCTTTTAAAAAACTTTACGTTTATTTAAAGATATAAACACAACATTATATATTCAATTCCTTGAGAAAGCTTTACGAGTAAATAGTAATCCTAACTTCACTTGTTTTAGTTCTTTGAAAAGCTTTACGTTTGTTTAAGGATATAAACAAAACTTTACTTGTTTACTTATTTGAAAAGCTTTACGTGTGATTAGCAAATCTAACTAAAGACAATATGTAACGCGATTGACGCAGATGAGGAGGAAGATACGGCAAGGTCGACTCGTACGTCAGTGAAACGTGATCGGGTCAGCGCTGCAGAAAGATTGCATCGTGATTATTTTTGTGAAGAACCAAGATACAACGAGCAAGTGTTTGAAGATAGGTATCGTATGCCTAAAAGTTTATTTTTGAAAATCACACATGCTATTGAGGCTAGATTCGAGTATTTTCAGGAAGGTTATGATGCTAGACAAAAAAAAATTTCACAGCCATACAAAAATGTGCGTCTGCCGTTAAGCAACTCGCAATCGGTAATCCACCGGATGAGTTTGACGAATATTTACAAATGGCTAAAAGAACGTCACGTGAAAGCCTTCAATTTTTTTGTGATGCTATTATTCAGATATACGGTCGAGATTACCTACGTAGGCCAACAAACCATGATATTGCATGTTTGTATGAAGCACACGAAGCTCGACATCACATTCAGGGTATGATCGGTAGCCTAGATTGCACACATTTCGATTGGAGGAATTGTCCAATCGAATTGAGGGGTCAATATAAAAGGGGTGATCATCGATACCCCACGATTATGATGGAGGCAGTGGCGTCTCAAGATTTGTGGATATGGCACGCGTTCTTTGGACCGCCGGGTTCAAACAATGATATTAATGTTGTGATGCAATCTCCGCTATTCCTCACCGAGCGTAATGGTACGACACCTAAGTGCCCATTTGTTGTGAATGGCCATACATACAAGCGTGGCTACTATCTTTGTGATGGCATATATCCTTCATGGTCTACTTTTGTTAAAGCGTTCAAATTTCCTACCGACCCGCAAGAGAGAAAGTTCAAAAAACTACAAGAGTCGGCTCGAAAGGATGTTGAACGGGCATTGGTGTTCTCAAGCAAAGATGGGGTGTACTGAGACGACCCTTACGGCCGTACACAGTAGCCAGAATTAGTAAAATGATTTATACATGTGTGATATTGCACAACATGATTCTACATGAATCTGGTAACGCAATATCCCCGTTCATATTCGGGATCCTCCGATCGAACCGGTGTTTGACGACGAAGCCTTAAACGAGATACGACATGAGAACAAACATTTTCGTCTCCGATTTGATCTTATGGAGCATATTCACGCTCAACAATTACTATACCTCGAGGTGGACGATGAAGCCGATGAAGTTTAGTTTTTTAGTATTATGTAATGTTATTTTATGTTTTTTAATATTATTATGTAATATTTATTTATTTTAATGAAATTTTAGTTTTTAAATAAATTTTAATAGAATTTAAAAAAGAAAAAAAAAAAGTGAGTGAAGGTGCCGCCTTAAAAAATGAAGTGAGTGAAAGGTGAGTGAAGAAAAAAGTGGGAGATTATGTGGCGCAAGGGGATTTGTTGTGAGTGAGTGAAGGGGAGAGGAGTGATTGATGCACTCCCCCATCCTAAGATGAAGGTGGAATTAAAGCTTACATTCAAGATACATGATTTGATACGTGTCACCTTTCAAAAAAATAAAAAAAATAAAAAAAATTTGATACGTGTCGGAGCATATAGCAATTTAAAAAAAAAAAAAAAAAAAAAAAAAAAAAAAAGTTAACGTGACATCCGGCAAGGCTTCATTTCTTGGATTTTGTCAAGATGGCACTAGTTGGGAACATGCCTCTTTGTCAAAAGGGGTTTTCTCGTCGTCCTTTAATTACGAATAGCCTAAATGAATATTTCAACTTTTATGTGTTAGTGGTTTACGCTGCGTCTCAAAAATTAATATATCGATTATCGTAATTGTAAGATTCATAAGCAAAGTTTTCAATAGAAAATTATAGTGTTCATACTTCATATAAACAGTATTTTGGTCAATATGCTATAGAGATATTTTTGTTAGAAAATTATACGCGTCTATCAAAATAGATCGCAACGCGCGAGTAAATGCTGGTGTAAGAAAAATAACCAATTATTGATTTTCAACATGTTACTCTACTTGTCTTACCACAAATAATTAAAATTTGTCCTTATAATTGCAACTTATTAGTTATTATTCCTCAAAGTTGCCAGAATGCAATGGAAAAGAAAGTTGAAGCGTAAAGCAACCGCAACCAAAGTGAATATTCACCTAAGATCTAAAAAGTTTCATACACAATTTTTTTTTCATTCTCGTTGAGAAAGTGAATTTATTATGACTTACTCCGTATCAAATAATTCATTTGTGTGATAACACACATACAAACCCGCCAAAAGCCAAAATTTGAGTATCCCAAAAGAAAATTTCAATTTCAAATACCAAGAGAATTCAATCTTGACCGTCAAAATTGACCCCCTGATCCAACGGCCAATACTCCCGATCCGTGTGATTCACAACCAACCAATCACAAGCCACCTCAACCCACCTATATAATCAACCCCACAATCCCATCAATACCCACAATCTCTTCATCACTCACACTTAAAAAAAAATTTAGCAATGGCACCAAAGGCAGCAGAGAAGAAACCCGCGGCGGAGAAGAAACCTGCAGCAGAGAAGACACCAAAGCCCAAAGCCGAAAAGAAGCTCCCAGCAAAGGACGCGTCAGGAGACAAGAAGAAGAAGAGGCACAAGAAGTCAGTCGAAACCTACAAGATCTACATCTTCAAGGTTTTGAAACAAGTGCATCCTGATATCGGGATTTCAAGCAAAGCAATGGGAATAATGAACTCTTTTATTAATGATATCTTTGAGAAACTGGCTGCTGAGAGTTCTAAGCTTGTTAGGTATAATAAGAAGAATACTCTTTCGAGTAGGGAGATTCAAACTGCTGTCAGATTGGTCTTGCCTGGTGAGCTGGCTAAGCATGCTGTTTCTGAAGGCACCAAAGCTGTCACCAAGTTCACCAGCGGTTAATTAAGGAGTTGTTTAGTGTTTGGTTTGATGTAAATCGTTAACTGACGACTGTTTTTAATCAATGAAAGAAATGCTATGTTCTAGGTTTATTTTGTTGTTTAATTTTTTTCATGATGATTGTTATAGGTTATTGATTAATATTACAACTTCAATATTAGGAATATCGTTTACTCATTATCATAAATGTTACCAGAAAAATTGGACATAATGTTACAACTCATTGAACTTGCTCTGTATCGTATAATAGCTTTTGCAACCCTTAGAACTTTTTGTTACTAACCTCTTGCTTTTGGGTTATGTCAGTATGAAGCCGGACATAAAATGGCTTTAGACATCTAGCATTCAATAAAATATCCTTCTATCAATGAATACTTCAACTGTAGTATGGCACATTGTTTATACTATTCCTATGTCTTCTTATTGTGGAAGGAATTCAGATTATGTGTGCCTGTTATAAGTTAGTCCGTTAATCCTTGAAACCGTACTGAACCATCTAATATAAGTTCTATTGATTCAGGCAGTTTTATTTTACCCAACAATTGCTTAATCAGAACCGCGCAAGGGGGTGTAAACTGAACCCAATAGACTATGATCATAGTCATACAGGACTGGTACTAAGGGGGTTGGCAATGGTTACGGGGAGGCACGGTGCGGCATCCCCACCGCACGGGAACACCGCCGCCCTCCCCATCCTACCGCACGGGAGACCCAATTTTCGGGGAAGCTTACCGAGCTTGATTTTGAACGTTGGAAATCAAAAAAGGGACGTTGGGAGCACAACGGCTAGTTTCTTTTGATCACTGCTGTAACAGCAGTGATCGTTAGCTGCTGTTTAAGGCTTCGACAGGGACCATTTTTGCTGCAAAATGAACATTCAGGGACCATTTAGTAACATGGGGGGTGGTTTTGTGTGTGCAGCAGGTAACTCCCTGCTGTGTTACAGCAGGGATGTTATTCCCATATATACTTGGTAAACATTGACAAAACATAAAAAGAAAAAAAACCAAACACAACCGATCTAAAAAAAAAAAAAATTCCGGTTCCAAAAAAAAAAAAAACATCCGATTGAAAAATAATATCCGTTTCAACCGCAAGTATATGGAGCACAAAAAAATTGGTTCGACTTTTTTTCTAGATGAGCCGTTCGAGTGGTCTAACGATACTAGTCTCGAATTTTTTGCCGACGCAATTGACGAAGATGAAGAAGATACGGCTGGGTCGACACGAAAATCAGTGAAACGCAATCGGATCTCTGCTGCACAAAGATTGCATCGTGATTATTTTAGTGAAGATCCAAAATTCGACGAAGAATTTTTTCAAGATAGGTATCGTATGCCTAAAAGTTTATTTTTAAAAAATATCCGGCATGGTCTACGTTTGTTAAAGCGTTCAAATTTCCAACCGACCCGAAGGAAAAAAAGTTCAAGAAATTACAAGAGTCGGCTCGAAAGGATGTTGAACGGGCATTTGGTGTTCTTAAGGGTAAATGGAGTATACTGCAACAACCCTTACGGCCACACACGATAGAAAGAATTAGAAAAATAGTTTATACATGTGTCATATTGCATAACATGATTATACATAACGCCGGTAACGCAATCTCGCCAGTTCATATTCGGGATCCTCCGATTGAACCGGTGTTTGACGAAGCAGCTTTAGGCGAGATACGGGATGAGGATACACATTTTCGTGTCAGATTTGATCTTATGGAGCATGTTCACGCTCAACAATTACCATACATCGAGGTGGACGATGAAGTTTATTTTTTTAGTATTATGTAATGGCATTTTATGTTTTTTAATAATATTATGTAATGTTTATTTTAATTTTAATGAATTTTAGTTTTTAATAAATTTTAATAGAATTTAAAAAAGAAAAAAGAAAAAGGAAAAAAAAAAAAGAAGTGAGTGAAGGGTTGAGGGGTGTGCCGCCAACAAAAAGTGAGTGAGTGAAGGGAAAAGTGGGAGGGTGATGTGGCATAAGGGGATTGGTTGTTTGTGAGTGAAGGGTGATGGGGTGAGGGGTGCATTGCCAACCCCCTAACATCCAAAAGAAAATCAGAATATACAGAAAGAATCAAGCATCAGATCATCCTTTCAGATGCTCACAAAAAACACTTGCGACAGTAGCATTCACAAACTTTTGACTAAAAGAGTATGAGCCACCCTTTCAGCTCATCGTTAAACAGCAGTTCACTTATGAAGTAACCTAATTAAAACTCTGGCAATAAATATATGGTTCTCACCCAACCAACAATCCATCCTATTCCTAATGCGAATGGGCAAATGTAAATGGGTGTGAGTGTGACCCAGATCATTTAACAAAAGAGGTAACTCAAGTGGTTCAAGGATCAATCAAGGATCCAGGGGTTCAGAACACGCTAAAAGATCCTATGTTGCATCTGTGGAGAAATTGAGGGTATCAAGGAGTTCAGGCAAGGTCCATAACACACTTTGGTTTTCATTTGGCTTCTATACTAGTCCAGCCAAGGTTGGTTATCACAATATCAAGAAATGCAAGCAAGATGCAACGTCGTTTCAAGGTTCACCATTTCAATTTCAAGTTTGTTCAAGATTTTAGTAGGTATCAATAGTTTTTTTTATGTAATTTGCTGTAGTTTCATCAAATGTATCATCATTTTGGGATTTCCTTGATCTCATTTCCAATATATAAAGTCACTTTTGCCGAAAATAAAGAAATTATTGTGGAGCTGATTTCTTATATGCTCTATAAGTATTAATACATAAACGGGGTGATTAATTCCACTTTTTTATGATCGAACATCCCTGTTGTAACGCTCAGCTCAAGCAAAACTTTGTTAGAGTCAAATAAATAGGCAATACACGTACGGACATCTTCATCGACGAAATTATTTCATCCTGTTAGAGAAAATCAACAAACAACCAATGCCAAATACGAAACAGAATTTTGTCGCCGTGTCTTGAAATTACATCAACTGTCAATCTGTTATGTATGTGTTTTTTGAATATTTCAAAAACTACGTTATCATGCATGTATGCGGCATAGGATGCAATCATCTTACATTATTATACACGTTCAAAACTTTATCCATCCGACTACAATAATTTGGGTTCAATGTGTTTATCCGCATATTTTAGACTGACAACCATTATACTGTTATCACGTTTTAACTAGATATCAGTTTCGTGTTTTATATTGCGAGAGAATAATGCATGTAGCAAAGGAAAAACACAAGATGGGATGTCACAAAGATGAATAAGTAGTTTTTATACAAGAGAAAAAGAAAAAAGAAAGATATAAATGAGTAGCTGGTAAGTGGTAATGATATTGTTTATGTAATTACATGTCTAAATAGTTAAGAAATATATCAGCATTTCACTTTTGTATTACTTACACCTAGCAAACATGTTTGTTTCCAGTGGTGAAGCTAGAAAATTTTGAGTGGGGGTCGGGATCTAATTTTTTTTTTCTAACGCTATTTTTCGGGTAATATATTCGGGTCGGGTCAAAAATTAAATACTATTATTATAAAAAAAAAAGTTTCAATCACTAAAAAACTAAACATTTGTCCAAGACAACTAAACATTAAAAAGGAGACAAACGGTTGGTACCTGGTTCGATTCATTGAAGAAATTAGAGTTCAGTCTTTCGACCTTTAACATAGAAAACAATAAGCCTTGTGTGTTGTTGGAGAATACTCTAACCAATTAGGGAACATACCAAACCAAGCAAATTTAAATCGACGAAGATTATTCTTTGGACCTCTAGGCTTATACTCTTCAAGCTTAGGATGATACACTCCTAATTTCTACAATTCTACTAAATCCCTAATTTCTACTAAATCCCTAAATAAAAGACAAGTAGATAATAGATTTAAAGACAAAAAACCTGACCAGAAGGGCCGCTGAGGTGGTGGTCGGCCGTCGGCGGTGGTCAGTGGTGGCTGGCGAGACTGCAGGAGTGAGAAGCCAGGAGGCAGGAACGAGGCACTGTGGGAGGAGATGTGGGTCGATTGGGGGAGGGTTTGCAAGTTTGTTCCGGTTATTATTATTATTATTATTATTATTATTATTATTATTATTATTATTATTATTATTATTATTATTATTTTTTAATGTGCTAAGTAAATAAGTAATGATTTTAGTTTGGGATTTGGTTTATTAATGGATTTTAGTTTGGGTAGATGGGCTTATGTAAAATGTAATGGATCAAAATTTTATTGCTTAATGTATACAAAAAATTTCACAATTAAAATGGGATCGAAACCGAATATACCGAAATTTTTCTACACGAAAACTATATACCCTCTACATCGCAAAAAAAATTTCGGGGGGTCGGGCGCCCCTACATAGCTGCGCCTCTGTTTGTTTCGTATATGTAAATGTAGAGAACGCAAACGCAATATATTTTTTCTAGTTGCAAGTTGGTCTATTGAAAATTTGAAATTTTTTGATTTGCTATATACAGTACTACTTAGATTGCACGGTGAGGGGAACAAACAATACGTTTGGCAATTTTTTTGATTGATGGCGCAGTGTTAGTGCACCGGCGCCGTAGCCACGCCGCCAAGATTATAGGCATCATGTGGACAGGTGCAAATCCTAAGAATAAACAAAAGTTTTGAAACCAGATTCATTTTCAAAAAAGTCTCTCAATCATTTTCCTTCAAAAAATTAGCGTTTGTAACAAATTTTTACATTGGGCGAGATAAATTCATGGGTTCCCGTGCACCTCCGGAAACCCCCCTCAGTCGACCCCTGCACGCCGTGAGGTTGATTAGCTTATGTAAAATGTAATGGATCAAAATTTTATTGCTTAATGTATACAAAAAATTTCACAATTAAAATGGGATCGAAACCGAATATACCGAAATTTTTCTACACGAAAACTATATACCCTCTACATCGCAAAAAAAA
Source organism: Artemisia argyi (assembly GCA_030686995.1). Lineage (NCBI taxonomy): Eukaryota > Viridiplantae > Streptophyta > Magnoliopsida > Asterales > Asteraceae > Artemisia > Artemisia argyi. The sequence continues at coordinate 77,233,705 of CM060684.1, read as the reverse complement.
TTTCGGGGGGTCGGGCGCCCCTCCCCGCCCCTACATAGCTGCGCCTCTGTTTGTTTCGTATATGTAAATGTAGAGAACGCAAACGCAATATATTTTTTCTAGTTGCAAGTTGGTCTATTGAAAATTTGAAATTTTTTGATTTGCTATATACAGTACTACTTAGATTGCACGGTGAGGGGAACAAACAATACGTTTGGCAATTTTTTTGATTGATGGCGCAGTGTTAGTGCACCGGCGCCGTAGCCACGCCGCCAAGATTATAGGCATCATGTGGACAGGTGCAAATCCTAAGAATAAACAAAAGTTTTGAAACCAGATTCATTTTCAAAAAAGTCTCTCAATCATTTTCCTTCAAAAAATTAGCGTTTGTAACAAATTTTTACATTGGGCGAGATAAATTCATGGGTTCCCGTGCACCTCCGGAAACCCCCCTCAGTCGACCCCTGCACGCCGTGAGGTTGATTAGCAACCATTCCCCCCCCCCCCCCCCCCCCCCTAAACGTTAACGCTCTGTTCTCAAGTCTAATTTTTAAACAATGGAAGGGGAGGGGATGGGAAGGGCAAAGTAAGGAATGACACTGGGAAGAATGGAAGGGTTTTTATTTGTGTTTTTGAGTTTTAATTTTTAAGTTGCAAGGAAAGGATGAAAGCTACACAAATTACCAATATACCATCAAAACACTAATATTTAATTTCAATTTTGCAAATAAGTCGAGAAATAGTACCTCTGTACACAGACATTTCACATTCATGAGATTTCAATTTTACATATGAAAGCTACTAAATGTATACTAATCAGCTTAGTATCATATGAAAGATAGACTGTAAGCGGAGTGCCACATAAAATAGTAGTATCGAGACAAACAAGACTTGCCAGGTAACAAATATTAACATCCCCATATTTATTAAATATCAAATTAAATAGAATATCAAGATCAGTGATACTCAAATCAACCGACACCTATATAAAATCAAAGCATATTTTATTAGCCCGCCACTTCAACAACAGTTCTAAGAACATGACTTCAAATTTAATTTCAGTAACATTCACCCTGCTCGTTTAACAAAAGCCCATGTTATCAAGATCAGATGTGAGAAAAACTGCTCGTTTATTGTGGTTGTTTGTGCTGCTGTAACTAGGTCAAATATGGGATGTGCATGAACAAATGAGGGTATAATAGGCATTTAACAAAAGCCCATGTTATCATAAAACCCGTTCCCTCCTAATCACCCCAATTTTGGGCGGATTGCATTTACATACAAAAGGCCATCCCTTCCCTCCCTCCCACCTTCCCGTCCCCTCCTCTTCCTTCTTAAAAAAACTTAAGAACACCCATATTTTTTATTTCCCTTCCCATCCCCTTCCATTCCTTAAAAAAAAAAAAAAAAACTTGAGAACATAGTGTAAGGAACGAATAGAATGCAATGGCTAAAAAAAACCCTTCACCTATAAATACCCATTTTTAACTTGTACAATATTCTTTAAACATTCAAACCAAATCAATTTATACACTTTCACATACAATTCAATCTTCTCTTCAAAAGATAAAATTGATGGCTCGACGGAAAACATGGAGATTTCAGAAGGCGTCGAAACCGGGAGATTTCGATAAACGTCTTCAGCTTCAGGGAGGGTAAGCGGTGAAGAAACAAAAAAGACAAAGTCGATTGAGCATTGGTTGGTCACCGGTGGGATGTGTTGTCGGAAATTGTGACTTCAAAGAAGCTGATCTTGAAGGTTCACAATTGTTGGCACACTTGCATTCAAACAAAACACTAGATACAGTACACTTCTCATTAGGAGGCAACTCTTGCTGTGAACTTCTGAGCAGAAATTGATTTAACAGTATATTGTGCAGCAAGTTAAGTTTAAAGAAAGGTGCCAATTTCAGGGCAGAGGCAACAAATTATAAAATAAGATACACACGCATTTATACATATCGAGAAAGCGTTAGTTTTGACAGATATACATTATTTTTCTATTCTCGATAATAATCACACCGTATGTGCAAAGCATTTTAAAAGCCAAATTAAAATCAGCTTGAAGTGCAAAGATGATAACAATACAACTTACAAAATAAAGATATCAACGCACCAACACTGCAGATTCGATTTCATCTTTTGCTTTCTTGTATAACTCGAGTCTTTTTGCAAGATCTTGTCTCTGTGACATCAAAGATGGATCTTCATCTAGCAACTCCCCCAGCTGTTTACCCTGAAAATATTTGCAGTTTACTAGTTAGATCACATAAACTAACAGTTTTAATGATCACTGTTTCGCGGTTTAGTAAGCTACACTGCAAACAATCAAGGACCTACCACTAAGGCACTAACTAAGGGCTCAAATGGCAACGAGTTGTAAAAACGAACAACTAGACATGTTTGAGAAATACAAGTGACAATTTTGAACCGTTTATGTATGAATGGATTGCTTTAGATAATATTTATCATCAACAGGCAAAATAATTTTTAGTCAATAGCTAAAAAATGAGTCAAAAGTCGCCAAAAGTGTAAAACATTATTTTTTCAAAAGAATAATAATATATTAAATTTTGGACAACAAAGCGTTCCTGGTCAAGACTCGAGACGATCCAACCAATTTGACCGTTACATAACCCACCTGGCCCATCCATTTGTCACCTCTAGGAAAAAAAACGATGAGCAAGTTTTCACAAGATTTACCTCTTTCCTTCCTATTTGTGTGTAGAAGTAATGGAGTAGATTATTCCTGGCCTCTCTGACTTGACAATAAACAACTGCCTTCGGGATTGTGACCTTAAGTGTGTCTGACACCATACCGATATAAGACGATACATTTGAGCCAATTCTCCTAAAATGTGCATCTCCATAACGATCCCCTAACGGGTCAGTCGGGTTTCCACGTTCTGCAGATGGGATACCACGATCTGAAGGTGGGTTTCTGCGATCAGCAGATACAGCTCTGCGGTCTGTAGCAGGTGAAGGAGCGGGCCCATTCTCAAATTCCAGAGGAAGTTTTCTAAAGAAATCAACTGTCAGGTAAGATGACTCCATGTCCACCAATCTGATAACAGTTTTCTTACTTTCCGCACGGAATTTTTCCAATGCTTCAGTAGCAGCAGCAGCAAGAGTAGCTTGAAGTGATGGAAACCGCCTTAACTCCTGCTTCAATCACTTCACATGTTAAAAAAACAAACAAACAAGGGTTGTATTATATCATGAACATGTGTGCTTCTCAAGTCTGACCTTAGTTTCTCCAATTGACTTCCTGACAAGTTCTTTTAGAACAAAATGCACCTGAAGAATGATTTATGAGTAAGTTGCAGATAATATATGAACACTTTAATAACCTTGCAGGTCGGATCTACATGGAACTATGGGATGTTTGGACATGTGTTTACAAAGTGATTATGTGATTTTTAAACCAGCAGAATTAGACAATGAGTTGTCATGAAACAAGTTGTAGAAGATGGTGTTTGGATGTACTTTTAGTGTTTGAAGCTGTAATAAATATTTACTAAATTGTTTCAAGGGTTTAGCAGAATCAGCTTACTTTGAAAAACAATAGAAGTTCAGCAAATTAGGTTGAAACGAAGGTGTGAATATGTAAATTTAATTTACCCTTGGATAATCAGTTTTGTTGCAAATAGTATGAGAGTGGTTACTTGACCCCTAATTAATCAGAAGCAGAATCTGTTTATCCAAACATTTAAGATTGATTTACATTACCCACACGGAATTATTCATATACCCCCTACAACCAATTAGAAGCGGAAGTTACTTACAGCGTCTACGGAAGCTTCAGCTGGTCCCCTAAAATAACTCAATGACCCCTTGATAAGACGTCGATAACCTTGTTCTGGAGCAATCAAATGAGGCTGATATCCATCTGACTCTGAAACAATTTTCTTCACATTTGGCAGGGAAAGATGCCTATCAAACGGAAGTTTTCTCAAAGCAGCAGGAAGCTGGTTGTCAAAGACTCCATAAATTCGGTCACCTCCAGCCCGCCTGATACCACAAACATCTTTTGTCAGTATAGTATCACAACAAAAGTGATAAACATCCCATCTGGAAACAGAATTGCTTACCCTCCATCTAGATGCTCTTTGAATATCTTGTCAAAAGCACGACAGAGTTCCAAAATGGTGTACAATTTAGCCTGAAATTCAGCATTTTGGTTAAATGAAGGCAGTAAGGGTGCAACGTGAAGTATCTAGAGGTGTCAACTGTCAAGATGAGCGTGCCAGGTAACGGGTCAAAACAGGTCAGGGTTGAAATGAGTCATATTTAGTACAGATAGAGCAAGCCAGTTTGGTCTGACCAGCAAACACTTCTGTCTAATTTACTACTAATAACTGACTAATGCGTTAACAATCATAATCTCAATTTTTTAACAAAAACATTTAAGTGACTTATGTGCATTAAAAATCGACATTAGAAAATTATCAACCCGTTTGACTCTTGAGCTAAACTTATTAACCAAACCAGAAAGAGATGACAAAACAAAACCCAAATTGACCCATTCACAATGTAAGTGGGTCAAAACTGCAATAAATAACATATAATGACAGAAGCTTCTCACCCCTTCATCAACTGCAATTGGCCTCCCAAGACGATCCAACTCTGCTTCCATTTCCTCAATACCTTTGTTTATTAAGGCAATGATACCTGGTATTTTGGCTTTGATTACAGATTCCAGATGCTGTACAATAAAACATCTGAATGTAATCAAGTTTTGGGGATGGTATAAGCATAGGTATTGTCTATGTATAGTATTGAAAAAGTTAATGCACCATTGTAATACTTGTAGACACACTTCCTAGCTCGCATTCATTATAAATGTACAATTTAGGTTAACAGACATCGAAAAGATAAGTTCACAAACAACAAACAGATCATACCTGGGAGAGAAGTTTTGCGAGATATACAGAACCCATTTTACTAGCCAAGTGTCCATAGTCAGGACTGGTATAAAAGTACTCCTCCTCCCTCCGCCTTGCATACATCATATCAGTATTTTTCATAATATCAGCTTGGGATCTATTCACAATCCCCACCCACGGATGTTGCAGTCGATAAGCTCTGCCTTCAAGGACCTTGAAGAAAGATGGTATGACATCAATATTGGATATGTGAAAGAGGTGGCAAAGCAAGTCAAGCAGGTTGGGCAATGATCCGAAATGAGTTTGGGTCAAGAAAGGTAAAGAATTTAACACAGGTTAAGTTTGGTTGGCCCAATGCAGTATATGTCCATACTAGTAAAAATATTTTACTTACTAATTAATTTCAAAAGATTGGATAACTTATGGAAGAAATCCGGTTTTAACATCCCAGAAACCACACAATATATGGCCAAACGGAATACATGGCTATACAAAAATAAACTGATCTTTTCAATCAAATGATTTAGGAGGTTTATGCATCCACTTTTGGCGACTTTCGACCCATTCCCTTTTTGACTTTTGGAGAGTAATATGTTATTAGCTTAATGATTCACATACAAGGTACAGGTTTAGAATTTGTCAGTGAGAATTTAGGGCTGACGGCTGAGCATCGGTCTAAGACTGGACCGGACCGGACCGAGAATGAATTAGACCAAAACCACAGACCGAGGACCGGACCGAATGTGTTCGGTCCGGTCCGGGTTGGTCCGGTCCGGTTCTTCGGTCGGTCCGGCCCAAGAAGGCATTATTGGTCGGTTTGTACGTAAGACCGGACCGGACCTAGACCGAAATAAGGAAAAAGTTGGGACCGAGACCGGACTGCTGGTCCTTTGGTTCAGTCGGTTTTGGGGTCTGCGATGCTCAGCCCTAAGTGAGATTTAATGAAAAGAAGGATCTTACATCTAATGCGTTAGTTCCTTTGTCCATCAGATCAAGCTTGGTCAACACACCAAAGGTCCTTTCACCTGATCAGTTGAGGATTTAATGATCAGTAGGGGAATTCATGGGGCGGAAACAAGAGTTCATAGAAAAATCATGAAAGACGAGCATATCAATAACAATAACGTAAGAATACCTGTTGGATCCACCTCCTTAGCAAGTTTAATAGCATCCGATGTTGCAATATCTTGGTTGGCAGGTGATATTGCTAGTATTATAGAGTTGGGCTACAGCTCACATAATTGCCATTAGGTGTCAGATTTAAGAAGGTGGCATGCAAAACAAAAAACATTACTAGTGCTTAAAAGAAATGAGCATAGACTTAAATTACCTTCTCAACATAAGCTCGAACCATCTTTTCTATGTCTTCCACAATGGTTTCAGGTTGTCCCTCTGCAAATAAATAGGCTCTTTGAATAAGACGAAGCCCAAATTAATCAGATAATGCAACGACAGTCATAGACGGTAAAGAGTAATACCAACAGCAACTTTCGTCAGTCCAGGTAGATCGATTAAAGTTAAGTTGACAACTGCAGAAAAAGGAAAGCGTGGTATCAGTATCATATGAAAGGTAAATGTAGAATGTGCGTTCAAGATAAACTTCTAAACTCACTACATAGCAAGATTACAAGATTATGTATGACAGAAGCCCACCTCTAGGGGAATATATGCTGAGATGAATTGGAATTGGAGATATTTGTTTTGACTTCCCAGTGATTCTGTCTGTTTCATCTTGAATCTCCTGACGTACCAAAGCTGTGAAGGAAATTCCCATATCGATGAACCCAAAACCGTGCACGAGGGATAAATAAAATAAAATAAACACACACACACACACACCCCAACACTTAACTAATAGCATGAATTTCAGAGAGAGGCTAGGTATGTATTAAAACTATAAATGGTAAAGATGAGTGAAAGTCTGTAATCATTAATTTGAGAGATGAGACCACACGTGCAGATACACATGTGACATGTCTACAATCCAACCTTAAAGAACTGTGAAGTTCCAATACTCTCCCGGCGATATATAGTTTTTGGTCCCTTTCAAACTCCTCACTCACTTGGACAAAGGATTATATACCAAACACAGGAACTAAAATCTTAAAAACATGAAAGACGGGGGATTTTTTCCCAAGGGTTTACCAAGTAACAGGGAAAAAAAAAAAAAAAAAAAAAAAAAAAAAAAAAGTCTGCACCAGAATGCAGATCATCACACTAGAACAATGGGTATCAGATGCAAGTGGGATACCAGCTCTAAGCAGTGGCTATCAAGCTCATCTGAAAGTGCAGAGTATCACATACAGATTTCAACAAGCGACCCCTTGGCGGTTATCACATAAGTGGGGACTAATAAGAAGCAGTTCATTTGAGCATGCATTATGTTGGATCGAATACCATGAGGATTAAAATCTTGACACTATATACACAATTACTTTTCTAATTAGCTCTAAGTAAGGAGGCGACAGATAACCTAGGCATTGTGAAAATCCCGTTTGATGAACACAAGCTGAGAAATGTCAAATCACCCCACCTAATATGCAGAGGATTGAAGGATAACATGCTAATCTAAGTGGTAGGTGACATATCCTAATTCCTAAGTGGCTCTATGAAATGCTCAACATCTAGCTAGCTGCTTAAAGAGTCCTGCACGTGGATTCCTAGAAGGCTGGTTCACTATTTAAAGGGCTAAACAACGACACTGTGTTTAACTGTGACCTTATTATCTTATGATTTCCTTTCCAATAGCAAAATTGATATCAATGTTTTTCACTTCATACTACTTATGAAATATGTACCCACAAAACAATGCGTATAATATGTCTAGCAAAACCAATAGAAGTTTCCCTATCCTCTTTTCAAACCAATTAAAACAATTGCATGAAAGCAGATATCATATGGTCACTGACAATTGTGCAGACAGACTTCTTATCATGGCGATTGTAAGATGTAGACAAGGTTGTCGAGCCCATAAATACAGTATACCACTGCATTTTCCAATCAGTACCAATAGAATGATAACAGAAATAACATGAATCCCTGTTTGCATGTTAATACTGAAGACATGTAATAGCGTGTTTGGGATTGCATCTTTTTTGGGTTTATTGGCTTATTGAGTTCATTTTTAGCAATACACATTTTTAAGAGTTTAGATAAAGATCGCCTTATCAGCTTATGTTTTGCTGAAATAAGTTATAAATAAGCATATTGGTACCTCCCTACCTGTTTATTCCAAAGCGTGCATAAGCTATAAGCATGAGCTGCATATATGCAATCCCATACACCCTCTAAGCACTACTAGCGAAAAGAAACAGAAGCTAAAAGAGTAGCGTTTATTCCTTAGTAATACTCTAGAAACACAATAACTTACACAATTATTAATATTAAAAAAATTCAATGGCCGTCACTTCACATACAGAAATCAGTAAACCGCCTCCGTTGCATATGTCCAAATTCAGCATACTCTTCTCCGCCATCCGTCTTATGCAACTGCAACACCAACGGTCGCCTTGTGACAATCCCTGAATATAGCCATGCATGGCTGATTCATCATCTCAAAAGAACACCATGATAGTAAAAATGCAGAAAATTAAAGTTAAATTCAAACATAAAAACTAACCAGATCCTCTAGGAAGAAAATCTCTTCCAACAATGCTCTCCAACACCGACGATTTCCCAGAACTCTATTTTTAGGTCAATTGCAGTAACACAACAAGAGATTAAAAAAAAAGTTAAAAATTAGACGAAACATTTAAACCTCCATAAACACATATCAGAACGAAATATAACCAATTTTGATCTACTCACATATCAAAATGAATTCCTAAAGAACAGCCTTCACAAATAAAACAAGATACAGGTCCTACTCCATAGTGACTAATTCCGCACATTAAGAATTCCATAATCCAAAGTTACACAAATGCGCATAAATCCTAAATCAGGTACAAAACTCAAAGCAAGCCTCATTTCCACTCAACTCTAAAGTCTAAACATATGAACCGCCACTAACTAACTTCTATTTATATCACTACTAAGTGGAAACTAAACCGCCAACAAACTGAAAGTCTAAACAATTACATATCAGAAGCTTTTTTACTGTAGTACTTGTAACAGCCAAAACAAAACAAAATTGAGAATTTTCATCTTTAACGAGTACCATAATGAATTTAAGTTAATCTATTTCTACACACAACACCAGCCTAAACTGTAACCTTCAGGGATTAACTGTAACACTGGGGCAAAGGTAACTGACTTTAAAATGCTTAAAATGTTATTTAGCCCTACGAAAAAACACCAAAAAAAAAAAACCTAACTAAACTAAAAAAAAAAAAAAAAAAAAAAAAAAAAAAAACTGCCAAAAATCATACTTTTATTCGATTCTGAAGCGCACTATTATAAACAATATCAAACAATCACATAATTGAGCATAAATATTAGGGTTAATAAACAAAGAAGTTACTAAAGTTTGAAAAAAAGTTCGCGTAAGTTACTAAAGTTTTACTAAACTTATGAAACATGACATTTTGAAGCACTATTATAAACAATATCAAACAATCACATAATTGAGCATAAATATTAGGGTTAATATACAAAGAAGTTACTAAAGTTTGAAAAAAAGTTCGCCTAAGTTACTAAAGTTTTACTGAACTTATGAAACATGACATTTTGAAGCACTATTATAAACAATATCAAACAATCACATAATTGAGCATAAATATTAGGATTAATATACAAAGAAGTTACTAAAGGTTGAAAAAAATATCGCCCAGTTACTAAAGTTTTAAAATTGTCATCTAGGTTACCGAACTTATGAAACATGACATTTTGAGGTTACTGAACCTTAAAAAGTATTTGTAAACATCACTTAACTTGTAAAAACACGAAATTTATGTTACTTAACTTATCTATACTTCTATACTACTATATAATGCATGGATAAACCAAGCCTAACTCCTAACCAAAAATTAAGATAAGGAGCTCCAATCATGAGGTGACATGTGTCACTTCTCAACTAACTCGAAGCCTAACTCCTAACCAAAAATTAAGATAAGGAGCTCTAATAATAAGGTGACATGTGTCACTTCCCAACTTAAAATTCACCTTTATTTTCAAATTGAAATATCTTTTTATCTATTTATTTTTTTTGTTATCTAATTTCACCATATTTTCTAAAATTTTGTGCTATTTAATTCAACATCCATTTTGATATATTTTTACAAGTTTTTAGTTTTGTAGATTTTTAGTTTATTCAAAATTTTACAACTTTAACCTTTATTTCAATCAATACAATCTTGATTCGTTAAAATCATATACTTTTGGGTGAGTGTTTGACGGGAAAGAGATTGCGAGGATCTTTATATATACGGTAATAATGATGTCACGAGAAAGCTACGGAAAACCCAAACAAACACATATACGTTCGGAGTGTTGTGAAACGAATTCACTAAGCGGGTAGGGAATTGCGGGGAGAGTTGGGCTAGCAATTCATTTACTAACCATATTACTATATTTTTCGCTGCAGCTGTGCGCGGGTATCCGACTAGTAAAAAAAAAAATGCGTTCAAGTTACTCCGATTAACACTAAAATTATAGAAGTGTATAACAGTTTTGAAACTTTAGTAACTTAGGCGAACTTTTTATCAAACTTTAGTAACTTTTTGTATATTAACCCTAAATATTATCTAAATTATATAAACAATATCAAACAATGACATAATTGAGCATAAATACTATCTTAAATTATATAAACCTGGCCTCCGACAACAACAACGGAAGGAAGAGCATCCCAAAGAGAATTCAACGCCGAGTCACCGCCGCCGTAGTCGCCAAGAGCCGTACAAGCTATTTGTATACGGTTCACTAGTCCAATTAAGCTCTCCATAGTAGCCATAACTAACTAAAACCTTTTTGTTTCTGTAAAATAATAATACTAAAGTGTAGGATAAGAATTAGAAGGAGAATATGCTAGAAGAAGAAGAAGAATAACAAGACGAGAAAAAAGAAATGAGAAATGTTTTTTGTGACTGTCAAGAGACTTTGGTCAAAATAGGGTGGATACTGGTAGTTGTAATAATAATGCGTTTATTGTTTTCTTTACAAAATTTGAATTTTAATGGTTACTTTTTGTTAGTATTATTAGTTGTTTTTTTATGTCACATGTAACTTTGTTTAATACGAAAACAGCAATTTGGTATTCGGATAAGGTTTAAAGGGGCTTTTTGAAAGTTTATTAAGGGCCGTTTGGTTTGTCGACGAAAGATTTGAATTTAAATATAAATTTAAATTTGGATTTGAAATAAAAAAATAAAATAAAATATATTTTAAATTAAAAAGATATTATTTCATAAAATTAAATTATTAAATTGGAGTAGTTAACAAGTTTTTCTTTATGATTTGTTTTATTCACATGAAGACAAACTACAAAGTTGACTTTCAAAGTGAAACATTTGCTTTTCACTCTTGTAGATGAATCTTATGGCTAGTTTAGTTTGTAGATGGATTTAGAATTTAGATTACAATTTGAATTTAGGCTACGATTTAATATAAATATGAAATAAGAAAAAATATTATATTTAATTAAACATATTATATTAATAGTTTTGAAAGTTAAAAAATATGTAATAAATGGATTATTAGTCAAAGTTTAAAAATGTGTTGCTGAGAAGCAATATTACAAGTTCTAAAATGACAATAGTCAAATTTATTTCAAAATCAAGATTCGTGGAAAGCAAATTTTAGGGAGTCAATACTAAACCTAAACCCCGCATAAGTTAACCAAACGAATGTTTGAACACAAAACCCAACCCAACTGGCCCAAACCCCCATACTAAACGGGACCTTAAATGGTGAAATTATTACTAGTATCTAAGATTTGTTTCAATTTAACAATTTTATTTTGATTATAAAAACTACTTGAGTTTTAATAATGTATCATTTTTGTAAAATTTTTATGTTTAAGAGTTATTATTTCAAGCAACTCAAGCTCGAGTTCAAGCTCGACTCAATTGAGCCGAGCTTTTACCAAGATCAAGCGCAATAAACTGGCTCGAAACATAAAATTAGTCGAGCTCGAGCTTTTGATAACTCGGCTCAAGCGGTTATCGAGCTTTTTGAGCGTTAGTATACATATATTTTCATATTGAATATTAACCTAATTATAAGGACTAATTCTATAAAGGATAAAATATTATATTCTAGACGTACCCTTTAAACTCTAGACCTTTAAACTCTAGAGGCGGCAAAATAGTTGGGTCTTGGGTCGTAGATGAGTATAGACTTAGATGGGTCACTTAGAAGGATGGGTCTAGACGAGTATGGGTCTATATGAGTATAGGTCGGGTCGAGTTCTTTTTGGGTTTCCCAGTTTTTTTGTTTCATCATGCAACATAATAATTCATTACCGCAACATAACACTCCCTCCGTCCCATAAAAACTGTCCAGTTTAACTTTTCAGAGTCAAACTGGTTCAACTTTGACCTTAAATATTTTTTATGTGTTATATCATACTTGATGAAAAATTGTACCAATGAAAAACACACTTAAAACTCAATCCATTCATATATTTTTCATAAAGTATTATATAATACTCACAAAAATACATAAGGTCAAAGTTGAACCAGTTTGACTCTGAAAAGTCAAACTGGACAGTTTTTATGGGACGGAGGTAGTAATTCATTACCGTAACACAAAAGACAAATAGTATTCAATATTCGTTTTTATACGTTTTCGTCTGTTTTTTACGTTTTCATCAGTTTTTATACGTTTTCACCCGTTTTTTTACGTTTTCGTCTGTTTTATACTTTTTCATCCGTTTTCTTCTGTTTTTTTACGTTTGCATCCGTTTTCATTTGTTTTTTTATGTGTTCGTCCATTATTATACATTTTTGTCCGTTTTTATACGTTTGCATCTATTTTCTTTACGTTTCGTCCATTATTATACGCTTTTATACGTTTTCATCTGTCTTTTTTACGTTTATATACGTGTTCACCCGTTTTTGTCCGTATTTTACGTTTTCATTTTTTTTTACGATTTCATCCGTTTTATAAATTTTCGTCCGTTTTTATAAGTTTTCGTCCGTTTTTATATGCTTTTATACATTTTTTTCATCCGTTTTCATTCGGTTTTTACGTTTTTATACATTTTCATCTATTTTCGTATGTTTTTACGTTTTTGTCAGTTTTTATACGTTTTCGTCCGTTTTTATACTTTTTCATCTGTTTCGTCCGTTTTTTACGTTTTCATCCGTTCTTATACTCTTTTATCCGTTTTTGTCCGTTTTGTATGTTTTTATACATTTTCATTTGTTTTCGTCCATTTTTTTACGTTTTCATCCGTTTTCGTCCCTTTTCGTCCAATTTTATATGTTTTTATACGTTTTCATCAGTTTTCGTATTTTTTTTTTTATTTTTTTTACCTTTTTATACGTTTTCATCTGTTTTCGTCCGTTTTTTAAGTTCTGAACATAAAATTAACCTAAGTTTTATTAAAAGTAAGTGAGTATAATGGCTTCTTATTACATTATGAATTACAACCAGGAATGAAAACATAAACATCCGATTTTAAGGTGGTCTAAATTTATAAGTTTTAGCATTACTTTTAGATAAAGTAATAGAAGTGATGGTCATTCTATATTTAGGAACAATGCAATGTCATGTAAGAGTCTAAGTAATGGGCGTAGTAATCTAATAGGCTAAGAATATAGACCAAAGCCCATGAGAACATAAGCCTAACCCAAGCCCATAAGGCATATATGTACCCATACATGATTCATTCATGTGTGTGTTTATGTGTGTGTGTGTTCTAGTGTGTAATAATAGAAAAGTTATCACCATCTCTCTCTCTCTCTCTCTCTCTCTCTCTCTCTCTCTCTCTCTACCATCACCACCATGAACACTATCAAGTCACCATGTTTATAGAGTAGTAAGTTGATATAAGTGGGAGCCTACAATTGGCATTAGAGCCAAATGATAGTTATTTATTAGATTGTTAAGTTTGTTAGTTTCATTTTGGTCGATTTCGAAAAAGATAGTACAACACAAGTTTTCGAAAAACTGCATAAGGCTTATATCTTACAACTAGTGATTAGATTAGTTAAAGGTTTGAACTTTCGAGTAGTTTTAGTCATTACCTAACCATCCATCTAAGAAAAACCCAAAAGGAATCACAAAAGAAGCTGTTTTTAGGATTTAGTAGAAAATTACTGTAGCAGAAAAGTTTTCAAAAAATTGCAATCTTCAAAAGTTTTCAAAAAAATTGAGTTTTCTAGAAATCTAGGTGGCGGTACTTTTTAGTTGGAGTTCCACTACCTGGCTGACGTGGCAGTTTGAATACTTTGGCTTTCGAATACTTTGGCTTTTCGAGTAATTTTGATTTCGAGTAATCCTACATGGTAGTTTCGAGTACTTTAGTTAGTTGAGATTAAACTGCTTTGTTGATGTGGCATTTTGAGTAAAGTTCAGAGTTTCGAGCAATTCAGGTTTCGAGTAATTTTAAGAGAGTTTCGAGAAAAACCCCATATTTTTAGGCAAGAACTTTTTCAACCTGAAAATTAGAGTCTCGAGAAATTTTCACCATCATTAGATACCTTTCTAGTTACTTAGCACATTTTGAGAAATTCAGACTTAGAGAACTTTATGCTTCGGGAACCATACCGTTTCGAGAACTATTGGGATTTTGAGTAATTATTGGACTTTTGTGTAAAATGGACTTAACAACTTAAAAACAAGGGTAAATTGCAAAAATGGTCACTAACGTATCACGAAATTGCAAAAATGGGACCGAGTCATAAAGGCATGCAAATTTGCCACTAACGTTTCGTAAAAATGCAAAATAGCCGCCGAGAGTGTTTTTCTGTTACTTTCCTCGTTAAGTGCCATGTCATCGAGGGTAGTATTGTCATTTCGTTAAGTGCATCAGTACTATTGCTTTAGGGACTAAATTTGAAAAGTAATTTTTATCTTACATTTCACAGCCACCACCACCACTCTCTATCGCCACATCTTCATCTTCTCTGGTGACCAAACCGTTCTCCTATGCTTGAGCTTACAAGAAACAAGTTGACTCCATCAGTGATAGTTAGCAACATCAAGTTCCTTAACAACCTTCAAGAAGAATGGGGACGATATGTCACTATATTTAACCAAACCAAGGACTTGCATGTTGTGAACTTTGATCAACTCTATGATTTCTTAAAGCAAAACCAAGTTGAAGCAGATGAAGTAAAGAAAGAGAAGATGTTGAAGAATCACGATCCACTAGCATTGATTGCTAATACACCAACAACCATACCTACTTATAACCCACATCAACCGTCATCTTCCAATTACAACTTCATGCAACAAACAATTCCTCAAAACTGCATTCCACAAGTTATTCCACAACAACCGATACAACATTACCAAGTTGTTGACAACACAACACTTGATTGTGATGAAGGCACAAAGGCCTTGACAGAAGCTTTTACCATGCTATCCAAAGCATTCAATGTTCGCTACAACAAACCAACTAACAACAACCAAAGGATATCATCAAATACTCGTAACATGCATATTGCACAATCGGGTATGAATATGGGTCAAGAAGGACACTTGGTTGCAGTTAATGGTAATCGACAAGGATATGCTCAGGGTATGCAGATGGGAAATCAGAGGCAAAACGCGAGTTAGTTTGTTGGGAATCAAAGGAATCAGAATATGGGAAATCAGAATGGGAATGTTGCAGCTCAAGTAGTTGGGAATATGGAAAATGCTCAGGGTAATCAAATTCGGTGTTATAACTATAAGGGTATCGGACACTATGCTAGGAATTGCACTGTTGGAACAACCATAAAGAATGCTAGATACTTCCAGGAAGCATTGCTATTGGCTCAGAAAGAAGAAGCGGGGATACAACTCACTGCTGAAGAACATGATTATTTGGCACTAGCTGACTGTGAAGAGGATACAGAAGATGTCAATGCAAACTGCATCTTCATGGCAAACCTTCAAGTTTCTTCGTATGACAATGAGGCAGTCACACCTCCAGTTTATGACTCAGATGGACTTTCAGAGGTACATAACTATACCACATGTTATGATAATGATATCTATGATATGTATACTCATGAGACACCGCATTCGGCGACTACAAAATCTGTTATGAACACATATGTGAAGGAGGAGATTAATAACAGTGGAATCTCATAAACCCAAAAGCTAGTGAACGATGAGCAAACTCGTGCTTACTTTGAATCATTACTTAAGACATGTAGGATAGAGATTGAAAAAGTTAAATTGAACAATCGCAAGTTAAAAGCTGCGAATGTCAAGTTAACAGATGTTGGTAAAATCAAATCAAAGTTATATATAGTATAGTATATTACTCAAAGAAATCCGCAAGAAATACAGATAACCCGAGGTCGTAGTCCGTGTGAAGGGTGAATGGAATTTTGAATTCCTGATCCGTGAAACGTGTCGTGAAAGTTGGAAAAAGTGATTTCAAAGAGATTAAACTAATGAATATGAAAATGAAGCACAATTAATCACTTAAGCACGTAATTCAAGTAATCAAACCTAAAACGTAACGTACACTCAAAAACGTAAGCTTAAACGTAAATAAAACGTAAACGCGCGAAATAAAACGTGAAATTTAAGCTATACTACTCCTACGGACTTGAAAATAATTTTCCTAAGTTAAAAATGATAAAAGAAAATTTTGAGAAAAAGAAAGATATTTTTTTTACTTTATATTTAATTTTTATGAATTAAAAACTAATTTAACTAATTAAAAATTAAGAGAAAATGAAAATTAAGAGCGAAAAATGCAAAAGAATTTTTTAAAATTATGAAATAACTAAAAACTATTTTTAAAACTTAAAATCTATTTTTTTTGCTTTTTGAGTTATTTTTAGGAATTAAAAACTATTAAAACTAATTAAAAATTCAAATAAAATGGAAAATAAATGGGAAAAATACAAAATTAATTTCTAAAAATCTAAAATAAATGAAAAATAATTTCTAAAATATTTTTGGAATTTTTAAGCTTTTTTCTGATTTTTTTGGAATTTCTGGTAATTAAAAAGTATTAAAAATTGATTAAAAAACTGAAATTAAATAAGAAAAATAGCAAATAAACTCAGAAAAATATGAAAAATTCAGGAAAATTATAAAATAATATTCTAATTCTATGAAAAATTTCAAATATTAAAAATAAGCACTGGAATTGCTTATGGGCTTAAAACAGCTTATATGAAATGCTTATTTATAAGCAAACTTTGACCAAACTTGACAAAACTTTGACCAAGTGTATTTTTTACTTAATAAAGCTCAATGAAACAATAATAAGACCAATAAGCACTTAGAAACACAGAAATGGCAAAAACAGATGCAATAAGCAATTTGGTGAATAAGCAGTGCAAACAGTCAAAGCAAATAGCAAGGGCTCAATTAGAAAAGCAACTATAGGTGCTGGTGAACCAAAATGAACAACAACTCTCAGATTTCAATTACTAAAACACACTAGCAGCCCTAAATGTGAAAACATAAACCAAGCTTGATCCACACAACTAAATAAGCCTAATAAGCAGTCCAAACAAGCTCAGGAGAGTGAGCTTATTGGGGCAAAAGTCCTACTGACCAACTTCAATGCCAAAAACACCAAAAGAACAGAGTCTAAGTCTAATTCACTCAATTAAAAGCTACTTAGAAACTTGCTCAAAATCTGATGCACAGGGGAATTTATGAGTCCAAACAGGCAGCTTAAGACCAAAGTTTCAATAAGCAAATGATTACCAAACTTAAATTTTCTTTTTGCTATTGATTAACTAACTACTAAGCTTCTAAAATCAGCAAACCACAATTAGTTTCAACCAATAATGAACACTAGAAAGGCTCACAAAGATTTGTCTAAAAACTGAGTTTCACTTGCTTTGACTTTTTGATTTCAAAGTTATTTTGACTAAAATGACTTATAAATGCTAAAATCTTACTGAGAGTGTTATAGTAACCTAATTTATGAGTGAAATAAGCTAAACCTACAACTAATGCAACTACTACTATGATAATGCAACCTTAATCACTAACTGTTATGACTAATAATAATGAAACAAATTGATTTGACTTTTTATGAAATGAACAACTGTTTTTATGCTTGACTAAACCTTAATGCAACCTAAGTTTGATGTCTACACCAACAAGACTCTCTGAAACAACAATTACATCAGCAAACTAAACTAATCCAAACACCCTCTTATGTGACAGATAAGAAACAATATGAGACTAATGAGTGCACACACCAAACCAAACCACCAATAATACTCTGAATAAGATCCAAATATCCAAAATCCACACAGAAACATAGGATCAAACACAAACTTAAGCAGGAACACAGATCTAAGAGTATTACAGATATGGAACAGAAACAAACCAAATTAAAGCAAACTAAGTACAATTTGCAAAATAAACAGAGAATAAGCTAATTATATATCTAAGTAATCAGAAATAAACAACAATTATCAACTACACTACCACTACTAGACTAATGCAAAATTTAGATGAAATTAAAATAGGACTTACAAGTAAAAGCCCCCTCAGCTTAACAGAGGGGGTTCACTATGCTTGCCTGTCTTTAAGACAGGCCAAAGGCTCCTTATTGGCTGTCTATTACTCCACAATAAGCTGAGCTTATATGAATAAGCTAACAGTTGACCTTGTTTGACTTTTTTGAAAATTAAGAGAAATGATTGAGTAAGCTCACAATAGGCTATGAGGAAGCTTATATGAGCTTATTATAAACAGAATAAGGCTTGTTTGAAGCTTGAGTGTTGAATTAAAACAATATTTTTTTTTATTTTTTTATTTTTTTTTATTTTCTATTTTTTTTTTATTTTCAATATAAGATGAACAAAATATAAATGAGATATTAAATCTAAATAACAACTACTGATTTAAAACTAAATAGAAAGTAACAATTAACAAAACTAAAAATGAAAATTAAGACAAAATGCTTAAATTATAGAAACTGAATTATATTACTAATAAGAAATTGAGTACAAAGCTTTTAAAAGGAAATTACAATAAAACAGTAAACTAAACTTAAACTTGTAACGAAACCTACACATAAAAAAACTCCACCTAATGACTGAGGAGGGGGGGGGGGGGGTATTTATAGGAAACGGGGAGTGCTCTTGGATCCTTCTAGCATGTCCACCTCTTCAATCCGCGTAAAACTTGTGTTTCTTTGAGCTAATATCAACCCTCAGATTACCCTTGGTCACCAATCTATGTATCTCGACCCTTGGATTAATTTTGTGATGTAAATGTATCCTGCGTGTGTCCTGTGATTGGTCCACGTATGCTGACATTCCCTGACACCTTCTAGAACCTTTAATGATTGGTCAATTATTGCTACGTGGGGTAATTAGGCGTGTTGGTAAAATTAGGGTTCTATTTACAGTGTAATTTTGGGTGTGGGGTGAAATTGGGGGCGGGTAAATTGGTTTGGGGATTTTATTGTTTGTGTTTAACCGGGTATAAGTCAAGTGTTGACTTGGGTTAAAAAGGTTGGACCGGGTAGTAGTATTAAGGGGATGGGCTTGTGGTTGGTTGGGCCTGGATTAGGATTTGTGGATTGGATTGCATCTATGGACCCGGTTTAGTATTTTAGGAGTAATATTATTTGTCAAGGACCAATATGTCATTCTTGCAAACTTCAGGGACCAAATCTGTTAATCTTCAGAATTATTTTCCAAGGGCTTGTTTTGTCATTCTCTGATTCATGAGGGACCATATTTGACTTTTTCTTCAAGAATTTCTCCAAGGGACCATTATTGTAATTTCTTGAAAATTGAGGGACTAAAGTTGCCAATTCTTCAAACTTTGACCAGGGACTAATCTTGTAAATTTCTGAATCTCTGAGGACTTCCTTTGACATTATGAGCTTTCTTTGATTATTAAACTTCCCCGGCTCCGGCTTTTGACCTTTTTCCATTCTGGTGCTCGTTTTTGTCGGTTTTGGCTTTGTTTTTGTCCATTTTTCTCATATCCGTACCTGCATATACACAAATACAAAAACATATACTCTCTTGGCATATTTGGTTAGTATTTGGTCTGATTTAAGGCCTAAAAATGACGTGTGAATAAGCACACATCATTAATCATTGAGATTGAGTGACACAAGGCAAAAGAAATTTTGTACAAAGATAGTGTTAAAGAGCTTGAAATTGGTTACAATACCTATTTCACACATAACATAGATCTTCATAAACGAACTGTTAAATGGGCAACTGAAGAGATCTCTAAACTAAACAAACATCTTGCTAATCAAAAATAGATTTCTATCAATTTTGAGAAGGAAAATGACAAATTACGATCTAATCTTGTCATAATGGAAAAATCGGTTTTGGAAAAACTCAATTTCCCTTTACAAACTTGTGTCACTTGCCAATCTCAAAATTATGATAATCTCGTTGATAATTTTCTGCAACACATCCTTTCAAATGATGTTATTTTGACCATGGTACATCAATATGGCCTTACACATGTTGAAAATTATCAAAATCTGTTAGAAAAACAACAAGTTGAATTTGAAACATATGTCGAACAAAAAGAAAATGAGTGTCATTATCTAAATTCTAGCTTTTTTCAAAAAGATGAAGAACTTGAACATGAACAATGTGGAAAACTAGAAGGGGGGTTGAATAGTTTTACGTCCTTTTTAAATTTATTACCAAAATATTTTGTAGCTTATTAAAAACTTTCGATTCGATCTCAAGTGAATTCAAACAACAACCAATATAAGCAATTCTAATCTAATAATGAAAGTATTGAAATAGAATGAAGAAAAGATAGAGTTAGAAAGATCAAACCACAACACGCGAATTTATGGTGGTTCGGCTACAAGGACACCTTCCTTGCCCTACTCCACTCCCCGAGTACCACACTCGAGAGTTTTCTTCACTATGTCAACAAACTCCTTATGGTGGAGAAACCTTACACACCTTGGCTTACACGAGTTAACGACACTAAGCTAAATGTCGAGTTCTAATCGTAGCTAGAACCAATCTCACAACTTCACACCTTCTTCATACCTTCACAACTTCTTCAAGACTTCACACCTTCTTCACACCTTGTCAACTTCACACCTTCTTCTAAGCACAACTAGGTCACAACTACTAAACTACTTTACAACACACCTAGTTTCTACAATCAACAAATTCACACAACACTTTTACAAATATCTAACACTACTACAATATGAAACTAGCTAATCACAACACTACTACAATTAGATGGATGTAGAGGAGTGTTCTTCTTCTTGCACTTGAGTGGATGAAGCTTTGGATCACTTGGAAACAAAGACTTATGAATTATATGATCAAAGGATTTTAGATCTAGAAATGGAGGTTGGATCAGAAAGTTTATAGTGCAAAAAGGTGAGAAAAATATGTGAAATGATCCAATATTTATAGGGCCAGAAATTACTGTTCTGGAGCGTGCCGGTCCCCTTAATTAGGGGGCGGTCCCTTTAATGATTAAGGGGGCCGCCTAGTAAAATTAAGGGGGCCGCTCTCCTGAACGTTGGAAAAGTTTTTCTGGATAAAATTTGCCCTTTTTGGTTAGAAATTTGAAATCATATCTTTGTGGTTTAATATAACAATACCAAAAATGATTTACAAATATACTCCCTCCGTCCCAAATTTATTGTCCAGTTTGAATTTTCAAAGTCAAATTCGTTCAACTTTGACCATAAATATATTTTTTTTATTATATAATACTTGATGAAAAATTATATCATTGAAAAGTACACTTAAAACCCAATCCATTTATATATTTTGCATCAAATATTATATAACACCCACAAAAATATTTAAGGTCAAAGTTGAAGAATAAATACTAAAAAAGTCAATAGTGGACAACAAATTTGGGACGGAGGTAGTATATAAAATGTTTATATCATTTTATAAAATGTTATATCTTAAGACAAGGTTTCCTTTGATCATGTAATGCATAAGATGCTTAGTTTATGCATACATTAAGTGATATTAGATGTAGAGGTAAATATTTATTACTAAATACTTGTTTACGTCTTAATCTTGACTTAATTTCATTTGAGTTTTGTGATTATCAAAATATAGGTTTATTGAGAAATATTAATAACGTTTTTAGACATTATTTATATCAACAAACAAAAGTCAAGATTAAGTAAAATACAAGCTCTTCAAATGAAAATACAATTATTCGCACCAAACTTGCTGAAATTATGTCAGATGATGTCAACTCTTTGAACGAAACATCAATTTTTTCAAATTGCAACAAAAGCAAGACAAATCTTAAGTCTAAATGGAATCAATTCAAAAAATCTCTCAACCTTACTAAAAAAACATGTTCCAAAATGAGTAACATTACAAGAACTAAAACAGTCACATAACTTCTGTTGCACCTCTTGTACACCTAATGAACATTAAGGGAATCAGGATTATGAGACCTTAAGTGAGATCGAGACATTAGATGATCATGTTGTTACTTCTGAAGACTCAGAACCCAATCTTATGTGGGGATCCAAGTCCAAATCAAATGTGTCATCGTCTATGTCTTCAAGTGCAGATTTAACAAATTTGCATGTGGATCTTTACAACTGGTATATCAACCATGACAATGGCTTATGAGAGACTCGCTCTAGAACCTGTGCTTAACCCGATGGCTTCTAATTACAACAGATTAGAAACCGTGCTTAACAAACTAAGACTTCTGGATACATCAGTTCAGGACTTGTACCTGAAGAAGCTCCAACAACAAATTGTGATAAGCCTAAAGATCAAGAACTGGAAAATTTCTTTGAGTTAATGTTTGATGAATATCAAGGTGGAAATTCAACAAATGCATCAAGACATCGTTCCGCTGCACTCACTCAACAGAATCGACAACCACAACCACTAGATGCATTAACAACTGTCGAAGAGGAAGCACCAACTACAACAAACTCGTCTACATCAACTACACAAACACCAGTCATTGAACTCTCTCAACCAGAAAATGTTACAAACGAGCAAAACCAACAATCTCAAGATTAACAAACACCAATCCATAACAATGAGGAGCTAGAAGAATTCAATAATCCATTTGCTACTTAAACAATGTGATCAACTGAATCATCTTCAAGAGCTAACAACACGGATTTGGTAATTCCACGGCATCCATCAGAATTTTAAATGGACACGAGCCCATCCAATCCACCAAGTGCTTGGTGATCCACAACAACCAGTAATGATGAGAAGCAGACTAGCAACACATCCACAACTTTGTATCTTTGCACTTGCTATATGCATAGATGATGAACCAAAGAACATTTGTGAAGCAATGACGAATAATATCTGGATTGAGGCGATTCAGGAAGAACTTCTACAATACGAAATACATGACTCTTGGGAAAAAGTTGAACGACCGATCGATAAACTGGTTATCAATCTCAAGTGGTTATGGAAGAACAAAAAAGGCGAAGAAATGACTGTAATTTGAAACAAAGCTTATCTAGTGGTTAAAGGATATTCTCAAGAAGAAGGGATAGATTTTGAAGAATCATACGCGCCAGTGGCAAGACAGGAAGCGGTTCGGATTTTTCTTGCCTACACAGCTCACAAGAACATTACGGTCTATCAAATAGATATCAAGACAGCGTTCTTGAATGACACTATGAATGAATAGGTATATGTGAGTCAACTCGAAGGCTTTGTTGATATGGAACATCCCGACCACGTATACAAGCTAAATAAGGCCATCTACGGTCTAAAACAGGCTCCACGGGCATGTTCTGATGACCTATCTTCATTCTTACTTCAGAACAACTTCACAAATGGTATTGTTGATCCAACTATTCTTACAAAAAAAATACCACAATGACATCTTGATCGTTCAAATTTATGTAGATGACATCATTTTTGGCTCCACTAATCCAAAACTTTCAAAAGAATTTTCAAATCTAATGTAGAGCAGATTTGAGATGTCAATGATGGGGGAACTTAAATATTTTCTTGGACTTCAAATTTATCAAACCCAACTGGTATCTTTCTAAATCAACACAAATATACCTTATAAATCCTTAAGAAACATGGAATGGACAAATTTGATCCTTCTAGTACCCTAATGGCTACTACAACGAAACTAGATGTAACACCCCCATTTTTAAAGTTGTTGCAGCGGAAAATTTATTTGGGTGTTACGGTGAGGATCGAAGTTTTAACCAATAAAACGGTTTAAAAGAAACATTTTGAAAATCATTTGTCATTCAAATAATAATTTTGATAAAAGATGAACCATTTGATTTAAAATCTTATGAAAAGATATAAAGACTTGTAAAAATGACAAATTTGATTTTTACACCATTTTAATTTATCAGAGTAATAAATGCCCACTCCGTGTCTTGTCCTGCTCCGTTAAATTACCTGAGATACACATGCTTAAAAGTGTCAACACAAAGGTTGGTGAGTTCATAGAGTTTTAGGAAAAACCCTTTATTTGATTTGATTTCAGGAATATTTGGTATTAATAAAATACTAACAGAAATGAAACAATTATCGAATATATTCACAAATAAATCATATAATATTCAGCCACATTAGATAAAGAATCAATAATCCTGACATGAGCTGGAAACTCATGATACTAAATTAATCAGATAGACAATTCACATATGGGCGAACCTATACAGCTGTATCTAAATATATATGTTGAATACATATATATACTATTCCTTTATAGATATTGCACCAAGCCTCATGACACGCAAGGCGTTAACAAATACCGTAAACGGCGGGTGTTCATCAAATCAATGATGAATTTGCCCTCGTGTAATAGGTGATTTGCCAATTCCTATTTACTCAAATATAGTGTATCACGACTAATGCGGCTAACCAATTGCAATTGGCATTCCGTCAAGCATTAGTGGGACCGGAGGTCAACCCGAAACAGGTTTCGAAGCTGTCCACTATATTCGCGCTCACCGCAGTGATTAATGGCTCATGATAGAGGGGCTTTATGGCATTAGGGTAACTTAGGCAATATCAAGGACCTATGGGCTCATTTAGCATAACATCATGAAATCAAGTATCGTATCACAGAGATCAATTTGAAAACAGTATCATTGGAGTATCAGAAATTCAGTTTGAAAATAGTATCGCTTGAGTATCAGAAATTCAGTTTGAAAATATTATCATTTGAGTATCAGAAATTCAATTTGAAAATAGTATCGCTTGAGTATCAAAAATTCAGTTTGAAAATAGTATCGCTTGAGTATCAGAAATTTAATTTGAAAATATCATCCTTTGAGTATCAGAAATCCAATTTGAATATATCGCCAGTAACACATTTATATCACATATCACAATAATTGAATTGGGAACAACTTTCACATGACTATCAATATTTCAGTCAAATAATTCATCAACAAATATATATTTCACATATCACAATAATCACATTGGAAACATTAACATATTATAAATCACAAATTATATTATTTTAATATCAATTAGGAAATTGATTTGATTCATATATTTTATTTTATTTCATATACTTATCAAGTTATCAAAGTATATGTAAGCATGTATCTCCCCCAATGAGTTAAAAACAATTATTTGAAATGGGGCTATGACTCACCTGGGTTTGATAAAGAGATGACGAAGAGTAAATTTGAATAAGATTATGGAAACGTCTTTGAATAGGAACCTGATAATTAAATTTATCTAAGAATTTGTCCAAATACAATTTGGCAAATACGAAATGAATAACGATTGATAAATAATCGTTATGATGAATGAATGATATGCAAATGATATGCTTATATTTAAAATGATATGACCAGTTTTATTATTTATAAAGTTTTCCACTTTTTATCATGATTACGATTATACGTAATAAAAATTAGTTAATATACGTTATATATTTTAGTAACAAAAATTAAATAAATATATATATATATATATAAAAAAATATGAAACGAAAATGCATATGCCGTGAGGGTGACCGTAAAATAGAAAATAAAATAAGAATGTCAAATAGATTAAGTGTAGTCCTTGTCCTTTTTCCAATTTTACAACTTTTATACTAACAGCGTTAGCGTCACACCGTTAGTCCTTTTTATATATATTTACAATTATAGTCCCCTACATGTCCAATATTACAATCTAAACTTGTAACAATATTATATTATCAATTTCTATCCTTTCTTTCTGTTTCTACATTTTTAGTCCTTAGTTTTCACAGTTTTCACATTTAGTCCCTATACGTGTCGTCGCGTTACATTTTTAGTCCTATTTTAGCAAAAGTGATTATAAAAATTTTATAAAAATTTCCTTGGCTTCTTTTATTACTTTCTAGCTTATTTTAACTGCTTATTTCATAAAAGCTTATTTATTTTGCTTATGGGCTTCAATTCGAACCAACTAAAGCCCATTTAAAAATTTAGAGGCGAGGGCATGAAATTTCTTTTGGGCTTGAACTTGGGCTTCCATTATGATTCTAAAAATATATTTTATAGGCCCAGTGGGCTGTTAAAACGTGATGTCTTATTGGGCCTTAGTTAAGCCCACTCGACAACTATTTAGTTTTTATATAAGATTTAGTTTTGAAAATCCGGTTTATGTTTATCTATTTTGGCTCGATTGTTATGTCAAAACGTGATTATTTTTATAAGTTATATAAACGAAACTAATAGTTTTCTAGGTGGTCTATTAGGTCGAGTAAAAATATTGGGTAATTGTTATACGAAATTAAAAGTTATACGTAGGTTTTGTGGAGTGTTCGGATCGATTTATTATTTTGAAAAACTATGAATTATATACCAAGTGTTTTAATGAATTTCTATACGTGTGACATGGTTTGAAATGGACTCGTTATATGCATGTAACATGAAAGTAAACGTGAAACAAGTGTGCTACGTGACTCCTAGGCCTACCAAGATGGAGGCTAGTCACGTTTAGTGTGCTAACAATAAATATGTACGTATAATATATAGGTAAAGTATATACGTTCGAATAAAAATATACATAATGCATGATCAATATTAAACGGTTGAAATGGATTGAGAAGGGTTAGAAACTACTTACAAACACCTTAGAGGTGATTAAGATCGAGAGTGATTGAATAGAACACAAGATTATCGCGTTACTAATATATAACCCAACGTTATATATATCTATATATAAACCCGATTTCCTTTCTTGAGTTCCAACCAATATAACCTTCAACTAGAAGTTTGTAAGAGTAGTTTTGAGGAAGGAACGTGTAGGTGAAAGTGTGTAAGAATGATGGAAACCAAGTGCATGCATGGTTCGTTTATATGTATTTACTTTGAGTGAATCGGGTGGTGTTAAATTCACCAAGGAAACACAAAAACTATGCATGTCAGGGTACTTGACTTCAAGGACGATTTCTATACTAAAGAATTCAATTGTGAGAGCACAAATGAGGGGATATGTTTGTGGTGATGCATGTATGCTTGTCGACATAACCATATATACATAACGATTTACAAAATCATTCATTACTCATATATACTTGATCATATTGAACATTTGAGCATAAAATCATCTTAGAAATATTATTAGGATTATTTAGAAACAAACGGGGATTAAAATGGTTAAGAAATGAATTAACCACAAATCACTTGGGTCGATTTATTACTAAACGGAATGCCTCGTAAAAACGTATCAAACTTCAACGTAGGAACGTGAGATTCGACACACTAATAGTTGGCTAGGAGCTTAACGAGGATGGGCAAAAATATACATAGGTCGTGTGTAAGAATTAGAAATGAACGAGACGTTTTGAAGCTGCCTTAGTCGATCTATACGAAATTTTTATAAAATAAATTGGGTTAATAGTGGGCCGGTTGGGCTTAGGGAGTGTTAAGGGCCCGTTTGGATTTTTAGTTAATTTTAGTAATTAGTTTTATTAATTAGGTTTAGTTAAATAATTATTTTGTTAATTTTGTTAATAACTTGTTTTGTCGTTTGACGAATTTGACAATGTCGTAATCGTAACCATTTTAATATACAAAGAAAATTTTAAATTTCCCCGTAAAAATGGTAATTACAATAATGAAAAAGATTATTTATATAATTAACCGAAGTTAATTATACGAATTTTTGCGAGGTTTTACAGTACCCACATGTCATTCTGAATTTCGTCCCGAAATTCAATTTTTAATGTGATTACTTGAGTAAGGAATTTTGAACAGAGGGTTGTCGAGAGATTTTTATCCGAAATTCAAGGAAACGGGATTCAGTTAGATTTACCTGTACTAGACAAGACAAAATAACTGAGGTATTTGAGGGTTGTGAATTTTGAAGTAGTGAAAAAAATAACGGCTAATGAATAGTGAATATTAACGGTCGTGAATAGTAACTTAACGGCTATATTTGGTCCTAACGGCTAGATTTTTAGCCTATAAATACCAACTTAAATTTCCTATTCTTTCATCATCCATTTTCCTATCATTTCACATTTCCTATTCTTAATCCTTTTCTCTTATTAAATACTTCCGAAAATGCCGAGCCTAATTACTATTATCGCAATGATATATATTGTGTTGGCTATCACCTATTTAACTTTTGTTACGGATGAAGATTATGCAATTTTGGTCGGGATGGTGGGGTTCATAATACCACTCACGGTTCTATCATATGGTGTTGATAAGATGTGGAGGCACTAGTCTTAAGCTAGGTTTATTTAAAATGTATCCTTGTTATATTTCCATGTAATCCTCAATAAATATGAAATAAAACTTATTTGTCTTTATGTTTAAGAACTAGGCTTGCTATTGTTTCTAATGGTGTACTTATACTTAGCTTTTAGAATAATTCATCCTATGTTGGTTCTTGCTATGATACTGTTGATGGGAATTTTTATTGTTGTGTTGGGTCGACCTATTGGAGATTCTATACTTTTTATTGAAATCCTTGAAATAATAGCACTTCCTATGCTAATTATATGCCTATGTATTAATTTACGTGGTCTCTAATAAAAATTTTGCTATTGATGTTTTCCATAAGCCTTTGTGAAATCTTAGATTTCTAATATTTTTACTTTTCTCGACTTACTATAATAAAGTGATGGATATTAAGTGTAAATATCTATTGGAGTTTGTCAAAAATAAGGTTTAAGAATAGTTTATTTAATCTAAAGATTTTTGTTTTTAAATGAAGATTGTTATTAGAAAATCTGAAAACATAACTGTTCCATTTATGACATAATTCTTCCTAAATTATACATAGGTAGCTAGGCTATGTATAATTGAGGACCAAATGATGTAATGCTTGGCTCAGTAATAATGGCATTTATTTTTCTTTAAATTGTTTTAGATGATTCAGTCTCAATGATTGAATGACATCTAATCATTTTCAAAAGAATTTTGTAAATTTTTGTTCATAATAGGGGGATGAGTCAGGAATTTCTAAGGTGATACTAGGATATCTTTGGTATAAACTTAAAGTTCATGAGATAATTCTTACAGGGTGGTAATAATCTATCGTTTAGTCACTCTTATTTTTCTCTTAAGGTGAGTTGGTCTAAAATCCGTAAAACTTTCATGGTTATGCTTACAAGATATGGCCGTCTTATTTTCTTTTCTTACTATATTGTTGCTAATCGGAGAAACTATGGTTACTTCAAGTATTACTGCAATGATACTGATTACTAACCTCTGGATATTCTTAGTACTTTGTCAGGTCCTTTAGAATATGAAGCTAATTATTTCATTGATGATAGATTGAATTGAATCCCTACTGTAATCTAATTTCAAGATATGTCTGGGTAGTATCTTAGATAATTTATCAACTCTTGGTATAGGATTGCTAAGGAACAAATAGACTTATCTACTAAAGCTAAAGTTCAATAACCTTCTCTCTATTCTTCAAGTTATCTTCCAAAAATTTGTCTTATAAAATTCCATGGTTATAGCCTAATCATGGTAGGTATAAGGTATCATAATAATCCTAGGTATTCTTAAGGTAAATTTGAATATATTCACTATAATCAATATTATATTAATAACTTGATTGATTGTTTTTGCAAAACAAACGATACAAGATCTTTTATTAATACTCCATCGATATGAGGGGAGTCAATTGTCTACCTAAGAGAGTAAAAAAAATGGTGAGATTTTTCATGAAGGTGTGAGGAATCATTACATGAATGCATAGCATCATGATGGAAAGAATTTATTAACAACAGAGGGTTATAACGAAAGGAGATTTTTATTGGAGGTTGGTTACAAGTTTTGAGAATTTCGGAATATTAGGAAATCTGTCATCACTAACCAAAAACTTTTTGGTTTTAGTGAGTACAACTTTCTGTTCAGGGGAATTGAGTGAAGATACATCGTTTGAGATGTATTGTATCGAGAAATTTGGAGCGTCAGGAAATAGAGAATTTGGAAATATTTGGTATTGAGGAATACGAAGTATAAGGTGACGGAGAATTTGACTCAACGTTCTTCTACGGCATCTCTTGGCTTGAACTTCGTCCAACTTCGAATGCTGCTGTACCACCAATCAAATCTTCATATGACTCGGTAGCTCTTCTGAGTTTTTGACGTAAAAGTGAGAAATAAAATAGGTGACGATGGAAGTGATCTTCTGAGTGAGGTCTATATCAGACTGGGGTCGTGATATTTGTACGTAAGGATCTTTAGTATTCGGAGAATTTTTATTGATAGATGAGGTATTATTATTATGGATATTTGTTTTGACATTCATGGCGTTCCTGAAGACATGCTACAGTAGTAACCGAGAATAATATTTTATGAATATTTTGTATTGTTAAAGATATAACAGTACAGATGAAATAACAATTGTGTAAGAGTAACTTCTAAACATGTAAGATAATCTCAATAAATAAAGTATGGAGCACGGCAGTCTGCAGACACGGAGGGCATAAAATATTATGGTGTAAAATCATTATTTTGAAAATGAAGTTATAGTTTTAATGTTTGAAAACATTTAATTCTCTATAACTGTATCTCTGATGCCAATCTGTAACACCCCCATTTTTAAAGTTGTTGCAGCGGAAAATTTATTTGGGTGTTACGGTGAGGATCGAAGTTTTAACCAATAAAACGGTTTAAAAGAAACATTTTGAAAATCATTTGTCATTCAAATAATAATTTTGATAAAAGATGAACCATTTGATTTAAAATCTTATGAAAAGATATAAAGACTTGTAAAAATGACAAATTTGATTTTTACACCATTTTAATTTATCAGAGTAATAAATGCCCACTCCGTGTCTTGTCATGCTCCGTTAAATTACCTGAGATACACATGCTTAAAAGTGTCAACACAAAGGTTGGTGAGTTCATAGAGTTTTAGGAAAAACCCTTTATTTGATTTGATTTCAGGAATATTTGGTATTAATAAAATACTAACAGAAATGAAACAATTATCGAATATATTCACAAATAAATCATATAATATTCAGCCACATTAGATAAAGAATCAATAATCCTGACATGAGCTGGAAACTCATGATACTAAATTAATCAGATAGACAATTCACATATGGGCGAACCTATACAGCTGTATCTAAATATATATGTTGAATACATATATATACTATTCCTTTATAGATATTGCACCAAGCCTCATGACACACAAGGCGTTAACAAATACCGTAAACGGCGGGTGTTCATCAAATCAATGATGAATTTGCCCTCGTGTAATAGGTGATTTGCCAATTCCTATTTACTCAAATATAGTGTATCACGACTAATGCGGCTAACCAATTGCAATTGGCATTCCGTCAAGCATTAGTGGGACCGGAGGTCAACCCGAAACAGGTTTCGAAGCTGTCCACTATATTCGCGCTCACCGCAGTGATTAATGGCTCATGATAGAGGGGCTTTATGGCATTAGGGTAACTTAGGCAATATCAAGGACCTATGGGCTCATTTAGCATAACATCATGAAATCAAGTATCGTATCACAGAGATCAATTTGAAAACAGTATCATTGGAGTATCAGAAATTCAGTTTGAAAATAGTATCGCTTGAGTATCAGAAATTCAGTTTGAAAATATTATCATTTGAGTATCAGAAATTCAATTTGAAAATAGTATCGCTTGAGTATCAAAAATTCAGTTTGAAAATAGTATCGCTTGAGTATCAGAAATTCAATTTGAAAATATCATCCTTTGAGTATCAGAAATCCAATTTGAATATATCGCCAGTAACACATTTATATCACATATCACAATAATTGAATTGGGAACAACTTTCACATGACTATCAATATTTCAGTCAAATAATTCATCAACAAATATATATTTCACATATCACAATAATCACATTGGAAACATTAACATATTATAAATCACAAATTATATTATTTTAATATCAATTAGGAAATTGATTTGATTCATATATTTTATTTTATTTCATATACTTATCAAGTTATCAAAGTATATGTAAGCATGTATCTCCCCCAATGAGTTAAAAACAATTATTTGAAATGGGGCTATGACTCACCTGGGTTTGATAAAGAGATGACGAAGAGTAAATTTGAATAAGATTATGGAAACGTCTTTGAATAGGAACCTGATAATTAAATTTATCTAAGAATTTGTCCAAATACAATTTGGCAAATACGAAATGAATAACGATTGATAAATAATCGTTATGATGAATGAATGATATGCAAATGATATGCTTATATTTAAAATGATATGACCAGTTTTATTATTTATAAAGTTTTCCACTTTTTATCATGATTACGATTATACGTAATAAAAATTAGTTAATATACGTTATATATTTTAGTAACAAAAATTAAATAAATATATATATATATATATATATATATATATATATATATATATATAAAAAAATATGAAACGAAAATGCATATGCCGTGAGGGTGACCGTAAAATAGAAAATAAAATAAGAATGTCAAATAGATTAAGTGTAGTCCTTGTCCTTTTTCCAATTTTACAACTTTTATACTAACGGCGTTAGCGTCACACCGTTAGTCCTTTTTATATATATTTACAATTATAGTCCCCTACATGTCCAATATTACAATCTAAACTTGTAACAATATTATATTATCAATTTCTATCCTTTCTTTCTGTTTCTACATTTTTAGTCCTTAGTTTTCACAGTTTTCACATTTAGTCCCTATACGTGTCGTCGCGTTACATTTTTAGTCCTATTTTAGCAAAAGTGATTATAAAAATTTTATAAAAATTTCCTTGGCTTCTTTTATTACTTTCTAGCTTATTTTAACTGCTTATTTCATAAAAGCTTATTTATTTTGCTTATGGGCTTCAATTCGAACCAACTAAAGCCCATTTAAAAATTTAGAGGCGAGGGCATGAAATTTCTTTTGGGCTTGAACTTGGGCTTCCATTATGATTCTAAAAATATATTTTATAGGCCCAGTGGGCTGTTAAAACGTGATGTCTTATTGGGCCTTAGTTAAGCCCACTCGACAACTATTTAGTTTTTATATAAGATTTAGTTTTGAAAATCCGGTTTATGTTGATCTATTTTGGCTCGATTGTTATGTCAAAACGTGATTATTTTTATAAGTTATATAAACGAAACTAATAGTTTTCTAGGTGGTCTATTAGGTCGAGTAAAAATATTGGGTAATTGTTATACGAAATTAAAAGTTATACGTAGGTTTTGTGGAGTGTTCGGATCGATTTATTATTTTGAAAAACTATGAATTATATACCAAGTGTTTTAATGAATTTCTATACGTGTGACATGGTTTGAAATGGACTCGTTATATGCATGTAACATGAAAGTAAACGTGAAACAAGTGTGCTACGTGACTCCTAGTCCTACCAAGATGGAGGCTAGTCACGTTTAGTGTGCTAACAATAAATATGTACGTATAATATATAGGTAAAGTATATACGTTCGAATAAAAATATACATAATGCATGATCAATATTAAACGGTTGAAATGGATTGAGAAGGGTTAGAAACTACTTACAAACACCTTAGAGGTGATTAAGATCGAGAGTGATTGAATAGAACACAAGATTATCGCGTTACTAATATATAACCCAACGTTATATATATCTATATATAAACCTGATTTCCTTTCTTGAGTTCCAACCAATATAACCTTCAACTAGAAGTTTGTAAGAGTAGTTTTGAGGAAGGAACGTGTAGGTGAAAGTGTGTGAGAATGATGGAAACCAAGTGCATGCATGGTTCGTTTATATGTATTTACTTTGAGTGAATCGGGTGGTGTTAAATTCACCAAGGAAACACAAAAACTATGCATGTCAGGGTACTTGACTTCAAGGACGATTTCTATACTAAAGAATTCAATTGTGAGAGCACAAATGAGGGGATATGTTTGTGGTGATGCATGTATGCTTGTCGACATAACCATATATACATAACGATTTACAAAATCATTCATTACTCATATATACTTGATCATATTGAACATTTGAGCATAAAATCATCTTAGAAATATTATTAGGATTATTTAGAAACAAACGGGGATTAAAATGGTTAAGAAATGAATTAACCACAAATCACTTGGGTCGATTTATTACTAAACGGAATGCCTCGTAAAAACGTATCAAACTTCAACGTAGGAACGTGAGATTCGACACACTAATAGTTGGCTAGGAGCTTAACGAGGATGGGCAAAAATATACATAGGTCGTGTGTAAGAATTAGAAATGAACGAGACGTTTTGAAGCTGCCTTAGTCGATCTATACGAAATTTTTATAAAATAAATTGGGTTAATAGTGGGCCGGTTGGGCTTAGGGAGTGTTAAGGGCCCGTTTGGATTTTTAGTTAATTTTAGTAATTAGTTTTATTAATTAGGTTTAGTTAAATAATTATTTTGTTAATTTTGTTAATAACTTGTTTTGTCGTTTGACGAATTTGACAATGTCGTAATCGTAACCATTTTAATATACAAAGAAAATTTTAAATTTCCCCGTAAAAATGGTAATTACAATAATGACAAAGATTATTTATATAATTAACCGAAGTTAATTATACGAATTTTTGCGAGGTTTTACACTAGATTCTGATTTACACGGAAAACCAGTTGATTTGAAACTATATCGAAGCATGATTGGTTCTCTCATGTATCTAACAACCAGTCGACCATATATTCATTTTACTGTATGTTTATTAACACGATTTCAGGCAAAGACAACAGATAATCACCTCAAAGAGGTTAAAAGAATATTTTGATACATTTGTATATCCGTCGACATGGGTATTTAGTATCCGAAGGGATCTGGATTCGATATCATGGCTTTTTCAGATGTTGACCATGCAGGTTGTAGAGACACAACAAAAAGTATGTCTGAGGAGCTCAATTTTTGAGAGAAAAACTAGTAATTTGGTCTCAAAGAAACAAAATTGTACCACACTTTCCACTGCAAAAGCTGAGTATGTATCTCTATCGGCATGTTGTGCTCAAGTACTTTGGATGAGCACATAACTGAGAGACTATGGCTTTAACTTCAACAAAATACCTATGTATTGTGATTTGAAGAGCGCCATCACCATCTCATGCAATTCTGTACTACAATTACGTACAAAACACATTGCAGTTCGTTATCATTTCATCAAAGAGCATGTGGAACAAGGTACTATAGAATTATATTTCGTGAGGACTGAAAATCAACTCGCGGATTTAATTACTAAAGTCCTTCTAGAAGAAAGGTTCAAGTATTTAGTTCATCGAATTGGGAAGCGAAGCCTAACTCTAGAAAAGTTAGAGAGTCTTCTCGAATCATTTTAAGATTATATAAAAAAAACCAAACGACTTCGCTTATCTGTAAATATTTTTGGGAAAAAAAAAATACAAAATTTGAAAAACCCATAAAAACAAAATACTAAAATATAAAAGTTCAAAAAATCCAAAAACAATAGAAAACCTCAAAAATACAAAAACATCAAAAAATTAAAAAATAGTTTTTATTTTGTTAAACGTTTTTTCATTTTGACTTATACACACATAACAGTGTATGACTCGCATTTCAACAAGAAATCTTTTAAAATAAAGTGTGGGTACATCACCTCGAAAAGATTTCAAAACAAGGACTTTAAAATGACTTGCAGTTAAATGACAGATTGTATCTCGTACTTCTATAAAGCGAATTTTGTACTCATTTAGTGACCTCTTTGCTAAAAAGAAAACGAAGAGAAATTTTCTTGTTTTTTAAAAAATCTACTCAAAACTTTTAGATTGTCAAAATCTTTTAAATTTTTAAAAAACTCAAATGACTTCTAAGTATTTCAGCTTAGAACTCGCACTTCAATATAAAATCTTTTTCAAACATGTTCGAGTATAAACAAACGAAAAGATTTTAGAACCAACAAAATCGTTTCAAACGACTTGTGTATACGTCGGTACACAACTCAAGTTTTTCACAAAGGAAATTCTTTTCTATTCAAAAATATTTTTTTTTACGAAAGAAAAGATTTCAAAAGAAAAAAAATACCATCTTTAGCACCTGTTTGTAAACAAACGTTTGCCACAAAGAACTTTTTGGTCTCTAAGTGCGAAATAACAATCTTTATGTGCTTAAAGATAACTTGCTCCAAATCTTTCAATTGATAAACTTTAAATAAAAACAAATTTATTTAGTTATATCAGAATGCTTTTATGAAAAGAGAGTATAAACTTCATAAACAAAAATTTCATGCTTATATAATCCGTTAGACTCTCCAAATGCTTTTCAAAAAACATCGTTGATATTAAGAAATATCATGATATGCTATTTTTTAGGGGGAGAAAAACACGATTGAAAAGTGATCTTATGATTTTGTGATATATATTGTGAATCTTAAAAATCATTTAGCTCAACTCAAATATGATTATCGCGAATAGACTTGCACCGTGACGTGTAATAATTTCAAGTTAGTTATTAGAGCAGTCATCAACTAAAAGCTAATGATGTATCTATTTATCTAGCAATGTAAATGTGTCTCGCAAAG
The DNA here is from genome assembly GCA_030686995.1 of Artemisia argyi. Taxonomy (NCBI): domain Eukaryota; kingdom Viridiplantae; phylum Streptophyta; class Magnoliopsida; order Asterales; family Asteraceae; genus Artemisia; species Artemisia argyi. The sequence goes on along the minus strand of CM060684.1, from coordinate 77,196,885 downwards.
TCTAGTCTTATTTGAATAATTCACTAATTTAAAGGTGTTTTTACTCAAACCACCATGTGCAAAAACTTGTCAAATGGGAACAAGAGCCTTACGTGTACGTAAAGCAATTGTTTTCAAAATCTTTTAAAGCACATGTGTAGGGGGAGTAGTTCTTTAAAACAAAAAACTTTTTGATGTGTGATTAAAACAGAGTTTTCACAAACACATTGAATGATTTTCAAATTGATTAAATGGCTGTGAAGTTTTCAACAAACCAACAAAACCAATTCTTATGCTTATGAAGATGTAAGGAGGTTAAGTTTAGGTTTAATCCCATGATCCAGCTAGAGCCGGAAGGATCTACCTAGGGACAATCCACTAGTTAGTGTAGAAGTCCTTAGGTATGAGAAAAAGGAGTAATTGAGAAAAAAAAAAGGGAAAGAATGGGTTGAAAAATTTAAAAGAAAAAAGTTAACGAATGGGTGAAAAGAAATTGCCCTCCATAAACTTAGGACAGAAACCGGGTCAATGCATAATATATCTCTAATCACAAAGATGATTAAGGTATTGAAGACATGACATCATGGACCCAGTGAAGTAATGCACAACCCATTCCCAGGCACTCAAGTTTCTCTTAACAGATGCTTGTTTCATTTCTAACGGAGATAAACACGTAATCTAATGACCACTTACTGCAAGATGTGTTAGTATTAAAAAGGTGGCACTCTACTCCAGCCTCCGCTCACTAAATCAAATGCACAAATTGAGTCTAGAACCAATTGAGATTCAATCTATAAAATCTTTTAGGACACATTGCAAAACATACATTTGATGTTCATCATTTAGAACACAAAATTTAAATAGTTAGAGTCCTTCGCAGATCTTAATAATCTTGCCAGAACATTCATGAGTGGAATTGCTTATGTGATCCACAGTGATCGAATGGAAATTCCTGCGAGTGTCAATATCTAACAGTGCTAACAACAGGTCGCTTCGTTAATTTTTGTGAATTAAGCTTAGTGTTTCAGTGGTTACGTTTACATCAAAAGTGTGGAAAACTAGAAGGGGGGGGGGTTGAATAGTTTACCGTTTAAAAACTTTAAACTTGTTTGATTATCATTTGAAACTTTCCGTTTAATCAAAGATATGAACACAAACACAATGTATAACATGCAAGTATAAAGAAAGAAACGATCAAATCACAACACGAGTATTTATCGTGGTTCGGCTACAAGGACTCTTTTTCCTTGCCCTACGTCCACGCCCCGAGTATCCAACTTGAGAGTTTCTTTCATTAGTCAACAAGCTCCTTTCACCGGCGGAGAAAACCTTACACGTCACTTATACACGTTTACCGACACTAAGCTAGATGTCGAGTTCTTTTACAAGGGTACAACCACTCCCGTTAGTTCTTTTACAAGGGTACAACAACTCCCGTCACATTAAGATGAAATGTTAAGGGGTTAGATGAATGAATGTATGTGTGAAATATGATGAGAAGTGATGAAAAAAAAAAAACAAACACAAACAAATGGCTTGGTATTTATAGCAAAACATTCTGCAGGCCTGGCGGATACGGCGGAACCCTCAGATGGGTTCCGCCGGGACTGACAGTTTATTTTGTAATAACTTTCCAAACCAACCAAAGTCACATCAAATAAAAAACTAGTCAAACACAAACTTGTGCAAGAAGACTTATGGTTAGTCAAACATACAATCTTTCCTTAAATGTATATTGACAAACTTACCATAAATGTGATGTGACATTTCTATTTTAAGAAATAAAAAGTGTTGTGTTTGATGTGAAATGTAAAATGTAGCAAATGTCTAATTATGCAAGTCTTTAAACTAAAATTAAGTTTTACTTAGAAACTAAAGTTTACATTTTGTCGTTAACAAAACTTAGCAAAGATCGTAAAATATAAATAACGTTTTTAGGCGATATTTGTATTAACAATCTCGCCCTTTTTGTTGATGACAAAACATAAACTTTGTTTTTAAGTAACTCACAAAATTTTAGTGTTTAAGACTTAAAAAAAATGTTATATTAAACTTGTTTTACTTAAGTGATGAAAATCATTTTAAGTTTAAAGGTTAATATATGTTTCTCCCCCTTTTTGTCGAAACAAAAAGTAGAGTAGTGAAGCGGAACCATGCACGTGCTCCCCCTTGGTCGATACTCCCCCTATAAGGAGTGCCAAGATGGGAAATATGGATTTTGAACCTACAAAAAAATGGTTAGTTGGTGATAATAACATATAATCAAGCTTTTAGTCACCACACAATATGCAACCACAATGACAACTCATATATGATCAACTAACAATGCGAGTAGTAAAAGATGTCATTTCAAGTAAAATGTGACTTTGCAAAAGTCAAAGACAAGAAATGAAACTATCTTCCTACTTTTAAAAACAAAAATAAAATTAAAAATAACCAAGAAATAAAAGAAAAATAAGATCCTACTTCTATAAGTAGAAGACATGAAACACATCCTAAATGGGGCAAAAGGCCTCCAAATACGCTCTAGGAGTTGTTTGGATGGGAAAGAGCATCCAAACGCTCTATGATGTGTTGTATAGCAAAACGGGTTTCATTTTGAAATTGGTGAAGCAACATCTTGATGCTTTCACCTTGTTTGAGCATTTGCTCACATTGTGAGCAAACATGGTGATGAGTGGGTGGAAACGGGTCGTTTGATGATGGTGGTGGTGGTGGGTTGGTTTTGGTTTCTTGGTTGGAGGATGGGTTTGGTATGGAGTCAAGCAAGGTGGTTTGAAATTCCATTGCTTGATGGAGATGATTTTCAACCATGCTTTGAATTTCCTCATACGAAGGAAAGAAAGACTCAAAGGTTTGGGATTGGGAATGTGGTGGAGTTGGGTGATCATGATTTTCAAAGTTTGGTTCTCCATATAGAGGACCATGGATGTCATTGTAGAGAGGGTGAAACAACAATAGTTTTGGTTGATGGTACTCTTGTTGTGGTGGTTGGTTGTGGCTAAAAGGTTCATTTTGGTTAGGCAATGGCCTTGGTTTTTCATTTGTGAAAGGTGGTGGATTTGTTGATCTTGGTGGAAGATCATTGAGATCTTGTACAAACGGATGTGGTGATGTTGGAGGAGACCCAAATAACTCCATTGGTTCAAGTTTAGGTAATGGTGATGGTGATGGAGTTTTGGATGGTTGGGTTGGAGCACTTGGTGGAGTTGGGTCAATAGGTGATTTTGTTGGTGGTGGAGTGGTGAGCTCATTAGGTTCATTGGGTGATGGAGTTGGAGATGCAAGGTTTAGAAAATGTTCATTTTTGATGGGTGAGGAGAATTCATCCGAGGATGAAGAGGTTAAGTTGATTGTTTGGTTTGACTAAAGTGGTTTGACACTTATGCGTGCGGTTCTTCGAACGGGTCGTGATGGTTGAGAGGTTATTGTTGACTTTGTCATTGTCAAAATGGTTTATTAGAGGTTTAGAATCAGAGATTGTGATGGTGATGGTGTGATTTGAGAGTGTTCTAAGATGGTTTAATTTATAGTGGTGAAGAAGTATGGGAAGGAGTGTTTGGATTTGATGTTTAGCCATACAAAAATGGAGGTTCCTAATGATTTGGAAGACTAATGAGGGTTGTCAAATCATGGAAGTCAATCCAATGAAAATGGTGATGGAAGAAGACAAAGATTTGCACTAAATGCTTAGTGGTTTTGGCAAATTGGTTGAAGGTATATGTTCCACGGATTGCAAGGAACCTTTGGAAGGGTTCCTTCCTTTATAGATGAAGGTTCCTTGAGGTTGTTATGGCTAAGTTTGAAATTTGGCGGGAAATAGGTTTCTATGAGTTCTAGAGGATGAGAAAGACCCCAATGTGCTTTGCAAATAGTAGGGAATGGGTTTCTATCTAAAAAGGATGGTTTGTTGTTTAGTGGAAGTTGAAATGTCGAAAAATAAAAAAAATTGCTGGTATACTGGCGGAACCCTCAGACTACACAGGCGGAACCCATGTGAGGGTTCCGTCTGATCCGTTGGGCCATTTCTGGGTTGCCCAGAAAATACATTCGCGGAACCCATTCTAGGGTGCCGCCAGATCCGCCAGGCCTGAAAAAGTAGGCAGTTCGCGTTTTTAACCCGCGAGACGATTTTCAAATTTTTCGAAAACTCCTAAAAACAAAAATATAATTCATATCTGGTTAGGAAATGCAAAAATTGGATATGTAAACACGCATACCATTGGACTTTGACCGGGGGCTAGCGAATTTCACTATACTTAGTGAAATTTTCATAAACTTGAAAATTTGACAACATGCCAAATGTTGTCATCCTGCATCATAGTTAGTTCAAACATGTTCCAAATTGTATCAAATATCCTACCAACACACAAATACATAACACATATTGTTTGAAACGACCAAATTGTTCAAATAGCACCTTGTGCCAAACACTCCTACACACCCGCTCTCATTGACGGTCAATCTTCTTCTTGAGCTTTCCAAGGAATCTCCCGAGATTTTTGAACATCCCCTTTGTTTGCTTGAACTCCTCTGACTCATTCGGAATATCCGGAAGTTGTGAAAGGTATTCTAGAGGTGGGAGCCTAGAGTTGGGCAAAGTCTCATCTTCACTCATTGAGGATGATGATGAGGAGGTAGGAGGATGAGGACGTTTTCATTGGGCTTTGTAAACTCTCTTATCACTTAGTGGGACAAAGGTGTGTGGAATGAGAGAGTAGTCAAGGCGAAGACCGTTAGGAGTTGGTGGAATGGGAGAGATGAACCTAAAGAGACGGGTCAAGAGCATTCCATAAGGAATAGCCGTTGTACCATGCACGGGAATGTCGGCCATTCTCTTGGCCATGTAGTAGGCAAGGATTGAAGGGTTGCCTAACGGACAAGGAGTAGAGCATGTAGCAAAGGCAAAGATTGATATGATCCCGGTTTCCTATGGTGCTAATGACATTGGCTCTAAGGAGTTCCTCCCATTTCTTGAATTGAGGCTTGAGTTCATTAAGTTCCATTCCATATGGGTCCTTATCGACCTCATTACCCGAACGGGTTCTCCTAGTGTTGGTTGTCCTAATGAAGAGGTGGTCACGAAGTTCATCTTTGGACACAAGAGGGGTGTCATAGGGATGGATGCGGTCAAAGAGTGTGTCAAGAGTTGAGAGGGAGTGCAAGTCGGAGTATATGCAAGTACCACGGTTTGGGACACCTAGGATTTGAGCAAATTCCTCAAGAGTGAAGGAGTATTGATGACTACTAGCCCTAAAGTTAATAGACATGCGACCATACTCATCCGTGGAGAGGGTGATAGATGCATAGAATTCTAAAATTAATCTAGGACAAATAGGCTCGTCGATTTCTAGAAGACAATCAAAGTTGATGGTGGCAAGTTCCGTGTAGAGGTTTGTGCCTTCTAGGAAAGATGGGTCAATGGTTCTACCCTCATGGACATATCGTTTTTCTAAGGCTTTGAAAACATCAATTTGAGTTTGAGTAAGACCTTTGGTTTTGTGGTGTTTGGGTAGGTACTTAATGGTGTCCTTGTGGTCATAGTGGGTTAGAGGAGGCATGATGATTCCTAGAAAAACAAAATTTTCACATTTTAGTCTAAGTAAACGACTATTGTAATGTGGATGTTCTAGTGTGTGCCTATATGAAAACAATGTGGAGGTGCGGTTATCTTGACTCATTTTGATGCTCAAAAACGTTTTATAATGCAAGTTTTGTTATAAAACAAAAGATAACCCAAGCGCTCCTAGTTCAATGTAGCTTCGTTTGAATGTACCCGAAAATACATATTGGTTATGTATTCCCTTTAGCATTCAAGAGACATTATGCAAGTGATATTTTAAACATAACGGTTTGATTTTGTATTCACAATGTGAGACGAAAAAATATTTGTCCTATTTGTGAGAAGTTTTTGCAAAAATTTGACATGGGGTGTTTTAGCAAATATGTTTACAATTAGTAAGAATGCAATTCCTAACTATGGGGAACATGATTAGTTTTGTTAAACACCTAATTTCATGCATGAGTTTCTCAAGTTGATGCATGACCCCAAGTTTTTGTTTTTGTGCAAAAATAGAATTCCTAGACTCAGATCAGGATTGTAATCATGTTTAGAATACTTACAATGATGAATGATTAGCAATGTGAATGAAAGGAAGACCAAATTTTCGTGGTTGTGGATGAATGGGTAAAGTGAATAGTAGCAGTTTGGAAGTGGTGGTATGAGATAATGGGTGTTTGGTTTAATATAAATAAAGAAAATGGTTCTGCAGGTCGGCGGATACGACGAAACCTAATAGTGGGTTCCGTCCGTTGTGGCTGAGGGTTCCGCCGACCCTGCTGAGAAAAAGAGTTATTGATTTGTTTTGATTTTTGTCTAATGTCTAGAACTACAATGTAGGTTCCATGAGTCCTAAGCCTAGCCTAAGAAGGTTAAAAGGTTGTCGTTTAAGAGGTTTTGTGAGAATATCGGCTATGTTGTCTTCGGAAGAAACTTTCTCAATTGAGATATTTCCTTTTTGAACGTTATCACGAAGGAAATGATGACGGATTTCAATATATTTGGTACGAGCATGTTTAACTGGATTTTTGCTAAGATCAATGGCTCCTTTGTTGTCACAAAGAATGGTGATGTCGTTAAGTTGAATTCCGTAGTCGACAAGAGCTTGCTTCATCCAAAGAGCTTGTTGACACGCCTTTCCGGCCGAAACGTACTCGGCTTCCGTTGTTGAGATAGCAAGAGCCATTTGCTTCTTAGAGAACCATGTGGTGAGACAATGTCCGACAAAAGTACAAATACCACTTGTGCTTTTTCTATCAACATAGTCACCGACATGATCCGAGTCGGCATACACTATGGTGTCTATTCCCGTTTCTTTGGGATACCATAAACCTAAATGTGTAGTGCCCTTAATATATCTAAAAATCCTTTTAACGGCTTCGAGATGAGTTGTCTTAGGATCTTCTTGAAAACGAGCACATAGACAAACACTAAACATAATGTCTGGTCTACTAGCCGTTAGGTAAGGTAGACTTCCAACCATACCTCTATATTTAGTGCTATCTACGGATTCACTTTCCTCATCCTTGGTGAGTTTTGTTTCCATGGATATGGGCGTTTTGATTGGTTTCGAATCTTCTAATCCAAATTTCTTAATCATGTCCTTAATGTATTTAGATTGGTTAAAGAAGATACCATCTTCTAGTTGTTTAATTTGGAGTCCTAGGAAAAAGTTGAGTTCTCCCATCATACTCTTTTCAAACTCGTCATGCATGATTTTTGAGAAATCCACGCATAATTCTTGACAAGTTGACCCGAATATAATGTCATCAACATAGATTTGGACTATGATAATATGTGAATCTTTCTTCTTAGTGAAGAGAGTATTATCAACTAAGCCCATGATATACTTATGGTTAACTAGGAAGGTTTTAAGTCGATCATACCATGCTTTTGGAGCTTGCTTAAGTCCGTAAAGAGCCTTTTTAAGTTTCTAAACATGATTGGGTTTTTCAAAATCGATGAAGCCCGGTGGTTGAGCAACATACACTTCTTCATTTATGACCCCGTTTAAGAATGCACTTTTGACGTCCATTTGAAAGAGTTTAAAGTTGTGTGCACATGCATATGCAAGTAAGATTCTAATTGACTCGAGCCTAGCAACCGGAGCAAAAGTTTCATCGTAGTCAATGCCTTCTTGTTGATTATATCCTTGTGCTACAAGCCTAGCTTTATTTCTAGACACAATTCCATTTTCATCTATTTTATTACGAAAGACCCATTTTGTTCCAATTATTGTTTGACTCTTTGGTTGAGGAACTAATGTCCATACATCATTCCTAACAAATTGGTTTAACTCTTCTTGCATTGCTATTACCCAAGACTCGTCTTTAATGGCTTCATTAATGTTTTTCGGTTCAATGGTTGACACGAAACAAAAGAAGTTGCTTTCATTTTGAACTTTTGATCTTAGTGTTCTTTCGTTAATGTTTCCTATGACACCATCTAATGGATGACTTTTAGATTCTTTGACATTGACAAATTCTTTGTTTAATAGTTCATCTTCCTTGTCATTACCTAAGATCTCTTGACTTTCTATTGCTTGGCTTTCAACTAAGTCATCATCTACCAAAGGTGATGTCTTAGAGGGAGGTGGACTTTCGTCAAATGTTACGTTCAACGATTCCTCGACTCTTAAGGTTTCTTTGTTCAAAACAATGTAGGCTTTACTATTTTGTGAATATCCAAGAAATACACCTTCATAAGACTTTGGGTCAAATTTGGTGAGATAATCCTTGGTGTTAAGAATAAAGCATTTACTCCCAAACACTCTAAAGTATCCTAATGCAGGCTTTTTACCTTTATATAGTTCATAGGGAGTTTTATTCAAACATGGTCTAATTAAGACTCGATTTAAAATGTAAGTTGATGTGTCAACGGCGTTACACCAAAACTTTTGTGGAATGTTTTGTTCATTAAGCATTGTTCTACTCATCTCTTGCAAAGTCCGGTTTTTACGTTCTACTACACCATTAGATTGAGGAGTGCATGGAGCCGAAAAGTTATGAGTAATTCTATTTTTATCACAAAAGTTTCCAAATTGAAATTCATTATCAAATTCACGACCGTGATCCATTCTAATAGACACAATACTAGACCCTACTTGATTTTGAATTTTCTTACTTAGAATCTCAAATTTATCAAAAGCTTCATTTTTACTTTTCAAAAATTTTGTCCAAGTATATCTTGAGTAATCATCTACTATGACCAAAGTATAGAAGTTACCTCCATAACTTTGTATAGCGGATGGACCAAATAAATCCATATGCAAAAGTTCTAGACACCTAGATGTAGAAACCAAGTTTTTAGCCTTATGGCTACTATGGACTTGTTTACCGACTTTACAAGCGTCACAAAAGTGTTGGTCATATTTCAACTTAGGTAGGTTTCGAACTAAGTCTTTGGAGGAGAGGTTTTGAATTAGTCTCATGTTAGCGTGTCCTAAACGTCTATGCCATAAAGTTGAAGATTCATCTAATGAAGTAAGACAAAGTTTGTCTCTAGATGTTTGATCCATCTTCATGACGTATACGTTGTTCTTAAGAACACCTTTGGCTATGGTTATACCATCTTTAAGTATTTTACTTCCATTTTCACTAAAAAGGACATTATACTTATTACGGCAAAGTTGACTAATACTAAGGAGATTAAAACCTAAGTTTTCAACATGAGCTACATCATCTATAAAAAGGGAGTCATGAGAGATTGTACCTTTTCCGATGATTTTGCTCTTAGCTTTACTACCAAAAGTAACATTACCTCCATCACATGTGTGATAAGTTAAGAAGAGGCTTTTGTTACCCGTCATGTGCCTTGAACAACCGCTATCTCTAATCCATTCATCTGGTTCCAAATATACTTTGAGGCACACCTATTTTACGAAAAACACTCAAACATTTGGTCCCTAATTTCTCATAGGCCCATTTTGGTTAAGCATACCATTAACTTGTTCCAAGTATGACAATAGAACATAAGGGTTTCATGACATGTAATTTGGAGTTTGGTAATGTCCAGGAGTGTTTTGGTTCCAAACATGTTGGTAGTTTGGTCGTGTGTTGTAGTTACTCTTTGGAAAGGGGCGTTTGGGAATTGGAGTCTTAGGTCTTGCTTGAGTAGTTCTAGCTCTAAATTCGTTTTTACTATGTCCTACTCCAGTTTTAAAGGCAGGTTTTGTTCCATTTTTATATGTGACTTTAACAAATTTTGAATGATCCGATGTGGAGGATGTTACTGCTGCAGCAGACCTGGCGGAACCTTTGGGTTCAACGGGCGGAACCCTAATTTGGGTTCCGTCTGTTCCGTGGGCTGCTGTATCAGTTTTGTTAGTTTCTTGTGCTTTCATTTCTTGTTTCGTTTGACTCTTTGAAGTTTCTAATTTCATGAAACCTAATCCTGTTTTATCAAATGGTGACTTTTGAAGTTTCATAATTTCATCCGCACAAGAAATGCTCTTATCGAACTTCTTAAACTTTGTGGTTTGTTTTATTAGATCATCTTGAGTAATTTTAAGTCTCTCAACTTCGAGTTTAAGCTCTTCACATGATTTGCACGATGTGTCAATACCTTTACTCTTTTCTAATCTCTTAGCTTTTTCTTTTAACTCATAAACTTCATTTTCTAAAAACTCCTTTTTAGTTTTCAAAAACTTATTTTTGTTTATGATTTTTAAGCTCAATTCACAAAGTTTGTTATATTCTTTTTGTAAGGTGTCATCATCAATAAAAGAATAAGATGAGTCGGAGAGTACCTCATTTGAGTCGTGAGCCATGAGAGCAATATCATCATTCTTCGGCTCATCGTCATCTCCTTCATAGTCACTCCAAGCACCACCCACAAAGGCTTGTTGAGACTTGATTTTGGGTGGTTTTGGACATTCTCCTACGAGATGACTTGTGTCTCCACACCTATAGCATTTCCTTTCAACCTTTCCTTTCCTATCATCACGATCTTTTCGGAAGGTTTTCTTGTCATCTTTAGGTTGACTTACAAACTTCCCTCGTCTACGAAAGAACTTCTTGAAGTCTCTAACGGCCATAGCATATTCTTCATCATCACTATCCGAAGTAGATTCTTTATCATCACTTGATTGGACTCTAGCTTTCAAGGCAATGGACTTAACCTTTTCTTTCTTGCCTTTAACTATTTACGAATCTGTTTCCATTACCATTTCATGAACTTTGGGGTTTCCAATTAGCTCGTCAAGTGACATGCTTGAAAGATCCTTGGATTCTTCAATTGCCGTCACTTTTGCTCTCCACTTTAGATGGAGTGCTCTAAGGAATTCCCTGACAAAATTCTTGCTACAAAAAGATTCATCAAGTGCTTTAAGTGAAGTAATAATAGTGTTAAACCTAGCAAATGCACTATCAATTATCTCATCTTCGGGAATAACAAATTGTTCATATTGTTGAACAAGAAGATCAATTTTTTTATCCTTAACTTGTGAGTTTCCATGATGAGTGATTATTAAAGATTGCCAAATATCTTTGGCGGTTTTACACATAAAGACTCTTTCATATTCTTTCTTAGGCAAAGCATTGTAAATCATCATTTTAGCTTCATTATTTTTAGCAATCAATTTCTTTTGATCATCATCTTTACTATTAGTAGCTATATTATCACCATCAATGATTATATACCATAAATCTATATCTTTAGATTTCACGTAAGTTTCAAAATGGTTTTTCCAATATATAAAACCATTTGCTTCAAAAAGTGGTGGTCTTTGCATAGATTGCCCTTCTTTGTAATTTTCAAAATCCATTGATCGTTTCAAGTTTTAAAACACAATATATTTTAAAAGCTTGAGTAACGTAGCTCTTGATGCCAATTGTGGAAAACTAGAAGGGGGGTTGAATAGTTTACCGTTTAAAAACTTTAAACTTGTTTGATTATCTTTTGAAACTTTCCGTTTAATCAAAGATATGAACACAAACACAATGTATAACATGCAAGTATAAAGAAAGAAATGATCAAACCACAACACGAGTATATATCGTGGTTCGGCTACAAGGACTCTTTTTCCTTGCCCTACGTCCACGCCCCGAGTATCCAACTCGAGAGTTTCTTTCATTAGTCAACAAGCTCCTTTCACCGGCGGAGAAAACCTTACACGTCACTTATACACGTTTACCGACACTAAGCTAGATGTCGAGTTCTTTTACAAGGGTACAACCACTCCCGTTAGTTCTTTTACAAGGGTACAACAACTCCCGTCACACTTTGTATTTTGAGGACTAAAATACTAACCGATAACAACTGAAAACACACAATCAAATGAAGTGTAAACTACACAATGTCTACACGATGCTAAGCTAACAAGTCTTGCAACATTGTGTTGAATACTTGTAACTTTATATGAACTTGTGAGCTTCTTTGCTACAAAAGAAACTTCACATTAAGATGAAATGTTAAGGAGTTAGATGAATGAATGTATGTGTGAAATATGATGAGAAGTGATGAAAAAAATAAACAAACACAAACAAATGGCTTGGTATTTATAGCAAAACATTCTGCAGGCCTGGCGGATACGGCGGAACCCTCAGATGGGTTCCGCCCGTGTATCTCCAGGGTTCCGCCGGGACTGACAGTTTATTTTGTAATAACTTTTCAAACCAACCAAAGTCACATCAAATAAAAAACTAGTCAAACACAAACTTGTGCAAGAAGACTTATGGTTAGTCAAACACACAATCTTTCCTTAAATGTATATTGACAAACTTACCATAAATGTGATGTGACATTTCTATTTTAAGAAATAAAAAGTGTTGTGTTTGATGTGAAATGTAAAATGTAGCAAATGTCTAATTATGCAAGTCTTTAAACTAAAATTAAGTTTTACTTAGAAACTAAAGTTTACATTTTGTCGTTAACAAAACTTAGCAAAGATCGTAAAATATAAATAACGTTTTTAGGCGATATTTGTATTAACAAAAAGGTCTACAATTGTGAAGTGATATCTTGATATACTTCAACAACTCATCAAAATTATGTTAGCACTCCTGTGGCATCTAATTCTGAAATAGCCTCTGTAAGGATTCGAATAGTATTTACACACTATGCTACAAATACACTCGACATCTAAACTCGTAAGTGCTAGAAATCCTGCTGAGGAGATTCATCTTACGAATTGAATCCTGAAGACGTAGGTCCTTACTTGGATCCAATCCAATGTATTGATAACTATCTCTCACGAGATTAGGATGCCTGATTCGCCTGACCAAGGTGAATGGGATAAGGACATTCATCAGTAAAACAATTGAGGTAAATGAATTCTATAAGAAAAAGTTCATTATAATCAATTGGAGTTACACGATTCTGAAACTAACCTTAGTATGCAGGTACGAAAGATGATACTACATGACGTAAACAACCACTTTCATCGACATCAACACTGTTAATACAAATAATGTCAAAAACGTTATTCGCATTATTCGGTCTTCTCGTATTTTGATAATCAAAAAATATAAAGACATGTTACGTAAAGTTACGGTTTATAAGTTTTTAATCGAGAAAACTCGTTACTTCTACGTAGCTGCTTCAACATCACTTCAGGTATGAACAAACTTTATACCGTCATTAGTTAAGTGATCAAAGACTTTTATTTTCACCTAAACTTACGTTTTTAAGTTTGACAAAACATTTTCACAAAAGTATTTTTGTGTTTTTAAAGAAATGTTTTATTAAGAAAATAAATTCAAATTCAAACATTACAACAACTAGTTTTCCCTCCAACCTTTGATTCGTTGTGTTTTGGTGTGTGCAAACAACAATTTATCAAAATATCAACAAACGTGAGGTTTAATTCGTCGTGAGACAAATAAACGTGAAGTAGTACGAGTAAACCGTTTAGGAAAACGATTACCCCACAAAACTTGTGAAAGTGATATATAAATTGTGAGACCGGGAAGTGATTTCCCGGGTCGTACCCCAACGAGGTGTGAATGGAAAGCTTCGAATGAGATTGGGATTAAAATCTTGTATGATTGGAAAGGTTATTTGGTCTTGCGATATGTTAAATTAACGAATTTGAAAAATTAACGAACAAATGTAAAAGTAAATTAACCTAAGGCAACTAACAATCTAGAATTACCTAAAACACTACGGGAAAACATAATTAGGTATCGGGAATCCTAAAACGTTAACTAAATTAAAAACGCGACGTTTAATTAAAAATTACGCGAATGCGCAAAATAAAACGTGAATTTTAAGTTCTAAACATCCTACGGGTTCACGAATAATTTTCTAACGTGCTAAATGACAAAAGAAATTTTTGAGAAAAAGAAAATTAATTTTCGACTAGAATTCTATTTAATGTGAATTAAAAACTAATTATCACTAATTAAATTATAAAAAATACTAAAACTATTTCTAAAATTTTGAAACTTTTTTAATAAATATTACAAGTTAATATTAAACTAAGAAAAAATGTAAAAAGCTGAGGCACAGTTTTAAAATAAGCAGAAATTAAGTTGTCTAAGTCTGAAAAGCTAATAAGCAAAACAAATACATCATAGTTATATATCAAACTTTGCAAAGAATGAATGAAAAAGACCCAAGGGCAAATGGTTGAGGTTGTGTGGTTTGGGCTGTGAGACCAGGGTTCGACCCCTGGTTTTACACCTTTTTTATCTTTTATTTTTTTTTTCAATTCTTTCTTTTTGCAATTGTTTAACAGCAAACTTGTGCAACTTGTGTAAAAATTAATTTCACTGAAAAAACTTAAAACAAGCTTTTACAAGCTTGTTTCTCAACAGATTCAAACTTATATTACTTAGGTGTCTTTTGAGTTTTAGCAGCCAACCAACAATGCAAGCTTATGAGGTTTGAAACAAGATTTTGGAGTTAAATTCACTAATAAACAATTAAGTCCAACAAGCATAAACAAACAAGTACAAGCAGTCCTAACAACAACAATCAACAATAACAGATTTAATCAACAAGCTCAAACGAGCTAAGAACAATAGCAAAGATTATTAATAAGAGCACCACAAAGGCTGCTGTAGCAGCAGACATAACGAGCAATGAGCAGTCATTAATAAGCTCAAACAAACCAATAATCTTACAAAAGCTTAATCAATCTAATGAACAACTACAACTGAGAATAAGAATAACAACAACAAGATTTAAATAACTACAAGAGACGACAACTACAGAACTGACAATCAAGCAATCTGAATCAGATCCACAATAGAAATAGAGTAGTAGCAGCAGCTACAAGTAAGAAAACAGCCAAAAGGAAGCTCAAATTAAGCTTCCTAATAAGCGATAACTGAAAAACTAGAAACAGTAACTTGACTACCACCTAAAGGATTTCTTAAATCAGCAAACTTCAACACATCACACCTAATATTGAATTTTCTAGGTGTCATAGAAAACTGTCCAAAAATTGAGATGCAGGGGATATGTTGGACCAAACAGCCCAATTTTGAGTCAAATCTAAGTTATCCAACCTGTTTCAAAATGGAATTTTCCCTTTGCTCAAAATTCCCACTCTGTCAAAGTTTTCAATACATAAAATTTTATCCAATTTCACTCAGTAATGAGCCTAAGATTTTGCCTTGAAGTAGCTAAAAAAAACTGAGCAATGAAACTTGTTACTTTTTGGAACTTGGTAAAAATCTGACTTTGATAAAGAAAATTACTTAGCCAATCTTTACAACCCCAGCTTACACTCTCAGCAATTCCAAACACCCAGTTTACTGGACTGTCTTACAAAGAAAATTACTAACCTAACAATGCTAACTAATTAACTTATATAAGATAAAGGTAAGCATGAACAAACTGCAAGCAATAATATCAAACAACAGCTATGGAGAAAAGAAAATAAAAGCCTACTTGTCATCCAAAGATAGTGATGAATCTGAAAACCATGAACAAAGAACCACCTAAGTGCCCCCATGGGCTCTAGACCATACTCCCATCCTTGCTGCAACTGCTACTTTCACTCTTTTTTTTTTGTAACATTTTTTTTCTTTCAAATTCGATTAAACAATACCAGATAATCAACTTTTTAAAATAACTAGAATTTTAACTGGAAACATAAACTTGAAATAAGAATTCTTTCATTACTTGAAAAAGATTTGAATTACAATAAAGCTAACAACTTGAAAAGATAAAACATAAAACTGAGATGATATGATATGATGTGATGCCCTCAGGCTTACAATTGACTATCTATTTATACTAGAACCTTGAAAGTGGTAGGTATGCCTTAGCTCCATTCTTGTCTTCACTGGTGTGCTTCATCACTGAGAGGGTTTCTGAGCTGGACACTTTGTGTTTCTTCAAACTAAATCTTGTCCTTTGGATCAATTACAACTCAACACAACCCCTGATTTCAGTCTTTGGCGCCTAAATGGGTGGTGGATTGCCAACATGTCCTTCCATGACTGGTTTAAAGGTGTTAGGTATGGTTTTGGAGGAGATTAGTGGGATTGGGGAGTGGGTTTGAGGACAAGGGAGATGTTGATGGGGGAGATGGTGATGGGGAGTCTTGGCTGGATGTAGTCACGAGGGGGGGGGGGGGGAAACATTCTGGGGAAGAAGATAAAGCACTGTATTCATTTTGACTAATGTGACCTCCCCACTTTTAGGTTTTAATAATACGTTATTTACTTTTGGGCTTTGGGGTGATTTTGGGCTTAGGTAGGACTCATTAGAGTGGTGGGCTGGTGGGTCTTATGGATAATGAGGATCCGTTTGTATGTATAACTTATGAAACCATAAGGACCAATTTTGTAACACTTTGATCTTTGAGGACCCAATTTGCCCTGCTTTCAAACTTCACCCAAGGACCATACTTACCATCATTTAATTCCTCAAGGACCTTGATTTATAATTTTTCCATTTAAAATGCCCAGGGACCAAAACTGCCAAATTTGCAGAGTGCAGGGACCAAACATGCCAATTGTGAAATTTCAAAGGTTTGGTTTGCAATCTTTTGAAAATTTTTTACCCAAAGATCATTTGCGATTCATTTTGACTTTTAAAGAGCAAGGGTTGACTTTTCTTTGAAAATGATTGACCAGGGACTAGTTTTGTAAAATTTTGAAAGTCGGGGGACTGAAAATGCCAATTATGTAACTTTTGTTTGTTTTTCATTTGTTTTCACTCGTTTTGCATCAGAAACATATAAAATACGATCTTTGGGATTTTCTTCGCATTTTGGTGCGTTTTTGAGTATTTTTGATCGTTTTGCAACTCAGATTTGACTAAAAATGATGAGTATTTACACACTCATCAACCTTCACCAGATAGTTTTTCACCACGTCTGGACAAAAATTGGAGCGTTTGTCAGGGCGGTCCCGTAAAGGGGTCGACGGTCCCTTAGTGATAAAGGACCGTCGCCTATTTAAGGGACCGTCTGCTCCTTTGTGTCGACTATAAATACTAGACTGTTTTCTTTCATAACAAGACTTTTCACACACACAAAAACTTTCTGGTCTTTGTTCATTTTATTCTTCGATCACTATAACATGCCGGTATATGTTTATAAGTGATTTCCTCTTCCGTCAAGTGCAAGAGAAGAACTCTCGACAACTATGAAGATTCGAGATGTTATAGGTGTCCACATACAAACGTAACATGTGTTACGTGATAGGATTCATATCATATCATTGTTTTCCGACTTGTGTGTGAGTCGAGGATGGGGTATAAAGTTGGATGGTGATGTAGTTCCAAGTATTGTATTTGTGTGAGCTTGGATGGTGATGTAGTTCCAAGAAGTCTTGTAACTAGATTAGTTCATGTATTTGTTGTGAGGAGAGTGATGTCCTAAAGTGTAGGTTAGGATTTTTTGTGTCATTATGTAAAGATTTGGATCGGGGATGATCAAGTGTGATATGTATGTAAAGACTTGATTTGGGTGAAGAATCAAGTGAGTCGTGTGTGTGAAGGCTTGGTTTGGGTGAAGAACCAAGTATGTCTAACAAGTGAAGACTTGGATCGGGTGAAGATTCAAGATGGACAAGAGTGCTTGTTCGTATAGCCACGTAGGCCTTTGGAATAGATTGGTTCTAGCTATGATTAGAACTCGACATTATGCTTAGTGTCGTTAAGCCTTGTGTAAGCATGTGTACAGTTTGCTCCGCCTGAAGGAGTGTGTTGATATAGTGATTGATAACTCTCGAGTGTGATAATCGGGGAGTGGAGTAGGACGGAGAGTGAGCTTCGTGCCGAACCACTATAAATCGCCGCGTCTCTTGGTTGTGCTCTTTCTTTACTCTTCACTTTACTTGTTTATTTATATTTGCTAGTAACTAAATTGATATCACATAACTAGTAAGATTCAACATGTTTGTTAATGAATAATAACCGGACCTAAAACGGGGAAAACGGTTTAGAAAATTAAAAAGAAGTGGTGAAACTATTCAACCCCCCTTCTAGTTTCTACAATTGGTATCAGAGCTTCGTTTACCAAGATTTTTAAAGTATACTGTACTTTAAAACTTGAATCGATCTATGGAATCAAAATGATATCTAGAAGGGTGTTATTTGAATTAGCCACCATTTTTTGAAAATGAAAATTTTGTCATTTAGAAAAATGAATTTGAAGGTTATGTGAAATTAATAGATCACCATCTTTGGCATGTCATTTCTATTGACGATGTATAATCAATAATAGAAAGTCTCACCAATAAGTCTTTCATAAATAACTTGCATGAAATGTTTAAAGCAAAAATATTGATTTATGAATCTTTGCCGAAAATTTAGTTTGATAAAACAATTTTATGTCTAATGGCAAATGGCATTTGGTAAAATAGTTTAAACATTCATCAAGGAAATGTTCTAGCCAAAGATAATGAAAATGTGATATTCGAAAAACATTTAGTTTTAGTGGAATCATATACTACTAGTTCGAATGTCTTTATTGTAGGTAATGTTGCCGAGAAGAATTTCTTGAGCAACCTTGTTGGTGTACCAATCTACTTGTTTTGATGTTATGACTATTAAGAAAACAATGTGCGGTTTTATGTGCAATATGGATAGCTAGCTAAGAAGACACTACGCGCCTTGAGCATGTAGACAACCTAATGGTCATCTTACCAAGCCGATTGCATTACCTAATCTTATGGACTAATAGCCAAGTGAGTATCACCTAGTCTTGCATCACCAACAACACATGTTTTTGGTTATGTGCTATTAAGGATTGCTAAAGGCCAAGGTAAGTCTTCTTACCAATCTTGACTATTATGCTTGCTATTTGATTGCTTGCTATATGTTCATGTGACTACGTGATTAGAGATCACTTGCTTATATGCTTGATGATGTTTGTACGCCAATATGTGCTAGATGCTTTGTGTTGATTAGACACTTTGTCTAAATGCTTATCCTTCTTTGGATTCAAGCAAATTATTTGGAAAAACAATGGTCTTACCACAACCATTGTTTATAGCAAATTTAATGTCAATCAATCACTATAGACGATGCACACTTGCTTCACTATTTGTTTGCTCTCTAGTTCTCGTCTATGACATTTTTTGAAACTTATTTGATTGACTTCTAGATTCCTCGATGCAAATCTCATTCTCTCTTTTCTTCTGCTTCGACTCAAAATCCACTCTTTAATCAAGCGTATTGAGTCTTTCATTCTTCTTATGTCTCGATTTCACTCCTTACCTATTCCTTAGCCTATTCGTGCGTATTGAGTCATTTTCGTGTCTTAAAACTCAATGTGTTATGTTTTAAAGCCATCTGAAACTAAAGATTTTTCATACTAACTTAAACACCAAAAATCGCCCAAAGACCACAAGCTTCTGGTGGCGGTCCCTTAGCTCTCGGCGGTCCCATATCGTTAAGGGACTGTCCATGAATTTTTTCCTATGCCCCGTTTTTCTTTCTGCAGAACATCCGAACACCCCTTTAGTGCAGAAAGTGACGAAAAACTCGACCCAACACTCAAATCCTCACTAACCCATTATCAAATTAGTTCAAGGCTTTCAAAGTTAAGATCATCAACCACCTATACTCACTAATCACTCCATTGTAAGTCAATTTTCTAAATTTCACTTAATTATTTTGTAATTGAATTTCTAAGGTTCATATGAACTCAAAGTTAAATTGGGGATTCTCATTTCTTTGAAATAACAACAACAATTGAAGGTTAATCTTAACAATGTATCACCAATAACACGTAAATTAATAAGTCAATTGTTTTAATTCATGAGTTTTTGAAAATGGGTCAAAAATGAGATTATCCCCAACTCAAATTTGTGGATGATAATATTGTTCAATCACGTAACAATAACGTAATTATGCATTGTTAATACACGTCAAAAACGTTTTCATAATCATGCAACGAAATGATTAAGGAATTTCAAAACTAAAGTATATTAAGGTACATGGGAAGTGTTTAGAATAAGCACAATATTATTATCTAGTTAACCTCTTATTAATTTTATATAGGTACAACCATGCCGCACATATTTGATTATGACCTTCATTGTACACATTCATACATACCAAAAGTATCCTTAGAACCTTACTTACTACCCGAATCCATTCAAAGCTTCAGAGACGTTGAGTCTCGCTACATTCATGAAGATCGAATTATCGATCATTCATATGTAACTCAGGAGAATATTGATAGAACCTTTCAGCCAATAGGTTTTGACTGTTTACTCAATATCAATGAACACATCTGTCCATGTTTTATACTAGAATTCTTTCATGAAATTAAGGTCAAACGTATTCAAGACAATTCTATACATCTTACCTTCAGTATTGATCACTATGGCTTTGCTTTTTCACTTAAGGAGTTCGCTCAGATTCTTGGTATTCTATGCCATGGGCAATGCGCCTATTCAGAAGATCCTGAGTTAAATTCCCTGTTTGAGAATCTTGAATGTGAAGGACCCTATGTCACCTACATTCCCTCTCAAACTGAACTAATTAACTCACTTTGCAACTCTTGCGACACTTTCTATCCTGATAAGATCCGTGTCTGTGAACTTGGCCAATTTCTCCAACCCATGACGATCATTCTACGAGAAAATGCACTAGGTCTAGTAAAAGATAGCAATTGCATACCATCTTGTGTTGCGCATATGCTTTATTGCATTCTCACTAGACAACTGTACAATCTCGCTTATCTCTTCGCTATGCGATTTATGCATCTCAAGGACGATGATAGAAAATCAATTCCCTATGGGATGCTCCTAACTCGTGTCTACAACTTTTTCATGAGAAACTATCCCTACCTTCAAAATGATCAATACAACCTAGTTGTTGGAGTCTTAAAACCAATAACAGAATACCATATTACACGCTTTGTCAGTCCTATAAGAACCTCTCCTCTTGATAGGATGAGACGCATCGAAGATGACTGAAGTCAACAACTATGTATTTATAGTGACTATGCTGTAACTTTGAATGCTTCATAGTATCTCTATTTAGTGTCACTCTTAGCATTGCTATGTTTATTGTTTGTATGAACTAACCTTATCTCTATTAGACATGAACGTTTGTTGATGATGCTATTGGGATATTTAGTGTGTGCATAATATCTTTCATAGTTAAATTCTTGTTTATGTTGTTCTGTGACAAATAGGATTGATTTGTTATATACAGGTTGCAGAAATGAGAAACTAGGCAAAAACCTGCAAACCTACTGCCAGCGGTCCCTTATTGATTCGGCGGTCCTCTAGTGATAAGGGACCGTATGAGGTTTAAAGGACCGTCCTTGTGGGATCACGGATTTTTGCACTATTTTCTTCATTCCTGCAATCCTAAACCTATTGCATGTTTATCACCACCTTACCATGTTTAGATAAACATTTCTAAGTGCTTAAAAACTACTAATGCATGCTTTGCCCAAATCACAACCATGCTTGATTATTTAAGCCCCCTCATCATCCTCAACCTCATCACAATCATCTTTCAAATCAACTTGATCACCTACAATGGCCTCATCTTCCACCTCCTTGCCAACAACAAACAAAGAACCCACAACACAACAATCAAACAAAAGGCCTAAGCTCAAAATCATTCGACCTCAAACCAATTTCATTGACCTCACATCTATGACACCACTCCATCTCCTAAGTCACCGCCATCATCACCTCAAGCACCAAGTGCACCACTCAAAACACCATCCACCAATGGAACATATCACTCCTCTTCTAAGACATCCTCTAGCTCAAAGACAACCACATCACCTTTCTCATCATTTGCCAAAAACTTGTCACCCTTGCTCACCCAATCTAGTTCGGGTGCTTACACTTCATTCGTGAGTAATCAACCATCATCTCCCACTCATTCTATCTCATCTCCAAGAAATCAACATCCTCCTCTAACAAACCCATCAACTCACAATCCCACATCACCAAATGAGCCATTGGAAAATACTCTACAAACTCCACCATCTCCTTCAACCCTTGGTAATCATTTAGGTTACTACTTTGCTAACAACCACACTGTGGGGTGTGCTTGTTGTTATCACAATTTTCATCTCATCTCTACTCTTTGAGATGAACTACACATCATATTTGGTCACATTGAGTATCTCATTGCTCAACAAAATGTGCAACCAACTCCCCTTGCTTCAATGCCACCATCGGCAACTCCTTCGGCTCCACCTTCATCCTTTCCATCATCCACTCCATCCTCCGACTAGATACTCTCAAGAATCTAGTCATGAATAATCAAGTGGAAGTTGTGCTTTGGACCAAACATGCAATGGGAGTTAACTTGTTGTAGTAGGTGATGACTCGTGATGTTGTTTCTATGATGTGTTTGTTATTTGAATGATTGTCAATGTATGTGCTTCATGAATGAATGTTTATGTTTTAAGTCATAATAATATGTTGTGTTATTAGTCATTGTTAAACATAAAAATGGACTAAAAATATCTAACCTTAAAAATGGGAAGTTACTTAAAACACAACATACCTGGAAATTTGGAAGCCTACTGCCGGCGGTCCTTTAAATGGACTGATGGTCCCCTAATCAATAAGGGACCGTCCCCCTATTTAAGGGACCGTCCCCAGTAGTGCTCAGAATTTGAATTCTACTTTGTGTTTTTCTATCTGATTCCTGCACTACATAATTGATTTCACATCCTTATTATATTCTATATATGCATGCATGTGCTTTGTTCTAACTCTGTTTTGTAGCACATCACCATAGCTCGATTCCTTGGTGCCCTCATTAGGGGGGAGCACTTAGCTAGGGGAGCTTGTATTTCGTTGATCACTCCAACGATTATCTTTCAAGAGTACTCGTGTCTTCTCTCCTCAACAACCACGACACACCTTTTTGATTCTACAAAAAAGGGGAGAAGTAACAAACTCATTAAAAATTTACTAACGCATAATTTTACTTAAAATGAGTTTATATTTTGTAATCATCAAAAAGGGGGAGATTGTTAATACAAATAATGTCAAAAACGTTATTCGCATTATTCGGTCTTCTCGTGTTTTGATAATCACAAAATATAAAGACATGTTACGTAAAGTTACGGTTTATAAGTTTTTAATCGAGGAAACTCGTTACTTCTACGTTGCTGCTTCAACATCACTTCAGGTATGAACAAACTTTATACCGTCATTAGTTAAGTGATCAAAGACTTTTATTTTCACCTAAACTTACATTTTTAAGTTTGACAAAACATTTTCACAAAAGTATTTTTGTGTTTTTAAAGAAATGTTTTATTAAAAAAGAAATTCAAATTCAAACATTACAACAGCTAGTTTTCCCTCCAACCTTTACCAGATAGTTTTTCACTACGTATGGACAAAAATGGGAGCATTTGTCAGGGCGGTCCCGTAAAGGGGTCGACGGTCCCTTAGTGATAAAGGATCGTCACCTATTTAAGGGACCGTCTGCTCCTTGTGTCGACTATAAATACTGGACTGTTTTCTTTCTGAACAAGACTTTTCACACACACAAAAACTTTCTGGTCTTTGTTCCTTTTATTCTTTGATCACTATAACATGCCGGTATATGTTTATAAGTGATTTCCTCTTCTGTCAAGTGCAAGAGAAGAACTCTCGACAACTATGAAGATTCGAGATGTTATAGGTGTCCACACACAAACGTAACATGTGTTACGTGATAGGATTCATATCATATCATTGTTTTCCGACTTGTGTGTGAGTTGAGGATGGGGTATAAACTTGGATGGTGATGTAGTTCCAAGTATTGTATTTGTGTGAGCTTGGATGGTGATGTAGTTCCAAGAAGTCTTGTAACTAGATTAGTTCATGTATTTGTTGTGAGGAGAGTGATGTCCTAAAGTGTAGGTTAGGATTTGTTGTGTCATTATGTAAATACTTGGATCGGGGATGATCAAGTGTGATATGTATGTAAAGACTTGATTCGGGTGAAGAATCAAGTGAGTCATGTGTGTGAAGGCTTGGTTCGGGTGAAGAACCAAGTATGTCTAACAAGTTAAGACTTGGATCGGGTGAAGATTCAAGATGGACAAGAGTGCTTGTTCGTGTGGCCACGTGGGCCTTTGGAATAGATTGGTTCTAGCTATGATTAGAACTCGACATTATGCTTAGTGTCGTTAAGCCTTGTGTAAGCATGTGTACGGTTTGCTCCGCCTTAAGGAGTGTGTTGATATAGTGATTGATAACTCTCGAGTGTGGTACTCGGGGAGTGGAGTAGGACGGAGAGTGAGCTTCGTGCCGAACCACTATAAATCGCCGCGTCTCTTGGTTGTGCTCTTTCTTTACTCTTTACTTTACTTGTTTATTTATGTTTGCTAGTAACTAAATTGATATCACATAACTAGTAAGATTCAACATGTTTTTTAATGAAAAATAACCGGACCTAAAACGGCGAAACGGTTTAGAAAATTAAAAAGAAGCGGTGAAACTATTCAACCTCCCCTTCTAGTTTCTACAATTGGTATAAGAGCTTCGTTTATCAAGATCTTTAAAGTATACTGTACTTTAAAACTTGAATCGATCTATGGAATCAAAATGATATCTAGAAGGGCGTTATTCGAATTAGCCACCATTTTTCAAAAATGAAAATTTTATCATTTGGAAAAATGAATTTGAAGGTTATGTGAAATCAATAGATCACCATCTTTGGCATATCATTTCTATTGATGATGTATAATCAATAATAGAAAGTCTCACCAATAAGTCTTTGATAAATAACTTGCATGAAATGTTTGAAGTAAAAATATTGATTTATGAATCTTTGCCGAAAATTTAGTTTGATAAAACAATTTTATGTCAAATGGCAAATGGCATTTGGTAAAATAGTTTAAACATTCATCAAGGAAATGTTCTAGCCAAAGATGATGAAAATGTGATATTTGAAAAACATTTAGTTTTAGTGGAATCATATACTACTAGTTCGAATGTCTTTATTGTAGGTAATGTTGCCGAGAAGAATTTCTTGAGTAACCTTGTTGGTGTACCAATCTACTTGTTTTGATGTTATGACTATTAAGAAGACAATGTGTGGTTTTATGTGCAATATGGATAGCTAGCTAAGAAGACAATACGCGCCTTGAGCATGTAGACAACCTAATGGTCATCTTACCAAGCCGATTGCATTACCTAATCTTATGGACTAATAGCCAAGTGAGTATCACCTAGTCTTGCATCACCAACAACACATGTTTTTGGTTATGTGCTATTAAGGATTGCTAAAGGCCAAGGTAAGTCTTCTTACCAATCTTGACTATTATGCTTGCTTGCTATATGTTCATGTAACTACGTGATTAGAGATTACTTGCTTATATGCTTGATGATGTTTGTATGCCAATATGTGCTAGATGCTTTGTGTTGAGTAGACGCTTTGTCTAAATGCTTATCCTTCTTTGGATTCAAGCAAATTATTTGGAAAAACAATGGTCTTACCACAACCATTGTTTATAGCAAATTTAACGTCAA
This sequence comes from Artemisia argyi, assembly GCA_030686995.1. Lineage (NCBI taxonomy): Eukaryota > Viridiplantae > Streptophyta > Magnoliopsida > Asterales > Asteraceae > Artemisia > Artemisia argyi. The sequence continues at coordinate 77,171,490 of CM060684.1, read as the reverse complement.
TCAATCACTATAGATGATGCACACTTGCTTCACTCTTTGTTTGCTCTCTAGTTGTCATCTATGACATTTCTTGAAACTTATTTGATTGAATTCTAGCTTCCTCGATGCAAATCTCATCCTTATATCTCATTCTCTCTTTTCTTCTGTTTCGACTCAAAATCCACTCTTTAATCAAGCGTATTGAGTCTTTCATTCTTCTTATGTCTCGATTCCACTCCTTACCCATTCCTTAGCCTACTCGTGCGTATTGAGTCATTTTCGTGTCATAAAACTCAATGTGTTATGTTTTAAAACCATGTGAAACTAAAGATTTTTCATACTAACCAAAACACCAAAAACCGTCCAGAAACCAAATGCTACTGGCAACGGTCCCTGTGTGATCGGCGGTCCCTAATTGATAAGGGACCGTCTGTGAATGACTTTAGAATGATATCTCTTAGGGGGAGATTGTTGGAATTACTTTTTGATAAAGTAATAGAAGTGATGGTCATTCTATATTTAGAAACAATGTAACGTTATGTAAGAGTCTAAGTAATGGGAAATAGGTAGTAATCTAATAGGTTAAAAATATAGGCCAAAGCCCATGAGAACATAAAGCCCAACCCAAGCCCATAAGGCATTGGAAGGCATATATGTACCCATACATGATTCATTCATGTGTGTGCTTCTGTGTGTGTTTTTAGTGTGTGATAATATAAAATCTCTCTTCATATCTCTTTCTCTATACCATCACTATCGCACCATCACCACCACCACCACCACCATGCACACCATCAAGTCACAATGTTTATAGAGTAGTAAGTTGATATAAATGGGAGCCTACAATCAGAGTAAAGTGAGCATAATGGCTTCTTCTTACCCTATAACCTACAACCAAGTATATACATATACATCTTATTAAGGTGGTCTAATTTTATCAGGGTTTTGAGCATAACAGCTTTTTCTTACACTTTGATTTTCAACCACGTATATACATATATAAAGATAAACAGACGTCTAATTCTTTAGAGGCTTTCTGATGCTTGGCTTATCCCTTGAGCTCTTTCTTGGATCTTGTATGTTTCAAAGACTCCCTATTATAGGGTTGTATCCCTGAAGTTTGTTTCCAAGCCTTTGAACTTCTTCTTGAAAGGATGCCATGCACTTCTTGATTTGAACCGTTCATTCCATTTCTTAAGGATTGTGTCCCTTTACTCTCTAATTTTGGTCATTTTAGTGGCCAATGGGAGGCTTTGGTTAAGAGGTATGAGTTTAGTAGTTTTTACTAGGTTCTCAGGTGCCAGGTATAATTTTTTAGAATCAGCTTGAGAAAGTTGGTTCAAAGGTAGGGTTTGTGTTAGAGTGTGAAGTTGATAGTAGTGACTAGTATACTATCTTAGATAACTTTATTTCCAGACACAAAAGATAATGGTATCTAACTATCACCCATTCTCTGATTTTCTTGTGGCTTCTGATTCTCTTCAATCCCTGATGGCTATCAGTGACTCAGGTTGAAGTATCAATAGTGTTGATAGTTTCTTCTTATTCCTGGTCATTTCCGCATTGATATCCCTAAGTTTTATAACTCATACCTTGATTTTCCATCAAAGAGTAGAGCATTAAGAATTACAAGGCTCACTCTTTGATGCGACTGAAGCAGAACATTCTTAGAAGCCTAGAGTTTTTCAAGTTTAAGCAAACCTTCCAAAATCAAAGGCTGAAAGTCCTTTGCATTCAACACCTCTTATTTTAGGCTATCCTATGTCTTGATTAGAGATAGTATGGTCAGTTGTCCCTAGTTACATGTCTCCTCTTACATGAATGTAGGAATAGCCTAATATTAATCAGTGGTAAGTGAGTATAAAGGCTTCTTCTTACTAACCGATTTACAACAAAGACTAAAGAAAAAAAAAAAACTGAAGTCTGATTCTTTGTTATTTATGTCTTCTTGGTGAAGTTTCTTGAAGATCAGGGACTGTTTTGTTTGCTAAACAACCCCTGACACAGCTAATTTACCTTCACTAAAAGACATCTTCATACTACCCCTGAATCTCCTCCTATTACTAGCTCTTGATGCTCCTCGAATTTATAGCCTATGTTGCTCATTTCTTTGAAATTCTGGCAACTATTAATAGCGACCATTTTATACATTTAAGTATTACCACACCTTTTAGCTTGTGAGAATTTAGTGCTCACATTTTCTATTGAGCCTTGATATAGATATTTTCAAGAGAGGCTTAAAGGGACTTCTTCTTGTATAGAATCGGCTAAAGAAGTATTTGGAGTGATGGATTTATGTGGGGATAGAGTATGGTTGGGTTCGAATGTTATTAGCCGTCATTCAAGAATGGCCTTTTATTATTAGTTGTCATTCAAGAACGGATCTAGATCATGGAAGTGATCCACCTGCTCTGATAACACTTGTTGGTCTGATATATTTGTACAAAACCATGAGTCGTATGAACAACAGTTTGAGCATATGAAAATAACTGATGATCATTATAAATAAGGACATGTTTACACAATCTTGACCTAAGTAAATTAATAATACCCATTTGTACATTACGACTGTATTAGTCTCACTTAGTTGTTAAGGTGAAGGCATTACGAGGGATAGTTGTGGAATACTGTCCCTGATAATAACAAATCTTACTCTTCAAGTTACTGGTTCAACCGCCGGGTCAACCCGGTTTTCTATTTAAAAAAAATTATAATTTTTCAACTGGGTCAACGGTTCGACCACCGAGTAAACTTGGTTCAACAACCGGGTCAACCCGGTTTTCTATTAAAAAAATGAAAAAAACCAAACCCGGCCTGGTTTCGAGAACCAGGTTGACCCGGGTCACTTAAAACCCGGCGGGTATAATCGGTTAACCCATTTTTAAAAAACCTAATTTTTTTACCCTTTTTTTTAAAACAAACCCGGCGGGTCTAACCGGTTAACCCATTTTTAAAAGCCCGGTTAACCCGACCAGGTCAACAAGTTAACCCTGGTTTAAAAACATTGTTATTTACAGCTAGTTATCGTTATAATTTTCATAGATTGGTGCTGACTAATATGTGACCAAAATAAGCTTGTTTTTTGAGAAAATTACGGCAAATGACTAACATAAAGGGGACTTTGCATGTTTTTTTAACCAATTTTTAAAGCTTTTGTATTTGAACTTTTAATCAGCATAAAAACGTGTGAGGAATGTGCATAGCTATTTAGCCAATAAAAAACTGTCAACTGGATTTAAAATAGCTTAAATTGATTAATCCACAAACACACGTAATTATTTTTGAGGATTACAATTTAGAAAGACAAAATAAAAGAATGAATGATAACGCTCTAATTATACATATTTATTCCCTCAATTATATATTACATATCTACTAAATTATATAGATTATTATGTTATATGTGTAGAATTGGTACTAATTTGGTTGCAGGATTGATCAAGAGAAGAAAATAAGAATATTACTTAAAGGACCGTTAAAGATAACAATGTTAGTTAAAGGAGAGGAATTGGATTGAAAATACATTATTAAAGACCCAAGTACACCGGTCTCAGAACCGTGTGCGGCGTACTTGCTTGGCGGGTAAAAGAGTTTGATTCAATACGAAGTACGGCTTACTTTCTATGAAGTACGACACACTTTACCTGACAGTTACAAAGATAGAGTTATTGGTTGCATTCACTGAGAGGCCGATCATTTTCCTTCATTTATCATTATTTGGAGTTAAACTCGGACATCTGAAGCTATAAAAAGAGACCTAAGTGGTCAGAACAGGAGGACAATAAGAGGAGAATTACAAGAACTATTCCAAAGGTTACTATAGTTGGTATTGGTGAACTAACACCAAGTTCACCATATCAAGGTTGTGCTAGTATTTCCAAGTGCTGTGACAGAGGCTAGGAAAGGATTCGTGTGGAGTTTTCTCTGTGAAAACCATTTGATCAATCATTTGTAATCATTGGTACAATTCTTGTTTGACACAATTTGAATTATGAAGTTTATGAAATTTATATTGAATGTTATGATTTTTGTTACTAAAATAATGGAGTGGTCAATTTATGTTTATTTGGGTGATGTAGTTATATGATTGTTTAACATATATACGATTGCTTGCTTTTGATACTATGAATAAGTTCAGTTGATGAAATGATATTTGGACCATTGCTAGTTGTTTGATGTATCTCTGTGATAGAAGTAGGTTGAAAGGGTCTATTGCTTTGATATTATTTCAAGTTGTTTGTGTATGGCAACTTGGTGTTTGCCTTGTAGAAATTGGCCAACAAAATATCTATCGACCCAAACATGATCTTGTTTAATGCCTGGTCTCATGTCTAATGAACTTGATTGGGAAATTGACTTATTTATACTTTTGTTACGAACATATCTTATTGCGTTTGACATATTAAGAATTATAGGTCGAAAGGAGTTGTTAAGATGTTGGATAGTTATATGTTTGAGTGATCACTAGTCATCTCTTGCTTATATACCTTGTTCATGATTGCAAGCTGGTCTTTATTATGTGTTTACTTTTATGTTTCTCAGCCTAAATAAACATACCTTAATATAATCTTGTTACACAATATAATCAACCAAATTACTAGTCTATTGATAGTGACAATGTTTGGACTATTACTTTTAAACACTTGTTAACTTGGCTTTTCACCAATCCCTTGGGACGACCTTCTCTTACCTGTTTGCTAGATTACAATGAGGGTTATACTTTACCTATGTGTTAGTCAAAATAAACAAATAAAACTAGTACTATAAATTTAAAGCTTTAGTAACACATCAATGAGAAAACATGTTTTTTTGTGACATTATGATCAGGGTTTTAAAAAGCAAGCAATGGCACCTCTAAGGCTCAAGGCGTGACCTTCACGTTGCGAAATAGATTTGGGCGTTGTCTTTAAGCATGGCGTGAGCTGAGGCGTGGAAAGAGGAATTTTGTTACAATATTATGCAGACCACATAGTATTTGGGGTTTTCTTGAAACAAATAAAGAAGATCATATGTAGGGTGTATAACACTTTCTGTAAACTCGATATATATGACATATGATATAAATATATTAATCTATAAATATTTTGTGTCGCTTTAAGTTAAGCTTTAAAAAACATTGTGACTTCGCCATAACTCCTATGATGTGAGGTTTAGTTATGCCGTCACGATACGCCTAAAACCATCATAATTAGAGTTAATTATAATCATTATATGATTAACGCACTTGGATCCGGTAATACATGTCCCGGAAAAGCTAGTTTTAGAGTAAAATGCAAAATACATCCCTGTAGTTTGCAATTTCTAACATCTTACATCCCTGTCAGAAACAATTGGCACCTTACATCATTTGTTAGCCAAACGTTTAACATCATACATCCCTAGTTTACAATGAGGACTAACGATGCAAATTATTTGTCCGTTATCTCTTAACGAGATAGAAGATATTACACCGTTAGCCTTCAGGACTACTGGTATTTGCATCGTTAGTCCTCTTTTTACGTTTTAACAATTTTTTTATACATTTTATCCATTTTTTACGTTTTTATCCCTTTTTTACGTTTTATCCGTTTTTCCATTTTTTATCCATTTTTTACAAAAATAGATAAAACATAAAAAAAAACCATGATAAAACGTATAAAAAACGGATAAAAACGTAAAAAAACGGATAAAACGTAAAAAAAATCTAATGAAACGTACAAAATAACGGATAAAACATAAAAAACGTAAAAAAAAACAGATAAAACGTATAAAAAACGAAGAAAGCGTAACAAAAGGGATAAAAACGGATAAAACGTAAAAAAACGGATAAAGCATAAAAAGAACTCATAAAACGTAAAAAAACAGATAAAACGCAAAAAACTGAAAAAAAAAACGTACAAAAAACGGAGAAAACGTACAAAAAACGGATAAAACATACAAAAAACGGGTAAAACGTACATAAACGGTTAAAACGCACAAAAAACATATAAAACGTAAAAAGAAGACTAACGGTGCAAATACCATTAGTCCTGAAGGGTAACGGTGTAATATTTTCTATCTCTTTAAGAGATAACGGAGAAATAATTTGCACCGTTAGTCCTTATTGTAAACGAGGGATATATGATGTTAAACGTTTAGCTAACGAATGATATAAGGTGCCAATTATTTCTGACATGGATGTAAAATGTCAGAAATTGCAAATCGCAGGCATGTATTTTGCAGTTTACTCCTAGTTTTATTCCTACGTGGTTCGAGTCAGGTCGGATCCGGGTATTACCCGTACCTAAAACTGTATTTTTGGTAGCCCCTTAACTACTTTGTGAATTTGGCGATCTGGGTCCATCGTCTTCTTTCATTGTTGATTTAAACAGGTATATCTCTTCCTATTACTCACTTTATTATATGTTTCTGCAGCTAATTAATGGATGAACCTGTATCAACACAAGCTTATTATAATATCATTTATTGACAATACCTTATGTTTATATTATTAAAATGACAATCATAGTGTTTACAATAGTTTGTTACAGGGTTTGTGTTCATTTAAGTGAATCATAGACTGACCAAGTTTGGGTTGTGATTGTTGTTGCAATTTGGGTTGTGCATATACTAGAAAGTATCAAGATAGGGATAAATTTGATAATCAATCCAAATGTAACTTCTATTTATGAAAATTTGAGGCGTCCTGACTCCTTATGTCCTCACAATTTAAGCCCGTAGCATAACTATATGTAAATGGCCCTTATCGCTTTTATTAGTTTGTAACCTGAATTTGTTGGCGTGTGTGATCAAAAGAATCTGTCATTTAATGTTTAAGTTATGATTTTGTTAGTTTAGGAAAAAAATAAATTTTCAGCCCCCCTTATTGCTAAATTCTGGCTCCGTTCCTGTAAACCTCGTGGGTGACCAGGGAAAGGGGTTGGAAGCAGTCACCGAGATACCTTGGTTAGGCCGCTTATATTTAAGTCAGATAATCGTCTCTCTGGTAACCTACCTGACCTGAACATGGAAGTTTATGAAAATGTCAAATAACATTACAACATTAAGATAATTTGTGGAGTCTTAGAAAGCAAGTCCATTTATATATGAAGTATTTGGGTTCATAAGGTCACATTTTATCCTCTTGTTTCTTTGCCTCTCACATTCTATAATCAAAAGGCTATTGCTTAATATCCACCATACTAAGCAGTAAGCCCATTACATATGGTCAATATAATGTTATTATTATTTCTTTTATGTCTAACCATGGCAAATTTGAGTACAGTCAGACATAGGGGTGTATAAGGTCAAATCTTGGCCGAACCGATAATTACACTTACGAAAAATCTCAAACGAAACCGGCCGGTGGGACTTGATGGTCAAACCGTCTAGAACTGGCCGGTTTGGCCAGTTTTGCCTTTATTTAGGCAACTTGAGTACTAACAAATCTTTATTCAAGAAAAAAACTTTATAACCGTAACTCCTGCTTGTGTATTTGTGTGCTTTAACAGTTCAACGCATGTTCAACGCATATGAACTATGTGATAGACTGATAGGTTCAGTTAGATTTACTTACCCTCTGTTTTGTTTTGCGTATGAGAAAGTTACGATAGGACATAAGAGGTTGGATAGTTCCAGATAGGTAGTAGCCTCGCAGGTAATTGTTTTAAGTATGTAAGTGTGGGGTTTTTTGTATTTCTCTTTGTTTTTGGATCCTACACAACATGTTTCTTATTGAATGAGAGTATATCTTGCTTGTTAGTTTCGGCCGGTTTAGGTGGTTTTGAAGGTTTCATGTACACCCCTAGCTAGAAGTGTTGTAAGAAACAAATGAATATGGAAACCACATGAAGATGAGATTGCGACAAGCCGACAAATTAAATAGAGTATTATTCTTGCAAAACCAGTTACATACGGATGTAATTGTTTATTCATCAGTTCTCTAGATTTTGTTATTTTCATTTTTAGCTATGTGTTTTGATCATATAAAGAATGTTAAAACAATGAAATATAAATAAACTGAATTAGAATAATCAATTATTTATATGCATTTGCACATTTCTTTTTCTTGCTAACAATAGATATGGTGTTTTTCCTTTCCCGATTGTTACCAACAGTTAAAGGGGAGCACTGATCTGCCTTATTTTTGATAATTCTCCATCAAACCTTCAATTAGCAAACAATGAACGCAGTCTCAAATATAGAAATCAACTTCCCCGAAGGTACTTAAAATAGCGATGACTTACAATTTGATATATGTTTTATATATCAATAATCATGTCTTTTGGTTGTAATTTGATGTCTTGCAGATAACCTAGGTGGGAGCGACACAGACACGTCTCCTGACGAATCACCAGAATACTATGAGCCAATATCTAATGGTGTAGATTCATCTGATGAGAACTCAGATAATGATCATGATTACGAACCCAACTTCCATCGTTTACCAAATGGCTGTATAGAAAATGGAATTGATTCATTGGATCTGAACGATGAGGAAGACGAGGAAGAGAATGAGAGGATGAGAGAGGCATTGGCTGAAAGAGCATTTAATGAGGATGAGAGTCGTCGAAGGGCTCCATTGACGGAGGAGAATGCTATGAGAGTGATGGAGGCCATGCGTGGGATATCTTTTGGAGGATCCGCACCTGATTGGGTGGGTCAGGTTCCTGAAGATAGGTGGATCGATCAGCTGGCAAATATTAGACACACTCCAACTGCATCATCGTCATAATGGTTTAAATTTTCATAAATATATTAACGTGTTTGAAGGTTGTCGAATACTAGAAACCAACTTTTGTTTCGGTTAAATGATTGATATTTGCTGGGTTATTATTGACCTGCCCTTTTTTATTATTTCGTTTGTGATTGCTTGATTATTACAACTGCTTATGCTTATATTGTATAATCAGGCTATTAATATTTCATGAAAAATAGTAACTAACATTTGGCAGATAGGGATGGCACCCATGGGTAATGGGCACGGGTACCTCTAACCCGTCACCCGCCCACTTAGTTTTTTTCTCACCCATCACCCACCCATCACCTACCAATGGGTACAAATTTCTACCCATGCCCTTGCCCGCGGGTATTTGTTGCCCATGGGTAAACCCATGGGTTAGTGTTATGCAACAAAATTATAAAACGATGATATAAAAACTAACTATGAAACTGCGTAATAAGATACCAATCAATTTGCCAAATACAACTTTGATTATTTGATCTTTCATACTATCTTTTTAGTCTTGAAACCAAACAAACTTTTAGATTAATGTGTTTTTTTAGACTTGGTGGTAACTGCTAAATGTATACCTGCAACATCATAAATATTTTAATTAGTATAATTAATTTTAACATTGGGTTTATGGGTGCACATACGGGTATCTTGACGGGTATACCCATGGGTATTTTAAATGGGTGTCATGGGTTTAACCGCGATGGGTATGCCTCACCCGTCACCCACCCGCCACCCACTGATGGGTAAAGATTTTCACCCACGACCCACCCATGGGTGAAAATTGATGCGTTTACCCACCCATTTATGGCGGGTACCCGCGGGTTGTGGGTTTTTTCTCGCCCATTGCCATCCCTATTGGCAGATGTTATATATGTTACAGTTAATTCAAAGAGCAAATTATCTGTATTGAGTAGAAACACAAATAAATGATCAGTGGCTTTCGACTACTAGATCACAAAAATCTTACAATAGTAAAACAAAGATTATGCCTGTGGCTAGCTTGAATACCAAGCTAAAATAATAATATTATAAAAATACTAGACCTGTAATTGGTCGATAAGATTTTTTGCAGAAAGTTTAATGCAAATGTCCAATGTGAATTCAAAACCCAACATTATTTGGCAAGGCAAGCACTCTACACATAATGTTACATTGTTAAGAACATTGCTACATTTATATTTTACTCTAAACACAACTAACGCTCATCTTTAATTAATTGATTTATTTTACAAGTGTATTTGTAACTCTGAAAAGACGACATACTTTTGAACACAAGTCAACCACAAAAGATAAGTTTTTTCTTCACCAGGAACATCATGAAGAAATCATAATGGTCGAACAGGATCACATGAGCGAACAATCCAACAAAAAAGCACCATTCGTCTTGATTTTATTCTTTTTCCCATGTTTGGAGCATTTAATCTTTCTTGTAAATAAGTGTTGGATACTCAGGATTCCACATATTGTCCTCAACATGCTTAAGTATTTCCTCCTGCAAAACAGATGAGGTTGTGAGAACCAATATAAACATACGAACTTAGTAATAAAAAGTCATGCTAATAGAAGCCATCTTTAACGACCATAGAAGATTATATACAGACCACATCATCAGCATCGACCTTTTGTCATGATCAATGGACAAGAAGGTATATATAGCTTGAAAAAGTTGCAAACGAAAGCTATTCATCGTCCATAAGAACCTATATGGAATTTCTGGTGGACCAAGTGAATTTAAATTAAATGATGCAGGCTTGTGTGTGAGTAGGTCATTTATGTTTCAGATTTAGTTTTTGTTTTATAAAATATGGTAGTTAAATAGTATAAAGTTTCCTGTGTTTTAAAAATCAGTGACAGTATTGCAGTAAGAAGATAATGAGGCATTGACTCATTTGCGACAATACCTTGTTTAGCTTTCTGAGCTCACGAGCATCCATTTCACGGTATCCTTCTGCTAGATCCTCTTCTATTGCTTCAGTAATAACCGCAGCAGCTACCTGTTTTGTAATATCACGTATGCTGGGGCACAAGAACGACAATACACACAATTAAAACAACTCTTAAACGTGTTTCTTCGAATGGCATGTTAAGATAAAAACTACTATATTTTTTACATCTCCAGACATATACAAGTACAATTTCTGTATATACCTGGATATTGAAGGATATATAACTCCTTTGAGTACCTCCTCTTCGGTCATATATGCAGCTAGGCTGTATTTTTATATTAAGCACAATAAAAACATTAAAATTCAGAGAGTGGGCACATTTGAAGACAGTCCACTAGCAAAATCGGTTCCACTTTGTACATTAAGAACCTTACCACTCAGCTGCAGCCTGTAACATGCCATCAGAAACAATTCTTGCGCCAGACAGAAGAACACCGAGACCAATGCTGCAGAAAATGTTTTTACAAAATTAGAAGTAATGAGAAATTATATGAACATTTTATATTATAGACTCAAAATAAGAACTGACCCAGGGAAAAGATACATATTGTTTCCTTGGTTACAATGGCCAATATGTCCATTTCCTGCAAAAAATAAATCAAATAAATAACAAAGCACAAAGAAAGTTTGATAGACTAAACCAACGTAAAAGAGGAGAAACTTGTTTAAAGGCAAACTGATTTGATTTGAACAGCTTGATGCGCAAACAAGTTCCCTAATCTACAAAGCCCTCAGAATTTTAAAGGTTAAATCCTAAAAATATTAGGAGACAAACCGAGATCCACATCAGCAAATGGGCTTCCACTTGCGAAAATAACATTCTCTCCAACGATAGAAAATGCTTCTTCGGGGGTGCATTCAGCTGTAATGGAAACGAAAATATAATTACATTTAAGAACCATGTGTACATGTCAAGTTGTTTATGTGATACAAAGCATACCATTAGTTGTGGGATTTGACATTGCAAATATCGCTGGCCTTGTTGAAGTTGACCCTTTAAGTGCTTCTAATACCTATAAATACGTTAAAAATTTTAGTTAAATGAAATTCTAAAGAAAATACGTACTTGGATTTTTCGAAACATAATGTGGACACAAACAGTATAATCATTATATTTTAAATTATACCTCCTTGGAAAACAGACCCCCAACTGCAGACAACCCAAGAAGTACATCAGGCTTTACTTCCCGCACCTGATTAGCAAATAGTACCCAACAGTTTGATCAATATAAACAGTATTCAACAACCTTCAGTTTTGTATAAGTCCATTAAAAAATAGCAAAACTGCAAGGTAATGAAACACACCACTTCTTCAAGACTTGCCCCTTCCCTCAATCCTTGGCGGCCAATCTCTTTGGTCTTCTTGGCAAATGGTTTTGCATCCTCGTCAATATTCTCACGCTCCTCAGTTATCAAACCCTATTTAATCACCAAAAATCAAAAGAGCAGGTCAGATCCATGTCCAACAAACCAGCTGAGGATTTGTGTGTGGTATTACTTACTTTAGCATCAACGACCCAAAACTGACTCCCTGCACTCTCAAATGCCAATTCATTATTTCCCAACATTCTTGCCATTGTTTTCCTAGCAGCGTTCAGAACCCCAATTCCTGCACTGCAGTTGCACAATATCAGTTAGAGAAGTAGGCCAAGTGAGAAATGAAAAGAAATGAAGCGGATAGGAAATGCATTTAGTTCATCATCATTTATGTATTAATTTAGTATTTCTTTGAAAAAAATCAAATTATGATATAGTTTACATGTATTACACAAATTACATGAAGATAACTTTTTCCGTCTTAAGACCATCCCATCGTTCATCATTAGCAACATAGATATTTCTATTTGTTGTTTCTTAAGGGGTTATCTTTCAATCATGAATAACGTGAATCAAGAACAATTCACTTTTATGTCACAAAAGTTAAAAAAAGCTTCAGAGGTCTTCAAATAATGGATCTAAACCTTCCAGCACCAGCAACAACAATCTTTTGCTTTGGGAAGTCAATCATAGGCCTTCCTTGCGCTCTGACTGCTCCAAGAAGACCAGCAATTGCAACTCCAGCTGTTCCCTGTGCAGCAACAGAGAGTGAGTTGATGTTGCCAAAAAGAATCAACGATACATATTATCTTCTTTTTTTTAATTAATTATTCTGATCATTTGGTTGGACAGGAGTAATACTGCCAAAGCATTGATCCTATTCATATCACCAACCATGAGATACCAATTAGAATGCAACATACAATACTTAACAGGAAAGTAATCTTAACACGATCAAGTTCTGTCAATCGTTTACCTGGACATCATCATTAAACATTCTGTAGCTATTTCTATAGCGTTGCAGTAACTTGAAGGCCCACTTGCTCTGGAAATCTTCAAACTATATAGATGTTTACACCTGATCAGTATCTTCTTATAACATTCGATAGAAAAATATTATAATCCTAGGAGAAAAGATTACCTGCACTATAACATGGGGCCAACGGGTGAACACAGCCTCCATAAATTCATCAATAACAGCAATATACTCCTCCCCATCAAGACGCTGTTGTTGCAATCCCAAATCTAGACAAATGGAACTATTAACATCATCTAGAACGGAAGTCACTAAAACAATGATCTAAGTACTGGATGAAATTTATTAATGGAACAATTTTTTAAAATTTGATTAGCGGACTGGCAATCATCCACGAGTACAAAAAACCATACATAGGGGGTCTTTAAGAAGGGCCTCGTTGTTGGTTCCAACATCAATCATAATAGGAAGCACCTGTTAAAAGAACAGAGATAATGCTAAGAATTACATAATATAGTGTTAAAAACAAAAGTTAGAGGAAGATGCATATATTAAGTCGAGTATAAATATAGTTATATATCTTCAGATAAACAAATATGTACTGAGCAGTGAAAAAAGTTTACTCTCTGAGGGTTAATTCCAGCAGCAGCAACATATAAATCCAACTTTCCAATTGCAATGCCGATTCCCTGAACTCCGAGATCACCAAGACCCAATATTCTGCTTCCATCCGTAACAACAATCATATCAACCTATTTAAAAAAGAGGGATCAACCTATGTGAAAGAAGATGAGCCACACTTGTTTGATGTGGGGTTTTTTCATAAATTAAAACACTAAGTTAAAGCTATTATAGATTACAAGCACCAACCCATCAAAATAGTTGTGAAGTAAGATTACACACACCTGCTCAGCAGGCCAGTTGTAAACCATTGACATCATCTCTCCACGATCAGCTGCGCTGAAATACATCCCTCTTGGCCTTCTAAATAACCCACTATATTTCTGGCAAACAAGTCCAACTGTAGGAGTGTACACTATAGGGGCATATTCCTCGATTTTGGCAATTAGAACCTGCCATTAGTTGATAGCCAACCTAACTTTTTAGTGACTATAAGCATTATAATTAGCATTAAAATAATACATTTATATTTGAGGTCCACGGCTGATTATATATTAGACAGAGAAATTTATAGGACCCTAGTTTATATCTGAACGGTTGTACTCACAATTGCAGTTTAGCATGCAAACATAACTTCAGTAATCACTCACCTTATAATACATTGTCTCATTTCTGTCATGTAGCCTATTAAGTATTCGCCACTTGGCCAGTGAATTTGTATCCGATGGCCCATCTCTAGCTTGCACCTCTAATCTCTTCAAGTCCGCCACTGAAAATCCAGCACACTACAGTTAAATACCTCATACGTAAAATCAGATCCTGATGCAACATGTAAGCGGTTCCAGTCAAAGTAACTTCTCGGAGGATCTAAACAATTTTTATGAACACATGCACTATTTATTAAGGAATGTAGCCTCCAAAAACATTAAAGCACGCAAAGAACGAGGGTCCTCAGACCAAAAAGAGAGCATGTATCAGGATTCAGGAACTATATTAGCTATTAAGACGACATATAATGCATTATAGTATAAGGAAAATATGAGTACTTTATATAGTATAATTCCCAAGAAAATGATATAGAATAATTGACCATGTTACAACTTAAGAAGAGCGCTAAAGTAACTTCACTTTCAAGTTTCAATGTAAATAAACATCATCACCAGCAGCCTTATTTGACCACATTTCAGTTCTCCAAAGCACATTAAGTTGATATTAGTTGATATCCTCTCAATATAATGATTCAATGGTTCATGCAATAACATCGCAGAAACAAATGCTTTATTTGGATGGTTAACTGAATGATTATTTGACAACATAATTAGGCACACCAAGATACAATGCAATGGAAGGGGTAGCACATGTAGTAATAAATTAAAACAAAGGAAGTCAATCACTTACTGAAACGTTCAATTTGTTGTTCATTGCTCATGACATTTGGAGGTAGAAGTCCACGTAATTCAAGACGATCTCGTTCAGTCATGGAGAATGCTGTTCCCTGTTAATCAAAATTTCCAAGGTTATTTACAATTTTAGGTGACAATCCTTATTAGTAGGTCATCATTACATAGTCCTTTGTGAAATTTGAAGCAGGTGGTCCCATGATTAACTTCAAGTTATAAATTAAGTTATTTCTTCAATCACGAAGCTGGAAATACGCCATGCAACTATGAAATCATGCATGACTCATACTTAAAACAACCCACTTGACCTCAAGAGATTTTCTTTTCATTATCTCTATTATTTTGGTACCAAGTAACATTTTACATTTGGTGCTGCAGCTTAAATGAGAGTGTTATTATGGAAAATACGGAAATGCATATTTCTATCTTTAAGGAGTAAATGAGTAATGCTATTGCTGGTTCACTTCTCACCAAAATGCG
This sequence comes from Artemisia argyi, assembly GCA_030686995.1. Classification (NCBI taxonomy): domain Eukaryota; kingdom Viridiplantae; phylum Streptophyta; class Magnoliopsida; order Asterales; family Asteraceae; genus Artemisia; species Artemisia argyi. The sequence continues at coordinate 77,156,076 of CM060684.1, read as the reverse complement.
GCAAAAATTATTATTCCATTTCACATATTTTTAAAAGTCAAAAACTTTTAAACAAAACCTCTCAGGAGGAAAAGGGACCAGATCCTCGTTGCTAGGTAAACTTATAACATTATATGTTTTGTAAGTTTTGTGCCACTGTTTCATTTTATCTTTCTGGCCGTCTAAAACAAGATAAGAACCTTTGTAGGTAACCTGCACCGACTCCGGGCTATCCAAAAGGGTAGTCGCCCTGGGATTACTCGGCTCACAATGTCGAGTCAAACCTTACTAGAAAGTCGCTCATAGCCATCTTAACAATCAATCTAAGGTTCAAGTAACAGTTCCATCTAAACTATCCCCCAACATTTTCAACTTAAAAAAATCCACAAACCACAACGCGTAATTATCCACATTCCGCAAACACTGCATCTTTTCATCTGATCCCTATACACATATCCTTATTCCAGATCACACTCTAACAAACTCAAATTCAAATCAACACACTTAAATTCCGCAAATCGTAACGCGTAATTATCGCTATGCATTCACACCATAACTAATAACAAACTACGATTCAAAAAAAAAAAAAAAAAAAAAAAAAAAAAAAAAAAAAAAAAACCTTAAAAATGAAAATGATACCTTATTAAACCAAGGATCATGAAGAATATCAAGACCTTGTTTATGAACAATAGTAGGTCTATGACCTTCAATCGTTGTAAAGTATCTATACTGTAACCCTCTTATCATTGTCGATGTTAATCGAATCTGACGGTTAAAATTCGACATTTTTATTCGATTTGAAAAGGATTGATTTCAGTGTGCCCTAAATAATTGGGGGAAGAAGAATAAGATCATGCAGTAGTGGTAGTAACCTGCTACTTTTAGAAAGTGAGAGATTTAAATTCCTTTGACTTTTGATTGATTGAGTCAATGGATATTTTTGGTGACGGCAAGTGGGGTGTTGGGTCGGGTCGGGTTAAAATGAAGGTGACCATAGAAAATTAAAATGGCAATTGTTTTTTTGGGATATGTTTAAATGAAACAATAAGTTGATAACAATTGGCAACTAACTTATTAAATGATTTGTTTGAATTTTATTTCTACCGAGTACCCGTGGATAGAGGTGGCAATTCTTGACACGATACGATAAAAGACACGAACCTGACACAAAGTTAAACAGGTTTGGGTTGACGATAAACAGGTTTTGGTAAAAAACAAGTCAACTCGTCTAACATGTTTATTAAAAGGGTCGTGTTTGGGTTGAGTAAGTGTTAAACAGGTCAACACGTGAACTCGTTTAAGTATATAAACCACAAAAAATAAAATATATAACTTGGTTTTAATGCTGGATATGGATCAAATGTATTTTGTTATGTACTTAATATGATTGAATTACAATTATAACTCAAATTTTAAATTGACCCTTATAACAAAAATATCATTGAAATTGCCGTATAGTTATTTGTATGTTATCTTTATCATATTTTAGATCCTTATATCATTTTTCCATTTAAACTTGTTAAATCAACAAACCACCAACCTTATTCACTGTTTGACCTATTTACTTAAATAGGTTAAACGGGTTACGCGTGTTATACAGGTCTGGGTTAGGGTCGGGCTTCTTGACATAATTAATATATGGGTCATGTTTGGGTAGAGGTTATTTTAACCCACCAACCCGAATAGGTAAACACGAACACGACTCAATTGCCACCCCTACCCGTGGATAGCAAAGAGATTTGATAGCAGCATATAGTTTTAGTGATAAAAAGTTTATGGGTAATACACGAAAAATAAACTGGTTCAACCCAACCTGTTCTAGTCGAGAAAACGAGTCAAATAAAATTGGTTTTCATATTTTTGAAACCTGGTTAGACCCGCCAGGTTTGAAGTAACTCGGATCAACCCTGTTTTCGATATATATATATATATATATATATATATATATATATATATATATATATATATATATATATATATATGTGTGTGTGTGTGTGTGTGTGTGTGTGTGTGTGTGTGTGTGTGTGTGTGTGTGTGTGTGTGTGTATATATATATATATATATATATATATATATAGAGTTAGGATCAAATAATAAAGAATAATTAAAATAGGAATGATAAGAAGTAACCACAACCACACATTTCAGATGCACCTACAAAAGTGGATGCATCTTCCTTCAAAATTTCCCTCTTAATTTGAAATGTGTGTATTCAAAATTTCCCTCAAAATGAATTTATCACCTTAACTCTCGAACAATTTGGTCAAATCCTCCAAATTCCTTTTAGAGGTCAAGCCGTTTTCACAAACGAGTGGGACCTCGAATCTCTTAATCGTTGTCGACCAACCTTTGGTCCTTATCTCTCCGACATCCCTCATCCCGACGAAATTCGTCAAATCCTTGGTGTGGAGCGTGCCACTACAACCCGAAAAATAAAATTCAAAAACGTTCAAATCTCTTCATACCAACTTCTCCTCAAGGAATTAGGCCCCCACATGAAGCGTTGGGAAGAACTCATTCGTGAGAATGCGTTCGGTACTAGAGGTCACCGGGACCATCTCCCGGCGTGCCTTGCTCACATGTTGTATTGTATTGCTATCGAAAAGCCGTACAATTTGGCCTACTTCTTTATCAAACGGATTGAGTATGCTAGAAAAACTCCCAAAGTCAATCTTCCATATGGAATGTTTCTTACTCGTCTCTATCGTCATGTTATCGAGTTCTACCCCGATGTTGACAATAGTATCTATGAGTCCATCTATCCCACCTTACGTCCTCTCGCTCTAAAACAAACTCGATGAACTCGAAGTGATAAGGGAAAATCTCGTCGTCATAGCTTTCACGGATCATCTTCTAGACAAGACGATGACGATGAGGAGGAAAACATCCATGATGCTAGTACCCCTTCGTTTTCTGAGTTCGTTGATAATTTAGAGGATCTTGACTATCCCGAGTATTCTACCCCATCTCCTAGTGATCAAAACGAAGAAGTACTTCATGAACGAACAACCGAGATGCTTAGACGACAAAAGAGTTTGCATGAAGAAGTTAGAGGTGGCTTCAAATCTATCGGGAAGACTTTGAAGGGTATCTTCGGGAAGAAAAGAAGATGATGTGTGTTGGATCGTGAACACCTTGAACTTGTGTTGATAATGATACTTTGAGTGATATCACTAAGTATGCGGAATCTACTTAATGATACTTAGAAGATTAATTGTAAGTGAAACAGATTAATGTGTGAACAATGAATATAACAAAACAACTAGCTCCAATATTATTAATAATAATAATACGAGTGATCTGAGATATCACTAGGGTTACACCTTGAAGCTCTAAGAAAACGTATATCAAAACTATATTCTAGGATCTCCTTTTATAGAACAAGGAGTCCTCTTGTACAAGATAAGTATAATGCTAATAGAATAAGATATACACAATATCTTTTCTATGTTTATCTAAGCGCGTTTCTCTAACAGCTAACAAGTGAGCAGTGGTAATATTTGTTCTTGCAGTGGTAATGAGTTTCCACTGCAAGTACAATCTTCTTGCAGTTGTAACTTCTTCACTAGCCGTGGTAACTGATAGAATAATTCCCAACAATCCTCCCCTAAACTTATGATTGCTTTGTAAATCAATAAGTTTCTTCAAGTATACAATAAACCTGAGGATATGGGAATTCTTCCAAACACTTATCTTGTTCTACTTAATTCTTTATCAACTCTTGCATATTGATCTTTAATCTTCTGAATCAAAGCTCGAACTTTCTCATTATCTGCATACACTCTTAACTTTGACATCAACATTGCGGACAAAGTTGTAGCTTTAAGTGGATATTCCTTCTCAGCAAACATAAACACATCCACTTTATTTGTTGTAGAAACATGATGAACCTCACATTTATCAAAATAAGTCCATGTAGTATTCAAGTTTGATGAATTAAACTTCCAATACTTATCATTAAGATCTGGTTCATATAATCTTCTCAAGTCAACCCAGAGCTGCATTTCTTTCATATCCTTGAGAGTATCAGCCTTGAATCTTTCATTTACTAGCTTCCAAAGAGTATCAAGATCTTCTCTGTCACATGCTTTAAGAAGATCTTCAAACTGAATAAATGATGAAGATTCTCCTCCTAGTCTAATAATTTTCCAAGTGGGAGCAAAATTCTTTGCTGTGTACACTTCCCAATCAATAATTTGATGTTTTGATTGTGAAGGATCTGGATAGAAATCTTCTTCTTCAACAATGATAATTTCACTCAGCAGATCTTGAGAAGCTTTCATTCTTTTAGTGACATGATCTTCAACTGTTGAAGCTTTCCTTTTACTTTGTTTGAATCTTTCAACTTCTTCAAAATCAATAGGCCTGAAGGTATTATCTTGCCTTTTAATTCTGTAGTAGATACCTTCAATTCTTTCATGAGACATACCTTTGAAGTCAGCCATCTTCCAAGTTCCAACATGACAGCAATATTTCTTCATCTCATGAATGATCTGTGCCTTTGTGGGTTGTTTTTGTTTCTTTTGACTTTTTCTACAGTTTCCAATAATGTCATCCAGTGCTTGTTGATTTTTCATTTGAATAAAATCAACCAATTGAGCTGTTCTTTGATCTTCAGTTAAGGACATGTTAGCAATAAGCTCAATAGCTTTCTTCTTTACAACTGGATCATGCTTAATCATATGCTCAATCTCTTCTTCTGATGGCACATATGAGAACATAGGGGGTTTCTCATGTAAGATGGTAGGTGGAACCACTGAGAGTGGTTGTGCCATTACTCCTTCAAGCTTATCTAACCTCTGTGCTTCCATAAAACTGGCAACATCCATCTCCTTTTGCTGTTTCATATTTTCTTTCTCTTTAGCATCAAGTTGTTCTGCCAATCTTGCATCATAATCAATTTGAGCTTGATCTTTCTTGGAAATCTTTCTTGTATGTACTTCCTCTGCATCAAACAACATTGCTTTACCTTTAACTAATCTTTTTCTGACAGCTTCTTCCTCTGCAGTGGTAACTAATGGAACATCAGTGGTAACATTCTCACTTGCAGTGGAAATTATTTGATCAGTGGTAACATGTTCTGCTTCAGTGGAAACTTGTTGAGCAGTTTCAATAACCATATCATAATCCAACTTCCTCCCCTCAATCTCAGCTACATCATCTTTTGCTTGAGCATTTTCAGAATCATTTAGCTCAGCAAACATATCATCAAAATTAGTACTCCTCCCCTTAATCTCTGCATTTGTTTTCCTCCCCTGTTTGGAAGAAGTTCCCAAACCATAACCAGAACCTGCAGAAAGGTCATCTGAATGTGAAGATGAGGATAATACAATCTGAGATCTTTTCTTCTTGAGATTCTCAACTTCAGTCTGCAACTTTTGGATCTCTGTCTTCAATAGATTCAACTCTGTGGCATGTTGTACTTTGGTCTGTGCCAGATCTTTCTCCAGAGTTTGAACCTGTTTGACTAATTTGGTACATAATTCCATCAATTCAGTTTGTTGCACACTACCTTCATCACTTCCAACTGTGTAACCTGCTGGGAGAGGTGAATCATAAGGCATTGATCCAGGCTCTTCTCTAGTAGGACTAGATTGAAGCCTTGAACCACCACTGCTTGTTCCTAAACCATAAAGGTCAGCAACATGCAATGTTGTCATGGAAGGAGTTGGCTGTTTTTGCCTCCTTTCATATGTGTGAGTTACAGCAGGGATATGTTGAATTTGTGGAACAATAAGAGTGGGTGTGTGATGGGATACAACTGGGATTGTTGCATCTTCACCCTGTACCTGTGAAATCTTTGCAAGCATGTTTGGTAAAAGAGGATGAATCACTCCATTCCAAAAATCTGAAGCCTTACACATGTTTTGAAATACTTTTGGCTTAAGACATGGAGTGTTATAAATCCTATTATGATTTTGCAGTTGAAATTCATTTAACACTGCTTGCACAAACCTTGGATACATTAAAAATTTGTATGAACTTGTTACATTGCCTTTCATGTTATTAAATATAAACCTTGAAAAATTGAAAGTCCTATCAGTAACCAAGCAAACTAAAGGGTAAGCCAAGGTTGATCCAAATTGTTCATAAGAAGTTTTCTTAGGACTTAGGCAATGCAACAGAGTGTGTATCAAAAATCTCCAATGGGGGCAAAAACATCCTTTCTTAAAGGTTATTTTTTGATCAGATGTATCATACCCCATCAGACCAATGTAGTTGAATATGTCTGAATTAGGTAATGTGATGATACCATTAAGATCATCTAATTGGAGAATTCTCCTTAAAGATGATTCAGTAACATCAATAGTTACCCCATCAACTGTGGCTCTAAGAGCTTCCACAGATTCATGTATGTCTCCCTGTTCAAGAGTGATGGACTCCACAGAGTTCCAAAACTGTTTGATTTGAGAAACAAAGATTGTGGGATTCATAGTTAAGGCATACCTTATATGAGTTGTGTTTAGAAAGTCCACAATCTGATGAAAAATAGGTCCACTCTTGTCGTTTGACTTTTGAAGGTAAGCCACTTGATTGTGTTCATCTGCAAACTTGAGAGATACCATGATTTTGTGATTTAAGAGAGAAAAGTGTTAGTAATCGTGAATAAAAAGCAAGCCGTATAAAATCAATTTATACTAATAGGGTTTTGAGAAAAACGCGGATGGTGAATTATCTTTAGAAAAGAATAAATAAACTTTGGTAAGTAGATAATTCCCAAAAATTTAACCCTATTAATAAGGAAAGACAGTTATATTTGCAACGGCTAGTAAAAAAAAATAAGATTACTGACACAGTTGTAACGGCTAGTTCACCAGTGGTAAAATTTACACTTTCAGTGGAAATGGTGAACTTGCAGTGGTAAAAATCAACAAAATTTCAAAGAGCAGTGGTAAGTAAAATATGTAAAATTTTACTACTCTTATCATAGTTTTTAGCAAACTATCAGCTATCAACGGATTTGAGAAGTCTTTACCAAAAGCCGTTTGCTCATGGACTAGCTGATTCTTATGTGGGTTAGACATGGTGAATCAATAACCATTTGTTGTGTGTCAATATTACACACCTTATAACTCCAATGATATGTAACATCACAAAAATCTCATCTTAACTCACAAATATTAACCCAAGTAACCTTGTAACCAGGTTACTATACACAAAATATCTTCTCAAAAGTCAAACCACAGTTACTACTCAAACCAACCAAAACAGATGGAAGTAAATAATCTTCATTAATTATTGTAACACCTAACTTTGGCTTATATAACCTCCTCCAAACACCACATTTCAGTCACTAACAATCTCTCAAACCCTAATATCCCAATCAACCCAGCTTTCTTCCAAAAATCATGTCATCAAACCCTGAGTCCTCTGATCAACACCCTTCTTTTCCAACATCAGAAGAAGTACCACCATATCCATGGGGTCTTGAAGGTTCTGATTTTGAGAGAGAGATAAAGAACCGATGGGATGTGCAGGAAGGACAATGGAATGCAGATATAAAGAGTGTATCAACCCATGATCCGAATCCTGCAGAGAGAGAGCTTGTTTCTCCCTTTATCTGGACATCTGATGAAGAATCTTCAGAGGAAGAGAATGAAGATCCAACCTTTCTTCCTCCTTCCACACCAGAGAGATCCCAATCAAGATTAGGTAAGAGAGATCCATCTCTCCCAACATCATCAACCTTGGTGTTGGATCTTCCAGCTCCAGAACCTGGTCTTCTGTATCAAGAACATATTGGACAGAGCAAGAAAGCTCAGATCACACATAAGGGAAAGGAGAAGCAGAAATAGATGACTGAAGAATGTTGCCAAGGAACAAAGTTCTTGAGTATTTTCTTTACTTTGTTACTTGAGCAGCTTCACAGTCTTCCTACTCTTCTTTTTCCATTTTCATCTTCAGCTTCTTCATTGTACTTGTCATAGCCTCAAGTATTATGTAATAATTGATAGAAGCTACTAGTTCTCTATTAGCCAAAAGTTTTAGGAATGGTCATTGTAATGCAGTTGGAACTTTGAATGTAAGCTGTAACTTGTGTCTTTGAATGAATGAAAAGTTCTTCTTTAATAAATCAATATTGTAAGACCTTCAGCTTATTAGACCACATTCCTTGGCTATAACTTTTGGTGACTGTAACACACATCTTGCAATTTACATGAACATTTGCAGAACAGACATATATCAAACAACTTGAAACCATATTAGTTCAACACAGAAAATATCATCAAGTCATTCATAGAAAACATTTATCTTTGACTGTCCCTGCACACATCATAAATGAATTAGTACCTTTTGGGGACCCAAGCCACAAATGACTTGGATCTGCCTCGTGTATCAATATAATTATATCTATCAAAGGTCATTGATACACCATTGGGATTGTTTGTTGTTCCTTTTGGTTTCCATTCCCAACGAGCTGAGGCCTTAACAGCTTTTCCCAATTTTACCCTTTTCTTTTGAACATCAGTGGAAACAATTGGTCTTGCAGTGGTAACTGCATGCCTAGCAGTGGAAACTGCTGGTTTAGAAAAATTGGGTCTCCACATGTGATTCTTGCGATCATTCTTTTCAAAATAAGTCTTTTTCCCTGTTTGATAAGATTTAACAAAAGAAGTGACAGGGGACTTAGGATAAACTCTGTTATTACTTCTGGCAGTGGTAACTGCTGGTCTAGCAGTGGAAATTGATTTGATGCCAGTGGTAAGCATAACAGATCTGGGAACCATCTTGCTTAGGGGATTTGGGTGAGTTAATTTATTAACATTTGATCCATTCACCCTTGTAAATACTTCCCTTCTTCCCATGTGGTAGGTACAGTCTTTAGCTAAATGATCAAAGCTACCACATATATGACAAGCCTTATTGTTGAACACAAAGTCACTACCAAACTGTCTAGTTTTAACATGATTCCAACTTCTCATGTTACCTCTAGGAGATTTAGGCCTATCCCTGTACATTTCAGCATACCTAGTAGTAGACCTAGTGAAATTAGACTGTGTTCTAGGCTTCTCTTTGACTTCTTCAGGAATACTTTTTCTTTCCTCAACTTTAACATCTTCAGTAACACTAGTTTTAGACTCAACATTTAAACATTCATCTTTAAGAGATGAGTCACTAGCACTATCAAAAGTTTCAACCTCAACCTGAACCTTTTCAGTTTCAACTGGTTTAACAAATTTTGGTCCATAGGTCATGGGTAGATCCTGAAACTCTTCTAAGCCTGTGTGAGCTAGATCAATGCCAGGTGGTGCTGGAACACCTCTTAGAGGTGGTGGAACAGATTTGTATCCAAGACCAGATTTAGCTTTGCTCACAACTTGGGCTTCCCAAATTTTGTCAATGCTCTTGGATTGATGGTCTAGTGTTTTCTTAGTAATCTCAATATTCTCACTAGCCTTTTTAACTTTTTCAATCTCTTCCCTAAGAGCCTCATTTACAGCAATCTTAAAGTCTAAATCACTTTTTAACACAGCAATGTCATCACTAAATTTAGACTCATTTGCCCTATAATGCTCTATCTGTTTTTCTAAAACACCTAGACCTCTCTTATGATTTGCTAAGTTATGATTAGTATGGTGTAACTCTAGCATCAGCTCATCATATTGTTTTTGTAAACTATTATACTCTTTTAAGGCCTTACAGTTTTTAGAACAAGCATTATCAGTATGTACCTCAGAATCTGAGAAAGCCATGAGTGCATGCTCAGTAGCAAGCATTGCACATTCTGAATCATCTTCTCCATTCTGACCCATAAAGCTCCAATCAAAGCTTACTCCATCAATAGCCAATAGCACCTTTGGCTCTTCTGTTGTAGGTTCTTTGGTCTTTTCCTTCTTGTACCAAGTTGACTTATTGTCAGATTTCCTTGGTTTTCTGCATTCTCTTGCAAAGTGCCCCTTCTTGTGACAGTTATAGCACTCCACCTTCTTTTTATCAAAACCTACAGTCTCATCTCCACTTATATGAATCTTTCTCCCTGTCTTCTTCCAGAACTTCTTTGATCTTAAGCTGAGCAATGCTACCTGCCATTTGATGTCCATCTCCTCCATATCATCTTCATCAATTTGATCCAAGTCCTCATGATTGAGGATTGAACCACCCACATGGCTGGATATAAAGGCATAGAAAGTAGCATCACTTAGTCCTGCAATCTGCCTTTTAGAGCTCCTAGTGGAAACATTTCCATTACCAGTGGAAACAATCATGTTACCACTGTCATCATCACTGTCACTTTCATCATCAGAACTGTCATTACCTGATGATGATATGAGTGCAACTCCTGCAGAACTTGTCTTTAACTTGCCAGCTTTCTTAAGTCTTTGTTCAATAACTTTGAAGTTATTGTACACATCATTAAGCTTCATAGTCTCAAGATCTGACTTGTCCTCCCATACAGCAACATTTGTATCGAACTCAGCAGGTAAACTTCTTAGAAATTTAAGATTGAGGTCTTCCTTTTCTACCTCAATTCCAAAAGCAGTCAGCTGAGTTACAATCTTTTGTAGCCTTGTGAATATGCTATCAAGAGATTCATTGCTTGATGAGCCAAAATTCTCATAAGTCTGCTTCAGTAAAGTCTTTTGAGTTTTCTTGGTATAGTGATTACCACCAAATACTTCACATATCTCATCAAAGAGGGTCTTTGCATCCTTGTATTTGGTAAAAGCCTGGACTTGATCTCTAGGTAGAGCCATCAATAGCAAACCTCTAGCCTTCAAATCATTCTTAAGTTGGTTTCTTTCATCATTTGTAACTGGACCAGTATTTACTTTTGTTACTGGCTTGTCACCAACTGTCTCAACAGTTGTACCAGGTTTGAATGAATTTCCACACGTTATGATCTCCCATAATGTGTAGTCTTGAACCATAAAGAATTGTTCAATCATAAGCCTCCACATCTCAAAGTCATTAATTTTAAGCTTGGGAAGCTTTGCAGCAATATTAGATTGGCTTGTTTCTGTCTCCATTGTATCTTTTGAATCTGCCATAGGATCTTCTAAATCAAAATATCAAAGCCTTGCTCTGATACCACTTGTTGGATCGTGAACACCTTGAACTTGTGTTGATAATGATACTTTGAGTGATATCACTAAGTATGCGGAATCTACTTAATGATACTTAGAAGATTAATTGTAAGTGAAACAGATTAATGTGTGAACAATGAATATAACAAAACAACTAGCTCCAATATTATTAATAATAATAATACGAGTGATCTGAGATATCACTAGGGTTACACCTTGAAGCTCTAAGAAAACGTATATCAAAACTATATTCTAGGATCTCCTTTTATAGAACAAGGAGTCCTCTTGTACAAGATAAGTATAATGCTAATAGAATAAGATATACACAATATCTTTTCTATGTTTATCTAAGCGCGTTTCTCTAACAGCTAACAAGTGAGCAGTGGTAATATTTGTTCTTGCAGTGGTAATGAGTTTCCACTGCAAGTACAATCTTCTTGCAGTTGTAACTTCTTCACTAGCCGTGGTAACTGATAGAATAATTCCCAACAATGTGTTTAGCTTATGTTTGTTGAACAATATTTATTTTTATGTCTCTTGATCGTGGATTTATTTTCTTTTGTGCTATTTGTCCGAAGTATATTCGGAAGTTCTTGTTATTTTCTTGGATAATTGTTTGGATATTTGATTAGGATGTTAACTTGCTTATCTATGTTTAATATATGCTTATGAATGCATGATTAGTTTATGTGTATATATACATATACATATATATATATATATATATATATATATATATATATATATATATATATATATATATATATATATATATATATATATATATATATATATATATATATATATATATGACACGTATGCTTTCTAATAGACCAAAACAAATGTGAAATGTCCAAATAGAGCTTGCTGCAAAAACAAAACAGAATATAACATTTTTCCAGAAAATTTTTGAAAAATTTTGATTTCTGGGTCGTGAGATGGGCGGCCCCCTTAATTCATAAGGGGCGGCCCCCTTAAATTTAAGGGGACCGGCCTCCATTTAAGGGGACCGACCATCTGGAACAGTTTTTACACTGTTTTCTTTTGCACCTTGTGATCCCTTTTGCTAGTCCCAGCTACCATTTCTCTTAAAAACTAAACTGATTTTGGAATCTAACAATACAATTTCAAATTAATTCTACTTTTAAACATGTTTTCATACTATATAATCCCCATGCATGTTTAATTCACATTCCATCATCCTCAACCTTCATCAAACCTCATCCTTTTATCATGTCATCACCAAGAACCACCTATTCAAACAATGCCAAGAAACAAAAACTTGTCATTATTCTACCAAAACAACTATTCATTGATATTACAAATGAAGATAACACCACCCCATCACCACCACCTCAATGCTCATCTCCTAGTGCACCAAATGCACTCTCCAAAACACCATCAACAAATGGAGCCTCTACTTCCTCCATACCATCCACTTCATCCATAAATAACTACATAAACACCCATTTATCTCCTCCAACAATAGATCAACCATCATAACCCACAAATGAAAACACAACTCATGCACTAACCCTCTCATTATCACCATTGACACCTCTTGATGCACACTTCTCATCATCCCCTATAAATCCACCAACCTATAACCCCGTCCCATGGAGCTTACTTGAAGCTCGTGGAGACACTTGCCTTTGTTGCATCCACAACCGAACAATTGTGTTCGGACTAAGAGATGAGATGCAATACATGTTTTCTCACATTGAAAACTTGTTGCATTAACCACCAACAACAAACACAACTCCTCCACCGCCATCAACAAACACTCCCCCACCATCACCATCTCCATGTTCACCATCCATTCGTCCCAATTAAACATGCTTGGATGGCAAATAAAATTGTCTTAAAACCATTTTGGATGGCAAGCTCTAGAGAGGACTTTCATGTTAGAGATTTGGTTTATTTTATTTATGATTGTAAGCCTTCAAGGCTTTTCTTATTTGCACTACTTGTAACCTTTTTAATTTGATCAATGATTATAGTTATGTTTAGTTTCTACTCTTACATGCTATATACATATATATGTTGCTTGTCCACTAAATATTTTTGCAAGAATTCCATATCTCGATTTCTTTTTTACCTCAAAACGAGGGGGAGTATACTTCAAGGGGGAGCTTCAATAAAATCGGGATAACCTTTTTGATGCTAACAAAAAGGGGGAGAAGTGATATAAACTCACAATAAAACTTGTATATATACTAATTTTCGATTAATGAGTTTAGATTTTGTAATCATCAAAAAGGGGGAGATTGTTGACATAAATAATGTATGAAAACGTTATTTATATTTTTCGATATCTCTATATTTTGACGATCACAAAATGTAAACTCATCAATCGTAAGATTACTACGTAAACAAGTATTAAGCTAGTTTATATCATTATATCCAACTTAATCACTTAAGGTATGGATAAACAAGTGCTTAATACATCTCATGATCAAATGGGTATTTAATTAATTAATACAAAGTTTATTTAATTATATAAACATATTATATATTTTTGAAAAACACTTTTGGTAATAAAGAAAAATGTTTTAATCATACTAAATATATGATTTCAAATTTTTAACCAAAATCAGTTAGTTTTTCACCAAATAAACTTTTCCCACTAAAAGACAAGTTTTCTGGCCGTTACAGCTGGGCGGCCCCCTTAATTATAAGGGGCGGTCCCCTTAAAATTAAGGGGACCGACCATGATTTAAGGGGACCGGCCAGGCTCCTGTGTCAGAAATTGTCAGAATTTTTCTCCTATAAATACCACCTTAATTCTGGAATTTTGCCCTACCTTTTGCACGAAATTTTCAGATCTCAAACTTTCTAAACATCCTCCAAAACCCTTTGATCATTAGTATACTAATCCTTGTTTCAAGTGATTCAATCCCTTCTCATCCATCCTCATCCAAAATGCAAAAGAAGAACACTCCTTTTACAACTAGGTTCAAGAAGTATTGAAGAGTAGTTGTGCATATTGTATATATTATTTGCGAAGTTGTGTTGTGTTTGTAATAAGTAGTTTAGAAGAAATAGAAGTTGTGTAGGAAGTAGAAGTTGATTAGTAGTGAAGTAGTGTAGTTGTGAAGAAGATAGGTGTGAAGTAGATAGGTGTGAAGAAGAAAGGTGTGAAGAAGATAGGTGTGAAGTAGATAGGTGTGAAGAAGTTGTGACTTATTTGTGGTGTGTAAATTGGTGTGTAAGGTTTTCTCCGCCATAAGAGAGTTTGTTGACATAGTGAAGAAAACTCTCGAGTATGTGACTCGGGGAGTGGAGTAGGAACAAGGAAGGTGACCTTGTAGCCGAACCACTATAAATCCTTGTGTTGTGGTTTGATCTCTCCAACTCTTTTCATTACTTACTTATTTACCTATACTATATTAGCTTAGTTAGTTAGTTACTATATAATTGTTCATATAGTGCATGTATTGGGATCACATAAACTAGAATCGAAGTTTTTAAAACAAACTTGTTTTTATAAATTTTAAAAGAACGTAAAACTATTCAACCCCCCCTTCTAGTTTTCCACAATTGGTATCAGGAGCCACGTCTTGCAAGATCTTTAAAATATATTGTATTTTAAAACTTGTAACGATCTATGGATTCTGAAAAATATTTAGAAGGGCAATCTATGCAAAGACCACCACTATTTGAAAGTGATGGATTTTTATATTGAAAAAATCGATTCGAAACTTATGTGAAATCAAAAGATCTAGATCTTTGGCATATTATTACCAATGGTGATTTTTTACCTATTCAAAATAACCCCGAAACAAAGAAAGATGAAATCGTACCTTTTGAAAAACAAAATGATGATTTAAAAAGAAAACTTGCTAAAAATAATGAAGTAAAAATGGTTATTTATAATGCGCTACCACGTAAAGAGTACGAAAGGATCTTTATGTGTGAAACCGCAAAAGAAATTTGGAACTCTTTATTAATAACTCACCAAGGAAATAATCAAGTCAAAGATAATAAAATTGATTTACTTGTTCAACAATATGAGCGATTCACGATTCCGGAAGAGGAATCAATTGATAATGCTTTCGCTAGATTTAACACTATCATCACAAGTTTAAAAGCACTTGATGAGAATTTTTCTAGTAAGAATTTTGTTAGGAAGTTTCTTAGGGCTCTTCACCCAAAATGGCGAGCTAAAGTGACGGCTATTGAAGAATCAAAGAATTTGTCAACGTTACAACTTGATGAATTAATTGGAAATTTGAAAGTCTACGAAGCAATTATAAAGAAGGACTCCGAAATGGTTAAAGGAAAACGAGAGCAAAGCAAGTCAATCGCCTTGAAAGCTAGAAAGGAATCCAACAACGAAGATAGCTCATCTTCCGAAAGCGATGACGAAGAATATGCCATGGCCGTAAGAGATTTCAAGAAATTCTTCAAAAGGCGAGGAAGATTCGTTAGACAACCACACGATGAAAGGAGAGCACCTCAAAAGAATAATGACGACAAGTATAGCAAGAATGAGATAAAGTGTTTCAAGTGTGGTGATCCGAATCACCTCATTGGAAAATGTCCAATGATGACAAGAGATCAAAGTCAAAGAGCATTTGTTGGAGGAGCTTGGAGTGATAGCGATGAAGATGAGAAAGAAATAACAAAAGAAGAAAAGTGTCTCATGGCTAAGACATCAAGTGAGGTACGTTCCGAAACCGAATACTTTAGTGATGAAAATTTATCATTAGATGAAAAAGATTTAGATAGTGAATACAATAGATTATGCAAACTAGGACAACAAGTAATGGCTAAAAACAAATCACTAAAATACATAAACAACCAACTAGAAAATGAAGTACTAGAACTAAAAATTAAAATACATCAACTTGAAAAAGGTAAAGAAATTTTTGAAGAATGTAAATCATGTCAAGAGCTTAAAAATGAAAACAACAAACTTAGGAAAGAAATTTGTAAATTTGATAAATTTGAAAATAGTAGTAACCCACTTAGTAAAATTATAAGTATTCAAAGAGTATCCGGAGATAAAACCGGTTTAGGATTTAACTCAACCGAAGCTTCAACAAGTGAAATTAAAAATGTTAAATTTGAAAGTGAACTCAAGGAACCGAAACCTTCAAAATCTAATCCTAAGTATATACTCATAAATGATAAGAAAATACCTCTCTCTAGTAATGAAGAAATAAAACCATTTTATAAACCATCCTTAAAAACCGAAGTAGGATCGTCTAAACCTAAAACAAGATCTAAAACTCCACCACCTAGGAAATCAAATAATTCTTACCCTAGACCTAAAACACCTCAACCAAGATCAAACCAAAATAGACGAAACTTTAACAATAATCAACAAATGTGGAACTTCAATCCGTGGGGAATGTTTCCACCATATATGCACCCAAGTCAAATACAAAACATGTTCGGATTAAATAACTTTGGTCAAATGAGACAATGGGGACCAACGTAAAAATATTCGCCATTCAAACATGGAAACTTTTGATGTCACTTCCTGTTCGGACTATTCCTTGAAGACTTTGAAGATAAACGCATTGAAGACGAAACGTACACATTTTCTTTTATTTTCTTGTCAAGAAATGCATGCTTAGTTTAGTATCTAGTTGTTATGTTATTTTGTTTGGCTCATTGTTTCCTCTAGTTTTAATATCTATATACACACACACACACACACACACATACACACACACACACACACACACACACATATATATATATATATATATATATATATATATATATATATATATATATATATATATATATACTTAGTTACATCTAGGATCATATAACCTAGAAAATTCATTTGTTGATTTTCTAGAACTAGAAATTGTTCGTTTACGAACCCTTTCTTTCCCCCATTTGCCTTATTGAACTTTAATGTTCAACAACACTCATGCTGATGAAGAGAGATGAGTCGAAAAATCTATGGATGAAACAAACTCCTGGCTTCCGTTGCATACGTCTCCCTCCTATATTCTCGTCTTATAAGCCCATACTATATATATATATATATATATATATATATATATATATACACACACACACACTTATAAACCTTCCACAACTCTCTCGTCCACTTGATAAATTTCATCCGAAATGATCAAAAAATTTTAATTGACGAAATGTCCAAGTAAAAGTGTCAAGTAATTCTTTTCGTGCGAATACTCTCCAGCGTATTTTTGATTAAATATAAATCTAATGTATATATAAATATGTTCTTGTTCTTTCCAGAAACCAAAACCACGAAAAAACAAAATTTGGAGGGCGGCCCCCTTAATGTTTAAGGGGACCGGCAGCCAAATGAAGGGCGGCCCCCTTAATGTTTAAGGGGGCCGGCCATCTGATAGCTCCAACCCGTTTTTCCTCTTGTTTCTTTTGCTAAACACTCCACATTTCAAACACCTCTTCCTTTTTCTGCTGCTGTGACGAAAACCAAACCTCAGAAACACCTAAAACCACTTCCAAATCACATAATTCGGGTTAATTCGCAAAGGGCAAATTCATCTAACACAATCGCCATTACGTATTGTAAGTTTCTCATAACACATTTCATCTAATTCCATCTAATTTGGTCAAACTCAAGATTATGCATGTTTTATTAATTTTTTCAAATTCATAATTTCTTTCGAATTGGGTCTAAAATCTCCATAACTAAATGCTTCCCTTAAGATTAGGATGATTAATTAACACTAGAAACTAGTAATTATAAACCCTCTTGTCGAAAATTTTTGAAAAATTTCATACACTCTTTTTCAAAATTTTTGGTAAACACATTGTTGAATAATGTTTTGAAAACTTGTTAAAACTAATCACATTATACTTTTATAACTTGTAAAACATGAAACTATATTTTTCGACCAAGTAAAAATATTTTTGTTCATGATAAGAGGGTGTTTGGATTATGTTCAAATAATGTCGAAATTAAGTCATTATAATTTTTATAAAACGTTGTTAAGATTATAAACCTAAAACTTGCAAATCGGACTTGTCAAGATATATAATTCATATATATATTGACATACTAGTAGTGTAAGTGGCTAGTTAAGGAAGCGTTTGGTTTGGTACGAAAAATGACATCTTTGAGTCAAAATATAAACCATCTTTTTTGAAAACTAATCACATGCATAAAAAACTCGTAAGAAATGGCTAGTTTTACAACCTAATGTAAATCTAGTAAATTTCATGATATATTAAGATGTTTAAAAGGGCGTTTGGATTTGTCCATAACTACTTGCTAAACATCGTTAAATATATCTAGAACGAGTTAAAAATAATATTAAGGAACTTGGTAAACTACTTCCTAGGATAATCGTTGAAGTATGTTACCGTTCCAACATAAGTCTTAACAATATATACACTTTTATTCTTCTTTATATTTATTTTGGTCTTTTGTATTGTTGTTGGGTTTAGGTGAAAATGCCAAAAGCGACTACCGAAGATCTTTCCCATACTAAAAACTACATTCCCAAAGTTTCCCAACTCGCTACTACATCTCCTTCTATTGGACGTATATATCGTGAAATTGAAAATAGAAACGTTCATGAGGGACGTGTAGTAGATCTAGCCTTTGCTCAATCCGACTACATTAATCGCTTGTTTTCAAGCATCAACCTCAATTGCCTTTATGAAATTAATGAACCAATCGTTCCTCGTTTCATAGTCGATTTCTATAGCCAATTCACCGTTCAAACCAATGATCTTGGTGCCATCACCATCTCCTTCATGATTCAAAATGAATTTATCACCTTAACTCTCGAACAATTTGGTCAAATCCTCCAAATTCCTATTAGAGGTCAAGCCGTTTTCACAAATGAGTGGGACCTCGAATCTCTTAATCGTTGTCGACCAACCTTTGGTCCTTATCTCTCCGACATCCCTCATCCCGACGAAATTCGTCAAATCCTTGGTGTGGAGCGTGCCACTACAACCCGAAAAATAAAATCCAAAAACATTCAAATCTCTTCATACCAACTTCTCCTCAAGGAATTAGGCCCCCACATGAAGCGTTGGGAAAAACTCATTCGTGAGAATGCGTTCGGTACTAGAGGTCACCGGGACCATCTCCCGGCGTGTCTTGCTCACATGTTGTATTGTATTGCTGTCGAAAAGCCGTACAATTTGGCCTACTTCTTTATCAAACGGATTGAGTGTGCTAGAAAAACTCCCAAAGTCAATCTTCCATATGGAATGTTTCTTACTCGTCTCTATCATCATGTTATCGAGTTCTACCCCGATCTTGACAATAGTATCTATGAGTCCATCTATCCCACCTTACGTCCTCTCGCTCTAAAACAAACTCGACGAACTCGAAGTGACAAGGGAAAATCTCGTCGTCATAACTTTCACGGATCATCTTCTAGACAAGACGATGACGATGAGGAGGAAAACATCCATGATGCTAGTACCCATTCGTTTTCTGAGTTCGTTGATAATTTAGAGGATCTTGACTATCCCGAG
Organism: Artemisia argyi; assembly: GCA_030686995.1. Lineage (NCBI taxonomy): Eukaryota > Viridiplantae > Streptophyta > Magnoliopsida > Asterales > Asteraceae > Artemisia > Artemisia argyi. The sequence continues at coordinate 77,136,616 of CM060684.1, read as the reverse complement.
TATTCTACCCCATCTCCTAGTGATCAAAACGAAGAAGTACTTCATGAACGAACAACCGAGATGCTTAAACGACAAAAGAGTTTGCATGAAGAAGTTAGAGGTGGCTTCAAATCTATCGGGAAGACTTTGAAGGGTATCTTCGGGAAGAAAAGAAGATGATGTGTTTAGCTTATGTTTGTTGAACAATATTTATTTTTATGTCTCTTGATCGTGGATTTATTTTCTTTTGTGCTATTTGTCCGAAGTATATTCGGAAGTTCTTGTTATTTTCTTGGATAATTGTTTGGATATTTGATTAGGATGTTAACTTACTTATCTATGTTTAATATATGCTTATGAATGCATGTTTTTTTACTTAATCTATATATATGCTTGCATGATTAGTTTATGTGTGTGTGTGTGTGTATATATATATATATATATATATATATATGACATGTATGCTTTTTAATAGACCAAAACAAATGTGAAATGTCCAAATAGAGCTTGCTGCAAAAACAAAACAGAATATAACATTTTTCCAGAAAATTTTTGAAAAATTTTGATTTCTGGATCGTGAGATGGGCGGCCCCCTTAATTCATAAGGGGCGGCCCCCTTAAATTTAAGGGGACCGGCCTCCATTTAAGGGGACCGGCCATCTGGAACAGTTTTTACACTGTTTTCTTTTGCACCTTGTGATCCCTTTTGCTAGTCTCAGCTACCATTTCCCTTAAAAACTAAACTGATTTTGGAATCTAACAATACAATTTCAAATTAATTCTACTTCTAAACATGTTTTCATACTATATAATCCCCATGCATGTTTAATTCACATTCCATCATCCTCAACCTTTATCAAACCTCATCCTTTTATCATGTCATCACCAAGAACCACCTATTCAAACAATGCCAAGAAACAAAAACTTGTCATTATTCCACCAAAACAACTATTCATTGATCTTACAAATGAAGACAACACCACCCCATCACCACCACCTCAATGCTCATCTCCTAGTGCACCAAATGCACCCTCCAAAACACCATCAACAAATGGAGCCTCTACTTCCTCCATACCATCCACTTCATCCATAAATGACTACATAAACACCTATTTATCTCCTCCAACAATAGATCAACCATCACAACCCACAAATGAAAACACAACTCTTGTACTAACCCTCTCATTATCACCATTGACACCTCTTGATGCACACTTCTCATCATCCCCTATAAATCCACCAACCTATAACCCCGTCCCATGGAGCTTACTTGAAGCTCATGGAGACACTTGCCTTTGTTGTATCCACAACCGAACAATTGTGTTCGGACTAAGAGATGAGATGCAATACATGTTTTCTCACATTGAAAACTTGTTGCATCAACCACCAACAACAAACACAACTCCTCCACCACCATCAACAAACACTCCCCCACCATCACCATCTCCATGTTCACCATCCATTCGTCCCAATTAAACATGCTTGGATGGCAAATAAAATTGTCTTAAAACCATTTTGGATGGCAAGCTCTAGAGAGGACTTTCATGTTAGAGATTTGGTTTATTTTATTTATGATTGTAAGCCTTCAAGGCTTTTCTTATTTGCACTACTTGTAACCTTTTTAATTTGATCAATGATTATAGTTATGTTTAGTTTCTACTCTTACATGCTATATACATATATATGTTGCTTGTCCACTAAATATTTTTGCAAGAATTCCATATCTCGATTTCTTTTTGACCTCAAAACGAGGGGGAGTATACTTCAAGGGGGAGCTTCAATAAAATCGGGATAACCTTTTTGATGCTAACAAAAAGGGGGAGAAGTGATATAAACTCACAATAAAACTTGTATATATATACTAATTTTTGATTAATGAGTTTAGATTTTGTAATCATCAAAAAGGGGGAGATTGTTGACATAAATAATGTATGAAAACGTTATTTATATTTTTCGATATCTCTATATTTTGACGATCACAAAATGTAAACTCATCAATCGTAAGATTACTACGTAAACAAGTATTAAGCTAGTTTATATCATTATATCCAACTTAATCACTTAAGGTATGGATAAACAAGTGCTTAATACATCTCACGATCAAATGGGTATTTAATTAATTAATACAAAGTTTATTTAATTATATAAACATATTATATATTTTTGAAAAAATACTTTTGGCAATAAAGAAAAATGTTTTAATCATACTAAATATATGATTTCAAATTTTTAACCAAAATCAGTTAGTTTTTCACCAAATAAACTTTCCCCACTAAAAGACAAGTTTTCTGGCCGTTACAGCTGTGCGGCCCCCTTAATTATAAGGGGCGGTCCCCTTAAAATTAAGGGGACCGACCATGATTTAAGGGGACCGGCCAGGCTCCTGTGTCAGAAATTGTCAAAATTTTTCTCCTATAAATACCACCTTAATTCTGGAATTTTGCCCTACCTTTTGCACGAAATTTCCAGATCTCAAAATTTCTAAACATCCTCCAAAACCCTTTGATCATTAGTATACTAATCCTTGTTTCAAATGATTCAATCCCTTCTCGTCCATCCTCATCCAAAGTGCAAAAGAAAAACACTCCTTCTACAACTAAGTTCAAGAAGTATTGAAGAGTAGTTGTGCATAGTGTATATATTATTTGCGAAGTTGTGTTGTGTTTGTAATAAGTAGTTTAGAAGAAATAGAAGTTGTGTAGGAAGTAGAAGTTGATTAGTAGTGAAGTAGTGTAGTTGTGAAGAAGATAGGTGTGAAGTAGATTGATGTGAAGAAGATAGGTGTGAAGAAGAAAGGTGTGAAGAAGATAGGTGTGAAGTAGATAGGTGTGAAGAAGTTGTGACGTAGTTGTGGTGTGTAAATTGGTGTGTAAGGTTTTCTCCGCCATAAGGGAGTTTGTTGACATAGTGAAGAAAACTCTCGAGTAGGTGACTCGTGGAGTGGAGTAGGAACAAGGAAGGTGACCTTGTAGCCGAAGCACTATAAATCCTTGTGTTATGGTTTGATCTCTCTGATGAGTGCTCAAACATTCATCATTTTTGGTCAAATCTGAACTGCAAAACATACAAAAACACTCAGAAATGCACCAAAATACTAAAAATATTTCAAAATTGTGTTTTATATGTTTTAGATGCAAAATGAGTAAAAACAGATGAAAAACGTAAAAAGTTTGCATAATTGGCAGTTTCAGCCCCCCAACTTTCAAAAATTGGCAAAAATAGTCCCTGAGCACCTATTTTAAAAGAAAAGTCACCAAAGGTCCTTTTGAAATCATATGTTGTCATATTTTGTCCTTTGATGAATAATTTTAAAAGTTTTGAGAAAGTTACAAAATTGGTCCCTGAACTTCATAAATTGGCAGAATTGGTCCCTGGTGGGAAATGTTTAGAAGAAAAATTAATTTTGGATCCTTGGGAAATCACAGGTGTCAAAATTAGTCCTTGGATGAAAAAGTTTGAGAAAATTACATTTTTGTCCTTCAAGTTTCAATATTTGGCATTTTTAGTCCCCAAAGGACCAAAAGTGAAAAATTACTTTCTTGACCCTTGGACTATTCATATGTGGCATAATTCAACCTTTTGATTACTTTGGGAAAATTACATTTTTGGTCCTCAAAGTTTCAGCAAGTTACATGAATGGTCCTTGTGTTATTTAACTAAACCAAATGGACTCCTTTTTATTACCCACCCAATCCAAACACAAAACAAACCCAACACCCTTGCCCCATTTCCCTGTGGCCCAAATACAAGCCCAACATCCCACCCTTTCTAATATTAAAACCTGGGTCAAACATGTGTCAAACACCTTATCCCTCCCCACCTTCTCCTACCCGTGACCCTGCTACCCCTCTGCCACACTCAAACCCTACTCACCTTTCCTCCATTAAACACCAAACCAACTCCCTGCCATTTGCTATCTGCCAAATTGCTATTACCCAAATTTCCCGCCAAATTAAATCAAACGGCCAGGATCATTTATACTCATCCTAAGGCTCTGAAGCAAAGTGAGAAGTGCCCAAGAAACCCTAAAGGGTCCATATAAGAAGAAAGAGAAGGAGCAGCACAAGGGCAAGTAGTGTAGTAATAATTAGTAGTGTAGTCTTAAGTTTTTCATGTAATTTCATATTCTAGATTAAGGTACCTTTTAAGATTAGTTGTGATTTTCTTAATTTGCTGTAAAAGAATTGTAATCAAGCTTTAAGTATTAATAAAATTGCAATTTTATAAAAATTCAATTTTAATTTTTAAGCTTTAAGTGATGAGTTGAGAATAGTTGCTTCAATCTTTCAATACACTTAAGTTTCTGTCTCATAAGTTCTAAAAGGCTCAATGCAAGCTTATGCCATAGTTGCCACTGCTTTTATTCCAAAAACTCAACTGGTCAAAGAAAGTCAAAAGAGGGTCATGATGGATTAGCTGATTCAGGAAGGGTATATAGTTGAGTTGAGTGGAGTAGCTTGGTGTTAAGCTCTCATGAGCATTACAAACCTGTTTTGAGCAAGGAATCAAGGGTAGTTTCTCTTTATCATTTTGTCTCCTAAATTGTCCATTTAGCCTTTATAATCACTTTTGCTTATTTCTGCTTCCTAGGGGCTTATTCATCTGTCATTTTAGTTTCCCTAGGCTCTTCATAGCTTATTTATCAAAGTTATTTCAGGTTCTTAGCTTAAATCAGTTCAACACAGCTAAAACACAAAATCAGTTGAAACTTAAGGTAGTGTTTGGATTATAGTTGTGTCCTGTGTTATAGTTTGATTGTTTGGTGGAATTTGGTTGTAACATCTAACTTTAGGTTAATTTAGGCCATGGAAGTCATAAAATACATAGGTTAGTTCATTAAAGTCAGCTTTGCCTTTCAACTCTAATCTCAGTTAACTGATGCAATTTTAGGGTAGCATAATCCATTTATTACTTGCATATCTTGTTTATTTAGCTTAAATTGTTTACATTTTAGCTTTATATTACAAAATCATTCATTTAGGATCAATATAAATCCATTTTAGTCAAAGTAAGTTGCATTTGAAAAAGTCAAAAAAATATTAGTACTTAGAAATTGCATAATCTCCCAAATCATCTGTAGGACTCATTAATGGTTGGAAATAGATTTGAGTTGTTGAATTGTGATATTTGGAAGCTAGTGGTTCTTAATCAAAAAGAAAATCCAAATTTGGAACTCATTAGCTTGTTGAAAATCAAATCCAAAGTGTGCCTGTTTGATCATTTCATCCCCTGCACCAGGGAAGTTTGGGTTTTGACCCATATTTCATAAACTCTTATCTGGTTCTCTAGTGAGCTTTTAGCTTAGATTTTGGGTGTTTTGGGAACTTTACTGTACCATCTATTTATCCTTGTGCTTAACTCTCCTTTGTATGCTTATATAGTTGCTTATTTTGGTTCCAAAAATAGCCCCACCCAACTGATGTTCATCACATCAGTGAGCTATAAGCTCACTTTCAAAAGCTCTTTCTGAGCTTATGAGTGAGAATTAGCTTGTGTTCTTGGACTTTATGGAAAGTTCATAGACCAATCTTGTTGGTTCCAAGCTCACTTGGCTTCTCAGCTTATTGAACAAGCTTAAGTCAAGCCTGCAACCTTGCCTTATCAGGCCTGTTTGGTAGATGTTTTTGATTTTGCTTATTGTGAACTTATTAGCTTATTCAGAGTTGATATCTCTTTTCTGTGGCTTACTTTGCACTAGTTTCAATTGTCCTAGCTTATTTTATTCTAGAGTTTCAGCTTGTGGCTTTTTCAGTAGTTTGTTAAGCTTGAAATCCATTTTCACCTCATAAGCTTAACTGTTGAGGTAATAAGCTATTTCTGAGCTTATTTTTCATTTTCAAAAAAATTGCCTTTGTTAAAGTTACTAATTTTTCAGTGTTTTAAGGTTTTGTAGAATAAAAATTGCAAAAAGAAAATGTTTAGCAAAAAGGGGAGAGGCAGGGGTCGAACCTGAGACCTCCCCCCTTTGAGGTGATAAGGGTGTACCTGGATGCCAGTCGCCCTTGGGTCTTTTTCAAAAACTCTTTGCAAAATTAAGTATTCGACCCTTTGTTGTGTTTTTGGTACAAATAAGCCCTTACAGCTTAAGTTTGCTTATTGTTTGCTTATTTTGCACTATACCTAGCTTTCATTTATTTTTCTTAGGACCTTATTAACATGTAGTCTTTATATAAAAAATTTTATTATTTTAGAAATTAGTTTAATATTTATTATAATTAAAATAGTTTAAATTAGGTTTTAAGTAATAATAACTAATTAATTATAAAAATAGCTTATTTATTAGAACTTAGGATTTTTTATATTTTTGTTAAGTTTCTGTCACTTTAATGTATTTTTAGAAAAAGTTTTATAATTTTAACTTTTCATTTAGTATTTATTATAATTACATTAGTTTAAATAGTTTAATTAAGTTTAAATAGTTTTTAATTAATAAATAATTAAATAAAAAGTCTAAAAAAATATTTTCTTTTTCTAGAAATTTTCTTTTATCATTAGGATTGTAAAAATATAATTTTCATGTCCGTAGGGTTAGCGTAGCTTAAGTTTCACTTTTTATTTTGCGCACTCGCGTTTTATTTAAATAACTTTTACGTTTTTAAAATTTAGATTATGTTAGTAAAAGTAGTTTGTAAAACAAAGAAAAACCAAAAATAAAAAAAAAGTGATAGCTTCTATTTAAGCCCATTTGGCTTATTTTTTTGCTTATTTATAAGCAAACTCTAATTTTAAATTTAGATTACGTTTTAGGTTAATTGGGTTTCACGTTATTGTTAATATAGTTTGTTTAAATCGTTCTCATTCGTATTTCCTTAGTGTAATCATTCAAAATCCTTATATACCCCTTTTCTGTCCAAATTCACCCGATCACAATCCCGTTTTGATTACCATCATACCTCGCTGGGACATAACGACCCGAGGAAACCCTATACTTCCACGGAGATTGACTCTAGGCTGTTTGACTTTGTTGACCATTCACCTGGTCAATTTAGTTGACCGTTTGGAGCTAATCACTCTCCAACTCTTTTCATTACTTACTTATTTACCTATAATATATTAGCTTAGTTAGTTAGTTACTATATAATTGTTCATATAGTGCAAGTATTGAGATCACATAAACCAGAATCGAAGTTTTTAAAACAAACTTGTTTTTATAAATTTTAAAAGAACGTAAAACTATTCAACCCCCCTTCTAGTTTTCCACAAATGATTATAAATTAATTAATGTGTAATTAATGAGAGGGTGAAATTAGGGTTAGGTTTGTAAAGTTATTAAGGGGTTCGATTGGTTTGTAGAAATTATAGGGTTTGTTTTGTAAATATTAAAACTTGAGGGGTTTGTTTTGTAAACTCAAATAATTAAGGGGTGAATCGTATAAATTAAGTATGGGGGTAATATATGTAATTTTGAATATTAAAAGGTTTATTTAGATAATTGTAAAATTAAATGGGTAAGAATTGTAAATTTGTAAATTATTAAAGTATATAGTTTAATTTGTAAAATATGAAAGTTAACGGACTAATATGGTGATTGGCTCCAAACGGTCAACATAAATCAACCAATGTGAATGTGGTCAATATAGTCAGACAGCTTAGGGCCAATGCTCTGTGGAATATAGTGTTTCCCCGGGTCGTTATGTCCCGACGAGGTGTGATGGTATCAAAACGGGATTGTGATCAGGTGAATTTGGACAGAAAAGGGTTGTGATTGATTTAACTAAGAAATATAAGATAAAATAGCTTAAACAAGCTATGATGATAATTACGTGAAAGCAAAACACTTAAAAACGATTTAAAACTGAAAACGCGTACGTTTAAATTTAAAATAACGCGAGCGTACGAAATAAAAAGTGAAACGTAAGAAATAAAAAGCCTACAGATATAAAAATTATATCTTTACACTCCTAATGATAAAAGAAAATTTTAAGAAAAAGAAAAATAATTTTTACACTTTTAATTAATTATTATTAATTAATAACTATTTTTAACTGTTTAAAAATACACTAGAAAAATAAAATTTTAACTTTGAAAAATCTAAAATATTATAAAACTAATTTTCGAACTGAAAATATATTTTTCGTACTTTTTAAATAATTATTATTAATTAAAAACTAATTATTAATTAATTTAAACTATTTAAAATTAAGAAAAATAGCAAATGAACAGTGGAAAATATGAAACTTTTTCTAAAATTATTTTATAACTACAGGAACTAAGCTAATTTAACTTTCTTGGTTTTTTGAAATATTTGACCTAATTGAACTTAAGACCTAATCTAATGACTGAAATGGATATAATAAGCTAGAATAAGGCCAAATTAATCATAACAACTACTTGTGAATGGAAATTATGAGATATGGAATCCAAATTCCTCACAGTGAACCTGTGAATGGAATAAAAAATGGATTTTGACTTTCTCTCCAATGAGACTTGGTTTTGAAGCTTTACCTGGCTTAATGTGACTTATTTTAGTATACTAATAACAAAACAAGAACAAAACATCAACAAGATCACCAAGTATTGTACTAATCCAAACACCCCTTTGAAATATGATTTTGCATTTTAATGAAACATTATGAGGATCTAAACCATGAAATCCAAAATTGAGTTCATATTAGTACAGAATAAACATAAATAAGCACAAATCAACAACAAGGAACTACTACAACTGATTATTACAAAATATGAGCAAGTATACTTAAAACTGAATTGGGAACTTACACTAAGTCTTGTGCTCAAAACCAAGAACAGAACACTCACTCTTGACCTACTGTCTCCCCGAGACTCTAAACCCTTTCTCCAACTCCTTCTCCTCTTCTTTTTCTTCTTTTTGATTTTCTAACTGATTTATTTGGATTTTTTTTAGTATTTTGAGTAGATTAAGTACCAACTGATTCTCATGCTACAAATACTTAATAAAGCTTGTAATTGAGCTATAGTGAGCTTAAACAACCAAATAAAACAACTTTTAACACCTTACAAACAATTTGGAATTTTTATTGAAAGAGATGCAAACTTGGAATTTAAAACTGAAACCTTGAAATTAAAGGGTGAAATGAGTTTTTAATACTGAAAATGTTAAATACAAAGCTTTTAAACTAAAAATTACAATAAAAATAGATGATTAAGCTAATTCGACATGAACTACACTACTCTAACTATACTACCCTAATTACCCCTTCTATCTTCTTTCTTGTTCACTTAAATAGGACATGGGGTGTCCCTATTTCTTTCCTACTTTCTTCTCACCCTTGGATGGCTTTGTTTTGATCCCAACCGTTAAAAAGGTTTTTGGCGGGAAATGGATCAAAGTGCAAATTGGGTGGGTTAGGTTGGCAGGTAAGGAGCATTAATGAGGAGGGGGTTGAGGAGACAATAGTGGGGGAAGATGAGGGAAAGGTGGAGAGGAGAGGGGAGGAGACAGGGTTATAGGTTTTAAGGGGGGAAAGAAGGGGTGAATAGTAGTTTGACTGGGGGTTTGACCGTTTGACTGGGTTGACCCTGGGAAGTATTAAAAGGGTTAGGGAGTTGGGATGGGGTATGGGCTTAGGGGTGTTGGGTTGTATTTTGTTTGGATTTGGGTTAAAAGTTATTAAGGGATCCGTTTGGTTTTATTATTTCACAAGGACCATAAGTGTAATTTCTGAAAACCCATGGACTGGTCTTGAAACTTTCTCAAAGTATCCATAAGGACCAAACTTGCCAAATGTGATAATCCAAAGACCAATATTTAAACTTTTCCGTTTTTGGAATTTCGAGAGGTCAAAACTGACAAGTTTCAAAGTCCAGGGACTAAACTTGTAATTCCTTCAAACTTTCCACCCAAGGACCATTTGTGATAACTTGTTACTTTCCAAGGACCAAAGTTGAATTTTCATCCAAAATATTCCACCAGGGACCAATTCTGCCATTTTCTGCAAGTTTAGGGACTGTTTTTGCCAATTGTGCAAACTTTGCTCAGTTTTCGTCTGTTTTCAATCCTTTTGTACCTAAAACACATAAAAACACAATCCAAGGATATTTGCAGTATAATTGGGCATATTTGGGTGTTTTCTGTATTTTTACAGTCCAATATGGGAACAAAATGATGAGTATTTACACACTCATCAATCCCCCACACTAAACTATTGTTAGTCCCTATCAATCCAATCATATGAAGTAATGAAAGGACCAAAAAGAATACTAAGTATACCCCGTTTCGACCTTTTTATTTAATGCGAGACATTTAAACTAAAGACAAAGTAAACAAAATGCTTGATTTTTCTAAAACGATATTATGAAACGGGATTCACGCAAACTGGGTGTCTCCAGGGAATTATAATCGTCATTCTCTTTTTATACTCCCAACTAAGTTCAAAAACCCTTGCGTAAATGTTTTTGTAAAATGCTAACACTACTTATCTTTACTACTTATAAAAGAAAAATGGTCAAAGTGGAATGTGAAAAACTGAACTTTGGGTCAATCCCCATAATACCCTTCTCAATGAAAGTCCACTTTTTTTCACGCTGTAACAATGGAATGGCTGAATCTATCTAAAGAAAGTATCTAATTCAAAAACAGCTAATCAGTTACAATTGTGCAATTAATTCAATGCATTTGATCCACACCCTCTGATTTCAAAAACATCATTCCTATTATCAAAGATTTAAAAATACCACACATATCATAATCGTTCTATGACATCATTTGATTCATGTGCACTGCATAATCATATTATGGCATGGAAGAATTGGTAAGTAGCGATTCTATTATAATATATTTAGGGTTTCGGTCTATTACTTACATAATATTACAATTGATTTGAATTATTTAAGGTTTGCAAGTATTAGTCTCATACAAGAATTATTATGTTTTGATTCAGTTATAAGATATTTTCATTGATTATGTTCAATTTAATTTTGTTTTACCAGATACCTAGAATTTTTTTTGGGGGGATGAAGGAATTCAATCACTACTAATTGGTATCTTTATTTATGCATCAATGACGATAAATTAACAACCCTAATCATGACACACAAGAACTGAGTTGTAAGTTTTCGATCATGTAATCTATTAAATTTTTATAACTATTTGGATCCGATTTGTAATTGTAGACTTATTTCATGTTATAAATCTCTTATGTTGTGTTTTGTGATTATCTGGTCTAAGACATAGTCAATTTAAAAAGATTCGTAAGGGATTTTGGTAACTGGGTGCAAGATGTTTGATAAAAAGTCTGAACGGTACTAATATATATCTCTTATTAATATTTATTGTTAGAATCGTGTCAATTCATTTCCACCTTTTTGCAGGATGGGTATCTCCATCAAAAAGTCCAGGTCAGTTTGACTTTGTTTTCAAGGTTTCAAGAAAGACGTTTAACTACATATGCTCACTCGTAAACCAGCCATTGATGGCCAAAGCTACAAGTTTTGCGTTCTTAAATGGCAAATCAATGTCTTTATACGATCAAGTAGCTATGGCACTAAGAAGGTTGAACTCCGGTGACTCGTTGACAGGTGTAGCCAATTACTTTGGTACAAGCCACATTACTGTCTCTCATGTCACCTGGTGGTTCGTGAAAGCGATAGAAGAACGTGGTCTCCACCACCTCCAATGGCCTTAAACAGATTATGAAATCACACAAATAAAGTCTAAATTTGTGGCGCGATTGATACCACTCACATTATGATGTTGATGGCGGTAACTGATAAAAATTTGCTCGACCGTATGGACAACCGCAACATGATCTTGCAGGTATGTGGAATTGATGTTCTATACATGAGTGGTTTACTTTTCGTACAAACAGACCATCTTTTTTGTTTGATGGTTTCTTACATGTTACAATGATTTTGTGTAATGAGGAAGGCCTTCATTCTCCCTAAATACATATTGCATAAACAAATATTATTTGAATTAGGTGACACCATATTCGAGTTGTTCACTGGAATTTCTCATGTGGAATCTTTGTCACTCAACCTCTTTATCCTTAAGGTAACTACTTACTCTCTTTCTACACGATTCTTCATTTCTATCATCTATACATAACAAGCAATGCTAAGCATATTTCAACTTTGAGCTCTCAATTATGTAGTCCACTGGTACAAACATACATAGCAAATTTTCATTGTGTTAGAATTTGCTGTTATAGTTCATGCTAGCTTTTTGATCAAAAATAACTTGAAACTAGCCGCAGAACTATGTCATCTTCCATGATTGGTGTTTTGCAGTGTAAATCCTTTTTTTGGTAGTACATCTATTTTTTTTTATTTGGTCATGGCCTTTAGTCAATGATACCCTTATTTGAAATCTTATATCTAATTAAATGTTGACTTACAAAAGTGAGACCTCCATGCCCAACATCCCTCTGTTGTAGTCTGCGGTTGCTGTTTTTCAGCGGCACACGACCATGAATGTGGCATCATTTTTATTGTATCTTCATTCTCCCATTTTTGAATTTAGCTTAGTTTAATAGAAGTGCATAATTAGTGGCCAAATTTTGAAAATACTTCTTAGTAAACGGCCTAATGGCCGGCTATGTGTGAAATTCTTGTGGAAAGTTAATATCATCAATAAATGGTTGAATATGTACTTTAACATTAATTTTGCCAAAGAAAATATAGTTCCATTATCAAATGACATAAAGGATTATGATTTATGAAGTATTAGTTATTTGTTTGATTCATAATCTGATATTAAGTATCTAGAAAAGAATATGATATTTGGAGGTATTTGAAAGTATTATGTTGGTGGTCCTTAATGTGTTATTTTAACATAGGAGTGCAAAAGATTTGGCTGAATGTAAATATTGTTAAAAACTATGGTAATATACATTAATTTGTGGTTTATTCTTGATGCATCACTTGTTATGCCCTGATTCACATAAGTTTGGATAAATCATTACTAAATCTTGAGGATGTGAAGAACCTAGCATATGTATATCCTTTCAATCTGGCATACCTTAATATGTTGTTTTGGTGCTCAATGAAGTTTATATTTTTTATAGGCCATTAGTGCGGCACGTGACATCGATGGGAATTTTTGAGCATCTTTCCCAATCTAAAGACGTTGGAGGTTATAACAATTGATGCCTCCATCATAGATTTACTCATCCCGATCCTCAAATGTTGTCGCAATCTCGAGTCTCTGCATTTGATCATTCAAAAGAGGTAGTCTTTCTCATCTGATAATAATTTATTCATGTATACTCACTTTCACACATTAGTGAGTACAATATGCATGTCTGTTCCTTTACCTTCACAAATAATAGAATACAAACTTGTGAAAAAAGAACTTGCTATGTATGTTCCTTTACCAGTACCTTCACAAGTAATTCTTCTTTTAGCTCACTTTATTTACAAATTTTCAAATACAGAAAAAGAAGATAAAAGCACTATGCTATACTAAAGTACAGCAACAATTATACATCAGTAATTTGCTAATATGCTCATTATAGGCGGTAAAATTAGTAGGCTGGGTTAACTTGGAACGGTTTTGGTAAATTATTGAAGATTTTTTGTATATGATTATCAAATTTGTATTATCTCAATAATAATTTAAAAAATGGTTTAAGGGATTTATTCATGAAAATTTAATTTTGGATGACTTCCTATCTGCTTGACAAGTTTTGCCCACTCGACCTGTTTTTTTAGCTTCTTTTTTCCTATTTTTGTTTGACATAAAAGATAAACCGAGTGACCCATTTTAAATTTTGGTTACTCAGCTGCACATTTTACATCTTTTTATAACAGGCTATTGGTGCGATAAAAAGGATCTAGTATGCTGCTGAAGATGATGCATCCATCGTGGAAGAAGCTCAAGCCGTGATTCTTAAACAAGATGCGGGTTTGGGTCCTATAACTGAAGAAGATCTGTCAGTCTGATTCGCAGAAGAGGAAACTGATAGTCAACAGGGAATTTGATGCAACTGCAAATTCAACACTCTCACCTAGAATAAGGGTCTCAGATCTTCTGACGTTCATTCCAGCGGGTCACCTTTTATGACCTACTGATCTACATGCAAGTGACTCATACTTTTGGAATGGGATATGAGAATACATTCGTATAATACTTTTATGTTTCTAAACATGTTTTTATATGTTTTTTTGATATATGTTAAGAATTTTGCTTGAGTTGAATTATCGCATGTTACAACCGTTTGCAATTACATTTGGTACTTTCACGTTCTATTTTGAACATTACATGAAACACTTACCAAAACATCGCATATCATTAATTTTCTGCCGCTAGGAATTTCCGTTGCTATGCACGGGTACTCGCCTAGTATTAATAATCTGTGTAAGTAAAGACTTAACTTTTTACTCCCGCAATTTATAAAGTTTAGGCGTGTGTGCTTATTTTCAAAAGTTTGACCACCAAAAATCAGAGCTCATTATGGTTGTCATTTATTTAAGCTCAATTCTAACTCACAGGGAACCTCAAAAATTTAAAAACCGAAAAGAGCCTTTTCCATGTAGCGGCTTTCTTCTCGGCACATCCCAACCAGTTGGTTTAGGTGAACAGGCTTTTGACACCCCACAGAGAATAGTACCGGAATTGGCGGGATTTTGATTCAAAGATTTTTGATATTCCACGGCACATTAAAATCAAAACTTAAATAGATAACAACAAACGATTATCTATAGATTAAAGACGCAAAGATGAGATCACTCCATGTGACGATTTTCTTCTCAGCTTATCCTTTTAGCAAAAGCTTAGGAGGCTAGGTTTTTACACCCTCGAGAATAGTATCGGAGCTTTCAGGGTCTTTCGAAATCAACAATCTATAAATTCCCGTTTAGTCGTTACACAAAATCAACGAATACTAGTTCAACTTTCTATTTAAATTTGAGAAAAAGCAACTTTTGTTTATTTATTCTAATTCTATTCAACACATCTTTTTTATTTCACTTTTCTCATTTTTTTCACTTTTTTCTTTTCTTTTCATTCTTTCTTCATCATCATCATCATTTTATTCTTTTTCATATTTTTTTTCTTTTTCTCTTTTTCTTTTCACTTTTTCTTTTCACTTTTTCTTTTCATAATAAACTCAAAATTTTGCATCATTAAGCAATTTTACATTACTTCACTTAACAATATTATTCATTTTTAGGGAAGTTTCTTGTTCCAAAATTTAAATAAAAATTTGAACTAGTAATCTATATTAACCTTGCATAAAAACTTGTTTACATAACGAAAACTTTTAATGGTCAATAGTTTGAAAACAGCACGTATTTAGATCCAATTAGGAGCTGCTGGGAGAAAAAACCACAGATTACTTATATAAGCTCTAAAGAGAACCAACTACTCTACGCTTAGCATTTTCATTTGCACAATTCGTCAAGAATTTAGTCTAAAAAGTTAAGTGTTAGTGCAAATATTACGATATTTAATCTATACAGTCTTGTTTGTTTTGATTGATGACAAATGTATAACTTGATACATAACATAAAATGTACAAGTTACTTGTAATCATACTTTGTCTCAACAAACATTCAACACCTCTCAACGTCTCGAGTCATCGTATGCTACAACACAGGTTCGTACATGTTTGTCAAACCCCTTGACCAACCATTTAGAATGACTAAAATACTTTTAGGGTCTTTAAGTATTTTAGGTATTAAAGTGCACTTTAGGTGTCAAATAGAATAAGTGCCACTTTAGGTGTTAAAGTAATATTAGTAAGTTTTACAAATGATAAAAATGTGATGACATTAGGAGTCAAACATTTTTAGTAACTCATTAACTTACTATAACAACATTACTTAGGTAATATATACATTTTACAAGTTTACTTTCATATATATTTCTTAATCTTAAAATAGAAATATATATATATATACATCACATCATGTGTATTTATAGAAAGGTTGAGTGTTTGACTTTCCATAAGACCTCTTACACATTTTGGAAAGATTCCAACTTTATTTATTGTGTGTTTGACTAGAAGTAACTTGATGTGACATTGTTAAATATGGAAAGTTATTGTAAATAGTAGTTTGTCTGTTCCGGCGGAACCTTCGGGCATAACGGACGGAACCCTCAAAATGGTTCCGCCTGATCCGTGGGTCTGTTGAAGCCTTTGGCTATAAATAGCAGCCCATGGTCTTCTCATTAGGTTGATGACTTTGAACATACATTCTCTCTATCATAAAACACATATCTAGATCAGTAGCAAACAATGTAGAAACACACATGAGTCACCCTTTCAATAATGATCATAATGCTTCTAACATTCATCTTTGTTGTAAGCATATCATACTTCATGATCCACCAAGAAGGTTACAAGATCTTGAAGTCATCATTCATTATAGTATTCCAACATATGAAGATTCAAGGGCACTTGACATCCTCAATGATTGAAGACTTCTTATTCAAGAAGTTCATGTAAATTAGTCATTCATATCCATTAGACTTTTATGTCTTGGATCATCATTGTATCATCACAATATAGTTTAGATGGTTTATGTGTTTGTGTCATAAAACACAAGGTTTTTATGTTGGGCTACAAAACATAGCGGGAGTGGTTGTACCCTTGGTAAAGAACTTGACATCTAGCTTAGTGTCAGAAATATTGTGTAAGCGACGATAGGAGTGGTTGTACCTTGTAAAAGAACTCGGTATCTAGCTTTGTACTGGATAAAGTGTAAGGTTTTCTCCGCCGAGAAGGGAGGTTGTTGATCTAGTGAAGTAACTCTCGAGTTGGGTACTCGGGGAGTGGAGTAGGGGGAAAAGGAGATCCGTGACCGAACCACTATAAATCCTCGTGTTCGGTTTGCACTTTCCTTTTACTTATTGCTTTACTTTAATGTTTGCATTATGTGATTGTTTGTGTTGTGACTTGTTGATTGTACTTGTGTGATAACATGTTTTATGTCATAAACTACAAGTAACATCTTTCATATTAGAACAAGCTAAAAATGGGCATTTGATACAACAAGTTTAAATTTTTTAAACGGTAAACTATTCAACCCCCTTCTAGTTTTCCACAATTGGTATCAGAGCCTCGTAGCTCTTATTTTCAAAATAAATGGTTTTTAAAATGGAGTACGATCCATGTATCAAATTACCATTGAAGCGGAATATAATATGAAAAATGTTTCGCTAAGTATACTTAGAAATTTTGTTGTTAAATGTTACTTTGTATACAAGCTTGAAGGTGTCCTTGAAAAATAAAAGAAAACATTTCTTATAATTTGTAAGAATCAAATTATGTGGTTAGAGCTAATGTACGTAAAATACGGTTTTAAAAGGAGTGTTTGGCTTAACCAAAAATTTAGTTGAATAATCACCTCCGTAAATGATTAGATGAGTCACATAAGAAGAAATAATGTTAAAATAGGTGTATTATATGTTTACTAACAAATCTAGTAAGTCCTACATATTCTCGCTATGCGAAATACATGTTTTTAGCATTTTGTGAAAATTTGTTACAGCAGACCTCGCGGATCCCGCGGAACCCTCACAAGGGTTCCTTGCCCTTTAGACGAGGGTTCCTTGGCTGCACAGTCAATTTTTTTTGTAAACTTCAAAAATTCATAACTAATTAACCGTAAGTCCGTAGGAGTCGTGCCACCTATCAATTTGATGGGAATTGTTTCTACTTTCTTTTAAAAATGATGTTATGGCCTAAATCTAATTTGAAGTCAAAAGATTAAACCAAATACTTCAATGTGTTCAAAATATCAAGTTTCGCTTTGACGTAAAAACTCAAACTTTTGAGTTAGGCAATATAAGTTAGTATCCTTTGAACATTGACATTATTTTCTTTGAAACTAAAGAATTTTGTGATATTCATATATACAAAGAAAATTAATCAAGCTTGGCATACATCGTCATATTTAAACGCAAAGTGACGAAAAGTATATTTCTTTTTATGTTATGCTAAATGACTACTTGTTTTTGTTGTATGCATATATGTTATTTGCTTATTGAAAGTTGTGATTGCATTTGTTTATTTTTGATTCATGAGTGTCAATCTTGTCATGATATTCATTTGCTTGTTTGTCTAATTCATGTTTATACACAATAATATATTTGCTAGATTGTGTGCACTAAGTTGAAAATTTGTGTTTGTGTTGCTTATTGATTTAGATATTCTTCCTTGCATATGTTATGTGATTAATTTGCATAATTCACTTAGGAATGAGAATTAAGTAATACTAATTAAATATCTTGGAATATGGTCACGCGTCTAAATGAGTCACTACATTTTTAAACATGTAGTATTCTTGTAAAATGGTGTTTGATATACATGCTTCTAAAATGATGTTTAATGAATGTGTCGTGCTATAAGATATAAACTTATCTTTGATTGATCATGTAAACTAACCGTATCATGTTTGGATGATAACACTTTGTTTTTATCAATTTTCCATGTTTGGCTTAATTTCCATTTATGGTAAGCTCATAATCCTCGGCTTGATCTATATGCTAACACATGTTAGAATATGTGTTTTTTGTTTTAATCTATCACATCTAATTAGGTGCATATGTTCAAAGTATTGTTATGATACTTGAACGGGTTTCGGGAGTCAATAAATGCCCATTGTTAAGGAGTGTTTGGCACTACTTGAACTTTGAACAATTTGGTAATTAAACAATGTGTTTCATGGATATATGTACTTCTAGGATCTTTTGTTATTTTTGTACATTGTCTTGTACTAATGGATATGCAGGTAGACAACATTTGGGATGTTGTCAAATTTTCAAGTTTATGGATATTTCACTAAGTATAGTGAAATTCGCTAGCCCCCGGTCAAAGTCTAACGGTTAGAGTGTTTCTATATCCAATATTTGCATTTCCTAATCAGATATGGTATAAATTTTATGTTTTGGGAGTTTTCAGAAAAATTGGAAATCGTCTCGACCCCCGAAAATCTGGACTGTCTACTTTTTGCCCCCTGGCGGAACCCAATATAGGGTTCCTCCAGTGTAATTTCTTGGTACTCCAGAATTTGGCCCAACGGACCAGACGAAACCAAAAACTGGGTTCCGCTTGTGTATTCTGATGGTTCCGCCAGCCCTGCAGACTCCTTTTTAATTTTTCATTTAAATCCCTCACTCAAGATCACTCACTTTCATCACTAGGATTCTTCTCACTAATGTTCACTCATATTAGGATTAGGACATCTCACCTGCACCTATAAGATAATAATCTATAATAATACTTTCAAACTTCACAAGAATAATCCAAGATACCTTTCTCCTTAGAGGAAGGAATTCAGAAACTTGTTCCTTGCAATCCTCGAACCATTGAATATTTGTGATCACTACACACACTTACTGCATTCTTTTGTCCTTTACTCATTCATTAGCTTGATTTGTAAATTGACAACTTCATAACCAATCCGGACTCGTTATTTGCAAAGATTACATACAATATCGAAATCACAAGTCCAACTTATGACGATAGATATTGTCTTGTATCTACATATGTTACCTCACTTGGTTAACATGAAAATAATGTGTCATCCTCCAAGACGATAAGGATTTACATCGAGTCATAACTTACTCTTAAGTTATAGATGTATTATCGAGTCTTGCTATCCTTTTATGCTATCCAATCTCAACTAAGTAGGATTGAAAACTTAAGTATTTCGTTCGAAATATTCAAGTAAACTTGACTTACTACCGTAGTCATTAAATGTCATATCCGAAAATCAACACCCAAGTATTTTAACAATGTTTGTTAAAACACTCATTACGACTAGAGCACTTATCGTAATACTCTCCCAATCAATAGGAACAAAAACAAATGTCAATAAGTTTTCATCCTTAAACATTTAGCACTTAAGTTCACTTGTTCTTTCACCATCATCTCATCACATTCACCTTGTGATATATCTCAGCCCATAAGCTTCACAAACATGAGCAAAACTTCAAGCATCTTCCTCATAACCTTTCATCACTCAAACCTCAAACAACCAATGTGAAATGAAAAACCGAGTTATCCTATGTCCTATCAATATCGAGTCATCCACCATTTCCATGCCCTCAAAGAAACCAAGAGTCAATATCATCTTCACCAATAACTCCACCTAGTCATCTTCACAAGAAGATTCCACAATGTAACCAAACAAGTGTGTCATCCCCACTACAACCTAACCCATTAAGATTAAACCACCTTTCATGATACATAAACCTATGTTTACCCTTGTGTCGCTCTTTGAAACAAAGGGCCATTGTCATATACATACACTCATTAACACATTTGTCTATGTCGTCAAAAGTCAAGTGAATTTCATTATGAAATGCGTCTTTTCCACTTTCTAGCAAGTGAAGAACACAAAGAAGATATCCAAGCTTCAAGTGTTGTCAAGCAATCACCACCTCATTTCACATATCCACTCTCGGTCGTCAACCATACTTTACCACCTATAGGATTAGAACCTTCACCATCAAATGAGCATGAAGCACACATTCAATTACACTAGGTTTAAGTAGTATCACTTTCACAAGTTATCAAAGTGTTAGCAATACTTTTAACTTCTGCATATGTCTCATTAAACCTCAAATCAACATCTGCAAGTTCTAGGATCTAGAGCCTCCTCATCATCTCGTCATTCTTGTTTTCATAAGCATGGTGACTTTATTCCACGTGATAACCCTACTTATTGAAAGACACCATATGTGTCTATTTCCTTTTAAGCGTTCATCATAACCAAATCTTGCTCATAACCCAATTCAAACCCTATGCCTATTCTACTCATCTCTATAGCACACACAAGATCTATTGAATTTAGTAATTTCACTTAGATTCCTGTTCCAAAGAGCTTTCTTGAGAATGTTCTTAACATATTCCATTATCACACACAAACACATCTCTTGGTCTTTGATGATCAAATCACTCTCATAACACATACTCAAACTCAACATAAAAGATGTCTCTCTTTAGATCATTCAACCATAGATTCCAAACACAATGGTTAAAATCTTTTTGCATTACACATACATGTGTCGATTACATGTTATTTGTTTGATATGATTGGACATCTTAACATAACCATGATAACTATTTGATTGATTCATGTGTAAATCTTGGTTATATCTTTATGATGCCTGCATGCTTATATGTTTCGTGTTACTATATATCAACATGATTTGTATGATATTTTCATTCTTTATTTATATGATGTTTTGCATGATTAACATGTTACGTGTTAACTCATGATATGTCATTTTGGTACATGATGCTTTTATATGATATTCATATATTTGAAAGCTTGTGTATGTTGTTGTCATTTATTAGATCCATGCTTAGAATGATCTATATAATACTTGCTCCAAAATGTTATCGTTTAAACATGGGTTGCATAAATTTTTTGTCTTGTCTCTTTCGTAACTTTGTCACACTATTTGTTCACTTCGTGTGCACTTATTATTTGTAGAAGTACTCTTGGTATGATAAACATTCAGAAGACATCTTATCATACAAATTTATCACATAGATTGTTATATGCATAAGTGTCTAAGCTTAACAACAAAACAATTTCACAATGAAGTGTTTTAAATAATGTCATGCTATTGCTTAGTATAATTATTTGTTGCTATGTGGTAACTTTATGTCTAGTAGTCGAATGCGTTGTTTGTATTAGATAATGTCTTTAGATTTTTATCTTGTTGACATCTTTTGTCACTAACAAATGTGTTTTAGTTGATTGAGAACTAATCACTTGCCATC
The DNA here is from genome assembly GCA_030686995.1 of Artemisia argyi. Taxonomy (NCBI): domain Eukaryota; kingdom Viridiplantae; phylum Streptophyta; class Magnoliopsida; order Asterales; family Asteraceae; genus Artemisia; species Artemisia argyi. The sequence goes on along the minus strand of CM060684.1, from coordinate 77,114,978 downwards.
TCACTTCGTTCTAGCTTTTATATGCTCATCTCGCATAACTATAATCCCTTTATTGCTACGTGGATTAGTAATATGTTTTATGGAACCCCTACACTTGCATATAGTTTTATAGTTAATAGGATTGAGTCTTAGAGATTTGAAATTTGTGTTTGGATATCTTTCAATCAACCTCTTTCTAATACACATTAGTGCTTCCGCTTTACAAAATCACCTCGATAACAATACTCTAATCCTTTCCACCTCCTTTGAGAAAACCACATGCCTCGTCATACGATCATCTTGCATTGATAAAGAAGAGCTACATGACTTTAAGGATAAAGTTCTTTGTATGCTAACCAACATCCGCAAAAACATTACCAAGCTCATCGTTTTCATTAACCTACAACCTCCTAAACACTTCATCATCATTTTTTATACAATCCACTAGACAATATGTTGGATGTCCACCTATTGAGGAGGAGAGAAATTCATTCACATATTTGTATTTTATCAAATTGTATTTAAAGAACATCTACTAATGTATCTTACACCCTAAAATACCAACACATAGGTACACTTCATTTAGTTAAAGTCGGTTCACAAAACCACAAGTGCTTCAAGCCTTTGACCTTTTCTCTTTTTAATAGTTCAAGCCTCTTTCACCCCCAATATCTCATCAAGTGAAAAACACATCATGTGTTTGACAAAGTTCTTCAATTCCACAACAAAAAACTAAACCAAATGGAGTCTAGGATTCTTCTCTCAAAACTAGGACTTCAAAACCTCATTTTCAAGAACACCATCATAGGATCTCATCCTCTTCTTCCTCGACACATATCATGCACGTCATTGTCAGCGCAAACGATATATTAATCAAAGCCATCATTCCCAACACTTTCTCAACACGTTGGTCTAACTAGCACTCTCACATCATATGATGTCATTCTCATCCTCATATAGGTATTTATAATTTTTTTTACTCTTTTCATTTGGAATTCTTGTTCCTAGGTGCTTATTGTCCTCACTTCCTTTCAATTCCATTCAAGCATGTATTATGGCAAGATACATCATCTTTGGTAGATGATAAAGTCATATTCGTTGTTTATCACTCGAGTTGTGAATTTTAGGATTGCATGAGTCGATATGTTCTATCTTTATCTTTCGTTAGAACATTTGCTATACACACGAGCTTCTAATTCTTTAAATAGTTGTCTACCCATCACCACCATTAGCACCATCCTCTTTAAGCATTTCAACCTCATGTCTTCCTTCTAGGCTTTGCTTAGTAGGTTCCTATCATATTATATTCACGTTTTTCTTATGATTGCATTTCTTTTTAGAAGCATACACCTCATTAGATTTTTTGGTTTCATGGTTCTCTACTTTGAGTCGCTTATATCATTTATATATTTACATCTTACTTTTCTTTGAGATGAAATATATTGCACTAAGTCTTTCATTGTAGGTTCACCATTATATACGCTCGATCGTATATAGCATAATCATCTAAGGATGATGTTTGCATCGATTATTTTCCTTCTTTCATTATAGGTGCTTCTTGACGTAGGAGGAATATCCATCAAGCACTCATATTGCATCTTCTATACACGTTGTAGAGGACATGCTTGTCTAAACCACTATACTAACTTTTGTTTTGTAGGTTCATATTGACGCCCTAAAACAAGGGGAGCTTCCGTCAAGAATAGGAAAATTATTGTCTTATACTAACCTTTATTTTGTAGGATTCTTCATTCTTGCATCATATACATTGGTACCCTAGCAACGGGGAGTATTGATCAAGGGGGAGTCGATCATACACTAACCTTTGTTTCTTTTGTAGCTTTCTTATCCTTGCATCATATACGTTGGTACCTTAGCAACGGGGAGTATTGATCAAAGGGGAGCTAATCATGCACTAACCTTTGTTTTTGTAGCTTTCTTATTTCTTGTGTCATATACGTTGGGACCCTAGCAATGGGGAGTATTGATCAAGGAGGAGCTACAATCTAGGGGAAGCATGCACACATTTATCTTTATTCTCATTCTTCGACACACTTTTGTGTTTCGACAAAAAGAAGGAGATAAGTCAACATAGTCCAACATGCATTTTATTCATCATGCATTTTTTCGTATAATTTTTAGGTTGCACAACACTAACCTTGATGTAGGTCAAGGAACTTAATTTGATCCATGGATCCGCTAACAACCTAAGGGACGCAACAACCTTAGGAAATTGGAGTTGAAGAATTAACTTCACTAAGGATGATGCAAGCTCGCCATTTCGGGGAGAAATTAAGTTAACTCCAAGGACACACCCCTTTTTGTTTCGACAAAAGGGGGAGAAGAGTGTAAACGGAGAAGGAAATGTAGAAGGTGTTGCGGATACAAGTAAGTTATACGGACACAAGTAACTTTTTACATTTTGTGTTCTATCACGTTTACATATTTAGTCATCATCAAAAAGGGGGAGATTATTAGTGCAAATATTACGATATTTAATCTATACAGTCTTGTTTGTTTTGATTGATGACAAGCATATAACTTGATACATAACGTAAAATGTACAAGTTACTTGTAATCATACTTTGTCTCAACAAACGTTCAACACCTCTCAACGTCTCGAGTCATCGTATGCTACAACACAGGTTCGTACATGTTTGTTATGTAGCATTATGATCAAACCCCTTGACCAACCATTTAGAATGACTAAAATACTTTTAGGGTCTTTAAGTATTTTAGGTGTCAAAGTGCACTTTAGGTGTCAAATAGAATAAGTGCCACTTTAGGTGTTAAAGTAATATTAGTAAGTTTTACAAATGATAAAAATGTGATGACATTAGGAGTCAAACATTTTTAGTAACTCATTAACTTACTATAACAACATTACTTAGGTAATATATACATTTTACAAGTCTACTTTCATATATATTTCTTAATCTTAAAATAGAAATATATATATACATCACATCATGTGCATTTATGGAAAGGTTGAGTGTTTGACTTTCCATAAGACCTCTTACACATTTTAGAAGGATTCCAACTTTATTTATTGTGTGTTTGACTAGAAGTAACTTGATGTGACATCGTTAGATATGGAAAGTTATTGTAAATAGTAGTTTGTCTGTTCCGGCGGAACCTTCGGGCATAACGGACGGAACCCTCAAAAGGGTTCCGCCTGATCTGTGGATCTGCTGAAGCCTTTGGCTATAAATAGCAGCCCATGGTCTTCTCAGTAGGTTGATGACTTTGAACATACATTCTCTCTATCATAAAACACATATCTAGATCAGTAGCAAACAATGTAGAAACACACACGAGTCACCCTTTCAATAATGATCATAATGCTTCTAACATTCATCTTTGTTGTAAGCATATCATACTTCATGATCCACCAAGAAGGTTACAAGATCTTGAAGTCATCATTCATTAAAGTATTCCAACACATGAAGATTCAAAGGCACTTGACATCCTCAATGATTGAAGATTTCTTATTCAAGAAGTTCATGTAGATTAGTCATTCATATCCATTAGACTTTTATGTCTTGGATCATCATTGTATCATCACAATATAGTTTAGATGGTTTATGTGTTTGTGCCATAAAACACAAGGCTTTTATGTTGGGCCACAAAACATAGCGGGAGTGGTTGTACCCTTGGCAAAGAACTCGACATCTAGCTTAGTGTCGGAAATATTGTGTAAGCGACGATAGGAGTGGTTGTACCTTGTAAAAGAACTCGGTATCTAGCTTTGTACCGGATAAAGTGTAAGCGACGATTGTATGGTTTTCTCCGCCGATAAGGGAGGTTGTTGATCTAGTGAAGTAACTCTCGAGTTGGGTACTCGGGGGGTGGAGTAGGGCTGAAAGGAGATCTGTGACCGAACCACTATAAATCCTCGTGTTCGGTTTGCACTTTCCTTTTACTTATTGCTTTACTTTAATGTTTGCATTATGTGATTGTTTGTGTTGTGGCTTGTTGATTGTACTTGTGTGATAACATGTTTTAAGTCATAAACTACAAGTAACATCTTTCATATTAGAACAAGCTAAAAATGGACATTTGATACAACAAGTTTAAAGTTTTTTAAACGGTAAACTATTCAACCCCCATTCTAGTTTTCCACATTAAGGAAGCAGCCAGATCAACACTCTGGCAGAGTCAGGATTCCCTTTGTTCTAACTTAATCAAGACTAAACACTTTCTTTTATTATATTTTTTTGTGCAAAGCGCTTTTCTTTTTATCGAAAAAATTTTAAAATTTTGCCAAAACGGGTATACTAGGGCACTAACAGGTACAAAACATGTGACAAATTCGACAGAATTCCCCCCACACTTAGAATTGAATATTATCCTCAATATTCAAAGTCCCGGTTATTATGCCGACTCTTTGAACGTAAAAAGGCAATACTGATAGCTAAATGTGAAACGAAAATCTATGTTTTCACAAAAAAGGATTAAAAAGATATCCCTGAAATAAACGTTAGCAAAAGGATAGGATTTGACCGGTTGGATTGAAAACAGGCGCGTCAATCATCACGATCCAAAAGGGTACATGCAAACATGAGCAAACATACAAAGGCAAACAACAGTAGAGGAGACTTATGCTAATGTTTTTGTTTACCGAGTCACTAGCTTGACTCGACCCCGAATTCGTTGGTTCATGGGGAAGTAAAATGTGGAAGAGACAATCTCCATCAGACTTTCATTCAAGATGTTTGGATAAACATTGAAGTACGTGAAAGTCCAACACCGATGAGATATATTCTTGGCTTTACCTAGAAAGGTAAATGGAAATGTCGGGGTCAAAGATAGTGTCTTCATTCCTGAAGGAGTGAAGAACAGGAGAGGTCACGGGATAGGTGAAGAAAAGAAAGAAAATCATGATGACAATCATGACTAACTCATCATCACCCACAGGAGAATCCATAATTTCTATATCATGAATCTCATCGTTTAAGCTCACTTGATCAAGACATATCCCGGGTGTGTCTGGATCATAGTAGAAGTTATCATACTTCGGTGGAGATATGATATGAGTGAGTTCACAGAAGACTCCTCGAAGGTGAATGAATCATATTCGGGGAGAGAAATTTGAGAATGAGAAGTGGTACTGCCACTAATCTTCTCTCCCATATGATCAAAACTGAAGGCTTCAAATTCCGGTATAGAATCATCGGAAAAAATGTCACTATCCTTAATGGGATAGGAGATGAAATGGGTTTTTCATTGAAAGCCTCGATTTTAGAAATGAGAATACTAACATTTAATAATGTAGCATGAAGAGCTTCATCTTGGATTCAGTGTCAGTCTCTTCATCATTCTCTACTTCTAAGCTGACTAGCTCAGAAGGTAATTCTCCCACATAACTAATGTCTCCACAAGATAACGAATCGTCATCATTAGAATCGGAGAACATCTAAACATGATCAGTTGGGAAGACAAGATGAGGAGGGATATCACACACAAGATCAAAAATTCCCTGTGACTCACTTGAGATTGGGACCAGGTTCTCAACATTAGACTTTATGAATTCGTCCGATTCCTTTTCAGGAACAGTGTCAAGATGCTCATCCCCCATGCTCAGAGAGTGTGTGGGAACTTCGGGTGTGATAATAGTAGATTGAGATGGAATCTCAACTGATGGAATTTCAACTGATGAACTTGTTGAATCTTTATAAAATTGAAGAATATCAAGGGTATCTTCATCATCACTGTCACCAGGAATGAAACGGAATCGAGAGCCAGATCTGGCTGCTTTTTTTTTTTTTCAATTGATTCCCTAATAGATTTTTCAATGGCAATCTGGGAATTTATTTTAGTAGCCTGCTCTTCAGCTAACAATTCTTCCATCGATTTTTGATTTAGATTATCTGGGGTATGTTTAATTCCTTTCAAATCTTTCACTAAATCCAAAAGATCAAGGAGAAGATTTTGAGGAAGTGGAAGTGCCTGATTCAATTGGTACTGTGGAGGTTGGTCATGATACGGATAGTCGTAATTGTTACAAGGAAATGGATTCCTTGTTTGACAATCAGAGCTAGGGTGTGGACCTCCACAGTACTCACAACAGTTGAACTGATGTCGCTGTGAGTCATATGTGCTGAAGTCATAATTGTTATCAGGAACCTGCTCATAGACAAGCGTGTTTCCTGATTGACAATCAGAGCTGTAGTGTGGACCACCACAGTACTCACAACAGTAAAACTGCTGAGTCTCATAGTGTGGTAGCTGATGGAATAAATCAGTCTTGTCATGGTAGGAATAGGGATTCTGGTTATAGACAGACCCGTTTCCCGACTCCACCTCACCACAAATGGGGCAATACCACCATTATAAGGACCACCACACCATTGATAATCAAGAAGGTGAGGATGAGACGTAGAAAGAATCAAATGGTTAGAGAGGGTAAGGGATAAAGAATCAAACTGATAAGAGGGTAAAGGTGAATATTTTTGGAGTTTTTGGAAAACATTTTATAAAAATAAGAATGAAAATCTTTTTGATTTTTTTGTGTTCGTTGAAAACTAATTTACAATGTTTTGGAAATCGTTTTGAAAAACCAAATCGTTTCCTCTTAGATCACACTAAGTAATCCTTGAGTAATCTGAAATGATAAATTTACGATTCGTTTTGTTTTTATTGAAAATATGAACAAGGATGATAAATATACAATGAGCGTATATCCAGATTCACTAATCTGCAAACCGTTTAGAATACGCGCACAACCTCCCCGGCAGCGGCGCCAAATTTTTATTGGCTCCAAACGGTCAACCTAAATCAACCAATGTGAATGTGGTCAATATACTCAGACAGCTTAGGGCCAATGCTCCGTGGAATATAGTGTTTCCCCGGGTCGTTATGTCCCGACGAGGTGTGATGGTATCAAAACGGGATTGTGATCAGGTGAACTTGGACAGAAAAGGGTTGTGATTGATTTAACTAAGAAATATAAGATAAAATAGCTTAAACAAGCTATGAAGATAATTACGTGAAAGCAAAACACTTAAAAACGATTTAAAACTGAAAACGCGTACGTTTAAATTTAAAATAACGCGAGCGTACGAACTAAAAAGTGAAACGTAAGAAATAAAAAGCCTACAGATATAAAAATTATATTTTCACATTTCTAATGATAAAAGAAAATTTTAAGAAAAAGAAAAATAATTTTTACTCTTTTTAATTAATTAATTATTAATTAATAACTATTTTTAACTATTTAAAAATACACTAAAATACAAGAAAATAGGAAATTAACCTAGAAAAATAAAATTTTAACTTTGAAAAATCTAAAATATTATAAAACTAATTTTCAAACTGAAAATATATTTTTCATACTTTTTAAATAATTACTATTAATTAAAAACTAATTATTAATTAATTTAAACTATTTAAAATTAAGAAAAATAGCAAATGAACAGTGAAAAATATGAAACTTTTTCTAAAATTATTTTATAACTACAGGAACCTAGGAAAATTATGAAAATGAAAATTGCTTTTTGAAAAAGCTGAAAATAAGCTAAAAAGCTTAAATAAAAGCTAACACTTTATTTAATTTTAACTTTTCTGGAATTTTCTTTTTCGAAACTACTTAAAACTGAAAAGAAACAACTTTAATGAAGACACTTTGGAATGGATCTAAAAAGTAAGCACTTTAGGAACCAAAGTGCTTAACAGGTTTGGAGTTCAAAGCTTATTAGGACTTAATGAAACTTGAAAAAGCTACCACATGATATCTCAAGGATAAACAAGCTACAAACATATATGGACTAACTTGAAATACGCAAAAGGGAACAGATGAGCACATGTAATAAGATATTATAAGCAAATAAGCACTTGGCCAAAAACTACACTAAGACAGGCCAAAAAGGCCAACTAGAAGGCTTTGTGGGGCCCACAGGAGAGATTGGAAGCCCAAAGTGAGACTTGCTCCTAAAAGCCACCCAGAAGAGCTTTCTAAAAAGCCAAGATTCAGGCCCTGGGTCCCACTAATAAGCACTAAGGGAGGGCTTGAACTTGGGTGGTTTATGCTGATGACTCAGCATAAGGAGTGGAATTGGACAAACTAAAAGGGAGTAGCAGCCCTACTAAATAAGCTCTAAACCTGAAAATAAGCCCTGACCCTTAGAGATGGGCTTATTGGCTTTCCAAAAAGCCAATAACCAAAAGGTGGGGCCCACTAATGAATAATCTAAGGGCTAATGAAAATGGGCAAAAATTGGGTGCCCTGGTGATATGGCCTGCAGGCCTGTTTGAACAATCAAATAAGCCAAAAGAAAAAATCATAAAAATAAGCTCATGGTGGGAATCAAAAGCTTAGCTGGGGGACTATAACATGTAAATAGATCAAGGTCTAACTCTAAACACAAAAATCACAAAAATTCCTAGAAGATTGGGAATTATGCCTAACTAAGCTAATTTGACTTTCTTGGTTTTTTGAAATATTTGACCTAAGTGAACTTAAGACCTAATCTAATGACTGAAATGGATATAATAAGCTAGAATAAGGCAAAATTAATCAATAACAACTACTTGTGAATGGAAATTATGAGATATGGAATCCAAATTCCTCACAGTGAACCTATGAATGGAATAAAAAATGGATTTTGACTTTCTCTCCAATGAGACTTGGTTTTAAAGCTTTACCTGGCCTAATGTGACTTATTTTAGTATACTAATACCAAAACAATAACAAAACATCAACATGATCACCAAGTATAGTACTAATCTAAACACCCCTTTGAAATATGATTTTGCATTTTAATGAAACATTATGAGGATCTAAACCATGAAATCCAAAATTGAGTTCATATTAGTACAGAATAAACATAAATAACCACAAATCAACAACAAGGAACTACTACAACTGATAATTACAAAATATGAGCAAGTATACTTAAAACTGAATTGGGAACTTATACTAAGTCTTGTGCTCAAAACCAAGAACAAGACACTCACTCTTGACCTAATGTCTCCCTGAGACTCTAAACCCTTTCTCCAACTCCTTCTCCTCTTCTTTTTGATTTTCTTACTGATTTATTTGGATTTTTTTTTTAGTATTTTGAGTACATTAAGTACCAACTGATTCTCATGCTACAAATACTTAATAAAGCTTGTAATTGAGCTATAGTGAGCTTAAATAACCAAATAAAACAACTTTTAACACCTTAAAGACAATTTGGAATTTTTATTGAAAGAGATACAAACTTGGAATTTAAAACTGAGACCTTGAAATTATAGGGTGAAATGAGTTTTTAATACTGAGAATGTTAAATACAAAGCTTTTAAACTAAAAATTACAATAAAAAATAGATGATTAAGCTAATTCGACATGAACTACACTACTCTAACTATACTACCCTAATTACCCCTTCTATCTTCTTTCTTGTTCACTTAAATAGGACCTGGGGTGTCTCTCTTTCTTTCTCACTTCCTTCTGACCCTTGGATGGCTTTGTTTTGATCCCAACCGTTAAAAAGGTTTTTGGCCGGAAATGGATCAAAGTGAAAATTGGGTGGGTTAGGTTGGCAGGTAAGGAGCATTAATGAGGAGGGGGTTGATGAGACAATAGTGGGGGAAGGTGAGGGAAAGGTGGAGAGGTGGGAGAGGAGACAGGGTTGCAGGTTTTTAGGGGGGAAAGAAGGGGGTGAATAGTAGTTTGACTGGAGGTTTGACCGTTTGACTGGGTTGACCCTGGGAAGTATTAAAAGGGTTAGGGAGTCGGGCTGGGGTATAGGCTTAGGGGTGTTGGGTTGTATTTTGTTTGGATTTGGGTTAAAAGGTATTAAGCGATCCGTTTGGTTTTATTATTTCACAAGGACCATAAGTGTAATTTCTGAAAACTCATGGACTGGTCTTGAAACTTTCCTTAAGTATCCATAAGGACCAAACTTGCCAAATGTGATAATCCAAAGACCAATATTTGCACTTTTCAACTTTTGGTATTTCTAGGGGTCACAACTGACAAGTTTCAAAGTCCGAGGACTAAACTTGTAATTCCTTCAAACTTTCCACCCAAGGACCATTTGTGATAACTTGTGACTTTCCAAGGACCAAAGTTGACTTTTCATCCAAAATATTCCACCAGGGACCAATTCTGCCATTTTCTATAAGTTCAGGGACTGTTTCTGCCAATTGTGCAAACTTTGCTCAGTTTTCGTCTATTTTCAATCCTTTTGTACCTGAAACATATAAAAACACAATCCAAGGATATTTGCAGTATAATTGGGCATATTTGGGTGTTTTCTGTATTTTTATAGTCCAATATGGGAACAAAATGATGAGTATTTACACACTCATCATATGGATATTATGTAAAACTTATGATATTTATATTTAAAACCCTATACTTTAATGTAATTACACTTTAAGCCTTAAACTATTATAAATTATCATAACTAATCCCTAGAACCATATTAATGATTTATTTAAATACTTAATCTAATAATAATGTGAAATCTTGCTAAATAAGTAAACCTGCTAATTAAGGAAACTTTCTAATTATGGAAACTTACTAATTTTGGAAATCTGCTAAAAATGGAAAGTTACTAAAATGGAAAGAAGACCTAATATGTAATGAGGAAAAAGTAAAGGAATGAACAAGCTATTAATAACTAATACATCATATGTAGATTTGATACGCGGGATTGCGCCCTCGCAAAAGGTTTTACCTCTCAAGGAATCTTGAGAAGCTTGCAATCCCCGCCAGGCAGTGTACCTGATCGTTGTAGTATAGTATAGTGACAAGTACCGGGGGATTGATCGTTCAACTCAGGAATAGTGTTCGCTAGGATTAGAAAGCCTACTAAACCAGGTCTAGAGGTGAGGGGTGATTCTTTTTGTATTTTTATATTTTATAAAAGCAAGTAAAATCTCGGGTTTTGAAGGAGTGGGCGGAATTAATTGCTAGTCAACTAACCCAATTAACTAAAGATGCAATCAAAATAAATAAAAATAAATGAAAATAAACTAATGTGGTAGAAACAATAATGAGAGAAGATGTGTTTACTTAGATTTCATTACTCCCTAGATATCTTTTACCGGTTGATTAGCTTGTCAATTGCATGGATGACGGGTTATATTCCTTAATACTAGTCGTAGGGCCGTGTACAATATTCCCTAACTCTATAAGCTCCAACTTCACTCCTATGTCGAGCCGACTAAAAGCTCCTAACATGGGATCACTAGAATTCACTTATGCATTAAATACAACCAAAAATCGTAGTACACCTCCGATCATGTTTCTTAAGACGTTCAAACAAGTTACCAATTGGAAGTCTGCCAGTTTTCTTAAGCCTAGCATCGAATACAATCATCCACAACAATTATAAACAAACCATCAACAAATAATCAACATCTAGGTTTCACTACATCTAAGCAAACACAATAAAAACCTAGTCTAGCATGTTAAAAGAAAGACAAGCACAAGATAGAATCACACAACACATAGACATATCGTATGATTATTGGAAAACTTATCTTCAATTAAGCATGGATGGAACAAGGGTTGAAACCCTTATTTTTACATAAAATTCGTCTAGGGTTTAAGCTCTCCAAAGTTCTCCTAATGTTCCACACTTTACAATGAAAAATTGGAAAAAAAAATATATAGATAATACATCTTGACGGCGTCACGTTGTAGTTTCTGACACCGTCAACTCGCCGCCGAATTAAGGATCGCATTGCCTAGATCCAATCTTGAAGCCGTCAAGAAGGAATTAAGCTCTGGGCCGTAACATACATTTTGACCCTGACGGCCTTGGTGACGCCGTCAGGTCAATTACAAAGAAAATGTTCTGGGCCGTCATGTGTATTTTCCACTTCCACCTCTTTTTCCAAGCTTGAAGCCGTCATGTGTTAAGTCTTGACGTCGTCAGGTACTGTTCCCAACAAGGATTTTGAGACTTTGCCGTTTTCTTCACTTTTGTGCTCCAAAAACGTCCAAAATGCTTCCTTTTCCAGATTTCTTCTCAAAAGTACCTAAAATGACAAAAGGAACGATTTAGGGCAGTAATTGATCAAATAATCATGAATTCGGGATTAAATGACCCCTTAAAAGCGGTACACTTTTCGCCTTATCAAATACCCTTACACTTGAGATTTGCTTGTCCTCAAGCAAATGCGCTTTTATTCTAATCAAAATACAAGTTAGGGGTCATTTAACACTAATATAAAAGTAATTACAACAAATAATCGTTCCACTAAAGACCAAAAACAAGCACGGAGGTCATACACTAGCACTTCACAAATAGTGTTTAGATACTCACATCTCTCGGGTGTAATAAAGTATATATCACAATATGAAAATGGAAAACATCTCTCACTACCTGTCATAGCAAATAGATTACCATAGGCTTGGGAAATGATCAAACCTCCGCCACTTGGCATAAGCACCTAGGATAAACTATCAAAGAGGTCTTTTAGAGCGTTATAACGTTAGGTGTAGGGATATGGAAAACACGGTTTTGTTGGATAATGACAATATTTACTGGTGGCGAGTTAATCATCTAGGTTAATTACATGTACAATATGGCGTTGCTAAGCCAAGACTCGACTCGACTTAAGCTAATCAAAATCTAACAAACTATGAAACAAACATAAAATGAAACGGGATGGTAGTCCGTATGTTTTTCTCTTTCTTTTTCTATTTTTTTTTCTTTTTTCTTGATTTTTTCGATTTTTTTCATACACTCTTGCCCTACCATCCAAAATAATACATCATAGGGAATTTGCATTCCTCTTACACTTGAATTTTTACATACTTTACAATAAACTACTCTAATGACTCGAATCAAGATAATCAAAACACTTGGAGTACTTTTTAAATATTAACGCGCATACGGGGGTAATAAATTGATGTCTTCCCCATTACTCCATATTACTAGTACTTTACCCATTAGTCCCAATCGTCCCAAAATAATATGTACAAGATATGAGTCGACTTAGCAACCATGTAATCAATTAGATAATTAACTAAGGGTTTAAACATGTAACATTAATGCACTAAAGATGAGTGCATACAAGGAAGGCTAAGGCGATTTGGTTGCACATTTGGGTGGATTGTAAACAAATTCTTCCTTTAAGTAAGATGATTAAAGTTAGAAATGAAAAAGATAGGCTCAGAGGGGTGTACTAGGGGTATTGTGTACTAAAAATGAGTACAACGCAAAGGTGTTAGAAAATTAATTGACTTCGCTAGTCAAGGTAATTTGACTTAAATGGTCAAGTAATTATGATACAGGTTTAAACACAAGGGTGATCCTAATGCCTCTTATCATGTAGTAAATCCTAACCATACGAATGTAGTCTCACTAGCGGTCTCGAGATGTATCACTAATGCTAGTTCTAGAATTTAAATACTACCGGTACACTCATAAGCACCAATAATGAATGTTTTTCCTATCAAATCTAAAGACGAACCTCACATATTTGGGTGAAATTTTTTTTAAGTAGTACGGTTTTGTGCTAGTCATACAACTCCTATCCATGAGACGCTTGTTAAGACTAAAGTTTCATTCCTAAATGTTGTAAAAAATTTTAAATTTGGCGCTAAAATTGCCCTAACAAGTATTTCTCTTATTTTATTACACACCTACTATCGAACAAATAAACTCAAGTGCAATTGTATCCTATAAGGTATCATCATTTACCCTCCCTTTACACTTAGGATGAACATTGTCCCCAATGTTCAATTAAAGGATGTAAAAGTAAAGCAGGCAAAAGAATGAAAACAAATACTCCCCTGATTCGCTCGGTGTGGATAGTGTGTCAACAAGGTTAGATCTTCCTCCAAGAAAATGAACTTTGAAAGCTTCCCACCAGAAATATAAATAATCTTCTTGTCATATATAACCTGTTAAACCTGAGAAAACAATCAAGGCAAACCTCGCGTAAAATCGCCGGCAATCTAAATATACTAAAAAATCCTAGAAAACAAATTAAGATATAATGCTTGTGGAATGAATGTTTGCAAATTTCCTGGAGTTTATAAAACTAAAGAATCAACAAAAACTTTAAGACTCCGGTTTAAACAAAACTCGCAAAACTTTTTAGAATTTTAGTACCTGACGCCGTCAGGTTGTAACTCCTGACGCCGTCTGAGTGTTCCTGGAAAAATCTTATGTTAAGTTTCCGAAAAATTTCTGGAAAAACTTATGCCTTATTTCCTGGAAAATCCTGCAAAACATCATTATGACTCGATACAAGCATTTGACTCTAACAAATACTAATATACGTGCTCATTTAATATTGTAGTGAATCATGCTCATTTTCGTTCTTATAAACAAATTTGGATTTCCCTTGCACTTAGCTTTTGCAAAATACCTTTATATGTAATTAAGACGAAGTTAAAAACAAAATAAAGAATTTTCACAATTTACTTTGAAACATGATTTACCAACAATAAAAATAAAACACGCATACGGAAACAAATAAAATCAAACAAATAAAAACACACAAAACATGGGTTGCCTCCCAAGAAGCGCTTTTCTTTATTAACGAGTCTTGTAGCTAGACTCAAGGTCACGGGAAATTATGTGACCTCGTCATTAGTCACATTCTCTAGGTCATCCTCAATCTTAGTTTTGTATTCCGGACCTAGTTGCAAACATTCCTTGTAGAAACCGAATATTCTACTCATGACATAGTCTACTCCTCTACGTCTATCCTCATCATTCCTATAGTTGACCGCTTGCTTGTGTTCCTTTTCAAGGTTTGATAGAAGACGAAATTGTTCAATATTATAGGGCATTTGGTAAGCTATTTCATCGTTCTCATCCTTGAATCTAGCTATCCATTGGGACGGGTCATAATTCATCTTAGAGGCCTCAACAAATGGCTTTCCGAATACTACTTGACTTAAACAACCATATATTACCGGACGAATATCCTCTACAATCACAAAGCCGGTAACATAAGTGAAATTTCCTATAAAGACGTGCAATCCCTTCACTCTTCCCACAAAGTTACTCATCCAACTCGTGTTGGGCATCATCCTATATCCAAGTTGCTTCTTCATTACCCAATTGTAATGAGTCATAGTCATAATGTTTATGGGAGATCTAAGATCGATGTAGGCTTTCCACACATGCACATGTCCAATGTTGCATGGTATGTTGATGTTAGAGGGATCACCCGCTTTGATGAGTGGTGAACCAAGGACGTATGGTGTCTCGGGGTCATCGAATAGATCCTTATGGGTATTCCCGTTCTTCCTTGGTGGGTAACTTATCAAAGTATTCCTCTACATTTTCTACTTCCTCTAACTTTTCTTCCTTTTTATCCTCAACTTCCATAATCTCATCCTTAAGTCTAATTTCTATTCCAACTTCATCCTTGTCACTTTCTTCTATATTCTTATATATTGGCTTAATGGTGACAACATTGACAAAGTGGACGTGTTTGGATGATGAGGGGTCCTTAATTTGGATACCGCTACTAGTGTCACTAGTGTTCTTCCTAGGTGTAGTTAGCACTTGGTTGTTGAGGGCTTTCAACAAGTTGTCAATTTTATGGGTCATCTCCGTTTGTTGTTGATTGAATTCGGCTTCAAACTTAGCTATGCGAGCTTCAAGAGATGCCATAAACTTGGACATCAATCCTTTAAGATTATTGGTACTACCATAGTTATTGGAAGGATTGTTGTTAAAAGTACGGTTAGAGGGTGGACCGTTTGGTTGGTAACAATTAGGTGGATTGGAAGAATTGTTTTGGGGCATGTTTTGGTTTGGTTTCCACCTAAGGTTCGGGTGATTTTTCCAAGAAGGATTGTAGGAATCACCGTAAGGGTTTGGCTCGGGTTTGAAAGTGTGCCACTTGTCTCCCGCTTGTTGGTACACGAGGATGCGTAATCCGCAAAAGCTTGTCCGGGGAGTTCCACGCAATCACGAGTGTCATGGGGACCACTACATAATTCGCATGAAGAAGTGATTTTGTTCACTTGGCTTGAAGGCTTAGGAGCTTCGTAGGATTTCATGAGAAACTTGACTTGGTCCTCAAGTTCCATGATCCTATGGTCGGGAGTGCTAGAATTGTTCGAAGGCAAAGATATTGCCTTGACCGTTTTGTTCAAATCACGGGGATCATTCCAACTTTCGTTGTCATAGAGAGCAAGATCTTCTATGAGTTCTCATGATTCTTCCGCACTTAGATCACGTAGCTTGCCAACGACTGATTGGTCAATGGTTCGCCTTGTGGAGAGATCGATATGGTCATAGAAGATTTGGACTTGGAACCAAAGATCTATGCCATGATGAGGGACTTTTTGGAGTAAGTCCTTGAAACGAGTCCATGCTTCATAGAGAGTTTCACCTTGACGTTGTTGGAACATCAAGATGTCATTTCTAAGCTTGGTAGTTCTCCCCGGTGGAAAAAATTGAGCAAGGAAACGAGAAGTGAGATCATCCCAAGAGGTGATGGATCCCGCGGGTAAACGCTCAAGCCATTGACTAGCTTGGTCACGTAGAGAGAATTGGAATAGACGTAATCGGGTCGTCTCTCTAGTTGCAACATCAAGGTCTATGGAATCTACGATTTTTAGGAAATCCTTGAGATGTTGATTAGGATCTTCGGAACGAAGTCCATGGTATGCACATCCGCTTTGCACCAACCGGATGGTGTCGGATCGCAAGGAAGACACATTGGCTCCTTGAGTGAGCTCAATGGTGTTCTGATAGCCTTGGTGGCTAGGACGGGAATACTCTCCTAAAGTTCGGGATCTAGGAGGTTGGTTTGGTTGTGGTAGGTTTTGTGAGTGGTTTTGTTGTGGTGGGTTGATGGGTTCAAAGATATTACCACGTTCCATGATGTCGGATGGTAATGGTTACGAAAAAAGGAACAAAGAAATGAGATAGACTAAAGAAACCTGAAAATAAAAATAAAAATCTTACTAGAAAGGAATCTAGCAAGTAGACCTAATAAAAAGAAATTCTAACCTAGATAATAACTATTCCCCGGGCTGCGGCGCCAAAAACTTGATACGCGGGATTGTGCCCTCGCAACAGGTTTTACCTCTCAAGGGATCTTGAGAAGCTTGCAATCCCCGCCAGGCAGTGTACCTGATTGTTGTACTATAGTATAGTGACAAGTACCGGGGGATTGATCGTTCATCTCAGGAATAGTTGCTAGTCAACTAACCCAATTAACTAAAGATGCAATCAAAATAAAATAAAAAGAAATGAAAATAAATTAATGTGGTAGAAACAATAATGAGAGAAGATGTGTTTACTTAGATTTCATTACTCCCTAGATATCTTTTACTGGTGGATTAGCTTGTTACAATTGCATGGATGACGGGTTATATTCCTTAATACTAGTCATAGGGCCGTGTACAATATTCCCTAACTCTATAAGCTCCTACTTCACTCCCATGTCGAGCCGACTAAAAGCTCCTAACATGGGATCACTAGAATTCACTTATGCATTAAATACAACCAAAAATTATAGTACACCTTCGATCATGTTTCTTAAGACGTTCAAGCAAGTTATCAATTGGAAGTCTGCCAGTTTTCTTAAGCCTACATCGAATACAATCATCCACAACAATTATAAACAAACCATCAACCAATAATCAACATCTAGGTTTCACTACATCTAAGCAAACACAATAAAAACCTAGCCTAGCATGTTAAAAGAAAGACAAGCATATGATAGAATCACAGAACGCATAGACATATCGTATGATTATTGGAAAACTTATCTTCAATTAAGCATGGATGGAACAAGGGTTGAAACCCTTATTTTTACATAAAATTCATCTAGGGTTTAAGCTCTCCAAAGTTCTCCTAATGTTCCACACTTACAATGAAAAATTGGAAAAATATATATAGATAATACATCCTGAAGGCGTCAAGTTGTAGTTTCTGACGCCGTCAACTCGCCGCTGAATTAAGGATCGTGTTGCCTAGATCCAATCTTGACGCCGTCAAGAAGGAATTTAGCTCTGGGCCGTCACATACATTTTAACCCTGACGGCCTTGGTGACGCCGTCAGGTCAATTACAAAGAAAATGTTCTGGGCCGTCATGTGTATTTTCCAGTTCCACCTCTTTTGCCAAGCTTGACGCCGTCATGTGTGAAGTCTTGACGTCGTCAGGTACTGTTCCCAGCAAGGATTTTGAGACTTTGCCGTTTTCTTCACTTTTATGCTCCAAAAACGTCCAAAATGCTTCCTTTTCCAGATTTCTTCTCAAAAGTACCAAAAATGACAAAAGGAATGATTTAGGGCAGTAATTGATCAAATAATCACGAATTCGGGCTTAAATGACCCCTTAAAAGCAGTACACTTTTCGCCTTATCAAATACCCTTACAATGAAGTAGTTGAGGTTGAAACTCAGAAAGAAGGTGTAGATGGTTACGAGGACTTTTGGAACGACATGACTTACCGGGAAGGAGAATGCCTCCAGAGCCTGGGGATTTGATGTTTTAGATGAAGAAGACGATGATGTGTTAAAGGATCCAATACAAACGGTAGGACAAATTAAAGATCCTGCAACAACAGGACTTGACGGTCTGTTTTCTAATATGTACAAAAGTTTTGGAATAAACATCAAGGAAGATGATCCTTTGGAACAAAGAGTAAAGAGCATCTATGATTCGGTTATATACAAGTTCAAAAGTGATAGATATTTTAATACAAGAATTGTCAATCAAGAAGTCTCAAAAGCTCTCGGCGTTTCTACTTCTCAACACTTAATGTAAAGTTATCGGAAAGTAAAGAAGAAAATGCTCTCCACTGTGGAAACAAATTCCAAGAGTTCCAAGATCTGACACTGTACCTTTAATTCCTTACTTCAATGACGATCTCAAATACTTACTTAATGGTCCAAAAGAATACCAACCATCAACTAAGGAAGTCGCAGCTTATGAGGAGATTCCCGAACCTTTTCTGGAAGAAGAAAGATTTATGGATATATTCTCTGAAGTAGAAGTTGATTGTGAGAAGTACAACATCGACACATATCTTGGGAAAATTAATGTTAATGAAAGATGGAGGGGTTTCTATCGACTAAGGCAACTCAAACGCAAGCCTCGCGAAGAAGTTTACTCGAAGCACAGAATCCTTAGATATGTCGATGTCAATTCTGAATATCAAAATTCTCATGGACATGTTGAATATCACGTTGTTCGAACAGATAATAAACACTACTACTTCACGGATGCTGACTACATAAATCTTCATCCTCATGATCTTGAAGATATTCTTAAGAGAAGAAGAGACTGCTTCAACAAGAAAGCTATCGATCAAGATGTGACTGAATCAGTTCTGATATTCATGAAAGCTTACGTTGTAGTATTTCATATTGAAGACTTCCATATGGGGATTGAAAGCTATCAGAGGAAAATCAATTTGACTCCTCAAATGTTAGCTTGCATCGGTATTCAGAAAGTCAAGAGCTCGACATGTGATGTGTGCTTATTCACACATCCTTTTTAGACCTTAATTCAGACCAAAAATACCAAATACTAACCAAATATGCCAAGAGAATGTGTGTTTTTGTATTTGCGTATGTGCAGGTACGGATATATGAAAATTGGACAAAAACAAAGCCAAACCCGACAAAAACGAGCACGAGAATGGAAAAAGGTCAAAAGCCGGAGTCGGGGAAGCTTAATGATCAAAGAAAGCCCAAAATATCAAGAAAAGTCCTCAGAGATTCATAAAGTATCAAGATTAGTCCCTGGTCAAAGTTTTAAGAGTTTGACAATTTCAGTCCTCCAAGTTTCACATTTTGACAAAATTGGTCCTTTGATGAAATATTTGAAGATAAGTCAAACATGGTCCCTCATGAATAAGAGAATTATAATAATAGCCCTTGGAAGAAAATTTTTGGATGAATGGCACTTTTGGTCCATTGAGTTTCAGATTGTACAATATTGGTCCTTATCAAATTTTTACTAATAACGAATATACCTTACACCTGCCTAGCCCTTTTACTAAAACCAAAACCAAATTACATCCACATAGCCCAAAACACAAACACCAGCCCAACACCCTTATTCCCGGACTGTTAAGTATTACCCGATCCATTCCCTGGTCAAATTACCCACAACCGGTCAACCCTATCTTAAACCCGGTCAAACAAACACAACTAATAAAAACCCACACCACATTTCCCACCCCTAAAATTATTTTTACCCAGAAATGTACTGTTTCTAGAACCCTAAAATTACCATCCCTCCAAAATTACCTCGTACTTAAATAATTACCTCATGATTGGAGTTCTAGAAGGTGTCAGGAGATGTCAGGACACGTTGACCAATAGGAGTATACACGCAGGATCACCAATCACGTGCACACGATCCAAGGGCTGAGGATAATGGGAATTATCTGGAACGTGATCAATGGCTATAAGGGACTCTAAAGAAACACAACATCACGAGGATTGATGACTTGGACAACCTGGAAGCTTCACCCAAACCTCTCATCAGGCTATAAAAAGCCCCATCCTCATTCATTGAAAAGCTGTTAGCTTAGGATTAGGAGTAGGGTAATAATTAGAGTAATTTAGTTTAGTATTTAGATTAATATTTTGTAGTTTTAATTCAGCATTAGTTTTATTTTCAGCCCATCAAATTACTCTTCAAAGCTTTGTAATCAAATTACATCATTAATATAATTTCAGCATTTCATTTAAATTTTTGTCTCCATTTACTTTTTATGATTGTAAAAGTTTTCAAGTAGTTAATAAACTTTAAATTATGTTCTCATAAGCTCTTATAAGCTTCCTCATAGCTTATTAAGAGTTTTAAGTATTCATTATTGTTTAGTTGCAAAAGTTCAGAGTATTTCCAAAAAGTCAAACATGAAAGTCAACAGAGAATCATGATGGTGTTAAGCTGTTCCAGAAGAATTTAGATGATTAGTGTGGCATTAGTAGCTTGTTGATTAGCTAACTTATGATTTACATTCATGTTTGGAGGTTAGTGTAACTCGTTCCAATTTTCATTCCAAATCTTAGTTTAGAATCTGTTTTAGTTAAGTACATTATATTTAGAGCTTATTCTATGTTTTTATGTTTATCTGGTTGGTTTCAGTTTGATATTTGTTCATTGGTTTACATTAAGTAGAGCTTAAGCTTGTTGAATTTTTGCATAATATTGCATAATCTAAATTTGCTTATTGTACTGTTCATCTTTGCATCATTTTAGCTCTAGTTCATTTCATATAGGTTAGAGTTTTAGACTGCATCAGTAGAATAACTTAGGACTGCCTTTTGCATTTAAATTCACCAACCAGTTAGACAGTTAGGGGTGTTTGGTTTAAGCTTAATCTGTGCACTCTTATGGTTTATTTGGTGAACTTTCTTCATAGTTAGAATCCTTTAGGTTCATTTAGGTTGAATAAGTTAATAAATCAGTCACTTTAAGGTTAAAAGTTAGAATCATCTCTTTACCTTAATTTTGTGAACTTGTTTGAAAATTCTGGGTTAATCTGAGCTTAAATAAGTACTTTGGACTTTCTGTGAACTCTTGGTGCTTTTTGGTTTTAAATTGCTTATAAATAAGAGCTTATTTCAACTGCTTATTGTTCCAAATTGCTTATTTGGGTTTGATTTTAAGAAAATTATATTTTTCCTAGGTTTCATATAATATTTTAGATTTTTCCTGAATTTTTCATATTTTTTTGTATTTATTTGCTATTTTTCTCATTTAATTTTAGTCTTGATACAATTTTTAATACTTTTTAATTACCAAAAATCCCAAAAAAATCAGAAAAAGCCTTAAAAAATCCAAAAATATTTTAGAAATTAGTTTTCATTTATTTTAGATTTTTAGAAATTAAGTTTGCATTTTTCTCATTTAATTTGAATTTTAATTACTTTTTTAATTAGTAAAAATAGTTTTTAATTCATAATAATTACACAGAAATCCAAAAAAATAAATTTTCAGTTTTAAAAATAGTTTTTAGTTATTTTAGAATTTTTAAAAATTATTTTGTATTTTTCTCACTTAATTTCCATTTTCTTTTATTTTTAATTAGTTAAATTAGTTTTTAATTCATAAAAATTAAATAAAAAAAAATCTTTTTCTCAAAATTTTCATTTATCATTTTTAAAATTATTTTCAAGCCCGTAGGATTAGTATAGCTCCAATTTCACTTTTTATTTCGCGCGTTTACGTTTTATTTACGTTTAAGCTTACGGTTTTTGATTCTACGTTGCGTTTTAGGTTTGTTTACTTGATTTACGTGCTTAATTGGTTAATTGTGCTTCATTTTCATATTCATTAGTGTAATCTCATTCAAATCACTTTTCCCACTTTCACGACACGTTTCACGAACCGGGAATTTGAAATTCCATTCACACCTTCGCTGGGACACGACCAGGGGAAATACTTTCACGAGTATTTCTTTGGAAAAATAAACCTACACTAAAATGACTAAATCAAATGGCGCCGCTGCCGGGGAAGGTTGAAGTGAATTTTTGATAGTTTTCGAAATTGTGTTTTGAAAACCTCCCTTTGTATATATTTTCTATAAAAATATAAAAATTGAAAAATCAAAAACACTTTTCCTAAAGTGTTTTCAAAAATACAAAAAGAAAGTTATAGCCTCGACTCCCTCGTGGAAGAGGGGGCATTGTAAACCAAATAAGCTTACCAATATAAGAACGCGTGAAATTAGTTGTTAATCGGATTACTTTAAATTCTACAACCGAGTAAGCGGGAAATACGGAAGCTTAAACATTAAATTGCAAGCTGAAGAGAGAAACACTCTTCTCTCCCGTTCCGTCGCAAGTAGTTTTGAATAACGGTTACGATTAACGTAACGTTTGAAAAAAGAGAATAAAAGTTTTAAGTTTTTGAATTTTTTTTTTCAATATATTAAAAAAAGCCAAAAATAATTCTAAACCAAAAATACAAAAAGATTTTCCTTTTCTACTTTGATTTTCTTTTTCGATAATTAAAAAACCAAAAATAATATTCTTCTCCTCTTATCATTTGATTTTTTTTCTTTAACCCTCTAAACCGATAATTATTTCACTTTCTTCCTTATATGTTTAATTCTTATGGATCCGATTTGTGTTAAGTGTGGAGAACCCTTCTTCGGAAGGTTGTGTGTTTGGTGTACATGCGAACAATGTGGTGATAATATTCAGGACGGAGTTTGTTGGTATTGTAATTCTAACACGTATATCCAAAGATTGTTCAACAATCCTTCAGACATTCCCGATTATCCTCCAATACTACCACTACCACAATCGTCTTCGTTTAACTGCTATAATTGTGGAAACCTTTCCGAAGAAGGAGTACCGTGTGGACAATGTTTTTGTAATCAATGTGGATACAACAATTGTATGTGCTACACCCCGAGTGCTGAAATGTCTTACGCTTACGATACGAGCTTTGATAATTATTCTCAAAACGATTTTGATCTTCCCTCTCAAAACTTTTATGAACAAGAACCATGTTTCAATAATGATTCATCAACTTTTGAATATTGTGAGGAAACATTTGAGAAAGTTTATTATGAGCCGAATCCGTCACAAAACTATGAAGAGAGCGGTGAAGACGAATCTTTAAAAGAAGAAAACGAAATTTATTCTTCGAGTGGCAATCCCACTCCGTCTTGTGAACCTTTAAATGTTGAAGATTGTTTTATGGCATCTCTCGACGACGATTTCTTTAAACTTAGGGGTTTTAAAATCAAAATTGAACAACTTTGCGCCTTGTCAAAATTTTTAAAATGTCGTGTTGATTATGTAGGACCATCGGTTCCTACTCCCCCTCCGGTGAGGGAAATGGAACGAGAAACCGAGGTGACAAAGGACTCGGTACTTTCCAATAACAATGGAAGTGCTAAATACGTCCAACCTACGGTTGTTCAAGAATCTAAGCCTACAATTGCTCCTCCTAAACCGTCGAAATTTGATCCTAACCTTTCTCAATTTACGGTTAAGAGTTTGTCAAGCATACGTAAAAAGAACGATTTGCCGGAGACCATAACGGAAGTGGTGGAAATTCCTAGCTCTTAGAGCACACCATTTGTCCCACCCCCGGATTCATCACGATGTTTTTCGAGACTTGAATCTATCATCCCCGACTCTTCCCATCCTTCTCTCACACTGGTTGAGGGAAGTGACCCCGTTTTGGAAGATGTCAAAACCACTCTTGTTGATTATGATTCTATTTCGACTGAGATTGTTATGCCGTCAGATCCTTTGGAGCCCGAGCTCAAGGATTCTTTACCCGATTTTGAGAAATATGTTTTTGATACCGCTGAAGAATATGAGTTATCTCCGATTGATAATTTGATTGATCCTGATGAGATGTTCTCCGATTCTGACGATGATGATTCTTTATCTTATGGAGACATCAAATATGTTGAAGAAGTACCTTCTGAGCTCGTCAGCTTAGAAGAAGAGAATGATGAAGAAGTTGACACTGAAATCCAAGATGAAGCTCTTCGCGAGAAATTATTGAATATCAATCTTCTCATTTCTAAGATCGAGGCATTGAAAGATTCTCCGATTTCTTCTCCTATCCCCGATATGGATAGTTATTTCTTACCCGAGCTTGAAATTTTTCGATTTGAAGAGACGAGCAGTGGCAGTCCTACTATTCATGCTTATATCTCTCTTCCAGATTATGAGCGTTTTAACTTTAAGATCGACTCTGTGCTTATTTCCGATAATCCGTCACATGACCCTCTTTTAGAGGATTTCGATCCATTTCTTGCTGTGGATGACTCGATACCACCGGGTATTGAACATGACGAGAATGGCTTTCGAAGAAATGATCTTGAAGAAATATATAATGATGATTTACTATATGATGTTGACTCATTTCTCGATTTACCTTCTTCTCGTCCACCCGCGAAACCACAGGATGGAGTTTTTGAATCAGATACGAATGAAGAAATTTTTGGAGTGGTTGACGAGATTTCTGAACATTATGTTCCTGTGCTTAATATTTTACCCACCCAACCCATCCGTGATTCTGAACTTGACTTTGCTTTTATCACCCGCGTGTTTCAACCATTCTTTACTTATCCCATCATTTATTCACTTTTCCACTCCACCGGGAGTGAGGATACCGTCTTTGACCCCGGCATCTCCGTCTTTTGTGCCGGGTGTCCGTTCCATCTGCTCTCCCCAAGGACAACTTAATTCGGGGATCGAGTCAAGCTCATGTGACTCGGTGAACAAAAACAAGCGCTTCGTGGGAGGCACCCCATGCTTATCCTTTTTCATTTTCTTTATTTTCTAACGTGATGTAAGGGGGGTGACCCTTTCCAAACTCGTGTTTTCGTGGTTGTTTGTGAATGTCCAGGAATTTCCCCAAAGATTGAGGACTCTCGTACTCGTGTTTTGTCGTTTTCTCTACTCGAGTCTCATTCTTCGCTGCTCTTTCGGAAATTCACCATATCCAAAATCTTATCGACTAACGTTTATCTCTTGGCATACTTAAAAAACGGCCTTAGATATTACGTAAGACTACCCGTACCCTTAAAACATTGAGGACAATGTTTCACTTTAGTCTGGGGGGGGGGGGGTGAATCTTCGATTCGATTTGACCTGGCACCTTCGTCTGAGCTGTTAACTTGCGCAACCCCGTTTTCCACCAAAATTTAAAATTTTTGTCACCTTTTTATTGCACAAAAAAATGATGATATATGATATAATAGTAAAGATTTGACATCTTGTTTTGACTTTTCTACCGGCGAGAGTAGAAATAAATGTTCCGACTTGATCGGGCGTGTTGAGCCCTAGCTTGTCTCCCTTAACCAATATAATCAAAAGATTATCGGCTAAGCATCCGCGGATCTCATTACTTGGGATTTTAAATTTGCGGAGATCGAGGAATGATAGAGTTTATTTAGAAGTTTGGTGCTAAACGTGGAGTAATTGGATCTCTTTAGAGCCCACGAAAGGTACTTGTAGCTTCTTTGTTCCCACAAGATTGCACACCAATAAAAATAGATCTCTAGGTTTAATTAAGTGTATGAGGTTTGGGTAATACTTAGTTTTTTCTCGTTCCTAAGAAAATCTCTGCATATGGGGGTTTGGTACACATAGGGGTACTGCCAGTGTTACGGTGAAATAGACTATTGCATCTTGCCGGTTCGCAGCCGAGGTTGTGATCTTAGTAAAGGCCGTGGGACTCGGGGTTTGGCATATGATTATAAATATCAATAATAATAATCCAAAGCCAAAAATAAGGCAGAGGAATCCAAAGCTATAAAAATTAGTGGAAATAAATCCAAGGTCATAATAAAGCTCTTGCATCTTGACGGCTCATAACCATTGTTGTAATTGAAATAAAGAACTAAAGACCAAATATTATTCAAGTGCTTATAATTATGCAAAAATGCCAAGCTTCGACTCCGGGGGTTTCCTAATAAAAAGCTTCCATCTCGGGTCTCAAACATGGGATGTTTCGGTCGTAAATAAAAAGGGGGCCCTCAAAATCATGTTAAATCAGAGACCTCCATGTGGACCCGATTTCTGTATGCAGGGGTTTTCGAGGGAAAGTTTGGAAACTACTTAGCGTTCAAATTTTGTGCTCTTATTGGACTAATGAATATCAAAACGAGAAAATATGAAGAAATTCATTTCTCACAAAAATAAAATCTTGAGATACAAAACTTAAGAAATGGGAACAAGAGGTAATTACACAAGTAACTTTTGTGGGTAGTGTTAGCATCTAACTTGTGGATAAATAATGATTTCGATTTTACGCTTAGTTTGGGAGCTTGTGAAAAATCAAGGATGACGATTTTTATCCGTATGGTCTCTTCTCCATGAGAAGTGTTTCTACTCGTAGACCCTGAAAGTTATCAAAAGATAATGAAAGTCAAGCAAACCGTCACATATATAAAAATAAAAAAGTACAAAAATAGTAGTAGTAGATGTTATTCATGAAAATCGGAAAACGGGGC
The DNA here is from genome assembly GCA_030686995.1 of Artemisia argyi. Lineage (NCBI taxonomy): Eukaryota > Viridiplantae > Streptophyta > Magnoliopsida > Asterales > Asteraceae > Artemisia > Artemisia argyi. The sequence continues at coordinate 77,088,124 of CM060684.1, read as the reverse complement.
GTTTTTTAGAATAAATAATTTTGAGATCGTCTTTTGAACATCATTGCTACTTTACAACGTCAGTAAAAAGAGGTTTTGAAATTATTTATCTCTTAAGCGTGAGGTGATGACATTGCGTGAGGGCACGACAATACCTTCGTCTGGGGGAGTTTTGATGTGTGCTTATTCACACATCCTTTTTAGACCTTAATTCAGACCAAAAATACCAAATACTAACCAAATATGCCAAGAGAATGTGTGTTTTTGTATTTGTGTATGTGCAGGTACGGATATATGAAAATTGGACAAAAACAAAGCCAAAACCGACAAAAACGAGCATGAGAATGGAAAAAGGTCAAAAGCCAGAGCCGGGGAAGCTTAATGATCAAAGAAAGCTCAAAATATCAAGAAAAGTCCTCAGAGATTCATAAAGTATCAAGATTAGTTCCTGGTCAAAGTTTTAAGAGTTTGACAATTTCAGTCCTCCAAGTTTCACATTTTGACAAAATTGGTCCTTTGATGAAATATTTGAAGATAAGTCAAACATGGTCCCTCATGAATTAGAGAATTACAATAATAGCCCTTGGAAGAAAAGTTTTAGATGAATGGCAGATTTGGTCCCTTGAGTTTCAGATTGTACAATATTGGTCCTTGTCAAATTTTTACTAATAACAAATATACCTTACACCTGCCTAGCCCTCACTAAAACCAAAACCAAATTACATCCAAATAGCCCAAAACACAAACATCAACCCAACACCCTTATTCCCGGCCTGTTTAGTATTACCCGATCCATTCCCTGGTCAAATTACCCACAACCCATCAACCCTATCTTAAACCCAGTAAAACAAACACAACTAATAAAAACCCACACCACATTTCCCGCCCCCTAAAATTATTTTTACCTAGAAATGTAATGTTTCTAGAACCCTAAAATCAACATCCCTCCAAAATTACCTCGTACTTAAATAATTACCTCATGATTGGAGTTCTAGAAGGTGTCAGGAGATGTCAGGACATGTGGACCAATAAGAGTATACACGCAGGATCACCAATCATGTGCACACGATCCAAGGGCTGAGGATAATGGGAATTATTTGGAACGTGATCAATGGCTATAAGGGACTCTAAGAAACACAACGTCATGAGGATTGATGACTTGGACAACCTAGAAGCTTCACACAAACCCCTCATCAGGCTATAAAAAGCCCCATCCTCATTCATTGAAAAGTTGTTAGCTTAGGATTAGGAGTAGGGTAATAATTAGAGTAATTTAGTTTAGTATTTAGATTAATATTTTGTAGTGTTAATTCAGCATTAGTTTTATTTTCAGCCCAACAAATTACTCTTCAAAGCTTTGTAATCAAATTTCATCATTAATATAATTTCAACATTTCATTTAAACTTTTGTCTCCATTTACTTTTTATGATTGTAAAAGTTTTCAAATAGTTAATAAACTTTAAATACTATTCCCATAAGCTCTTATAAGCTTCCTCATAGCTTATTGAGAGTTTTAAGTATTCATTATTGTTTAGTTGCAAAAGTTCAGAGTATTTCCAAAAAGTCAAACATGAAAGTCAACAGAGAATCATGATGGTGTTAAGCTGTTCCAGAAGAATTTAGATGATTAGTGTGACATTAGTAGCTTGTTGATTAGCTAACTTGTGATTTACATTCATGTTTGGAGGTTAGTGTAACTCGTTCCAATTTTCATTCCAAATCTTAGTTTAGAATCTGTTTTAGTTAAGTACCTTATATTTAGAGCTTATTCTATGTTTTTATGTTTATCTGGTTGGTTTCAGTTTGATATTTGTTCACTGGTTTTAAGTAGAGCGTAAGCTTGTTTAATTTTTGCATAATATTGCATAATCTAAATCTGCTTATTGTACTGTTCATCTTTGCATCATTTTAGCTCTAGTTCATTTCATATAAGTTAGATTTTTAAACTGCATCGGTAGAATAACTTAGGACAGCCTTTTGCATTTAAATTCACCAACCAGTTAGACAGTTAGGGGTGTTTGGTTTAAGCTTAATCTGTGCACTCTTGTGGTTTATTTGGTGAACTTTCTTCATAGTTAGAATCCTTTAGGTTCATTTAGGTTGAATAAGTCAATAAATCAGCCACTTTAAGGTTAAAAGTCAGAATCATCTCTTTACCTTAATTCTGTGAGCTTGTTTGAAAATTCTAGGTTAATCTGAGCTTAAATAAGTACTTTGGACTTTCTGTGAACTCTTGGTGCTTTTGGTTTTCAATTGCTTATAAATAAGAGTTTATTTCAACTGCTTATTGTTTCAAAGTGCTTATTTGGGTTTGATTTTTAGAAAATTTTATTTTTCCTAGGTTTCATATAATATTTTAGATTTTTTCGGAATTTTTCATATTTTTCTGAATTTATTTGCTATTTTTCTCATTTAATTTTAGTTTTTATTCAGATTTTAATACTTTTTAATTACCAAAAATCCCCAAAAACTTAGAAAAAGCCTTAAAAAATCCAAAAATATTTTAGAAATTAGTTTTCATTTATTTTAGATTTTTAGAAATTAATTTTGCAATTTTCTCATTTAATTTGAATTTTATTTGAATTTTAATTACTTTTTTAATTAGTAAAAATAGTTTTTAATTCATAATAAGTACACAAAAATCCAAAAAAATAAATTTTCAGTTTTAAAAATAGTTTTTAGTTATTTTAGAATTTTTAAAATTTATTTTATATTTTTCTCACTTAATTTCCGTTTTCTTTTAATTTTTAATTAGTTAAATTAGTTTTTAATTCATAAATTTTAAATAAAAAGTAAAAAAAAAAAATATTTTTTCTTTTCCTCAAAATTTTCTTTTATCATTTTTAAAATTATTTTCAAGCCCGTAGGATTAGTATAGCTCCAATTTCACTTTTTATTTCGCGCTTTTACGTTTTATTTACGTTTAAGCTTACGGTTTTTGATTTTACGTTGCGTTTTAGGTTTGTTTGCTTGATTTACGAGCTTAATTGGTTAATTGTGCTTCATTTTCATATTCATTAGCGTTATCTCATTCAAATCACTTTTCCCACTTTCACGACACGTTTCACGAACCGGGAATTTGAAATTCCATTCACACCTTCGCTGGGACACGACCCGGGGAAATACTTTCACGAGTATTTCTTTGAAAAAATAAACCTATACTAAAACGACTAAATCAACATGCTTCACAAGACCCAGCGTTGGACTATGTTTAGTATATGTGACCGATAAAAAGCATAAAAGATTGTTTAGAGTCGTTGAAGTAGCCAAGTTCTCTTTCGACACCTTGAAGTGGATTCTGAAGAAACTTGAGCGAATTAAAATGAAGGTGGAGAAATTGCAGATTGATATGACTGCAAACAATCATTGTATGTTGACGAGGGTTGTGAATGTGATCAGAGAAAGGCTTACACTTTGAGCATCATGGAGAAGAATGGAATAAAGAATCGGATGTCGAAGTTGGCCAGACAGAATGCCCATAAATAGAAGACCCGAATGATCTACCCTTAGGGGGAGATTGTTGGAACACAAAAAGTGTAAATCATTAGTATAGGGACTTCTATGTATCTTTTGTTATACTTTAGGGTATGTTGTGTATGTTGTATCACTTGCGACAACATATTCCTATCGCAACACTTGTATAGTTGTGATAGTATGCTTGGCTATTGTATGGGTATAAATACCCCTACCTCATGGGTAATGAGGTGTGTGTTTCTCTTATTATCAATGCCCGACTTCTTCCTTTTTCTCTCGTTTCTCTGTCTTATCTAAAGTGTCCACACCCACTTTATCTCTCTAAGATTATTAAGTAGACGTGATATTATTGGAACAACAACAAGGTTTCGTCAAGGATTTGCTTGAAAGATTGGTAGTTCTACACGGCTAATGCTTGTTGTGTTTGAGTTCCCGCATCAGCTACTTGCATCATCCTCTCTAAAGCTTTCCACAAATCACGAGCAGTTATATTACTATCAATAACATTGTAGATCTCCTTACTAAACCCAAATAATATAGATTCTTAGCCCTAATGTTAGCCTCAAACTGAGCAAGTTCATCTTGGCTTAAATCATCTTCATCTTGAAGTCTTGTTTGTCCAGGGTTGTCGGGATCATCAATTTCCTTAATCACATAAGGACCTTTCTTGATAGAGTTAATTAAGGACATTCTTTCCTTGAATCCTATTAGAACATTCATAAACCTTAAGGACCATTGAACATAGTTTTCCTAATACAACATATGAGGTCTTGCATCACTCCCAGTAGCCAATACGTTTTAAGTAGTAGACATAATGATTTTGGATCTTTGATATGATTTGTTGTTTTGTGAAATTTGTTGTGAAGTATTATGTTTAGTTATGAGTTTGTGTTGATCTTTTAATTGTTTAAAGTCTTGTGAAAAAAAGTTGATTAAAGTCTCTAAAAATTAACACTAACAAAGTCATGAAAGTGTATTAATTCAAAGTCTTACAAGGTGCTAAGTCTTGTGACAAACGAAGTACAAGTCCGCAACCATGTTTCTTAAGAACTAAATAAGTGTGGAAAATGTTGTGGATAAAACTCTCGTATCAACTCTAATTATTTAAAGTTTCCAGAAATAAAGTTGATTAACAATTCATACTAACAAAGTCATGAAAGTGTATTAATTCAAAGTCTTGCAAGGTACTAAGTATCGTGACAAATGAAGTACAAGTCTCGCAACCAATTCTCTTAAGAACTAAGTGAGTGTGGAAATGTTGTGCGTAAAAGTCTCGTATTAACTCTCGTAACACAAAGTCTCTTAACAATTAAACTTGTGATGTCTCGCAACACACTGCCTTGGAACTCAAACAGTCTCGTAAGTGATTTTGTGGGTAAAAGTTTCGTAAGAAGTGTCTCGTAAAACAAGGTCTCGTAACTTTAGTACCGTAATCCAAGAGGTGATAAGTTTCGTAACAAACCTTACTAAGAAGTCTCGTAAATGAGGTCTCGTAACTAAAGTATCACAACAAAAATTATAACGGCTTTGAAAACTCACTGAAGAACAAGTTTCGCAAAACAAAAAGTCTCGTAACTCACATCTTGAGAGAGCTCGCAAAACAAGTCTCTCAAAGTACAAGCCATAAATTTGCGAAGGTTCGCAAACTAAGTTTCTCAAGTTTTGAAACCCTAATCTTGTGAAAGTACTTTTGCGAGAAAACTAATTTAAGAACTTACGAAATATTGAAAGACACTATTACAAACGTACTAAAACACCTAAATTTAACATAAAATCATCACTTGGACATAAAACCATTTATTTAATTCAACAAAAACGTATCATAATTCTCCTAGAATATTTTTCCAAAATCACTATTGCAATTTAACCAAAAAAAATGATTAAACCAAAGATTTAGAACACTAAAATATTTCTAGAGAGAGAGAGCAACGAGTTTAAGACTACAAAAATGTAAAATTTTACTATTAATGGCTATCTTAAGCTAAAACTAACACAACTAAACACAACAATGTATCATATTTGGCTCTGATACCAATTGTTGGTCACCATAATCCTAACGTCTACTATAAATCTAGAGAGAGAGTGGGTGTGTATACTTCTACCCTAGAGAGAGAGAGAGAGAGAGAGAGAGAGAGAGAGAGAGAGAGAGAGAGAGAGAGAGAGAGAGAGAGAGAGAGAGGGGAGAGAGAGAAAGTCTCGCAAGACTAGTAACATTGATACACACCTTATTACCCATAAGGTTGGGGCCTTACAACCAAACGCTCATCATTTACACAAACGTGCCATATCCATATCGTAGTCTGCATAGATGACCCCACACTAATGATGTACACTTTTTGTGTCCTAACACAAGGGTATAAGTACTTTTAGAAGAAAAAAATCATCAATCCATGTAATTCTTAAAGTTATCTTCTTATTGTGACATTTTTAGCAAATAAAAAATGAATTTTTTTGATAGTGTTAAAATAAAAATAAGTAAATCATTCATTTCTATCAGGGTACCCTGTGAATAAATTTTCCGGCAATATGATGTTATTCGGACATACTTTTTTTAACACGAATAACAATAACTTTAGTTAAGATAGTAGCGTAATTGCAAGTAGTTAAATAGATCGTTACAAGTTTATAGATAGTTTAAATGGGTTGTATTAATTGAGCAATGCTAGACCCACTCACAAAATTCACACAAAAAATCCAGTCGCTGACGTGTCATCGGATGACTGGGGCATTTTGTTGCATTTTCTCTCTCGTCTCTCTTATTAAACCAATCATCCGCTGACACGTCATCGAGCAATATTTTTGTGTGAATTTTGTGAGTGGTTCTGTTATTTCTTGTATTAATTTAGATAGCTGTTACAAGTTTACGAATTTAATACACTTAATTTTCTAGATGTAACATTTCTTTGTGTATATGCAACAAGCTATAGAAATTTTCGTAATCGATAAATGTGTAATTTTTAAATTTTTTTATTTAAAAAATGGCCTAACTTCTTTGTATAATATTATACATAGATCGGTTTTATAGTCACCTCAACACCAACAATTGTAAACTCACATGCTAAATATCCACAAATAGGGTGGTTAAAATGACAGAACGAAGACACATTCTTGTCAAACTTTAGGATAAAATTTATAGTCACCTCAACACAAACAATTGTAAACTCACATGCTAAATATCCACAAATAGGGTGCTTAAAATGACAGAACGAAGACACATTCGTGTCAAACTTTAAGATAAAATTTAAATTATGTCAAGAAGAGCAATATGGATATGCCTAGTAAGTAGTAATTACGGAATAACAAGATTTGACTGTTTTTTCTCAACTTATATGGATATGCATGCCTAACGTTATTGGGCTTAACAAGGAAACTGCTTGTGTTTAGCAACTTGCTGGAGCACCATAATACAGTAAATTTTTTGCCGCTATAGAACGTATAAAATAAATGTGAAACCCATTAAGTTAAAAATATTATCTAAGCAAGATATGAATCATTTTGTACCCTCTATCCTGTCTTTATTCTTTCTAAGACTTTTTAAAATAAATTTTGAGCATTGCAAGTTCTTAAACAATGTTTACAATTATAAAATGAATAAATTTATATATACAACAACTTCAATTAATGTTATTTTAAAGTGACGTTCACGTAAAAATACAATTGATATAATGAGATATGCTAGAATTACATAAATTTCACAAAACAAAATTCATAAAATGATGTGTTTTAGTGACTATTGGCTACAAGTATGACTGTATAAGATGATTTTAAAAGAAATAAAGAAAACATCACATATTAATATGACACATCATTTTGTGGATGTACAATGAAAAAATGTATCACTTAAAGAGTTAAACTTGTACTTGCATGAAATTCTCTTCGAAAATTTTAAATACTAATTACCTATCGTCAGAATGTGCGACCCTAATAGTATTATTATAAGTTTGATTGATGATGAATCGACTTATACAGAACTTAAATTTTGAATCAATTATATTATCTTAATTAGTTATGATGTTGTTATAGATCCACTGTTTCAAACAACCAATAATATGCTAACTATGGACTAAATTCCAAAAACTATTCTTTTAGAAGGAATCAACGAATAATTTTCTTCTTCTATAAAAAAATGCGCCGAGAAAATATTACGTGTGAATTTTGTGTACACCACGCTGTCAGTTTATCGTTTTCCTAACGGATCAACTTTTTTTACACCCAATCATGTTTATCGCATCACATGTTTTGCCCTTCAACAAGCTTTTGCGTTTTGAAATTTTGAGTTTTCACTAGATTAAAACAACAACCTCATACAAACCCATCCCAAAAAAAAAAGAAAAAAAAAAAACAGAATAAGCTCGACAAACGAGCTTAATTTACTGAAATCATCATCGTGCGTTAAAGAGCACAACTGCGTCTTAAATCATTACCGTGATGGAAAACATTATTTTGTGATGAAAACAACAAACTATGAAATATAACACTTATATAAGGTTTTACTTGTAACTAACGGTTCTTGGATTTGTTTTGGTTTTTTGAATGATACAAATGAAAAACGCAACCTATCAATTAGATATGCGCAAAACAATTACATATGAGAAGAAGTGTCACTAACAGATTCCAAAATTGATCGTTACATCTTAATTAAGTATCTTATTTGTGCCTAGTGAAAATCCAAGAAAAAAAGGCTATTTAATGTCGCTAAAAATAAACGTTTTCTACCATTAAGTTCTTTTTACAGCCTTAAACACGTCTCTTTTTTAAGATGCCATAACACCCAATACGAAGTTGTTTGAACTACGACACGTCTACTCCACAAGTTGTGTTATAAAACAATCAAATCCTGTTCATTCGGAAATCACACACACTACGTCAAAACGCTGTCTTATTACATCACGAATCACACAATTTTTTCTTGACCTTTTCAAAAAAACACTTTCCATTAATTAATACTCTATAAAAAAATCACAAGGAGATAAAAGTGTAAATACAATCCAATACCCTAGGCCTACACCCACCAGCACAAAACACAAAAACAAACACAAAACACTCATTTCTATACATTCTTCACCATTTCCTTTAAATCTTCTCCACAAATCTCGTCTTCTTCAATTCCCTCACAAACCAATCCTCCATTTCATCAACTTAAAAAATCCACCAAAACTATATACGATAGATATAGATACACATATACAGATTTGTACATCTGAGTCAAAAACTTGATCTTCAGTAACCTGTTAACAGATTTATATTTCAATTAAAAAACGTGACAGAATACCTCAGTTAAGCCGCGTACACTGTAAATGAGGTGTAAGAAACATTACACCGATCTAAGCAGCACCATAGGCGTATGCTCAACTTGTCTCCGTGAACGTTTAATACATGTCATAGCAATTCAAGAACAGCATAACCAAACCCTAGAAACCCTAAAACACCATAATTCCGTCCATCTCACCAGCCGGATATCAGATTATTCCGATCCGCCACGTCATCACCACAGCCACTCCGATCAGCTCTTCTACACTACACCACAAGTAACAACATCAACTTCAGCAGCTCCTAAAAAAAGAAGCTTTATCCGCTTCCTTTCGTTTCAGAATTTTTTTAGATCTAGACACAAAAACGAAGACGATGCCACGTCATCATCCTCATGGATATCGAGTATTTTGCACCGTAGGAAAAAAACTGTTCACGTTGACGAATCAGTTGTGACCGCACCGGTGCGACGGCAGTACTGCCGTGACCGAGGAATGTCACCGGCGGGAAACTCCGATGAGGAAGGTGGCGCGTGTGATGAGTCGACGACGGAGTCGTGGAAGAATACGCCGCGTAGGATGGGACGACGTGGACATGCAAGGAATGGATCTGGATTGACGTTTTGTGTGAGTCCGTATATAGTAAGGCCAAGTCCGAATAGGCAGTGGAATGATGGTGGTGGTGTGTCAGGTGAAATTAGGGTTGCTAATTTGATGAATACAAAGGCGTTTTGTGCTAATAGATCAAGGAAACTTGCCGATTTTGGAAGGCCCAGTCAAATCCGGTGATTTTTATTTTTATTTTTATTTTTGGTTTTTTGTAATTATTACGAGTATGAAATGTTAGTTTGGTATAGATTATTACACTATTCATATGATATGATTAATAACAATTGTTTGTTTTATGCTCTATTAATAATTCAAGCTTTTTTTTTTTTTTCATTTTTATTTATTTATTTATTTTTAATCTGGGTTTCCGACTCGACATTGCAAGGCAAGTAATCCTAAGGTTACTACCATTTTGGATTAGATTTTTGTTGAGCTATATTGTAAAATTTTCAGATTATTGGTTTTGAATGTTAAGCTATGTTTGGCAAAATAAGCAATGGCAGTGTAGGTTTTTTTTTTTTTTTTTTTTTTTTTTTTTTTTTTTTAATTGTTTGGTAACGCTGCTTTTGTTATGATACTAATGTGTAATATACTTTCAAGGTGTTCAAAGCTCCTAAATGCTATTTTATGAAGAATTGAAAAATAAGCATTCTCAAAAAATATATATATAACTACTTGCATTGCTTTCTAAACGAGTATTAAAATTACAACACTTAATACTCACCGCTCCTAAATACTCCTTGTGAAAGCGCTCTGCGCCAAACAAACACAATGTTGTATTGCTGTATATCATGTCATGGATGAAGCGTAAATGTGTGATAAACAAGACATCTATTGTTATTCTCGTTTGTAGCACATTAGTTTATCAATGAAATGCACGCATTATACATATCACGATGAGAAATTCTTGACAAATTTAGACGAGTTTGATCGAACTAACCGATCTTTGATTAGTTTTGGGAAAAAAACACAAGTTGCAGTGCGTATTGTCAAGTGTTTTATTGCCATCTCTAGTACTAGTGGCCTAGCTAGAAAAAGTTGGCATAAGCGGTCATGTGTACTCAAAAGAGTTGCTATAAATCATCAAGACAAAATTTGTTATAGAAGATCTTTGTTAACGACCAACCAAAGTCTCTATCAATTACTAAACTTTTCTTTTTACTAAACTTTTCCAGTGCCACAGATTTTCGGGTATGTATATTGTGGTTTTTGTTTTAAATTTTAAATAACAAGATTTGCCTAAAATAAGTTGTAATACTATTTCAAAGAGCTAATAATCAACTCCAACGTACTACTAAGCATAAGTTTTAGGGAAAGATAATTTCTTTATTTGAAACGGAGAGTTGTTGGGAAAAACGGTGGTAAATCATTCTTTGTCAAGAGTTACAGCAAAATTTAGCTATTAATAACTTCTTCTGGAACCATAGTCAAGCCAAAAATTACGCTTTTTAGCTAATAAAGTATATAAATCCTACGTCCTATAAATATTGTTATTTATTCAAGAAGAGTTGACAATTTTATAGAAATATCAAATTTGACCGCTTCTTTTGGTCGGTTGATTGACATAAAAGACTAGGCAATATAAACGGTCGAGAGAAGAAGATTGAGATTATAGGCTTTTTAGCATAAACGGTCAAAAATAGGCTTTGGGTACCATTAATCATTTTTGTTATGTTTATATTTGTCTTGATAAAGATATTTTATTTAATTTAGCCAAAGTTGAAATTAAATTCAATATATTATTTGAGTATCGATTGAGAGCTCATGTGCTTAAATTCATGTCTAAATTTGTGTGACATCATTCTGATTGCTGCAATTAGGAGACTCATTTTTTCACAAACCATCATATCATGTTGCACATGTTTAGTCATGAATTTAAGCACATAATTTAGGCCGCAATCATCTTCCATATTATTTTGAACTTCAAGCTGCTAACTTTATATTGATACTACACGATTATCCGTACATAGTAATGATGTCGATTTGTGTGTTCATTTCTTTTACGTATATATAAGTGTGGAGTAAGTAAGAGTGGAAAAAGTTAATTAGTTGTTTTAATTGTAGTTAACTATTTAAATATTTAATAAATTATATTAACTTTTATAAGTAAAGGTATTTTAGTCCAACAACATTACTTATTTTTAAGTTTTAAATAATATATTTTTTTATATGTAGTATAGATAATTAATATATAGCAGTGCAATAGATACCATAATAGCGTATGTGTGAGTTTAAATATGTCATGTATTATTGGCATTCAATTCAACAAAATGTAGCTAGTGTAAGACGTGATATATTCAACAAAAAATGTTGTTACGGGACAATTATGTTCTTAATGTTTACTCCTATATATTGGTTGAAACATTATCATGCTACTGTTACTCCAACTGTAGCCCACTGTAGAAACAACTATAGTACCCTGTTTATTATTGTAGAAAACCCTGTAGCACTAAGTTACAACATCTCATTTATCCACACACTTCTCCTTAACTCCTAGAAAACAGATCACTTCCCTCTCATCAAATCCACCAGCTGATATCAAAATACAAAACCAAAACACTCACCTCTCACTACCCTCATCAAAGGCATGATTATGGTCAAAACTCACTTCTGGTGTATAAAACTGTTAATCAGGGAAATAAGCTTGAAGAGTGATTGTACAATAAATTGCACGACCAGGCCTTCGATTGTGATCATAGGGTATAAGGGGTGTTGTGATTATGCCAAGCTTGGATATAACCTGAAATAAGAAATACTAAAACACTACGTTAAGTGATTGCGCATGGGTTGGACCCTGCGAACCACCTCCGGTGTGTGAATAAGTACTTGGTATGAGAATTTAGGTGAAAAGTGTAGTAAAGTAAAGTAGGATAGATTGCATACCAGATTCCCAACTCGTCTAAGGCTATTTATAGGGACGAAATAACCTTGGAGAGTGTTTGCACAAATTTCGAAGATCATGGGGGCGTCCCATGACGTGTGGTGACCACTAGGGCTTAATGTCCCACTCCTCCTAGTTTAGCGGGGGAGCTAAAGAGAAAGAGAGGACGTGGGTAAGACTTGGTCTTAGCGATATTTTGTCTTGGCACATGCTCTGTCCTAATGACTTATCGAAGGATACCCCGAAGGGCTTAATCATTCGATTGGCGAATTCTCATTTGGTAACTAAATCATAGGTGACTAGTTTTACGCCAAAAAAAGTTTTAAGAGGCTAGCCATAGCCTTCGATATGTAGGTTGCGATCAGACTCGAAAAGGGGGTCCTTCGACCTAATCGGGGGGTACATCATCAAAGAGCAAAACTCACTTCTGACTACCCTGCTTCTATCCTTCATCCGCCCTAAAAATAGACACACACGAAACCAGAAAACTCACTTCTCCTGAAAGAACCCAGATTGCAAATCGTTTATCTAATTTTGAGGTAAATTATTTTGGGATTTTGTTTTTATATAAATTTTTTTGAATCAAAGATTGTCTTTTATTATTTGGTTTTGAAAATTTTTTGTGGGTTTTGTAGCTTTTTAAAAAGTTGTTTGAAGGTTTAATCTTTTTTTTTATTCATTTTGTTTGAGTTTGATTTTATCAGTTTTATGTTTTTAGGATTTTGGCTAAGATTTGATGTGAACAAGTATATTACTTGCGGTGGGATTTTTTATTTATTTATTATTATTATTATTATTATTATTATTATTATTATTATTTTTGTGCTGCTGCGGTGGTGATGGTGGACTTACTGTGGTTCTTTTTATGTATGATTCTTGGATAAAGGGTATTGAAAAGTTTAAAGGTTTATGTATGACTCCTCCCAAACTAACCACTTAACCAGGTGTGGTCAACAGGTTAAATCTGAGAGAAAGTGCAAGACATATAATCCCGTGTAAGCACAATGTTTTCCCGGGTCGTTATGTTCCGACGAGATTGAAATTGTGTTTTTGAAATGTTTACAGGAATCAGTGATCGGGAATAGTAACAAATAATGATTTGGGTTTGATTACACTACTGGAATTGATTGATATTAAGATAAATAAACAGTATTAACAATTACAAGAATACAGATATATATATAAACATAAACCAAATTAAAATCAAATACGACTACGTAATGGAAAAAGGTGAGATTTGAACAAATTTAAACTAGAGGGGGTGAAAATTAAATTTTTACAAACTAAATATTAAAAGAAAGTTTAATTGAAAAGAAAATTATTTTTTTGATTATTTTATTATTTAATATTAAATAAAAACTAATTAAACTATTTAATAATTAATTAAAACTAATTTAAACCTAATTTAAATTTAAGAAAAATACTAAAGTAACTTAGAAAAATATGAAATTTTTTATAAAACTAATTAACCATTACAAGAATCCTAAAAAAATTATAAAAAGTTTAAAAAATTACTTTTAAACTATTTTACTAATTATTTACTTATTTAATAATTAAAATCTATTTTAACTAATTTAATTATGAAAAATAATAAATGAACACTAAAAATTCTGAAAATTTTTCTAAAAATATTTTACTAATTATAAAAGCTAGAAAAAATATAAAAAGGTACTATTGCTTAAAAATAAGCAGAAAGAAAATTAATTTATTGATTTTTTAATTAAAACTAATTAAACTTAAATTAATTATTATAAATACTAAATTAACTCAGAAAATTATGAATTTTTTTTTAAACTATTTTAATGTATAAGGAACTTAGGAAAATTATGAAAATGAAAATTGGTTTTTGAAAAAGCTGAGCAATAAGCCAAATGGCTTAAATAGAAGCTATCACTATTTTTAAATTGGCTTTTTCTGGTTTTTCTTTTACAAAACTATTTCAACACTAATATTAAGCAAATTTTATGAAGACAACTTTTTTGAAGCTTAATAATACGCAATGTGCAAATCCAAAAGTGAAACAGAAGTCCTAAGCTATTAACAATGGAATTTTGATGCAATAAGCTACAATTAAGCTACAAAGGGAGAAATAAGCTATAAACAACTAAAAAGCTTACAAATAAGTTGAAATGAACTGAAAAGCCAATACTAAAAAGCTTACAAATAAGCTGAAATAAGCTGAGTATGATCAGTATACCTTCAAGGGCAAAATGAGCCAAGATCTAAAAAGCTAAGCTGATAAGCTTCCTAAAAAGCCAATACTTGAGGGGTGGGGCCCACAAGTGAGCTCAGAATGAGCTTGGGAAAAGTGGGAAAATACCTTGGTGCAGGGGAGGTTCACTCCCTGCAGGCTTAAATAAGCACCTCCATAAGCCAGAGAAAAAATCTTAAAAATAAGCCAAGGGTAAATTTAAAAGTTAAGCTGATGGACTTTGACTTCCAGAAAGATCATAGCCTAATTTGTAACACAAAAATCAGGAAAATTCTTGCAAAAATTGAATTTCTGACAAGACTATGCAATTTGACTTTTTGCTTTATGAACTAAAGTTGATTATAGTGGGTTTTGATTGGTTCCTATTAACTGATCTGGTTATGTTAAGCTATAAGGAGATTGAAATAAGCTATACTAACAACTATTACACTAATGTGAATGATTTGAGACTCTAAATCCTCACAGTGATCACCTATGGTGAGATTAAAGGCTATTTTGACTTTTCACTGAGTGTGGGTTGGTTTTTATGACTGTTTTATGCTATTAGGACTTAAGATGACTTGTGAGAACCAAATACAACAACCAAAACAACCCTGAACACAGAGTTGCATGAAAATCCAAACAACCTGAAATGACTTTTGATTTTTGATTTTTGAAACAAATGGATACCTAGAACTTTGAGATTGGTTTATATTGACTTATTATGACTTATTAAGCTGAAATAAGCACAGAAACATGAACTGAAACCACTAATACTTAATATACTAGATTATACTAAAATGACAGTGAATCTATGATTTTGGAGTACAAAGAATTCCAATAAACTAACAACTAACCTTAGGCTATGATATAACTAAATTACACTAAATAAGCATGGAAAGCACAAAGATAAGCTAAAATAAGCACTGAAACAGTAAATGGCTAAAATGAAGGATTTGGCTTACAGAATGCACTCCAAGCTAAATACCATGAACCAAAACCAAGTACCAAATCTATTGCCTCCCCTGAGGCTCTAAACCATAGCCATCCAATATTTACTATGCTCCTTGCAATCTTCTTCCATGTTCACTGATTTTTGATTTTTGAATGATTTAATTCTAATTTTTTTGTATTTTTAGTTTTTATGTCTAGACTGATTTTAATTACTTCTAATAGCTTACAGAAGCTATAATAGGAGCTTACATGAACTATTAAGTCACTAAAGAAGCTTTAAACAACTTATAGCTTATAATAAGAATTTTAACTATGAAACGCTAAAAACTGAATTGCAACTTGAAACTTGAAATTGATATTGAAAAGAGTTTAAATTACACTTAGAAATACTGAGTACATCTTTAAAAGCTAAAAATTACACTGAAACTTGAAAGATTAATTAAGTCGACTCTAATTTAAAACTAATGAACTACTTGATGTCTTCTCTTGCTTCCTCTTCTTTATATAGGACCCAATTAGGGGTTTGTGAGAGTCTCTGAGTAAATCCCACCTCAATTTGGAGCCTTTGGATGTCTGAAATTCAATCTAGGCCATTGGTTCATTTTGGCGGGAAAATTGGTTTAATACCAATTAGGTCTGATAACTGCAAGTGGGGGTAGCATTAATTGTCGTTGTTTTGTTAGGTAGATGTGATGGGTTTGGGCGGTGGAAACAAGTGTAGATGGTGGGAGAGGTGAGGTGACTGGTTCAGGCAAGTGGGGAAGAAGGTGGGAGGGAAGGGTGATGGTCAAAGGGTGTTTGACCCCGTTTTATTAATACAAAAGAGATGGGGTTGGGCTGGAGGGGTTTTTGGGCCTAGGTTTGTGTTTGGACTGGACCAGGGTGTTGGTTGGGTTTGTGGATTGGATTTGGATTAAATAACACAAAGGGTCCGTATGGTGTAGTAGTTATCACAAGGACCAATCATGTAATTTTCTATTTTTCCAGGGACTGATCATGTAACTTTTCCAAAGTTCTCAATGGGTCCTTTCTTGCTAAATATGAATAACCCAAGGACCATTTTGCAATCTGATTTGTATAGGGACCATTCTTGTAAATTTTGAAACTTGAAGGACCACTATTGTAATTTCCTGAAAATACAAGGACTTGATCTGCCATTCTTCCAAAGTTGTCACAAAGGTGTAATTTGCCAAACTTGAATAGTACAAGGACCATGAATGATGATTTTCCAATTTTTAATCCCTATGGACTAATTATGCCAAATCTGAAACTGTAGGGACCAAACTTGTAATTTCTTCAAATCTTTCACCCAGGGACTAAACTTGATAACTTGTGAACTCCAAGGACCATTTTTGACTTTTTCTTCCAAAATCCAATACTCATGGGCTATTTCTGCCAAATTCCAAACTTGAGGGACCTTTCTGCCAATTTTGCAAACTTTTGTTCCAAGGACTATTTTTGGCATTTTGTGATTCTTCAAGGTGTGTTTTGACAATCTGAGCTCAAAAGGGTAATTTGCTTCCCCAGCTCTGGCTTTTGACACATTTTCCAAACTCGTGCTCGTTTTTGTCCTTTTTTTGCCTGATTTTTGCCAATTTCTAAAATATCCATTCCTGCATGATCACAAACACAAAAACACAATATTTGGCATTTATGGTTAGTTTGTGTCTGTTTTGGTCTTAATATGGATAGAAAAAGGTGGGTGAATAAGCACACACCAATGTACTTTGTTGTTGTTTTTGTAAAATAAATTGTTTGCACTCCAAATGTTCGATGAAATGTCTAGGTGAAAATTGTAGTGATACTTTTGGTTTCTTTTGTTCGATGAAATGTGCGGGTGCAAATTGTAACTGATGTTTCTTTAAGCTTATGTTAAGGGCTGTAGAATTTATATTATTCCAGTTACATTACACAAGCCAATTTGTTTTGTCTTATTTTTCAACTTATGGCTTTTCTATGTACGCCATATCTTAATAAGCTCATAAGTAAAAAAAAAAAAAAAAGTTAAGAAATGTAAGCCAGTAGATAAGCAAAATAAGCAAGCCCAAGTCCTCCCCCCCCCCCCCCCCCCCCCACCCCCCAAAAAAAATGACAAGTCATTGTTTTTTTTTAGGTATATATTAAAATAATATGCTAATAGAGGGAAATGGTGATTAATGTTGAACAATTAACCGGATTCTTTTCTTAAAACAACAGTTAACATTGATGGCGCTTTCAACTGTAAAATCGGCTACTCCTTACCCAGGAAACATAAACCAGGTACGGTCCCATTTGCTATAAACACCACATTACTGTTAGCGTGTTCTTAAACATATGTTGTCACTTGGGTGTAGGTTACTAACAGGTAAGTTTATCTTTCGGTTGTACCTTCGAGTTAACGTATGTTGCTTTTTTTTGGTCAGGTTAAACTGCCTTAGATGAAATTGAGTGTCGTTTTCACGGAATGGAGCTGAAGTTTAAGATAAATATTGTTGACCGTTTTAAAGTTATTATTTGGAGCACACACTTAGCTATTTATAATTTTATATTGTTCTGACATCTAAGTTTTGTTAATTTGATAGGTATAAGCAAGCCGCTGAAAAATGATACCAACAGTCCCTACATTCAAAATAATTGGACACGATCATTAGTTTCAGCCAAGTTAATTCAAAAACAAAAAAAAAGCATATAAAAATGAGCGAAAAACATACTAAAACGTATAAAACCTGATGAAAACTGAAGAAAAATGGACGAAAGCGTAAAAAACGGACGAAAACATACAAAAATGAATGAAAACGTATAAAAACATACGAAAGCGTATAAAAACATAAGAAAACGGATGAAAACGTATAAAAACGAACGAAAACGTAAGAAACCGTAAGAAAATTGGACGAAAACGGACAAAACCGTATAAAAACGGATGAAAGCATATAAAAACGTAAGAAAATGGAACTTTAAGTTATTTACTAATGGCCGTTAGTATAAAGGACTAACGATGCCAAGTTATTGTGAGAAAACGAAATTTTAAGTTATTTACCCACGGTCGTTAGTATAAAGGACTAATGATGCCAAGTTATTTACTAACTGCCATCACTGAGTACACATATTGTACGAAATTTGAAAGTTCCGTACACACAATGAGAAAAAAAAATTTAGTGACACAATGGGAAAAAGTGTCAAGGTTTGATGACTTTTTAAGTAATTAGCCCTTTAAATTATTAATTAACCCAATGATTTTCCATGAACCTTTTTGTTGAGCTATTGTATGTTTTTTTTTTTTTCTTTTTTTTTCAATTATTGGATTTTAGTTTTAGGTGTGTTTGGCAAAAATAACAGTAACAGTTAACAGTATTTGTTTTTTTATAAAAATGTTTGATAACGTAGTTATTAAAATCCTAATGTGTAAAACAACTCTAAAATACTCAAAACTCCTAAATACTACTTCATAGAGTGTTGGACAATGAGCATTCTGAAACAAAAATAACAAAAATCATAATTTAACATAAAATGAATAAGTAAAACGAAATTAATCGGGATCCTTTGGATCACCGGCGAGTAGCCGTTGACAGGAGAATAACAAACTTTTATTGGTGGATCTCACCTAAAGCTAGGATACCATGTAAGACGTGATATATTGATTGATAATAGTGTTTACATGAGACTCAATCTTTATACTAATAACTAACCTAACACTTGGGTTTGGCCTAAACCAATACAAATAAAAATACTAGTCTAACACAAATACTAATACCAATCCAATACAAATAAGTCCACGTAACAAATACAAATCTTTAATAAATTAAATACTCCATATTAAAATTCATATCCAATCTAAATTAAATACTCCATATTAAAATTCATATCTAATCTAGCTTTAGCTTTAGCTTATGGAAATCAACCAGTATTTAACAATTTAACTTAGTTAATAAACATTTGCAAAATTTTAAGTTACAATGAAATGAATCTAACTGCCCAAATTGACATAGAAAGTGCTTCTTAAATTGGATTGAGTTGTTTAACAATTCAAAAGATAGAGGAATCAGCTAGCTCATTCTCAATGACAACAAAACATGTGAAAAACTACAAGGATGTTGAGTAGTTTTGCTCTTTAAAATTTAATTTTGAAAATGATTGTGAACAAAGAATAACAATATGTATGAATAAATGTAAGATGATAAATGATTGAGAGATCAAACCAAATACGAGAATTTATAGTGGTTCGCTTACGAAACTTCTCTTCACCCTATTCTACTCTTCGAATTTCCTACTCGAGAGTTACTTCGCTAATTCCACATGCTCTCTTCTTGGCGGAGAAAGTTGTACAACATCGCTTACAATTTTACCGATACAAAGCTATATAGTGAGTCATACCTACGCAAAACCAACCTTTCTCTCGAGGATTAGGAGGCCTAAAACACGCATATATCTCACTCTAGTTTGGTATATAATGGTGAATATGACTGTAGAGTATAATAGTCGAATATGCTAAGAGCACTAAAACCCCAACAGTATTAAAAAAATAATACTCCCTCCGTCTCAAAATAATTGTCATGGGACAAAAATCACAAGTTTTAATAAAAGTGGGACCACTTTATTTTTCAACCACTCGAATGGAATATTCTTCATTCAAATTCTCTAATTTTTACTAAAAAAAAAAAGTGGACAATTTTTTTGAGATATCCTATAAAGGAAATATGGACAATTAATTTGAGACGGAGGTAGTATATATATATATATATATATATATATATATATATATATATATATATATATATATATATATATATATATATATATATAGGGATCAAATAAGAAGAAAAATTAAAATGAGAAGGGTAAGAAGTAATTCTAGCCACACATTTTAATTTGAGAGGGAAAATTTGAGTGAAGATGCATCCATTTTTGTAAGTTGATGAGTGTCTAAATACTCATCATTTTGTACCAATCTGAACTGCCAAAACATACAAAAACACTCAAAAATACATTATAATACTTAAAATATCTTAGAAGTGTGTTTTATATGTTTCAAATACAAAATATGCAAAAACAAATGAAAAACGTACAAAGTTTGCATAATTGGCAGTTTCAGTCCCTCAAGTTTCAAATATTGACAAAACTAGTCCCTGAAGTGTTTAAATGAATAAAAAGTCAACTTAAGTCCTTGGGAAACCAAAAATGTTCACAAAACATCCCTGGATAAAAGTTTACACAAACTGGCAATTTTTACCCCTCAAGTTTCAAAATTGGCAAAATAGTCCCTGGGTATTCAAAACTGAAATATTTACAAATAATACCCTTGTACTATGCATGAATGACAAAATGGAACAATTTTGATAACATTTTGAGAAATTACAAGTTTAATCCCTTAAAAATCCAAATTTACAATAAAGGTCCCTGGAGTTTGAAAAATTGCAGAAAAGGTCCCTGGGTGTTTTTAAATGGAAAAATAAATAAATAAGTCCTTGGTTTATTAAATTTGGCAAGTTAAGTCCTTAAAAATACTTTGGGAAAATAACATGTTCAGTCCCTCACTTTTGCCAAATTTACATTTTTGGTCCTTATCACTAAAAAACCAACCGGACCCTTATTTTAAATAAATCCAAAACCAAATCCAACCCATCCTATCCCCTAAGCCCAACCATAAGCCCAGTCCAAACCCACCCTTTTAGTTTAAACGGGCGTTGACCCGCGTTGACCCATCCAAAACCGCCAAACACCCCCTCCACTGTTCATCTCCCTCACCACCACCTGAAACCACCATACCAGGTGGTTTTGCCACCTGCTACCTCCACCTCACCATCCTCCAGCTCACCCTAACTACTTTCCACATCACAAATCAACCCAGATGGGCATTAAATGCCATCTCCACCATTTTTCACTCCCAAACCACATTTTGTCTCTGTTTTCTTCCATACAACACCAACTTGCCTAAAAATCTTCCCTTTTGTCCCCTGACACCTCCACAACACTCCAATGATCCTTAATTGTTCACCTTTGGCCCCAAGTTAACGTGTGACTTTTTGGCGGCAAAATCAGTTTAAACGGCTATGATCAATTCAGAGATTGGAGGGTCAAGATTTAAAGTGGGAAAGACTCAGAAGGTGTCCTAAAACCCTAATGAGGACTTATAAAAGAGGAGAAGACCAGAAGAAAGAGTATAGTTTTTAGAAAAGTTAGTCTCGTTTAATTTGTAACTTGTTATCTCATTTAAATTTCAAGCTTTTAAGCTTTGTACTAGTCAATTAAAGTGTAACCTAAGCTTTTGTGATAATCAAAGTTAAGTTTCTAATTATATTTCAGTTGGTGCAAATTTTCATCCTCATTTCGAATTCTAATAATCTGTGTTATTGTTATTGATTGGTTATATGGATTGATTAGGCTCATATAAGCTCCCATAAGCTCAAAACAGCTTTTAGTAACTTAATAATCAGCTTAATATAAAAATCTCACAAAATACAAATTTGGTCAATGATAGTCAACTGTGGCATTTGTTCTTGATTTCTGGGTTTCAAAGGCAATTTGGAAAGGAAGCAGCTTGGAGTATTGGTTTAGATCCTCAGGGGAGGAAATAAGTGGTTCTTGGTTCTTGGTTTCAAGCAGGAAAGCAATTGGTAAGTTTCTAAAAATTTTCATAACTTTCTTTATATTGCATATGTATTGATTTTGATTATCATGGCTATTATCTGTGTTTCTCAAGTTTGATTAGTATATTTAAGTTGATTTATGGTTTAAGATTGCTAGGCTGTTAAGAAAATTACTTGTTACTCATTTTCTAAAAATCAAACAGTCAATATAGTATATTTGGTGTTCTTGTGTATTTGTGGGAATTATCTGTTTCTAAGTGCTTAATTACATCTAATATATCATAATAAGTCATGTTGGATCAGTAGAACAAGCTTTGTAAGCCATTTACCTCACAAATCATAAAACAGACTAGTTAAAAGGGGTGTTTGGATTTACATGTTCTGTGTTACTCAGCTTGGTATTGTTGTAATTTTTAGTGTATACAAGTCATTCAGTATCACATTAGCCCAGAGAAACAAAAATAAACAGGTCTTAGTTGGTTAAATAGTCAAAATCACAAGGAATACATCACCACAGTTAACTGTGGTGATATTGGAGTCCATAACTCATCAAATCTACTCACAAGTTAGTAATATAGCTTATTTCAATCTTAGTATAGCTTGATATGATATAATAAATCAGTAAGATAAGTTAGAAATTCAACAAAGTCAAACTAAGTAGTTTTATTTAAAAGTCAAATTTGCTTCATCTCAGATTTTCTCAAAACTTAGGTGATTTTTCTAGAATTTAGGAAGCTAATTGAAAGCTTGAAAATTCTTGTGCTTATTATCTACCATCTAAACTATAGAAATCTAGGTTTGTCTGATTTTTAAGATTTTTATTCAAGCTTATGCAAAAGCTAAAAGTACCTTGCAGGGCAATAGGTTCCCCTGTGCACAGGTTTTAAGTAAAGTACCAAGACCCCTAGTTTGCAACTCAGTGGACCCCACACCCTAGGTTTCAGCTTAAGTGTAGCTTAATATACCAGCTTATCATATCTAAGCTTAGTTTAGCTTTTAGCTTATAGTAGGATAGCTTTTAGGATCTAAATTGTGACCTTTGTGAAACAAGCTACACTGATTACTCAGTGTATGATCACCAATCCATAGGCTCACTCTGAGCTTATTAGGAAGCCATAAGCTTAGCTTATTAGTTTAATCTGTAGCTTATTAACCCTTAGTTGAACCCCTAGGCTTAGCTTGAACCCTATTTCAATCTAGTGGACCCCACAACCCTTGGAACACAACTTTGCCTTGCCCTGCACATCAGCACATCACCACCACACCACCAAGTTAAGTGGTGGCTGCAGCCCACACCATTAGGACCCACACCTCCAACCTAGCTTATTACAACCCCCCTCCTACCCAGGATCAAATATTGACCATTAATCTGACCTATAGACCAGTGGACCCCACTTTAAATTGCCACAAATCTCTGTCCCATTTCTGAGTCAGAAGAAGAATAAGCAAGTGCTTATTTGGGATTTTCAGCTTATCTTAGGAGCTTATCTCTTCATATTTAGCTTAATTAGGTTTAAGTAACTTAGATAAATTAGATTTCACCATAGTGGACCCCACATAACCTCAGTTTAGCTTATTTCCTAGTTTAGTCAACCATAGTCAACTGTTTTGATTCTTAGCTTATATCTAGCTTATTTTTAAGTTCTAAAGTAGTTGTCTTTATTAAAGTTTCATTATTTAAGCATTTAAGTAGTTTTGTAAAAGAAAATCCAGAAAAAGCAAACATAAAAAATAGTGATAGCTTCTATTTAATAGAAATTATCTAATTAATTTTCATTTTAGCTTATTAATAAGCACTTGTCCAATTTTATAATTATAAATTACTTAGTACCTTAAAGTAGTTAAAATAATTTTATTAGAATTTTCCTAAGCATTTTACTATTAATTAGATTTAAAACTAGTTTAAATAATTAAATAGGTAATATTAGTAATTAAATAGTTTTATTTAATTTTAATCAACTAAAGTAGAATTTTATATTTTTCCTAAGTTTTATAATATAGTTAAGACTTTTAAAAAATAGTTTCATAATTTCCCCTGTTCATTTAATAATTTCCTTATTTAAATTAATTAAATTAGTTTAAAATTAATTAAATAGTAATTAATTAGTCAATTAGCTTAAATATAATTTTTAGCAAGTTTTTATAATTTTGTAGTATTCCTGTAGTGTTTAAATAGTTTTATAAATTTTATCATAATTTTCTAAGGTAATTTAGTATTAATAGTAACTTAAAATAGTTAAAATAGTTTAATTAAGTTAAATAGTATTTAATTAATAAAATACTCATAAAAAGACAAAAATATTTATTTTCATTTTTTATACTTTCTTCAAGTTCTTAGTTAAGTTTAGAAATTATTTTTATAAATCTTTAGGTTTATTTGTAATAGTTGTTATTTTTAGTTAATTTAAATTAAGTTTTAAATTAGATTTTAATTAGTTTTATTAAATAGTAATTAAATATTATAATAATCATTTTCATAATTCCAATTTCATTTTCTATTTTCTTTAATATTAAGTTTTCAAAAGTTTCTATTTTTAGTCCCTGTAGTTTGTAACTTGTTAAATACCAATTTTCTCTGTCTGTTATCTGATTATCTGATTTTGTGTTTATTTCTGTATTTCTGTTATAATTTCATATTTTCCAAATATCAAGCAATCAGTAGTGTAATCAACTCTCAAAACATATTCGTTACTGTCCTCAGTACCACTCACTTTCCTTTCCGTCAACAAATACAATTTCAATCTCGTTGGGATTTAACGATCCGGGGATTTCCCTATATTTCCACGGTCAATATTAACTTGCACTTTCTCCCAGGTGGGCCTAACAGCTTCTCAAGGCTGACTGGTTGGTTTGGGAGGAGTCAAAATTTGGCGCCGCTGCCGGGGAGGTTGTTGCGTATTTCAAAACGGTAAAAGTTTAGTGGTTTTCAAAAACCCTCCTGTACAAATATCACCACTTTGTAAATTTTCAAGAAAAGCAAAATCATATCTGAAAACGTTCATTAACATTTCTCCTGAAGTGTTAACAACACCAAACAAATCATAAACAACAAAACAAAATGTGAAGTTAAATTACTTCGTATCTTTACGATTACAACCTATACAGTTGGTTTAAGGTAAGTTCTGACATTAAATTGCGAACTTAAGAGGGATCCATTTATTTCCTCCCGCCAGCCTGTGAGTAATCTTAAAGGAACGATTTCGGTTAACGAATCAGTTTCAAAAATATTGTCCAAGTTTTTTTTCACCCATACACGAAAAGCCAAAAACATTTTGTTTTATTGTGAATAAATTAATACCTTCAAATAAGTTCCCAATCATAAGATAAAAACTTGCCATTATATCCTTGTGAATAGTGTACCTTTTTTAAAGGAGCTGTTCATCTGTGATTAGTGGATTTAAGTTCACTATAGTTTTGCCTCTATCTTGTGTTGAAAACTAATTTTTGTGCATGCGCACTCGTTCACAAGCAAAGAACAAAAAGAAGAAAAACGTACCCGAGTTACGTATTGTTGAGAAAGAACATACAACAAAAATGAACGACGAGCCCCCATTCCTTCCCAAGGATGAGCCAGTTCCTGACACCCGAACTATGGAGGAACTGTGTCAACCTACTATGCAAGGGAGGGGTGGACCAATTGCACCACTCACTATTGAAGCCACGGATTTTGGATTAAAACACCACATGATACAACAGATCCAGAATACGTGCCAGTTCCACGGATTGCCGGGTGACGATGCCAACAAGCATCTCGACAAATTTTTAACTGTCACCCAAAGCATGAAACAAAATGGCGTCACCGATGACGGCCTACGTTTATACTTGTTCCCCTATTCTCTCGCTCATCATGCGACTTCCTGGTTTGATCGACTTCCAAAGAATTCGATCCACACTTTTGATGAGATGATCACTAAATTTCTGGCCAAATACTTTCCACCATCTATGGTCACAAAACTGAGGAATGATATCAGCAACTTCAGACAGCTTCCCGACGAGTCCTTATTTGAGGCTTGGGAACGCTACAAGCTTGCTATTGATCGGTGTCCTAACCACAATATGTTACAAGTAACCATAATAGATACCTTCTATAATGGTTTGACATTGAGACACCGTGATATCCTCAACGCTGCTGCTAGCGGGACCTTTATGAAAAGACGTCCTGAAGAGTGCTATGACTTAATTGAAAACATGACCGCCCACCATAACTTTTGGGATTCCTCTGCTGAGAGGGATGAATCATGTAAATCTATCACTCCAGCATCTTCTGAAATAGCAGCTCTCACTAGAAAAATGGATGATATCTCTACTGGTATGTTGAGGATGAACCAAACACTTCAAAATCAACAGGCCAAAATTGTCAATTGTGAAACTTGTGGTGGTCCACATCTGTACACAGAGTGCCCAGCCTCCGGTGGCTTAGCTCGTGAAAACGTGTACGCAGCTCAAGGTTCCTATAATGCGGGAGGTAATTCATACCAACCGCAAGGAGACCGAAACCTTTTGAGCTACCGTTCTAATAACTATCTTGGACCACCAGGGTTTAATCAACCTCAAAACAGGAACCAGAATTTTAACCAAAATCAGAACCAGAACCGAATGAACCAAGGTTATAACAACCAAGGGAATTTCAACTCTGGTCAAAACCAGGTTCACCAAAATCAAAACCAAGGTAATTATAACAGAAATCAAGGTCAGAACAATTACCCACAGGGTAATTCTCAACAACAAAACCACTTCCAAGGCAATAACAATCAGCAACATGGGAATTTCCAGAACAATCGGGCTCAAAATCTTCCAACCCAAAATCAAGCCATTGTTCCAACTGGACCATCACATGAGGAATTATTAAAACAGTTTATGAAATCCCAAGAAGAAATGAACAAAATGCTGATTAATCAAATGTCTAATTTGCAGAAGTCTTTAAATGATCGACCCTCGGGCTCAGGTACAACTTTACCTAGCAACACGATCGCTAATCCGAGGGGCGATGTAAAGGCGATCACCACAAGAAGTGGAGTTTCTTACCCAGGACCTACAGCTCCCTCTACCTCATCTCCTATCCCTGTAGAGGAATGTGAAACTGAGGAGACTAAGGATCAGGTACTTCCTAACGGAGGTACCAATGACATCCCTCCTCCAGTTATCCCGGTCCCAACTCCTCGTAAAAAAGTCGTGTTTGAAACTACCGAAGGTCCTGTTGAAAATCCAAAAGCCAACCCAAAAACAACAATTCCATATCCCTCACGATTGCAAGACCAAAAGCTCCGTGAAAAAGCTAATCATCAGATGGAAAAATTCTTTCAGATTTTCCAAGAACTACACTTCGATATTAGCTTCGCGGATGCTCTTGTTTTAATGCCCAAATTCACATCGACAATCAAAAACCTGTTGAGCAATAAAGAAAAAATGTTTGAGATGGTACGAACTCCACTCAATGAGAACTGCTCTGCGGTTCTATTGAAAAAGCTTCCCGAAAAGCTAGGAGACCCCGGGAGATTTCTAATACCATGTACTTTCCCGGGTATGGTTGAATGTTTTGCCTTGGCCGATCTTGGTGCAAGCATCAACTTAATGCCTCATTCAGTTTGGAAAAAGCTCTCTCTTCAGGCACTTAGTCCCACATGCATGATTCTCGAGCTTGCAGACCGTTCAATTTCACGTCCCCTCGGTATTGCCGAGGACGTATTTGTGAGAGTGGGACAGTTCAATTTTCCGGCAGACTTTGTCGTTGTTGATTTCGATGCGGATCCAAGAGTTCCTCTCATTCTTGGGAGGGGATTCTTAAGAACGGGACGTGCATTAATCGATGTTTTCGATGAGGAAATCACGTTACGAGTTGGAAATGAAGCGATAACGTTCAACCTTGATCAAACCTCGAGATACTACTCTAATTATAATGCTGATTCGGTCAACCGAATTGATGTCATTGACATTGCATCCGAGGAGTATGCTCAGGAATTCCTTGGATTCGCTGATAATTTTCAGAGTGGCAATCCCACTACTCCTTCTCATCCCATAATCGCTAATTCTTCCCCTTCCCTCACTCCGTTTGAGGGAAGTGGTTTTCTCCTTGAGGAATTAGAGGTCTTTCTCAAAAGTGATTCAGTTCCCGAAGGAATTGATATCCAAGAGATTGACCTGGAGGAGGATATACTTCTCCTTGAGAAATTATTGAACAAAGATCCTTCTCCCATTCCTGTTCTACCTCCACAACTTCATAAAGTGGAAGTCAAATATGTTGAGAAAAATGATGACTTCCCCGAGGTCGAACTTAAGGACCTGCCTCCTCATCTAGAATATGCATTCTTGGAAGGTAACGATAAGTTACCGGTCATTATTGCAAAAGACTTAAAGGATGAGGAGAAAACCGCGCTGCTCAAGGTTTTAAAGTCCCACAAACAAGCAATTGCTTGGAAGCTCTCAGACATAAAGGGTATTAACCCGGATTTTTGTACACACAAAATCCTAATGGAAGAGGACTTTAAACCTACCGTGCAGCATCAAAGAAGGGTAAATCCAAAAATCCACGAAGTTATAAAAGCTGAAGTTATCAAACTTCTTGATGCAGGATTGATTTATCCTATATCTGATAGTCCTTGGGTAAGCCCAATTCATTGTGTTCCAAAGAAGGGTGGCATCACGGTTATCACAAATGAGGACAACGAGTTAATACCAACTCGTTTGGTTACTGGGTGGCGAGTATGTATTGATTACAGAAAGCTTAACGAAGCCACCCGCAAAGACCATTTTCCTCTGCCCTTTATGGACCAAATGCTCGAAAGACTAGCAGGAAACGAGTACTATTGTTTCCTTGACGGCTTCTCGGGTTACTTCCAAATTCCCATTGATCCACAGGATCAAGATAAAACTACCTTCACATGCCCTTACGGGACATTTGCCTATCGTCGCATGCCTTTCGGGTTATGCAATGCTCCGGGCACTTTCCAGAGGTGCATGATGGCTATTTTCCATGACATGATTGGAAAAACCATGGAGGTATTCATGGATGACTTCTCAGTCATCGGGAATTCTTTCGACTCGTGCCTCTCCCACTTAGAAAAAATGCTTCAACGTTGTGAAAACACTAATCTTTGTCTAAACTGGGAGAAGAGCCATTTTATGGTTAAAGAGGGCATTGTCCTCGGCCATAAAATTTCAAAAAGCGGGATTGAGGTCGATAAGGCCAAAATTGATGTTATTGCTAAACTGCCTCATCCCACAACTGTTAAAGGAATAAGGAGTTTTCTCGGACATGCCGGATTCTATCGGAGATTCATTCAGGATTTCTCCAAAATAGCCCGGCCTATGACTCATCTTCTTGAAAAGGATGCTCCTTTTATCTTTTCCCCAGAGTGCATCGAAGCTTTTGAAATTTTAAAGAAAAGGCTTACTGAAGCACCAATCCTTGTTGCCCCCGACTGGGACTTACCCTTTGAACTCATGTGCGATGCTAGCGATTATGCTATTGGTGCAGTTCTGGGGCAACGCAAAACCAAACATTTTCAGCCAATACACTACGCAAGTAAGACCATGAACGAGGCTCAAACACACTATACCACCACAGAAAAGGAATTATTAGCTGTGGTATATGCCTTCGAAAAATTTCGGTCTTACTTAATCTTAAACAAAAGCGTGGTGTATACGGATCATTCAGCTTTGAAATACCTGTTCACTAAACAGGATGCAAAGCCAAGACTGCTCCGGTGGGTCCTGCTCCTCCAGGAATTCGATATTCTCATAAGAGATAAAAAAGGAGCAGAGAACCTTGCAGCTGATCACTTGTCCCGATTAGAAAATCCTCATCAGGATATTCTCGAGAGAAAAGAAATTAATGAAACTTTTCCTCTGGAGACTCTAAATCTCATCTCTAACCGGGATAATACCACCACCCCATGGTTTGCCGACTTCGCAAATTACCGTGCGGGAAATTTCGTTGTGAAAGGGATGTCGTCCCAACAGAAAAGAAAATTCTTTAAAGATGTAAAACATTACTTCTGGGACGACCCCTACTTGTTTAAAATATGTGCGGATCAAGTCATCCGACGGTGTGTCCATGGCCAAGAAGCCATGGAAATTCTTAAAGCTTGTCATGATGGACCCACGGGGGGACATCATAACCCAAACTACACCGCCAAAAAGGTGTTTGATTCAGGATTCTTTTGGCCCACGATATATAAAGACGCCCATGAACTTATCAAAACCTGTGAGGCTTGCCAGCGTCACGGGAATATTTCTAAAAAGAATGAGATGCCGCAAAACGCCATCCAAGTCTGTGAAATATTTGATATGTGGGGCATTGATTTTATGGGGCCATTCCCGTCTTCACGAGGGAATAAGTATATACTCGTCGCTGTCGACTATCTGTCAAAATGGGTTGAGGCAAAAGCCTTACCCACCAATGATGCCCGAGTAGTTT
This sequence comes from Artemisia argyi, assembly GCA_030686995.1. NCBI lineage: Eukaryota > Viridiplantae > Streptophyta > Magnoliopsida > Asterales > Asteraceae > Artemisia > Artemisia argyi. Next base: position 77,057,807 of record CM060684.1, on the reverse strand, counting down.
GTAAATTTTTAAAATCTCTCTTTGCCAGATTCGGGACTCCTCGTGCCATTATCAGTGATCGTGGTACTCACTTTTGTAATGAACAATTTGCAAGAGTAATGCTGAAATATGGTGTAACTCACCGTCTTTCTACAGCATACCACCCCCAAACAAGTGGGCAGGTGGAGGTCTCAAATCGGGGTATTAAGAGAATTCTCGAGAGGACGGTTGGTGAAAACCGTGCCTCTTGGTCGGATAAGCTGGACGATGCATTATGGGCTTTCCGCACTGCTTACAAAACACCCATTGGGTGTACTCCTTATAAGCTAGTGTACGGGAAAGCATGTCATCTTCCGATTGAATTAGAACATAAGGCCTATTGGGCCTTAAAACATGCAAATTTCGACCTTCAGACAGCGGGTGATCACCGTAAAGTTCAACTAAACGAACTAAATGAATTACGTGATCAAGCTTATGAAAATTCTTTAATCTATAAAGAAAAGACTAAGAAGATACATGACTCTAAAATAAAGAACCGCGTTTTCAACGTTGGTGACAGAGTTCTTCTTTTCAATTCAAGGTTGAAAATTTTCTCGGGTAAACTAAAAACCCGTTGGTCTGGACCATTTACTATAACCAAAGTATACCCATATGGAACTGTTGAGTTATTACAACCCGACGGTCCCAATTTTAAAGTAAATGGACATCGGCTAAAACACTATTTTGGAGGGGACATACAACCAATGGTTGTCCCGGATCTCCAAACTTACCCCATGGACCAATAAATTCGGGGTCGAGTCAAGCTAGTGACTCGGAAAACAAAAACACTAGTATCATGTACATAATAATAATAATAAATAATGAATTTTGTATTTTGTTCAAATTTCTATCCTTGTATGTATATTATACTTTATCATTCAACTTCCGGGCTGTCAGGACAAATTTATTACAGTTAATCATTCACAAGTGATTAGCTTGCGTGGTAAACCTGACACAAGCCTGGGAGGTAGTGATTACACATATTATATTACTTCATAAACAATATAAAATACAAAAACATTTTTCCTATGCACACAACTTGCCCAGTTTGATTAGCCCCTCAGTTACAACATTTGGTTGTTGGCTGTTTTCAGTTACTGAGCTCTGTCAAACCCAGATTCCCTTTCAAGGGGCGGTTGTTAGGAATTTTCTTTCTTTTGTACATATATATATAAATCTAAAAATACAAAAACATTTATAAAAGATAAAAACCAAAAATAATCTCCTTTATCTTATCATTTCATAATTCTGTGAGTGGAAATCCCACTCCTATTTCTCACCCAATCTTTGAGTGACAATTCCACTCCATTACCCCAAGGACAATTTTAATTCGGGGTCGAGTCAAGCTAGTGACTCGGGAATCAAAAACAAGCTACCTCATGACAAGTCAATTCGAGGTCGAGTCAAGCTAGTGACTCGGTAATCAAAAGCATAGCAATATGGGTTTTCACTCATATTTCTGATTTCTTTCTCTTTTCTAACACCCTAGTGTGGGGGAGACGAACCACATGTTGTACATATGTAAAATATTTTGTTAAAAAAAAAAAAAAAAAAAAAAATGGTATAAGACAAATAAAAAGAAAAAAGTGAGTTTGTATGTAAATAGAGTAACATAAAAAGGTTAAAAGTATTGCCTCCTTACGTTCTAAAGTCTTGGTGGGACACCAAGTATTGTGAATATTGAGGGCAATATTCAGTTCTAAGTGTGGGGGAGCGTTCTCACGAATGCAAAACACATGTTCCATCAAGAACCCCCATTTGATCAAAATTACCAGTTTTTTCACACTTAGAAATGAGATAAAATGGTATCAATCCTCCATGTCTAACCCACAACAGGATTGGCTAGTCCAGGAGCAAACGGCTCTTGGTAAAGACATCTCAAATCCGTTTATGGCTGGCAATTTGCCAAAAATTGTATGGTTCCTCAGCTCCCCGAAAACAAATGAGTTGGCTAGCCCGCAAGATTATGGCTTGTGGTAAAGGCCGTGGAAAAACCATAATTGGTAATCAGCTCACCAAGATGTTGACTATTCCATCAAGAGTTGGCTAGTCCAGAAGCAAATGGCTTTTGGTAAAGACTAATCAAATCCGTTGACAGCTGGTGATTTGCTAAAAATCACACGGTTATCAGGTGTGCCACAGTTCTTACACCTGGCTACTCCAGAAGTGATGGCTTTTGGTAAAGAGTTAAAATCCATTAATTTTTTCTCAAATAGATTGCTAGGGACTAGCAATAGTTTAGTGTGGGGGATTGATGAGTGTCTAAATACTCATCATTTTGTACCAATCTGAACTGCCAAAACATACAAAAACACTCAAAAATACATTATAATACTTAAAATATCTTAGAAGTGTGTTTTATATGTTTCAAATACAAAATATGCAAAAACAAATGAAAAACGTACAAAGTTTGCATAATTGGCAGTTTCAGTCCCTCAAGTTTCAAATATTGACAAAACTAGTCCCTGAAGTGTTTAAATGAATAAAAAGTCAACTTAAGTCCTTGGGAAACCAAAAATGTTCACAAAACATCCCTGGATAAAAGTTTACACAAACTGGCAATTTTTACCCCTCAAGTTTCAAAATTGGCAAAATAGTCCCTGGGTATTCAAAACTGAAATATTTACAAATAATACCCTTGTACTATGCATGAATGACAAAATGGAACAATTTTGATAACATTTTGAGAAATTACAAGTTTAATCCCTTAAAAATCCAAATTTACAATAAAGGTCCCTGGAGTTTGAAAAATTGCAGAAAAGGTCCCTGGGTGTTTTTAAATGGAAAAATAAATAAATAAGTCCTTGGTTTATTAAATTTGGCAAGTTAAGTCCTTAAAAATACTTTGGGAAAATAACATGTTCAGTCCCTCACTTTTGCCAAATTTACATTTTTGGTCCTTATCACTAAAAAACCAACCGGACCCTTATTTTAAATAAATCCAAAACCAAATCCAACCCATCCTATCCCCTAAGCCCAACCATAAGCCCAGTCCAAACCCACCCTTTTAGTTTAAACGGGCGTTGACCCGCGTTGACCCATCCAAAACCGCCAAACACCCCCTCCACTGTTCATCTCCCTCACCACCACCTGAAACCACCATACCAGGTGGTTTTGCCACCTGCTACCTCCACCTCACCATCCTCCAGCTCACCCTAACTACTTTCCACCTCACAAATCAACCCAGATGGGCATTAAATGCCATCTCCACCATTTTTCACTCCCAAACCACATTTTGTCTCTGTTTTCTTCCATACAACACCAACTTGCCTAAAAATCTTCCCTTTTGTCCCCTGACACCTCCACAACACTCCAATGATCCTTAATTGTTCACCTTTGGCCCCAAGTTAACGTGTGACTTTTTGGCGGCAAAATCAGTTTAAACGGCTATGATCAATTCAGAGATTGGAGGGTCAAGATTTAAAGTGGGAAAGACTCAGAAGGTGTCCTAAAACCCTAATGAGGACTTATAAAAGAGGAGAAGACCAGAAGAAAGAGTATAGTTTTTAGAAAAGTTAGTCTCGTTTAATTTGTAACTTGTTATCTCATTTAAATTTCAAGCTTTTAAGCTTTGTACTAGTCAATTAAAGTGTAACCTAAGCTTTTGTGATAATCAAAGTTAAGTTTCTAATTATATTTCAGTTGGTGCAAAATTTTCATCCTCATTTCGAATTCTAATAATCTGTGTTATTGTTATTGATTGGTTATATGGATTGATTAGGCTCATATAAGCTCCCATAAGCTCAAAACAGCTTTTAGTAACTTAATAATCAGCTTAATATAAAAATCTCACAAAATACAAATTTGGTCAATGATAGTCAACTGTGGCATTTGTTCTTGATTTCTGGGTTTCAAAGGCAATTTGGAAAGGAAGCAGCTTGGAGTATTGGTTTAGATCCTCAGGGGAGGAAATAAGTGGTTCTTGGTTCTTGGTTTCAAGCAGGAAAGCAATTGGTAAGTTTCTAAAAATTTTCATAACTTTCTTTATATTGCATATGTATTGATTTTGATTATCATGGCTATTATCTGTGTTTCTCAAGTTTGATTAGTATATTTAAGTTGATTTATGGTTTAAGATTGCTAGGCTGTTAAGAAAATTACTTGTTACTCATTTTCTAAAAATCAAACAGTCAATATAGTATATTTGGTGTTCTTGTGTATTTGTGGGAATTATCTGTTTCTAAGTGCTTAATTACATCTAATATATCATAATAAGTCATGTTGGATCAGTAGAACAAGCTTTGTAAGCCATTTACCTCACAAATCATAAAACAGACTAGTTAAAAGGGGTGTTTGGATTTACATGTTCTGTGTTACTCAGCTTGGTATTGTTGTAATTTTTAGTGTATACAAGTCATTCAGTATCACATTAGCCCAGAGAAACAAAAATAAACAGGTCTTAGTTGGTTAAATAGTCAAAATCACAAGGAATACATCACCACAGTTAACTGTGGTGATATTGGAGTCCATAACTCATCAAATCTACTCACAAGTTAGTAATATAGCTTATTTCAATCTTAGTATAGCTTGATATGATATAATAAATCAGTAAGATAAGTTAGAAATTCAACAAAGTCAAACTAAGTAGTTTTATTTAAAAGTCAAATTTGCTTCATCTCAGATTTTCTCAAAACTTAGGTGATTTTTCTAGAATTTAGGAAGCTAATTGAAAGCTTGAAAATTCTTGTGCTTATTATCTACCATCTAAACTATAGAAATCTAGGTTTGTCTGATTTTTAAGATTTTTATTCAAGCTTATGCAAAAGCTAAAAGTACCTTGCAGGGCAATAGGTTCCCCTGTGCACAGGTTTTAAGTAAAGTACCAAGACCCCTAGTTTGCAACTCAGTGGACCCCACACCCTAGGTTTCAGCTTAAGTGTAGCTTAATATACCAGCTTATCATATCTAAGCTTAGTTTAGCTTTTAGCTTATAGTAGGATAGCTTTTAGGATCTAAATTGTGACCTTTGTGAAACAAGCTACACTGATTACTCAGTGTATGATCACCAATCCATAGGCTCACTCTGAGCTTATTAGGAAGCCATAAGCTTAGCTTATTAGTTTAATCTATAGCTTATTAACCCTTAGTTGAACCCCTAGGCTTAGCTTGAACCCTATTTCAATCTAGTAGACCCCACAACCCTTGGAACACAACTGCAAGGCAAAGCCTTGCCCTGCACATCAGCACATCACCACCACACCACCAACTTAAGTGGTGGCTGCAGCCCACACCATTAGGACCCACACCTCCAACCTAGCTTATTACAACCCCCCTCCTACCCAGGATCAAATATTGACCATTAATCTGACCTATAGACCAGTGGACCCCACCTTAAATTGCCACAAATCTCTGTCCCATTTCTGAGTCAGAAGAAGAATAAGCAAGTGCTTATTTGGGATTTTCAGCTTATCTTAGGAGCTTATCTCTTCATATTTAGCTTAATTAGGTTTAAGTAACTTAGATAAATTAGATTTCACCATAGTGGACCCCACATAACCTCAGTTTAGCTTATTTCCTAGTTTAGTCAACCATAGTCAACTGTTTTGATTCTTAGCTTATATCTAGCTTATTTTTAAGTTCTAAAGTAGTTGTCTTTATTAAAGTTTCATTATTTAAGCATTTAAGTAGTTTTGTAAAAGAAAATCCAGAAAAAGCAAACATAAAAAATAGTGATAGCTTCTATTTAATAGAAATTATCTAATTAATTTTCATTTTAGCTTATTAATAAGCACTTGTCCAATTTTATAATTTTATAAATTACTTAGTACCTTAAAGTAGTTAAAATAATTTTATTAGAATTTTCCTAAGCAGTTTACTATTAATTAGATTTAAAACTAGTTTAAATAATTAAATAGGTAATATTAGTAATTAAATAGTTTTATTTAATTTTAATCAACTAAAGTAGAATTTTATATTTTTCCTAAGTTTTATAATATAGTTAAGACTTTTAAAAAATAGTTTCATAATTTCCCCTGTTCATTTAATAATTTCCTTATTTAAATTAATTAAATTAGTTTAAAATTAATTAAATAGTAATTAATTAGTCAATTAGCTTAAATATAATTTTTAGCAAGTTTTTATAATTTTGTAGTATTCCTGTAGTGTTTAAATAGTTTTATAAATTTTATCATAATTTTCTAAGGTAATTTAGTATTAATAGTAACTTAAAATAGTTAAAATAGTTTAATTAAGTTAAATAGTATTTAATTAATAAAATACTCATAAAAAGACAAAAATATTTATTTTCATTTTTTATACTTTCTTCAAGTTCTTAGTTAAGTTTAGAAATTATTTTTATAAATCTTTAGGTTTATTTGTAATAGTTGTTATTTTTAGTTAATTTAAATTAAGTTTTAAATTAGATTTTAATTAGTTTTATTAAATAGTAATTAAATATTATAATAATCATTTTCATAATTCCAATTTCATTTTCTATTTTCTTTAATATTAAGTTTTCAAAAGTTTCTATTTTTAGTCCCTGTAGTTTGTAACTTGTTAAATACCAATTTTCTCTGTCTGTTATCTGATTATCTGATTTTGTGTTTATTTCTGTATTTCTGTTATAATTTCATATTTTCCAAATATCAAGCAATCAGTAGTGTAATCAACTCTCAAAACATATTCGTTACTGTCCTCAGTACCACTCACTTTCCTTTCCGTCAACAAATACAATTTCAATCTCGTTGGGATTTAACGATCCGGGGATTTCCCTATATTTCCACGGTCAATATTAACTTGCACTTTCTCCCAGGTGGGCCTAACAGCTTCTCAAGGCTGACTGGTTGGTTTGGGAGGAGTCATAAGTGCATCTATAATATGTGGTTGTGGTTATTTCTTATTCTTCTTATTTTTATTAATCTATTTATTTGATCCTTACTCTCTCTCTCTCTCTCTTTCTATATATATATATATATATATATATATATATATATATATATATATATATATATATATATATATATACACACACACACTGAGTAATAAGACACTTGATACCCTCTAACCCCACCCCACCCCCTTTATCTTCCTCAAAAACTGACTCTACAACAACTCGATTTGCACATCATCTTCTTCATAAACCTTAATCTTTGATGGATCAATAGCACCACCATAAAAAAAAAATAATAAAAAATAAAAAAAAAAAAAAAAAAAAAAAAAAATGCACATCATCTTCTTCATTTTACTCTCTCACACACACACTTTATTTACACACAAAAACAAAAATTGAATTATAGATCGGGAAAAAAACTAATAAAAGAAAAGAAACCTGATAAAAAAGGATAAAAAAGGACGATGTTTTGGTTCGCCGTGTAGATGACTAGCCCTTCATTGGCGAGTTGTGGCGAAGGACGGCGGTGCCGTGGCGAAGGACGACAAGGGTGTCAGCGTGAAACGGCGAGGGGTGGCGAGCTTGGCACCGTGTGCTCTAACACAACAAAGTTGCAAATACAAACTACAACAACACAAAAGTCTTGAGCTTTTATTGTGTTCTTCCTTGCTAAAAGTGGATCACTTTGAATGAATTTAAACAAGATAGTGATAAAAGATTATTATAAATTAAAGTTTTTAGTAATGCTTGAGATGTGTTTGCAAATGGCAAGAGAGAACTTCTATCAGTACCATGAATCCTTGCAGGGATCCGTGAGTTTGTTGTCGGCAAAAATATATCCGTTTTGAAATGTATTTCAACTTTGTTTTGCATTGTTTCCATTCTAGAATGCTTAGGGAAGAGTTGTAACAAAGCATGTTTGATGCTTTTCTAAAGTGTTAAACATTCCAATGCTAAAAATGGTTAATGAGTGTTTTTATGCAAAAACACAATTGATGCCTTCCTTTTCTGTTTTGGATTATTACAAGAGTGGTTAATCCATCTTTAAATGACAAATGAGGTTCGAATCACTTCTCAAATTTAAAAATTCTTGGTAGCTGTTAATTTTTATTTTAGAAAACTCTTTTATTTAGGATGGAGTTACATAAAATTGATTTGAATGTTTATAAAATTATGCAAAAGTTTATAAAATGATGCAAGTATTTTGATGCATGATGTATGATAAAAAGATCTTTGATCATTAAGAGTGTTTTAGAAATTTATATGAATATATTAAGTGATTTGTGCCAAAAGATAACTATTTCTAAAACATGTTAACGTTATTTTTTTCTTACGTAAAACGCTTTTAAATTTGTCATTGACAAAACGTAGAGAAATATTTAACTAGTAATAATGTTTTTATGCGATTGTTTGTATTAACAAAAAATTTTCGTTTAATTGGATCCAAATCGACATAAGAATAGCTTATTCATTGTATCGAGGTTTAGCAATCCTTGGAACATTGTTCCTCAGCAGAGGCGTTGAACACCCTTTGCAAGTGGGGAGGTGATGAGTGTCTAAATACTCATCATTTTGTACCAATCTCAACTGCCAAAACATACAAAAACACTCAAAAATGCATCATAATACTTAAAAATATCTCAAAAGAGTGTTTTATATGTTTCAAATACAAAATATGCAAAAACAAATGAAAAACGTACAAAGTTTGCATAATTGGCAGTTTCAGTCCCTCAAGTTTCAAATATTGACAAAACTAGTCCCTAAAGGTTTTAAATGAATAAAAAGTCAACTTAAGTCCTTGGGAAACCAAAAATATTCACAAATGATCCCTGGATGAAAGTTTATACAAACTGGCAATTTTTACCCCTCAAGTTTCAAAATTGGCAAAAATGGTCCCTGGGTATTCAAAAATGGAAAATTTACAAATAATACCCTTGTACTATGCATGAATGACAAAATGGAACAATTTTGATAACATTTTGAGAAATTACAAGTTTAATCCCTTAAAAATCCAAATTTACAATAAAGGTCCCTGGAGTTTGAAAAATTGCAGAAAAGGTCCCCGGTAATTTTGAAAAATAGTAAAATATGAATTTGGTCCTTGGATTATTGGTTCTTGGCAAATTACACCCTTATGAATGTTTGGGAAATATCACAATTTCAGTCCCTCACCTTTGCCAAAATTACATTTTTAGTCCTTGTTCACTAAATAACCAAACCGGCCCTTTTTATTTTAATAAACCCAAAACCAAAACCTTACCCAACCCATACACCCCTAAGCCCATTCCTAAGCCCAGTCCACCACCCCCTTTTAGTTTAAACGGGCGTTGACCCGCGTTGACCCAACCAAAACCGCCAAACCACGTCCACTGTTCACCCTCCTCTCCCATTGCTGAAAACACCAATACCAGGTGGTATTCCACCTCCACCTCACCTCCTCAGCTCATCCACTACTCCCTCTGAACCACCTTTCCACCTCAAAACCAAACCACATCACCAATTAATGCATCCCACACCTATTTTTCACTCCAAACTCCATTTTGTCTCTGTTTTCTTCCATACATCACCAACTTGCCTAAAATCCTTCCCATTTGTCCCCTGCCACCTCCACATAACTCCAATTACCCTTAATTGTTCACCGTAGTCCCCAAGTTTACGTGTAAGACTTTGGCGCCAAAAATTGGTTTAAACGGTCATGATCAATGCAGAAGATTGGAGGGTCAAGATGAAGTGGGAAATGCTCAAAAGATATTTCTAAACCTAATTGAAGCATATAAAGGCCAAGAGAAGCAGAAGAGAAGACTACCTAGTTTATTTTCAATTAATGTATGTCGTTTAAATTTGTATTAGTTGTTCAAGTATAATCTAAGCTTTCAAGTTTTATTCTAAGTATCCTCAGTGTACTAGTAATCTTTTCAGATAATAAAATTCAAGTTGTGTTGTAATTTCAAGTTGTGCTATTTTCAAGTTCATATTAAGAATCTAAATAAGCTTTATACTTGTTACTGTTTAGTTATATGGATTGAAATAGCTCATATAAGCTCCCATAAGCTCAATACAGCTTTTAGTAACTTACTAATCAGCTTAACTTAAAAAATCTCACAAAATACAAAATTGGTCAATGAAAGTCAACTGTGGCAATTGTTATTGATTTCTGGGTTTCAAAGGCAATTTGGAAAGGAAGCAGCTTGGAGTATTGGTTTAGATCCTCAGGGGAGGAAATAGGAGTTCTTGGTTCTTGGTTTCAAGCAGGAAAGCATTCTTGTAAGTTATCCAAATCTCACTTATACCTTTGTACTATTAATTTGCTTATTGCCTGATTTCTAAGTTAAATTATGCTTATCTAGTCTTATATAGTGATAAATAATCTTAGATTAATATCTTGTTGTTGCCATTAATAGTTTTTAAAAAATAAAAAAATCAAACAGTCAACATATTATAATTAGTATTAGTATGTATCTCTAGTTATTTCTTGTTACTAAGTGCTTAAATATACTTAATATAATATAATAAGCTATTGTGGATCTGTTTCAACAACTTTGTAAGCCATTTACTTAAGAAAACTCAAAACAGTCTAGTTACAGGTGTGTTTGGATTAGTGGATTGCATCACTAAGTTGTCTGATATTGTTGTTGTTCTGTGTTTACATAAGTCACTTAAGTTCATATAAGGTCAATTTGACCATTAGTTTGGTCACAATTACCACAAAAAGTCAAAATCAAACTCATTCCATCACCACAGTTAACTGTGGTGATATCTGAGTTCATAACTCATCATATCTACTCATAAGTCATTAGAATAACTTAATTAAGTGTTATTATAACTTATTACAACATATTCAGTAGTTCTATTAAGTTCAAAGTTCACACAAGTCAAACTAGCAAGTTTTCTTCAAAAGTCAAATTTGTATTACTCAGATTTTCTCAAATCTTAGGAGATTTTTGTAGATTTTAGTATTAGGATTCAAGCTTTAATATTTGGTGGATTTGTAGTCTACCAACTTATTTTCAGTATTCCATATAGCTTATAATTTTAAGATTTTTTTATCTAGGTCCCACAGACCCTCAAACTTACTTGCAGGGCAAAGGTGTGCCCTGCTCACTTAGACCCAGTTCATCACCACAATTTTGTTGGTGATTTCTTATCAATCTAGTGGACCCCACATCCTAGGATTTAGCTTAATCATAGCTTAATACACCAGCTTATCTCATATAGGTTTAGTTTAGCTTTTAGCTTATTGTGGCATAACTTTTAGGATCAAAATTGTGGCCTGTGTCAAACAAGCTATACTGAGTACTCAGTATATGATCATCATTTTGAAGGCTCATTCAGAGCTTATTAGGAAACCATAAGCTTAGCTTATTAGTTTAATCTGTAGCTTATCATCCCATAGTTGAACCCCTAGGCTTATTTTGAACCTTGTTTTACTCTTGTGGACCCCACAACTCTTAGAAAGTGGACTGCAAGGCAAAAACTTGCCCTGCACATCAGCAAAACACCACCACACCACCAACTTAAGTGGTGGCTGCAGCCCACACCAGTAGACCCCACACCTCAGACCTAGCTTATTACAACCCCCCTCCTACCCAGGTTCAAATATTGACCATTAGTTTGACCTTTAGACCAGTGGACCCCACCTTAAATCACTACCAATCTCTGTCCCATTTCTGAGTCAGAAGAAGAATAAGCAAGTGCTTATTTGGGATTTCCAGCTTATTCTAAGGGCTTATCTCACCATAGTTAGCTTAATTAGGTTTAAGTAACTTAGATAAATTAGATTTCACCATAGTGGACCCCACATAACCTCAGTTTAGCTTATTTCCTAGTTTAGTCAACCATAGTCAACTGTTTTGATTCTTAGCTTATATCTAGCTTATTATTGATTTCTAAAGTAGTTGTCTTTATTAAAGTTTCATTATTTAAGTATTTAAGTAGTTTTGTAAAAGAAAATCCAGAAAAAGCAAACATAAAAATAGTGATAGCTTCTATTTAATAGATTCTATCTTTTTAATTTTCATTTCAGCTTATTAATAAGCACTTGTCCAATTTTATAATTTTATAAATTACTTAGTACCTTAAAGTAGTTAAAATAATTTTCTTAGAATTTTCCTAAACAGTTTACTATTAATTAGATTTAAAACTAGTTTAAATAATTAAATAGGTAATATTAATAATTAAATAGTTTTATTTAATTTTAATCAACTAAAGTAGAATTTTATATTTTTCCTAAGTTTTATAATATAGTTAAGACTTTTAAAAAATAGTTTCATAATTTCCACTGTTCATTTTATAATTTTCTTATTTAAATTAATTAAATTAGCTTTAAAATAATTAATAAGTAATTAATTAGTCAATTAGCTTAAATATAATTTTTAACAAGTTTTTATAATTTTGTAGTATTCCTGTAGTGTTTATATAGTTTTATAAATTTAATTATAATTTTCTAAATAATAGTAATTTAAAATAGTTAAAATAGTTTAATTAAGTTAAATAGTTATTAATTAATAAAATACTTATAAAAAGACAAAAATATTTATTTTAATTTTTTATACTTTCTTCAAGTTCTTAATTAAGTTTAGAAATTATTTATTTAAGTTTTTAAGTTTATTTGTAATAGTTGTAATTTTTAGTTAAATTAAATTAAGTCTTAAATTAGATTTTAATTAGTTTTATTAATTAAATAGAAATTAAATATTATAATAATCATTTTCATAATTTCAATTTCATTTTCTATTTTCTTTAAGTTTTCAAAAGTTTCACTTTTAGTCCCTGTAGTTTGTAACTTGTTAAATACCACTTTTCTGTTATCTGATTATCTGATTTTGTGTTTATTTCTGTATTTCTGTTATAATTTCATATTTTCCAAATATCAAGCAATCAGTAGTGTAATCAATCTTCAAATCATATTTGTTACTGTCCTCAGTACCACTCACTTTCCTAACCGTCAACAAATACAATTTCAATCTCGTTGGGATTTAACGATCCGGGGATTTCCCTATATTTCCACGGTCAATATTAACTTGCACTTTCTCCCAGGTGGGCCTAACAGCTTCACAAGGCTGACTGGTTGGTTTGGGAGGAGTCAAAATTTGGCGCCGCTGCCGGGGAGGTTGTTGCGTATTTCAAAACGGTAAAAGTCTAGTGGTTTTCAAAAACCCTCCTGTACAAATATCACCACTTTGTAAATTTTCAAGAAAAGCAAAATCATATCTGAAAACGTTCATTAACATTTCTCCTGAAGTGTTAACAACACCAAACAAATCATAAACAACAAAACAAAACTGTGAAGTTAAATTACTTCGTATCTTTACGATTACAACCTATACAGTTGGTTTAAGGTAAGTTCTGACATTAAATTGCGAACTTAAGAGGGATCCATTTATTTCCTCCCGCCAGCCTGCGAGTAATCTTAAAGGAACGATTTCGGTTAACGAATCAGTTTCAAAAATATTGTCCAAGTTTTTTTTCACCCATACACGAAAAGCCAAAAACATTTTGTTTTATTGTGAATAAATTAATACCTTCAAATAAGTTCCCAATCATAAGATAAAAACTTGCCATTATATCCTTGTGAATAGTGTACCTTTTTTAAAGGAGCTGTTCATCTGTGATTAGTGGATTTAAAGTTCACTGTAGTTTTGCCTCTATCTTGTGTTGAAAACTAATTTTTGTGCATGCGCACTCGTTCACAATCAAAGAATAAAAAGAAGAAAAACGTACCCGAGTTACGTATTGTTGAAGAAGAACACACACTAAAAATGAACGACGAGCCCCCATTCCTTCCCAAGGATGAGCCAGTTCCTGACACCCGAACTATGGAGGAACTGTGTCAACCTACTATGCAAGGGAGGGGTGGACCAATTGCACCACTCACTATTGAAGCCACGGATTTTGGATTAAAACACCACATGATACAACAGATCCAGAATACGTGCCAGTTCCACGGATTGCCGGGTGACGATGCCAACAGGCATCTCGACAAATTTTTAACTGTCACCCAAAGCATGAAACAAAATGGCGTCACCGATGACGGCCTACGTTTATACTTGTTCCCCTATTCTCTCGCTCATCATGCGACTTCCTGGTTTGATCGACTTCCAAAGAATTCGATCCACACTTTTGATGAGATGATCACTAAATTTCTGGCCAAATACTTTCCACCTTCTATGGTCACAAAACTGAGGAATGATATCAGCAACTTCAGACAGCTTCCCGACGAGTCCTTATTTGAGGCTTGGGAACGCTACAAGCTTGCTATTGATCGGTGTCCTAACCACAATATGTTACAAGTAACCATAATAGATACCTTCTATAATGGTTTGACATTGAGACACCGAGATATCCTCAACGCTGCTGCTAGCGGGACCTTTATGAAAAGACGTCCTGAAGAGTGCTATGACTTAATTGAAAACATGACCGCCCACCATAACTTTTGGGATTCCTCTGCTGAGAGGGATGAATCATGTAAATCTATCACTCCAGCATCTTCTGAAATAGCAGCTCTCACTAGAAAAATGGATGATATCTCTACTGGTATGTTGAGGATGAACCAAACACTTCAAAATCAACAGGCCAAAATTGTCAATTGTGAAACTTGTGGTGGTCCACATCCGTACACAGAGTGCCCAGCCTCCGGTGGCTTAGCTCGTGAAAACGTGTACGCAGCTCAAGGTTCCTATAATGCGGGAGGTAATTCATACCAACCGCAAGGAGACCGAAACCTTTTGAGCTACCGTTCTAATAACTATCTTGGACCACCAGGGTTTAATCAACCTCAAAACAGGAACCAGAATTTTAACCAAAATCAGAACCAGAACCGAATGAACCAAGGTTATAACAACCAAGGGAATTTCAACTCTGGTCAAAACCAGGTTCACCAAAATCAAAACCAGGGTAATTATAACAGAAATCAAGGTCAGAACAATTACCCACAGGGTAATTCTCAACAACAAAACCACTTCCAAGGCAATAACAATCAGCAACATGGGAATTTCCAGAACAATCGGGCTCAAAATCTTCCAACCCAAAATCAAGCCATTGTTCCAACTGGACCATCACATGAGGAATTATTAAAACAGTTTATGAAATCCCAAGAAGAAATGAACAAAATGCTGATTAATCAAATGTCTAATTTGCAGAAGTCTTTAAATGATCGACCCTCGGGCTCAGGTACAACTTTACCTAGCAACACGATCGCTAATCCGAGGGGCGATGTAAAGGCGATCACCACAAGAAGTGGAGTTTCTTATCAAGGACCTACAGCTCCCTCTACCTCATCTCCTATCCCTGTAGAGGAATGTGAAACTGAGGATACTACGGATACGGTACTTCCTAATAATAACGGAGGTACCAATGACATCTCTCCTCCAGTTATCCCGGTCCCAACTTCCTTTAAAAAAGTCGTGTTTGAAACTACCGAAGGTCCTGTTGAAAATCCAAAAGCCAACCCAAAAACAACAATTCCATATCCCTCACGATTGCAAGACCAAAAGCTCCGTGAAAAAGCTAATCATCAGATGGAAAAATTCTTTCAGATTTTCCAAGAACTACACTTCGATATTAGCTTCGCGGACGCTCTTGTTTTAATGCCCAAATTCACATCGACAATCAAAAACCTGTTGAGCAATAAAGAAAAAATGTTTGAGATGGTACGAACTCCACTCAATGAGAACTGCTCTGCGGTTCTATTGAAAAAGCTTCCCGAAAAGCTAGGAGACCCCGGGAGATTTCTAATACCATGTACTTTCCCGGGTATGGTTGAATGTTTTGCCTTGGCCGATCTTGGTGCAAGCATCAACTTAATGCCACACTCAGTTTGGAAAAAGCTCTCTCTTCAGGCACTTAGTCCCACATGCATGACTCTCGAGCTTGCAGACCGTTCAATTTCACGTCCCCTCGGTATTGCCGAAGACGTATTTGTGAGAGTGGGACAGTTCAATTTTCCGGCAGACTTTGTCGTTGTTGATTTCGATGCAGATCCAAGAGTTCCTCTCATTCTTGGGAGGGGATTCTTAAGAACGGGACGTGCATTAATCGATGTTTTCGATGAGGAAATCACGTTACGAGTTGGAAATGAAGCGATAACGTTCAACCTTGATCAAACCTCGAGATACTCCTCGAATTATAATGCTGATTCGGTCAACCGAATTGATGTCATTGACATTGCATCCGAGGAGTATGCTCAGGAATTCCTTGGATTCGCTGATAATTTTCAGAGTGGTAATCCCACTACTCCTTCTCATCCCATAATCGCTAATTCTTCTCCTTCCCTCACTCCGTTTGAGGGAAGTGAATTCCTCCTTGAGGAATTAGAGGCCTTTCTCCAAAGTGATTCAGTTCCCGAAGGAATTGATTACCAAGAGATTGACCCGGAGGGGGATGTACTTCTCCTTGAGAAGTTATTGAACAAAGATCCTTCTCCCATTCCTGTTCTACCTCCACAACTTCATAAGGTGGAAGTCAAATATGTTGAGAAAAATGATGACTTTCCCGAGGTTGAACTTAAGGACCTGCCTCCTCATCTAGAATATGCATTCTTGGAAGGTAACGATAAATTACCGGTCATTATTGCAAAAGACTTAAAGGATGAGGAGAAAACCGCGTTGCTCAAGGTTTTAAAGTCCCACAAACAAGCAATTGCTTGGAAGCTCTCAGACATAAAGGGTATAAACCCGGATTTTTGTACACACAAAATCCTAATGGAAGAGGACTTTAAACCTACCGTACAGCATCAACGAAGGGTAAATCCAAAAATCCACGAAGTTATAAAAACTGAAGTTATCAAACTTCTTGATGCGGGATTGATTTATCCTATATCTGATAGTCCTTGGGTAAGCCCAATTCATTGTGTTCCAAAGAAGGGTGGTATCACGGTTATCACAAATGAGGACAACGAGTTATTACCAACTCGTTTGGTTACAGGGTGGCGAGTATGTATTGATTACAGAAAGCTTAATGAATCCACCCGCAAAGACCATTTTCCTTTGCCCTTCATGGATCAAATGCTCGAAAGACTAGCGGGAAATGAGTATTATTGTTTCCTTGACGGCTTCTCGGGTTACTTCCAAATTCCCATTGATCCACAGGATCAAGATAAAACTACCTTCACATGCCCTTACGGGACATTTGCCTATCGTCGCATGCCTTTCGGGTTATGCAATGCTCCGGGCACTTTCCA
Organism: Artemisia argyi; assembly: GCA_030686995.1. Classification (NCBI taxonomy): domain Eukaryota; kingdom Viridiplantae; phylum Streptophyta; class Magnoliopsida; order Asterales; family Asteraceae; genus Artemisia; species Artemisia argyi. Next base: position 77,040,783 of record CM060684.1, on the reverse strand, counting down.
GAGGTGCATGATGGCTATTTTCCATGACATGATTGGAAAAACCATGGAGGTATTCATGGATGACTTCTCAGTCATCGGGAATTCTTTCGACTCGTGCCTCTCCCACTTAGAAAAAATGCTTCAACGTTGTGAAAACACTAATCTTTGTCTAAACTGGGAGAAGAGCCATTTTATGGTTAAAGAGGGCATTGTCCTCGGCCATAAAATTTCAAAAAGCGGGATTGAGGTCGATAAGGCCAAAATTGATGTTATTGCTAAACTGCCTCATCCCACAACTGTTAAAGGAATAAGGAGTTTTCTCGGACATGCCGGATTCTATCGGAGATTCATTCAGGATTTCTCCAAAATAGCCCGGCCTATGACTCATCTTCTTGAAAAGGATGCTCCTTTTATCTTTTCCCCAGAGTGCATCGAAGCTTTTGAAATTTTAAAGAAAAGGCTTACTGAAGCACCAATCCTTGTTGCCCCCGACTGGGACTTACCCTTTGAACTTATGTGCGATGCTAGCGATTATGCTATTGGTGCAGTTCTGGGGCAACGAAAAACCAAACATTTTCAGCCAATACACTACGCAAGTAAGACCATGAACGAGGCTCAAACACACTATACCACCACAGAAAAAGAATTATTAGCTGTGGTATATGCCTTCGAAAAATTTCGGTCTTACTTAATCTTAAACAAAAGCGTGGTGTATACGGATCATTCGGCTTTGAAATACCTGTTCACTAAACAGGATGCAAAGCCAAGACTGCTCCGGTGGGTCCTGCTCCTCCAGGAATTCGATATTCTCATAAGAGATAAAAAAGGAGCAGAGAACCTTGCAGCTGATCACTTGCCCCGGTTAGAAAATCCTCATCAGGATATTCTCGAGAGAAAAGAAATTAATGAAACTTTTCCTCTGGAGACTCTAAATCTCATCTCTAACCGGGATAATACCACCACCCCATGGTTTGCCGACTTCGCAAATTACCGTGCGGGAAATTTCGTTGTGAAAGGGATGTCGTCCCAACAGAAAAGAAAATTCTTTAAAGATGTAAAACATTACTTCTGGGACGACCCCTACTTGTTTAAAATATGTGCGGATCAAGTCATCCGACGGTGTGTCCATGGCCAAGAAGCCATGGAAATTCTTAAAGCTTGTCATGATGGACCCACGGGGGGACATCATAACCCAAACTACACCGCCAAAAAGGTGTTTGATTCAGGATTCTTTTGGCCCACGATATATAAAGACGCCCATGAACTTATCAAAACCTGTGAGGCTTGCCAGCGTCACGGGAATATTTCTAAAAAGAATGAGATGCCGCAAAACGCCATCCAAGTCTGTGAAATATTTGATATGTGGGGCATTGATTTTATGGGGCCATTCCCGTCTTCACGAGGGAATAAGTATATACTCGTCGCTGTCGACTATCTGTCAAAATGGGTTGAGGCAAAAGCCTTACCCACCAATGATGCCCGAGTAGTTTGTAAATTTTTAAAATCTCTCTTTGCCAGATTCGGGACTCCTCGTGCCATTATCAGTGATCGTGGTACTCACTTTTGTAATGAACAATTTGCAAGAGTAATGCTGAAATATGGTGTAACTCACCGTCTTTCTACAGCATACCACCCCCAAACAAGTGGGCAGGTGGAGGTTTCGAATCGGGGTATTAAGAGAATTCTCGAGAGGACGGTTGGTGAAAACCGTGCCTCTTGGTCGGATAAGCTGGACGATGCACTATGGGCTTTCCGCACTGCTTACAAAACACCCATTGGGTGTACTCCATATAAGCTAGTGTACGGGAAAGCATGTCATCTTCCGATTGAATTAGAACATAAGGCCTATTGGGCCTTGAAACATGCAAATTTCGACCTTCAGACAGCGGGTGATCACCGTAAAGTTCAATTAAACGAACTAAATGAATTACGTGATCAAGCTTATGAAAATTCTTTAATCTATAAAGAAAAGACTAAGAAGATACATGACTCTAAAATAAAGAACCGCGTTTTCAACGTTGGTGACAGAGTTCTTCTTTTCAATTCAAGGTTGAAAATTTTCTCGGGAAAACTAAAAACCCGTTGGTCTGGACCATTTACTATAACCAAAGTATACCCATATGGAACTGTTGAGTTATTACAACCCGACGGTCCCAATTTTAAAGTAAATGGACATCGGCTAAAACAATATTTTGGAGGGGACATACAACCAATGGTTGTCCCGGATCTCCAAACTTACCCCATGGACAATTTTAATTCGGGGTCGAGTCAAGCTAGTGACTCGGAAAACAAAAACACTAGTATCATGTACATAATAATAAGTAATAAATAATGAATTTTGTATTTTGTTCAAATTTCTATCCTTGTATGTATATTATACTTTATCATTCAACTTCCGGGCTGTCAGGACAAATTTATTACAGTTAATCATTCACAAGTGATTAGCTTGCGTGGTAAACCTGACACAAGCCTGGGAGGTAGTGATTACATATATTATATTATTTCATAAACAATATAAAATGCAAAAACATTTTTCCTATGCACACAACTTGCCCAGTTTGATTAGCCCCTCAGTTACAACATTTGGTTGTTGGCTGTTTTCAGTTACTGAGCTCTGTCAAACCCAGATTCCCTTTCAAGGGGCGGTTGTTAGGAATTTTCTTTCTTTTGTACATATATATATATAAATCTAAAAATACAAAAACATTTATAAAAGATAAAAACCAAAAAAATAATCTCCTTTATCTTATCATTTCATAATTCTGTGAGTGGAAATCCCACTCCTATTTCTCACCCAATCTTTGAGTGACAATTTCACTCCATTACCCCAAGGACAATTTTAATTCGGGGTCGAGTCAAGCTAGTGACTCGGGAATCAAAAACAAGCTACCTCATGACAAGTCAATTCGAGGTCGAGTCAAGCTAGTGACTCGGTAATCAAAAGCATAGCAATATGGGTCGTCACCCATATTTCTGTTTCTCATCCCTTTCTAACACCCTAGTGTGGGGGAGACGAACCACATGTTGTACATATGTAAAATATTTTTTTTCAAAAAAAAAAAAAAAAAAAAAAAAAAAAAAAAAAAAAAAAAATGGTATAAGACAAATAAAAAGAAAAAAGTGAGTTTGTATGTAAATAGAGTAAAATAATAAAAAGGTTAAAAGTATTGCCTTTTTACGTTCTAAGTCTTGGTGGAACACCAAGTATTGTGAATATTGAGGGCAATATTCAGTTCTAAGTGTGGGGGAGCGTTCTCACGAATGCAAAACACATGTTCCATCAAGAACCCCCATTTGATCAAAATTACCAGTTTTTTCACACTTAGAAATGAGATAAAATGGTATCAATCCTCCATGTCTAACCCACAACAGGATTGGCTAGTCCAGGAGCAAACGGCTCTTGGTAAAGACATCTCAAATCCGTTTATGGCTGGCAATTTGCCAAAAATTGTATGGTTCCTCAGCTCCCCGAAAACAAATGAGTTGGCTAGCCCGCAAGATTATGGCTTGTGGTAAAGGCCGTGGAAAAACCATAATTGGTAATCAGCTCACCAAGATGTTGACTATTCCATCAAGAGTTGGCTAGTCCAGAAGCAAACGGCTTTTGGTAAAGACTAATCAAATCCGTTGACAGCTGGTGATTTGCTAAAAATCACACGGTTATCAGGTGTGCCACAGTTCTTACACCTGGCTACTCCAGAAGTGATGGCTTTTGGTAAAGAGTTAAAATCCATTAATTTTTTCTCAAATAGATTGCTAGGGACTAGCAATAGTTTAGTATGGGGGATTGATGAGTGTCTAAATACTCATCATTTTGTACCAATCTCAACTGCCAAAACATACAAAAACACTCAAAAATGCATCATAATACTTAAAAATATCTCAAAAGAGTGTTTTATATGTTTCAAATACAAAATATGCAAAAACAAATGAAAAACGTACAAAGTTTGCATAATTGGCAGTTTCAGTCCCTCAAGTTTCAAATATTGACAAAACTAGTCCCTGAAGGTTTTAAATGAATAAAAAGTCAACTTAAGTCCTTGGGAAACCAAAAATATTCACAAATGATCCCTGGATGAAAGTTTATACAAACTGGCAATTTTTACCCCTCAAGTTTCAAAATTGGCAAAAATGGTCCCTGGGTATTCAAAAATGGAAAATTTACAAATAATACCCTTGTACTATGCATGAATGACAAAATGGAACAATTTTGATAACATTTTGAGAAATTACAAGTTTAATCCCTTAAAAATCCAAATTTACAATAAAGGTCCCTGGAGTTTGAAAAATTGCAGAAAAGGTCCCCGGTAATTTTGAAAAATAGTAAAATATGAATTTGGTCCTTGGATTATTGGTTCTTGGCAAATTACACCCTTATGAATGTTTGGGAAATATCACAATTTCAGTCCCTCACCTTTGCCAAAATTACATTTTTAGTCCTTGTTCACTAAATAACCAAACCGGCCCTTTTTATTTTAATAAACCCAAAACCAAAACCTTACCCAACCCATACACCCCTAAGCCCATTCCTAAGCCCAGTCCACCACCCCCTTTTAGTTTAAACGGGCGTTGACCCGCGTTGACCCAACCAAAACCGCCAAACCACGTCCACTGTTCACCCTCCTCTCCCATTGCTGAAAACACCAATACCAGGTGGTATTCCACCTCCACCTCACCTCCTCAGCTCATCCACTACTCCCTCTGAACCACCTTTCCACCTCACAACCAAACCACATCACCAATTAATGCATCCCACACCTATTTTTCACTCCAAACTCCATTTTGTCTCTGTTTTCTTCCATACATCACCAACTTGCCTAAAATCCTTCCCATTTGTCCCCTGCCACCTCCACATAACTCCAATTACCCTTAATTGTTCACCGTAGTCCCCAAGTTTACGTGTAAGACTTTGGCGCCAAAAATTGGTTTAAACGGTCATGATCAATGCAGAAGATTGGAGGGTCAAGATGAAGTGGGAAATGCTCAAAAGATATTTCTAAACCTAATTGAAGCATATAAAGGCCAAGAGAAGCAGAAGAGAAGACTACCTAGTTTATTTTCAATTAATGTATGTCGTTTAAATTTGTATTAGTTGTTCAAGTATAATCTAAGCTTTCAAGTTTTATTCTAAGTATCCTCAGTGTACTAGTAATCTTTTCAGATAATAAAATTCAAGTTGTGTTGTAATTTCAAGTTGTGCTATTTTCAAGTTCATATTAAGAATCTAAATAAGCTTTATACTTGTTACTGTTTAGTTATATGGATTGAAATAGCTCATATAAGCTCCCATAAGCTCAATACAGCTTTTAGTAACTTACTAATCAGCTTAACTTAAAAAATCTCACAAAATACAAAATTGGTCAATGAAAGTCAACTGTGGCAATTGTTATTGATTTCTGGGTTTCAAAGGCAATTTGGAAAGGAAGCAGCTTGGAGTATTGGTTTAGATCCTCAGGGGAGGAAATAGGAGTTCTTGGTTCTTGGTTTCAAGCAGGAAAGCATTCTTGTAAGTTATCCAAATCTCACTTATACCTTTGTACTATTAATTTGCTTATTGCCTGATTTCTAAGTTAAATTATGCTTATCTAGTCTTATATAGTGATAAATAATCTTAGATTAATATCTTGTTGTTGCCATTAATAGTTTTTAAAAAATAAAAAAATCAAACAGTCAACATATTATAATTAGTATTAGTATGTATCTCTAGTTATTTCTTGTTACTAAGTGCTTAAATATACTTAATATAATATAATAAGCTATTGTGGATCTGTTTCAACAACTTTGTAAGCCATTTACTTAAGAAAACTCAAAACAGTCTAGTTACAGGTGTGTTTGGATTAGTGGATTGCATCACTAAGTTGTCTGATATTGTTGTTGTTCTGTGTTTACATAAGTCACTTAAGTTCATATAAGGTCAATTTGACCATTAGTTTGGTCACAATTACCACAAAAAGTCAAAATCAAACTCATTCCATCACCACAGTTAACTGTGGTGATATCTGAGTTCATAACTCATCATATCTACTCATAAGTCATTAGAATAACTTAATTAAGTGTTATTATAACTTATTACAACATATTCAGTAGTTCTATTAAGTTCAAAGTTCACACAAGTCAAACTAGCAAGTTTTCTTCAAAAGTCAAATTTGTATTACTCAGATTTTCTCAAATCTTAGGAGATTTTTGTAGATTTTAGTATTAGGATTCAAGCTTTAATATTTGGTGGATTTGTAGTCTACCAACTTATTTTCAGTATTCCATATAGCTTATAATTTTAAGATTTTTTTATCTAGGTCCCACAGACCCTCAAACTTACTTGCAGGGCAAAGGTGTGCCCTGCTCACTTAGACCCAGTTCATCACCACAATTTTGTTGGTGATTTCTTATCAATCTAGTGGACCCCACATCCTAGGATTTAGCTTAATCATAGCTTAATACACCAGCTTATCTCATATAGGTTTAGTTTAGCTTTTAGCTTATTGTGGCATAACTTTTAGGATCAAAATTGTGGCCTGTGTCAAACAAGCTATACTGAGTACTCAGTATATGATCATCATTTTGAAGGCTCATTCAGAGCTTATTAGGAAACCATAAGCTTAGCTTATTAGTTTAATCTGTAGCTTATCATCCCATAGTTGAACCCCTAGGCTTATTTTGAACCTTGTTTTACTCTTGTGGACCCCACAACTCTTAGAAAGTGGACTGCAAGGCAAAAACTTGCCCTGCACATCAGCAAAACACCACCACACCACCAACTTAAGTGGTGGCTGCAGCCCACACCAGTAGACCCCACACCTCAGACCTAGCTTATTACAACCCCCCTCCTACCCAGGTTCAAATATTGACCATTAGTTTGACCTTTAGACCAGTGGACCCCACCTTAAATCACTACCAATCTCTGTCCCATTTCTGAGTCAGAAGAAGAATAAGCAAGTGCTTATTTGGGATTTCCAGCTTATTCTAAGGGCTTATCTCACCATAGTTAGCTTAATTAGGTTTAAGTAACTTAGATAAATTAGATTTCACCATAGTGGACCCCACATAACCTCAGTTTAGCTTATTTCCTAGTTTAGTCAACCATAGTCAACTGTTTTGATTCTTAGCTTATATCTAGCTTATTATTGATTTCTAAAGTAGTTGTCTTTATTAAAGTTTCATTATTTAAGTATTTAAGTAGTTTTGTAAAAGAAAATCCAGAAAAAGCAAACATAAAAATAGTGATAGCTTCTATTTAATAGATTCTATCTTTTTAATTTTCATTTCAGCTTATTAATAAGCACTTGTCCAATTTTATAATTTTATAAATTACTTAGTACCTTAAAGTAGTTAAAATAATTTTCTTAGAATTTTCCTAAACAGTTTACTATTAATTAGATTTAAAACTAGTTTAAATAATTAAATAGGTAATATTAATAATTAAATAGTTTTATTTAATTTTAATCAACTAAAGTAGAATTTTATATTTTTCCTAAGTTTTATAATATAGTTAAGACTTTTAAAAAATAGTTTCATAATTTCCACTGTTCATTTTATAATTTTCTTATTTAAATTAATTAAATTAGCTTTAAAATAATTAATAAGTAATTAATTAGTCAATTAGCTTAAATATAATTTTTAACAAGTTTTTATAATTTTGTAGTATTCCTGTAGTGTTTATATAGTTTTATAAATTTAATTATAATTTTCTAAATAATAGTAATTTAAAATAGTTAAAATAGTTTAATTAAGTTAAATAGTTATTAATTAATAAAATACTTATAAAAAGACAAAAATATTTATTTTAATTTTTTATACTTTCTTCAAGTTCTTAATTAAGTTTAGAAATTATTTATTTAAGTTTTTAAGTTTATTTGTAATAGTTGTAATTTTTAGTTAAATTAAATTAAGTCTTAAATTAGATTTTAATTAGTTTTATTAATTAAATAGAAATTAAATATTATAATAATCATTTTCATAATTTCAATTTCATTTTCTATTTTCTTTAAGTTTTCAAAAGTTTCACTTTTAGTCCCTGTAGTTTGTAACTTGTTAAATACCACTTTTCTGTTATCTGATTATCTGATTTTGTGTTTATTTCTGTATTTCTGTTATAATTTCATATTTTCCAAATATCAAGCAATCAGTAGTGTAATCAATCTTCAAATCATATTTGTTACTGTCCTCAGTACCACTCACTTTCCTAACCGTCAACAAATACAATTTCAATCTCGTTGGGATTTAACGATCCGGGGATTTCCCTATATTTCCACGGTCAATATTAACTTGCACTTTCTCCCAGGTGGGCCTAACAGCTTCACAAGGCTGACTGGTTGGTTTGGGAGGAGTCAAAATTTGGCGCCGCTGCCGGGGAGGTTGTTGCGTATTTCAAAACGGTAAAAGTCTAGTGGTTTTCAAAAACCCTCCTGTACAAATATCACCACTTTGTAAATTTTCAAGAAAAGCAAAATCATATCTGAAAACGTTCATTAACATTTCTCCTGAAGTGTTAACAACACCAAACAAATCATAAACAACAAAACAAAACTGTGAAGTTAAATTACTTCGTATCTTTACGATTACAACCTATACAGTTGGTTTAAGGTAAGTTCTGACATTAAATTGCGAACTTAAGAGGGATCCATTTATTTCCTCCCGCCAGCCTGCGAGTAATCTTAAAGGAACGATTTCGGTTAACGAATCAGTTTCAAAAATATTGTCCAAGTTTTTTTTCACCCATACACGAAAAGCCAAAAACATTTTGTTTTATTGTGAATAAATTAATACCTTCAAATAAGTTCCCAATCATAAGATAAAAACTTGCCATTATATCCTTGTGAATAGTGTACCTTTTTTAAAGGAGCTGTTCATCTGTGATTAGTGGATTTAAAGTTCACTGTAGTTTTGCCTCTATCTTGTGTTGAAAACTAATTTTTGTGCATGCGCACTCGTTCACAATCAAAGAATAAAAAGAAGAAAAACGTACCCGAGTTACGTATTGTTGAAGAAGAACACACACTAAAAATGAACGACGAGCCCCCATTCCTTCCCAAGGATGAGCCAGTTCCTGACACCCGAACTATGGAGGAACTGTGTCAACCTACTATGCAAGGGAGGGGTGGACCAATTGCACCACTCACTATTGAAGCCACGGATTTTGGATTAAAACACCACATGATACAACAGATCCAGAATACGTGCCAGTTCCACGGATTGCCGGGTGACGATGCCAACAGGCATCTCGACAAATTTTTAACTGTCACCCAAAGCATGAAACAAAATGGCGTCACCGATGACGGCCTACGTTTATACTTGTTCCCCTATTCTCTCGCTCATCATGCGACTTCCTGGTTTGATCGACTTCCAAAGAATTCGATCCACACTTTTGATGAGATGATCACTAAATTTCTGGCCAAATACTTTCCACCTTCTATGGTCACAAAACTGAGGAATGATATCAGCAACTTCAGACAGCTTCCCGACGAGTCCTTATTTGAGGCTTGGGAACGCTACAAGCTTGCTATTGATCGGTGTCCTAACCACAATATGTTACAAGTAACCATAATAGATACCTTCTATAATGGTTTGACATTGAGACACCGAGATATCCTCAACGCTGCTGCTAGCGGGACCTTTATGAAAAGACGTCCTGAAGAGTGCTATGACTTAATTGAAAACATGACCGCCCACCATAACTTTTGGGATTCCTCTGCTGAGAGGGATGAATCATGTAAATCTATCACTCCAGCATCTTCTGAAATAGCAGCTCTCACTAGAAAAATGGATGATATCTCTACTGGTATGTTGAGGATGAACCAAACACTTCAAAATCAACAGGCCAAAATTGTCAATTGTGAAACTTGTGGTGGTCCACATCCGTACACAGAGTGCCCAGCCTCCGGTGGCTTAGCTCGTGAAAACGTGTACGCAGCTCAAGGTTCCTATAATGCGGGAGGTAATTCATACCAACCGCAAGGAGACCGAAACCTTTTGAGCTACCGTTCTAATAACTATCTTGGACCACCAGGGTTTAATCAACCTCAAAACAGGAACCAGAATTTTAACCAAAATCAGAACCAGAACCGAATGAACCAAGGTTATAACAACCAAGGGAATTTCAACTCTGGTCAAAACCAGGTTCACCAAAATCAAAACCAGGGTAATTATAACAGAAATCAAGGTCAGAACAATTACCCACAGGGTAATTCTCAACAACAAAACCACTTCCAAGGCAATAACAATCAGCAACATGGGAATTTCCAGAACAATCGGGCTCAAAATCTTCCAACCCAAAATCAAGCCATTGTTCCAACTGGACCATCACATGAGGAATTATTAAAACAGTTTATGAAATCCCAAGAAGAAATGAACAAAATGCTGATTAATCAAATGTCTAATTTGCAGAAGTCTTTAAATGATCGACCCTCGGGCTCAGGTACAACTTTACCTAGCAACACGATCGCTAATCCGAGGGGCGATGTAAAGGCGATCACCACAAGAAGTGGAGTTTCTTATCAAGGACCTACAGCTCCCTCTACCTCATCTCCTATCCCTGTAGAGGAATGTGAAACTGAGGATACTACGGATACGGTACTTCCTAATAATAACGGAGGTACCAATGACATCCCTCCTCCAGTTATCCCGGTCCCAACTTCCTTTAAAAAAGTCGTGTTTGAAACTACCGAAGGTCCTGTTGAAAATCCAAAAGCCAACCCAAAAACAACAATTCCATATCCCTCACGATTGCAAGACCAAAAGCTCCGTGAAAAAGCTAATCATCAGATGGAAAAATTCTTTCAGATTTTCCAAGAACTACACTTCGATATTAGCTTCGCGGACGCTCTTGTTTTAATGCCCAAATTCACATCGACAATCAAAAACCTGTTGAGCAATAAAGAAAAAATGTTTGAGATGGTACGAACTCCACTCAATGAGAACTGCTCTGCGGTTCTATTGAAAAAGCTTCCCGAAAAGCTAGGAGACCCCGGGAGATTTCTAATACCATGTACTTTCCCGGGTATGGTTGAATGTTTTGCCTTGGCCGATCTTGGTGCAAGCATCAACTTAATGCCACACTCAGTTTGGAAAAAGCTCTCTCTTCAGGCACTTAGTCCCACATGCATGACTCTCGAGCTTGCAGACCGTTCAATTTCACGTCCCCTCGGTATTGCCGAAGACGTATTTGTGAGAGTGGGACAGTTCAATTTTCCGGCAGACTTTGTCGTTGTTGATTTCGATGCAGATCCAAGAGTTCCTCTCATTCTTGGGAGGGGATTCTTAAGAACGGGACGTGCATTAATCGATGTTTTCGATGAGGAAATCACGTTACGAGTTGGAAATGAAGCGATAACGTTCAACCTTGATCAAACCTCGAGATACTCCTCGAATTATAATGCTGATTCGGTCAACCGAATTGATGTCATTGACATTGCATCCGAGGAGTATGCTCAGGAATTCCTTGGATTCGCTGATAATTTTCAGAGTGGTAATCCCACTACTCCTTCTCATCCCATAATCGCTAATTCTTCTCCTTCCCTCACTCCGTTTGAGGGAAGTGAATTCCTCCTTGAGGAATTAGAGGCCTTTCTCCAAAGTGATTCAGTTCCCGAAGGAATTGATTACCAAGAGATTGACCCGGAGGGGGATGTACTTCTCCTTGAGAAGTTATTGAACAAAGATCCTTCTCCCATTCCTGTTCTACCTCCACAACTTCATAAGGTGGAAGTCAAATATGTTGAGAAAAATGATGACTTTCCCGAGGTTGAACTTAAGGACCTGCCTCCTCATCTAGAATATGCTAGCGGGACCTTTTAGTTGTAGACTTTCATCCACTAGAATATTTTTTTAAATAAGGACTCATATTATTCTATTTAAAAGTTTAATTTATGAGTACACGGGTTTCAATATTAAATACGTCTAAATTATTAGTAACAGGAATATAAATATCAAATGGTAAGCACGAGTTACTATAATATGAAAATAAATGTACGCGATTCTACATATAACGACTCATGAAATTGTTATTTAATATATATATATGAATATCCATAAAAACATTTTAAAAACTTTACGAAGCATATTTTAACTTCATTAACGCTCATTATGTGCTACTAAACTTGCACATTTTGTACAACATGATATCAATAATTAAAGTTAAACAATAACATCAACATCAACCTCAGCATGTCTGCCAGTTAAAAACATTATAAAAAGCTAATTATTAAAAAAAAAAAAAAAAAAAAAAAAAAAAAAAAAAAAACAACATGGGTTTGATAGTCATTATTTAATTTAGAAGGTATTTTCCTTAGATTATATATATATAAAAAAAACACGCATCACAATTCTTGTTTGATAACAATCACCTAAAAAAAAAAAAAAAAAAAAAAAAAAAAAAAAAAAAAAAACTATGTAGGTGATAAGCTAACTTTATTCATTGACGTAATGTTTTATCCAAAAAAAAAATAATAATAGTTGGCCGTTGTAAAGGAATTAAAGTATGTACATGAGAATTATTAAGCAAGCATATATAGTTTTTAATCAGGTTATTACGTTACTATACTGCGATAATGTTATTGAGTTGGTGATCACGAATGTGGGATACCATTCTTCTATACTTATGATGTATGTGTTAACCTCTTTTTGCTTTTCGATAGAATCTGAAAGAAACCTCAACAGAACTTTGGCTTATGCTTTTTCTAGCTGATAGTTTTTAGTAATTTTTTTTATGGTTTAACTTTTTTGTTATACACACCAACTTTTACTATTTTTTATTTTTATTTTATTTTTATGTTTTATTGAAAACTTTTACGCTTAATATTTTTGTTTTTAATATAAACACACTAAGCTATGATAGAATTAGTTTTGAGTTCAAAGGTTTTTTTTACTAAGCTTCTCAAAAAAGCTTATATCTTTATCATAAACTTATTGTGTTATGGTAATTGAAAAAGCTAATAAGCACCTTTAATAAGCATAACCAAACACCCCTTTAGTTCTAATCTGAAGTTTTCTTATTTAATGTTATAACTAACTTTGTTGTTATCCTCACTATAATGCAACATGTAAGTGGTTTTTGCAGTTTTATGATATCATCATACACACTAAAGTGCAATGTAATTTGTTGTGTGCGTTTTTAGAAGAGGATCAGTGTCTGGGGAATTTTAATATACCAAAGATGTATTTTAGTGACTGGGGAATTTTATGGTGGGAATTCTTAGCATGTGTCTTTGAATGAGTTAAAAAAACTTAGCAGATGTTTGTTGTCATTAATAACACTATGGGTATCAACCAACGGTTTAAAATATGGGTGTCTTTTACCTTGATGATATAGGCCAATTGTAAAAAAAGTTGCACTAAAGTGAAAGGTCGGTAAGGATTCAAAAAAATCCTAACAGACTTGCGAATGTACTCTTTGTCATTTTTTCATGCATTTAAAATTTACTTATACAAGTAATTGTAATTTCATTATATAGTTCGGTCTCAGAGAAAAATTATTTTTATACATTAGACATAAACGTAAGATTAAATTTGAGTTCTACCCATCACATCTTTTTTTGTTTCTCTTTATGTAATAAGAAGCTATAGTGTAAGAATCTATGTTAATTTGGTAATTTTATGATCAAACTTGAGAAGTAAATAGCACAAACTTATGAAAATGCAAATTTTCAAACAAAAAGGTACATTAGTAAACATGGTATGATGATTATTCATAATCAAATAAATGAATCAATCTTCAAAGTTATCTAAATATGCTACATATTTTAACGAAAATATAAGTAAAAGAAATACCACAATTACAAAACATATCGTAAATTGATAAAAATAAAAGCATATATCACTAACATGTCATGCAAGTCAAGTATCATCATGTAATTTTGCTTGAATGATAAAATATAATTTTTAATCTAAAAGCATTCTCCTAAAATAATATGTAGATTATAACATATATACATCTGCTTTTTTATTTTTTAGTGCACCAAGTAAAACCAATTGAAACATGTTAAGTGATTCATTTCTTAATCAATAATAATATATAATTTAAACAAAATTTTAAAAACCTTGTGCGTGCACATGTATTATAACTAGTTTTACTATATGCGATCTCTTAAACATGATTGTCCGCGGTCCTACTCTTTGCCAAATTGCATCATATTTGTGATTTGTGGAGGAAAATCATGATCGTTTGTTTACTCAACCTTCTATCACCTTTTTCTTTTGACATTCTTTGAACCTAAGTCTTCACTAGTCGACCCAACTCAATTATATTTCATTTTCTTTATATTTTTTTAGGTTAGATATGTAGATATGATAGAGAATAAACATAACAAATTGTCAAATTATGTGTTTGATCAAATCAAGTTTATACTAGCAAAAATTTAGATACGACGAAAAATACCTTTAAAAATTAGACTATTTCTCGTTTGGTATTATATCGGCGTACACTATCATTGATCATAATGAAAGTTACATGCATGGTAGATTTATCCTTTTGTATAAAACATCGCATATGGTTAACCTATGTGCCTAACTCTTGTATTACATAATTGTACATGTGATGGGAATAAGGAATGTGACCAGGAGTCACAATAGCACATGAAGAAACTAAAGATAGAAAACGGCTAAATGCGCCGCATTTGGGCACAAACACCCCCAACTTTATGATCCTTGGACGCGCCGCATCTGTAGAATTCGCAGTATATCCATATTTTATTATTTTGTTATTTATAATAGTTTATTTTGTTATTATGTTTTTTTTACATTAATAATAATAAAATATAGGGCTTATCTTTGGATCTTTGATTATTGAATAAAAGTGTCTTTTGGATAAGTGTTTATGAAATTCACTTTCACGTCCTGCCTTAGTTGACATCAAGAGCTTGTTAGTATCCTAGATGGTGAATGATGTAGATGTTATCAGAACCTATATTGTTGGTGGGTATAGTCTAGAAGAACTGTGTTTTGTGATCGTAGGTGGTGCATCAATCCGCAATAAATGCGAGGGTAGCAAATACAAAAGGTCGAAGAATTCGACCAGCTACAGGAGGATCTATTAAGCGTAGATGCAAAAAATCCCCATTCAACAATGGGTGATGAATGAAAGGAAAGGAGGAAGACAGATATTCAACTACAAACAATCAAATTGTTTCATTCAAAAGTTTTGATTAATATAAGGTTAGTTCTTATTGACAATATGGTGCTAGGAATTTGGTGTCTAGAAAGTTGGTTAATTATTTAAATTTTTCAATAGAGATTTGTTTGATTAAAAGAATGCAATTTTTGGATTCCAATATCTATTGGTAGGTCTTATAAATGTGAAGCGTTTTGTGAATCGGATGACATGGAGGATATTTGGTTGGGAAAATTATGGTGATGTAAAGTTCCAGGTGTATATGATTTGCAGCATAATCTCTACCTTTTCTCATATGTAGGGAAGAGAATTGCAATGATTCCATCCGAAGAAAAACCCAAATTTTTGTTTGTTGATGGTAGAGTGGAACAAGAGGAACCAAAGGGCGAGAGCAAATAGTAAACACTTAATGGTGATGATGAACCACAACATTAGATTGAACTTTCAACCATAGTGCCGGAGAACACGAAAGATATCAGTATTTTGAAAGTTCTTGATGTTAAAGATACAAAGTCTGAAGATAATGAAGGTACAAAGGTTTATAATGAAAATTATGGGTAAATTTGAATGTTGAGCTCGAGAAATCGATTGAAATTTTACTAGTGGGTTAGGAGAAGAAAGAGGTTGTGATTGAAGATATTGTAAATCTAAAAAATTTCCAACAATTAGGTAAAAGATTGTTACACCCGGTAAATTTATTACACAAAAAAAAAAACAGTTAAGTACTTAGGATGTGAATGAATCTCACATAATACAAAAGTTCCAACAGTTTGTTTATAGGGAAAACTAAACTCAAGAGTTCAAGAACATGTCTTGTTTATAAGAAGGAAAATGAATTGGAACTAATAAAAAGAAGGTTGGGTTCATGCATTGATTCGTGGGAGTGTGGTAATTGGGTCAAGATTAAAGGTGTTAATCAAGGATCGAATGTTTACCCCAAAAGCAAATTTACACATGAGAACTTAGGGTTCGATTTCTTTTCAAGTGATGGGGAATAATGGAAACAAGGAACGTGACCAAGAACCACGAAAGCACACAAAGAAACCTTAGACAAAAAATTGCTAAATGCATTGCATTTGGGCAACAAACATCCCCCGACTTTCTGATCCTTGGATGCGCCGCATCTAGAAGGTTCGCAACATATCCAAGTTTTTATTATTTTGTTAGTTAGGAAAGTTTAATTATCTTTTAATCTTGATTATTAATAAACGATGTGTTTTTAAAAGTTTATTACCTGTTACGGTTTTATTTCTCTGGAGGTTTTACCCTCGTTTATTGATCCTTGAATTCTTGTTAACTTTAATCTTGATTATTAATAAACAACGTGTTTTTAAAAGTTTGTTTCTTGTTACGGTTTTGTTTCTTTAGAGATTTTACCCTCGTTTATTGATCCTTAAATTATTGTTAACAAAATTCGGTTTTAGCGTTCTGCATCAATATATTATATATATTTTACCAAGGTGAAAAATTCATTTTACCCGATCAATATGTTATTTAAAATTAAACAGGTTTTTTCATTTATGATGTTATGTTTCCTTTGCTTTGTTGGTCATATTAGTGGTACTTAAATTAGGCTACACATTTAGTTTCGTTCAGAACATGCACATAAATACAAAATTAAACTAAATAGTATTTAAATAATAATCTTGCTCATCATTAAGAAATGATTATCATCAAGGATAAATCCAAAAATTGCACCTTTGACAAATTAAATAAAAAAAAGAAAATATCATGTCATAATCACCAAACGTCTTCCACTAGAAAATGTTTCTATCCATAAAAAGTAAATTTACGGGGTCATGATAGTGTGCACCATATAGAGAAAGGACACAAAGATGCGGCCAATTTGTATGGCTTAGCTACTTTAAACTTATTTCTTATCTTTCTTAACTAAGCTAGCTTTATTTGTCAATAAAGCTTGTTTTTGTTTATAACTATTTCAATCCATATTATTTTGCTTGCCATCCCGCACTAATAATGGTTTGTTCGACAAATTTGTTTTTAGCTGCAACATTATAAGTTCAAGAGGACGTTTAAGTATCAATTGAAGTATTACAATGTTTTCTTAGCTTATTGTTTGTCTTTTGCATATAAATACTTACTTTATGCTCATTACTTTTAATTAAGGTAAAACACAATCTAAGTTTTTCTTTTTTAGTTTTCATAAGTAAAACTGAATCTACTAAGTTGTTTTTGTTGCCAACATGGACGGAACTTAGAAGGGGCCGAAGGGGGCTGCAGCCCCCTCAAAATTTTTGACCCTATGTATATTTTATACCTCTTTATATATGGTTTTAGTAATTTTTAATACAAAAATTTCAGCATAATATATATTGGCCCCTCTAAAATAAATACTTTTCAATTTGACCCCCACCAAAAGTGTTCAAGTTCCGTCCCTGGTTGCCAATGTATTAAAAATTAAAATTCTACAATCCTAACGTTAAAAAATCATATACGTGTGATCATTGCGTGACCACAATCATAGTCAAGCCTGTTTCTAGATTAGTGGGTGCGAATGGTAAACTATAAAAGTAACATGGCGCATGGCCCTCTTGTGATTTCAATAGCGATGTTTTAGCTAAAATCATTGAATAGTAGTGTTTTTATGTTAACAAGAAAGGTCTACAAACAGAACTTGATAAGTTTTAATGGAGAAGTCAAATTATAATGTATTATTTTAGGGGTCAATTTCTATTTTCTTTTAACATTTATACTAATAATGACTAGCATTGCAAAGTATAAGGGTTAAAAATGTGCTAGTGGCTGAAAATTTTATAAGGGCAACGTCGCCACGAACCCTCCCGATCTCCACTAAGTTTCGTCCTTGGCTACAAATTATCTAGTTAAGAATCGGTCAAGTTGTTTCACCAAGAGTCCCTTATCGTTTATAAATAAATAATTGATTATCTACACTACAACAGTAGTTTTGATTAGCACAAAATTATGTATGTTACCGATAACTGGCACTTTAAGCGCAATGTATGGAGTAAGAACCTATGTCATGATATATAATGACACATACCATCTAATGCTACTTTAGCAAACGAATCATCACAATAATCATAATGCAAATGCACATGGAAAATAGGAAACCAAGAGCCACACAAACTATCACCTAAAACTCATCACTGGTCATATTTCAACCACTAAAAACATTGGCTCGACTATAATGTGCACCATCACAACCTCAAAACATGGTCCACTAACAAAAACTTTATGACAATGGAACAGGATTTCACTTTCGTCTGATTCAATTTTTTTTTTTTTTTTTTTTTTTTTTTAATGACAATTGTTTTTCACACTTAGACCACTTATCTCACAAAAGGTTGGTTTACACCTCACATACCACTAGACCAAAAGCCTTGGGTGAATCACAAGTGTATTTAACGGTTATGCTAACCATGTATACTTAAGAGCACCGCTAATGATATACACTTTATCAAATCCATAGCACTATCATATATGTAATAGCAACTCGGCATTTATAAACTGTTATTTTTTATGAACTTACTCACTTGTATAAACTTTCTCAACTCCACAAATAAACCTCACATTCCATTAAAAAGGGATACAAAATATGTGGTTGAGACCCACTGCACATACTATAAAAACGAGACTCAAAGAACCACTAATGTAGTATCGTTTAATAAATGACACTTGCAATTTACTGATCCTGGTAAGTGGTATCTATGGTTCAAGTTAACTCATCCATTTGTATCAAGTCAAGGCCCATGCACACAGATCGACGTTTTTCTTTGTTATCTTTTAATTATCATTACGTGGGATATATATTTGAGTATATATGTTTACCAAAATTTATTATCTTTTCCTTTTTACACAAAAACTTTCATAAAATTTTCATTTTGTTCCAATAAAATCCTAAAACATCATATGTGGTTAAACCACTCGACATCGTATCATCATGACATCATCGAGCCTTGGTGATCAGTTGATGGGTGTTACCCGAACTGATCCTTTTTCAACTAGGAAAATGATTAAGAAGATTATTTTATAAGTTTAATAAGATGCCTAAACTATATACGGGAAAAATTCATTTAAGTATTAAGTTTTTCTTTGCATACTGTGGGACAAATTTTCATCATCCATATCTAGTTTGATCTAATTGTGAAAATTACCTAAGATTTAATATGAAAACCTAAGTCATTTTTTTTTTTTTTTTTTTTTTTTTTTTAATTCACGTTTTCGTCCATTTTTGTCCATTTTCATACGTTTTCGTCCGTTTTTTAAGTATTCGTCCATTTTTAGACTTTTTCGTCCATTTTTATACGATTTCGTCCGTTTTCATAGGTTTCCGTGTTTTTTTTATACATTTTCGTCCATTTTCATACGTTTTCTTAATAGTTTTTATACGTTTTCAGACGATTTTGTCCGTTTTCATACGTTTTCGTCCGTTTTTTACGTTTTCGTCATTTTCAGATGTTTTCGTTCTTTTGCAGACGTTTTCATCCGTTTAATACGCTTTCGTCCGTTTTTGTCTGTTTTCATATGTTTATATACGTTTTCATCCGTTTTCATATGTTTTCATCCGTTTTTACATATTTTTGTCCGTTTTAGACGTTTTCGTTCATTTTTAGTAGTTTTTATACATTTCGTCCATTTTTCATACCTTTTTGTCGATATTCTTAAAATCACAAGTGATTTTATGTGATATTCAGAATATCACTTGTGATATTAAGAATATCAGTTGTGATATTCAGAAACGTATGAAAACGAACAAAAACATATGAATATGGACTAAAACGCAAGAAATGAAAAAAAACGTGAATTTAAAAAAACGTGAAAATTACTTGTGATATTCTGAATATCACTTGTGATTTTCATGTTACAAAACATTAGTTGAAAATCACTTGTGAGATATTCAGAATATCACTTGTGATATTATGAATATCACTTGTGATATTCTGAATATCACAAGTTATTTTCATGTTAGTTGAAAATCACTTGTGATATTTAGAATATCACTTGCGATATTCAGAATATCGATATTCTGAATATCACATAATATCACTTGTGATATTCAGAAACGTATGAAAACATCTGAAAATGGCCGAAAACATTTCAAAACGGACGAAAACGTATGAAAATAGATGAAAACGTAAGAAAACGGACAAATATGTAGGAAAATGGACGAAAACGTTTGAAAATCGACAAAATATATAAAAACGGACGAAAACGTATGAAAACGTAAGAAAACGGACGAAAACGTATAAAAACGGATAGAAACGTATAAAAACGGACAAAAACATATAAAAATCGGACAAAAACGTATACAAACGGACGAAAACGTATAAAATAGACGAAAACATATGAAAATGGACGAAAACGTAAAAAAAGGTAAAAGATATATAAAAACGGACGGAAACGTATGAAAATGTATGAAAACGGACGAAAACGTATAAGCGGACGAAAAAGTAAGAAAATAGACGAATGTATGAAAACGTATGAAAACAGACGTAAACGGACGAATATGTATGAAAACGTATGAAATAAATAAATAAAAATAATAATAATTAAAAAAAAAGAAATAAGAAAAACAAAAAGACAGAAAAAAAAGAAAAAAATACATGACTTAGCTTTCCATATTAAATCTAAAGTTAATCCACAACATTAGATCAAACTTGATGAATGATGAAAATTTATCCCTATGTAACAAAAACTTAGTCTCTCACAACTATATAGTTTTTGCTATAAAAGTTTGTTTTTCTATTAGGGTTCCTTGTCGTAAAAATATACATCTGTTTTGTAAATTTTCAATTGAATTTGTGGTCTCCCAAATGACAAAATAATTTAACTTTTGGTCCGTAAGTAGCGGGACCAAAGTGAATAAAACCATGCAACGAAAATCATTTACTGTATTTATCAGTGATAACGGTGATAAACATATACATAGTCCAATATATACGCATATACAGTATGTTTATACGTACTATTTACATTTAAAGATTTTTGTTATTAAAGACATGTAGTAATTTGCACATAATCAACAAACTTTGTTTCACATATGTTTGAGTTTGTAATTTCTTTTAAGTGTTTTATAAAGCCTACGTACGTATACTCGTCCTCCAATAGTAGTCAAAATTGCTGATCTATAATAAATATACGTACATTGCATGTGCGTTTAAGTGATGTGTTGTTACAATCGTCAAGAAAATAATTTTTAAAATTTGATGAAGACAATGGGCTCTAATGACTTATGTCGCAATGTCAATTTGCATATAATTTCTGGGAAACAAGCTTTTGCAACTTCTTGGAAGAATTCAAAGAATGGGCCTTAAACAACGTATCAAGACCTCTTACGTCCTCGCATTAAATATAACTGGAATAAAAGCACAAGGTATGCCTTTGTTTATTTTATTCACACTCCTTACTAGTTAACAATTCAAGTGATTGAATTTATACTTTTATTCAAATAAAAAAAAAATACGATACTCAAATATAAAATAACTTATTTTTCGTTCGAATGACTATTCATCTATTTGAGTTTGAGGTTTTTGCTATCTTTTAGTAAAAAACTAGCATACTTTTATTATCACAATACATTTACAATCTGAGTTTATAAATGTTAATAAAAGTTCATAATTAATATTTTGAACCCGAGTTCATAACTTTTAGATTTGAAGATGCAGAAAAATCGAAAATTTCTGAACAACTTCATCGGATTCGTCTTAGTTTCTTACAGGATTTTGCGTATATATAGTGTTTCTAGATACATCATATTTATAGCAATGAGCAAAATTTGCCTTTTGACACAATTTGAACAGATAAAACTTCTTTTGCACGTAAACTGAAAGAACTAAGGAAGTGTTTGGTGTGGATATTTTGCACTATGGAATGCTAATCAGAATCATTAAGTTCGTTTGGTCACTATGGGTGTTTGAAAACCCACAAAGGCCGGGTTTCTTCAAAGTGGGTAAATAACAGAATTTACGTACAGAAATCGTTACTTTAGTTACTACGTATATTAAAAAATCATATGAACCCACTTAAGCATTTATTATCTCTTGCATTTGAAATATGAACCCTCTTAGTTATATTAGAACAAATATATTTACTCACTTGCATAAAGTGTAGACCAAATTGGTCGTAGTTATGATGGGAGGAAACTGATAACTCTACCTACAATTCAAAGGAATACCTATTCAGAACCCATCATATTGTCAAATTGATACTCATAATCATTCCTATACAAACCAAACGCACCCTAAATCATTAGAAAAGGCATAGCTTGAAGACTTCGTTTAATAAAACTCAAAAACTATGTCAAAAAATATATGAGTAGTGATTGGGAGGCCTAAAACATGTGCCTAAATTCATGTCTAAGCTTACGTGGCATCATCCTGATGGTTAGGGGACCCACTCTTCTACAAACTATCAAGATCATACCACATATGTTTAGGCATGAATTTAGTCATACAACTTAGGTCTCCAAATCATTTTCCAAAATATATATATGTAATTGTCACAAGAGTAAGGATCAAATGAGAAGAATTCTTAAAATAAGAATGATGAGAAATAATTATAACTACACATTAGAGTTGCATCAATTTGAATTAGATGCATCCCTAATCTTGAGATGCATCATAATATATTTTATAGATAAAAATTATATGCATATACATATATTAGATGCATTTCATCAAGTTAGATGAATCCTATTTATTTTTCGTCCTCTGTGAGTCAAATTTGTTGCTAGTATTACTTTGCATCGTTTTCACTTCAAAATCACTTTCGAAACTAATTGTGATGCATCTAAATGAATAAAGATGCATATAATTCAAGTCAATGCATCTCAAATATGTCATTTTAGTCATTTCTCATTCTTCTCATTTTAAGATTTTTTTCACTAAATCCTTGCTCATTGTCACAATAAAAATAGTTGAATAAAAAATAGTATATACAACTATACGACTTGTCATGATTGCTTTGTTTTTGACAAGATCAAAGATATACGATTCAATCTAGAAAACATTTCTAACATGACAAAGTTTTCACGTAATCAAAAGAATGATTAATATTTCAATTATTGTATTTGCTATTTTTGAGATAACGATTGATTTCATAGAAGCGAAAAGAAACAGTACTTATCTAATGTTCAAAACTGTTACGGGTTTTAGACATATTTTTTGATATTATTTTATTCTTCAAGATATTTGTGTTGGAACTTTAAAATATATCTTTTGTTTATTGATAGTTGGACAAAAGTTATTGTTATATCTAAGAGTGTAAAAGAGTCGAATCGAATCGAATTTTGGCAGAGCTGGACTCGATTTAACAATATTTGTTCGACTAGAACTCGGCTCGATGAGCCTTCATGAAGGAAGCTCGAGCTCGGCTCGAGAAAGTTTGAATTAGGCTCGAGATCGGCTCGAAAAGCTTAAATTATTTGTAATGACGTATTTTTTTTTATACAAACTAAAATTGAAATATAAGATAAGATTTGAATTCGGCGCAATAAACTCGATACATTCATTAATTTACATATAAACCTTTAAAACATACATAATATATATTAAAAAATTATGTATATTACTTAAAAGCTCGATAATAACTCGAGTCGAACCTACATATGCTCGAGCTCGACTCGTTAAATATTTCGAGCTCATTTTCTTGGCTCGAGCTCAACTCGAGGCTCGATAAAGCTCGGCTTGAATGAGCTCAAACCGAGTTCTAGTTTGATATACTCGATAAAAACTCGACTCGTTTACACCTCTAGAGCCCTAGAGGTACATTCATCAAAAGTTTAAATGATACCCAAATTATAAGAAAATATAAGGGGAAAATATTTGAATTTGATTAATGTACTATCTATATCTATACGACATATAATAGTTGTATCACATTTCTTGAAAATTCAAAAATCGAAAACTTAAAATTAATTAAAGAAACTTGCCATAATATAAGAAAATGTTTTAGTAAGTTTACATATAACCATTTAATTAAAATATTTCATTTTAAATTAAATAAAAAACGAATACTTTTATTTATTTTGGTAGTCCCTTTTATCGTACACAATGTATAATTCTTGTTACTTATTGGTTCGTTAACATTTTAATTAAATTACAGTGGTATTGAGGATTATGATTATGATAAATACGATGATAATGTGTGATTATCTAACGGAAGATCAATTGAAAGTCAACTTTTATATTTCAGTTACATTTTGAGCTTTTACGTTGTATAAATAAATGTTACACAAAATGCCTAACCAAAATATCACAATCACAATTATGTGCCGCTATAAAATCCCTAGCTATGCACCGGTTACTCGTCTATTATAATTAACAAGTGAAAGTAAAATGATACCATTCAAATATTTCACCATCAAAAAGCCCAGATGGTACGGATATCACTCACAATCACAAGCCATGTATGCATTTGCTCAACAGTTTGCAGACGTTTTGTCAGCTTGCGAATAAAAAACTAAAAAGATCTCCAAACAAAAAAAGCAGTTAAACAATTCAAATACGTCAAGTGATTCAAGTCTAGACTACAATTCAACCTTAAATTCGGAAACAACCTCAAACAAAGGACAGTTGCAAACAGTAAACACTAATGCATAGCAAATTGAAAAACTATTGACTATAACTAATTCAACTACAGCCAAGCATGACAAAACCCTTTCCATATAAGCACTAACCTTCAAAAATATCGATACTGGTATGGTTTATGTAGAATCATACACACAGATCATCCAAGGTTGGATGAGGATATGGGGTAACAGAGAGAGAGGTGGTTTAGTATCAGCATGCACAGCCTCCAGACTGGGCTTGCTGCTGGGATCCACTTGCATTGCTGGACTTCAGATTTACATCGACCATGTCTTCCTGCTTTGTTGAAGATAAAGTTTCCATCCCTGGTAATGCAGAAGCTATTTTCCGAAACAATGGCTGAAAATTTTCATATATACAAGTGATTCATTATTGTTGATTCCTGTAAAACAAGAAGTGGCGATTTCGACCCATTTACTTGTGGAAATGTTGATTTAGGTTGTGTTAAGTGTCTCTAATGGGTCGAATGGGGGTAAAATCAGAGCAATAAGCGTAAACAAAATACGGGTCGAAATTCACCCACGTGTATTTTCAAGCCATATAACCTTCTAAACCACTTTATTCAAAAAAATTAGATGATTAAACTGAAATAACATAACTTTTGTTATCGCCACAAATCATTCACTCAAAAAAAAAATAATAAAATAAATAAATAAATAAATAAAATTGAAGAAGAATTGTTTCATGCAGCCCGGCACACCCACAAAAATCAACTACTTTCACTTGTTACCCAACCGTCACATTTTGCCATTATCAAAGTCAAGCTTAATAACAGGAACTGAAGTAAATATAATTAATTTTTTCTATATTTTTCTAAGCAGCATGAATTTGGAACCTAACCCTCCCAACACTGAGAAGGATAATGTTCAACAAAAATTTGGAAGTCCAACTTTTGTTTGGCAAGTTGGTATATTAGATACTTAGGTATTATCAATATCAGTGCTTACCTTTATATTGAAGCCTGCCTTGGCACTGGTTTCAATGAACATTACATTAAAGTCACGAGCTTTAGCTTCTCCTTCCTCAATGGAAACTTGTCTACAAAAAACATGTATCAAAAGGACTAAATATTTGCTACAAAGTTCAATCAACCTCTAAGGTACACCAATTGACACACGGTAAGATACAGCGCATAAATACCAACTAAAACAGGTTTTGCTGAACACGGAGTTAGCACCAAAGGCAATCAACTATTTAAATTTGAGAATTGAAAAAAGGAACAATGTATTACCTCTTATCCACAAGATCAGTTTTGTTTCCAACAAGGACAATGATAACATCACTGCCTCGCTCAGTTCGAACCTCCTCAATCCATTTTGCCGTGTTCATAAATGATTGTCGGCCTACACACAATACAGAAGTGGTTGGGAACACAAATATCAGAATGACTAAAAACATCATTCCAATAATAAAAAATAATAATCACTCAACAAGGCTATGCATGAAAAAGAAGTTGATAAAGAAAAACAGGAATAGTGAAACTCAAAAGGCGAAGGGAAAACCCACTTGCAACATCAAACACAATGACTGCAACAGAGGAATCCCTAATATAACTTGGAATGAGACTCCTGAACCTTTCTTGCCCAGCTGTGTCCCTGTAAACATATCCAAAATTCTGCATAAGTTACCATGGTTGAAAGAAACGGATTCCAGGATTTATGTTGAACTCTATAACGCATGATTAACTAGAACCAGAGACTTTATGTTATAATAAATTTGTGAAAAAAAATGTGGAAATTAAATGAAAACACATAGCACTTGTGCAGCTAAAACTAAGAAAGATCTAGAACCTTAAAATAACAGGTCATGTAAGTTGGTGCATAGAATTCCTCGCAAGGGAAAGATTAGATAAACCATTGAGAGTAAAATTTGAACATAAGTGTTCAACAATGATATAAAACTTCTATAGACCAGTACAGTTATGAGTACACTGCAAATTAGCGTATCCCAAACGATCTCTTCTAGTAGTATGTTTTATAAGACACTGTGTATGAAGCTGGCCTTTGAAGAGCATTTTTGATGAAATATTAACAATGGGTATCCAGCAAAATTATAGTTGAAAAATCAGGAATTTTTCTGGAGTCATACATGTTTTTCTAAGTCACGCGAAATCTACATTGCACTAACAACTTCAGTTCATGATCAGCTTCTGCTAAATGCAAGACCAAATTGACAATGGGACAGTACGCTCAGTGACACAAGTCAGAATATAATGTATGATAAATCTCTTATAAAGGCAAGAAATGATAACTCAAGTTAGCTCCAGGCGTATCCCAAGTTCCAACGCAAGGCTCATCTTTATTAAAAAAAAAAAAAAAAAAAAAAAAAAAAAAAAAAAAAAAAAAAACTTTGAATAATACCCATAAGAAATGTGTGCTCTTACCAAAGCTGCAAGCGTACTGTTCGGTCTTCAAGGTACATTGTTTTGGATAAAAAATCAATACCAATAGTAGCCTGGATAGTGGATAAGATATCAGAGTATACTCATTACAAAGACAAAGAAAATACAAACAATAAGGTTTGGTGAGAATTCTACAGATATTGAACTACAAGAACAAATGCAAAAGACATTATATGCTACAAGGGAAACCAAGTGGCTGAATGTCCATATATTAATTCAGATACAGTAGGTTTCATCATACTCGCGATCTCATCTTTCCTGCCATGATGATGTTCGTTTTTCTTAGAAACCAAATGGGCTAATTAGCTGTGCATATATTACCTATGATCTTGTTTAACTATTACCATTGATAAAGTCGTGCACAAGCCTTCACATGCATGATAATATTATTTTCTTTGTAATTGGTACAAAAAGAGGACTCTGTTTCTTATGGCTCGTTCACAACAAAGATGAAAAAAATTATAGCAGATATCTCTCGCGTATAAACAGACAGGACACTAAAAATTCAAAAACAAAAGTGTGTGGAAAAAAGGGACTTCACAGATTGGACAGCTGATTATTACCCCTAAATTAGTCTAGGCAAATAATATCTTACTGCCAACTGTCTTGAAGGCGAACAGTTCCTTGATATATGTAATGGAAACAATACATGCAGCAACTTTCTTTCCTTAACATGACAATACAGCATGTTTTACATTAAGAATATGATGTCACCAAGACATGAACACATGACTCGAAGACTATAAACAACAAGGGAGTGCATAAAGATGGCAGTAATGTTGAACTGTAAAGTACAAGGGATTGGAGAAGGGAACTTTTTTGTTTATCCTTCCCTCTTTCATGACTTCTGAAACTAAGAAATTAAAAAGATAGACTTAGGCAATCCCATTAATCACTCTTAGCTTAAAAGGTGTATGCACTGCCATTAACAGTAAACAGACATATATTATTGTATTAAACTTGATGAAGTTATTTTTCCTTCAAACAAAGGAAGCATGTTTCTTGATCTTAATAAGAAGCTTCATGCAACTGAGATCAGCCAATCTAATAATTGGTGTTATAGTGGTGAAAAATGAAAATGGTGATTCGAGAAGAAAGTCAGTTCAAAAAGATGATGAAGAAGACAAAGGATCATTTAAGTCTTCTAATATAAAAGAGATGGATTTAATTAAGCATAATGACAAATTGACAACCGACCTCAAACATAGTTAAGTAGAATGAGTTTATCATAAGTAGAGAAAGCAAAATGGGTTATTTTAGAGAGTGCATAGAGTATCTTTGGCTTTTACCCTATAATGTTTCTACATGGTTTACGTTTATCTATGGACCAAATTGATTTCTAGTTTAGTAGACAAGAATGATTTCTAGGGTAGTAGGCAAGATTACTACAGACAACCAAGATACCTTCTATTTTCTTCCCAAAACTTTATTGCATTTAATATTTTGAACATGCGAGTCTGATGTCTATTCCAGTTTTATACTGAATGTTGGGATATTAAGGTTCAGAGTCAAGTAATCCTAAACATTTCATTCTGCTATTTCATTTTTTTGTGTTCATTTTCTTTTAACACTCTAACCTATCTGTGGTCCCTCTCCGTCCAAAACATATGTCGCCTACTTTTGTGTTCTGTTCCATATTTAATTTACTATCTGTACGCAATATGCATTGTGTAAAACATCATAATATAGTACAAAATTGGGATCACCGCATTTGATACATGTTCAAGATACAAATGATACAATTTCTTTCAAATTCATCAAAATGCAAATAAGGATTCGTGAATTCCCATTATGACACTGCAAATTCATATTTTACCCATTTCCAAATTTAATAGCCAGTTAATCCTGGCAGGGAAAAAGCAGCTCCCTGTTATTAGAGGCAAATTCGTAAATCAAAATCAAAGAACATATAGTGATTCAGACAGGTATGTGTTTCCTTGATTCCAGGAGATATGTATAGGCTTACCTCAATATGTCACTACTCACGGCCCCTATCTATATCTATACCATACCATACAATAAACCATCTAGGTCTTCACTTTAGAACTCCAAACTAAGTGTCTTAATCTAGGTATCCAGTGTATCACTATATATAACCATTTTTTAGGCGCTTGAGATGGCTTATTATTATTATTTTTTATAAGTTTATATTGGCAATTGCGTTTAGATACAACATACTTTATATACGTTTATCAAACTTCTTATACAATTATCCATGGGAGAAACAAGTTTCGAATAAGCAACTAAAAAAAGTTCACAGAGAGGGTGTTGGGTAGCCTGTTTGTAAACTGCTTATCTGCTTAAGAACAAACAAGCGGCACTTATTTCAGCGTAAAATTAGCAAATTGGCAGTTTCATCCAAACATTCAAAACTTCTAATAGCAGCTACGAATCATAAGAAGTTTTGGATAAGCAAATATTCATGATCCAATGAATTATGCAGAGTAACTGCGATATGTGCCTAATTTAAGCTGATAAGCGGCACGATAATTAACCACTTGATCTAGACTCTAGATCAAGTGGCCAGTGGCCACCAGGGTAACCTTGGGGGGGTTGTTTCCCTTGGAGGTCTCGGGTTCGAGGCTTGCAATGGGGTTTTCCTCCTAGGCGAAGCACAAAAAAGGAGTGGGGTTTATTCCCCAAAGGCAAAGGTTCGAGGAAGGCATACCGCCCGCTTGGATGTCACTGCACGACTTGAATCACTAACTACTAACTAGCCGTTCTAAAAAAAAGGCGGCACGATAATTATCAGCAGTATTACGGATCAATGCAGTCATCAAAGTTAACAAATAAATTATCCAATCAATCATAAAACTGAATCTATGTTCTCCAACAAATAATCTGATCAATCAACCTAATAAAACTAACGAATATAACATGATGATTAAGTT
The DNA here is from genome assembly GCA_030686995.1 of Artemisia argyi. Classification (NCBI taxonomy): domain Eukaryota; kingdom Viridiplantae; phylum Streptophyta; class Magnoliopsida; order Asterales; family Asteraceae; genus Artemisia; species Artemisia argyi. The sequence goes on along the minus strand of CM060684.1, from coordinate 77,010,843 downwards.
AATAATTTAAAAAACAAAAAAAAAAGGTGGTACCTGATAAGTGTTATCAAACTTATCATACATAAAACGAGTAATGATACTTGTTTTACCAACTGATTGATCACCTAAAAACACAATCTTATACTTTGCTAATGCTGACACTGGAGCCATTGCTTAAATTTTATGTGGTGATTTTCCGGCGATAATGAGTGAGATCTATCGCCGGAGATAAAGGGGGGTTTTACTTTTATTTCAAAGAAGAGTCAAATGCGTGTCGGTAACAAGTATTTTGTAAATTGGTTTTGACGTTTCTTAAGGACTTGACCCTGGTCAACAATAAATTAGTCAAAGTATGACCAGGCTTTTGTAGATTTTTTTCTTTTAGGGTGTATTTGGTACGACATGAATCGTTCAGTATCGGTTTCGATATAAGATGGGTTCCTCATTTTAGATTTATACCTCTCATCTTGAATTCTTATAAAGTATGGACAATATCTATATTTCATTCCTATATAATTAACTAGCCTATAAACCCGTGATAAATCACGGGTGGCTTATAAAAAGTATGAAATAGACATCGCTCATAAAAACGCTTTTTCACACACATTTCATAAGAACCCATCTTCCAATTCATTTTAATCTGATTAATAGTGCATCTATGCTTATCTATATACAGCGTATGAAATAATTCAAAGAAACAATAAAGATTCAACTAAATATTTAAAGAACAAAAGAGGATGACGTTTACAATCCTTGTTCACATACTTGAAGTAAATAATCTTAATTTTTAAATAATAGAAAATGTGCACAACAACTGAAAGGGTCTCTCCACACAAATAAGTGTGACATATAAAAAATCCTAACATAAAATTAATGTTTTCATTAGACAGTAGAAAGGTGTGGAGAGATAGAATTAGGATTAACGGGTAGCTCAGGCTAGGTTTTTCTTGGGTGGATGTAGTTTTGGCATGTAGGCTTGGTTTTTTTTTTTTTTGGTACCCCGTTTTTGCTTTGCCTTAGCTTTAGGCCCCGTGCATTGCTTGCTCTGCTTTGCTGTGTGCTGCTCCCCTAGGTTAGCCTTCCCTTGGTGCTTGTTTCTTTGTTTTTGTTTTGTTTCTTTGTTTTATTTGCTCTTCTATGTTTGGTGTTTCCTTGCTTGTTCTTTTGTTTTTCTTGCTTCTTCTGTGTTCGCGTGTTTGCTTGTTGTGCATGTTTCTTGACTGCTTTTGCTTATGTGGTATCTGTCTATTTTGCTCCCTTTGCTTTGCTCTCACACCCGCAAACCTGCACTTGCTGGAGGTCTTTTTGGAAGCAGTCTCTCTATTTCGGGTTTATCCTGGATAGGGGTAGGATCTGTCTCCATTCTACCTCCCCCATACCCTGCCCCGGCGGGATTGGGTTTGTTGTTGTTGTTGTTGTTGTTGTTGTTGTGATTAGACAGTAGAAATAAACAATGTTGGTCTGTTCAAATTTTATGTAGCACATCATGTTAAACAATGTTCAACGTACTATTTGATTCTTTATTGTCATTTTCATATATCAAACCTTTTAAGCCTTTCCGTTTAGATATCACAACATGTATGTCGATTCATTTTGTGTACCAAAATATATATAAAGTAAAACATATACAAAACTAATTAGATATTATATTATAATTAGGTATGCATACCTTACATATTCATTGGTATAGGTTCATATGGATAATCCTACAATACATGCTTGAAGTGCACGTTGAAAGACCAAATAATAGTTGTTGTATGCATAAATTAACACAAAGTATTTACAAACTTCAAAAAAAAATAATAAATAAAAATGGACCAGAAAGAGAGTGAGTTCAACCCCACCCGTTTAACATTCTTCAAATTATGCTTCATTTTGACCCATACCCACAATCCATCTGACAATCATCATTTACGTATTGAGATCTATTATAATGAGTTAAAAACCATCAAGAGGAATTCCTCAAGGACAGTCGTACAAAGCTTCTCTTTACAATTTTGAACTTAGTAAATTTTCATGACTCTCTTGATGACCCTCCAAATTTGAATCCAACCTCTTTCTTGCTACAATAGAGATGCACGGAGTCTTCAATACACTTACATGATGTAGAAAAATGAAGCATTTTTTGAACTATAATGCCTCCACCACACTAAAACTTAGAGTTGTAAAGTTCATTTACCACATTAACCAAGTCCCAATATGGCCAACATCATTTGACCTCACTAAACATTTTATGATTGCTCGATCAAATTAAAAAGAGGCTACAGTGACCCATTTATATAGGAATAGTCAATTCACATTATTATATTTTTTCTATACAAGTTCAAACATGTAAATTTTAGATAAACTTGGTTAAAAACGGGGAACAAAATTAAAAACGGGTCAAAAACTTCACTTACAATGTGCAAGTATTTAATGTTGTGGACTAATTGAGGTGGACTGAGATTGTAGCGTAAGTTACATGGTCATGATCCCTTCATTATTGATTGAGGTGGACTGACTTTGTGTTTAAGTTCATGAGACTGGAAATGCATTCACGATCGTGTTTACATTTATAGCTAAATCTCTCTATATATATAAACCAAGTGCTCAATAGTCAGCAACATAGAGAGTTGTACTATAATATGAAATTGATATTTGAAATCACTCAACGTCATCATCAATTTATTAGACATAAATTCAGTTGTTATTGACATATGTTATTTGAGACTAAAGACTCAAGTATCTCTTTAAGTTTTAACAGCAAACAAAAGCAGTAACGAACTTGAAAAATCATATTACCTTGCACCAAGACTCGATAACACATGTAAGCACAATATACGATCTTGAACTTTTGGAATTTATGCTTGTTACCCCCAACCTTTCTATTGGAAAGTCCCTGCATTATCAAGCAACCTTAGTTATGTCCTTTTCATATAGGAGCAACGATAAACATAAATCATAATTACTGAAGTAGTTTTAAATTGGATTGCCTTCTAGTTTTCAATTTCCTAGTGACCTTAGAACATTTGCTTCCAACGGAAAATATCTTGCATGCAGCTACAGTTACACAATAACTTAATGCATAATTGTAGCAAGTTAAATGGCCAAAGCGACAATAGCGCAACCTTTTATAAAATGTGAATGAAAACATGAGTACCAAAAGAACAGGCTTGTATTTGCCACATTTTAGCACTAAATGACAAATGTAAGTAGTAATACATAAAGTAACATGTATAAGAGAGAATTGTCACAAGCATGTCAATCCCAAACATAAGCTGGTGAATAAAACTCTACAGTAACATCCTTGTTGATAAGCCAGGTGTGATCTTTTTCCTATTGCATATTTATGTAGTCCATAGAAGCTGCAATATCCTCACTTCAACTGGATGTAGGTATCTTTTATTCGATGTGATAATCAATTTCCTATTTAATGTATGCAAGAATCAAATTATATGTTCACCATAGTTGTAATAGTTATTAAGGTATGTTGTTTGATGTCTTTTTTTAATTTTCATATATTATTTTTTTGATCGAATTCATATATCACCTTTTAATTGCCTTTTTACATAAGATATAAACCAAAGTTTGTAATTTGTTAGTGAGCAGATTGATACATTGAATATAATAGCCAAGGCGAGAAGTGAATCAACGAATATTTTCAAAGATTGGATGGCCTAAAGATACTGATATTGTAACTTACTTTAATTTTTTTAATCATATGTGCTGATCAATAAGTTTATGTTTTCTTTTCATTATAATATCGTCATTTTTTTTTAGTTCAGGAAGTGCATGCGAAACGATTGAAATGTTGCAAAGAATGGGCATTGTGATAACTTATTAGTTTAATGATAATGTGCCCATTCCCTATTTTAAATTTTGTATCTTGATTTGAAGGTGAAGAGAGGAAGTAGAATTTGATACTGCTTAAGTTATCAGAGCAGATTCACCGGAAGAAAAGTTTCAGAAGGCCTATAATGAAAATGCAAAGCTTGAAGTGAAGCATAAAGAAGACAAGAAACTTTTGACAGGACTAGAGTCAAAATTCGCATCTACACAAAGCATATGTGATTAAATTACTGAAACCTTACAATTTTGCATCTCACAGAGCATAAAATTATCCAAAATCTTCACATGTACTGTAGAGTTGGCAGGATGTACATTTACGAGTGAACCAACCAAAAATAAGAAGCAACTTGAGAAAAATTCAGCCATGCCAGCTTGGTCATCTCTGAAACTTTGTAAGTCATGCCACCTTAAATTATTGTAGTGATTCTAGAAATATCAGCCAAATCCCGCATTTTGAGAAGATACCACTATTAAAAAAAGCCATTATTTTAATAACACGAACCTCTTGAATCTTTTTACAGTGTGCGACCTCTTGACGTATATCTTACCTTGAAGTTAGAATATCTTAAGAACTATGATTTGTTTTTTATATACTTTCGACAAACTTTTTTTCGAGTTTTTTTTGCTGAAATTTACTCTCTGAAAAATCATATGTGATTTGTTCTTTTAAAAATCACGTGTGATTTCACCAATCACATGTGATTCTCATAAATCACATATGAAATAACTAATCAACTATGATTTTACAACTCATATATGATTTTTCAGAGCGTAAATTGCAATACTCACAAACAAAAACTCGAAAAAAATTTCGTTGAAAGTATATCGAAGTGCCCCTCTATAAAAAAATGATGTAATTCTCGTCACGATGGTATGATTCGTCCGACATAACGATTAACGATTTGTGAGATATTTAATTTTCAAAATGAATGATGAAAGTGCGATGAAAAAAATGAATTGTCAGATTTTTTTTTTAATTAAATCTTTAGAAAATTTGTGATCAATATTGAACTTTTCCCATTTTTGGTGTAATTTTTCGTTCAAAAAATTCTTTGTTTATCACAAACTTTACAAAATTTGTCCAAATCTTTCTCATTCATCATATTTACCAGATTGTTCTACACTAGCCTAGAAGACTCAAGAATTCTATGGAATATGCAAGAAGGTGTTAGAAGCTCTTGAAAATCCTAAGAATGTCATTGAAACTTTAACAGTGTGTTCTCAAAAAAAAAAAAAAAAGAAAAAGAAAAAAATAAAAGTAAAGTAATGAAAGAAAAAGAAAGAAAAAGTTGTCTTTTACCCCAAAAGTGGGGTAAAGTTTTGAAAGAAAAATCTTCACTTTCACTTTCCTTCATAGAAAAATTTGAGAGCACAATTTTTATCACTTTATTGTTCTTTTACCTCTTTTACTCAACTTGAGAACACAATTTAAGAAATCGCCTCCTTTGGAAGGTTGTAGAAATAGGCCTACCTTTGGATTTGTACATAATAGCCCTAATTTTGTAGTATAAATAAAGGCATCCTCATTTGGGAAATCATCTCTCAGTTTATTTGTAATCTTCTCTTATAAATTTTCTTTTACATTAAAAAGCATTTCCCCATTTCCATTGTTCCTTTTATTAAAGCTTTTTATGGTTATCTAGTTCGGCGAATACTGCCTTAGTCGACAGTAATTGCTGCATTGAAGACCCTTGTCAAGACAAGTCCGTGACAAGTGGTATTAGAGCGAGTCGATTCGAGACAATGGAAAAAAAAAATGAGAGAAATTGTGCTAGTGAGTACGATTGTAGACGAGAACCAGGGTCAAGATGATAAACATCAATACCCCAAGAAGAAGAGTTCATCTAAGGACGTGGCGGCAAGTTTGGATAGGAGAGTGGCGGGTGTTGAGATATTTGTGACAGAGTTGAAGACTTAAGTTAAGGGATGAAAGGTTTAGACTCCGAGTTCGTGGGTATGAGGGCAAACTTTAAGGTGGGCCTCACCAATCTTGGTGATGACTTCAAGCGTGAGATCTATGACTTAAGAGATATGTTCATAGGTGAGATCATGAAGTTCCGAGAAGAGTTTGGAAAAGAGATCTTTGCTATCCATCAAAGCATTAAAGACTTGCAAGCGCATGTGGTGTTGTGAAAACGGTCCATGGCTAGCAGATGTGAAACACTAGTCATCATGCTGCACAAGGTGGATGTTCCTAAACCATCACTGCTAGTGGGAAAATGGAAATCTAGGTCGGTCGATGATTTTTCGTGGGAGATGGAGCAATACTAGGAAGGTGACAACATTGTGGATGATGTTACCAAGATCAAGATGGTGACCTGATACTTAAAGGATACCATGGCGTTATGGTGGAGACGGTTAGTATGGAGATATTGATTGAGGCACATGTACTATTGATGTCGATACTTGGGTTGATTTTGTGACGGATTTTCAGAATCAATTTTATCTGGAGAATGCTAAGAATGAAGAGAAGAGTTGGCTTTGTAAACTCAAGCATCCCAGGACGATTCGGGAATACGTCAAGGATCACCATCCTTATCTTGGAGATTGTGGATCTTTCCGACCAAGACTTTCTTTTCTATTTTCTTGATGGTTTGCAAGGATGGTCAAGGATGGAGTTGAAAATACATAGAGTTCAAACGTTGCTATGGCTATTGATCATGTCGAGGCCATGATTTACTTTGGTACGAGGAGGGAACTATCAAAGCCGAAAGACTGAAGGGTGAATTATGCGAAAGGTTGGGATGAAAAGGACGCTTAAGAGAAAGTCGATATTGGACGAAAGCCACCAAATGGGAAAAACAAGGACTTAAGGATAGCTTACAAGAGTAGTGCATGCTTCATGTGTGATGCACCTCATAGAGCTCAAGATTTTCAAAAAAAAGGAAATGAGCCTCAACAAATGACGACCCAACTCTTACAACCAACCAAACAACAAAAAACACTCAAACCTTTTTATAATCATTTCATACATTTTCACCTACATTTTTTAGTTTCAAACCCTTATAACCAATGTTTTCAAACCCAGGTCGACCTGGCCGTGGGACACGATGCCCGGCCACAAAAACGGGTCAAAAAGACCCGGGTTTCTAAAACCGGGTTAACCGGTTAGGCCCGCCGGGTTTTGAGTGACCCGGGTCAACCTGGGTCTTGAAACCCGGCCGCTTCAAATTTTTTTAATAAAAACCGGGTAGACCCAGGTTAAGCAGACGGTCGAACCGGTTGACCCAGTAGAAAAAATAAAAAATAGAATTTAATAGAAAACCGGGTTGACCCGGTGCAAAACCGGGTTGACCCGGTGCATGGTGGCTCGACCGGCTCGATTAAAAACCCGGTTTTTAATACATTGCTTACAACCAAAATGAATAAATGGATCAACAATTTACTCGAGGCATTATTTTCTTTCGCTGTATTCATATTTTAATTATACTGAATTTCAATTTTAGTTTAAAATGTATTTGGGATTACTGATTTTGGGCTTCATATGACATTGTTACAGTCTTACGGGATGTTCATATTTATTTATCAAATAAAATTAGACGAGCCGAAGTATTTGAGATGGGATAAAAATAGATGCATCATATCGTTGGGCTGCGGATCAGCCCAAACCCAACGGACCATTTTGTATGGTGTTCAAAATCTAGAGAGATAAAGTTTTAGTTAAGTCGAGGTTCAGTGTCATACTAGATAAAAAAACAAAAAAAACTAGAAACTGATTAGCATTCTGATAAGATCGAGTTTTGTGTTCGTGCAATAGGATACAGTACCATTTCTTTCTAGCTAAACATCAGTGGTTCAATGTGAAATTGATTTCATTGAGGCAATAATGGACCTGTTTTAAGCTCATTTTTATTCGACATTTTCATGGTCCGTATAATGTTATAGCCAAAAAAATAAGTAGCAGTTTTCAAATAGTTTTCGTGTAAGATGTAAAAACTCATGTGAGACTAAGTTTCGTACGGAATGGCACTACTAGTCCTGTTGAACGACAGGATGCCACATTGTTTACATGTTAACACCCCTCGAAACCACTCGACTAGTCGATCATAATGCATGTAAGGTGTTTCTTCTATAAATAGGCTGAATAATTATGAAATTTTGGCACAATACGTTATTAGTATGCTTAACATATGAAATGTTTTTTTAGTGGAGCACCATCCATGATCGGTTCTTACTCTATAATTAACATTTATGCTTGATATTCATTCGGCCTATTGTAAAATAATGCAAATCTAAAATGAAAATAGAGTACTGACTTTGCAAAGGAAATCAGTTTACTTTGATAAAAAGAATTGTTGGCTTCATGTCAAAGCTTCTACTTTCTTTTTCTTACCATATTTTGGATGTTCATGCTTTAATAGATTGGTTTGTGCTTATATAAACAGGTTATAGTTTGCATTGCAGACCAATTAATGTGGGATGCGTCATGCATATTAAAATCAATACCAATTTTAGTAGAAAGTACAATAGCTGATGTTTTACTATATGATCTATAAATAAAACACTTATCATGTCTGAAATATGTCTGATAACAAGATATAAATAAATGCCAAATTATTAGGTGAAGCTTAACAGAGAGAAAATGAATTTCACTTCGAAATTTAGACAAAAATGGAATTGTAATGCTGGGATTCTTGGGTGGAAACAGGTGATATTTTAGTAGGTAAATTAACGCCCCAAATGGTGAAAGAATCATCCTATGCTCCAGAAGATAGATTGTTACGAGCTTCCGGAATACAATGGGATCTTCGTAAAGTTGATCATTATGAGTGTTACGACGAATTTGATTGGGAAGTCCAATGTCAAAAAAGGGGGATTCATTAGCTCGTTATTTAGTACGAATCAGTGAAATGACGGAATCCATAAAAAATATTTTTACACCATTTACTTATCCTAGAGGGGGATGTAAGACAGCGCATATAAGCATCGGGTTGTTTGCATATAACATGGATATTTACAGATCACGGACAGAAAAACAAAAATGAAAACTTCTTCCCAACTTCTTTCACTGTAAAAATACTTCTATATTCATGACTTGTCCCAAACAAGAGAAAGAAACAAGTATCCTATTTATTTTCCGATCGCCTGAGAAAAGAAAGATCTTGTTGTTTCTTCAACAATTTCTGATCAGATTTTCTATTTATTCTAATTCTAATTTTATCCATAGACAAAACATCATTTTTTCTCGAGCCGTACAGAGGATTTTTGATTGAGCGGAAAAAGAAGGATTTTTTTTGTCTACCTTACTTTACTTCATTTTTCCTTATATCAATACATATGTTTAGAAACATTTTCTTCATCAAATTGTTAAAAATTGAGTGAAGATGTATATAAACTTATTTTCCTATTCCCAGTTTTAGTAAAATGTCAATTTAAAAAGCTAACATTCATACTTTCGTCTAGTCCCGTGTAATGATGCGCCTAGCCGTGTTTGAGTGTGCTTTGAGCATATGCATTTGAACTCTCATGTATTATATATAGTTGCGAAACACACATAATAAGATAGATTGTGAGTACTATATGTCAATCATGATATCAAGATATATGAAATTGAAAAATTATAGTAATTAGCTTATTACAAGTAACATGAATATAATAAGCCATGAATACAAAATTGTACATTCCCATGACCCAAAAAATCAACATTCTGTAATTGTGCATTGAAAGTGATCAAAGATTCGTCTTTAAACAAAGAAGTAGAAACTTATAAATTGCGAGTATAGTAGCAAAAGTGTGATGTTGCAGAACAGAATCAATCAATCAAGTGACAAATAAGTAAAGAATGTATTATTTGGTGTATTTAAGCAAAGACAAAGTTAGGCCTCACCAAAATGTCAAAAAAGAAAAGCCCAAAAATATAAGAATCAAATGGACCAAATGTTTCACCTTTTTCACCTTTGACTTTGGCTGACCAAGCAACAAACTACTCTTTTATTCACAAAAAACCACAAATGCAATTTATGGATAATGCTTGTAAATCAAGCAATAAACTTTAATCCTTGTTCTTTATGTTACTTTGTTGGATCATTCATGTTTTATTTCTTCTTTCATCCAATATAAAATAATTCCTTTTCGTTTTGGTTTATATATTTAACATGTTAGTACTTTTGCTAAGGCAATGATGCAAGCGAGAATATGAATAAAATAACTCTATACTAACATTGAGAATTTGAGATTTAAAGTCTCATTAGCATCCGAATAGTGAAAGAAAATCTTAATGCTACTTTAGGGGATTAGGTCATAGAATAATAATCTATTTTTTCAAATGTGTCAAGTTGATACGTGAAGTTTAAAAAAGTTGTAGAAATGTAACGAACTTTTATAACTGTTCTAATTTGATATGTGATGATAACGAGTCATGTTATAAATGGTGCCACGTATCAGACTTTCAAGTATGATACGTTATTATCACGTACCAATTTAGAACACTTATGAAAGTTCGTTATATTTACACTACTTTTTTAAAGTTCATGTATCAAATTCGTATATTTGAAAAAGTACATTGTTATTCTTTGATCTAATCCCTTACTTTTTTGGCATCTTGAATTTCGACACAACGTGAAACTAGAATTAACGTTTCATATATAAAGATATTATTTTGCTTGTTTAATTTTCGCTACAGTTATCAACTAAATAGTAGGCTGTGTTTGATTTTTTTTTGCCTCTTAACAGGCTCTGAATGGCCAAAATGTCTGAATCGGTCAGACATTTGGTCGTTCAGACCGTTTTTTTTTTTTTTTTTTTTTTTTTTTTTTTTTTTTTTTTTTTTTTTCGTTCAGACGCGTTCAGATGCAGTAAGATCTTAATGGTTTAGACTTGAGATGGGTGTCTGAATGCGTCTTGTTGCCTCTTGCTGAGACAAATAAAAACCAAAAAAAAAATAGTACGAGCAAACAAATTTGCGGTTCAAACATGAGTTTTTTTTCCCGTTCAGATGCGGTCAGATTCAGACATTTACGCATCAGATTCAGATTTAGATGTGCGGTTCAGATTCAGATTCAGACCCTCTTAACAAACAAACACCACCGTACTGTACAATATTTAATCAGTGGCAACTAAAATAGTGGTTGAGCTGATTTTTAAGTTAACTGCCAAAATAAAAAACTTAGAGTGTTTATTGTATTTAAGTTAAGCAAAGACAAACACTTTATCCAGTTTGCTTTGAAAGTGAAAAACTAATTACATATAAAATTTTTAAATAATTTTGTATAAGTGCATGAGTTGGGCACGTTGGAAGAGATAAAGACATCCAACATGACAAAAGATCCACTCTTGTAGGAACTAACAATATTTTTATATGGACACACAAACAATATTATATATACACATTCACTTTGTTTCATTGGCTCAAATAGAATTCCCTTTTTCTTTTTCTAATGCAATTTGCAACTTGAAACAGAAAGATCATTTACAAATTAAGAAGAAATATAGTACTCTAACAAATTTGGAACTGCAACTTAACATAAAACAAAATGTCGTTGTAATAAATTTGGGTTTTTAAGAGAATTAACTACTATGTATAAATTTAGAAAATGTTTGGTACTATTCATGTTCACACCATGTTACATGCTTAACAAAGTCTATACAAAATTAAATAGTTTACGTTTACAGGTAAAGAACAATATGAAACCTCTATCAAATTGCTATCCACCACAATTTACAGACATGTGGCGACAAATTAGCGTCAATCAGCAGTTTAGCAACATTCTTTTCAACTACAACATACGATGCTTTCAGCGGGGACATTTCCTCGCTTTCAGCGGGAACTTCTCCCCGCCCAACACTTTCGGCGGGGAAAAAGTTTTTGGGAAAGAGTTGCAGCTTGGAGGGAAATTTGGCGCCTAAACTTTTAGCGGGGACATGTCCCCGCCAAAAGTTATGTATTCCCCGCCAAAAGTAATGGCGGGAATAATGCCCGGGACAATAAAAAGCGCAACTATTTTGGTCAAATATTATGAAATACTTTCGGCGGGGACAGTCCCCTCTAAAAGATGGAGTTGAAATTGTGAATATTTTGGTCAAAGCTGTGATCTGCAAAAATACTTTCGGCGGGGACATGTCCCCGCGGAAAGTTTGCGTTGAAAATGCAATGGGCGGTCAGCGAGAATTTGTGCCAGCTCAGCACATTTTTTGTCGTTTAGTGACTTTTGGCGGGGACAAGACCGTCGCCGCCGAAAACCTCTCGCCCGTTCTCCTCTTTGTTGTAGTGTTTCATACCTTGAGAGTTTTCTTAATTTTTATCTATCATTGCAACAATGATTTGCGCACTTAATTTATTAATTAGGACACTTACAGTATAAACAGATAAAACATAGTGTGAGTTTTGTAAAACTAATTGAAGTATAAAAAGAGTTCTCAATAACCATTTAGATTGTGCAAATCAATTTCCTTTGTGTATACCTTGACAGAGTTTATTATAAAAATCTTTAAGTATTATGTGAAGAATGCATGGTACAATGTATATATATCTCTCACATTCTTTCCTTTAACATGAACATCTCCATTTTAATCATTTGTAATAATCTTTTATATTTTTTGAATGATAACCTATTCCCTCACCTATACCAACAAATATCTCATACTACATCATAAATATTTTAGACGAAACTTGAACTCACAGCCTCAAAATTGATGATGACTCGCATACCATTAGAACAAAAGCCCTGTCATAATTTATATCTCAACAAAATACATATGTTTGGAATTAACCTTTTAACTTACAATGTTTTATGTTATAGAGTGGTCCTACTATTTTAAAAATTTACCATGCACTTTTCTGTGTTCAAGAAAACTGCAAATGTATCTGTGAATATCCATGTTTTAATTTCTTGATTCAAGATAAATAAGAATAACAATGTGTATAGAATTTATGATTAAACATTAAGGGATCACCTAAGGCCTTTGATCTAGTGGTATGTGAGTGACCTATTAATCTAGAGGTTGTGGGTTCAAATATCACTTGAGATGTGAGGTATTGTGTGAGATAAGCCGGATAAGAGTATTAAAAGTTGCCGTTTTAAAAAAATAAAAATAATAAAAATAAAAAACTTAGTTCCAACCCAATTGAATGATTGATCATTAGACATTAGAGAATACTATTACTCAGCATTTTAAAAGTTATAATTAGGAGACTATTACTCCACATTCTCAGAACTGTTAATTTCTAAACCAGAAACCAGTTAATTCATTAATATAACATAGAAGGTAATTTGCCTGGTCTATATGGACTCATCTGTTCATGTAAAAGAAAAGGTGGGTATGGGTGTATAAAGACAATAGAACACTTTATAAGAGAAAAATACATCAAGTCACCTTTTAATGATTAGCAAATAAAAACATAAATTTGTTGTGTGATTCTGCCATCAGACTTACAAACTAATATATGTTGGTAAAAAAAGTCGCCTCGATGTTACATGCGGTGTTAATTAACCTATTTTAGGGTCTTATTAGCTTAATTTGGCTTCAAAAAAGCCTATGAACTTATTTGTGAATTTTTTGCTAATTCAAACAAACCCAAAATGCACCTAAAGACCCGTTAACTATTCATATATACCGATGCTTACGCTGGTTTTTAATCACGCATGTAAATAGGCAACAGTTTATCATTATTACAAACATTTTGGTGTCACTAGATCCTGTTGTTTAATGATTCAGTTTTTAAACGTGCATAAACTTTCAATGTTTTGTTATTAACTTTATTATGCATAACTTATATTAATCATCAATCTTTAACCTCTACAACAACAAATGTCTTCTTCATATACGCTAAAATTAATTTAGCAGTTTCAGTTAATCATAAAAGTTGAAAAGAAATCAAATAAATTCAACTCTTAACCTTAAGGCAAATATTTTATTATAGGTACTTTTTGTATTTCTAGGTATTTAGGTGAGCATATATATTGAAGGTCAATAAATTTAGAAGTCAAAATATAATTCCAAAAACTAATTACGATTAGGTAACCAAATTGAAGGCTAAAATTTCGAAAGTTGAACAAGAATTTCTACCCAATATAATCTCGATCCACATCAATATTCACAAACAAATATTCTATAAAATTAACAATATATTCTTATTTTTAAATGAAATTAAACCATATTCAAACATTCCATAAACTCAAACATCATAAAATATTCGTGTCAATTCTAATAAAAATTCCCCAAAAATATATGCAAATCTCAATCTTTTGCTATCCACTCTTTCATGTATCATTTTCAAGAGTGGCAATAGAAAAAGAAGGACATTCCTTAAAAAAGCAAAAAGAAAAATCAAACAAAATTAAAAAAAGTATTAAAATAAACTCTACCTTTAAAGCAAATTTACAATTATACCCCTGACAGCCACCGAAAAAGCTCACTAATCTCCTCCCCAACCCTATTATGAGTAGCTTCAAAGTCATCAACCACCTCACTCCGGCGACTACTTCCGGTGAAAAACCTACCGGAGCTTCGAAAAGACTGCGATCTAGACGATATCGAAACCGAGACACGGTCCACGTAATCCCTCAACCAGTTAATCCTTGCACTTCCATTTCCTATCTCTGCAGTTAAATTATTCCCCGGCGGCTCTGGAGCACGAGCCGTCGGAGAGTCCTTATCCACAACGACGGATATGTTTCGTCGGTGAGTCGCGATAGACTCCACCGGCACTTCGTATCCGTCGTCCAGAATGTACTCGTACTCGCCCACCGAGTACGACCTCCTGTCAGAGGAAACATCAGTCGGCGTCCTGATACGCCGACTGACACTTCCAATCTCGATTCTAAAACTATTATTTCTTGACACATTATTTTCTCCCCCATCCGTACCACTGCCAGCCCTACCGCGAAGCTGATGTACTGTATTCAGCACATCAGCTTCGCTAGGGCTAACACTAGCCCTACACAAAGGACACGTTTGGTTGGATTTCAACCACGCGTCGATACATTCAACATGGAACGCGTGGTAACACAAAGGTAGTAACCTTAACTGATCCACCGGTTCAAATTTAGACAAACACACAGCACAATCCCCACTTGCTCCCGCTATATTTCCCGTAATGGACGAAAATGTAAACATAGGAAGCGACATAGATTCGTTTTTACTATTCCCATTATCCATACGTATTACATGCTGATGCTGAGCCTGGTCATTTTGACCAAAAACTACGTCCGGGGTAGAAAACCCGCGCGTAGAATGGACAGATGCAGCCGCGCGGCTGCATCTGCGCGAAAAATATCGCAGTATTAAATAAATGCCTGCGGATACTAGTATAGCGGATGAGATGACTATTATTACTATTATTATAGATGAAGAAGTTGAGGTTGTTGATTCAGATGAGTTTTGTTTTTGTTGTTGTTGTTGTTGTAAGACGATGTCGTTTAACGTGTTCGTCGCGGTGGTGAGGAGTGGTGATGGTGGTGGTGGAGGGGCGGTGAGGTCCATTGATAGGAAATGTGACGTGTTGTGAAGGATGTAAGAAATGTGCAACGGTGAAAATGTGTGAAGATATAAATGAGTTTTTGGTGTCACGTGACTTGCACGAGGGTGTTGAATGGGTTGGGTTGAGAGTATTTATGTTTTGGGTTTAAAGGTTTTGGTCAGATCGATTTAATAATGGAAAAGATATGTGTAATCTATAACGTGTATATGTAACGTGTATTTGTGGAAACTTAATAAACTAATTTTGTGACATTTATTTTTTTTAATGTATGGAAAGTTGTTGGTGCAAAGGTTCAACCTAATTCATATATATGTGACACATTGTGTTTTGACGGATGACATATACATTTGATACAAGACAAGTTTTTGTCATGCTAGTAGTTATGATTTTAAATATAGGAAAAGAAAAGTCATTTGGGCTAGGTAAGTGAAAAACGATCACAGTTTTGTGTCACAACTCGGAAAATTTCTTCTTGTGAATTGATCAATTGTATAGTTTATTTGTTATAGTAAATCAAGTTATTGATTTCACTTCCTTCAAATACGTTTATTTATTTATTTTTTATATTTTATTTTATTATTATTATTATTATTTTTTTAGAATTTCAACTAATCATATCAAAATATACATGGTCACATAATATTTCACATGTTTTAATCAGGACAACTATTTAAGTTATGTTTGACAAAAGTAGCTGTGAGCAGTATCAGTGAACAGTAGAAGTGAGCTGTGAGCTGTAGCTACAGATCACTGCTCACCGCTCGCAGTTTCTTAAAGAACATTAAAAAAATGAGTTTTCCTAAAAAATAACAAAGCTCACCGCTTTTTTTGCCAAACGAACACTAAAAATAAAAAATCTCATTGCTCACCGCTCATCGTCTAAAAAAGCCTCAAAAAGTTCTGCGCCAAACATAACCTTAGTTGAAAGCTTCTTTCAT
Source organism: Artemisia argyi (assembly GCA_030686995.1). Taxonomy (NCBI): domain Eukaryota; kingdom Viridiplantae; phylum Streptophyta; class Magnoliopsida; order Asterales; family Asteraceae; genus Artemisia; species Artemisia argyi. Next base: position 76,994,679 of record CM060684.1, on the reverse strand, counting down.
AAATCATAACAAGGGATACAATTGGGCACAGGCCCTTTAGTTGCTTCAAATATGTTGTTTCACATACATTAAACCCGTAATAAGAAATTCAAACATTTCGTTCTTTTTTCTACATCTTGAATTCAAACTCTATTTTCTTGTTTTGGAACCCGCATTTCCCACTAAAGTTTCACTATTGTTTTCTATTACACATTGATTAAATGATTAGTGTACATACTACTTATTATTATTACATATACCGAATTCAGTCTGAGGTTCAGTTGGCCGCCTTGAAACAAGGCAAACAATTGGTTACAAATGTTAGGGATTTGACATGATTTATGTCAATACTGGTAGTAGTAAGTGTAACCTTGTTAGAATATGGGACTCGGGGGTTTTTCGGATGAAGAAACAAGGTGCTAAATTTGTTACTTGGACTCTGGGAGATACCTGATTAAACCTCGTGCATCTTAGTTAAAGACTCTTTTGTTTCCCGGTTTACGACTTTTGTAACATCATTTTGATCACTTATTTGAGTATTGTGTTATCATGTACATTGGTGTTCACATTTTTACACATAAAAACATCTATATGATCACACATTACAAGTTCATTCTTTTTACAGCATTTATTAAGGAATAGCAGAAGTAGTAGGAAACTCAAATTGAGTGCCAAAAACAGAGAAATAAATGCAGGGGTTGTGGATGGTACACAAACATGAAACATGGGGTGCCAACCTTACAGTCATGCATTTATACAAGTATTTAAGCATGTAGTAATTATTTTTCATAACAATAAGTATACAGGTGAAAGTAACTTAAAAATTTAACAAAATAAATCACACTTTATTATGTTTTAAATAGGTTTTGAACAAAATGGCTTTACTGTATAAACTTTGAATTGTGATGCAAAGGGCGCGGGTTTCTTCACTTTCTGGTCATACATGTTAAACAATTATATTTCGTATTTAATGGTAAGTTTACAGACAACTATAGTAGCATACAATACGTTCACAAATTCAACCTCAATACAACTCGAGTTTCCATGGTCTTTAAACTTCATTTCTGTCTAACCCAATGATCAGTGACTTATTACAACTATGCAATATTATACTTTCTGTAAATTGAAGGTATAAATTACGGTTTGACTTATATCATGACCCTCTTGTTCACATGTACACCAAAAATTAGGGATTTGACTTTTACAAACAATCATATGCACATGTAAGTATAAACTAAGTTTTGACTTTTCATTATATTAATTTGTCTTTCTAAGTTTGAAACCCAAGTTGAAATACAAGTATAAATCCATTCTATCATTCTCATATGGAATCCAAACTTCACCAAAATAGCTTTGAGGATTTCTATTGTAACCTTTAAGAATTTCTTGTGTTAGCAAAATATTATCATGTATGTGTCTTCCTTGGATAAATGCACTCTGGTTCATATTAACAAGCTTGTCTAATCCAGCCTTGATCCTATTTGTTAAAATTTACTGATGCATTTATAGAGGACATTACAACATGCAATAGGTCTAAAATCAGTTACCAACCTTACATATTGACTTTTAGGAATCAAGGAAATTAGAGTTGAGTTGATTTCTTTTAAAAGAATACCTGAAGAGAAAAACTCATTAACAGCGAGGAGAAAGTCAATAAGAATAGGACCGAAAATGAATCGGATTAAAAATAACAATCAACACGATGAGACCAAACCCAATAACCCGATATTGTTATAAGGCTGGGTTATGGTTAAGTTACTTATCTTATTAGGTTATCCGGTCAACCCAATAAGACCCGAAAACATATATATATATATATATATATATATATATATATATATATATATATATATATATATATATATATATATATATATATATATACTAGTTGTCATGGCCCGCCTAATAGGCTGTCATGTTTTGTGAGCCCGTTGGGCATATAAGTCCGCCCACTGCGCGGACATGTCTTATAATTATCGTGGCATATCTCCCTTTAGTGAAAGAAGCATGGTAAAAATGGTCGAAAATTGTACATGTTAAAAGAAAAAGGCATGTACATATAAACTTTTAGGTTCACTTGCATTCACTTGTAGGATGTCGGGCATATATTACTATAGCGAAAAAAGGGTAGTAAAAAACGGTTGAAAAGTGTATTTGTTGAAAAAAAGAACTGTGAAGAGAATTACCTATGCACTTTGGTTGAAAACTTTTATGAATGTTTGCATTTGTAATTTTATGAAATTTAAATTTATAGATTTTTTAATTTATTTTTATCACGTTTTTTTATTAGTTATTTGTAAAAATTGTAAACATTTACATTTATGTTACTCATTCACATTTAACATTTACATTTATGTTACACATTCACATTTATTATATATTTGGAACTTACAGATTTAATTTTCATCATTTACATGGTTATTTTAAGGTATAAGTACATGCTTTTGAAAATGTATTAGTTGCCATACATGATATTAATAATGTTAGCCTTTAAAGTTATGTTATATGTGGGAATTGCATCTCTTTCTATGTACAAGAACTAGTTTAGTCAATAGTGCTAAGATAGGCTAGTCTTGTAGTATAAATACCCCTCCTAGTCCCAACTAGGAGGGTGGATGTCTCATTGTATTTCAAGGTGTGTGTGTTTTCCTTATTTCTCTCTCTAGAAAACACATACACCTTCCCCATTCTTCTAATCTAATAATATCATATCTATTCTTTATTTCGAGCATCCCCAACCTCTCGAAGGTGTTTCTTGATCATAACAAGTGGCATCAGAGCTAACCGGGGGCGAATTGTGGTGTTTTTGGGTGAAAAATCGCGTTTTTTGAGCTGTTCGTACGTGCTTTATCGAGTTTGGTATGAGTTTTATCGAGTTAACTGCTGTTTATCGAGTTAACTTATCGAGTTAGGGTGCTTATCGAGTAAGGGCTCAAGGTTATCGAGTTAGGGTGTTTATCGAGTTAACTTATCAAGTTAGTTTATCAAGTTAGTTTATAAAGTTAGCTTATCAAGTTTGCTTATCAAGTTAGTTTATCGAGTTAGCTTATCAAGTTAGTTTATCAAGTTAGTTTATCAAGTTAGCTTATAAAGTTTGCTTATCAAGTTTGCTTATCAAGTTAGCTTATCAAGTTTGCTTATCAAGTTTGCTTATCAAGTTTGCTTATCCAGTTAGCTTATCGAGTTACATAAGTTTTGCCGAGTAAGGCTGCATCAACCTTATCGTCTATCGAGTAAGGATTTCACTTGAGTTTACCTAAACGAAACTCTGCAGAAATTTCTCTAGGTTATCGAGTTTGGGAGTTTCTTATCGAGTTAGGGTAACAGCTTATTGAGTAAGGTGCATATCGAGTAAGGAAGTTATATCGAGTAAGCCTTGTCTGAAATATTACCGTGTAAGCAAACCTTCTCCGAGATAGAATTTCAAACTTCACCAAAAACACACCACGTATTGCTTAAAAGATCCTGATCAAGAATCACAATCAAATGACAACGGCTAGTATCGGAAGTTTGTGACTATGGGGATAATTCATTATTATTTATTTGGGTTTGAAGTAACGTTTTACGGATGCGTGTACTTATTTTGTCTTATTTCTTTCTTCCCTTCCGCAAAGATGACTTGTTTGGGCATATGTTAATGGTGACGAAGACTTGGATATCTAGTTACTTTTGTGAATCTTTCTCTCTATAATCACAAAGTAGCTATCACTTTAAGGAGTTACGTTGTAGTGCTCAGTGTCTCACGTAGTTGAGGATATGTCAAGAGGGATTGTGCTTATTACACTTCTTTAGGGGTATAACGTACACCATTCTTAGTCACAGGATAGTACAAGCTTAAGTCACAAGTCTGGGGTACTTTACTTCATTCTCAAGTTCATCATATCGGGTTATCTTCATATGTGGGTACTACAGAGAGCCGTTGTTTGATACAGGGGGTTGGTAAAGAGTTAGACAGTTTCAAATTGTATTGTTAGTAGATTGGGTTATCAACATCTTCTCATGGGCTGATATGATTGATGATAGAGTGCTTCCAGTTAATGATTCATGTACACATTATTATGCTGATTCCGATAAATCGTAACCATCAGGGGAGAGAAATGTGCACATCAAGGACGCACAACAAGTTCACGTGATCGGGCTTAATGATTTATGAAACGATTTGTGTCGGAGATTGGTTGATTATATATCCTCATTTTTTCATCTTATTCTACGTACTTCTACCTTATCCACCTTCACCAATTTCGGGCAACAAATTCAAGATGATCAGTGTTTCAACTTGTTACTTTGGTGTTATCATTTTATGTGTACGTTACGGGCTGATTTGGTATATGCAAGATAACTGGAATGCATTTGGTAAGATGAAGATGTTGATATTCTATTTCTCCCAAATGGACAATCATGAAGAAGGTCGAGTCTATCGTCTACATTTTCCGCTGTGTGTTTGAAGACTAAAGACGGTTTGTATTTAATTATCAAACTACTTCTTCAGTTTCAGGGCATTCATCAGAAAGGTTGTCAGTTTGGGGGAGAGCACTAATTAGGGGAGAGTGTAAAGCCAGATTTAATCCCTAATTAGATTTGCTTACATTGTTCTTCTGCAAGTAAAGAGATGGTAGCTGAGAAGATTCAGGAAGCTGAATGAAGCAATGAAGTTTGAAGACCACTCTCGGAGCTGCTGTGCTTATGTTTTGTATTTAATTTTACTTGTAGGGAACGTTGTAAGCAATTCCCGTATAACATCACTTTGGGGAGAGATTGTTAGCCTTTAAAGTTATGTTATATGTGGGAATTGCATCTCTTTCTATGTACAAGGACTAGTTTAGTCAGTAGTGCTAAGATAGGCTAGTCTTGTAGTATAAATACCCCTCCTAGTCCCAACTAGGAGGGTGGATGTCTCATTGTATTTCAAGGTGTGTGTGTTTTCCTTCTTTCTCTCTCTAGAAAACACATACACCTTCCCCATTCTTCTAATCTAATAATATCATGTCCATTCTTTATTTCGAGCATCCCCGACCTCTCGAAGGTGTTTCTTGATCATAACAAATAACTTAGTAAGTGACTGGTTTTTTTTTTCTTTTTTGTAAGAATGTGTTTTTGTATAACACTCATGGACCTACAAAATCTTTCTAGACTTTATTTCTTCTAACGTTTTTGGAGCATAAAAGTGAAGAAAACGGCAAAGTCTCAAAATTCCTTGCTGGAACAGTACCTGACGACGTCAAGCCATAACACATGACGGCGTCAAGAGTGACAAAAGAGGTGGATGTGGAACTTATAACCTGACGGCCCAGAACATTTTCTTTGTTAATGGCTTGACGGCGTCACCAAGGCCGTCAGGGTCCAAATACTAGTGACGGCCCAGAGCTTATTTCTACATGACGGCGTCAGAACTGGATCTAGGCAATACGAATTTCACTTTGGCGGCGAGTTGACGGCGTCAGAAGCTAATACATGATGCCGTCAGGATGTTATGTCTATATATATTTTTCCAAATTTTCATTGTAAAGGGTGGAATAAGTTGTGGAATACTACACACAAACCCTAGGTCGAATTTCCTGCATATGGAAGGGGTTTCAAACCCTTCTTTCTTCCATGTTTGAATAAAGATAAGCACTTCAATAATCATTCAATATGTCTATGTATTGTTTGATTCTATCTTATGTTTATCTTTCTTTTAACATGTTAGACTAGGTTTTTATTGTATTTGCGTAGATGTAGTGAAACCTAGATGTTGATTATTGGTTGATTGTTTGATTATAATTGTTACGGATGATTGTATTCGATGTTAGGCGTAAGAAAACTGCCAGACTTCCATTGGTAACTTGCTTGAACGTCTTAAGAAACATGATCGGAGGTGTACTACGATTTTTGGTTGTATTTAAAGCATAAGTGAATTCTAATGATGGAAAACATCTCTCACTACCTGTCATAGCAAATAGATTACCATAGGCTTGGGAAAGGATCAAACCTCCACCACTTGGCGTAAGCACCTAGGATAAACTATCAAAGAGGTCTTTTTAAAGAGTTATAACATGAGGTGTAGAGATATGATAAACACGGTTTTGTTGGATAAAAGGCAATATTTACTGGTGGCGAGTTAATCATCTTGGTCAATTACATGTACAATATGGCGTTGCTAAGCCAAGACTCGACTCGACTTAAGCTAATAAATAAAAAATAACAAAAACATAAAACAAACATAGAATGAAACGGGATGGTAGTCCGGTTTTTTTTTTTTTTTTTTTTTTTTTTTTTTTTTTTTTTTTTTTTTTGCATACACTCTTACCCTACCATCCAAAATAATACATTATAGGGGATTTGCATTCCCCTTACACTTGAACTTTTACATACTTTACAATCAACTATTCTAATGACTCGAATTAAGATAATCAAAACACTTGGAGTACTTTTAAGATTAACGCACATATGGGGGTAATATATGATGTTCTTCCCCATTACTCCATAACACAAGTACTTTACCCATGAGTCCCAATCGTCCCAAAACAATATGTACTAGATATGACTCGACTTAGCAACCATGTAATCAATTAGACAATTAACTAAGGGTTTAAACATGTAACAATAATGCACTAAAGATGATTGCATACACGGAAGGCTAAGGCGATTTGGTTGCACATTTGGGGTGGATTGTAAACAAATTCTTTCTTTAAGTAAAATGCTTAAAGTTAGAAACGAAAAGATAGGCTCGGAGGGGTATACTAGGGGTATCGAGTACTAAAAATGAGTACAACGCAAATGTGTAGGAAAAATTAATTGACTTTGTTAGTCAAGGTAATTGACTTAAATGGTCAAGTAATTATGATACGGGTTTAACACAAGGGTGATCCTAATGCCTCTTATCATGTTGTAAATCCTACTACACGAATGTAGTCTCACTAGCGGTCTCGGGATGCATCACTAACGCAAGTTCTAGAATCTAAGTACTGCCGGTACACTTATAAGCACTAATAATGAATGCTTTTCCTAACAAATCTAAAGGCGAACCTCACATATTTGGGTGGAAAATTTTTCTGAGTGGTACGGTTTTTGTGCTAGTTATACAACTCCTATCCATGAGACGCTTATTAAGGCTAAAGCTTCACTCCTAAATGTTGTAAAAAAATTTAAATTTGGCGCTAAAATTGCCCTAACAAGTATTTCTCTTAGTTTTATTACACACCTACTATTGAACAAACAAACTCAAGCGTATTTGTATTCTCTAAGGTATCATCATTTACTCTCCCCTTACACTTAAGTTGAACATTGTCCTCAATGTTCAATAAAAAGATGTAAAAGAAAATAAAGTAAAAGAATAAAAACAAATACTCCCCTGATTCATTCGGTGCGGATAGTGTGTCAACAAGGTTAGATCTTCTTCCAAGAAAATGAAATTTGAAAGCTTCTCTCTAGAAAGATAAATCATCCTCTTGTCCAATGTAACCTGTTAAACCTGAGAAAACAATCAAGGCAAACCTCGCGTAAAATCGGCGGCAATCTATATATACTAAAAATCCTAGAAAACAAATTAATATATAATGCTTGTGGAATAAGTGTTTGCACATTTCCTGGAGTTTATAAAACTAAAGAATCAACAAATACTTTAAGACTTCGGTATAAACAAAACTCGCAAAATATTTCAGAATTTTGGTACCTGACGGCGCCAGGAGCCGTCAGGTTATAACTCGTGACGCCGTCAGAATGTTCCTGCAAAAATCTCATGTTAAGTTTCCGGAAAATTTCTGGAAAAACTTATGCCTTACTTCCTGAAAAATCCTGCAAAACATCATTATGGCTCGATACAAGCATTTGACTCAAACAATTATTAATACACATGTTCATTTAATATTGTTGTGGTTCATGCTCAATTTCGTTCTTATAAACAAATTTGGGTTTCCCTTACACTTAGCTTTTGCAAAATACCTTTTTATGTAATTAAGACGAAGTTAAAAACAAAATAAAGCATTTTCACAATTTACTTTGAACCATGATCCACAAACAATAAAAATAAAACACGCATATGGAAGAAAATAAAATCAAACAAACAAAACAAATAAAACAAATAAAACATGGGTTGCCTCCCAAGAAGCGCTTTTCATTATTTACGAGTCTTACAGCTAGACTCAAAGTCATGGGCTATTACGTGACCTCGTCATCGGTCACGGTCTCTAGGTCATCCTCCAAATCTATATCGGGGTCGCTTTCGTAGTGCAAGTATTTTGGGTCTTCAAACTCAAAGACATCTTCCCGATACTTGAAACCAAGTTTACTTACATCCTTAAAGACCCCACATGATAAATCAAAGGTGTTTTTACATCCTCTCCGAACATCATCATCACATAAAATAAGTTGGGACCCCAGCTTATCAAGTCCGTCACAGTCTACCCCTTCGAAATCTTTCACTTTATACGGCATTTGGTATGAGATTCTCCTAATTCCATCTGTGAAAGTCACGATTCCATTCCGGCTGTCAACCATTAACCTAGTGATTTCACAAAAGGGCACCCCGAAAACAACTTGTGATAACCTCGGGTCGATATAATCCTCAATATTGTCTACGATTGTAATGTCCATTGTGAATGTCATATTTCCTATGAATACTTGAACTTCATGATCTCTACTGACAATATTTTCTCCTTTATAAATCATTCCCATCTGCAAATATTGTTGTAGTGGAACAAGGACATAACATTCTTGGGTAGGCATATGTCAATGTAGACATTATAAAAATACTTGTGACCTATCATACAAGGGATTTTGAGGTTATTCGGATCACGTCGCTTTATCTTTCCAGACCTTCCACCCCGTAATCCATTTGTATCACAATCTACTGATGGTCGGTATTCATACACTTCCTCATTACCCTTACGAAAAATTACTTTCCTGACACCATTGGTAAATAGTGCACTACCATCGCTCTTATCTAGGGTCACCCCTGTTTCTTTCAAAATGGTTTCCCGAGGACGAGGTTAGTTAATGTTGGATTAATGAACGAGTCTATGTCATCGATCACGGTTAGATCAATGTTATAGATGAATCCTCCAATCATAACTGATAACCTTTTCATTATCCTGACGTCATCGAGTCCTTTACACGTAATTTGTTCAGGGAAGGCTTCGTTGTAAAGGGAGAGGAGGATTACATTTATAGGGAGGTTAGGATCTATGTAAGTATTGGTTATGAGCTTTTTCCTAGTGGTGCAAGAAATCTTAAAAACTTTAGAGTCGCTTTCCTTAATCCTATCACTACATCCTATAGTAATGTCTATCGCGTTTTCCTCGAGTTTCTCTATAATAGATTCACCCAAAATCACTGGATTTTCCATGTGCCCTTTTGATTTTTATTTTGACTCCTACCATTCGCTTGACTCTTGTGTGATGGAGTCCTCGAATAAGTCGACAAGGCTCTTAGCCACATCGTGGTATTTCTCTGGGATCTCACCTTCAACTTCATGACCCTCACTCCCAGTTGGTTGTTGGCTCTGATCGGGTGTAGGAAAAGGTATTGTGGTGATGGCGTTTACAAAATGGATTGGTCCCGAGGAGTTAACATGGTCCCTAGCTTCCTTCACCCTTGGTGACAGATGTTTAAAGAGTTTATTAGGGCTTTTAATTTTCACAGGGGAGGTTGGCTGATTAGTGATGGTGACAGATTTGACTTCTTCAGCCTGAGTCGATTTACTAGCCGCGTGCTCTTTAATAGCGTTTAACAGATTTGTTGTTGTCTGAATCAGGTCTCGAGCGTGGAAAGCTGTAATTCTTGAGAGAGAACAAACTTTCGCAATGCATCTTCATAGCTTTGCTTAGGAGTGTTCTGCGGTGGAAAATGCTCGGACCATCGAGTGAAGGAGAATCATCGAAGGATACGCTCCGAGTTTGGTATCCTCTGAAATTTGGCTTATCCTTCCACGCATCATAGGCCTCGCCAAAGTTTCAAGGACTTCGATTAGTGGCGAGCCCTCTATCCTCCGCTTTATCAGCACGTGAGGATGTGAATTCCTTAGAAGCATGTTTTGGAAGTTCCATGCAATTATGAGTTTCATGAGGACCATTACACAATTTGCACGAAGAAGTGATTTTGTTCACTTAGCTTGAAGGTTTAGGAACTTCGTAGGATTTCATGAGAAACTTGACTTGGTCTTCAAGTTCCATGATCCTACGGTCGGGATTGCTTGAATTATTCGAAGGCAAAGATATTGCCTTGACCGTTTTGTTCAAATAACGGGGATCATTCCAACTTTCGTTGTCATAGAGAGCAAGATCTTCTATGAGTTCTCATGATTCTTCCGCACTTAGATCACGAAGCTTGCCACCGGCCGATTGGTCAATGGTTCGCCTTGTGAAGAGATCGATATGGTCGTAGAAAATTTGGACTTGGAGCCAAAGATCTATGCCATGATGAGGGACTTTTTGGAGTAAGTCCTTGAAACGAGTCCATGCTTCATATAGAGTTTCACCTCGACGTTGTTGGAACATCAAGATATCATTTCTAAGCTTGGTAGTTCTCCCCGGTGGGAAAAATTGAGCAAGAAAACGAGTGGTGAGATCATCCCAAGAGGTGATGGATCCCGCGGGTAAACGCTCAAGCCATTGACTAGCTTGATCACGTAGAGAGAATTGGAAGAGACGCAATCGGGTCGTCTCTCGAGTTACAACATCAAGGTCTATGGAGTCAACGATTTTAAGGAAATCCTTAAGATGTTGATTAGGATCTTCGGAACGAACTCCGTGGAATGCACATCCGCTTTGAACCAACCAGATGGTGTCGGATCGCAAGGGAGGCACATTGGCTCCTTGAGTGAGCTCAATGGTATTTCGATAGCCTTGGTGGCTAGGACGGGAGTACTCTCCTAAGGTTTGGGCTCTAGGAGGTTGGTTTGGTAGTGGTGGGTTTTGTGGATGGTTTTGTTGTGGTGGGTTGATGGGATCAAAGAGATTACCACCTTCCATGATGGCGGATGGTAAAAGTTACGAACAAAGAAACGAAGAAATTAGATATACTAAAGAAACCTATAAAAATAAAATAAAAATCTTACTAGAAAGGAATCTAGCAAGTAGACCTAATAAAAAGAAATTCTAACCTAGACAATAACTATTCCCTGGGCTGCGACGCCAAAAACTTGATGCGCGGAATTGCACCCTCGCAAAAGGTTTTACCTCTCAAGGGATCTTGAGAAGGTTGCAATCCCCACCAGGCAGTGTACCTGTTCGTTGTAGTATAGTATAGTGACAAGTACCGGGGGATTGATCGTTCAACTCAGGAATAGTGTTCACTAGGATTAAAATTCTACTAAACTAGGTCTAAAGGTGAGGGATGATTCTTTTTGTATTTTTATATTTTTTAGAAAGCAAGTAAAAATCTTGATTTTTGAAGGAGTGGGCGGAGTTAGTTGCTAGTCAACTAACCCAATTAACTAAAGATGCAATCAAAATAAAATATAATAAACTAAAACTAATTTGTGGTGTAAACAATAATAAGAGAAAATGTGTTTACTTAGATTTCATTACTCCCTAGATATCCTTTACCGGTTGATTAGCTTGTTATAATTGCATGGATGACGGGTTATATTCCTTAATACTAGTCATAGGGCCGTGTACGAAATTCCCTAACTCTATAAGCTCCTACTTCACTTCTATGTCGAGCCGACTAAAAGCTCCTAACATGGGATCACTAGAATTCGCTTATGCATTAAATACAACCATAAATCGTAGTACACCTCCGATCATGTTTCTTAAGACGTTCAAGCAAGTTACCAATTGGAAGTCTGCCAGTTTTCTTAAGCCTAACATCAAATACAATCATCCACAACAACTATAAACAAACCATCAACCAATAATCAACATTTAGGTTTCATTACATCTAAGCAAACACAAGAAAAACCTAGCCTAGCATGTTAAAAAGAAGAAAAGCATAAGATAGAATCAAACAACACATAGACATATTGAATGATTATTGGAAAACTTATCTTTAATTGAACATGGATGGAACAAGGGTTGAAACCCTTATTATTACAGAAAATTCGTTTAGGGTTTTCACAAAGAAGTTCTCCAAAAGTTCAACCCTAATGAATGAAAATTAGAAAACTATATGTAGATTTTACACATTGACGGCGTCACGTTATAGCTTGTGACGCCGTCAACTCGCCGCCAAGATAAAATTCGTATTGCCTAGATCCACTTCTGACACCGTCATGTGTAATATTACTCTGGGCCTTCACATGTAATCTGACCCTGACGGCCTTGGTGACGCCGTCATGCCAAATTGCCTTGAAAATGTTCTGGGCCATCATGTGTATTTTCCACATCCACCTCTTTTGCCAAGCTTGACGCCATCACTTGCATAGTCTTGACGCCGTCAGGTACTGTTCCCAGCAAGGATTTTGAGACTTTGTCGTTTTCTTCCCTAAATTGCTTCAAAAACGTCCAAAATGCTTCCTTTTCCAGATTTCTCCTCAAAAGTACCTAAAATGACAAAAGGAACGATTTAGGGCAATAATTGATCAAATAATTACGAATTCGGGCTTAAATGACCCCCTAAAAGCGGTACACTTTTCGCCTTATCAAATATAAAACAAGTAAAATATATAGGACAAATGATTACAATAATATGTACTTATTTGATGTCATCTGGTACCATTACGATGGAACGAATCAACACAATACACAATTCCGAGCTTGCACTCAAGTTGGATTAGACACAAGAATTGATGTATAAGGAATGGAGGTTGAAGAGAACAACGGATTGAGAGATGGAAGACTTCTCTTCAACACTTTGTTTCTTGATAAATACGAATGTTCTTCTCTTGAACTTGGAGGAAGGATGAATGTGGTCACATATAAACAATCTTACAACCCGATAATTTGATCAAAGAATGAGATTTAGAAAGAGTTTGGAAGATAGAATATTTTTGTGTGCAAAGAGGTGATTTTTCTGAAAGGAATAGTTCTGTATTTATAGACACCCAGAGGAGCGGGGGACGGTCCCTTAAAGGCGGACGGTCCTTTATCGCTAAGGGACCGTCGTCCCATTTGGAGGACCGTCCCGACAGACGCTCCTCTTTTTGTCCTGACGTGGTGAAGGTTTATCTGGTGAAAAGTTTTGACGGATTTAGGCGGGAAAAATGGTTGTTGCACATTTGAATTTTGAATTCATTTTCTTAATAAAACATTTCTTTTAATTTTACAAAAATACTTTTGTAAAAATGTTTTGTCACATAAAAATGTAAGATTTTGATGAAAATAAATCCTTTGATTACATAAACAAGTTGGTAGATGTTTATTCATACCTTAAGTGATGTTGTAGCCGAAAACGAGTTTTCTCGATTAAAAACTTATTAGACGTAGTTTTACGTAATGTGTATTTATATTTTGTGATTATCAAAATGTGTAAAAACCGGATAATGCAAATGATGTTTTTGACATTATTTGCATTAACAATCTCCCCCTTTTTGATGATTACAAAATAGAAACTCATTTTAGATAAAACTAAGCATTGGTAAGTTTTTAATGAGTTACATTTTCTTCTCCCGTTTTTTGTAGAATCAAAAAGGCTTCGTCGATATGAAGAGAGAAAATAATTCGATGGTATTAAGACTCCCCCTTGGTAAATGCTCCCCCTAGATAAGGGCACCGAGGAACCGATTGATGGTATTTTGCTACAAAAACAAGTTAGTGTATAGATGCAAGAGTATATGTACAAGCAACACACATAATAGATGAGAATAGAGGAGAGCAGGATCAAAGAAGCACACTGGGGACGGTCCCTTAAAGGCATAGACGGTCCTTTAAATATGGGGGACCGTCGAGCAGTAAGGGGACCGTCGCCAGAAGGTTTTGACTGAAGATATATTATAACTAAGCATGCATAAAGATATCAATCATAAGTCAAAACAATGTCATATCAAAGAATGACCATTACAGCAAAGTCCTACATAACTAGTTCTATATCTAGTCTAGTCCTCAAGAGTAGGTCCGGTTTTATTTTTGAACATGCATGCTTTGTCTAAGACTTTCGGGGATAGGTTGTGAATGAGTGTTGCTTGAATGTTGTGAATACCTAGGTGACAAGAGAAGGGATATGATGTAGTCAAGATCATTCTTCATATTTTAAAAGTGGTTGCGTTTGTACATGCAACAAACACAATAGCCCCCATAGGCTTCCACTTGGTCAAGAGAGGGATGAGACATTGTTGGAGGGTGAAGCTTTTGAGAGAGAATGAAGTTTAGGAGATTCAAGTCAACAAGATGAGCAAATTCTTGAGCCTTGATTAAGTGTAGAGAGTTGGTGATAAGGAGATATTTGTTATGCTTTTAGGGGGTCATTTAAGCCCTAAATCATGTTTTTATGATCTAATACTACCTTAAATCGTTTCTTTTGTCATTTTATGTACTTGGGACATGAATTCTAGAAAATGGAGCATTTTGGAGCTTTTCGGACGTTTTTATGCTCACGTATGAAGAAAACAAGAAAAGCCAGGAAATCACACCTGACAGCGTCAGGCTTTACATGCTGACGCCGTCACCTTATACTGGAATGATGGTGGATTTTACACGTGACACCCCAGAAACCAAAGTGAAGTTGACACCTGACGGCGTCAGGTGTTTCAGGATCAAGGTCGCCCCTCTTTAGCTCTACACGAGACGGCCCAGAACCCTTATAAAGGGACGGCGTCAGAAGTGAATCTAGGTGATCCGAGAACCCTAAACACGGTGATCTGACGGCGTCAGAGGCCAAAGCCTGACGCCGTCAGACTTGTATATCTATATATATTTTTCGATTTTCATTCATTAAGTGTGTAACTTTTGGGAGATAAAACCCTAAACCAATTTTACTGTAAACTTAGGGATTCCAAGCCCTCTTTTCCTTCATGTTCAATTGAAGATAAATCTTCTTTTTAATCATTCAATATGTCTATGTGTTGTTTGATTAATTGTTTATCTTGTCTTTCTTTTAACATGCTAGCTTAATTCTCTTTGTCTTTACTTAGATCTAATGAAACCTAGTTGTTGATTATTGGTTGTTGATTTGTTATTAGTTGATTTGGTTGATTGATTTTCGCGTTAGACTTAAGAAAACTGGCCATACTCCTACATGGTAATAGGCTTGAACGTCTTAAAAAACGTAATCAGATGTGTACTATGATGTTATTGGTTGTATTTAATGTATAAGTAACTGTTTACGAGGCCTGGATAGGAAGAGATAGAAGCTTATAGATTGGGGAAGGACGTACACAGCCCATGAGAGATAACTAGGGAGTAGTGAAATCTAAGTAAATACGTTTTTTCCCATTATAAGAAGTTCACCAATTTACTTTTCTATTATTTTATTTTATTTTGCATTTATAGTAATTTTGGGTTAGTTGACTAGCAACTAATTTCGCCCACTCTTCCAAAACCCGAGATTTTTACTTGCTTTAAAAAAACATAAAAATACAAAAAGAATCATCCCTCATCTCTAGACCTAGCTTAAGTAGTTTTTAATCCTAACGACACTATTCCCCTAGAGAACGATCAATACCCCGGTACTTGCCACTCACTATACTACATCGGTCAGGTACACTGCCTGGTGGGGATTGCAAGCTTCTCAAGATCCCTTGAGAAGTAAAACCTTTTGCAAGGTTGCAAAACCACGCATCAGTTGGGATTTGTCATTTGAGTTGTATATGATGATGGTAATGAATGATCTTGAGGAGGAAGGCTTGGAGACTCTTTGTGAATGGATGGAGACTCATTTTGGGGTTGAGAAGCAAAGAAGGAGAAAGATTAAGAGGATGTTTCCTTGAGGGAGGTAGGTGTTGGGTTGTAGTTTGAATTGTGACTGTTTGAAGTGGTGCAAGTGTTCATGAAGTTGCCTAAGCTTTGTTTCTTTCTCCAAATTGGTTTGACCGAAATTCTAGGTTTTCTAAGGGATGACATTGTGAGGAAGTGAGAAGATGAAGTTATGCCATGAGATTTAAGGAAGAAGATGATGGTTTAAATAGGAATGAGAGGTGCTATCTTAGGCAAATCATGCATTTCATGGTTTACTAATTCAAATTATGTTTAAGTACTAAAGGAAGTGTAGGTTAGACTAGCAGGTAAGCAATTAGGGTAGCAGAATCAAGGAAACATAAGAGATAAAGACGACAAAATAGACACGCTAGATGGTCCCTTAAATAAGGTAACGGTCCTTTAATTATAGGGGACCGTCGAGTGATAAGGGACCGCCACCAGCAGGTTTCAAAGATTTTTCAGAAGAAGATATCATTAGTGTGTGCCTACATGAAACATATGTGGAGATGTGATTATCTCGACTCTAAAGAAAGTAAAACCTAAGAGATGATCCAAAGTCTCATTGGTTCAATTTTGCTCGTTTTTCCATGTAGGATTACATATTTGTTATGTGAACCGATAGAGGATTTAGAGCTCATTATACATGCATGAGAAGACGTTTTTGAGTTGTACTAATCAATGCAAGAAAATATGTTTTTCCTAGTCGTCAGAAGGTTTTGAAAAGAGTGAATTGGGGTTTAAAAAACGAATTTCGATTTGGTTTTAATTATGCAAAAATTGTGTTTAAGATAAATAGGATATAAAGAAATACTTCCCCAATTTTATTTTTGTGCACAAGAGAATCCTAGACTCAAAAAAGAAGAGAATGAAAAACTTACAAAACCTAATAAGAAGAGATGTGCTCCATCATTCCTAATCCTAGACGAAGATAGAAGAAAGGTTCCCGTTTAAGGGGTTTGGTGAGGATGTCAGCTATGTTTTCTTCAGATGGAACTTTTTCAATGGAAATATTACCTTTTTGTACGTTATCCCTAAGAAAATGGTGACGAATTTCTATGTGCTTAGTACGAGAGTGTTGCATGGGGTTCTTACTTAAGTCAATGGCTCCTTTATTGTCACACATGGTTAAGATATCTTCAAGTGTGATGCCATAGTCTACGAGAGCTTGTTTCATCCATAGTGCTTGTTGACATGCCTTTCCGGCGATTACATATTCGGCTTCGATTGTGGAGATAGCTAGTGACGTTTGTTTCTTGGAGAACCAAGAGGTTAAGCAACAACCCATGAAGGTACAAATGCCACTAGCGCTTTTTCGATCCACATAATCTCCCGCATGATCAGAGTCGGCATATACTATGGTTTATATGTCGGTCCCCTTAGGATACCATAATCCTAAGTACATAGTGCCTTTAATGTATCGGAAGATATGCTTAACCGCTTCAAGGTGAGAAGTTTTGGGATCTTCTTGGAAGCGAGCACAAAGGCAGACACTAAACATGATGTCGGGCCTACTTGCTGTTAAATATAATAAACTTCATATCATGCCTCTATACTCAGTACTATCTACGGATTCACCCTCTTCATCTTTGGTGAGCTTTGTGTCCGTAGCCATAGGAGTTTTCATAGGCTTAGCGTCTTCTAATCCAAATTTCTTAAGCATTTCTTTAATGTACTTAGATTGATTAAAGAATATTCCATATTCTAATTGTTTTATTTGGAGTCCAAGGAAGAAGTTAAGTTCGCCCATCATGCTCATTTCAAGCTCGTCATGCATGATTTTAGAGAATTCATCACACATGTCTTGACAAGTTGATCCGAATCTAATGTCATCAACATATATTTGGACGATTATGAGGTTTGAATCTTTCTCTTTAGTAAGGGGTGTTTTAATTGTTTGTATTTAATTTGGAATGTATGCTTTTAGTTGGTTGTACAATACGAATAAATCACTATATTTTTAAGTAATGAAGTGTTTTAATAAGAGTATTAATTACACTATACGTTTCTATCACCTTTGACTAATTTTTAATATTTAACAATTCAACATTTCACTTTGACCATACACCTTTTATAGATAGTATAGATAATTGTATCTAATTAAAAAAAATATCAAAATAGACCCCTAAACTATGTAACATATTAAGAAAACTACCTTAGACTTTATTTTTTACAAACTATTTTATACAAGTTTTATTTATCAAATATCTAATAAACATTTAGCAATTTTCATATAAAAATGTATACCAATAAAAGTCTTAAAATTTTGAATAAACTAAGTCCAATATTGCAATGCTTTTCCGCTTATAGGTCAAATTGATTACGAATATTTGAATGATATAAACAGTAATAGATAAAGAATATAAATTGCATTCTATAATTTAGTTATAAAAAACGCATAAAATCAAATTATATAAACACAAAAATACACCGTTGGTCACTGAACTTTCCCCAAAACATCGCCTGGGCCCCAAACTTGGGAAAATCGTCGCCGTGAGTCCAAAAGTTGGGATTTTAAGGCCGATTGCGTCCCTTGACTCGTTTGGTCTCGGTCAACGCACGTTTTGTATTATATTTTGAGGGGCATAATAGACCTTTCACGTTTTAACTACAATCCAACCCAAGCCAAACCCGACACTCAACTTGAGGGACCAACTATGTACTAGTATATTGTTAACTATGCAACTTGACCATATCTTATCTGATATGCCTATTAATGTTTGGGCGGGAACCATACTGCATTGTTGTTTACTGAAAAACAAAACCAAACACTTCCTCTTACTACAGCAACGACGAAATCAAACTATAACACACCAAACTGATAAAATGGGTTATTCTAAACACTCCCCTAAACTGCATATGCAATTGCAAACTGATAAAATGTAGACAACAAAAATTAAAACTACAACTGCATACAAATGATGGTTTAATAGATTAAAACTATACAGTTTTGTTAATAATTTTTTGGTATATGTTGACTTTATAAGTCAAAATAGGTTATTCCAAACAACCAACTGTCAAAACTAACAATCATAGTTAGAGTATAGTACAAGAACAACAAGAACTAGATGAAACCTACATCAACAACCAATAATTACCATGGTTCAAAATGAAACACCAAATTTTACTCAGCCTAAAAAACAAACCAAACCCACAAATAATTTGATTAATATAAAGTGAACACTACATAAAACATACTACTACTTTTCATTCATCATTACCATCACTTACAAACCATAACCATGAAGATCAACAGCAAAATGCTGATCAACAAAAAAACATCTTAACATACGAAAACACTGCAAAACCACCTAATCATGCAACTCCATCATAAACACATGATGCTTCCTTTTAATTCTTGCTTCACGCACCAAATCCAAAACCCGAATCAAAGCAGCTAGAATGTCACGGTCCCTCTGCTGCGCTTCTATCAGGCACTCAAGAGTATCAGTAGCAACATCATGAAACGGATCGATAGATTGAGCCTCCTGAATTATCTCCTCCATCCTATCAATTTTCCTTCTCAAATCATCAAACTTTTCGCCCATCTGCATGTTGAATCCTTCATTCTCTGTCTCTTCTTGCACAAAGAGGAATTTGAAGCAATGGTTGAGCTCATCAGAGCCGAAAGCCTCTTTTAGCTGCTCAAGATGGTGAGTACCAGCCATTTTCTCTTAAATGTTGAAGATACATCTTATACCAACTAAATCAGTGCCTTATATGGGCGCACACATGTTAAACCTTAAAAAAAACCTAACTAAAATGGAATACTAACCATTTGGGAAGGAATAGGAAACGATTGGGTTATATTTCCCATGCACATATTCAATGTAAAAGAATATAAATGCACTAACAAGAGTATCAAGGAAGAAACGGTTGATGCGTGGGGATTGCACCAGGCTTTACCTCTCAAGGGATCTCGAGAAGCTTACAACCCCCACCAGGCAGTGTACCTGATCGTTGTAGTATAGTATAGTGACAAGTACCGGGGGATTGATCGTTCAGCTAGGAATAGTGTCGCTAGGATTAGAAAACCTAAATACTAGTTCTAGAGATGAGGGATGATTATTTTTGTTATTTTTATATTTTTTAGAAAGCAAGTAAATATCTCGGGTTTTAAGGATTTGGGCGGAATTAGTTGCTAGTCAACTAACCCAATACTAAAGATGCAATCAAAATAAAATACTAGAAATGAAAATAAAACTAAATTAAACTAAGGTTGTGAGCAATAAGTGGAGAAATTGTGTTTACTTAGATTTCACTACTCCCTAGATATCTTTTACACGTTAATTACTTGTTATAGTTGCGTGGATGACGGATTGTATTCCTTAATACCATTTATGGGGTGGCGCACTTAACTCCCCAATCCTATGAGTGCCTAATTCACTCCTATGTCGAGCCGGCTAAGAAGCTCCTAACATGGGATCATTAGAATTTACTCATGCATTAAATACAACCAATAAAACCTAGTGCACGTCAGTTCATGTTTCCTAAGACGTTCAAGCATGTTACCATTTGGAGATCTGCCAGTTTTCTTAAGCCTAACATCGAAATCATTCATCCAATACAACCATAAACAAGTAATCAACATCTAGGTTTCATTAGATCTAAGCAAACACAAGATAGATCTAGCCTAGCATGGTGGAATTAAGACAAGAACAAGATATAGACAACCAACACACAGACATATTGATTGAATTAGAAGAACACTTATCTCAATTACACATAAAAGGGTTCAAGGGCTGAAAACCCTTGAAAAACCTGCAAAATTCGTAATAGGTTCGGCCTTAGGGTTTCTCCAAAACTTCTCTTTTTGAATGAAAATTAGAAAACTATATATAGGAAATTGAGGCTGACGGCGTCAAGACCAAATAGCTGACGCCGTCATCTCGCCGCGAAAATAATTCTCGGACTGCCTTGATCTACATCTGACGCCGTCATGTGTTAGGGTCTTCCAGGCCGTCACGTGTTTTATTCTTGACGCTCTACTTGTGACGCCTTCATGTTTGCACTGGGCCGTCATGCAATTTACTCTTGACGCCGTCAGGGTGTTGCTCTTGACGCCGTCACCTACTGTTCTCAGCAAGGAAAATTAAGACTTTGGCGTTTTCTTCACTTTTATGCTCCAAAAACGTACGAATTGCTTCCTTTTCCAGATTTCACTCCCAAAGTCACAAAAGGAACGATTTAGGGCAATATTTGATCAAATAAATTCAATTCCGGGCTTAAATGACCCCCTAAAAGTGGTTCATTTTTCGCCTCATCATATACCCTTACACTTGAGATTTGCTTGTCCTCAAGCAACTGCGCTTTTATTCTAATCAAAATACAAGTTAGTGGTCATTTAACACTAATATAAAAGTAATTACAACAAATAATCATTCCTCTAAAGACCAAAGACAAGCACGGAGGTCATACACTAGCACCTCACAAATAGTGTTTAGATACTCACATCTCTCGGGTGTAATAAAGTATAAATTACAATATGGAAACGGAAGATATCTCTCACTACCTGTCATAGCAAAATAGATTACCATAGGCTTGGGAAAGGATCAAACCTCCACCACATGGCGTAAGCACCTAGGATAAACTATCAAAGAGGTCTTTTAAAAAGGGTTGTAACGTTAGGTGTAGGGATATGAAATACACGGTTTTGTTGGATAAAGGCAGTCTTTACTGGTAGCGAGTTAACAATCTTAGTTAATTACATGTACAATATGGCGTTGCTAAGCCAAGACTAGACTCGACTTAAGCTAATAAATGAAAAATAACAAAAACATAAAATGAACATAGAATAAAAAGGGATGGTAGTCCGTATGTTTTTTCTCTTTTCATTTTCTATTTTTTTCTTTTCTTTTTCTTGATTTTTCGATTTTTTTTTTTTTTTTTTTTTTTTTTTTTTTTTTTTTTTTTTTTTGGCATACACTCTTACCCTACCATCCAAAATAATACATCATAGGGAATGGAAATTCCCCTTACACTTGAATTTTTACATACTTTACAATAAACTAATCTATTGACTCGAATTAAGATAATCAAAACACTTGGAGCACTTTTAAGATTAACGCACATATGGGGGTAATATATGATGTTCTTCCCCATTACTCCATAAAATAAGTACTTTACCCATGAGTCTCAATCGTCCCAAAACAATATGTACAAGGCTATGACTCGACTTATCAACCATGTAATCAATTAGAAAGTTAACTTAGGGTTTAACAAATAACAATAGTGCACTAAAATTGAGCGCATACACGGAAGGCTAAGGCGATTTGGGTGTACATTTAAGTGGGGTGTAACAAATTCTTCCTTTAAGTAAAATGCTTAAAGTTAGAAACGAAAAGATAGGCTCGGAGGGGTGTACTAGGGGTTTCGTGTACTAAAAATGAGTACAACGCTAAGGGTGTGGGAAAATTAGTTGACTTAACTAGCCAAGTAATATGACTTAAATGGTCAAGTAATTATGATACGGGTTTAACACAAGGGTGATCCTAATGCCTCTTATCATGTAGTAAATCCTACTACACGAATGTAGTCTCACTAGCGGTCTCGGGATGCATCACTAACGCAAGTTCTAGAATCTAAATGCTACCGGTACACTCATAAGCACTAATAGTAAATGCTTTTCCTATCAAATCTAAAGGCGAACCTCACATATTTGGGTGGAAATTTTTTCTGAATATACGGTTTTGTGCTAGTCATACGTACAATCTCCTATCCATGAGACGCTTGCTATGGCTAAAGTTTCACTCCTAAATGTTGTAAAAAAATTTAAATTTGGCGCTAAAATTGCACTAACAAGTATTTCTCATAGTTTTATTACACACCTACCATCAAACAAACAAACTCAAGCGAAAGTGTATATGTAAGGTATCATCATTTTACCCTCCCCTTACACTTAAGATGAACATTGTCCCCAATGTTCAAGCAAAGAATGTAAAAGTTAAATAAGTAAAACAAATGAAATGAAATACTCCCCTGATTCGCTCGGTATGGATAATAAGGTGGCCAGGTTAAATCTTCCTCCAAGAAAATGAACAATCAAAGCTTCCCTTCCAGAATATAAATCATCTTCTTATCATACAGAACCTATAAATCCTGAGAAAACAAACAAGGCAACCTCGCATTAAATCGGCGGCAATCTATATAAGTTACTAAATCCTAGAAAACAAAGTAAGATATAATGCTTGTGGAATGAAGTTTGCAGATTTCCTGGAGATTATAAAACTTAATAATTCACAAAAACTTTAAAACTCCGTTAGAAAAACAAAACCGGTAAAATTTCCAGATTTTTACACGTGACGCCGTCAAGAGTAATTTTGTGACGCCGTCAGAAGTGACCTGCAGATATTCTTATGTTAAGTTTCCGGAAAATTTCTGGAAAAACTTGGTCCTACTTCCGAGAAAATCCTGCAAAACTTCATTATGACTCAATACAAGCATTTGACTCTAACAAATACGAATATACATGTTCACTTAATATTGTGGAGAATCATGATCGGTTTGTTTCTTAAAAACATATTTGGGGTTTCCCCTTACACTTATCTTTTGCAAAAATACCTTTAGGTGGAGTTAAGACTAGGCCAAAACAACAAAGTAAAGTATTTCCACTATTTAGTTTGAAACATGATCTACCAATCAATAAAAATAAAGCATGCACACGGAAGCAAATAACAAACAAACAAAATAAAATCACACAAAGCATGGGTTGCCTCCCAAGAAGCGCTTTTCCTTATTTACGAGTCTTGTAGCTAGACTCAAGGTCATGGGTTACTACGTGACCTCATCGTTGGTTTCACTATCTAGGTCGTCTTCTAAACCAGTTTTGTATTCCGGACCTAGTTGCATGCATTCTTTATAGAAACCAAGCATCCTATTCTTCACATACTCTACTCCTCTACGTCTATCCTCATAATTCCTATAATAAGCCGCTTGCTTGTGTTCCTTTTCTAAATTAGAGAGGAGGCGGTATTGCTCAATCTTGTAGGGCATTTGGTAGGCAACCTCATCATTCTCTTCCTTAAATCTAACTATCCCTAGAGTCGGATCATAACTCATCCTAGTGGCCTCAACAAATGGTTTTCCAAATATTATTTGGCTTAGGCAAGCATCTATCACCGGACGAGTGTCTTCTACTATCATAAAATCGATCTCATAAGTGAGATTGCCTATAATCACATGTAATCCCTTCACTCTTCCTGCAAAATTACTTATCAGATTCTTATTGGGCATCATCCTAAAATTAAGCTGCTTCTTCATTACCCAATTGTAATAAGTCCTAGTCATGATGTTTACGGGAGATCTAGGATCGATGTAAGCTTTCCATATATGCATGTGCCCGATATTGCATGGTATGTTAATGTTAGAGGGGTCTCCCATCTTGATAAGGGGTGTGCCAAGGATATATGGTCTCTCGGGACTATCGAATAAATCCTTATGGTATTCCCGTTATTCCTTGGTGGGCATCTTATCAAAGTACTTCTCTATAGTTTCTACTCCCTCTAACCCCTTTTCCTTATTAACCTCAACTCCCCTACTCTCATCCCTAGTTTCGGTTTCTACTCCAACTTCATCCTTATCACTTTCTTCTATCTCCTTATCTATTGGCTTAATGGTGACAACATTGACAAAGTGGACATGTTTAGATGATGAGGGGTCCTTAATTTGGATTCCGTTATTGGTGTCCCTAGTGTCCTTCCTAGGTGTAGTTAACGCTTGGTTGTTGAGGGCTTTCAACAAGTTGTCAATCTTGTTGGTCATCTCCGTTTGTTGTTGGTTGAATTCGGTTTCAAACCTAGCTATGCGAGCTTCTTGAGATGCCATGAACTTTGACATCAATCCTTCAAGATTTTTGGTACTACCATAGTTGTTAGAAGGATTGTTGTTGAAAGTATGGTTGGAGGGTGGACCGTTTGGTTGATAACGATTAGGCGGATTGGAAGAATTGGGTTGATTTTGTTTCCACCTAAGGTTTGGACAATTTTTCCAAGAGGGGTTGTATGAATCACCGTAAGGGTTTGGCTCGGGTTTGAAATTGTACCACTTATCTCCCGCTTCGTCGGTATGCGAGGATGCGTAGTCCGCAAAAGCTGTTCCGGGGAGTTCCACACAATCACGAGTGTAATGGGGACCACTACATAATTCGCATAAAGAAGTGATTTTGTTCACTTGGCTTGAAGGCATAGGAGCTTCGTAGGATTTCATGAGAAACTTGACTTGGTCCTCAAGTTCCATGATCCTACGGTTGGGAGTGCTAGAGTTATTCGAAGGCAAAGATATTGCCTTGACCGTTTTGTTCAAGTCACGGGGATCATTGATTGATGCTAAACCACCAACTTATATTGACCAAGGAATGGTCAACAAAGTCAAATAGCCTAGATCAATGCTCCGGGTAATATAAGGTATCACCAGGTCGTTAAATCCCGTTGAGGTGTGAATTGTAACTTTAGCGTACTTGTGATCGGGTGATTATTCACAGAAAAGGGTTGTGATAAGAATTATTTGGAAATTATTAACAAATATAGCCTAGGAAAGCTACGTGATTGATTACGGGAATTAAGATTATGAAGATTTGAGCTAAAACCTAAAAACGTACGTTTTAATTAAAAATGTACACAGACGAACAAAACAAAAAGTACAACTGAAGGACAGAAAAGGTTACAAGTGTAAAATTATTATTTTTACAATCCTAATAAATAAAGAAAATTATAAGAAAAATAAAAACTATTTTTACACTATTTAATTATTTATTATTAATTAGTTACTAATTATTTATTAATTAACTAATTAAACTAATTAGATTTATTAAAAATACTAAAAAGACATAGAAAATTAAGAAAAATTTTATAAATCTAATTAACCATCACAGGAATCCTAAAAAATTATAAAAAGTTTATTTTATGTATTTTTAAACTAATTTACTGATTATTAATCTAATTACTTATTAATTTCTAATTATACTAATTATATTAGGAAAAATAGAAAATGAACAATTTAAATCCTAGAAAAATTTATAAAAATGTTTTAACTTAAATAAAAGTTAGAAAAATTATAAAAACTAGATTATACTTTATAAAATATAATTATGCTATTTAATTACTTAATATTAATTAAACTAAAATTAATTATAAAAACCACTAAAAGACAAAATAAAAATCTGGAAAAATTTCTATACTTACTTTAACCTAAAATAGAATTTCTAAAAATATAAAAATGATATGTTGCTTATAAATAAGCTAAAAAGAAAATTAAAATGATAAATCCTATTAAATAGAAGCTATCACTATAATTAAAGTTGGTTTTTTTGGTTTTTTCTTTTTCCAAACTAATTATACACTAAAAACAGAAACTTTTTATGAAAACACTTTTGATGTAACCAAGAAATAAGCACTTTGAGTGCTTATTGATCCACACAGTTGACTTTTGTTGACTGTGGAAGGATTTTAGCTCAATTTGGAGTGTGTGGGGTCCAGTGGTC
The DNA here is from genome assembly GCA_030686995.1 of Artemisia argyi. Taxonomy (NCBI): domain Eukaryota; kingdom Viridiplantae; phylum Streptophyta; class Magnoliopsida; order Asterales; family Asteraceae; genus Artemisia; species Artemisia argyi. The sequence goes on along the minus strand of CM060684.1, from coordinate 76,968,459 downwards.
CACAATGGTAAATATAGGTTTCTCTGAGTTAAATGAACAAGAATAAGCAAGATTATACCAAATGAGTGGCTTGAATAAGCCACTAAACACAAATAAGCAGTTGGCTTATGGTGGTTCTGAGTCAGATTAGGGACAGAGTTTGGGAGCCAATCCAGGTGGGGTCCAGTGGTCTAAGGGTCAAACTCTTGGTCAACTATCACTCCCTGGTAGGAGGGGGGTTGTAAGGACCCAAAGGTGAAGTTTGAGACCCACTGGGTAAACCACAATCAATCACCAAAGTTGGGTGAGTGGTAAGGGTCTGCTGAGACAAAGCAGACACCTTGCCCTGCAGGTCACTTCCAAGGGTATTTTGGTCACAAAGAAAAAATTACAAAAATATACCAAATATGAAATTCAAAAGTTCTACTGGTAGAGTTAACACCCAAGAAATTTCAGACCTCAAAACACAACACAAAATTCTATAAAAATCTTGTCATTTTGGTGAAAATCTGAGTTTGCAAATTTTGACTTTTATGGAAAACTAGCACAGTTGACTTTGTTGGATTTTGATCTTGATTTACTGAGTTAAAATACACTAATAGACTTGAATAAGATCAAACCAATGAGAAACAACAACTTACAAACCTAGGTGAATGCTTGTTGGACTACAAAACCCACACAGTTAACTGTGTGGGTTGATTTTGTGTGATTTTGACTTTGGGTTGAATAAGACCAATATTTTATGTTCTACTAAACCTATATATCACTAATGTGATCTAATGGGACTGAAATGATCACCAAAAATCAACAAGAGCCCTGCTTAAAAGCTTGTTCCAAACACCCCTGATCCAACTGATTTAAAAGTTTTACAAAGAAAATCATAACTTTTACCAAATCAACTGTTGTACAGAGATCAAATATGTTGAAATAAACTTATATTAGCACAAGAATACCCACAATTACAACTCAACTCCTAAGAACTACTATTATACTAAGGTTGGCAGTTTCAATTTTACTAAAGGTTATACTAACTTCTAGTGAACAAGAGCTTGAATTCAAACAAGATTAAAGCTAAACTAACTTAAGTGACCACAAAATACTGAGATTACAGCTAATATACCAAAGATAAGATAAAAAACTAAAGTTGGATGATTTGCTTACAAAGTGCTCCAAAGTGGAAAACTAAGAACCATGATCCAATGATACTCCTATTGCTCTCCACAGAGCTCTAATACCCAATTCCCATCCAAGCTCAGCTCCAAATCATCTCTTCTTCCTTTTCTTCTTTATTTTTTTATTTTCCTTGATTTATTTTATTTTTTTGGTATTTTTTCTTACTTACTTAAAAAGTGAACTTGAATAAGGTTTGGTGACTAAAATAACTTATTAAAGCTTAATGAGATTGACTGTGGGCTAATGAAGCAATAGGAACAGGTTTTAACACCATTTCATCCAATCATAACATTCTAACTAAAATGTGAGAAAGTGGTATTTATAATGAAAACATAGATTTCATTAACTGAAAAGTTGAAAATTACACTTCATAACACACTGAAAAGGCTAAAACAAGACTTGAGAATTAAAGTTTACAATAATTGAAAATTACAAAATAAGCTAAAAAACTACACACTACACCACTGCTGCTTCTCTTTCTATATATATATATATAGGATCATTAGGGTTTTGGAACCCTAAGGAGTGAATCCCAACTGCTTTCTGAGCCATTGGATTACCAACCATCCATCTTGACCATTGAACTGATTTTTGGCGCCCTTTTTTCCTTGTTTGTCAGTTGGAGTTGAGTGTGGGCAAAAACAATCAATTAAAGCTTTTGGAGTCTTGTTTGTAAGTCAATGGAGAGGGTATGGGTGCTGAGGTGGAGGAGGGGGGAGCAGGTTGCAAGTTGGGGGGGGGGGGGAAGCTGGTAGTTTGACTATGGTGTTTGACCTGGGTGGGAGGTAAAACGGGGGTGTTTGGTTTTTATTATTTGTGTGGGGTGGACTGGGCTTGTAGGTGGGCTGGGAGTTATAAGGTGGAGTGGGCTGAGGTGTTGGTTTGGTTTGTTTGTTGGTTATAAAACTATTAAAGGTCCATATGGTTTTTGTTGTGAACACAAGGACCAAAAGTGAAATTCCACTAAACCATAGGACTGAAATTGTAATTATCCCATAGTACCAATAGGGACCAATGTTGCCAAGTTTAGTATTCCACAAACCAATTTTGCAAATTTTTTTATTTTCAAAATTCCCAGGGACTGTTTTTGTAAAATTCCAAACTCCAGGGACCAAATATGTAAATTTTCCAAATTTATCACCCAAAGTTTGTTTTTGATAACTTTTGATTTTTAGGGACTTGGGTTGACTTTTATTTCAAAATAAATGCATAGGGACTATTTCTGACAAATTTTGAAATTTGGGGGACTGAAACTGCCAATATTGCAAACTTTGATCGATTTTCGTTTGTTTTTGCTCGTTTTGCATTTAAAACACATAAAACACAATCCCTGGGATAATTTAAGTATTTTGATTACTTTTCGATTGTTTTTGTATGTTTTGGCAGTTTAAACACGATAAAAATGATGAGTGTTTGCGCACTCATCAATCCCCCACACTAAAATATTGCTAGTCCCTAGCAATATTTTTGGAAAACTTGATGGATTTTAAACTCTTTACCAAAAGCCATCACTTCTGGAGTAGCCAGGTGTAAGAACTGTGGCACACCTGATAACCGTGTGATTTTGAGCAAACCACCAGCTGTCAACGGATTTGATTTGTCTTTACCAGGAGCCGTTCGCTCCTGGACTAGCCAGCTCTTGATGGAATAGTCAACATCTTGGTGAGCTGATTACCAATTATGGTTTTTCCACGGCCTTTACCACAAGCCATAATCTTGCGGGCTAGCCAACTCATTTGTTTTTGGGGAGCTGAGGAACCATACAATTTTGGGCAAATTGCAAGCCATAAACGGATTTGAGTTATCTTTACCAAGAGCCGTTTGCTCCTGGATTAGCCAATCCCTTTTGTCGTTTAAACACGGCGGACTGATTACCACAAAAATTTTGAAATAAAGTGAAAAAATTTTGAAAATTTTGGCCAAAAACGGGGGTATTTGAAAGTATTTTGCGATAAAATTCGCTAGAATTCCCCCCCCCCCCCCCCCTACACTTAGAAATGAATATTGTCCTCAATATTCAAAGTCCCGGCTATTATGCCGAATCTTTGAACGTAAAAAGCCAAGATTCGAATCTAACTGCGAAAACACCAAATTCACTTTATTTCTATATATACACATTTTTTTTATGAACTTATATACATATATACATTTTCAAATTAGCGGGGGGTTGGCCATTTCCCCACACTAGGGTGGTAGAAAGTAGAAGGAAATCAGAGATACGGGTAAAAACCCGTATTGTGCTATTGTTTTTGTTCATTGAGTCGCTAGCTTGACTCGATCCCCGAATTTAATTGTCCTTGGGGAAAGTTTGGAGATCCGGGACAACCATGGATGGTATGTCCTCTCCAAAGTAGTGCTTTAAACGATGTCCATTCACTTTGAAATTAGGACCGTCATTTTGAGATAATTCGACGGTGCCATAAGGATAAACATTTGCGATAGTGAATGGACCAGTCCATCGGGTTTTAAGCTTTCCCGAGAAGATCTTGAGTCTAGAAGTGAAAAGAAGGACTCGATCACCAACGTTAAAAACGCGGTTTTTGATTTTTGAGTCATGAATCTTCTTTGTCTTTTCTTTGTAGATCAAAGAGTTCTCGTAAGCTTGATCACGAAGTTCATTTATTTCATTCAGTTGAACTTTTCTATGATCACCCGCAGTTTTGAGGTCGAAATTGGCATGCTTGAGAGCCCAATAGGCTTTATGCTCAAGCTCGATCGGAAGATGGCACGCTTTCCTGTACACAAGTTTGTAAGGCGTGCACCAATGGGTGTTTTGTAAGCCATACGGAAAGCCCAAAGTGCATCATCTAATTTATCCGACCACGATGCACGATTTTCACCTACAGTTCTTTCTAAAATTCTTTTGATACCCCGATTGGAAACTTCGACTTGTCCACTCGTTTGAGGGTGGTACGCAGTAGAAAGACGGTGATTTACACCGTACTTTTGCATGACTTTGTCAAATTTGTCATTACAGAAGTGCGTACCATGATCACTAATAATAGCACATGGAGTTCCGAATCGGGCAAAAAGAGCTTTTAAAAATTTCACAACTACTCGGGCATCATTTGTGGGTAAAGCTTTCGCTTCAACCCATTTTGACAAGTAGTCAACTGCCACGAGTATGTATTTGTTGCCGTGAGAGGATGGAAATGGCCCCATAAAGTCGATGCCCCAGATATCAAAGATTTCAAAAACTTGAATTGCATTTTGAGGCATTTCGTTCTTTTGTGAAATGTTCCCGTGATGTTGACAAGCCGGAATCAAACACCTTTTTGGCGGTGTAGTTGGGATTGTGGTGGCCCCCAGTGGGACCAGCATGGCAAGCCTTTAAAATTTCAGTGGCTTCCTGACCATACACACACCGCCGGATGACTTGATCCGCGCATATTTTGAACAAGTAGGGGTCGTCCCAAAAGTAATGTTTTACATCTTTGAAAAATTTATTTTTTTGTTGGGACGACATCCCTTTCACAATGAAGTTACCCGCAAGATAGTTTGCAAAGTCGGCAAACCATGGGGTAATCGAGTCTCCACGAAATGAAACCGCATTGAGGGTTTCGACAGGAAATGTTTCATTTATTTCCTTTTTCTCGAAAGCATCTTGGTGGGGGTTTTTAAGACGGGAGAGATGATCAGCAGCTAGGTTCTCAGCTCCTTTTTTATCACGAATAATGATATCAAATTCCTGTAGGAGGAGAACCCAACGAAGAAGTCTCGGCTTTGCATCTTGTTTTGCAAATAGATACTTCAAAGCCGAGTGATCCGTATACACTATGCTTTTGGTCAGAATCAAGTATGGCCGGAATTTTTCAAAAGCATACACCACAGCTAATAATTCTTTTTCAGTGGTGGTGTAATGACTTTGAGCCTCGGTCATAGTCTTGCTGGCATAGTGTATAGGCTGAAAATGTTTTGTTTTGCGTTGCCCTAAGACTTCCCCTATAGCATAATCACTAGCATTACACATGAGCTCGAAGGGCAAGTCCCAATCGGGGGCAACAAGAATCGGTGCCTTGGTAAGCTTTTTCTTAAGTGTTTCAAAAGCTTCGATGCACTCTGGGGAGAAGATAAAAGGAGCATCCTTTTCGAGGAGATGGGTCATAGGCCGGGCTATTTTAGAAAAATCTTGAATAAACCTACGATAGAAACCGGCGTGACCCAAAAAGCTCCTAACACCTTTCACAGTTGTGGGATGAGGTAATTTTGCAATGACATCCACTTTGGCTTTGTCAACCTCAATCCCGTTCTTTAAAATTTTATGGCGGAGGACAATGCCCTCTTTGACCATAAAGTGACTCTTCTCCCAATTTAGACATAACTTTGTGTCTTCACAATGTTTTAGCATATCATCTAAATGGGAGAGGCATGATTGAAACGAATCCCCAATGACCGAAAAATCGTCCATGAAGACTTCCATAGTTTTCCCGATCATGTCGGAAAATATGGACATCATACATCTTTGAAACGTGCTCGGAGCATTACATAAGCCGAATGGCATACATTTATAAGCAAATGTTCCATAGGGGCACGTGAACGTGGTCTTTTCCTGATCTTGCGGATCAATGGGAATCTGAAAGTAACCCGAGAAACCATCGAGGAAGCAATAATACTCATTCCCCGCTAATCTCTCGAGCATCTGATCCATAAAGGGCAGAGGAAAATGATCCTTACGGGTGGCGTCATTTAACTTGCGATAGTCAATGCAGACACGCCATCCCATAACCAAACGAGTTGGAATTAACTCATTCTCCTCATTTGTGACAACAGTAATGCCACCCTTTTTTGGAACACAATGAATTGGGCTGACCCAAGGACTGTCCGAGATAGGGTAAATCAATCCGGCATCAAGAAGTTTTAAAACCTCTTGTTTGATAACCTCGTGAATTTTTGGATTCACCCTTCCTTGTTGTTGGACTGCAGGTTTGAAATCGTCCTCCATTAAAATTTTGTGAGTACAAAATTCAGGGTCAATGCCCTTGATGTCGGAGAGTCGCCAAGCAATTGCTTGCTTATGAGACTTCAAAACCTTTATGAGAGCAGCCTTTTCCTCAACACTTAAGTTTTTAGCAATTATGACGGGCAATTTATCATCACCCTCCAGAAATGCATATTCAAGATGAGGCGGCAAGTCCTTAAGTTCAACCTCGGGGAAGTCATCAGTTTTCTCAACATTTTTGACTTCCTCCTTATGAAGTGTTTGTGGTAGAACAGGAAGAGGAGAGGGATCTTCATTTAACAATTTTTCAAGCATGAGAATATCCCTCTCAAGGTCGATCTCTTGGTTATCGACTCCATCGGGAATCGAGTCACTTTTGAGAAATGCCTCCATTTCTTCTAAGATGAAGTCACTTCCCTCAAACGGAGTGAGGGAAGGAGAAGAATTGGCAATGATGGGGTGAGAAGACTGAGTGAGGTTTTCACTCGAAGAATCATCAATGAAACCTAAAATCTCTTGAGCATACTCTTCAGCAGCAACATCGATGACATCAATTTGATTCACCGATTCACAGTCATAATCGGAGGAGTATCTCGAAGTTTGATTTAGGTTGAAGGTTATGGCTTCCGTTCCAACACGTAATGTGATCTCATTCTCAAATACATCGATAAGAGCTCGCCCAGTTCTAAGGAATCCCCGTCCAAGAATGAGAGGGACCCTAGAATCGGCATCAAAGTCAACAATCACAAAATCTGCCGGAAAATGGAACTTCCCCACTTTAACGAATACGTCCTCGGCAATGCCAATGGGACAAGAAATCAAACAATCGGCAAGCTCTAAAGTCATGCACGTGGGGGTAAGTTCGGGAAGAGAGAGTTTCTTCCACACAGAATATGGCATCAGGTTAATGCTAGCACCTAGATCGGCCAAGGCAAAGCATTCAACCATACCCAGGAAAGTACAAGGAATGAGGAATTTCCCGGGGTCTCCAAGTTTTTCAGGAAGCTTTTTCAAAAGAACCGCTGAGCAGTTCTCATTCAGAGGAGTTCTTGCCATCTCAAATAATTTTTCTTTATTACTCAACAGATTTTTGATTGTCGATGCGAACTTGGGCATCAAGAGAATAGCGTCCGCGAAGCTAATATCAAAGTGCAAATCTTGGAAGATTTGGAAAAACATATCCATTTGGTGATTAGCTTTTTCGCGGAGCTTTTGTTCACTGAGACGTGATGGATAGGGAATAGAAGTTTTGGATTTAGGGTTGTCCACTGGAGTTTCTGGTGGTTCAAAGACAACTCCAGGCTTACATCTAGTTTCAGGAATAACCTGAGGTTGGACGTGTGCTGTACTTCGTGGGCTAGGAATTTGCACCTTGTCCTTTGTCACCTCAGGTTCACGATCCACTACCTTTGGAGGAGAAGGAGAAGAGGTAGTAGGAATCGCGGGCTCATCATATGAAGCACCACTTCGTGTTGTGATCGCCTTAGCATCGCCCCTCGGGTTAGCGATCGTGTTGCTCGGTAAAGTAGTACCTGATCCCGAGGGTCGATCATTTAAAGATTTCTTGATATCAGAAATCTGGCTGACCAGCAACTTGTTCAACTCTTCTTGGGACTTCATGAATTGTTTCAACAACTCGTCAGATGAAGGCCCGGTTGGAACAATGGCTTGATTCGGATTAGGAATATTTGGAGCTCGATTGTTCGGATTGGGACCTTGATTTTGAAAATTACCCTGATGAGGGTTGTTGTTTCCATGAAAATATCCCGGATTGAAATTACCCTGACCTTGGTTCCGATTAAAGTTTCCTTGATTTTGATGTTGGAAACCTTGATTTTAGAAACCTTGGTTTTGATTGTGAAAACCGTGACCCTGATTGAAGTTACCTTGGTTTTGATAACCTTGGTTCGCTCTATTTTGATTTTGGCCACGGTTTTGGACATTTTGGTTTTGGTTAAAACCAGGAGGTCCAGGATAATAATGATGAGGACGATAGCTAGGGTCCATAGGAGGGCGATATTGATTGCCTCCTTGATTTTGGGACCCGGCTACAGCATGAGCTTCATATGGAGTACCATCAGTAGCTGTGCAATTTTAGTAGGCATGCGGCCCACCACAAGTCACACAGACTTCCACTTTTTTAACCTCAGCAGGTGGAGGATGTTGTGGAAATGAAACTTTCTTTGTTTGGGCGAGAACCAAAGCTTGGATCGCTTCAGTGAGCTTGTCAATCTTAGCATCCGTGCTAGATTGACTCACAGAAGATGAAGTGGAAGGACCCGCATTGATTTGAGAAACAATCGGTTTGCTTCGTGTAGAGCGGACCTTAGACTTGTTTTCTATGATTTGCAAAGCTTCTTTTGTGGTTCTACTCAAGAAATTACCTCCCGCGGAGGCATTGAGAGAATCCTGATCAGCTTGGCTCACGCCATTGTAAAAAGTATCGAGTTGCATCAACTCAGAGAAACCATGATGTGGACACTTGCGAAGTAATTCTTTGAAACGATCCCACGCTTCACCAAAAGATTCTGTTAATACAAATATCGCCTAAAAACGTTATTTATATTTTACGATCTTTGCTAAGTTTTGTTAATGACAAAGTATGAAGTTTAGCTATAAGTAAATCATCATTTTAAGTGTTTAAGTCTTGTTTAACTAAGGTTAACATTTCCTTTTAAACAAAACATTGTTTTTACTTCTTAAACTAAAATGAGTCTTGTCACATCATATTTATTTCTTAATATAGTAAGGTCACATCACATTTAGGGCAAGGTTTGTCATTATGCATTTATGGAAAGAAATGTGTTTGACTAGCTTTGATGTTGCTTACAAGTTTTGTGTTTGACTTGATTTAAGTGATGTAACATTGTTTGGTTGCTAGGAGTTATGAGACAAGACCTTGTTTGGTTTGAAGAGTTATTGCAAAAACCTACTGCAGACCCGACGGTACCCTGGGGGTACACGGGCGGAACCCATCTGAGGGTTCCGCCTGATCCGCCAAGCATGCAGTGTGATGTGCTATAAATACCAAGCCATAACTTGATTTTTGGCTAACCCTTTTAGGACATATATTCACATACTCTCTCAACTAACTCAGTAACCTTTTGATTTGTGATTCTCTTATGTAGCAAGGGACTTCACAAGATTATTCAAGAAGTTACAAGCTTCAACTCTAAAGTTGCAAGTCTTGGTAGCTTGGTCATATATAAGCTTTGGTAGTTTATACTTCATGTGTGTCATGTATATAGAAGTAAGTGGTTAAGTATTTTAGGCCTCAAAATACGTAGTGTGTCGGGAGTTGTTGTACCCTTGTAAAAGAACTAACGGGAGTGGTTGTACCCTTGGTAAAGAACTCGACATCTAGCTTAGTGTCGGTAAAAGTGTAAGCGACGAACGGGAGTGGTTGTACCCTTGTAAAAGAACTCGACATCTAGCTTAGTGTCGGTAAAAGTGTAAGCGACGTTGTAAAGGTTTTCTCCACCGGTGAAAGGAGCTTGTTGATTAGTGCTTATAACTCTCGAGTTGGAAACTCGGGGCGTGGATGTAGGGCAAGGAAAAAGAGTCCTTGTAGCCGAACCACGATAAACAATCGTGTTGTGGTTTGATCGTTTCTTTCTATATCTTTGCTTATTACATGTTGTTATTTAGTTAGAATTGCTAAGTTACATATAAAGCTTTTCAAAGAACTAAACTAGTTAAGATGTGTTTGTATCTTCAAACAAAAGTAAAAGCTTTCCTAATAACTAAACAAGCAAAGTTAAGATTATCACAAGCAAAGCTTTTCAATGTATGAAACTAGTAAAGTTAGAATTGATATCTACATAAAAAGCTTTTCAAAGAATCAAACATATAACATTGTGTTTATATCTTTAAGCAAACGTAAAAGATATTCAAGTTAAAAAGAATCTAAAAAGCGGTAAACTATTCAACCCCCCCTTCTAGTTTTCCACAATTGGCATCAGGAGCTACGTTACTCAAGATCTTTAAAATAGAATGTATTTTAAAACTTGGATCGATCCATGGATTTTGAAAATCTCAAAGAAGGGCAACCTATTCAAAACCCACCGCTTTTTGTATAAGAAAACTTACTTGAGTGGAAAAGTAATTTTAAAAACTATGTAAAACCAATTGATCAAGATCTTTGGCATACTAATTCTTTTGGTGATTTCAAACCAAAGAAAACAAGTTTTAGAAAACCAAGATAACTATCTTAAACTTGATAAAAATACTAAAGCTAAAACAATGATTTATAAAGCTTTAGTACCAAATATGAAAGAATGTATTTTTGTCAAATGGCTAATGATATTTGGAAAAACATGGTAAAAATTTCATTAAGGAATATGTCATGTCAAAGATGATCAATTTGATCTTACATATGAATTAGAAGTTTTAGAAAAACTAATTGATAGACACTTAGTAGAAGTTAATACATGTGCTACTAGTTTAAATGTTTTAAATGAAGGTACAAGTGAAGATGAGTACGTGTGTTTTGATGAACCTGCTTGCGTATCTTGGAATGTAATGGATGTTGACGAAGACAATAATCCGGTAGTTAATTGTCAATTTATTGAAACAACAAGCAAGGTGTAAGTAAAGGTGATTACTTGTGTCAAGCTCGTAGTAGTCTTGCTTGCGATTCATGGAATTACTCGGATGAAGATGAAGTCAATCATCCGGTTTGTGATTCTAAACTAGATAAAACATCAAGCAAGGTACACTTTGAAACCAAACTCTTTTGCTTTGATTAATTTATCCTAGAGTTTTCTAAACTAGAAAATGAGTCTAAACGTTTATGCAACATGGACCTAAAAACTATCTTCAAGAATGAGTCTTCAAAATCTCTTAAGAATATCTTTGAAAAGGAAATCTTATTAGAAGATAAAATGTCTAGAATTGAGAGTAATGTTGAAACTAATCTAGAATGTAAATTATGTCTAGATTACAAACATGAGATTAAAATGCAAAATGAGAAAGGAAAAATTATTAGTTAAATTTGATGAAAGCTCAAAATCTTTTGAAAGATTGTTGATGAGTCAAAGGTTGTTTAAAGATAAAACCGGATTAGGATTTAACTCATAAGCATCATCAACTAATAAAACAAAGCATGTAAAATTTGTCAAACCTAGAAGAGAAATTTAGAGATAATTCAATCTCTAATAGAAACTCATGATAAAAGGATTAAGACTATCATTCTCTATGCCTTTATATGATTATCTAACCTTCTTGGATACATGAGTTATTGAGTTTCAAAGCGTGTCGTCAAACCAAGTTTTTTTTTACGCATAATGCTTATCCGCTTGATAGCATCTCTATGCAATTTAAAAGGTACGCATTACTTCAACTTGACTTTGATTGTATCTTGTTTCAAGCATTATGTGTTCGAATATGTTTTATTTGTAATACTCTAGAGTGTCTACCTGCTATTTGTAAATAACTAAGATTAGATTCTATGCAACAAGGAATTTAGTCTTTAGTACTAGTAGGAGATATAAGGTGCTTTGGTTCTTTAACCATCAAGAGATAAACACGAGAAACTCTTGTGTGAGTCTCACTCAACTCTTGCTTACAAGTGAGCTAACTAAGAATTTCCTAAGTGTTAAAATGTCTAACACTTTTGTGATGCTTGCAAAACAAACCTTTGTTAAATAACATTCTCAAACACCATACTTTGAGTCTTAAATTGTGTTTTCCCTCAATCACTTCTTCATGATAATCTCATATAAAACACACATGGTGAAATAAATTACATTAGCATACATTAGGATGTGTGAAAGAAAATGAGTTTTCAACATCTAGGATTTACACATCAAATGTGACACATAGTCTCATGATGTTGTACCTCTTGGACTTTTTCAAAATAAATAGAGTTCATAGTGTCTTAAGTAAGAAAACCCAAAGAGTCGAGGAGTCGTTGAATATGACATTTAACGAGTGATCTCCTCCTTCTATGATATCATCTTTGGTAGATGATAACTTAGTCGAAAGTCCAATGATGGCAAGACAAGTATGTTGTGTAAAACATTAAGAATAAAAGTATAAAATAACATCTCCTCACCATGAGACAAACATTGAATCAAGCAAAATTGACATAAGTTATAAAACTTGATTTATAGGTCATAGTTGTGTCTAAACAAATTTAACAAAAACAATTTTTGGAATTTAGAATAAAACAACTAGTGAAACGAAATTGATATTTCAAAGTAATCAAGTGAGTATAGTGTCAATTTTTGAAAGACCTCTTGATAATAAAAGCAAGCCACAAAAGCAAGGGATTTTAACTTAAAGACATTCCTAGTTGCTCTCTTGTTCTCAATGGTTAAGTTATTGATGACTTATCAAGAATGAGATTAGTAAATCCGTAGGTAAAACTAAATGTAGAGAAATGTTTGGAAGACTACTTGTTCTCATAACAATTAGATTCAACATTATGTTTAGCTTTTGTCTATGTGCTCGTGTTAAAGAAGATCCTAAAACAACTCTTTAGTTGAGCCTATTTGGATACATCATAAGGTACTACACAACTAGGATTATGGTCTCCCAAAAGAACGGGAATATAAACCATAGTGTATGCCAAATGGAATTATGTCGGTAATAAGTTAATAAGAAAAACACAAGTGGTACTTGCTCTTTTATACTTACTTACCCATTGATTCTCCAAAACGCGTAAGATTCTCAAATTAGTATCGGAGGGAGAAGCACATCAACAAGCTCCACTTGAACAAGCAAACTCGCATCAACAACGGAATTCATCTTATCAACATTGTTATACCTTCAACAAAGGAAGCATCGACTTCAGCGACAATCCAATCCATTATGTTCTTAATTGACATATTGTGATCCATCATCATCGTCTTGGTAAAAATGTTCATTGAGGAGCATCATAACTAAGAAAGTCTTATACGTTAACCATTCTATCAACATTTTCACAAAACCTCTTGAATGAGAAGCATTCATCATCCCTAGGCTTAGTCAAGGACTCATAAGACCTAAAACCTTAGTTTTGAACATTAGGATAAAACCACAAAAATTAAGACAATTCCTTTTGAGTTTTCCCTGCAGATCCCACGGCACCCTCAGACCATACGGGCGGAACCCACTTTTTGGTTCCGCCTGGTCCGCCAAATCTACAGGATATTTTATTTTTAATTTCAAAACCAAACACCTCTTTACTCACAACTCCAACTTACCATCAGCCCATAAGATTCACAAAATGAGCAAAACCTCAAGCATATTCCTCATAACCTTTCATCACTCGAACCTCAAAAAACCAATGTGAAATGAGAAACCGAGTTATCCTTTGTCATATCAATATCGAGTCATCCACCACTTCCATGCCCTCAAAGAAACCAAGAGTCAATATCATCTTCACCAATAACTCCACCTAGTCATCTTCACAAGAAGATTCCACAATGTAACCAAACAAGTGTGTCATCCCCACTATAACCTAACCTATTAAGATTAAACCACCTTTCATGATACATAAACCTATGTTCACCTTTGTGTCGCTCTTTGAAACAAAGGGCAATTGTCATATCCATACTCTCATTAACATATTTGTCTATGTCCTCAAAAGTCAAGTGAATTTCATTATGAAATGCGTCTCTTCCACTTTCTAGCAAGTGAAGAACACAAAGAAGATATCCAAGCTTTAAGTGTTGTCAAACAATCACCACCTCATTTCACATATCCACTCTCGGTCGTCACCCATACTTTACCACCATTCACCACATTGTTAAAACAAATGAAAAACGTCATTGAAACATCACTTGCATTACAAAACATTTTTAAGCATCAAAATGAGTCAAGTCAACCGCACCTCCACATTGTTTTCATATAGGCACACACTAGAACATACACATTACAATAGTCATTTACTTAAATGTGAAATTTTGATTTTCTAGGAATCATCATGCCTCCTCTAACTCACTACGACCACAAGGACACCATCAAGTACCTACCCAAATACCACAAAACCAAAGGTATCACTCAAACTCAAATCGTTGTCTTCAAAGCCTTAGAAAAACGATATGTCCCTAAGGGTAGAACCATTGATCCATCCTTCTTAGAAGGTACAAACCTATACACGGAATTTGCCACAATCAACTTTGAGTATCTCTTAGAAATCGACGAGCCTATTTGTTCTAGGTTCATTTTAGAATTATATGCATCCGTCACCCTCTCCAAGGATGAGTACGGTCGCATGTCTATTAACTTTAGGGCTAGTAGTCATTAATACTCCTTCACTCTTGAGGAGTTTGCTCAAATCTTAGGTGTTCCAAACCATGGTACTTGCCTCTATTCCGACTTACACTCCCTCTCAACTCTTGACAACCTTCAAGACCGGATCCACCCTTATGACACACCTCTTGTCTCAAAAGACGTTCTCCGTGACCACCTCTTTGTTAGGACCACCACCACTAGGAGAACCCGTTCGGGGAATGAGGTCGATAAGGACCCATATGGAATGGAAATGAACGAACTCAAACCCCAATTCAAGAAATGGGAGGAAGTCCTTAGAGCCAATGTCATTAGCACAATAGGGAACCGTGACCATATCAACCTTTGCCTTTGCTACATGCTCTACTCCTTATCCGTTAGGCAACCCTTCAACCTTGCCTACTACATGGCCAAGAGAATGGCCGACATTCCCGTGCATGGCACAACGGCTATGCCATATGGAATGCTCTTGACCCGTCTCTTTAGGTTCATCTCACCCATTCCACCAACTTCAAATGGTCTTCGTCTTGACTACACTCTCATTCCACACACCTTTGTTCCACTTAGTGATAAGAGAGTTTACAAAGCCCAAGGAAAACGCCCACATCCTCCTACCTCATCATCCTCTTCCTCAATGAGTGACGATGACAATTTGCCAAACTCTAGGCTCCCACCTCTAGAATACCTTTCTCAACTTCCGGATATTCCAAATGTATCCGAAGAGTTCAAGCAAACCAAAGGAATTTTCAAGTGCTTTGGAAGGTACCTAAGCAAGCTCAATAAGAGGATAGACCGGTTATGAGACGATTAAGGAGTGTTTGGCTTAAGAATACTTTAGAATCGTCTTTGTGTTAAAACTACGTGAATTATGTGTTTTTCACTTTTATGATTTATTATGTTTGTTGGATTATGTTTGTATGAACTTTTATGCATAATGACAATGTTTAAGGTGTTTGTCATTTTTTCTATGCTTATGGCAATTCTTACTAAGTATAGTAAAATCCTCGACCTCAAGGTCAAAGTCCCATGATATGTATGTTCACATGTCTAATTTTTGCATTGCCTAACCAGTAATACCTTATCTCTTTGATTTTAGGAGTTTTTGAAAATTTTGAAAATCGTCTCGCGGGTCAAAAACGCGGACTGCCTAATTTTTTACCCCTGGCGGTACCCAAAATTGGGGTCCGCCAGTGTATTTTTGGGGAATTCCAGAAATGGCCCAACGGACCAGGCGGTACCCTCAAATGGGATCCGCCAGTGTCTTCTGAGGGTTCCGCCAAACACCTGCAGGAAATTCTTCCATTTTTCTTAAGTCCAAAACTTGTAATGTGTCAAAACCATTATCCTAAGTGAGAAACATCTTCCATTAACTCCAATAACCATATTAGAACAACTCTCACTCACTAAAACAATTAGGAAGCCACTTCCCTCCAAAAATTCAAATTCAAACATAACTAACCCAAGGAACCCTTTTAAAGGATCCTTCAAACCATTGAAACATTTTCAACCAAATCACATCCCATGATCACAAAGCATTGAGTGCATATGTTGATCTTTCACTCCATCCTATTCCATTGAATTAACATCAAATGATGTGACATGGTCATGAAAATCATTTGAAACCTCATTCTTTGAATGGTAGAACATCAAATCCAAACACCCATTTCAACACCTTTTCAACCTTATAAATTTGAAAGTTTTGCAACAATTCAAATCACACCATAACCATCAAAATCCTTCTCAAAAACCACTAGGATTAGTGTCAAACCTTGTTGCTTCAACAAAACCGTCAAGTCAAGCTCATCATCTTCAAGTGATGCTTCGCTTAACATTTCTTCACCTATCCAAGATTTCCTTAACCTCACTACCTCAACACCATCCTCAACACATTTCAATACCAATGTGATCACTATTCAAGATTTGCTTAATCTTGCTACTTCAACACTTACACCAATGGAACTTTTCCATACACCACCAACATCACCACATCCACTTTTGGAAACTTTTGAAAACCTATCACCTAAACCATTAAGCCCTCCATCATTGTCATTTTTTTAACACCATTGCCGAAATGGAAACCCAACATTTCAACCAAATGAGTCATTGGATGATGCACCTCATCCACCGTCATTGCTTGAGAGTTTGGCCTACCGTTATGCGAAATCCTCAATTTTTCCAAATGATCAAGGTCATACACACCTACAATCATTTGTGTTTCACACCATTTACAAAAACCTTCATGGTAATCCATCCGGAAAACCAAGCCTTTGTCACTTTGTTCAACTACCACCACCACATGAACCTTCCCAACATTTTGAATCTCTATTTTCTTCGTATAAGAAAATAGAAGCATCTCAATGATCTTCCATCAAGACCAACAAAACCACCACCTTTCACGAATGAAAAACCACGGCCATTGCTTGACCAAAATGAGTCTTTTGACCACAACCAAACACCACAACAAGAATATCACCACCCAAAACCATTGTTGTCTCACCTTATCTACAAAGACACCCATGATCCTCTAAACAATGAAATGAGGTTTATCCTAAACCACATTGTGGAACATCTCAAGTTTAGAGTCTCTAAAATGAAACAAAACCGTTTCTTTTGGAAAATGTTGCTCATTAAAACCAACAAACCAAGTTTAGAGCATCAACACCACCTCAAGTTTAGAGTCTCCAAAATGAAACAAAACCGTTTCTTTTGGAAAATGTTTCACCATTTAAACAAACAAACCAAAACCGTGTCACCCCCACAACATTCAAAATGAAACCCGCTACATCCTCCACCACCTACTTTTATTCTCAAACAACCTTACCCTTGTTTTGGAAGAATGTTTCTCATTAAGGAAAGTGATGGTTTCCTTTTTATAGATGTAGGATTTTTATATTCTTAGTTTCTTTTTATTTGGTCTTTTATTTTTAGAAGTAGGATGTTATTCACATCATTTCTCGTTTTCGACTTCCTAAAAGTCAAATTTTACATGAAATTAATTTTATCCTACTATGAGATATGCTTTGTTTGTTGACCATTTAAAGTATTGTGATTGCATTATACCTTGTTATGGTAACATGTATATCTTGTGTTTTAGAAACTAACTTTCTTTTTGTAGGATCATTTTCCATGTTTTCTTTCCTTGATACTCCATTTAGGGGAGTAATATTCAAGGGGGAGCATGAGTATTGCATTATTCCGCTTCACAACTCTTAGTTGTGTTTTAGACATGAAATGCTTTCATGACTTGTCTTGTGCGGAAACTAACCTTTTCTTGTAGGTTCAAAATCCGTGTCTCCTCTCTTGGCACTCCATTTAGGGGGAGTATCGTACAAGGGGGAGCAAGTACATACTTCCGCTTCGCTACTCTTCTTTTTGTTTCGACAAAAAGGGGGAGAATTTATATAAACTTGTGCTTATCACCTCATCTTTGCAAAAACAAGCTTTTAGTGCTTATCACCTCATCTTTGCAAAAAAAAGTTTTTATACTAACTTTATAAGACTTAACACTAAAACTAGTGACTTACTTATAAATAAAGTTTATGTTTTGTCATCAACAAAAAAGGGGAGATTGTTAATACAAATATCGCCTAAAAATGTTATTTATATTTTACGATCTTTGCTAAGTTTTGTTAATGACAAAGTATGAAGTTTAGCTATAAGTAAATCATCATTTTAAGTGTTTAAGTCTTGTTTAACTAAGGTTAACATTTCCTTTTAAACAAAACATTGTTTTTACTTCTTAAACTAAAATGAGTCTTGTTACATCATATTTATTTCTTAATATAGTAAGGTCACATCACATTTAGGGCAAGGTTTGTCATTATGCATTTATGGAAAGAAATGTGTTTGACTAGCTTTGATGTTGCTTACAAGTTTTGTGTTTGACTTGATTTAAGTGATGTGACATTGTTTAGTTGCTAGGAGTTATGAGACAAGACCTTGTTTGGTTTGAAGAGTTATTGCAAAAACCTACTGCAGACCCGGCGGTACCCTGGGGGTACACGGGCGGAACCCATCTGAGGGTTCCGCTTGATCCGCCAAGCATGCAGTGTGATGTGCTATAAATACCAAGCCATAACTTGATTTTTGGCTAACCCTTTTAGGACATATATTCACATACTCTCTCAACTAACTCAGTAACCTTTTGATTTGCGATTCTCTTATGTAGCAAGGGACTTCACAAGATTATTCAAGAAGTTACAAGCTTCAACTCTAAAGTTGCAAGTCTTGGTAGCTTGGTCATGTATAAGATTTGGTAGTTTATACTTAATGTGTGTCATGTATATAGAAGTAAGTGGTTAAGTATTTTAGGCCTCAAAATACGTAGTGTGTCGGGAGTTGTTGTACCCTTGTAAAAGAACTAACGGGAGTGGTTGTACCCTTGGTAAAGAACTCGACATCTAGCTTAGTGTCGGTAAAAGTGTAAGCGACGAACGGGAGTGGTTGTACCCTTGTAAAAGAACTCGACATCTAGCTTAGTGTCGGTAAAAGTGTAAGCGACGTTGTAAAGGTTTTCTCCGCCGGTGAAAGGATCTTGTTGATTAGTGCTTATAACTCTCGAGTTGGAAACTCGGGGCGTGGATGTAGGGCAAGGAAAAAGAGTCCTTGTAGCCGAACCACGATAAACAATCGTGTTGTGGTTTGATCGTTTCTTTCTATATCTTTGCTTATTACATGTTGTTATTTAGTTAGAATTGCTAAGTTACATATAAAGCTTTTTCAAAGAACTAAACTAGTTAAGATGTGTTTGTATCTTCAAACAAAAGTAAAAGCTTTCCTAATAACTAAACAAGCAAAGTTAAGATTATCACAAGCAAAGCTTTTCAATGTATGAAACTAGTAAAGTTAGAATTGATATCTACATAAAAAGCTTTTCAAAGAATCAAACATATAACATTGTGTTTATATCTTTAAGCAAACGTAAAAGATATTCAAGTTAAAAAGAATCTAAAAAGTGGTAAACTATTCAACCCCCCCTTCTAGTTTTCCACAGATTCATCATATTTTTTAGTGAACTTGGTGATTTCGTTCTTAAGACTCGTGGTCTTGGAAGGTGGGAAGAATTCATTCACAAATTTTTTGACAAGATCTTCCCATGTCTCAATAGATCGAGGAGGTTGTTTTTCAAGCCAAATCCGGGCTTGTCCCTCCAAGGAGAATGGGAAGAGAAGAAGTTTTATTGCTTCACAGGGGACATTCTTGTACTTGATGGTCGATGTGATTTTATTGAACCATCGAATGTGAGCATGAGGATCGTCCCTCTCAAAACCGTAAAATTGACTTGAGGTTACAAGATTGAGTAACCCGGTTTTTAGCTCAAAATTATCAGCCACGATGGCCGGAACAACAATGGCATCTCCGTAACCCTCGATGGGTGCTTGGAGAAGCTCACACATGGGGCGGTCTTCCGCCATGGTGACAGTGGGTGTGGCAACAGTACGGATCTCAGATCCGACTGTTGGTGCTGAACGTCGACGAGGTCTTCTAGGTTTCCGAACAAGCTCACGTAATGGGATCGTGGACCTTGAAGAACGAGTGCGCATGCACTAGAGATAAAAACCAATCAAAACAAAATCGAGGCAAATCAACAGTGAACTTAAACCAATAATCGCAAGCAAGTGGCTTCTTTAAGAAAGGTACACCACCTACAGGGATACAAAGGCAAGTTTTTATCTTTCGTTTGGGAACTTATTATGTTCACACCCCCAGTTGGTAGGTGTTCTGTCTTGGTTTGCGACGGTTGGTTTTTATGTATTATTATTATTCACAAGAAAAGACGGATGTTTTTGTGTTTTGTGTAAGGGTTTAAAAACTTTTGGACAATATTTTTGGTATCGTCTCGTAATCTAAAACCGTTTCTCTTTAAGAATCACCTTAAAAGAAAACCGATTCAGAAAACGTTACGATCTGTTTTGTTGTTTTTAATTTTTTTTGGTGTTTTAACACTTTAGGAAAAGTGTTAATGACTTTTTTGTATTTTGATTTAAAATTTACAAAAGTGGTGGTATTTGTACAGTGAATGAGGTGAGATAACACTAATCTCAAATAACGCTATAGAAACGCGCACACCTCCCCAGCAGCGGCGCCAAAAATTGATTGATGCTAAACCACCAACTTATATTGACCAAGGAATGGTCAACAAAGTCAAATAGCCTAGATCAATGCTCCGGGTAATATAAGGTATCACCAGGTCGTTAAATCCCGTTGAGGTGTGAATTGTAACTTTAGCGTACTTGTGATCGGGTGATTATTCACAGAAAAGGGTTGTGATAAGAATTATTTGGAAATTATTAACAAATATAGCTTAGGAAAGCTACGTGATTGATTACGGGAATTAAGATTATGAAGATTTGAGCTAAAACCTAAAAACGTACGTTTTAATTAAAAACGTACACATACGAACAAAACAAAAAGTACAACTGATGGACAGAAAAGGTTACAAGTGTAAAATTATTATTTTTACAATCCTAATAAATAAAGAAAATTATAAGAAAAATAAAAACTATTTTTACACAATTTAATTATTTATTATTAATTAGTTACTAATTATTTATTAATTAACTAATTAAACTAATTAGATTTATTAAAAATACTAAAAAGACTTAGAAAATTAAGAAATTTTTTATAAATTTAATTAACCATCACAAGAATCCTAAAAAATTATAAAAAGTTTATTTTATGTATTTTTAAACTAATTTACTAATTATTAATCTAATTACTTATTAATTTCTAATTATACTAATTATATTAGGAAAAATAGAAAATGAACAATTTAAATCCTAGAAAAATTTATAAAATGTTTTAACTTAAATAAAAGTTAGAAAAATTATAAAAACTAGATTATACTTTATAAAATATAATTATGCTATTTAATTACTTAATATTAATTAATACTTAATTAAACTAAAACTAATTATAAAAACCACTAAAAGACAAAATAAAAATCTGGAAAAATTTCTATACTTACTTTAACCTAAAATATAATTTCTAAAAATATAAAAATGATATGTTGCTTATAAATAAGCTAAAAAGAAAATTAAAATGATAAATCCTATTAAATAGAAGCTATCACTATAATTAAAGTTGGTTTTTTTGGTTTTTTCTTTTTCCAAACTAATTATACACTAAAAACAGAAACTTTTTATGAAAACACTTTTGATGTAACCAAGAAATAAGTACTTTGAGTGCTTATTGATCCACACAGTTGACTTTTGTTGACTGTGGAAGGATTTTAGCTCAATTTGGAGTGTGTGGGGTCCACAATGGTAAATATAGGTTTCTCTGAGTTAAATGAACAAGAATAAGCAAGATTATACCAAATGAGTGGCTTGAATAAGCCACTAAACACAAATAAGCAGTTGGCTTATGGTGGTTCTGAGTCAGATTAGGGACAGAGTTTGAGAGCCAATCCAGGTGGGGTCCAGTGGTCTAAGGGTCAAACTCTTGGTCAACTATCACTCCCTGGTAGGAGGGGGTTTTAAGTACCCAAAGGTGAAGTGTGGGACCCATTGGGTAAACCACAATCAATCACCAAAGTTGGGTGAGTGGTAAGGGTCTGCTGAGACAAAGCAGACACCTTGCCCTGCAGGTCACTTCCAGGGGTATTTTGGTCACAAAGAAAAAATTACAAAAATATACCAAATATGAAATTCAAAAGTTCTACTGGTAGAGTTAACACCCAAGAAATTTCAGACCTCAAAACACAACACAAAATTCTATAAAAATCTTTCCATTTTGGTGAAAATCTGAGTTTGCAAATTTTGACTTTTATGGACAACTAGCACAGTTGACTTTGTTGGATTTTAATCTTGATTTACTGAGTTAAAATACACTAATAGACTTGAATAAGATCAAACCAATGAGAAACAACAACTTACAAACCTAGGTGAATGCTTGTTGGACTACAAAACCCACACAGTTAACTGTGTGGGTTGATTTTGTGTGATTTTGACTTTGGGTTGAATAAGACCAATATTTTATGTTCTACTAAACCTATATATCACTAATGTGATCTAATGGGACTAAAATGATCACCAAAAATCAACAAGAGCCCTGCTTAAAAGCTTGTTCCAAACACCTCTGATCCAACTGATTTAAAAGTTTTACAAAGAAAATCACAACTTTTACCAAATCAACTGTTGTACAGAGATCAAATATGTTGAAATAAACTTATATTAGCACAAGAATACCCACAATTACAACTCAACTCCTAAGAACTACTATTATACTAAGGTTGGCAGTTTCAATTTTACTAAAGGCTATACTAACTTCTAGTGAACAAGAGCTTGAATTCAAACAAGATTAAAGCTAAACTAACTTAAGTGACCACAAAATACTGAGATTACAGCTAATATACCAAAGATAAGATAAAAAACTAAAGTTGGATGATTTGCTTACAAAGTGCTCCAAAGTGGAAAACTAAGAACCATGATCCAATGATACTCCTATTGCTCTCCACAGAGCTCTAATACCCAATTCCCATCCAAGCTCAGCTCCAAATCATCTCTTCTTCCTTTTCTTCTTTATTTTTTTATTTTCCTTGATTTATTTTATTTTTTTGGTATTTTTTCTTACTTACTTAAAAAGTGAACTTGAATAAGGTTTGGTGACTAAAATAACTTATTAAAGCTTAATGAGATTGACTGTGGGCTAATGAAGCAATAGGAACAAGTTTTAACACCATTTCATCCAATCATAACATTCTAACTAAAATGTGAGAAAGTGGTATTTATAATGAAAACTTAGATTTCATTAACTGAAAAGTTGAAAATTACACTTCATAACACACTGAAAAGGCTAAAACAAGACTTGAGAATTAAAGTTTACAATAATTGAAAATTACAAAATAAGCTAAAAAACTACACACTACACCACTGTTGCTTCTCTTTCTATATATATAGGATCATTAGGGTTTTGGAACCCTAAGGAGTGAATCTCAACTGCTTTCTGAGCCATTGGATTACCAACCATCCATCTTGACCATTGAACTGATTTTTGGCGCCCTTTTTTTCCTTGATTGTCAGTTGGAGTTGAGTGTGGGCAAAAACAATCAATTAAAGCTTTTAGAGTCTTGTTTGTAAGTCAATGAAGAGGGTATGGGTGCTGAGGTGGAGGAGGGGGAGCAGGTTGCAAGTTGGGGGGGGGGAAGCTGGTAGTTTGACTATGGTGTTTGACCTGAGTGGGAGGTAAAACGGGGGTGTTTGGTTTTTATTATTTGTATGGGGTGGACTGGGCTTGTAGGTGGGCTGGGAGTTATAAGGTGGAGTGGGCTGAGGTGTTGGTGTTGGGTTTGGAGTTGGTTTGGTTTGTTTGTTGGTTATAAAACTATTAAGGGTCCGTATGGTTTTTGTTGTGAACACAAGGACCAAAAGTGAAATTCCACTAAACCATAGGACTGAAATTGTAATTATCCCATAGTACCAATAGGGACCAATGTTGCCAAGTTTAGTATTCCACAAACCAATTTTGCAAATTTTTTTATTTTCAAAATTCCCAGGGACTGTTTTTGCAAAATTCCAAACTCCAGGGACCAAATATGTAAATTTTCCAAATTTATCACCCAAAGTCTGTTTTTGATAACTTTTGATTTTTAGGGACTTGGGTTGACTTTTATTTCAAAATAAATGCATAGGGACTATTTCTGACAAATTTTGAAACTTGGGGGACTGAAACTGCCAATATTGCAAACTTTGATCGTTTTTCGTTTGTTTTTGCTCGTTTTGCATTTAAAACACATAAAACACAATCCCTGGGATAATTTAAGTATTTTGATTACTTTTCGATTGTTTTTGTATGTTTTGGCAGTTTAAACACGATAAAAATGATGAGTGTTTGCGCACTCATCAATCATTCCAACTTTCGTTGTCATAGAGAGCAAGATCTTCTATGAGTTCCCATGATTGTTCTGCACTTAGATCACGTAGCTTACCACCGGCCGATTGGTTAATGGCTCGCCTCGTGGAGAGATCGATATGGTCATAAAAAATTTGGACTTGGAGCCAAAGATCTATGCCATGATGAGGGACTTTTTGGAGTAAGTCCTTGAAACGAGTCCATGCTTCATAAAGAGATTCATTTTGACGTTGTTGGAACATGAAGATGGCATTTCTAAGCTTAGTAGTTCTCCCCGGTGAGAAAAATTGAGCAAAGAAACGAGTGGGGAGATCATCCCATGTGGTGATGGATCCCGCGGGTAAACGCTCAAGCCATTGACTAGCTTGATCCCGTAGAGAGAATTGGAATAGGCGTAATCGGGTTGTCTCTCTAGTTTCAACATCTAGGTCTATGGAATCTACGATTTTTAGGAAGTCCTTAAGATGTTGGTTTGGATCTTCGGAACGAAGTCCATGGAATGCACATCCGCTTTGCACCAACCGGATGGTGTCGGATCGCAAGGGAGTCACATTGGCTCCGGTGAGCTCAATGGTGTTTCGGTAGCCATGGTGGCTAGGTCGGGAATACTCTCCTAAGGTTCGGGGCCTAAGAGGTTCTAGTGGTGGGTTTCGTTGTGGTGGGATGACGGGTTCAAAGATGTTCCCATCGTCCATGATGTCGGGTGGTGACAAGTTACGAACAAAAACACAAAGAAATAAGATAGACTAAAGAAAACCTAAAAATAAAAATAAAAATAAAATCTTACTAGAAAGGAATCTAGCAAGTAGACCTAATAAAAAGAAATTCTAACCTAGACAATAACTATTCCCCGGCAACGGCGCCAAAAACTTGATGCGTGGGGATTGCACCAGGCTTTACCTCTCAAGGGATCTCGAGAAGCTTACAACCCCCACCAGGTAGTGTACCTGATCGTTGTAGTATAGTATAGTGACAAGTACCGGGGGATTGATCGTTCAGCTAGGAATAGTGTCGCTAGGATTAGAAAACCTAAATACTAGTTCTAGAGATGAGGGATGATTATTTTTGTTATTTTTATATTTTTTTAGAAAGCAAGTAAATATCTCGGGTTTTAAGGATTTGGGCGGAATTAGTTGCTAGTCAACTAACCCAATACTAAAGATGCAATCAAAATAAAATACTAGAAATGAAAATAAAACTAAATTAAACTAAGGTTGTGAGCAATAAGTGGAGAAATTGTGTTTACTTAGATTTCACTACTCCCTAGATATCTTTTACACGTTAATTACTTGTTATAGTTGCGTGGATGACGGATTGTATTCTTTAATACCATTCATGGGGTGACGCACTTAACTCCCCAATCCTATGAGTGCCTACTTCACTCCTATGTCGAGCCGGCTAAGAAGCTCCTAACATGGGATCATTAGAATTTACTCATGCATTAAATTCAACCAATAAAACCTAGTGCACGTCAGTTCATGTTTCCTAAGACGTTCAAGCATGTTACCATTTGGAGATCTGCCATTTTTCTTAAGCCTAACATCGAAATCATTCATCCAATACAACCACAAACAAGTAATCAACACATAATCAACATCTAGGTTTCATTAGATCTAAGCAAACACAAGATAGATCTAGCCTAGCATGGTGGAATTAAGACAAGAACAAGATATAGACAACCAACACATAGACATATTGATTGAATTAGAAGAACATTTATCTCAATTACACATGAAAGTGTTCAAGGGCTGAAAACCCTTGAAAAACCTGCAAAATTCGTAATAGGTTCGGCCTTAGGGTTTCTCCAAAACTTCTCATTTTTGAATGAAAATTAGAAAACTATATATAGGAAATTGAGGCTGACGGCGTCAAGACCAAATAGGTGACGCCGTCATCTCGCCGCCAAAATAATTCTCGGACTGCCTTGATCTACATCTGACGCCGTCATGTGTTAAGGTCTTCCAGGCCGTCACGTGTTTTACTCTTGACGCTCTACTTGTGACGCCTTCATGTTTGCACTGGGCCGTCATGCAATTTACTCTTGACGCTGTCAGGGTGTTGCTCTTGACGCCGTCACCTACTGTTCCCAGCAAGGAAAATTAAGACTTTGGCGTTTTCTTCACTTTTATGCTCCAAAAACGTCCGAATTGCTTCCTTTTCCAGATTTCACTCCCAAAGTACCTAAA